>OX621257.1:1334666-2656833 GCA_951640165.1 Pseudoips prasinana
GCTATAGTTTGAGTGTAATAGAACAATAATATTGCACAAAACAAATTTTAAAAAAGGTAGGTACACCAAGATGGTTCCGAGTCTTAGTTTTTAATAAATAAAAATAATTGTATGGATATAAAATATTATATCCCTGGGGTGTGATGAAAAGTTACGTGTCGCACTCGAGTGCAAAGATCTTTCACCTCGTGCTCGTTTGATTTCCTCGCTAAGCTCAGTTTTCTAATTTTAGAATCCTTCGCTTGCTCGATCATCAAAATTGAGCACGCGGATAAAAAGAAACTTTGACTTTTTTTTTTTACAAATAACTATTAATTGTTACGAGCTTGTTTCCCCATACTTTAATGCCAACACCACTATGGGCTACCTTTCTGTTTTTGTGAATAATCCTATTTTTGTAGAATTTATTATCCTCGAAAAATTAATAGTAGGCCTAATTAAAACCGCTGAAAATGATTGCCTGGAAAACAAACTACTACTTCTGATCTGGCCTTTATTGTGAACGTCTCCGATTTGGTCAGAAAATGTTCTACGGGGGAATGTATAACACACATCAAAGATTATACAGATTATTTGAAGGCACCGAACATGCCAGCTCACCAGTATCCCCGTGTGTCAGCTGCGCAAGCGACACTACAATAAAGCAATTGTGTGATCGTTACGCAATCACTCGCGCTCCTAGGAGAGTGAGTAACCGCCGCGCCGGCCAACGGCGACGCAGTGGACTTGTTTGTTATTATTTTTTTTCATATTTTTGTTTCACAACAAGCAGCTATATTGGTGGAATGCAGAATCGCCCTTAATTTAATGTAAAATTGACTGCACGGGTGGCGCAGCGGCTAAGACGCGCGCCAGGTAACTATTTCTGTGACCCATAATTGTTCTGAGTCTGGGGGTCATTTGTGTTCATCTATTATATGTTTGTAAAGTACCCCGTGACACAGGGACTAGTTTACATAGCGCTGGCGTAGACTTTAAAAAAAATCTCTTACTACTCCAGTATACAGTAAAGATCATGTAAAGTAACGTAACTATTCTCATTGAATTACAATGGGTGGTAGTAAATCGGGTAGCCCCTTCAGATCGGTTTATGAAATATTATTACACGAAATGTCATAAAAGATTAAATAAAATGGGTAGATATTTAGAAATTGAATACAATAGGCCAGTTATTAAGGTATGGTTGCCTAAAAAAGGCGGCATCTTCGAGGTCTCATCTCAGAAGCGTTGGAGGAGTGACTTACGATAAAACTGAGCGACAGGTTCTACGGATCGTGATAGTAAAAACTGTGTTTTATTTATATTTACAGAATAACCTAGCATAGTATTCGACAGATAATGAAGTACTTATTCAAATCCCAGACCGGGCCGGGTGATCTAGGGATTTTGCCGTGACACATCCGGAGACGGTTGGCGTTGATATACGCCCGTGACTCAGAGAGCACAAAAAGCGTTTTTCCCACACCTGACGTCTTTCTGGATGTGTCAGCTCACCCATCCCATCAGATCATGAGAGTGTGACAGAACAGAATGCACTTGTGTTGTGTCTGTATTAATAATGGCCGCTGTGGCCATAATTCGGACAGAAAGACATTATTAGTAGTAAAATTCATGACATAAACAAAATAAAAAACCGGCCAAGTGCGAGTCGGACTCGCGCATCAAGTACCATTATCTATGAAAACGAGCAAAAAATTCACGTTTGTTGTTTGGAAACTCCCTTAAATATTTGTTTTGTTTCTAATATTGTTTCTATATTTTGTTTTTTAGTATTTGTTGTTATAGAGACAACAGAAATACATCATCTGTTCATATTTACTGTCTAACTATCACGGTTCATGAGATATAGCCTGGTGACAGACGGACAGACAGACAGACAGCGAAGTCTTAGTAATAGGGTCCCGTTTTACCCTCTGGGTATGGAACCCTAAAAAACCACTCTTTAGTATTTAAATTATATTATACAATGACGCCCTTCTCCCTAGGAGGTGAGTAGTAGCATTGCAAGTGGCTATCAGTATTCCACACTATCTCGCTAAGTACATGTGTGACACGGCACTGGGCACGTGGAGAGCGTGCTAAGGACAAAGTTAACGCAGCCGAACACTTTTCTGTATAAACGAATCATTCTACTACATCTATTATTTAATAGTGTTCTCTACACACTTGTAATAAAGTTGACATTTATTTATTCCGTCTGGATCATAGTTACTAAAAATAGTATATAAATAGATAATTATGCGTTTCTATATAAATATGTATATTTAAAGAAAACACGTATAAAAATACATATTTTTAATTAAATTTTAAGGGCTCCAGAGGATACTAAACTTCTCTATCCGTATGTCTATCTGTCAGTGGGCTGTATCTCATGATGCGAGTGCAATGTACAAGTGTGTACAATGTACAATGTAAAAGTTACACAGTTCAAATTTAGTTCAGAGTTTGTATCCATTGCCGCTATAACAACAAATAATAAATAATTATTATGTAAGAAATTATAATAATATCTAGGGACAATGTCACACAGATCATCCTAGCCCCAAACTAAGCAAAGCTTGTACTATGGGTACCAGGCGAAGATATACATACTTATATAGATAGATAAATACTTATATACATAGAAAACATCAATGACTCAGAAACAAATATTCATGCTCATCACACAAATATTTGCACTTACCAGGATTCGAACCCAGGACCACCAGCGTCGTAGGCAGGAGCACTACCAACTAGGCTACGGTGATTATCTCCAGAATGTTCCCGATATAATTATGACCACAAAAGTGGTTTCTCAACTATCCGTGCTTCGTAAGGTACGTTAAGTTGTCGGTCCTTGTTACCAATTGGAACTTTTTGGAACACTTTATATTCAACATTTTTGTGCTATTGTAAATTTTATACGACATTGTCAGTTCACAGTTTTGCCGACTAATAAACCATTGTTTCTCCCTTTACCAGTGTATTAATGTTATATGTTTCATTTCCTTCCGATATTTAACAGTCCCAGTGGTAGCCATTAGATAACCGTTAAGCTCGATCAGAGGCCTACTGGGCGGGTTGAACAAGCTCTGACATCAGGGTAACCATTGCAGATACCATAAGTAAGTAATAAGTGTAGTGACTGCCTCGTTGGTCTAGCGGCACTATCGCTATTCACCCGCAGAAAAATGAGGTCCTGGGTTCAAATCCCGGGTCGGGCCATAAGTGATTTTGGGACTTTTCTGTAAAAAGAAAAATTTCTCAGCATCAGCCCGAAGTCTGGCAGTTGGCGGTATTATAGTGCACGTAAAGCCGTCGGTCCTGTACTTGACCTTTTTTCCGGTCGTGTCGCTAGGCGTTCCATCGTATCATGAGAGTGATGGAATAGAAAGTGCTCCTGTGTTTGCGCACTCATGTGAGCACTATAATATGTCCCGCGCAGATGGCTAATCTCTATTGAGACTGGCCGCCGTGGTCGAAATTCGGATCGGAGGACATTAATAAGGGTAGTAAACCATTCTTTTTCTCTTAGACTATTATATTAAAATTGTGTTAAAGTGACAACAAAAAAGATACCCGTACGTCGACCGAAAATGAAAAGAAGCTTACCAGTCCCGTAAATTGTCTTTATTTACTTATTTTATTTTAAGTCATCATTCTAAGTAACGCGTAGGTACTTATTTCTCCTTTATCCACATATCAGGTTCACCGACGTCAATTAACCCAGGGATCCGTAATAGGATCGAGAAGCCTTTTGAAAGCGCTTCAAAGGATAACGTGTCTGCTTGTAAGCGTTTCCGAACGTCCACCGATCTATTTTCTGTTTTGTTGAAGTGCGAATTTCATGTATTGCTGAATAAACTTTTCTTGTATTTTCGTTGGTGTCTTTCTTTTAAAAAGCGGAGTCACGTGAACTCGAATTTCTTTTTTTTTCTTTTTTTTATAAGACAACGCCCGCATTATTGACGGTCACCGTAGCCTAGTTGGTAGTGCTCCTGCCTACGAAGCTGGTGGTCCTGGGTTCGAATCCCGGTAAGTTCAAATATTTGTGTGATGAGCACGAATATTTGTTTCGGAGTCATGGTTGTTTTCTATGTATACAGGGTTACAGGTTAAGTCGACCTAGATCCTTTAAGAGGTGATAGTTTCCATAATTCCCGACTGATTTGTCTATGAAACACCGTACCCCAAACTTAACCGTTTTCAAGATATTGGACTTTGAAGCTTTTTTGAAAAAAAAAACGGTTTTACATCTATTGGCCTATATTTTTTTGGGTTTTTTGCCTCTAATTTATTTGTGTTTCCGATTTTGTGTAGTAGATAAGTTGCTTTATTATTCTCAACACTAAAATAGCAGTTCACTGAACTGACTGGGTCGTAGTAGACGATTGATAGTTATAAATTGAAATAAATTCGTAAAAAATAATTTTACTTTCTGTAATAATAAAAAAAAGTCTATGACAGTTATGCTGCAGATGTGCTTAAAAATATCTACATTTCATCAGCTATCCAACAAGGTATAACAAGCTAGGGTATTATTATAATTCTTAGAAAAAAACTTCGATGAAAGGCTCTCGGGTAGTAGTAGTAGTAGTAAAGATAACGTGTTTCCTTGCGTTACTTGTTGCGCCTATTGTTCTTCATGGGACTGCGGTGCGTGCAAGCGAGATATCATACAATGTAATTAGGTGTGAGCGAGAAAAAAAAACCACAGCCATTTTGTTGTTATTGTTTGGTTAGTCTGCTTACGCGATTCGTCTGTAGTAGATGCGATTCTTAGTGCTCTTGGTTTTTCATTCGACTTGGCTTGGATTTCTGGACTGTTTCTTTCAAATCGTGACTGTGCTTGCAAACTGGACTATTGATTTGTGCTTCTGATTTGGAACTGTTGAAGATGACGACCTACACGAACGAGGAATATGCTGATATTTTGATTTGTTATGGGTACTGCAATTGTGTATCCGCACGAGCTCGTGATGAATACATATCACGTTACCCAGGCCGCCGAGTACCGGATGTTAGTGTCTTTGACGGAGTTTACCGACGACTTCGAGAGACTGGCTCTGTTTCGAGGCGACGAACAGACTTGGGTAGACCACGTGTCAATGATGATGATGAAGAGCAAGACAATGAAATAGTTCGACGGTTTAGATTGGATCCAACTACTTCGACCAATATTGTTGCCCGAGAACTTGGACTCTCGCAGTGGAAAGTATGGTTTACGGTGAATACTGCCGGCCTCTATCCTTATCATTACACGCCGGTACACACCATCGAAGAAGGAGATCCTGTGAGGAGGTTGGATTTCTGCAGATTCATGCTCAATGCAGATTTAGAAGATCCATCATTTTTTAAAAAGATCTTGTGGACAGACGAGTCCAAATTTGATAAAGACGGCATAACCAATTACCACAATGTTCATTATTGGGCCCCAAAAGTTCAAAGAAATCCCAATAAGAAGTGGCCAAAGGCATCACAAAGACGATTCAGTTTGAATGTATGGATGGGAATCATATCAAACCATTTGATTGGGCCTTACTTTCTTCCCGACAATTTAAATGGAGAACATTATGAAAACTTTTTAAGAGAAGATTTATCCGACTTACTAGACGACGTACCACTCTATCTCATTCGTGATATGTGGTTTCAACATGACGGTTGTCCTGCACACTACAGGAGAAGTGTCAGAGAATGGCTAGACACTAATTATCCTAATAAGTGGATCGGAAGAGGTGGACCCATACCGTGGCCAGCTAGAAGTCCAGACCTGACCCCCATGGATTTATGAAGAGTTTGGTGTACAACGAACCTAATCCAATCACATCTGTTGATGTTTTGAGACAGAGAATAATCGATGCGGCAAATGAAATAAGAAGGGGTTTAACAACTGGTGTAGTAAAGAGTGGATTAAGACACAGAATGAGAATATGTGTGCGAAACAGAGGCGGCCATGTGGAACATGAATCATGACTTTCTGTAAAAATAGCAGTAATAGATGTCATTTTGTACCTATTTGGATTGTTTTATTTTGTTTTCTGACCCGTGATAAATTAGTACTGTTATCTTTACTACTACCCGAGAGCCTTTCATCGAAGTTTTTTACTAAGAATTCTGATAATAACCTAGCTTGTTATACCTTTTGGATAGCTGATGAAATGTAGATATTTTTAAGCACATCTGCAGCATAACTGTCATAGACTTTTCTTTTATTATTTCAGAAAGAAAAAATATTTTTTGACGAATTTATTTCAATTTATAACTATCAATCGTCTACTACGACCCAGTCAGTTCAGTGAACTGCTATTTTAGTGTTGAGAATAATAAAACAACTTATCTACTACACAAAAATTGCAAACACACGCAGTTAGAGGCAAAACCCTCAAAAAAATATAGGCCAATAGTCATAAAACCGATTTTATCTCAAAAAACCTTCAAAGTCCAGTATTTTGAAAACAGTTAAGTTTGGGGTATGGTGTTTTATAGACAAATCAGTCAGAAATTATAGAAACTACAACCTCTTAAAGGATCTAGGTCGACTTAACCTGTAAGCCTGTATAAGTATGTATCTATCTGTATAAGTATGTATATCGTCGCCTGGTACCCATAGTACAAGCTTTGCTTAGTTTGGGGCTAGGATGATCTGTGTATAATATCTTGGACAATGTGTGACATTGTCCAAGATATTATATTATTATTATTATTAGGGAATTAATTAATCCCTGTGTCGCGGAGTACTTTACAAACATATAATAGACGGACACAAATTACATCCAGACTCTGAACAACTATTTATGGGTCACACAAATAGTTGTCCGGCGCGGGACTCGAACCCGCGACACGAAGTGGCGAGGCGACTATCTTAGCCGCTGCGCCAAATTTGGTAAGTGTTAAATAAATAAATAAATATCGTGGGACAAAAACGTACTGCCATCTACCCAAACTAGGCAGAGCCTGTACTCTTGCAACAAAATAACTAATAAACGCACTTAAATATTTCTAAATACAGAAAACCAATTAGCGGGCTCATCGCACAATGGTTTATCCTTGGTGGGGATTGAACCCCAACCTCTGGCTTAGTAGTCAGGGTCACTAGACCAATAATGTAATGAAGAGCACAAGCCCAAGAGGTCAGACAACCATATTGTAATGAAAGAGTATACAATCTTTTTGTTGGAGTCAGTTGCCCTCAATGATCGACGAGGTTAATTTTCTTTTACAGATATAGAGGTATATTTTTCATTAAAATCTGTTTTTGACCCAACCTGCCATTTTAACTTAGGACTTTATTATTGCGGTTGAACAATTTACCGCTAAATTAACTAGGCATTAATAGATTATACAATAAACATAGAGCAAGTTAACGCTGTTAGAAACTCTCGCGACACTGCGCGGAAGTACGACGTACGACGAGCAAATGTACGGCGACTACCATCGCCCTCCATGGACCTTATTTCCTCCATGCCCTCGCTCGCTTATATTGTACGGTGATCAGATGGTTGTATACGTATAAATATAACCTTCACAATCTGTATTGCCACAAAATAATAATGATTAAAAAAACGTAAAAAGAAACGTATACTTTTTCTAGAAAATCGACTGGAAATATGTATAACGGGCCGTTCCTACGGAGGAAATAGCATTCAACGAAAGAATCTCGAAACATGCATACAAAAAAGACATACAATTGAAGATCTATCGTCATCATCATTATATGGGCCGAAAGACGTCCACATCTGGACAAAGGCCTCCTCCATGGATCGCCACAATGGCTGATTTTGCGCTGCCCGCATATATAAATGTGGAATACATGTTTCCTATAAACGTATTTTTCATAGTTTTATTGATCCCTATACCAATCGTTCTCAAACTTCCGTTCCATGAGTTACAAAAGCGAAGTTATAAACTTTTGTAGAACAGTTCACGCCTGTATGCAAACTCTGGTCACCCAAAACTAACATCCGATGGAAAAATTTGCTATCTGTGATAATTATAAAACCAATCACCGAACACATTTCTCGAAGTATCTCCACGATGTAGGAATGTCAAAATAATTAATTTCTCGAAAACCTCAATATCATATAACGTCTAAATCAGATACTTGCCTTATAAGGTACTACGTCATTTTTGGAGATCAAGTCCTACCGCTCTCGGATTTTGCTCTAATAACTTTAATTTTAGTCTCTGGGTAGCGCTTAATTAAAGCGTAATTTCAATGAGGTAGAGCAGATAGTGTTATTTTACTCTATGGTCAGCTAAACTGGGAAAGTACATCGGCTTTTCCGAATACACTCAAAATAATATCATGGGGAAGTTAATTTGGATATCAAGTGTGAGAAAAAGGTCACTAAAGGTCACGCGTGGGTGGCAACGTGTGTCGCAAGTCTCAGCCAAGACAGCAAACAGAAAACAGAATCTAAGACATTACGTGTCAACATTGACCTATTACTGTTCTATTGGGATGAATAACTAAAACGGGTTGAAGACAAACAGCATAATTAGGTAGCGCCAGGAAGCTGGTCAGTTAAATAACAGGTAAATTCTATTAGGAAAGGGCAATAAATGGCAATTAGCAAAAGAAAATGGCAATGCTATATAATGCGGTTTTTGTTTCTTACAAAACTCGGTGAGCAAGAGTGTTGTTACGATCTTTAAGGAGGTGTTAATTAAACCTGCAGAAACAAAAATAAGTTGATTTCATTACCTTATCACAAACTGTTTATTTATTTACCCTAAATACTATCTTGAATGATTCGGTCCAGGCGGTGGTGTGTTCAATATTGTGTGTGTGTGCAGATAATCAGATCTAATCCCTAATCAGTCCAAAAAATGTGAACAGACAACTGACAAACATACCAACCTACTGCTGGACAAAGGACTACCCTAAAGGTCTTCACAATTGCCGGTCATGCACTACCCGCATCCAGCGGCTTCCAGCGACCCTTAAAGGATCATCGAATACATTAACATAATTATGATATATATCGGGGACTCTATTCTGTAAGTTTGAGGTAATTTTTCACTGGAGATAATAGTAAGAATAGAGTGAATGATGAGCGTATTCTGCTAATTATTTTTATCAATCAATCACTTTATTTGCAGCACACAAAGGACTCATTGCATTCCCTAATATCCAGAAGATTCAGAAGATTATGGTAAGAGGCTCTGTAAGCTACCAAAACGTGTTCTAGCACTAAATCCTAATAAAGAAATAATAGTAATGTTTTTTGTTTACGTATATAATCTATGTACACGACTTTTTATTTCATATACGGAATGAAATGTAATTGCGTTTAGATTTTACAAACACATATACAGCAAAACAACAAAACTAATAAAAGTAGGAAATAATCCACTTTAAAGAGAATTACAAATACATTTATTTTCGCATGACTGCAGTAGGAGCAATAATAGCGTTCAGCTGATTCCGCTTTGCAGCTAAAGCGTACGTGTATTTAGAAACATATATCTTATGCATTAAATGGTTCTCTAAGATTTACAACGATTTAGCTGAATTTACTGCTATTGCGCACATATGTACGGACACAACCTTGTTTACGGCACAACGTGTTGCCAAATTGGCTCGACGGGACCTTACGGAGGCTTATCTGTTCTCAATTCATCAGTCTGCCGAGATATTAAGAAAATTGCATTTGGATACATGATGAGGTCAGGTGGCAGTGCAGTTTGCAATCCAAACAATCCAAATCTCAAACAACAGTCCGTGTGAAGTCTTTCTGTCACCACTAGCGAAGGGTATCATAATAAACGCCTTACATTGCTCAAGGTCGGACCACCGGCGGACGGAGGACACAATCGGAGTCCAAAACCAATCCTTGTTTCGGAAAATCGCTAATTTTATTCCCGCACCAAAACAATTTTTTTACAACAAGTTTGTTTTGGTGCTGGAATAAAGGATTGGTTTTGAGCTCCGATTGTGTCCTCCGTGTCTCGACGAGTACCTTGAGTTGGTCCTAGTTGACGTTTGTACCATACGATATATATAGTTTAATGGTTTTTTTTCTAGATTCCCACAATGAGTGTTCATCATTTGAAGGGTCATAGATATGCTATAGTCGCCATGCTTGACAGACGGGTTCATAAAAGTCATAGTACACATAAATATGCTGCCGCCCGTTTTCTGGAAGATATTCCCTCGGGACTTCTTCTACGCTCTCTATGGGATATGATGGAGTAATATTGTTTGCCGCCAGCCGCACTGTAATAAAAAGACATATATAATAAATATTACCTTTATTACGGCTGGTAAAAAGCTACAGTTACAAGGTTTTCTACAAGTACTTTATAATTAAATTGACCTTTCCGCAGTTTTTTAAACTCCTACGCTCCGCCAACGTTTGGATGTGGGATTATAGATTTTCTGGCTATAGAATACCCAGTAGCAACCCAGAGTGCAGATGTTAGCGGTTTATCAAAATGTAGAACATCAATTTGCAAAATATACCAGAATACATAAAACTAAAGCATTTTGTATGACTTACAAAAAATATTCATTGGTAGATAGAGCTACATATTAGTCTATCTAGGTAGGTACAGGTCGGTATTGTAATCTGTAATTATTATTTTGAAATCATTTAAGATCAACAATTAACGTTTTAGTTTAACAGGTAATCTATTTAGAATATGGTCTAATTAATCGTTTAAAAGTTTAACTACTGGGTGACAATATTTATCAAAAAGTAAGTATACCTAGCGGAATTTCGCTAGATATACTAACTTTATGAGATATATGAGTTGTGTAAAATATATTTTACTATAGCGAAATAGTTGTCTATGTTACAGTGAAGGTAGCGGTTAAGTCACAAGTACACAAAGCCTGTCCTGTAACCATACAACAGATAAACATACTTAAATATTTCTAAATACTTACATATCATGCTCATCACATAAAGATTTGCCCTGAGTGGGAATCGAAGACAGGACCTATGCCATAGCAGTCAGAGTCACTAACCACTAGACCAACAATCTAGTCATAATTAAATTTATGATGAACAATTTAATACCAGAAAAGCTTTCTTAATTAGGTTAACGAATAAAACAATAAAATGGCACCTAAATATCGAATTAATATGTTACTAGTATGGTTATAGTCAAACTAAATAAAGTAACTATTTTCATTTATATACATATAGTCTTCATCATCATCATATCAGCCAAATGACGTCCAATGCCGGATATGTTTGGACATATATTTTAATATCATTAAAGTAAAAAATCACTCATTACTCATACGAATGAGTCCTGTTTTGCGACATAAATTAAGGTGTCTGAAGTATGTACACGAACATACATCGAACGACATATGGGGGCCGCTTGACTTAACTCTGAGGAAGTCTTATGATCGAAATCAACTAGTCCAATAAGTTTTCTTTCTGACCTTGCATGTTACAGATCCCTCCTAAGCCACCTTGCAAAAGTTTTCATTTAATCGAATAAAGTCGCAAGCAGATGTCCCTTACGTGAACAAAATCGCAGCCACCGCATATCTAGTTCACATACATATATAACACAGCAGAGAGGACGGTATTTTGAGTGCATTGCCCCTCAATATCTTACTCAAAGCACGTACAAGCATTAGAATATCGTACTATAATTTTACAACTCATATGATTAAACTCGGGTGGTGAATGAAATTCAGGGATCGTGCTTCGAAATGTATTAAAAAGGCGCTGTGCGAGTGCATATGAAAGAGAATTGTCTTCGCTCGCACACAATGCTAGCCATTCGTTTGCATTCATATTTTCCAGCGATGTATTTACCACGAGGTTCTGTGGAATTCTGAATGACTATCTATAATTTCACAAAATTAAAGAACCTCAATATACAATGTATGGTATAAATATAATCCGTTTATTAAGCTCAATCTCCTTTCAAAGGATATGTTCTGCAAGATTTTGTTGTTCATAAATAAATAAGTGGAGAAAAATCTGATTTTTTAAATATGCAAAAAAACATTTTAGCTATCCGAACTTATGGAAGATCAAAAAATCCCGAATTAACATCTTGTGTTATCATCAAAATAATATTCTAAGCTTTATAAATAAATTATTTAAATTTTAAACTTTACATACATCACAAGTATATTACAACCATTGGAATTGTTAGTTTTGTACCAAAGAGAAATAAAATCATTATGTGCTTGCATTTAGACTGAAGAACTCATTTAACTTTAAATAATGGTCTTTGAACATATCACCTACGTTTTCTGCCAATAAATATCTATCTTGACTTGGAAATTATGTCGATCAAAAAGAGCAGCCTCTTTCATGTAAGTCATGCATTAAATCGTAGTTGCCTATTTAATTAGACTCAAATATAAAAGTGCCACTTATTTTCTGGTCCTTGAATTTATGCAAAGTAAATATGAATTCTTACCTAATATCAACGATTTACAGCGAATTCTAAAGGACAAATCTCGACCAATGCTTTTCATATTACATTCGTGGAAATATTCCTAAGTACCTACCTACTGGTGAAATATAAAGCCTTGAGAGATCTACTTTGCCGGTTCTACATCAATATGAACACAGTTCCGATAACATAATCGCCTTATAAAGCACTGGTACTTACAATATCAGTGAATAGTAGTTTTAAAAGAGTACGCGTAGGGCAGGTTAGATATTTCATGTTATGCCGAAGATAGTACAAGTCCTTGAGAAACAGATATAGTAGATAGTAGTAAAAGTAGGCAGTCATTTTAGGTTGGTTTATTTAGGATAATGAATTGTTGCAATCACCCTACCTGTCTTTTCTGTTATTTTAGGAGAATAGATAAACACTTTATTTTAGACCAAAGGAATAACAAATTAAAACATTATTAGTATACAATGGGCGCCCTTATCACTAAATGTGACCTCTTCCGGACAAACCAAAATAAAGTTCGCAGAATGTCGTTATTAAGAGGGGCAGTTGTACAGTTAGGTAGATAGTTAGGTATAGGTAAAAAAATAATTATAAAAAAAATACTTAGAGATCCAAAAGAAGCGTATAATCTACGTCTTACTTTCTTCATTGGGATATCCTAGGATGAGAATCGTTCGAAAAATACATTATTATTATTTAAAAAGTTGTTGACGTTATCAGTGAAGTGAAAATCGCTGCCATCAAAATTAAACTGTGGTAGTTGTAACCACGATACCCTAGATATCATCCTAGAATTACCAACCACCAGTAAAAAGTCGACAATACGTTCCTTTTCGTCATTCTCGATTTTAACTCATTTTTCACCAATCGAACGATAAAATAGGATATTTTTCACGTGGCCACATATGTTTACATATTTGTTTTCGGCAGTTTCATAATCTTTTTCACTTTTAGTGGCTCATAACTTCTACAAAAATAGGTTTATCCACAAAAACGTAACGATCGGGAAAGTCGGGGCGGATATTCATATCGAATAAAAAGTTGTTCTAGTCGTAAATATCCCGGGTCCTCAAATGTTCCTATCCAAGCGTATTTCTGATTTTCCATGATGCTGATGACGTTACTGTAGGAAAAACTTTATTAAAAATTGTTCTTATAAGACTATGATAAATATCTTGGGACACTAACACGCTGCCTTCTGATCGCAGCCTAGGCAGAGCATGCACTATGACGGTTGTCATAGTGCAAACATAGACAACTGGTAAATATTCTTTTATGTTTCTAAATACATACATGTTATAGATAAATTACATCTACAGAACAAATAATCGTAATCATCACACAAAGATTAGTGCTGGGTGGGGATCGAACCCACTACCTCTGGTGTAGCAGTCAAGGTCACTAACCAGGCCAGTCAAAACAAGAATTAAAAGTAAGATTTAATTAATGTTTTACCAACAAAAATAGTAAAATCTGAAGAAATATATGTAGTTGCAAATTGTTTAAATAGAATATAAATTTATTGAATATAACAAGTGTCAGCAAAATACGAGATTTCAGCTTAAGTTTAAACTTTAATTTTATTTCAACGGAGAGCGCTGTACTGTGTTTAAAGCATACAATTAATTACTACACCAAGCGAAATACTGCTGTATATTGCTGCTTTCTCGACCTATCCAAAGCTTTTGACCTCGTCTCATACGATATCCTTTGGCAAAAGCTGGAGAAGACGCACATACCATCTGCGACTATCAATATTTTAAGATATTGGTATGAAAATCAGGTAAACAATGTGCGATGGGGGGGGGGGGGGCTCTGTCACGCCCGTATGGGTTGGAGTGTGGGGTCAGGCAAGGGGGTCTATCCTCGCCAATTCTTTTCAACCTGTACATTAACGATCTCATTGGTGAACTGAACGTTACCAGATTGGGTTGTTATATTGACGGAGTATCCCTTAATAACATTAGTTACGCCGATGACAGCTGCATCTTGTCCGCCTCCCCCTGTGGCCTGCAAAAACTGATTGCGATATGTGAAAAGTATGCAAATAGTCACGGTCTGTCTTATAACACAGCGAAAAGTGAAATCATGGTCTTTGAAACCGGGGGTAAAAGCATTGAAACTATGCCACAGATTTTCCTTAATAAAACTCCTTTAAAAAGAAGATGTTTTACTTTTAAATATTTGGGGCATATTCTAACCCCCGGTCTTAGAGACAATGATGACGTGGAGAGGGAAAGGAGGGCGTTGTCAGTAAGAGTGAACATGATAGCCCGCAGGTTTGCTCGATGCTCAAAAAATGAAAAAATTACCCTGTTCAGAGCCTATTGCACATCATTTTATACTTGCAGCCTGTGGGCTAGATATACTCAAAAAGCTTACAATGCCCTCCGTATCCAATACAATAATGCTTTCAGGGTTCTGTTGGGGCTGCCCCGCTTCTGTAGCTCGTCAGGGATGTTCGCTGAAGCGCGAGTAGACTGTTTTTTAACTACTATGCGCAAAAGGTGTGGATCTTTGGTGCGCAGGGTGCGGGTTAGCTCAAACAGTATACTGGCAATGATTGCAGACAGGCTGGACTGCATCTATGTCAATCACTGCTGTTCAACTTCGCATGGAGTGGTGCAGCGGTGATTGTAATACTTTTTTTTTTTTTAGTTTATTTGTTATTTTAGTTTTTAATATTTTTGTAATTTACTAACATAGGCTTAAGTTTTTGTTCTTATGTATTACTAACCAAAAATGAGTCATGGATGCTTGAAATAAAGGATTATTATTATTAAATTTGCTTCATAAAAGTAAAGTTTAAACATGTTGCCGGACAATCTAGAAGAGAAAACTCTCCGACACTTGCAGGAAGTAATTTGATGGTATACAAGGAAATTATTAACAGCACAAGAGATCGCGTGTTAAGTGCTAGCTGTTAATTATGGAGTAATGGGGAGCTTTTTATAGCCAGGCGCGTTTGACGTACCAGTGATGTTTTGTGATACAGGCTGGGCTCCAAGTACAAATGTAAGTACAGTTGTGCCACAAGACGAAACCAAAGGCAGTCCTTAGAACTGACACCCACCGTTAATATAAGTACGTTTGTTTTATTCTTTTTCCAACTTTAATATAATCGGTTTGGTTCTTAAATCGAGTGATTAGTAATAAAATAAAAAATAAAAAAGGTTATTATTCACGTAGACTTTAAAAAAGCGCTTGTAAATAGTCAGAACATGTTTGTAGTAAAATAGTTGTATACATTATCATTTCTAGTAACATAGATATTTAGGTACACATTGTATGAAAACATTTATAAAATTTAGCTAGCTCGTATCAAGTTATTGTCAAGAGATTATGTTTAATTATCTAGTTTAAGTCCAATATTTTTACTTCATATTGTCAATGATTGATTTATATATTCAAGGAACATATAAAAATCACTCGATTTAGGAACCGAACCGATAGAATCGACGTGCTTCCGAAATGTTCCTATAAACGGGCCAGTTGGATTTGTTGGTAGGTGCTTGCCTTTCAAGGCGCAGGTCGTGGGTTTGATTCCCATCCAGGACAGATATTTGTGTGCATAACAATATGTATCTGTCCTGAGTCTGGGTATAATTATCTTTATAAGTATTTCTTTACAAAAGAACAGTAGTATATGGCCAGTCAGTTATCTGATTTACATAGTACAGACGCCAGCACATCCAGCCAGCCCAATCTGTCAAATTTCTTTTATAGATTTTCAACTTTATCATTTAAGCATAAGGTTCACTTTCAATTGGGGAAATTTGACAGATTGGGGCAGCTTGATGTGCTGGCGTCTGTACAAGCACAGCTTAGTTTGGGATCAGATGGTTGTACAAATAATGTATCAGGATATTATTATTATAAATTGTGCTCTAATTAGTTTACATACACGAATTATCCGGTATTTGAAAACCGAATTCAATCATTATCCTTTTTTTTCTTCCGAGATAATAGAATATAAATTGATGATGATGTGATCTCGTTTGAAAGGTGTAATCGTTGATGGAGATCCAAATAAATAAATAAACAAAATGTCGATTGAATGTTATTTTTATGTATTTTTTAAACAGCTACTTCTCTGTAGAGTTATATATAAGATTATTAACTTGTTGCTCTAGCCAAGCCACACTGATTAGATTGATTGGTATTTACCAATGATTACACGTACCTATACCTGTTAAAACAATACTAAAATTAACAAAGTCAAGGTTTTGTATTTTACTATTTCGTCCTCCAAAAAATTATAATTAATTTTCAGATATATAACGAGAAAAAAAGGGCTATAGCTAACTGTTTAATTTTTTATTTTATTTTGATATATTTATGTACTATGCAGATATTTTCGGAAGTTTTTCAATGAGCATTTATCGATTCTTTGATCATCATAACTTATACACATAAGGAAATAGTTTATCCTCATGGAGGAACAAACGTAAAAGTATACTGGTTTAGTCTTAATGTCAAGATTTTAAGATAAAAGAGACGACCGTTAGGAATACATTGAAATATGTTGGTCGGTAATACGTTTTTATGGGAAAATAGCTTCTAGAAATGGCTCTTAACTGTAGTGAAAACTTAAGCCATCTATTGTCGAATTTGTTGTTGTGATATTATATCCAGCATTCAGTTCTCTTTATTAACACAATAAATAACTGTCCGTACTACTAAAGCCATATATGGTACGTTTGTGTGTATCTCACGCCAGGATCATCTCTAAAGAACGAAAAACATTTAGTACCTTACAGAAACTTCTACGTAGTACTAAAAATATGAAGAGCACTGTAAAACGTTGTTAGTTAAAGTATTTTTGTTTGTTTTTAATTTAAAATAACTCGTATTGTATGTCAACGTTGTCTATGTTTAGTGTGTGTTGTGCATGCCTTTAATAGGTGTACATATAAGAACTGAATTATATAGTGAGCTAAGATTTAAATGTTGTGTATGTATACTGTTGGTGTGTCTATAATAAATAAATAAACTTTCTCCATTACATGTAATAATTTTCATAAAAAGCTGGATTTTGAAAAAATCTCCTCGATGTCTTAGGAATAAGCATATCTTTCTATTAGGCATTGATGGGCGTCGAAAGCAGTCTTGTGAAAAACAAAATAAAGCTCCAGCAGTATACCGAATTTGCAAGCCAGGTCCCGAACGTCAAGTTATGAATATAGTTCCGGAATTTACATGGTAAATTTTAGGTAAACCGAATAATACCCCAAGGATTCATAAGGAATCGTGGCAGTAAGAATAGCAGGACCATAATTTTTTTTTTCTTTTCAAAGAGAAAGTCACTAAAAACAAGAAATTAAAATCCATTTTAAAAACAAAGCACACAAATAATTTCAGCTAAGTATAGTCTAGTGATAACAGGTCCAACCACAAATAATAAAGTCCTGGGAACAAACCCCGGCCTAAATGTGTTATTTAGTAGCACTTTGAAGTCAGTGGCTGCTGTTACAGTCCCGTGCTTCAAAGAGCACAGTCGACCATGCTGCACCTCTCTTTGGAGACGCACTATGACAGCCATTATTTGACCCTGTTATCAGACCTATCTAAAATTGTTATACCAGTTTTTTGGGTCAAAATCTACTAATAAAATATAGAGATTCAATATGTTTTCATTATTTGAATCATAGTAAACAATACAAATACTATTTATTGTACACCAAGACTTACAATTAAACAGTTGTATTAAGTATAGTACAATAGCCGGTCTTATCGCTAAATGCGATCTCTTCCAGACAACCTTAGGATGGACAAATCAGCAAGAATAACAATTAAACGAGTGATAGGGGTGTAGCCACTTAAGAAAGAAATCTATACATGCAATAAAATCGTAGGAAAGTCATAACTTTACATGTGGCGTTATCTACTATCGATATCGAAGCAAAAAATATAGTTATTAGAATTTTTTGTCTGTTTATCTGTATGTATGTCCGGGCTAAACTCTGCATGAATATTACTAAGAGGTCGGGTCAACATATAGGCTACATATTATCACGCTATCTACCTACGGGGGACGAGCTGTGATAATTTATAAAATTTAACGCGGGTAAAACCGCGGGGGCACAGCTAGTGGTAAATATACATAGACTAGTCTAGCAGATTAAGAGAAAAAGTATAATACTTAGCAAGTAAAAGTATGATCTGCCGTAGTTCTTTGTTGTATATTTTCTGTGAGATTTAAGACTATCTGACCAAAAATTTGTAAGGGAAAAGTGGAGAATAAGTCAATAAAGGTATGTTGACCACAAAAAGTACAAAATACTATCCACCATAGTGGTGACCACATTTTTCCTCAAACACTGGGCTATGCGTCAATGAATGAGCGCATGGTTACGGGAACTCCGTGCTAGTTACTCATTATGCTATCGTTTCCATTGTTATTTGTTTTACTTATTTATTTGGTTTCAGTTCTTTGTTTCCTGGGTGACTTATTATAATAATAATTCTTTATTTGCATAGAATGTAGGTGATTACAATATGTGATGTTAGAAATAAAAAAGATACTGAGTACATTCTGCCAATTTGGCATACAAACATTGCAATGACTTAAAACTAAAATAAAACTAAATAGGGAAACGAATAAATTAGTAAATTAATATTCTATTTCATTAAATTACAAAACTATATTTAGAATGAATCATTTAAGTAATCCGTAACTGAGTAGTAGCACCTTTCTAGTCATAGAGTAATCAGTCTATTCTAAAATGTGTTATATGGTTGCTCTTTGATTTCGTCATTTACATAGTCCCTAAAAGCCGACTCACCATCAATGGTCATCCGATATTGCGTTTGTGTGTAAAAATCAATGAATTGAACTTCACCCAGTTCGTTTTTTTTGTCGTATGTATTTTAAGATTGCAAAAGCTTAATGTATATATTTTTTTTATAGAATTTAGGGACACTGTAACACAGATCATCTTAGCCCAAAACTAAGCAAAGCTTGTATTATGGGTGCCACGCGACGATATACATACTTATATATAGATAGATAAATACTTATATACATAGAAAACATCCATGACTCAGAAACAAATATTCGTGCTCATCACACAAATATTTGCACTTACCGGGATTCGAACCCAGGACCACCAGCTTCGTAGGCAGGAGCACTACCAACTAGGCTACGGTGACCGTTATATATTTAACCTTTTCCAAAGTTAAAATAGTATGGTTTCTGCTCGATTGGTTTCGTAGTAGCGTATTCTACCGCTAATAGTAATGAGCTCAGATGGTTTTTTGATAATGTAGTCAATTTAGACATCATATCTATATGACCGGGAAGAGATTAGGCGCAGGACCGACAACTTATATCCTCTACTTTTTAGGCCAGTTGCATGACTCGGTCCAAGGACTTCATTAGCTGTGGTTATACGCGCTACCGCTGCACAAACGAAGCCAAATGCGAGGCTCAAATACACAGCCGGGTGAACAAAAGTAGCTCGAAATATTATTATTGTGGTTTTGGTCAAACATAATCATATAAACATTCATTAATTTACATGTTTGCGGTAAAGTGGAACAAGATATAACAACCCATAATGTCAGCCAAATTATGTCCACAGCTGAACAAAGCCCGCCCCAAAGGAATTCCGGAATGCAGTTGTATCCCCCATTTTGAGGGATATTCCATAATCGCTACGTCAGGCAGACGGGTTGGCGATCCCAGTATGATGTTCATAGTACACAGAGAGACGCTTTTGCCCGTTCTCTGGGAGATATACCTCCGGGATGGTTTCTACGCCACCCACGGGATGCGATGGGGTGGTGATATTCTTTGCTGGCAGCCACACAGCAACACACATCGTTGATATAGCTGTCATTACACTCTCAATTTGACCGCTGCACATTTGCATTTGCATCGATAAAATGCTCTCTCTAGCAGCTGCTTGAAATGTCCTTAAAATTCAACCCTCTTACTTACCTGTAACAGCCCTAAGTCGAGTTCTGAACTGAGAGGGGGGATGCTTTTTAATATTTTTTTCTATATATGTAGGTAAACACTGTTAATACAATAAAGATAAGTAAAGTACTTATGTTTACTTATCTATATTGTATTAATAGTGTTTACTTACTTATTAAAAAAAAATAATTAAAAAGCACCCCCTCTCTTAGTTCAAAACTCGACTTAGGGCTGTTACAGGTAAGTAAGAGGGGTGAATTTTAAGGACATTTCAAGCAGCTGCTAGAGAGAGCATTTTATCGAATCTTCAAAGATGCTACTTATTTCTAAAGACATCTCTTCCAGTAGACCAGCGAAAGGAGATACTTTAGAAAAGAGCAGCTAGTTGCTCTCCCCAGCCCGTAAGTGATCTATAGATGGTTGCCTAAGTGTTTTTTTTTTATTTCTTAGCGTGTCCGTGTTCCACGGTAACCGGTAGTCGTTCGACTACAGTCCATAAGTCATGTCAGAGGCTTACTGGGTGGCTTGAAGAACTGACAATTGCCCATACGATAAATTAAAGTAATAGAAAAAGAAATCTAGTCCGGTGAAGCAGTGGCTAACTGTAAGTTCCCTTAAAAAAAAAAACTAACACGACATGTTAATTTTGGATATTGAATGTTATGAATTTCCGCAGAGTAACCTTGATGCTATTACTTATTTTACGTGAACAAGTATAGCTGAGCTGGCTAAACTTTACATAAAGCTAACCAAACGCCACCTTTTGTACCAGCTCATTGTTAGCAATTAAATGTGAAATTAGCGGAATCAATAATATCTGGGGACAATGTCACACAGATCACCCTAGCCCCAAACTAAGCAAAGCTTGTACTATGGGTACCAGGCGACGATATACATATTTATATAGATAGATAAATACTTAAATACATAGAAAACATCCATGACTCAGAAACACATATTCGTGCTCATCACACAAATATTTGCACTTACCGGGATTCGAACCCAGGACCACCAGCTTTTCGTAGGCAGGAGCACTACCAACTAGGCTACGGTGACCGTCAGCATTTATTCTTATAGCATTTATAATTAACACTACATATTAATTTTGTATTTTGAATGTTATGGATTTTCGCAAAGTAACACCTGATTCCATTTATTTTAAACGTTCTGTCAAAAATTATATATAACTGTCAAATTATGTTTGTGATGTTGACCACATGTGTGCGGCACGCTCCCTTTACTAACAGACACTTCATACAAATTGTAATGGCCCAGGAGTGATACATCCGGCCAGTGAGCAGGTCGTTGCTGTCGTTTGATGAGTTTTGCTTACACGACATTTTAGATTACAATCTTATCTTCGAAAAGTCCATTTTGCATTGAATTCGTTGGTTGAATACACGTGTGGTGTAATGGTTAGGAGGCCCTTGTGTTTTAGGTTCGTTTCATGTAATGGATAACTATTTACTATCCATAGTTGTATTTTAAGTTTGTAAAAAGTTATCTACACTTTTAGGCCGCACAAGCAGCTGAACCAAACTTCATTATTTGCTGCGGTAAGCCCTAGACCATTCGGGCAATATTATCTGATAGTATTAGCTGAATGTGGTTATAAGTACTACAGTGACGCGGTGATGAAGACAGTTAGTCTCCTAACTACTACCGTGCCGCCATTCTGTTACGGGTTCGATTCCCACTCAGGACAACTATTTGTGTGACCTCTAGATAGTTGTTTGAGAGTGGATGTACTCACGATACAGGGTTTATTTCTCCAGGGAGGACATTGACTGCACGTCCGCCCCAAAGAGCCACTAATATACGTATATTATCAGGCAGCCTTGAACCACTAGGGTAACGACATACTAGGTGAAAATAAAAATACAATTACACCCTTGTGACTAGGGGTAGTGGCTAATTTAACTAAAAGTGCTCTGCGGCGATCGAATCAATACCGAAAATGAATGCCGTTGCTTGTAGTTGGTAGCACTACCTATGTATGTCGTGTTTAGCTTTAATATAAGATCGGGAATTCTAAAACTTATCATATATTTAGTTATAATTAAGTGAGTAACTATTTATAATACACCAAAAGTATAACATCAATTAAATATCACCATGGTTAAGAAGACCGGCAAGTGTGGAGATCTTTGGGGAGGCCGTTGTCAGCAGTGGACGTCTTTCGGCTGATATGATGATGTTTAACAAGATTGTACAGTCAACAGCAAAAGTAGATGGTCAAAGTCGGATATTCAATACTAATTATCGTAAATTGCGTCAAAATTATGTAACGGTGTCAGAACAGGCATAATGTAGAATCCTAAGACATCCTAAGCGAGGGTTAGACTTACTTTGAATAGTATGACAGAAATACATGTATCTTCCAACTAGGACGTACGGAGCGGTGGAACTAACCACCCGTCAGTTTAGATGTCACAGATAGAGATTGAACAAATAGGTATAGTTTACTGTGACACTACGATAAACGGAATCTCGGAAATTGCACTACACTCGGTAGAGCGGTACCTAGAGACAAGTTTAATAAACATATTTTACAAGAATACCGAATGTAGTACCACCTACCCTTATGCATACAGCATATGCAAACAAACAGTACAAAAGACAATCCGCCTACCTTTATAATAAAATTAATAAAACCCTAAACTTGCACCCTTTGACATATCGTGACTGTAAAAAGTGCTTAACCGAATGGTTAAAAGATATGACCTATGATGAGGTAGAAGCCTTACTGCATACTATTGTCTAATTATACTAAAACTCTAAGAAATCCTTCACACACCCACACAAACCACAAAAATTCATATTTTTCTTTTTCTATTTTAAACAGGAAACACAATTTTGTTATGTATTTACACTTCTACATTTGAACGATCTGTGAAGAGCGGGGCCTCCTAACACAAGTATTTAATATACTTAAAAGGAGACCCCTATGTAAGATTAATTGTAGTAGTATAATAAGATAAATAATAGATTAAATTTTAATTATATATCATTATTCGCAATGGAAAGCGTTTATCTAATCTCAAAAATGGGAAATTTAATCGTCCGGCGGGTCTCGAACCTGCACCATCTACCAATCCGGGGTAGGCGCTCTGCGTTAAGCTACGAACGATACACGCTGGCAGATCAAATTTAGGATTGCGTTGCTAACACCCTTCCGGGGGATGTAGGTATTATCTATCGGTTTTGTTTTTTAGAAACATGGCCGACTGATATGTTCACAGTTGCATGTGAAAGATCATATATTGATAATACCTTCCAAATTATTAAATTTAAATTTTATAGCATTATTCGTAATGCAAAGCGTTTATCTAATCTCAAAAATGGGAAATCATAAATTTAATATAAGATACCGAAATAAACAATAATAATAAAATAATAAACAATAAAATAATATTTTACATCAATCTAATGGTTATTATTTATGTTGATTTTAAGGATCCGTAGCCATTGGAACTCTCTTGCCAAGCCTACGCTATCTGTATATCTGGCTGAGCCTGTCTGGTAGCAAGTAATAATGAAAATAAAATAAACTTTAAAATAGCCAATTACTATTATATCTCGATTGTACGGCACACTTCACGTGCTAAGCCGACTCGAACTTGGCCGGTTATGTTATGTTTCAAGACAACAATAACACTCAAAGATCTTTAATATCATAGATTTTTTATTTAATACTGTTACCTTTTCTAGGCATCCAATATCGTGACGCGTGTTATTGCTTCCAACAGTATCACTTTCGCACAACTGTAACCACATCACATATACATAAACATGAGCTGCAATAGTGCAATATACTGCACATCAAAGCGTCGCGTCGCGTCGGCGCGCTCGCGTGGTCGCGTCGTCGCGTGGTCGCGCGCCGGTTTTTGGGTCAAGACTGGCAGATAGGGCTGCCGCGTAGTGTCACTATTGTGGTCACTTTTTCCTCGATTCCAATGTTTTAATGTTGGTATGAATGAGCGTTGTTTTGAGGAATAAATGTATTTTTTTTATAATAATCACCGGGTATCCCAGAATGGGTTTAAGTACAAGGCTAAACATTGTTGAGGCATTGTTGTACGTAAATTGGTTCAAGGCTTCAAGAAATTAGAATAAAAATATTCTTCTGTCATTTACTTTTTACTGTAGGTAATACAAGAAAACTATGATTTATAAAAATGTTTAACACTCGATTAGGTTAGATATGTATTAAGGACTGGTTCTTTGGTCAAGCGGTAGCGTTTTCAAACGCAGGTAATGGGTTCAGATCCCGAGTCCGGCAAAAAATAATCATTGACAAATGATTATTTTTTGCCGGACTCGGGATGAAAAATTCTCAGTATCTATCCGGTGTCGGAGTCTTACACCGTGTGCTTCGGAAACGACACCAGGTGCTTCGTTAAGCCGTCGTTCCTGTTCCTGACCGTTTACCGGTTGTGTTGGCTAGGCATCCAATCAGATCAGAGTGAGGGATTGTAACGTTTGCACACACACTGATTGTACGAGTAATATGGCTAGTCACCATAATGACCGGCCACCATGGCTGTCAATCGACTGAGAGGACATTATTTTATTTATTATATGTATTTAAAAATAGGTAATTATTAGGTGCTGCGTTGCTAGTTAGAGAAGTGTCATCTACTGCCGCTACTTGCAAGCAGCTCCGAGGAGACAGCGTTCTGTTTGTGGCACAGTCGCTGTGCCTGACTGGCAGGGGTCTGCAATCCGGGAGATCAAACCAAAGCCCTCCCAGGGTACGAGTCCCAAACACCTGGGGCATGGCGCAAAAGGGGGGCACCGGAGCAGCAAGCAGTCTGCATATCTGGTGTGGGATAAGGCCCGGAAAAATCAAGATCCGGAAGTCAAGGTGGAGAAGCGGAAGTTCAATGCCGCTTCTAGGTCCTACAAGAGAGTTATTGCCGAGGCCAAGGCAGAACATGTTGCCAGAGTTGGTAAGCATCCCTCCGGGAGTCGCGCTTTCTGGGCGCTCGCCAAAGCTGCTCAACGAAACTTCTGCCAGTCCAATCTCCCACCACTGCACAAGCAAGATGGCAGTCTGGCCCATAGTGCTAAGGAGAAGGCAGATCTTCTTTGCCAAACTTTTGCCTCAAACTCGACTTTGGACGATGCGGGTGCCATACCTCCTTCCATCGCACGGTGTGATTGCTCTCTGCCCGAAATCCGCATAACGCAACGTGCGGTTAGGCGGGAGCTTAAGCTCCTAGACGTCCATAAGTCGAGCGGGCCGGACGGCATCCCTTCAGTGGTGCTAAAGACGTGCGCCCCTGAGTTGACCCCGGTTTTAACGCGCCTTTACCGTCTCTCTTACAGCGCTAAAAGGGTTCCATCTTCGTGGAAGGTAGCCAACGTCCACCCTATTCCCAAAAAGGGTGACCGGTCGGACCCTACGAACTACAGGCCTATAGCGGTAATATCCTTGCTATCCAAGGTGTTCTACCGTCTCTTTCACGGGGAATGCTCTGAAGAACTGTTTGAGCTGGTGCCACCGTCCCCTTTTTATCATCGGACCACGCGCACTCGCAGTAAGGTTCATCCGTATCACCTGGAAGCGATCTCGTCAAGCACGGTTCGCTTTCAGCGTTCATACATCCCACGTACGTGCCGGCTCTGGAATGAATTACCTGCTGCGGTGTTTCCCCAGCGCTACGACATGTCCTTCTTCAAACGAGGTTTAAAAAGAGTACTAATATCACGGTAGGCAGCGGTTTTGCTGTGCCCCCTGGCACTGCGAATGTCCATAAGCAGCGGTTACCACTTACCATCAGGTGGGCCGCTAGCTCGTCTGCTTACTAAGGCAATAAAAAAAAAAAATGCATACCCGCGTTCCCGGGACTCCTCCTAACAGGTGTCAAGAGAAGTCCACGGCAGGTTAGGTTTAGTCAGTGCAAGTCTGACATACCCATCCGCAGACACTTTTTGCGGGCTGCATGCGTATGCATATCCTTAATTTTCAAAAAATAAAAAGCTAATTGTTGCTAACTCTACCCGTAAAATAATACTGGTTGTTTAATATTTTATTATAGTCTATGTGTTAATTCAGGCTTAATTTATTCCAAATTTCAACTTAATCCATTTAGACTCATTTAAGTAACAAAAATCCAAACGTTATAATTTTCACATTAATAATATTAGTTGGTATTCCACAATAAATACGAAAAGACATCAATTAATTAACTTTATGGCGGTAGGTTCTCATTAAATTAATATTGTGAACATAAATTACCTTTGAACTCGCACGTATATTTATGCCTACATATACTTAATTAGTCAACGCTAAGGTAAAAACGAGCCCTTTTCCTAGTGGCCCCAATTTTTCAGAACACTACTCCAACCAAGCTTCCTCAGCTCCGTCTAATAGTCTTGGCATCCTTAACGATCAAATCTCCATTGGCGTCCAGTTTCTTAACCTCCTTGAAGAAAAGGGTTAAGGCTATGAAGCTTGCTGTTCAAAAACGCACAAGGCCGGCGTCACGTGGAATACTGTTGCCACCTTTAGGGAGGAGCTCCGGCATACAAGAATGGTCCTCTTGAATCAGCCTAAAAACGAGCTGTGCGAATTGTCGACATTCCCGATATTACAGGCCGCATTAAACCCTTAAGACTGTGCAGATACTTTATTTTTTAAATTAATGTCATCGCCCGTAGGTACTAGGGAATCTACTCCCTGTGTCGCAGGGTACTTTACAAACATATAATAGACGGACACAAATTACATCCAGATACTTTGCTTGCTTGTCCGTAAGAATACCTATACGCCTTCGTCGGAATACTCATATTCTATCATTCTTGTACAGTATACTATTTCTTCCGTCTACTCCGTCTTGCCTCAAAAACCGTTTTTCATTTCTCCACGAATCACATTTGAAGTGCTTAAGATCTTCCGAAAATTTAAAATTAAAAATGCCAGCTCATTCCACCACTTTTCTCGACAAATCTTTTTCTGTACAAAGTGTCCGTCTCTGGAATGAGCTGCCAATTACCATACGTCAAGCAAAATCATTGCGCGAGATTAAAAAACTTTTAAAGAATCATTATTTGTCAATACCGGTTCATCAGTAATAGCATCTTCAATGTTATTGATGACTCCTATTACATGTAGATGATATGTAGTATGATTATATGTAGTTTAGAATGAATAGCTGGCCCTCACGTCATACTCGTGAACGGGTGCTGCTTGCGGTAACTGGTCGAACTGCTGTTGGGGTACTCATAATATTTTATTTTTTCATACAGTCGTTGCCTCTGGTTGACTTCGTGTGACTTGTTAATTTTGTAAATGTACGCGGATGTACCCACCGTTTTCTCATCTAGCAAGAGGTTATTCTAATTGCTTGAGTGAAATTTAATGTTATTGTTTATTATCTCACAATTTTTTTGATTCATTAGATGACAACGGTTCTGTGCGTGCATTAGCCTACATAACGCCCGAACGATAATCACAATGTAAGAAAATACATGATTTAAAAAAAAAAATAGAACGAAAACATAAAGCAAAAGAAGACGAAAAAAGCAAGCCTGGAGTTTCTTTGTGGCTTTCTTCTCCGGGTCGTCCACCTAGGTAGCTAGAGAAAGCCGCACATTAGCTAGGGTAGGCTCCTCAGCGGCGAGGATCGCTTTGGCCCCTTAACACGTCATTGGTGATCCCCTGCAACTGATCACACCCTCTCTTAGAATTCTGTCCTTTTGCTTCAGCGCCCCCCTGAGCTGTGGCCCGAACCCTAAAAGGGTGGCCTCGGGTATTAATTGTTTAATTTAAGCTACTGGTTAAGAGCCTTCTGCGCTAGCCAAATGCTCATTGCCTTCAATTCTTTAATTTTAATATTGTACAACTAAATTTCAAAATAATAGATTAATTTTTTTAGATTAAGTATATTTTTGTAATTTTTATACTGTATTTGACTATGTTTATGTACTCCATTGTGAACTTGACAAGTACAAGTGTATGTTAATACCCAAGTGCTGAATAAATTTCATTATTTCATTATTTATGATATTAGTATATATCTAGTATATTGCTTATAAATATTTTAATGTACGTAGTAGGATGCATATTAGAATGTATTTTATTTTTATTATTTATTTATTTTTAGTATGTAGTATGTACCCAAGAGTAGGTACCTTATTTAAACACTCTGTACACCGACAACTACCCGTGACTGTATCCTTTCTCCTGTTTCCTAAGTAGGTTGTCTGGAAGAGATCACATTTTAGTGATAAGACCGCCAATTGTACTGTTCTCTCTAATGTGTATTGTTCTTGTTCTGATTAATATTTTGGTGTACAATAAAGAGTTTAATAATAATAATTGTTTGAGTTGATGCTCATGGCCACTTTACCATCGCACTCCGACAAGAAGTCATCCTCACACCCTAAAACATTACACTCTTGTGCGGTACAGTTCTGCGCAACTGCGTTCCACATACGCTCAAGCTGTGGAATAAGCTCCCTGCCATGGTTTTACCCAGGGACTACAGCACGGGGCACTAATAAAAGGAGGTCGGTGACGCACAATTCATGGCTACGGTAACCGCATGCTGTACACTTGCTGCTGACTTAATTGTACAAAAAACATATACTTCGATTATTATTCTTTAACCCCTTACCGTAACCCGTAATTCATCAACAGATAAAAATTATATTATTAATAATTTTAAATGTTGACGTGTATTTAAATATATATTAATCCGTAATATCTTAACATAGTTTTCATTTGAGGTTCGATCAATTAGTCTTATAACTTGACAAGTACAAGTGTATGTAAATACCCAAGTGCTGAATAAATTTCTTAGTTACCAGTTAAAATATATAGTAAATCAAGTCTTCTACTAAACCAAGCCCAGTTGGTCTTACGTTAAGTGACCCCGAAAGATAAGCCAGAAGTTGTAAGTTCGATCCCCACCCAGGATCTTTGTGAGATGAGCACAATTATTTTTTCTGTGTCTACATACGTATACATACATGTATTTATTATTTATTTAAACTACTTAACATTATCATCACAGGTTTACACCCGAACAATATTATTAATTACTAGCTGTGCCCGCGGTTTTACCCGCGTTAAATTTTATACATTACGATAGTTTCTCCCCCGTAGGTGATAGCGTGATAATATGTAGCCTATATGTTGACCCGACCTCTTAGTAATATTTATGCAAAATTTGAAGTAAATCCATGCAGTACTTTTGGAGTTTAGCCCGGAAATACACACAGGTAAACAGACACACAGACAAAAAATCTAAAATCTATATTTTTGGCATCGGCTTGGATTGTAGAACACGCCCCAAATATCCTTTTTAAAAAATATTCAATGTTCAGTTTTGACTTTCCTACGATTTTATTATATGTATAGATTACTAAGTAAATCGAGAGTCACCCTCACGAATTCCGCCAATGTACAATTAAAAATATCCACTCTTTGTGAGGTGCTGTTTATAACTCGTATGCCTCTTACAGCCTCCGCGCACCGGTGCGAATTTGCTATGTTTGTGCGAGCCACTGAGACGTCAAAAAGCCGTGCCCTCGCTGCCTGCGGCAACCTGGTGTTTGAAACGAGCAGCCTCAATGAGTCTAATGTACCAGAATTATTTACATACTAGCTGTGCCCCGCGGTTTTACCCGCGTTAAACTTTAAAATATCACAGCTCCTACCTCGTAGGTGATAGCGTGATAATATGTAGCCTATATGTTGACACGACCTCTTAGTAATATTCATGCAAAATTTGAAGTAAATCCATGCAGTACTTTTAGAGTTTAGCCCAGACATACATACAGACACACAGACAAAAATTCTAAAAACAATATTTTTGGCTTCGATATCTATTGTTGATCACGCCCCAAGTATCGTTTTTTTTTAAATATTCAATGTACAGTTTTGACTTTCCTACGATTTCATTATATGTATAGATAATTTATCTTTAATATGTGTGTATTTAGAAAATATATAAGTATGTTTATCGTTGTCTGGTTGCCGTAGTACATACTCTGCCTTGTTTTGAAATCAGATGACAATGTCTTAGCTGTGCCAATATATTTATTATTATTATTATGTCCGATATTCACAAGATTCCATCATTGTAATAATAATCTATACTCTCTATCGTTAGGTTAATGGGACATACATACACCATAGCCTAGTTGGTAGTGCTCCTGCCTACGAAGCTGGTGGTCCTGGGTTCGAATCCCGGTAAGTGCAAATATTTGTGTGATGAGCACGAATATTTGTTTCTGAGTCATGGATGTTTTCTGTGTATTTAAGTATTTATCTATGTATTTAAGTATTTATCTATCTATATAAGTACTAGCTGTGCCCCGCGGTTTTACCCGCGTTAAACTTTATAAAATATGGCCTATGTGTTATCCTAACTATAAAAATTAGCCTATGTTCTTTCTCAGGGTCTAGACCATCACCAAAACCAATATACCAAATTTCATTCCAATCCGTTCAGTAGTTTTGGCGTGAAAGAGTAACAGACAGACAGAGTTACTTTCACATTTATAATATTAGTTAGGATGTATATCGTCGCCTGGTACCCATAGTACAAGCTTTGCTTAGTTTGGGGCTAGGATGATCTGTGTGACATTGTCCCCAGATATATTTATACTTGGCCAGCTCCCAATTTCGCATATATTATTAATTATGTAAAAAATAAGTATACTGTCATAGGTTCAGAACTGGACACACCCTGAAATACTAAACTAACGAAAAAGGTCCCTAGTCGAAGTTGTAAGTGTGATTGGAGAGGTTTGTAATTAATTAGTGTTCCCGATGTGACACGCATACAGGGGTATTATTTAAAATTATAAGCTAGATATAAAGTCTATGTAGGCAATATGACCCAAAGCCCTCAAAAATAATATAAATATTATGCTGTTTTCTAATATATACTAGCCTATATCTGTGTCCCACTGCTGAGCAAAGGCCTTTTCCTTGGTTTTCCAGATTTTCCTGACTTTCACTGGATCCTAGGAAAACAACTAGTCTTTCAGGTTGACGTTAAATTCAACCCTGTAAAACCTTATCTATGTTGTAGAGTTAGACAGTAAAGTTTAGTTTGATCGGCGAGTTCATTAGTTCAACGTAGTGTTAACAGGGCCTCCGAGCACTGGAATTGTAGCCACAAGAAGTGCAAAAATAAAGTAGTACCGACCTGTATTTAAGTAAGATATTGTAAAACAGAGTAAGTATATAAATACTGTACACGTAGCACAAAAAATGACGATAGTAAAGTCCCATCGTACGATGGAATCTTTTATAATAAGTCTACGATAAAAATAAATTGTTTTGTTTAAAGATTAAGTACCTCATTTTTAGATACTAACATATTCACTATATGAATGATTTAGTTTTACGAATATTAACGGTTTTTTAAATATACAACCGAACTGAATTCTTTCTGATAATTTTCTAGGTTGTTTTTTGTTTAAAACAAAATATATATAGTACTATTTCAAAATCATCCCTATAGTATTCTATAGGGATGATTTTGAAATAGTACTATATATATTTTGTTTTAAACAATGTGTAATAGTACTATATATATTCTGTTTTCTAATATATACTAGCCTATATCTGTGTCCCACTGCTGAGCAAAGGCCTTTTCCTTGGTTTTCCAGATTTTCCTGACTTTCACTGGATCCTAGGAAAACAACTAGTCTTTCAGGTTGACGTTAAATTCAACCCTGTAAAACCTTATCTATGTTGTAGAGTTAGACAGTAAAGTTTAGTTTGATCGGCGAGTTCATTAGTTCAACGTAGTGTTAACAGGGCCTCCGAGCACTGGAATTGTAGCCACAAGAAGTGCAAAAATAAAGTAGTACCGACCTGTATTTAAGTAAGATATTGTAAAACAGAGTAAGTATATAAATACTGTACACGTAGCACAAAAAATGACGATAGTAAAGTCCCATCGTACGATGGAATCTTTTATAATAAGTCTACGATAAAAATAAATTGTTTTGTTTAAAGATTAAGTACCTCATTTTTAGATACTAACATATTCACTATATGAATGATTTAGTTTTACGAATATTAACGGTTTTTTAAATATACAACCGAACTGAATTCTTTCTGATAATTTTCTAGGTTGTTTTTTGTTTAAAACAAAATATATATAGTACTATTTCAAAATCATCCCTATAGAATAAAATAGGAAATATCAAATCATCATCATCATTTCACAAACTACGTAGAAATCACGTAACATACTTATGAAAACAAACAGTTGATAACTATGAATACAAATTTGCGGCTGCAATCATTACCAGAGAGAATACTTCAGGGACTTGGGGGTGACATTTGACTGCAAATTGATCTTTGATGTACACGTGGCCAACATAATCAATACAGCTTCCAAAGTATTAGGTTTCATTCTCAGGCAATGTAAATTAGGCTCTTATTTTTTCTTTTCTAATTTGCCATCATTACATTTTTTAAATTAAGAATTAATTGTTTGAAACATATATAAATACCCACATTCACTAATAGAACGATAATCTCATTTTTTTATACATCCTAGTTGGCAATCAATTATACGGCCCACCTGATGGTAAGTGGTCACCGTAGCCTATGAACGCAACACTAGGGCCATCATTAGCGCGTTGTCGACCCTTTAGAAACCTTACAACGCACTTTTTGAAGGGCCCCATGCAATTTTCAAAATAAAAGCAGAATAATAAATTTAGTTCACCAACAGAATTTGAAGCTGAATTTTCCTGTTAAAATCCCTCAATGTTTTTCTAATAACGCCACGGTGTATCATACGGGTACATTCCGCAATTTTTTAGTGTTTTACTCTATTAAACTAAATAAAATTTTACTCAATTATGGTTTGGGAATTTTGTTTTTATATGCATGGCTCGACATATACCTAAAATCGAGATTTCAAGCAATGACAAAAAAAATATATCATATTTGGATCAGACTTTGAATCTACACTACAATTCGGCGTTATAAAAATTCTAAATATTTCAAATATTTATCTAGTTATCTTTCTTTTATTCTTTATTTATCTTTATTTAAATGGGAATCCGACGATGTTTACCCTACAAAGTTAAGTTTCAAAACTCATATTTAACAAGTCAGTGGAACAGAAAAAGATTTTCTTCGGCTCCTTCTCCTTTTACAAGTAATTTTTGGACTTTTCACATCATTTTATTTATAGTCTAAATATACAGACAGCCATTAGAGTAATAATAATATAGCTTCGCTTTCCAATTCGGGCGAGAGAAATAAACACAACCATCGCGAATACCAAATGAACAGCCAACGTCAATTTATGACACAAACTCCATTGATTCTCCGTTTTATGATGCGCTGTGCTATTTTATGTCATTTTCCTTATTTACCTATCTCAGCTCATCCTTAGCCAAGATGCAAACGGATGCGATTGTCAACACGAATAATGTGTCAGTTAACGCCGTTGCCGCACGCACACACACCCGGCAAACACATAAAATATGACCACAGAATATAAATACAGAGAGAAATTGTTCTTGTGTAAAGGGTTTTTCTTTAAGTTCTAAGATTATTCCTTTTATGAGCATTAGAACATAAAATAATCTAATAAGATAGTTTACGGACTGGTAGATGGTACAATAAACTGGCTATTAAGCCAGTTTAATCGGTAAACATATAAAGAAGATAAAATCCTACCAATTATATAATAATAATATCCTTGTAATGTAATAATAATAACATTATTTTACACACGGCCATCTGATCCCCAACAGAGCTTTTACTATGGAAACCAGATAACTGATATACTACATATACTACTTTTCCTTTGTAATACATACTTATATAGGTAATTACACCCAGACTCAGGCCAAACAGACATGTTCATGCACACAAATATGTCCTCTGGAGTAAAAAGCAAGCTTTTGCTATACATGCCAACAGGCCCGTCAATAAATGTAAATTAACATGTAATTTATTTTTTTCCAAAAGTGGCTCATAAAAGATATTAAAATGTCACCTTCACTCACTATCACTCACCATCTGATGACCCACTTGCTTGTTTGCCACCATATTATATGTATAAAATAAACACTTAATTTTCTAAACAGGTAGAGCCAGCAGCTTTTCTTCCCAAGTGCAGCTGGACAGGGGCAGTATCGTGTAATATCCGCTGCGGGTATTTACATTGCTCGTAACGGTATACACACACGGGGACACAGCGCTGCGTCCCCATGCGGGACTAGGGTTGCCAAGGCTCATCATGAAAACGAGAAGGGTCGTTCTCGTAAGTAATGTCAAATATGTTGTTTCCTAAATGATCATGAAAAATATCAAAGACCAAAGTTCAATTTAACCTAATTATGTATAATAATAAAAAACCCATCCTCATATTGACCTTCCTCCTACGTAACCTCTCGGTTATATCATAAGGGTCTAATCTCTCAAAGGTTGGCTGTCCATTAGCCTAGCTTTGAAACTGAGTGAATTGGAAGACATTTAAGTAGGAACATTAATTCAATAATTGATGTTAAGTAAGAATATTAATACATTAATTACGATGCCGCCTATAAAACCAACCTTGTTCAGCAAATTAATTCGTTTGTGTTCACATTTTTTGAATTCAATAAAAGTTTTATTTCCATTTAGCTAATATTTGCCATGTAGCTATCAGATGTTTGACCATAATATTATTTTTTGAACACGATATGAACTGTAGGCTAGTATGCTTTACTAGACAATAGAGGTGTAGCAAAACAAAACTTACAACTAATTAAACTATTGCCCGTTCCATACATGCCTGAAGTGTTCACCTAGGCACATGCTACATTATGTCAATAATTCCAAACATTAGAATATATTTCAGTTACGATATGATCTTTGACATGCAACTGTTAACATATCAGTCTGATAAGTTTCTAGAAAGGAAGCCGATGGGTGATACCGAAATCTTTTTTCGTCAATCAATAATAAGAGTGCTCGTGCTTCGGAGGGCACATAAAGCTATCAGTTCTGCGACTAATTACCCACCAGACGTTTTTCCATCCCATTGGGTTATGTAAGTCATGGATTAGAGAATGAACCTGCGTCTGCGTAAATACTTGAGCACTATAATATGTGCGGAGTAGTTAGCTAGTCTCTGTTGAGATTTGACTAAGAGCACTTTTATTGGCACTCAACTTCATTGTTTGCTGCATGATTTCTTTCTGTTTTTCCTTTACTCTGTGACTATACTGTGGGAAACATTCGCATGTGTGCGTAAATTAATTTATAGCCCTGTTATTAAAACGATTAACTATTCACATCAAAGATTTATTTACGAAGTTTTTGCAAATGATGCCGCTTCGTCTTTATTTTTTTAACTGATTAATGACGCAAGGGAATTTTCTTTAACAGCTGAAAATACAAATGGGTTTGTTTTTCCTTTTAAGTTGATTAAAATGCTAGTTGGAAATACATTATGGAAAACGGCTTCGAAATAAATCAATGTTCTGTTTACGGTCTGCGGTGATATCCGCGATTTATGTTAGTAAATTTCTAAATCGCGGATAACACCGCGAGGAGCAGCTAGTAAATTCTTTGAGCAAGGATTCGAAGTGTAAATTGGATCCTATTACTCTTTGATATGTTTCCGTTCTTGAGTTGGGGTATTTGGTTCTTAAATGGAATGAGTTATTGACCATTGTGATACAACTGTGCTAAGTTGGTCATTAGAGTCGAAATGGGTTGAAGCCCGCACCGATGGTAAGGATGTAACGTAACTGAGAGTAATTTTTTTTTTATTATTATTTATTAAATTAAAGGCCAACAAGGACCAATTTATAAAAATACACTAATGTACCATGTCACAGTGATACATGTATTGGCAGTCGAATCGCTGGGCGAAGGCGCTTAGGATACTGTTCCGGCTGACCCGCACCCTGCGCACCAGGGATGTGCACCGCTTGCGCATTGTTGTATAAAAACAATCCACGCGCGCTTCGGCGAACGTCCCTGAAGCGCTACAGAAGCGAGGCAGCCCCAACAACACCCTGAATGCATTATTGTATTGGACGCGTAGAGCGCCGTACTGCTTTTGCGTATAATTCACCCACAGACCGCTAGCGTAGAAGGACGTACAAAATGCCCTGAACAGGGTGATCTTGACGTCTCTTGAACAGCGAGCAAATCTGCGTGCTATCATATTTGCACGAACAGACAACGCTCTACGCTCCCTTTCTATGTCATTATCGTCTTTCAGATCCGGGGTTAGCAAGTGCCCAAGGTATTTAAATTGTTTTTCCCTACTCAGGGGCTGGCCATTCAGTTTTAGTTTAGGGGTTTGACTTAGGGACCTTCCCCGGACCTGAAAGACCATCCACTCACTTTTCGCTACGTTGTACACCAACCCATGTTGTCCAGCATATTTAGCGCAAACGTCGAGCAGCTGCGTCAGTCCACATATAGAGGCACTGAGCAACACCATGTCGTCTGCGAAGCTAATATTATTAAGGCAGACTCCATCAATATGACAGCCGACATGTGTGCCGCTGAGCTCCTCCACAAGCGCGTTTACATACAGGTTAAAAAGTTTCGGCGATGTCAGCCCCCCCTGCCTCACGCCGCACTCCAACCTGTATGGCGTCGAATAAGCCCCTGACCACCGAAAACGTTGATCTGGTTCCCATACCAATATTTGAAAATACGAATTAGTTCCTCGGGCATCGTTGTTCGGTGTAATTTTTGCCATAGAATATCGTAAGAAACCAGATCAAACGCTTTCGATAAATCAAGAAAACACGCAAAAATGGGCGTATTTTTATCCGTGTAGTACTTGACAGTTTGCTTCAGACACAATATAGCAGTTTCAGTAGAGAGACCTGACTTGAAACCAAATTGGTTATCGTGTATGTGTAAATGTTGATGAAGCTGAGCGTTCAGCAAACTGTCAAGCACCTTTGCGACTATAGTCGCTAAGGAAATCGGTCGATAGTTACATTTGTCACCAATATCACCGGTTTTGTTTTTGACAATTGGCACCACCACAGTCTTCATCATCGGCGCAGGTAAGTAGGTATGTCCTACACACAAGGTGTAGAACATCGCCAGCACTCTGGGCATATGATATCCCGCGTACCTTAGATGTTCAATGCTCAGGTCGTCATGGCCCGGAGACTTGCCCCGTGACATAGATTTAATGGCCCGCCGCACATCTTTGGCCGTAAACTGAACGCTGACTCCCCGACCAATGCAACCCTCATCGCTCGTGGACTGTGACGATGCCAAAGGTGACTTAACGGTAAAATGCTCCCTAAATAGGTCTGCTATTCCCGACAGGTTACAGGCACCATTGACACTCGCAGGTAGACCTGGTTTACTATTAAGTTTGTTTTAGACTTCCAAAAACTTCGGAAGTCGCTCCTGGAATGATGCGAAGCAAGGATGTCCATTTCTATTTGATCAGTATGATTCTGACACCAGCGTAAACGTGATTTAAAAATCTTACGAGTTGTCTGCATGTCATTCCACACGCGACCCTCTGCCGGCTTGCCGTACAAAACCCACAACTCAAACTTTTCCCTGGCCGCCCTGTGAGCATCACTTACGTGCCTGTTCCAACCGAGAACCGACTTCTTGTATCTGGGAACACTTGACGAACGACTATCGGAAGCTGCTCGAATAGAATTCCACCAGCATATTACTAAATAATTTATTGATATTCAAAAATATATTTGCTGTGTGGTGACGGCATAAAATATCATCACCCCATCTCATCCCGTGGGGGCATCGGAATCGACCGGGGGAATGTCTACCAGAGAACGGGCAGCAGCGTTTTTCTGTGTACTATGACCATCAAACTGCGATCGCCAACCCGACTGAAAAGCGTGGCGATTATGGCATATCCCTCCATTCTTTGGGGAGGCTTTTGTCCAGCAGTACTTTTGCTAACATGATTACATAATAAACTCGTTTATCGTATATTACACTAAATAATAGCATTTTGCTATTCGAAAAGCCTACTTTTGTGATCTTAAACTTCTTAACGTGAAAATATAATAGTAACTATTCACGTTAGATAGTTTAAGATCACAAAGGTTATTGAAACAAGTTAGACACAGTGTAGTACCAAGAATGCGCCCCTGTTGAGGCATATTGACATTAGGCTATACTTGTTGCTCCATCATGTGAATTGCATGAACCAAATTGCAATACTAACAGCCTAATGTGACTTGTTGACTCAGGTGATATGTACATATTATATCGCTATACTAGAGAAGGTGAAATGTTGTATCAGACCTTCGCAATTATTAAAATTGAGCATAAGGCTATAATTTTAATCTATATCTGACGACAAAAAAGAAAATGGGTGTAGGTTAATTTTTGAGCATAGGGAAGTTAAATGGTTGTGTTGGCGTCATCAATTGAACATCTTTCGGCAACGTTATTTCCGATGTCCGTATAAAAGGTTTCAATATTACTAAACGTAACGATGAGATCCCGATTGCAGACGACTGAAGGGCCTCATTTCTAATATTTATTTATATGAGTTACAGAGATTACAGTTTGAATGGCAGTTCATAACTTTGTATTGCACGTTTCAACTACGATTTTAATGTTTGTTATTTCGTGATCATTTCGATTCGTCTCATCAATCATTTCTGTACACTGATATTTCTTGTAAGTCCCTTTTGTAGTCATATTAAATAATGTTATTAAAACCAAGTCTGATCCAACACTAAATATATTAAATACCAAACTGTATCGGCTTAGTTCTGTCGGATATCACAGCACAACCAAATGTAGGTCGCAATCGAGGTTCAAGTACGCCAGCCTAATCTAACCTACTTCGTTAAATTTCAAATATTACAATCAGGCAAAAGTGTTATTTATTTGTTATCCGTACGGGATAGTGGTTAATTTTAAGGGTTCTTATGTATACCTAGGAAATAACCAAGACATCGTCAGGCCTAAATCGACATCCGAAACCCAAAAGCCCTGTGGCACAAGTTAATTAGTTAGTACTTCTATATTGCTAGATACCTTGAGACCCCTCTCGCCTCTATGAACCGGTAAAGTACTTAGGTAACTGTAGAAGTCATAAAAAACAAAACAAAATGTTCTATAGACTCCTAATTTGCTACGTAAGTTTATTTTACGCAGTTAAATAGTTTTCAGTATATTTAATATCAAATTATTATTCTGTTGTACTTTTTATTTTTAATTTAGTAGTTTGTTATATAATAAAATTTTCCATTCTTATTTTGATATTCAACGAAAAATGCTATTTTTTAATAGTAATGATCGGATGTTTATTTCATTATAAAGAGGAAGGTATGTCGTTAATAGTGTAACATAACATCAGGCAAATGACTTTATTTTTGATGATGATTTGATTTTTCCAAAATGAGGCTGGAGCAACAGTTATGGTAAATTGATTACGCTATCAAGAGATAATTAATGATTTTTTATGGCCGGAATTGGATGGTATTGATCTGAACAACGTTTACTTTCAACAATACGGCGCTACGTGCCACACAAGCTACGAAACCATTGATCTTTTACGGGAAAAGTTTCCGGACCGTGTTATGTCTGTGATTTAACATCTTGCGACTTCTTTCTTTGGGGCCACGTGAAAGAGAAGGTCTACGCCAACAGCCCAGCGTCGATTCAAGAACTCAATGATGGAATCCGTGACGCTACCGAGGACATTGGGCAGCCAATTTGCGATTTGGTTATGGGAAATTTCATGAAAAGGATATTGTCCTGTAAGCGTGGTCGTGGCAGTCATTTGCCTGATGTTATTTTCCACTATTAACCGCACACCTTCCTCTTTATAATAAAAACAACCAATCATTAATATTAAAAAATAGCATTTTTCTTTGAATATCGAAATAACACCTCTTATTGGAAAACCCTGTAGTTTCAAATATATATAATTTAGTTCCAATTGACGGCATTGTTCTGACAGGCTGCGGTTAAACTAAGCGGTGGCAACAATGGACAGCCCTGACGTCTAAACAATTATTTTGAATTTACGACTCAAATCTTCGTCAAAAGGTTTACAGACGAATTGTTATTTTCATTTAGGAGTTGATACTTGAATTAATCAAACCTGGGCGACCGTGATTCATAACTCAGTAAAATGGCGAGTTTTCTTAGGTATAAGAATTATGAGAGCGAGTTTTTTGAGCGAGAAACGTGTTCGAGAGGTTAACGTATTAGACTACAGCAGCACATGACAATTACAGGTGTAATATATCAGAAATTAAACTAATTATACGAATATTCGTTCATAAAATGAGTGTGCTAAAGCTTAAGCTAACCGATCATTTACAATCATCAATTTTTGTAACCTAAACTGTTAAAACTAATGCATGTACCTACCTTTAAGAGAGAAATAAACGATTATTTTCTGTTAAACGATAAAAAAACGATTTATTCCAATTTATTATTGGCTTACCACGGCCAAATTTGTTGCTGACCGCCTATTCCGCCCGTATAAGCTAAAGAATACAGACATCATCATTCCAGCCAAATGACGACCACTGCTGAACAAATGCCTCCCCAAATGATTTCCATAATGAAAGGATATGCTATAATAGCTACGCTTGCGACACAGGTTGGCGAAAGTCAGTCATAGTACACAGAGAGACGCTGCTTCACGTTCTGTGGGAGATATTTCCTAGGGCGACTTCTGAGAGAATATCATCACCCCACCTCATCCCGTACCACGTATAATTTGCTACCAGCCACACAGCAGACACATAGACACCAATACATACTATAATTGAATAAACAAACAAGTAACAAGTAAAAACAATGCCAAAATGAACAAAACCATTCATCATGGCGGACTTAACATAAACTGTAATAAAAATCTAAAACAGTAAAGTTTTTCCTAATCATAAGCTAAAACACACAACATATTGCATAACAGTAATTTCGAGGTGACTTTTTAATTTATTTCTATTAAGGAAAAGTTGTTTAATCGTGTTTTCCGATATGTTATTTTTGTGACATTGGTTAAAAAGTTGTGGAAAATACTCAGTAGTGTTGTTAGCACGTAAACGGAGCGGTGAGAGTAACTGACTATGAGCGTCTCCCGATTACTTACAAATATTACTTATTTTGTAGTATAATTCCATTTTCATTACTAACATCAAAATGAAATAACATGCCGAATAAGTAACTAGCACTTTGATATAATAATAATATCTAGGGACAATGTCACACAGATAATCCTAGCCCCAAACTAAGCAAAGCTTGTACTATGGGTACCAGGCGACGATATACATACTTATATAGATAGATAAATACTTATATACATAGAAAACATCCATGACTCAGAAACAAATATTCGTGCTCATCATCATCATATCAGCCGAAAGACGTCTACTGCTGGACAAAGGCCTCCCCCAAAGATCTCCACAATTGCCGGTCTTGCGCTATTCGCATCCAGCTGTTTCCAGCGACCCGCACAAGATCATCGGTCCATCTTGTAGGGGGCCTGCCCACGCTGCGTCTTCCGGTTCGTGGTCGCCACTCAAGAACTTTTCTGCCCCAACGGCCATCGGTTCTACGAGCTATGTGCCCCGCCCACTGCCACTTCAGTTTTGCAATTCTTCGGGCTATGTCGATGACTTTGGTTCGCCTGCGGATTTCGACATTACTAATACGATCCCGCAGGGAAACTCCGAGCATAGCCCTCTCCATTGCTCTTTGGGTGACCTTGAGCCTTCTAATAAGGCCCATAGTGAGCGACCACGTCTCTGTTCCGTAAGTCATCACTGGCAACACACACTGGTCGAAGACTTTCGACTTGAGACACTGCGGTATTTTAGACGAGAAGATGTTACGTAGCTTCCCGAACGCTGCCCAGCTGAGTTGGATTCTACGATTGACCTCCTTCTCGAAGTTGGACCTACCTAGTTGGATGGTCTGTCCTAGGTAAATATAGTTCTCTACAACTTCGAGTGCAGAGTCACCAACTTTCAATTGAGTGGGTGCAACATGGACGTTCGACATGATTTTCGTCTTATCCATGTTCATTTTCAGACCCACTTGTTGAGAGACTCTGCTGAGGTCATCGAGCATTGTACCGAGGTCTTCCATGGTCTCAGCCATGACTACTATATCATCGGCAAATCGAAGGTGAGTGATGTACTCGCCATTGACATTGATGCCAAAGCCTTTCCAGTCCAGAAGCTTGAAGACATCTTCCAATGCAGCGGTGAACAGTTTCGGAGATATAACATCTCCCTGTCTCATATTCGTGCTCATCACACAAATATTTGCACTTACCGGGATTCGAACCCAGGACCACCAGCTTCGTAGGCAGGAGCACTACCAACTAGGCTACGGTGACCGTACGGTATCCTACAAATCTTTCAATTTGAGAAGTGGTTTAAGTTTCTTATATACGTATCGAGTTGCACTAGCTGTGCCACGCGGTTTTACAACCCGCGTCAAACTTTATAAATTATAGTCTATGTGTTAATCTAGGGTAGGTATTAGCTTACTCTATACCAAATTTGATTAAAATCGCCCCAGCCGTTTAGACGTGAAGAAGTAACAAACTTTTGCATTTATAATATTAGTATGATAATCTGTATATAATCTTGACACTCGGTCACACGCGCTGACGCGTACCAATGTGGCTTAGTACAGTAGACATCGTGATGCAAACATTATAACATAAAATTATAAGCTTTCATCCTATCAAATCAACAAAACCTGAAAGCATTATGCGGGAACAATTATTAACACTAAACAGTGGAATATTACCTGCATTGTACTAGACGCTTAGAACAGGTGGCCTCTTCTAAATAATATTGATTGATTGATTGATCGATTGATTGACTGTTAAGTTCCTTTGTTTTGTCACATTTTACACTTCTGCTGTATCTTTTCTGTCTCGTGTCGGTCTCGAGGTAGCGTGTTCAAAATGTGTGTCTGCAGTTTTCGGAAAAGACAATATTCTTAACTAGTCATGTTTTTCATACAAGCTGAGCTAATAGAAATATATATTACGATATTTTAAATAGTTTATCGTGTAAAATTTGGAGCTGTCCACAAATGACCTACTAAAATAAAGAAAATACTGAAACTTTATTTTCTATTCGTGGAGACCTGTAATTGGCCTTCAATTGCTATTGGTAGTTTTTTCACACAGCCCAACACAAAATGAGCGTAAGCGTGCTCGGTCAAAAACTTTTTGAATTTTATATGTATACATATAAGCAGTGAAAATTTATTATAAACATGTATGCTTGAGAAATTATTTTATTTAGAGTAATTAAAAATGGTGTGGAACGTAATAGCATTGCTATGTTTCTAGGCTATGTATGGCTATGTTCCTAGAAATAAAGCCGGCAGATGCATTTGCAAAGTTGTGTGTTGTGTAACTTAACCGAAAAGCACCTACCCCGGATTGATAGAAGGTAGTGGGTTATCCTTCTATGCTCGCGGAGATGATTAAATTTATAATTTCCAAGTTTCAGTTTTGGTTTCAATCTTATCTCTCACTAACGTGTTTCCTCAGATATGAGAACTAGCCAGGTCAATTTTTCATCCCCGTAAACCACCTATTGCGTAAATATGTATTATGGAAATCGTTTGAACCCTTTTCCAGAATTCCCTGCATAGGAATTTTCTGATGTCCATATGTATGAGGTACGAGGTATGCGATATTTGATAAAATATATAAGAACTGGATAAAGTTGGAAATAGAGTAACATATTTGACAATGTTCATTAATTATTATTCTTCAAATTTAAAAAGAAAATATTTTACAAATGTGTTACAAAATTTACATTTTCACAGATTTTCTTGCGGATGATATATTATACAATTTGTAAGAATCGAATATATCGAACTTTAAAAATCTCAAAGTTCTATGTAGCACTAGTCAGTAATTGATAACATTGTTTTTACTTTTTGTTCTTTGTTCTTTAAAAGAGGCAACACCCGCATTAGCGAAATGATGCCCTGTGTCGCGGGGTACTTTACAAACATATAATAGACAGACACAAATTACATCCAGACTCAGAACAGCTATTTATGGGTCACACAAATAGTTGTCCGGCGCGGGACTCGAACCCGCGACACGAAGTTGCGAGGCGACTGTCTAAGCCGCTGCGCCACACGTACAGTCAAATGGAGGCGGAGTGCGGTGAAGGAATAATTTACTTATTGGAATAAGGTTGAAAATTGCTAAGAAATATCTATATTCTTTAAATTAAAAAGTGAAAAGGCAATAATAATTTTATAACAATAATAAGTATAATGTCCTCGCTGAAAATATACGGCTTTGGATGCCAGGACTTAATTTCTTTTAAATTAAAAAGGTATAGACATATGCATATAAAATTATTATTCAAGACTTCACCCAGAAATTTCATTTCTTGGTATCATTGTCTAACCTGAGGTTTTATTAAATTATGTTAAATCTCACTGCAAGATCTAAAATACTTTTAATTATAACTGCACATGCGATAAAGTTAAGACTTTTTTAATTTAGACATGCGCAGCGCCTTTAAGATTTTACATAACAAAAGAAACAGCTTGTATGTGGCGAGCTTATAAGAACAAGAAAAAATCATACCTTTACAACAATGGAGCGGAAAACTCGTGATGATCTGAAACAAAAGTAAACCCACATTTAATACATTTCTCATTAAATTATAACAAAATAGTTAATAATAGTAAACATTCCTAGGTAAAGAGTGTTACAGGAACATAGTTATACTTATATCACAGTATTTTTACACAAATATTATAAGTAAGTATATTTTCTTAAGAAAGACATCTATATACAAAAGTAGTGACGTCCATCAATGCTTTATATTACATAGCTTTGCCCCGCGGTTTAATCCGCATTACATTTTATAAATTATAGCCTTTGTGTTAATCCAGGGTGTCAGCTAACTTCATACCAAATTTTGTTAAAATCGCTCCAGCCGTTTAGACGTGAAGCAATAACAAACATACACACTCACACAGTCGCAAACTCACAAACTTTCGCCTATATAATAATAGTATGATACAATTCTATGACGTCCAAAATCTAGAATATAGAATAAAACAACAGTTGTGGACTCTTAGATATCATCTTTGTTCGTACAGAATAGGTCCTTGGTTAGTTTAGGATCTCAATTTTGAAAATAAAATCAATGCGCAATGTATTTTTTTTATCTTGGTGTAGTTAAAGTATAATGCAAATATAACACGAAGATAAAAATAAAACTACTTCTCACCTTTATTCGACTAATATATTATTTCTTCCAATATTTTTAATTTTTCAAGATATTTATTACGTATCTGTCATTATTAAAACTGACATGAAGTAGCTACTCATGTCGGCTTCTACTTACGATGACCCATAAATGGTAATTTGGAATGGGTCTTTTTTGTCCATTAATTGCATATTTGTAAAGTCCCCGCAATATAATAATAATAATCTTTATTTCAGACTTAAAAGTCCATAGTATTACATCAAATTAAAATTGTTTACAATTGTTTATAAATGTATCCTATATAATTACAATATGATATGACTTGAAATTTTAATAATTGTAGTAAAAATTAATAATATAAAAATTGCGTGAAATGACAATGCAATCAAATTCATATAAAAATCAAACAAACAGAAAACAAAATCAAATAAAAACATAATAAATTAAAATTCACAGATTTACAATTCAACTTAAAACAAATTAAAACTATAGAAATACATAATTTAATCTAAAATCATTGTTTCAATATTATAATTATAAGGAAATCCGACCCAGTGCCATACCTACCCAGTGTCTCTGAAAGGGACAGTCAAATCGGGCCGCTATCATTTTTAGAATGCTGTTGGTGCTGTTTCTTAGGCGCTGCAGCATAGAGATAACTTATTTACGCCTTACAGCTGCGAATCCATCAACGCGTGCCTCAGCGAACATACCAGAAGCGCTGCAGCGCCATGGCAATCCCAACAACATTCTAAAAATATTGTTGTACTGGGTACGCAGGGCTCTACAGGTACGCTGACAATACCTCACCCACAGGCCGCTTGTGTAGAGTGACTGACAATATGATTTAAAAAGCGTTACTTTAACGTCTGTTGAGCATCGTGCGAACCTGCGAGCAAGCATATTTCCCCTAACCGCCAGAGCCCTCCGCTCCCTCTCCATGTCCTCGTCATCCTTAAGGTCACTTGTTAACACATGACCCAAGTATGTCAACTTGTCGACCCGTTTGAGGGCGATCCCGTCAAGTAGCACTGGTGGGACATGGGTCAGCTGATATCTGGGTGCCTTAAAAACAACAAGTTCACTTTTTTTGGAGTTATATCTTAAGCCATGTGTCCTAGCATATTCCTCGCAGATCGATACCAAGTTTCTTAAGCCATTGATCCCGGGTGCTATAGTAACCATATCATCAGCTTAGCTGATATTATTCAGACACACTCCATCTATATGGCACCCTACACGAGTGCTACTGAGCCTCTCAATAAGCTGGTTTATGTAGAGGTTAAACAGCAACGGAGAGCTTAGTCCCCCCTGCCATACACCACATTCAAGCCTGTATTCGTCTGACATGCTACCGGCCCATCTAACCTGATTTTTTGGTGTCAATACCAGTATTTCAGAAGTGATACACATTCCTCCGGTACACTCGTGCCCTCCAGCTTCTCCCACAGTAAGTCATGCGAGACAAGGTCAAATGCTTTTGATAAATCTAGAAAGCACGCGTATACCGGTATGTTTCTCTCAGTGTAGTACTTGACGGCATGTTTCAGGCTTAAAATCGCGCTCTCGGTGGATAAACCAGCTCGAAATCCAAATTGGGCATCATGTAGTTTTACATGTTCTTCGAGATTACTATTCAACAAGCCGTCAAGCACCTTGGCTGTTGTTGTAGCAAGAGAGATAGGCCGATAGTTGGACTTGTCGGACGCGTCACCCGTCTTGTTTTTTAAAATAGGTATAACTATTGTGCGCATCAGTGCTTCCGGTAAAAATGAGTGGGACAGACAAAGGTTATAAAGCAACATAAGTACCCGCGGCAAGTGCACCCCTGCATATTTAAAGTGCTCTATACTCAAACCGTCATGACCAGGTGATTTGCCCCGCTTCATGTTTTTTATGATTTTTGAAATCTGTTTTGCACTAAAATGCAATATAGATATTTTTTTATTCAGAATGAGTGGTGTCTCTGTTCTGATAAAATTCAGGGCTATTAGAAACTCTCGAGACACTGTACACAATCCAACATATTGTACTCGCCAGCCGCGACCATCATCCCTCTATGACCCTTTGTGTCAATAAATTGTACACTCTTCACGTATAGATAATTCTTGTAACTTAGATTGACAGTTGCGCAAAAGGTCACTAAAAGCCGACTTCACATTCCCGTTACTAACCGCTCTAAGTTCAAAAGGGGCGGCGACGTTTTCCTGGACCGCTTCAGCACTCGCTCGCCACCTATGCTAACTGCCAAAATTGATGTTTTAGCATAAGAAAGAAGACGGTCCACCCTCTTATGCCCAGAAGATAGATAAAAGGATCAATAAATCCCGCCTACATGCGAAATCCTTACCGAAGTTTCCTAATTTGTTTGATATTTAGTTAGAATAATTTCCTCTAACAAATCTAGTTACTTCAATAAACAGATTCTAATGAAAAAGATTTACCTATTTATTCAAGTTCTTCAATTCAATAGGATTTTCCTTACAGATCCCCTTGGCACGATTAGCCATGAATGTGACGTAAATAGGGCCGATTAGCTTTTATTTTCGTCAACCCTTCCCAATTTCTATAGGTTGCCATGGTGATGAAAAGACTACAAAAACAAAGTCTTTTTGTATTGTTACTGGTAATGAAGACCAAAACGCCTTCAGAGGTTAACAACAATCAATTTTACTGGCAGTCACCGATCCTCCTCAAATATCCTAACGCTTAATAAATAGTTAAATATAAGAATTAGATAACCGTCGTACCGAGTTTAAAAAAGAAATTTAATAAAATAAAGACAAATTTAAGACCACAAAATGTTGTGTAAAATACCTTATATAATAACAGTTAAAAGTTGAGTAATAAAATTTCAAGTTTATTTGTAAAACATTTTTTTTTTGGATCCGAATTTTTTCTTGGCGAAATTTCCTTGATCTCATGACACGATTTTCTTAATGAAACTTGAATCATGTTTTCAGATCAGTGAAGTTCTTTTCAACAAGTTATAATTCGATATTTATACATTACTAGCTATGCCCCGCGGTGTTACCCGCGTCAAATTTTCAAAATTTTCTTTGCTATAAATCTCACGGAGCCCGAGACCTTTCCAACGAATGCAAAACCGTGGAAATAGGTTCGTGCGTTCTGGACTTATAGCGTCAGGAAGGAAAACCCGACTTATTTTTATATAGTAGATGTATTTATCAAAGCAAACACAACATAGGTCTATTGAATGAAAGGAAGTTGACTGTACTTCATGTAGACTAAATAAAAAATATTAATATGTACATATAGCATATATTCAGTTAATTTTGTTTTCTTAGAACTATTACAATATTTAGCCACTTGGCTTAATACTGGCGGAAAAATCTATTTCGGTATTGTCAGCCCCTTTATCAATAGAAATATGATACCAAGAATTAGAAGCTATTAATAGTTGCTCTACATAACTACGTACAATGTTAGAACACTATCAGCGCAAAAACGAATAGTAGACTCACTGAAGACCTATCTAATATAAAATATCATCAGAATATCCGAAGCCTGGACGCCCTGGAAACAACATTTTTGCCACAGAGGAGAAAAACCAAGTATTTATGGAGTGGGCTTCATAAATAAAAAATATCGCAAACCATATTTAACAAGCTATATCGACATTTCAGAACGAGTTGTTTGGTGTACTTGGATTTACCAACTAATAATCTTACTTTAATTCAAGCAACTGGTGCTGCAGTTGAAGAAAAGGGAGACGTTTTCTATTTAAACATACACAAAGCTTCGTTTACAAAGATTTTATTTTAATAGGAGACCTTTAGTCAAAATAGGTCAAGCAATTATTATACACACACAATATTTGATAATGAAACAAAACGGCTAGGTAACAGAAATGCCAGAGGCCCTCATAGAATTTACTCTTAAGAACAAGTTACCGATTATTGTTATAATATCGCTTTATTTTACTTCATCATCATCATCATATCAGCCGAAAGACGTCCACTGCTGGACAAAGGCCTCCCCCAAAGATCTCTACAAATGCCGGTCTTGCGCTATCCGCATCCAGCGATTTCCAGCGACCCGCACAAGATCATCGGTCCATCTTGTAGGGGGCCTGCCCACGCTGCGTCTTCCGGTTCGTGGTCGCCCCTCGAGAACCTTTCTACCCCAGCGGCCGTCGGCTCTACGAGCTATGTGCCCTGCCCACTGCCACTTCAGCTTGGCGATTCTTACGGCTATGTCGGTTACTAATTTTACTTAAGTTAATTTTATTATTATTATTCTTTTTTTTTCTATTTATTAGGATAGAAGGGATACGTTCTTTAAAATATGGTCTTTCAATATTGTTGTAACCATTTTGATGGATTTGATTTATTTGATGTCTTTAGGCAGTTTGTTATAGATCCTCACTCCTTCATACATAATATATTTTTTGTATGATTACTTTTAGGGGTTATCAGACTGATATTATTAGCCTTCCATGTTAAAATTTGTGTCTGAATTTTTGTCAAGTGTTATTTGTGAAACTTTTGTTAATATTTTCCGGATTAGAATACATGTGTTATACTTGTACAACTAAGTGAAGTTCATAAGTTTCGTTTCTTTAAAAATCTTAATGGTTGATATAAGGTAATGATATTGAAAAAAATGTCTCAGCCAACTTCAGAAGCAGCTCAAATGCTTTTTAGTTTAGTTTAGTATGTAATATTATTGTATTTATATTCACGGAGATGATATATCTGTGGACAAAAAGCTCTTTAAATAGATAATAAAAAAAAATGAAAGTGTTTTTATTATTTTGTTTTGGGGTCTTTGTTGTACCTGTATGTTCGACTTAGCAGCCAAGCCCTGTACCACGATTAGATAGTCAATAATATGTCCTAGGTAGATGGCTAGTCCCCAGTGAGTATGGTGCAGTGGTTAAAAATTCGATCAGGGGCTCTACCAGCTAAGTCGCCGAACATTGTTTTCGTGATTGGCGTTCAAATAAATAAAGGTTAAAAACGACTTAAGCAATCGTTAAATCGGCTTCCATGACCTCGTGTGACGACATAAATGGTACGGAATCGATTGTCAACGTTGAAGCCGATTTAACGATTGATTAAGTCATTTTTAACCTTTATTTATTTCAACGATGAAAACGATGTTCGGCGACTTAGCTGGTAGAGACCCAGGAGCACTTTTATTTCGCATCTAGCTTTACCGATAAATAATACCAGTGTCTACTTTAGTCTAAAGCTTTCTAATTTCGGTTACTAAGCAAGACTTGACACCACGAACAGATTAGGTATGCGGGCCTCGTCGCCTACTAATTGGCTATGTACAAACTTCCCCATCTCTCTGAACCCGGCTAAATTTTATTTGCAGTCGTTCCACTACAACTAAGCCGGGTTACTGGATTAAATATACCTACTTACATAATAGCAGTAGATCTTCTGAACCATTTGGTGTGCGGTGGATTATTTAAGTAAGCACTGGCTAACTTCAATTAATAATAATTACACTTTTAAAAACAATATCACCGACTTGTGTTTTCTTGTGTGTTAAAATCGGTTCACAAACCACGGTGAAATATAGTAACAGACATACAAAAAAACAGACGGTCGGATTAATAGCCTTAATTCATGTCATATTTAATAGATTTCAAAAAGATTTGAAATCGAATAAATAAGACACACTGCTTAACACATAAGCGCGCAGCGTCTGCGACAGGAGAGAGTTCAGGTGCATAAGAGAAATCACATGTTGTCCCAGGCTCAGGGTTGTAATACAACCCACATCACGATACTTACTAAGATTTTTTACTGCCAATATAAGCTTTTAATACTTGATCAGATATTCTCGTATAATTGAATCACACGTTCGTTTGCTGAAATCTATGAGTGCGAAAATATTGAATTTATTTCTAGTATTGATTTATCAAGCTGGCATGCAACGACGCGGGCATTTCGCCCGCAAATATTATGCATATTACGCAATATTACGCTGAAAAAATATGAATAATCTCCTAGTCAAAATAAAAAATCAATATGTAGTGTTAATTCCGCTAATTGTTAGTTTAATCATGCCGGGATGCAATTTGCACCGCCCTCCCGTCCGTAAAACGGCTGCTAACATTCGAGCACTCGGCGAGTTAGCAGCCCTTGAGAATGGTTCGCGGAGGACTGAAACACGTGTTGGGTATCGTACTGGCGCATTAGTTTGCTTTTTTATATTGTCCTTCTTGCATGTGCACATTATTGCGGGCGGGAGGGTGGTGCAAATCGCGTCCCGGCATGATTAAACTGACAATTAGCGGAATTAACACCACATGTTGATTGTGTTTTTGATTGTTATGGATTTCCGCAAAGTAACGCCTGATTCCATTACTTCTAATCTCCTGGGTTATTATTACATCGTCTTTATGGAATGTTTTATTAAACAAATTATATTTTTAGAAATTACTTATTATATTACTTCTTACCAGGTAACAAACTAAAAGGTGGGTTAAGCCAGTTCATGATCTTAATTGAAAACTTTGTATGAAATTTCTCCATTTATACTCTTACAAATTTTGCATTTTCCCGAGCGGTCACCCGCCCACTCACGACCGCCTTCGACTAGGTTTTTATATAATATGACTTTTTTTTGTACAACATATTATAAGCCCCGACTCGTATTTCCGCGGAAATTTGAAACACGTGAATCGTTTACCTATAAATGGTAATGGTGCGGTATACCTACTCAAATAACTTGTTGACATATTATTATCAAGTTAAAAAAATGTTCAAAATCCATTTATAAATAGCTATTCTGAGAACTGAAGTCCCGAAAACCTGTAATGGAATTTGCGTTGAAATAGAATATTGAACAAGCGTAAAATATTCGGAGAATATTTTCTATCTTTCAGTTTAAGTTAAATATAGCTTAGAAATTAACATATTAATATTTTCAGAAGCGAGTATATTTTTTGCAAGGCCAGCTTGTTACATTCAAATAAGGTAATTTTGATTTAAATCCCTAGCTAATGAAGCATATCAATTTAAGTACACTTTAATTATACTATATCACCTCCGCGCCGGGTCTCAGTTAATAGAGAACCTGCCTTCTGATCCAAAGGTTGCAGGTTCGATTCTCGCACAAGATAATTATTGATGTGCATAAACATGATTAATTGAATTGGTCGTGTTTTCTGTATCGTCATTATCATATCAACCTAAAGTCGTCTACCATTAGATAAAGGCCCCCAGAAAGATCTCCACAATTGACGTTCTTGTTCTACTCATAGCGGCTTCGATTGACCCCCACACGTTCATCGGTCCAACATGTGTCCACGCTGCGTCTTCTGTTTCGTGGCCCCACCCGAGGACTTTTCTGCTCTAACGGTTCCATTCCGTCGTTTTAAACACAAGGTCCGTTATAATAATAATACTGAATTCATACCTTCATATAGACAGAACCATTCAGACAATATGTAGTAAAATTTAAATTTCAATACATAATATTAAAAACTTCAACTAAACATAATCTCCTTGACAATAACTTAATACAAGCTAGCTAAATGTCACTACCATTATAAAATAAATTGTATAAATGTTTTAACATTCCGTGTACCTAAATATCTGTAATAAGTAACTAGAAATAATAACTGTATTACTACAAACATGTTCTGACTATTTACAAGCGCTTTTTTAAAGTCTACGTGAATAAAAACCTTTTTTATTTTATTTTTTTATTTTATTTATTCGGTTCTCATAGTACTGAAACGCCCATAGTACGCAATCTCTGATAGGTATATATTTACTCGGACGACTTTCACGTGCCTTCACGGGTGCTATTTTAGGCCGTGAGTTACACAAGACATTTTCCGTGTATTACATGTATATTTTACCAAAACAAAAAGTGGATAACTATATCTATTTGTTGTATAATATCCATAGTAAAACACTAACGTCCCAGTAGAAGTCATTGGACGTTGACACGTCCAATGACTTCTACTGGGAGGGTTCTACACTGCTTCATCGGACAATCGAGACGAGCGAGTGCTCCAGCAAAATATCAACAAACTGAGCAAGCCATACCAGAGCACCCCACCGTCAGAATGTTGTGTGGCTGCATGAGAGGGTCATTTATGAGGAATTTTGTGTGCAACTGTCGCTCTTGACGAAAAGCTGCTCATCCGCTGGAAAATCACATTTTATTGATAGGGCTGTTATTAGAGGGAAAGAAGAAGAGAAAATACGCCACACGCAAGTTTAATGAATTCATGATCACGTTATATATGATTATATTATCTACGACAAAGGCGTCAACGTTCCAGCCTCCAGCTCGGCGAACACTGTGTATGAATGTGGCAGGGATTTATGAGTAGGCGGATTCTCGTTTTAACCCTTTCAAATAATATTATCGCAGCCTTACCAAAATAGATTATAATATCGGACTGTCTGACTCTGATTATTGTACTGGAATCTAGGTTGCTCTTTCCTATCTATCCCTTTATCCAAGGTTAACCACTGGAAGTACCCATTTATTTTTAACTTATTATCGTATATTGTTCTAGTGGCAACAGAACAGAGACACTGGTAATTTGAGCGGTCTACCTATTATGGTTAAAGAGCTATATCTACTGGCAGCCAGACGGAGGGGCGAAACAGACATGCGGGAAGCGGAGGCATAGTAAAAGGGTTTCGTTGGTACCCTTATGGTACGCGTTGCCGACCCATTCCATTTCTTCGATGAGCTCTGGCGACCTTAACCACACTAAGTATCACAAAATCAACATAATAATCTACTCTAAGTTGGACGTACTTCCCCAGAAACATTAATAAAATATTGTTACTGATTAAATATAAAAAATAATTGTGGGAACGCACGGTCCACCTTTGAACACATCGTCACTTACCATCAGGTAAGATCACGGTCATGAGCAAACCCATGGAGTAAACAAAAATGAAAACTTAAGGTTCAAAATAAAATCAGTTTGAAGGTATGGTTAAGGCAATGCATTGGAGATATCGGTGGTACTAAATCGTTTATTTTACAGCACTTATTCATCATTCATGCTTTTTATTTTATCTTCCCACGGTTGGTTAACTTTTTTAGGATTTGGGGGTATTTTAGCGCTTCTAAATTCGCTTAATTTCGTTTAGCAATTCACGGCCTTAACTTTTCACTCGAGATTTTAAAATCTATTGGTTTATGAGCTCCGCTAGGGTCAGACAAACCACGGCTCATAACTCAAAATTTTCACCCTTTCGGAATCTAAAACAGTTCAAATTCGATGATGAAAACTTCTAAGATAAAGTGAGAGGTCACTTTGGGTCTTAAAACCATGTTATTGCGTTTTTAACGAGCGATTGTTAGCCATTTCTACATAATGTTACGTAAATGAACGTGATTTCCTTTTATTTTATCTTCGCGCCCGTTAAGTACAGACAAGTGCCAATTTGTGCCCATTAGTTCCGGGATTATTACGCCTTTTGTAAAGTTGGCGTTCATTTATTAAGTCGCCGATTATCTATTCAATTTAAGTGTTCTTGTCGATGCAGCTTCTTCCATTCCTGCCTGTCTTTAGCAGGTGCTCCTACTTCTTTATACGAGCTGATTATCACTTTCTCTTTTTTACCGACTTGCATAAGGAGGTTATCAATTGCTGCGTATGCGTATCATGCGTATTATATTTTGTGTATGTACATCGATTACTTCGGTGTTCGTATATTCATTAAGATTATTATAATTTTTATTTGAATACGATTGCTAGGAGGTCCCATATAAATTTTGTTAAGGTTGAATTTTAATAAAATTATAGGATTTATAGAGAAATTAAGTTTTAACTTGCATCCTCCTTCTACTTTGAATGTATTAACATCTTACTCATCTACTCTGCATTATGTTTAGGATAGATTTATTCTCATCTACCATTTCCACAATTTCTGCTTTTGGTTATTGCCAACACCACGTCGCAAATTCTAATTAGTCGTATTTAATGTAACATGATTAAAATTTGTGAGATCTTCCAAGATACCGGCCGTTTTAAAATTAAATACCTATACCATATGCAATACTTAAAATAATAATGTACACATAAAATCATGATAATTATTAATAGATAATGATAGGATACTTCTTCTCATGTATTACGTGAACCACTGCTGCATGATGCATGTACTCGTATTAAACATGTGTCATGTAACAGTTGTATAGTTGTAACAATTGTTTTGTTTGTATCATTGTGCCGGTGCAATATATTTAACGGTATTCACTAACATACATTTTAAGTTTAAGTTAGGTCCACTAGTTAGTGACACTAAATTTTAACATGAATTACAAATTTTATTTTTTATTCTAATTTTTATACGTTATTATAAAATTTGTTAATATATTATTATTATAGTATTATAATTCCTTTGTAAGAACGAAACTCTGAAGAATCCAGTGGAGTATTAACACTACCTACTGTAAATTTTATTATTTATTGTCTATAATGAAAAAACTAAATATTTACATTACAAGTTCAACTTCATAATTACAATATTATATTCTGGTATAAAATTCTAAACAACGAAATGAAAGTCTTCATTCTATTATAGAACTTAAATTATAAATAGAAAGGGAAGGCAACATATTATACTGACGCCTCAGAGAGGAAGAACGTTTTTAATTTATATTTAACGTAAGCTTTTATTATACTATTAATAAAATCCGTCGGCAACTTCTTTATTAGCCGAGGAATGATGAAGGCAGTCGTCCACTCGCCGAAGACATTATATGGGCGCTCCGTACACACAGAACATAGAATATTGGAGCAGCATTAAACTCCTCACAAATACTCCCCTCACTACCAAAAATACACAGAACTACAGACGCCAGCACGTCCAGCTACCCAAATCTGTCAAATTTATTTCATAGATTTTCAACGTTATCACAAAAGCATATGATTCACTTTAAATTGGGGAAATTTGACAGATTGGGATAGCTTGATGTGCTGGCGTCTATACCTAGATTCGCCAGGCTGCTAAATAGGAAACCAACAATTTTTTAAGTAAGTTTCAGTAATTAACAAACGCAGTGCAATGAGACAAAATTTTATTCTTCCGTTAATAATATACCCAATTAGAAAAAATATGTATAAAGAGCTTATCTTTCTTCAAAAAAAAATGTTGACAGGATGTACAGACGCCAGCACATCAAGCTACCCCAATCTGACAGATTTTCCCAATAGAAAGTGAACCTTAAGCTTATGTGCTAAAGTTGAAAATCTATAAAAGAAATTTGACAGATTGGGGTAGCTGTATGTGCTGGCGTCTGTACATTAAGTGCTTTGTTGTAAAACTATTATTAACGCATGCGGTAAATATAAATGTGGCCTATAATAATAATGAACTGCCTCGTTGGTCTAGCGGTAACATGTTCAACCGCAAATGGTTGGGTTTAAATCCCGGGTCAAGCCCAAAAGTGATTTTGGGATTTTTCGGTTAATAAAATTCCTCAGTATCAGCCCGAAGTTTAGGATTTGATGGTATCACACTCCCGTGCCTCGGATAGACGTAAATCCGATCCTGTACCTGACCTCTTTCTGGAAGTGTCGCTAGTCGTCCAACCGGCTCATGAGTGTGATGTAATAGAAAGTTCCCCTATGTTTGCGCAAACCAGATAGCTAATATACTACATATACTACTTTTCTTATGTATATACATAGTTATAAAGATAATTACACTCAGACTCGGGACAAACAGACATGTTCATCCACACAAATATCTGTCCTGGGTGGGAATCAAACTCACGACCTGCGGCGTGCAAACCAAGCATTTACCCACCACGCCACAGGCCCGTCAACCGGGTAACAAAATTTATGTTGGACAATTATAATGCCGTTCCAAATTCGGTTTATACTAAAAAAGAATGTTCAAAATCTGTTCACTCTTTTCATCCATTTCTGTTTAATATAAGAAAAGAATTAAAACAAATAAAATCGTTCGAATTGATATAACTTCACTATCACGACATCATTTGTACTTGAATTATATATTATACACTATACTTATATTATATACTAAACACTAAATGTTAGCTTTTCTAGATTTTCACGGTTGCACAATTTTGTGACCTAAATTGTGTTCCTGTTTCCTGTTATGTTTTAGTGTACAATAAAGAGTTATCTTATCTAATATGCCTATAAATACATTGTATTATGTGCACTATCACAGATTGACTTCAAGAAAACATTGGCTTAAAGAGGTTTTACTACAACACAACGAAATGTTACAGACATAAAGTTTAAAGAACTTTATTTCTCATGCTACATTTACAGTTCGCTTGAATAATTAAATAAAAAAACATAATAAAGAGCCGAAACCATTTTACACGAGAAACATTTTGCAACCATGAGTTATCCATTAACAACTATAACGAAACACAAAGAGAATCAGTTTTAAGAGGGTTCCTTCAAAAATACTAACAAAGTACATAGACGAGTCTGCTATAAATGTCAGAGATAATTAACATTTCCTTGGTAAACGAGATGGAAATTGTAACGAATGTTATATTTCGGTTTGTTGTAAAAGTTGAAATGTAAGCGTCGTTAAAAATGTTATATGTGTCCAGTTTGGGCCTACCCACACACGATAATATATTGCGTCTTTCAGTAAGAACCTACATCAGGACAACACACTAAAGGCAATAAATAAAATGGAAAAATAATTTCAAGAATATTGATCCATTCATGGATTAGAAACAAAAGCTTATGAGAGAACGTAATCTACACAAAAAGATGTTTCTTGCAGGTACTCCATGGGGGACCGCCAGTTGTCATCTTTGCCATGGTTTGGCAAGAAAATAAGTGACACGAGATGGTATGTTAGTCTGTTAAATTTGAGTAAAGCTAAAACTTATATACTAATGTGGCGCGTGCTTCACCACATCATATCATTACCCTCATGACTTCTCTAGAATAGGTGCTAAGCTCTGAACCACATTTTCCAAATTTCTGTTTGGACTGTTATTAACTCGCCGAAGGGTTGAGGCGGTTCTCTTTTTGCATTTGGGGACGTGAAAGCTATACTCTGGCCATTCGTATATTATCTTTTTGACAGTCCGAGACATTTGAAAATTACTGAAGGCTTCGCACGTACCCATACGATTTAAAATAATTTTATAGTCTGTGATTGTTTATTATTCACAGGGCACTTAATTAAGTAGGCGTTACCCGCCAATAAATACGAGATTACTGTAGTACATTACTCAGAAAAAATAACGGTAATACATAGCCGTGAGCTGTTATAGATGATAATAAACGAATGGACAAAGTATAAATGTTGCCTGTTGGCGTGGTTGGCAAATGCTTGCTTTTCACGCCGGAGCGCGTGGGTTCGATTCCCACCCAAGACAGATATTTGTGTGCATGAACATGTCTGTTTGTCCTGAGTCTGGGTGTAATTTATGTATATAGAAAAAAAAAAAAAATTCGTTGCGGGATCCAAGACAGTTAAAGCGATTCCCCGGGACATGCCTGAGCTTCACCGCTCAGTGTCATTTCATTGTGTGCCACTGTTGATCCTGGCTTACAGGAGTTGCAGTGGTGGGTAAGAGGGAGGGACTAGTCCCGATAAATTAAAAAAAAAAATATAGAAAAAAAAAAGTACTATATGTAGTATATCAGTTATCTGGTTTCCATAGTACAGAATATTATTATTATTATATCTTTTATTCCGTGTCTTTCTTATTTCCTACATTTACAGATATTTATATAGTTCCAAAACGCTGGATGCGGATAGCGCAAGACCGGCAATTGTGGAGATCTTTGAGGGAGGCCTTTGTCCAGCAGTGGACGTCTTTCGGCTGATATGATGATGATGATGATGATGATGATGATATAGTTCCAAAAAAATATTTATAAATATTAAAAATAGAGGTCCAATCGGCAACGGAAGCAGGGTCCATGCTACCGATGTTCAATGCTCCAGAGAGAGGAACCTCCTCACAATACGCACTGTCTCCAAAAGTACTGCTTCGTGAACCTGACCCTTGATCCAACTGCCTAACGTGAGCCTCTTAAGGTGACTGTCGGTTATTATTATTATAAAAAACATTTACGAGAAACTGCTTAAACAAGGCAGTTCCAACCAACATGTTTTGATTTGTCCAGCGGTGAACGTCTTTAGGCTGGTATGATGATGCTGATGATATTGTAAACTTTTACCAATATACATATAAGTTTTGAATTTGCCCGTTATAATTTCCAAATAAAAACCTGTTTAAAGCGTTACGTAAAGGAATATTTATAAAATCCCCTGGGAGATGTTACTAATGCGGGTGTTACCTATAAATAAATAAATACGCTACTTAGGTAAAAGATAATATTGCAGCTATAAATAGAGTCTCAAAGGAAACGTATCCTATTTTAGTGCTTCCTATAAATACAGATGGAGGCTCCGATATTGACGCGCGACGTGTCGCGGGAGTACCCTCGGGTTGCGCATTTATTATTTATGTGTTCGCATCGAATAGCCTGTAGTTTGGTAACGATGCCTCCCCAATTCAGTAACCTCTTCATGTATGTCTGCCCAATATATTATTACAATAGCTTCATAATTGAAAATGAATGTGTTTATTGTGTCTCAAATGGTTACATCAACAAATGTGAATGAAACAGCCCCAGTAAGTAATTAATAATACTTGTGTTGGGGTTGTCCCGCTCCTTCCATTATTCCATAATTAACAATATTTGATATATTTATATATTTACATGATAATTGACATATTTACATGCAAATTGAGTGAATTCGCTAAGTTGCTGATATTTTTTTTATTTTATAACTAAAGTATTTCTACTTTACTTTACTTAGGATATTATTAATTTTCATTAATAATATCCTAAATGTACTTATAATACCCTGGGACATTATTCACACACGGCCATCTGATCCCAAAATAAGCAGAGTTTGTTTTATGGAAACCAGATAACTGATATAATACTTATAAAAATAGCATATCATAAGTGTAAATACATAGTTATATATATATACTAGCTATCCCCCGCGGTTTCACCCGCGTTAAATTTTATAAATTAAAAGATTTTCCCGCTTTTCTGTTGAATTTTTTCCTGAATTTTCTTAGCTATAAACCTCACGGAGCCCGAGACCTTTCCAACGAATGCAAAACCGTGGAAGTCGGTTCGTGCGTTCTGGAGTTATAGCGTCAGGAAGGGAAACCCGACTTATTTATATATAGTAGATTTTACACCTAGACTCAGGACAAACAGACATGTTCATGCACACACATATCTGTCCAGGGAGGATTAAAGTTCTATCGAACCCACGAGGCTCGAGGTTCGATTAGAAAGGCAGCTTATCTACCAAACTCGCCAACAGGCCCGTCATTAGTAATTAATTCAGGTAAATATCACAAAACACGTTTTCGGAATATTTTTACACTTTGACGGTATTGGTAGGTGAACAATGACGCAATACTAGAATTCGCATTCGTCGTTTTTAAGCGCTAGTTAGGAGGTAGACGTTTTCCTAGCTTGTACTGATTTATTTATTTTTAAAGAAGGCTTACAGTCTAATTAACTACTAAATATTACAAATAGATTGACAAATTGCTAATTGATCATGTTGCATAATTTGTTAGTCATAACGAGCTCATATGTAAACTAAGTTAAGTTAAGGATTATCTGTGCTTGTTTGATTTTTTTTTCTTTTTCTTTTACAGGTTACGTTCCCACACCAAACAATATTTTTCGGGATCTACAGAGAAATTACGGAGGCAAGGAGGGTAGTCGTAGAAAAAATAATTTAGAGTGTAATGAAAATAAATCAAGGTCTTAATTAGATTTCTAGTGATTAATTTAGATGAAGAGAAATGGCCTTTCGTAGATCTGTCGTGTCACCCATCGATATCGGGGGGCGGGGCTTTAATTCAATAAAGTTGAAAGTCATTAATAATGGGGCTGACAGCTCTTTATAGCAATTTCCCAATAAAATTGAATTTGCGCCTAAATCGTGATTTGTTAATTCTTTGTGATAATGGCAACTTTGTAATATAAATGCCTCGTGAAAATTCTATTTTAAATATTTTATAGGTAATTGTGCCCAGCGGTTTCACCCGCGTTATCACACTAATATTATAAAGGCGAGAGTTTGTGAGTGTGTATGTTTGTTACTTCTTCACGTTTAAACGGCTGGAGCCATTATAATAAATTTTGGTATGGAGTTAGCTGACACCCTGGATTAACACATAGGCTATAATTAATTAAGTTTAATGCGGGTAAAACCGCGGGGCATAGCTAATCATTTATAAATTATGCCTATGTGTTATTCAGATGTAAGTATAAACAATGTTACTATAAAGTTTCATCAATATCCGTTCCATAGTTGTTATGTGAAATACTTAGTAAAAAACATCCATACATCTGTCTTTACAAACATTCGCATTTATCATACTATAGGTTTGATGTCCGTGAATTGCATGTTTGGAAAGGCCCCCACGATACTTAGATTAATTATTTATCTACCGCTATATAAACCTAAACTACGTAATTTAATCCCTCCACATGTGTCGCAGCGCTTAAGATAGTCGCCTCGCCACTTAGTATCCCGGGTTTGATTCCCGGCGGCGCAAGACTAAACTATTTGTGTGACCCATAAACACTTCTTCTGAGACTGGATTTACTTGGGGTCCGTCAATTATGTTTGTAATGCACCCCGTCACTGAGGCATTAATATGCTTAGTACTGGTAATGTCTTTATAAAATAATCGTAACTTCAGCCATAGAAGCTAATTTAAACGTAGTTTAGTTATATTTTTTTACTAGCGGTGCCCCGCGGTTTTACCCGCGTTAAATTTTATAGATAATCACAGCTCCTCCCCCGTAGGTGATAACGTGATAATATGTAGCCTATATGTTGACACGACCTCTTTGTAATATTCATGCAAAATTTGAAGTAAATCCATGCAGTAATTTTTGAGTTTAGCCCGGACATACATACAGACAAACAGACACACAGACCAAAATTCTAAGAACTATATTTTTGGCTTCGATCTCGATTGTAGATCACACCCCAAGTATCCTTTTCTAAAAATATTCAATGTACAGTTTTGACTTTCCTACGATTTTATTATATGTATAGATAGATAGATAGAAGACAACGCCCGCACTAGGATATTTAATCCCTGTGTCGCGGGGTACTTTATAAACATATAATAGACGGACACAAATTACATGAAATGAATGGCAGAAAAAGAATGAAAGTAAAATAAATGCAGTGGAAATGAGAGCTCTGAGAAGTATGTGTGGTGTGACTTTGAGAGACAGAATTCGAAATACTGATGTAAGAGAGCGTTGTGGTGTGAAAGAGGGTGTAGTCACAAAGATTGAAAAAGGCATGCTGAGATGGTTTGGCCATTTAGAAAGGATGAATGAAAGAAGATTGACAAAAGAAGTATACCTGGCCTGTGTGAATGGGACAACCGGAAGGGGAAGACCACGTCGAACATTTTCTGACCAAATTGGAGATGTTCTCAAGAAAGGGCAGGTCAGAAGTACCCTAAACCGGCGAGCATGTATGAAGAATATAATGACAGTAATCGAGGCAAAAGAAGTATGCAAAGATCGTGACAAATGGAAATCCGTTGTCTCTGCCTACCCCTCTGGGAAACAGGCGTGAGTCTATGTATGTACAAATTACATCCAGACTCAGAACAACTATTTATGGGTAACACAAATAGTTGGCCGGCGCAGGACTCGAACCCGCGACACGAAGCGGCAAGGCTGTCTTAGCTGCTGTTCCACACGTACAGTCATAGTAGTGCACATATGTGTGGTCACCTCAAAAGCGATGAGCAAGCTACAGACACAAGCTGAAAGAGCTCAGGTGCAGAATCGACAACTGTATAAACAGGCACGGTGAATTTAATTTAATTTACAAAAACCAATCAATATATAAAATAGCCCGAATAAAACTTGAGAGGTGTCAAGGGACACCCGGATGGAACGAAGTTATTTCTTATTATTTATTATGTACAAAAAACCTGTATACACTCAACAAAAATAATCGTCGCGACACCACACTGTTCAATGCGAAATAGAAATGAAAATATCTGGCTTGCTTTCTATAAGAGAGAGAGAGAGAGACAGACAGAGAAATATGCGCACGCCGCACAGCTGCAAAAAGTGTCGTGACAACTTTTCGTAAGAATTTTTTCCGTCTAGCCCCCTTTCACAACGCGCGATAGGGAACTTCGTTCCAATAGCTCTTTTTGGGCCCACTTGAAAATATAACCCAGAATCTTATTATTACCTATTGAACACGCTACCACTGGAGCAACGAGGCAATCTTCGACGATCACCGTAGCCTAGTTGGTAGTGCTCCTGCCTACGAAGCTTGTGGTCCTGGGTTCGAATCCCGGTAAGTGCAAATATTTGTGTGATGAGCACCAATATTTGTTTCTGAGTCATGGATGTTTTCTATGTATTTAAGTATTTATCTATCTATATAAGTATGTATATCGTCACCTAGTACCCATAGTACAAGCTTTGCTTAGTTTGGGGCTAGGATGATCTGTGTGACATTGTCCCTATATTGTCCCTATATATATTATAATCTTCCATAAGACGAAAAATGGTAGCTACATTCATGTTCAGTGAGTAGTAGTAATGTAACTCTAGCGCCTTTCCTTTGTCTTAGTTCTAATAGGTTTTCGATGACGCTGTTTCTCCAAATCGATACATCGGCTTACGCAGCGGGAGCGTACGTACTTACAAATTACGTTGTAATCTCTTTAAGCTTCACACATGCGAGCTACTAATGACCCGGACAGAGAGGGAAGGTCTCATGTGTGATAGTCGTACGCAAAGAACTAAATCGTTAAGTAAAACGGATTAAGGCAAGTGGTTAGATAATGTGATCGTATTGGTTCCGATTTTTTTCTACCAATTAGCTTGAACTAAGTTTCGTCAAAAAATGCAATTTACGGAGACCAAGCACAGCCGTACTCAGAACAACTATATATTTGGCCACACGCCGGAATCGAACCCGAAACACGTCGGCTCCGAGGTATTAGACGACCACTGCACCAAACAAGCAGTCAGGAAGAAGTGAACCAATGTATTGTGATTATGTAACGATATAGCGACTGAATGGGCTGATTGGTAGATAAGATATCGAGAACAAATTCAAATTAAATGAAATTTTAAATTATGGGTCTTCATCATATCAGCTTAAAGACGTCCGTCCACTACTGGACAAAAGCCACCTCAAAGATCCCCACGCTAATGCGCGGGTATACTCTGGGTATTGCGTCTAGAAGTTACGATGTCATCACGTGAACTGAATGCCTTTTTGCTAACTTACACTTCTAATCAAACCGCTGCTAAATATACAAAAAAACTATTAACGTATAGCGGTATGATTAGCTAGCCATACGGATTGTTGGATCCTATACAACGTGCATTTTCGTAACTTTCACAACCTATTTTTCCAAGCGTGTTGAATTCTATCCCATCCCCACACCGGTAAAAATACATTGCATTTCCTATTACGACCTTATCCCATTAGTAGTCAGTAAACAGCGCTTGTTAAGCTAACAAACATTGATAGCTAGATTGTGGTTAGACGTAGTGCCTCGGTAATACTCTGGGCGTGTTTGCGGATACACTGATCAACGAATAATTATTGACGACGTCATGCAGTACGCTGTGTTCTCGTGGTTTGTCATATCACGAGGAACAGAAATCTTCTAGAAGGATATAGATTATAAGTTCCTAGTTGGTACGATGAGAGTTCTGGTTTGAAATCCCAGTTTAGGTTAGTCAAAAAGCATTAAGTATTAGGACGTTCCCTGCATGTTTTTTTTTCATTTCATGTAGTTGGTCCAGACGTGTAACATTGCCATCCATGGTTTACGAGTGTGACACATACTTTTACGCTACAAAACATCCCGCGTTATTGCCCGCCGTTGGCTTGATTTATTTAGGTCAACATTTATTACAAAAGCTCATTTTTCTAATGCATAAATCCCTTTTGAAAAAATTAAAGAAAACTAAAACTCAGGATAAAGATGATCATCGTGTATTATTATAAAGTATAATTGTGTGTAAAGTACTGTATTCTGAATAACTAATTAGCGACGAACCTCCTAATTGGTTCTAAATCGTTATAAGGTAAACGTAAAAGAAATAAAAGCAAATAGTCGTTAAATAACCACTGCGCCACTTGTGTAGTAATTTACCTGAGGAGAACATTAATATATGCAAGTAAAAATGGTCATTATAATTTATAAATATGGTTATAAATATGGTTACTTATTGCAGAATAATATTCTTAATCCCTTACAATCTGGTTTTCGACCAGGCAACGGTGCTCCTAAAGGTCACTGACGATATCCGTTGGGCCATGGAGAATAAATCTCTCACAGTTTTGGTGCTCCTTGACTTTAGCAGTGACTTTAACTCCGTGGACTTCGATATTCTTCTCGAAACTCTTAAATCACTTAATTTCTCCTCGGAGTCTGTGGCTTGGTTCGATACATCTTCAGGGACGCACGCAGCGTGTTTGCTATAAGGACTCTTACTCAGATTGGTGCAATCTTACCACGGGCGTACCCCAGGGTGGCGTGTTATCTCCTTTACTTTTTTCCATCTTCATCAACTTTGCTACACGAGTTATTTCCTCAAATTTTCATCTCTACGCAGACGACATGCAGTTATACCGTAATTTTAAGCAAGAACCGCGATTGCTGCCATGAATCAGGACCTGGGCGCGATCAGTCAATGGGCTAGATCCTTCGGTCTTCAATTAAATCCCACCAAGTCAGTATTGGCAGTAGGCAAATGCGTGCTGGTTTTGACGTCGGCTCTTTTCCTCCTGTTTTACTTGACAATGTGCATATTGCGTACTCGGATACCGCTAAGAATCTTGGGGTAATTATAGATCGGAACTTATCCTGGAATGCTCACATCAATGAAGTCAGCAAAAAGGTCTATTTCACCTTTCACTCACTTAGGTGCCTCCAGTACTTTTTGCCCTTTGAAACCAAAATCACTCTTGCTCAAACTCTAATCCAGCCCATTCTGGACTATGCTGATGCCTGTTATCTGGATGCTACCGAAGAGCTATTAAACAAACTTGAGCGTTTGCAAAATTTATGTATACGTTTCATTTTGAATCTACGAAAGTACGACCATGTCTCAGAATTCCGCAACAATCTCAAGTGGCTCCCAATCCGCCTTCGCAGGAATACTCGAATATTATGTCTCCTCTTCAAAATCCTAAATAATCCCGCATATCCCTCTTACCTACAGGACCGTTTTTCCTTTAAACATTCTCCCAACGCCCAATGTAGGTCACACCTAAAAAGCATTTTAAAATTCCCATCCCATAAAACTGATTTCTTCTCCAACTCCTTCACTGTTCAGGCAGTTAGGCTGTGGAACTCTCTTCCGCCTAACATTCGAAACTGTAACACAATCTCCACATTTAAAAAAAAGTTAAAAGAACACTACCTCTCCTCTTTGCCTTAGATATATGTAGTTTATTATTTAAAATTATGTATGTATTTATGTATATGTGTATTTATATCGTATGTATGTATATCATCCTACACACTCATATCTTCCTCTCTTCCAAAATCTCCTCTTGCAGTTCTACTGGAAGAGATTTCTTTAGAAATAAGTAGTACCTTTGTACAATGTCTTTTCTTGTTTATTCTTTCTTTCTTTCATACTTTTAGTGTGTACATAAATTGGAAATAAATAAATATATTTATGTAAATAATAATATTAGTTATAACCTGGGACATTATTCGCATACGTTAATTATTCATAAAATTTATAAAAACATATATGAACTGCTATCAGGCGGGCTGCAGAAATGTCAGCTGCATGCGGTCGTCGCTTGATAAATATATCTACGGGCTGCACGAGCGCAATTGGTTCTTTCAACAACTGCATACAGTGTCTTAACTAACGAAATGAAAGGGCCCAGCCCCTCTTTTTCCATCCAAAGGTAAAAAGTAGGTAAAAACCAACCCGGTGGTATAAGTACCTCCACCTCACAGAGTAAGTACTTACAGGCAGCCATAAGAACATGATATGAAGTGCCCGTATCAGATTACCTTCAGACGAGCCGTACGCTTGTGGACATGGTGGTATAAAATAATGTTGTTTTAATGATAAGTGTGCACATCTAAAAGACTTAGCAATTCGTAGTTAGGTACTTGTTTTAAAAAACTTATAACGCGCTTCAACTTTCTTCCTATTGGAACAAAATTTATATGGAGGAATTGTCTAGATGAGTTCACCAATAACGGAGAAATAGCGTCACAAAGATACACATATACAGGGGGCTATTGGAGTCATTTAAAAACATAGAACTTAGTGTCACGTTCGAATCTCGGTCGGATTGTTCTAGTAAATACCAACAAAATAAAAAGAATAGCTAATTAATCTGGAATGTTTAAATTGTGAATTTAGGGGTATATAAGCAAAAAATCGAATCCAAACGGTGAACTTTAATTGAATAGAAATGGAAGGTGAATCTTGAGGGCGATGTTAGAGTGACATCAGTGAAAGTATTCAGTGCAAATGATAACTGTACTGTGTAAACTGTTTCGGGACTTTCGCTCAGTCACGGGGACTGTGTAAGTACACCACGTTTGAACCTCTCACGCAGTGCTTGTCACCGGAACTTTAAGTACGTGTGTGTTCCTTGATCTTAGTGTTGCAACAATTGTCCCTGTTGACATCTAGCAGTCTTTCTAATCCCCTGACTACCACCGCTCGCCAGAAAAGAAAATATGAAATGACCTCAACTTTTATTGGTGACAACTGACATGAACAAAATTTATGTGGCACCGAAGTATTTTCAATGGAATAAAACGAAACTATTAAAATTTGATCACAAGTATGTTTCACGAGACACACACAAGTATGTGTCACAAGTGTGTCACAACTGGGCCGTGTTGAAACCGATAGAGACACCCGCTGAGTATGTTTCGCTGGGTCTTCTCAGTTTGAATTGAATCCGGTGACAGTATTAAAGCGCGATCGTCGTTACAAACACAAGCTCGGCCATAATACGAGTAATAATATTAAAATTTTACTTAAATGTAGACAGAACCATTCAGACAAAATGTAGAGCTAACATGAGAATTAGGTTAGGTTTGTTATTTTTTATTATTTCACAATCCTACCAGAAGGTAAGCGGCGATATAGTCTAGGGTATACCGGGCGTACTTACCTTTACTAAGCCTGCCTAGTAACTCTCGCCTGAATAATCCCATGTAGCACGTTTTCTGAAAACACGTAGTCCGGGAGAGAATTACGTTTGTTAGATTTCAAACTCCCCACGCGTTGGTAAGCCCCCGCGTACCGGCACCCATTTTATGTTTGTTTCAAAAGCCAAGTGATAGCGAAAATATAATAGAGTAATCGTAAATACGTCGCACATATTTGCGATTGAAAAACAATTATTGCACAAATTTTGATATCCGATATATATTTACAAGATACGTAATTTGCTAACTAACTAATCCACTTGTACACTTAAAATTATCTAGCCCTTTAGTTTTCTTCAAACAACAACTGGTTTATGCTTATCATATTATTATTACAAAATTTTACAATGGAAGGCTTTGTTTAGTGGAATTGGCTACCCAATGCTAAGTGTTTACCGTAGCATATGACGCTTGCAATATACAACATGTAACTTAATTACGTGTAATACGCACATCCTGAAAATAGTTTGTTCAGAATCGTTTACTGAATCGATTTATATCCTTTTTAATATAGGTAATTTTTTTTTCTAAAATAATTAAAACTACATAAATTATTGTTATATTAACCTTATACAGAAAAAACAAATTGAAATGGACCGTAAGTCAAAAAACAAGACTTTTAAAATAGCATTTTTATTTGTATTCATACAAATTCTTATTAAAGAAAAATAAACTTTATTCCAAGAAACTAATTTAGTAAATAACAATGGATATACATGTTAAATTAAAAATTCAGTGTATGTATTATGATTACATCATATTATTCTAACTGGGGTGTCTGAGGGTGTGCGTTAATTACGTTACATGTTGTATATAGTCACGCGTTGACGACCCTTTCACAGATAGAATTGCTCATAAAGCGAATAAACGCCATATCATCATCATCTCAATCTTGCTACCGTTCACGGCTACCTAAGGGACAAGTGTAGAGTCACTAGAGTCGAAGCGAACACATGCGGTAGCAATCGAAACATGTAAACATGAGTTTCCATAGAATAACATAAAACAAGACACGCATTATAATTTTATTGCTCGTAAATGTAAGACAATAATTATAAATGTCTTATAAGTAGTTAATATTACGGAAGACTCCACTGTGCAGAATCTGATTGTAAATATAATCGCATTGGCAATACAATCATTTGCAGTTAAGGAAAAACGGCCCTTGCATTCTCGGTACCCCTCAAGATGCAATGAAATAGTCATTTTCCTCAGTTTAAAGTGTCTACTGCCAAGAATATAATTGCGCGTGAACTTAATTTTTTTAGTCATTGTTGTGTTGCGGAATTAAATGAAATTCACGCTTTGTGGTACAGACGCCAGCACATCAAGCTACCCCAATCTGTCAAATTTCCCCAATTGAAAGTGAACCTTATCGTATGTATTGCATTGTATAGTATTGCATATTCCTGTTTTTTTACTATTAATGTTTAGCTTATGATCTGTGCACCTACCATGCTCTCTCTGCACCACCCTAAGGTTGACTGGCAGAAACTGCCTAGGGCATTAAGTCCGCCTTTGTACAATTTTATGTGCATAAAGTGATAAATGATAATAATAATAATTTGCTGTGATAAAGTTGAAAATCTATAAAATAAATTTGACATATTGGGGTAGCTGGATGTGCTGGCGTCTGTATATAACGCATATTAGTGATGTGCCACGAGGACAGCGGGTATAAATATTTAATGTAATGGTCTGTGGAAATTACCTATCATCTTCAGAATTATCAGCGCTACAAGTGTAAAATGTTGTAGCAAATGCTGAGGTTTATCCACATTTTGGATTTTCACGGGTAATAAAACACATCACTAAATAGTACATTGATGACGTAGATGTTAGGAGATCGGCACCTAACTGCACATAGCTCGCCGGGATCTTATAGCGCTAGAGACATGACTAAATCTGTTGTGTTACATGAATTATTGTAATATGATTGCTACCATATACTAAATTTAAAATTATTGGCTCTGTCTCAAACTGGATAGTATAATTGTTTTATTGTTTTTCTTTTCTCTTTCTAATTATTTAAAATCTAAACAATACATTTACAGACAACTGATCGAGCAGAAATTTTGTTCGCCCACTTAAGTATGTTTCTCAGTTGGCTTAGTAGCGGTTTCGCCCGAATTTTGCTCGCCGAAACGGGCGAATGAACTACTTTCAATTTTGAATATTTTTTAGGACCGGTTTCGCCCGAAGCAAATTTAATGGCGGGCGAATCAGGTAAAGCGAAATTCAGTAGGGCACGATTCGCCCGAATACTATTATACCTCAGAAAAATAAGTAGTACAGTCGGGCGCACCAATTTAAAGAGGGTAAATCCTCTTAGGCACATATTGTGTTAATCGAAAATAGTAAGTAACCTATTAGATAATATGCACAATGACTTTGTTCCTCAGCGATAAACGTAAAGACACACCAAATAAACGCACCCACAGGAACACAAAAGATAGTTAGTAGTATATTGCTGTCTCTGTCACTCATTTGCAAATTGTGCGGCGTGTTTCCCTCCATTTGGTTTAGTGTGTCTAAAATACTGACAGTGTAACAACATAACTGCATAAAGTGTGTGCATAAATAATGTGAAGTTAAAAATATAATTGGTTTTATGTGTACTGTTTCTTCATAAAAGCCTGGTTACACTAAGAAGTAAGTAGTTAATATGTACTCAGTTGTTTATACTTGTTATTCTAGGTGCTTTTTGTTTTAAATACATATAAATATTATACAAATTTAATTGTATTCTTAAATACTATGTTGAAAAATTCAAATTATTATTTATCATTACATAAAAAAAAACAATATATATCTAAAAAAAGTCCTGAGACTATTAAATTACACAATAGGATCGATGATTTCCTGCAATAATTATTTGATGGGGAAATAAATTTACCATTGTGTATTGAAAAAATTCGAGTCCAATTTTGTATCTTTGTAAAATCAAAACACTAATTACGAATAAATACCAAATAAAAAATATAAAAAAAAAACTGTGATAATGATTGTGATTAAAAATTAGATTTAGTTTATAGATATTATAGTAAAACACTGTATATACACTGATTAAAATTACAAATACTGTGATTATTATTAAAATCTGCTATACTTTTTATGTAACTCAAATATTTAACATTTATATTTCATAAGTACAAAATTATATTTGTAAAATTGCTTTGATATTTGTAAAACTACTGTGATTGATTATTAGTAAGTAAAAAGTTATAACGACTAAAATACTGTTAAGTATATTATAAGAAATATTTAAGTGTTGATATATTATTAACAGTTTTTATTTCAAATTGTTAGTGTGATATAAAATATATCTGATTATTATATATGATTTTTATTTAATACTTACCCACCCGTTCTGGATCCCATCTAAACCAATTTACTGACATAATAGATATATATATATTCTATTTTTATCAATAGCTCGTTTGTTAGTAGATACAGACATACAGGAATAACCAGATTCACCGACAGAAATTTTGTTATTATTGTAAGTAACAATTGTGTACGCAACTGTACTTTTTTTATAAAATTCACATTTTATTATTAAATAAAGGCTTATTTTTGAGGTATAATAGTATTCGGGCGAATCGTACCCTACTGAATTTAGCTTGACCTGATTCGCCCGCCATTAAATTTGCTTCGGGCGAAACCAGCCCTAAAAAATATTCAAAATTGAAAGTAGTTCATTCGCCCGATTCGGGCGAGCCAAATTCGGGCGAAACCGCTACTAAGCCTCTCAGTTGGGGTGAACTGGATCCGATGGCAGCAATTAAACGACCTTCGCTAAACACACAAGGTCCGCATAATAATAATGATTATGACTGCATGTGTAGGGCAGCAATTCAGATAGTGGCCCCGCCCCATCGTGTCCCGCGTTCGATTCCCGCGCAGGTCAGCTATTTCGGTGACCCATGGATAGATATTCTGAGTTGGATGTCCCATGTGTCCGTAAGCTATATGTTATTAAAGTACCCTGCTAAAGGGATTAATTTCCCTAGTGTGGGCGTAGTCAATAAAATTTAAGAAAGAAACGATATTGAATTCGTACTTCAATATAAAGAAGAACGAATAATAAAATATATCTAAGACTAGCTGTGCCCCGCGGTTTTACCCGCGTTAAATTTTATAAATTATCACAGCTCCTCCCCCTTAGGTGATAGCATAATAATAGGTAGCCTATATGTTGAGCCGACCTCTTAGTAATATTCATGCAAAATTTGAAGTAAATCCAAACAGACAAAAATTCTAAAAACTATATTTTTGGTTTCAATATCAATAGAAGATTACGCCTCAAGTATCCTTTTAAAAAAAATCTTTCCTACGATTTTATTATATGTATAGATTACAAATTTCGATGATTAAACCTATAAATGATCTCTGTGCCAATAACTTAATTAAGCTAGCTAAGTAATGCAGTATTTTCATAAATTAATTAAAATGATCAATAAACGACCAATCGCGTAACATATTTACAATAAAAACACACAATCGAACCGATCTCTATTTTCTTAAAGTCAGTTAAAAGTGAGTGTTGTTATAGCAGTTATTAAAACAGTTAGCAGTTACTGTTAAAAAGGTGTAGTTACTCGTAATATTAACTATCTTATCATTCACTCTTCTATCGTATTAATAAATGGCTATGGCTATGTTTTAATTTAAATTTTATCTCGTTTTAAAAAGTTAGACTTACTAACTTTTCTTTTTTTTTTTACATTTTTGGGATACTCACAGCTAGCAGGTACCTTAAACATAACTTATAGAAATCTGAAAGCCATTTACAAGTTTCCACTGATAGACTAACTTAACAATATTATTCAGCCTCTGGGATGAAACCGGAATGTTCTGTTAGTCACTCAAGTATAGGGTTACGACGCGGTCGACGTCCTATTGTCACGGTGACAGGACACGCATTAAATGTCACAAGAAGAACCTGCTGACATTCATTCGGAACCTTTGTCAAACGGGAACCCGTAAGTCACGCCTATATTTAACTTTTTGACCGCGTATTTTAAGCTATTATTTGCGAATAGATAGGCAGCTGACCTTGTCAGAATCGTAACATAGGACAACCCAAATAATTGTTATTACTATTACGGGCTGCCATTTTCCCATACAATCGTGTTAATTATCTTCCTCCCGGATGTTATGATTAGATCACGCAATACAGATATTTGCCACGATTTTGCCAAAGCGTTTCGTTTCGCCACCACAAAAATCAATATAAAAGCGTCTTTCAAACCGCTATAAACAAACATCTGGTAGAATAATTGAACCAAGGAATAAACAGTCAGGCATAGCGAATTTGACTGTCGTTCGATTACTGACAAATAATTTAAATTGTTGCCATGTTATTCATAAGGATTCATGTGCATAGGAATTCTCGATTTTGTGTATTTTAATGTTGTCTTCTTTATTACACATGCGAGTAAAATGTGAAACAGTCTCGGCTCTACGGATTCATAGTAATAAAATAGTGCTAGGAAATAGGACGTATATTATTTATAAACCCTAAAAAGTTAATGGATAGCTTTCAAACCGACTTCTAAATAAGGAAATTATCAATTCGGTCGTATGAATCTTCTAATGATAATACTTGTTTTATTCAATAGGTACTTTCGGAATGTTGCTATATAAATTTTGTTCCCATCAATTGTATAACACAAAATGTAAGTCACTTTTTTAAATATTAGGTATGTACTACTCTGTCAAGAAAGTACCGGGAAAAGATCAATAATATACAAAATGTTTGTTATTCATCCAAATTTATTTTATCACCTTCAAAGTATGCTCCTTCAGAAACGATACACTTACGCCAACGAATAATCCATTCATCAAAACATTTTTTAAACGCTGCTTTCGGAATTGAGTTCAGTTCTCGCCGCGAATTCTCCTTTATGTCTTCTACCGATTGAAAACGGGTACCGCGAAGTGGTAATTTGAGTTTAGGAAAAAGAAAGAAGTCAGCTGGAGCCATATCTGGTGAATATGGTGGTTGCTGGATGGTATTTGTTGAGTGTTTGGTCAAAAATTCGTTCACAATGATGGCCTTGTGCGAAGGCCATCATGGTGCAAAATCCAAGAATTTTCTTTCCACAAATCTGGCCTTTTTCGTCAAATTTGCTCTCTTAAACGCCGCATAACGCTCAAATAATATTCTTTATTTACCATTCGACCTTCCGGTAAGAATTCAGAGTGCACAACACCGCGATAGTCAAAGAAAACAGTCAACATAACTTTGACTTTTGATCGACTTTGGCGTGGTTTTTTCGGTTTCGGTTCAGTTGGAAGGCGCCACTCCGAAGCTTGTTGACTAGTTTGCATGTCAAACTCGTAACCCACGTCTCGTCACCAGTAACAATGCGTTTCATGAATGTTGGGTCGGTATTGACTCGTTCTACCATGTCCTCAGCGACTTTCATGCGATTGAGTTTTTGGAGAAAATTCAGATCTTTTGGGACTAGCCGAGCGGCAACATGTTTCATACCCAAATGATTAGTTAAAATGGTACGAATCGACTCGTGAGATACAGAAAGTTCGGCGGCTATCTCTCTCAGAGTTGAATGAGGATTTTCAGTCACTATTTCTTTATTGCGATGTTAACTTCAGTTGCAGACGTTGATGGCCTACCAGAGCGAGGGAAATCTTTCATCACATCTCGACCGCTTTAGAACGCTTTGAACCAATCATAAGCACGAGTTTTTGATAAAGTCGATTCACCGTAAGCCTTCTGTAACATTTTCAGTGACTCGAACACGAAATTCCATTAGCGATGCAAAATTTAAGACAAACTCTTTGTTCGATATTTTTGTCCATTATGAAATTAGCAATACTTACTATATATGATATTACTAAAACCAGCACTGTATTTAATATAAATAACAGATGCAACTCAAACTCCGCGCTAAAATGGAAAACAGTTGTGCCAATCTAACACTACCAAAAAAACAAAAATTTGAATTTGGAACCATAAACAAATCATCCATTCCCGATACTTTTTTGACTGAATGTATAATAAACCTTTACGAAAAAGTCTAAGGGAGTTTAATTTGTAGGCTTTATGTGCTTTCCGAAGCACGGGTGTATAACACCTCCAACTACCGGACTTCGCGCTAAAACTGATAATTTTGTATTCCAATATCACTTTTTGGCTTGATTTGGGATTGGAACCCGTCCTACATTATCTGCAATTGAACAAGCCAGTCAATCGATACTTATCGAAACAAATAATTAATAAAGCAGTGTTGATTGATCCATAATTACACAATAAGTTTAATAATGGCTATTACCACCCACACGGGTTGAATGTAACATAATTAAATATATTTAATTAATGCTATTGAGCACACCACCATTAATTTAATATTAGTACACATAGATACGTTAATTAAGCAAGATAATAATTAACCAAACTGTTGCCTTATAATTAATAATATTTACTCTGATTCGGTTATTCGAGAGGACCAAACATAATTTAATTTTTTGCAATGTTTAGCGGAATTCAAATGTTGATATTGGAAAAAACATATTGAGAATATCTAGTACTATCCAGTACTGTGCCAATTAAGCTACGGAATACTGAATCCTTTTAAGTCTTCTAAGTTTATTATTAACTTTCTAAATTATAAACAGGCTTAAAGTATGCAGTCTACAAGCATTTTTGGAGTTTTAAAGTATCACTTCAATGGTTTTGTACGTGCACCTTTGTAGGTGCACGTACAAAACATACATGATTTGGTTAAAAAAAAATTCAAATATTTAGGGGTTGGTTTAGACCCGCTACCCGCCTGCCAGGTCTGCAGTTCCGTGTTGGGGTGTGTCTGAAGAGTTATAGGACAAGTTTTCAGCTTGCCTCAAATACCTACCCAAAAATGCGTGCCAGCTCTCCTACTATAACGGCTACAGCGGTTTTAATAAAATTTGCTATGAAGTTAGCTGACACCCTGGTTTAATATATAGGCTAAAATTTATAAAGTTTAACGCGGGTAAAAGCGCGGGGCACAGCTAGTAACAAATAATAAACAATTCAAATATAGTGCAGCATGTCAGTTATATTCATATAGAGAGATTGCAGCACCCTTTAGTTGTGCGAGTACGATCCGAAAGTGCAGGTGTATATTTTGCTCAACAGCTCAGTATTGCCTTCTAGCTTGGCACTTCAGTTCTACCAGCACTCTGGCAACATTTTACGATATTAGAATAAGTCTTATTTTTTTGAATAATTACTATTTTAATGAGTTAATTTTTAAGTGTGTTAGTTGCATATTTTTTATGGCGCATTTTACTTATAATTGATTATATTGACAATTTCATAATTCTCTGATATAAGTATATTCATATATTCATTTTATTCAATAACAACATTAGATTGTATTGGAGCATTTACAAAATAAATAATATAATTAATTAATTAACATAACATACATAACAATTCAGTATTCATAAAAATAATTACTAAAGTTAGTCAATGTACCTAACCATAATCATAATTTTAAAATGTAATTCATGTCACGAACTTAACAACAATAAATATGTACAAGGGGTCATAGTATGTCAATAACTAAGCAATAACAATTTCATCAAATTAAAACAGAAATAAATAGGTGATAGTCCAATAAATTATATTAATAATATTTCATGTTCTATATAAATTTCATAATCATAACACATCTATATAGTGTTTGTCCAATAGGAAGGATTTAAGACGCGTACTATAACAATTTTTATATACTATATTTTTTATGTCCAGCGGTAATTTATTGAAGATTTTAATAGCTTGATACTGTAGACTATGTTTCACTATGTTACATACCGGAAAAATCTTACTTTCTAAATCTTTTCTGCTTGTGTTTTCCCTCACTAACCGGTCCTCATTTGTCTAATATTGATAGATACCTATGTTTTATAAACGACATTAATAACACTAACACATAAAGACTTGGTACTGTTAGGATGCCCAGATTCTTAAAATGAGGTCGGCAGCTTTCTTGCTGTGGGATACGGACAATGGTTCTAACAGCTCTTTTTGTAAAACAAAAGCCCTTTGACTATTGTATTTATAACTATTACCCCAAAACTGTATGCTATATCTTAATTTAGATTCTATAAGGGCATAGTAAACCATTTTTAAGTGATTTATACTTAGTAAGTATACAGGGGTACCATCGATTTCAGGCACGGTAGTCATCGTCGCCGGCAGAGAGTGCATCTGCTAACGTACTGCGGCCACATCTGCCTTTAAATACCCTCAGTTTCCATTCGTGTCGATGAAATACTCCAATCCTCAATCGGAAGAATGGCCCGTGGTTTAAATATGACACACTTCTAAATTATTTTTAATACATGAATATTACACAAGCAATTGTACAAACAAATTGTAAACATATTGCTTGTAGAAATTGTACAAGCATTATAATGTTTACAGCGTCAAGAATATCATTTTATCATTATTGAAATTATTGTATTTTTTAAATTAATTTTAAATTTTATTAATTGTATTTTATTTAAAATTGTAAGGTATTGTGTAAATGTTTGTTCAATTTAATGTTTTTTGAGTTGTTAATTTAATTCAAATGTAATTTATTTTAGCTTTATGTCATTATGTTATGCCTTTGTGCACATTCAGATACAAGTTACTTGTTTTTATAAATAAATGAAATGAAATGAAAAATGAATAGATTCGTCGTTTTTGTGAAGCGATATTTTTGATATGACGAAACGCTGTAAACAATAGGTATTAATATTTCATCGGACTAAGTTATATTATATAAGGATTAAACTTGACTGAGCATAATACGAGTATAAACTCGTAAATTATTATGACTAAGTGTTAAGGATGAAATAATGAAATTTATTCAGCGCTAGGGTATTTACATACACTTGTACTTGTCAAACTCACAATACAATACATAAACATAGTTTAATACAGTAATTAAAACAACAAAATATTTTGAATTAGTCCGTCCGTGCGGTCTGTTTCGTCACATATTGTATTAAATCCTTAAATAAATAATGAATAGAAAGTTAGTAAGCTATTATTGTTACATTTAGCAATAGTAAGTATATTCAAATAAAAGAATTGAAAACAACGAGCAGTTGGCTAGCGCAAAAGGCTCTCAACCAGTAGCTTAATTTAAGCGACTATTTGTTTACAACCTAAAATGTATCAACACTTATAGCAAATACATATTTTGATTTCAGTTTGAGAATTAAAACTGAATACGTCAGTTAAAAACTTATGGAGGTGCACATCAACCAACCTTAAAGTCAGGACCTTTAGTAAGGCTAACAGGTTGCAATCAGGTTCTGATTACATCACTGTTCATTAACAACTCGTATAGGCACTGGAATACTGCTTACTCAAGTATTATTGAATGTAGTATTTGTATCAAACTAGCTGCGCCTCGCGGTGTTGTCCGCGATTTAGCTATTAATTATGGCTTAGTTAATTATATTTCAAGTCTAAATTGCAACGAAAAAAGCTCAGTGATTGAATAACAAACATCCAAATTTATATGTGGTAAAGAGAAGGATAAAAGTGATCCAGCAAGAATTGTTAAAACTTCTGTCTCTTTTGCCTTTCCAAAAAAGCCAATTTGGTTTATTATATACATTGTCGTTACGCATATGATTTGATTTGAGCCTCTGTTTTTTAATACTACAAGTTCGGCCAGCAAGCATACGATCCACCTGATAGTAAGCGCTCACCATAGCTTATGACGTTTGCAATAATCACTCACGCGTTGCCAAATGCGCTCCCGAGAGCTCTGGTGACTTAATTCACACCCAGAATCACAACGTTAACAAAAGTCAAGATGACCTGTACGCGAAAATAATAATATTCAGGAATATTTTTCGCACACGGCCATCTGATGTCAAATTAAGCAGACCTTATACTATGGAAATCTAAATGATACACTTACAATCATATTCAAAAAGAGTGAGGGTATATTGCCACGATCACATCGAGCTCTGCGTTTAAAATAAATTAAAATTGTATATCGGCGTGTAAATAAACATTATTTCATCGTAAAATGATCCCAATAAAGTAACTTGTCTGTGATAATGTTAGAAAGTCTACAGTGCTCCTTTTAACTATAAAATATAAACAAACAAAGACTACGATCCAACATAAAATAAAAGTGTCACGGAAACCTTAATAACTCAACATAATATTTAATAATATGCGTAAATACAGTGAAAAAACATTACATAATAAACAATAAAACGATTAAAAACAAAAAAATAAAGTGAAGTGTACAGTGTTATTCTATGCTACATACAAATTTTACGCATGACTCATAATAACGAAGAAGTTTATTTAAAATCTGTTATACTAATGAACCAAAGAAGAATTTCACACGCTATAGATAACAGTTGATAGCCCAACGGACAAGACGACGACTCAACGCAACGCCACCGCATGTTTAGAGTTCGAGTCTCACAGTCACTGGTGACATACGCTTTTTGTGCATATTTCTATCCAATTTACCAGTATGGAAAACGATTATATAACGTTTAGAAAGCTACAAAGGTCAAATGTGCTATCTGAATCTATGAATTCATTATTTGACTCCACAGCAATGAGCTTACCAAACATATCATTACACGACAATGAAGTAGTAAACGAGTTAAAAGAACAAATTATTAAACTAAACACTGACTTACAAAGTGCTAATAAGGAGATAGATACCTTACTGTTTGATAATATGCGACTTAAATCTGACTTAGAAAAATCAAATAGAGTAATTGAATTGTACAATAAAATCGGGTCAGATACAAATAGTCGACTGACACCACGCTCAATGCAAAAATGTAAAATAAAAGCACGAAGACTAAGTCTTAGTACAGTATCTACGCCATTACGAAATCACTATTCCAATGAATCAGAAATGATACAAAATCATAGCGAAATTCAAGATATCCAGCAGTTTAGTGATTGCCACGACAACTCGTTTCATGTTGAAGATCAGTTAAAACTAAATACTACTTACAAAGTCCCCTCAAAAACTACAGAAGCTAAGAGAAAAATAATCATTCTGGCGGACCAACAAGGACGTAATCTTCAAAAATCTCTGCAATCCCTGGTTGGTCATAAGTTTATAGTAAAATGCTATAGCAAATCTGGTGCAAGGATAAATTAAGTATTGAATTCAATGGGAGAAGAAATCCAGACCTTAAATGAAAATGACTTCATTTTAATATTAGGAGGTATAAATGATTGTAGCCCCTTTGAGTTACAATCTACGCTGAATAGCTTTTTTATAAACTGCAACAATCGTATTAATATTTTTGTAAGCGAAGTACCATATAATAAAACATTAAATGAGATAAAACTAAATAACGAATTAAGATTCATATGCAGTAACTATAGTAATGTAACATTTATCGATTTCAATTATATGACCTACTTACCAAATATATCCTATGTGCCGAAATTTATCAGTCGCCATGTTTTAAAAGAAATTATAAGCATTGACTATAGAACTAAGTTTAAAAACTATAACGACGAGTTACAATTACAGAATAAGAGCTCACAAAATATGATAGATCAATGTACACAGACTGATACAATTCGTTTACATAAAGAAGTAGCCAATCAAAAACAAAGCGATGTAAATGAATGTACTTCATCGGAGCCTCTTTTTCGTGTATGACCGTTTATTTATACTACACCAAAATATAAATGGGCTTTTGAGTAAATCGGGTATGTTTACAGTCTCATTAGATGATCTAAGCAACAAAGGTACAAATATTGACATCCTCTGTTTTTGCGAACACAATATGATAATGTCAGATGTGACTCAATTGTATATGCCTAATTACACACTAGCCACGTGTTATGCAAGAAAGTCAAGACACGGTGGCACATGCATAATGGTAAGAAATGGTCTAAAATTTAAGCCAATTAATAATATAAGGACATATAGCGTACCCAACGTAATTGAATGCTGTGGTATAACGTTAACCGAGCATAGTATAACAGTTATATGCATTTATAGAGTCCCACAAAATAAAAATGTCAATAATAAATTTGAATTATTCTTAAGCTCTTTGGATAAAGTAGTTAATTCAATTGTATTTGAAAACAACAATAAGTGTATCATCTGTGGAGACTTTAATATAGACATTTTGAAAAAAACTACATACTCGCAACAATTTAAGTATTTCCTTGATGGCTTTAATTTGAAGTGCACAATACATTTGCCAACTCGTCTGAGTAGTGGAACCTGCATCGATAACATAATACATAACATTCGAGGTTGTAAAAGCGAAATATTAGAATTAGCAATATCAGACCACACTGCACAATTGTTAAAATGCCCAGTCAAAAAGACATGTAGATATAATTACTGGTATTTATTAAAAAGGGACTTTTGTTACGAAAATATAAATAAATTCATTGACTGCATTAAAAATATAAGTTTCTCAGAAATATATGATGAAAAGGACCCAAATATAGCTTTCAATAATTTTCACGAACTATTTTCTCTTTTCTATAACTTAAGCTTCCCTATTTTGAAATTTAGAGTAACTTCACACAAAAAGCCTAAATGGATAAGCCGTGGTATTAAAGCTTGTGCTAAAAGAAAACGTATATTGTTGTGGAAACATAGAATGCACACAACTAAACAAAATAGAAACAATTTTAGGGCCCTTTCAAGCCGACTTAAAAAAATAATCCAATTTACACAAAAAATACAAAATAACAAATTAATTCAGTCAGCTAGAAATAAGTGTAAAGCCACTTGGAAAATAATCAACACTAATAAAACCCACTATCCTACGGCAGGTATAGAACGAATAAATTGTAATAATGAAACATTGACAAATGCAAAAGCAATTGCACACGCTTTTAATAATTTTTATGCCAACCAAGTACAACCTGGACATGCAATAAATAATCATACACGTGTTCACTACAACAGATCATCATCAATGTTTATGAAACCGACAATCCCACAAGATATACACCAAATTATAATGAAGTTAAAAAATACAGCCAGCACAGGTTATGATGACATTTGCACAAAAATAGTAAAAAAAGTTTCAGTACTTATTGCTCCTGTTCTAAGCCACTTAATTAATAATTGCATTTTTAGAGGTGATTTCCTGAAAAACTAAAGGTTTCAATAATAAAACCTGTATTCAAAACAGGTGATATAGAAAATATGACATGTTATAGACCCATTGCACTACTATCGATATTCTCTAAGATCATCGAAAAAGTCATGTCTAATAATCTGAATGAATACTTTGAAAAATATGCTATATTCACAGACAAACAAAAAGGTTTCAGAAAAGACAGATCTATTAACGTTGCTATTTATGATTTCTTAGAACTGATTTATAGTAGAGTTGATAAAAGACAACCTGTACAGGCTCTCTATATGGATATGACGAAAGCGTTCGACTATGTTGACCATAAAACACTGATAGGCAAATTAAACGTATATGGTATAAGAGGAAATGTATCTAGTTTATTTGAGTCTTATTTAATGAATAGAAAACAAATTACAGTCATCAAGAAACTCTGCAGTAAATCCAAAACAGAAAAATCGTATAAATCTGATACTAGAACATTAAAGTATGGAGTGCCACAAGGGAGTACACTCGGCCCTTTGTTATTCATAATTTACATAAATGACTTTCCGTCAGCAACACAATTTCCAATGATTATGTTTGCTGACGACAGTACAGTGGTGTTTGACAGGGTTGAGTCTGATACAGTTCAGTCAGCGATAAATCAGAATATCGCTTGCCTAGTTGCTTGGCTGCAGGCAAATAATTTAAAAATTAACTTAGATAAGACTAAAATAATGAACTTTGGGCAAAGGAGAAATAAAAATTCAGACTTAGTTGTAGAATATAATAACAAAAAAATTCTAGAGACAGAGGTAACAAAATTTCTTGGAGTACACATAGAAAGTAATTTAAAATGGGATACTCAAATTGAAAAAGTGTGCAGTAAATTAAATCAGTATGCTTATGCATTGTATATGCTAAGCAAAAATGTTAATGAAGCTGCTGTTCTTACGGCATATCACGGGCTAGTTGCGTCTACTCTAAGGTATGGTATTTTATTTTGGGGTAACGCAACGGGTAAAGAATGGGTATTTAAGGCCCAGAAACGTTGCATTAGAGCAATATGCAAATTAAGTACTACTGACACATGTGAACCACATTTTGTGAAACTCAAACTGTTAACTATGCCTTCTTTGTACTTATTTGAAGTTGCTATGTTTGTAAAGCATAACTGGTCCAGATTCTCGTCAGTAGCCAGTATTCGCAGGTCTGAGAAGTTACACTTGATCCCCGCCAAAACAACGCTATATCATAAAAGTATTTTTGTAATGGGACCAAAAATCTATAATAAATTACCATCGTTTTTGCGTACTATAGAAACTGTAAAAATATTCAAAAATAAATTACAACTATTTCTGGTTGAGAAGGCATATTATTCTCTTGACGAATTCTTTAATGACAAATTGTAATATATTATAACAGTGTATTAGAGACATAACAATTTAATTAATTACAATGATTATTATTTCTGACATGACATGACATTTACTTCACTCTAGCGGGACATTTTGTATTTTGGATTTCACTGTTACCCATTTGACTTTGTTTTGAATTTAATTTTTTGTATTAGAATTTTGTATAATTTGTGTTTTTTTGTAAACTTAGATGGTATGTACACCAAATAAGTAGATGTAATTTGTACACCATTCTCATGGTAGAACATAGTGCACGTAACCTAATTTAAGACCAATTGTTGTTGTATTATTACCTATGCTTCACAAATAAATGATGATTATGATTATGATTATGACAACATATCAATTAATTAGACCGAAAATTTTTAGAACTGCAACTATAATTCAAAATAAATGTTGTCTTAATAGGACCGAAATTCAAAGTCAATATAATTATTATTTGCAACAATTAAAATTTTAAATGACGAAAAGTAAAATTGTCAAGAATTTAAACTAAAAAAACAGCAAATCAAAACAGAAAGGCTATATAGGATTTTTAATTGAAATAAGGCCATACAGAAGATAGAGAATTTGTAAAGTGCCATACAGAAAGATAATTCATATTGAATATTCAAATAATTATACATATCGGATCGCAAATAAAAAAAGAAATACCAGCGAACATATGTACATATATACAAATAAACATACATTCGAATTGACAACCTTCTTCTTTTGAAGCTGGTTAAGAGTTTCCCATGATGTATCTTCGTCAATCCAATATAGGGCAGCAGTCCCGGGCGGGCGGCGCGGCGACAAACTTGTCGCGTTAACAATACATTGCCATTTAACTCGGAACTTCCACGATTTGGGTCCAGACCCATATCACGATAGTAATTTCCCTAAATATCGGCCTGCGGTCATATTCTAGTTATGTAAATGTAGGGTTCAATCACTACCAATTTCCTAACTTGATGGAGAAATATTGGACGTAATCTTACAATCTGAGTGTGGGTGTGCTTTGAGGACGTGAATTTGTATGTTTGTTAAGTTTTCTACGATCCAGGGATGGTTTACATCGTGCATGCGTTTTCTTTTCTTTTAAAAATAACTCAAGCAAACCTCATCAAAGCTAACTCTGTAATTGTACAAGTGCAGTTCCTTGATTTATTTTAGTGAATAATATTATATGTTCGGCTTTTATGCGATAAGAAATATATGTTATGCTTGCTTTTTGAAGTGAGTAAAAGATTTGAACGGTTATTTTGACTAAACTATTATGGCTTTGTGACTATTTTACTCTGCTCAAACTCAAAGACGAGATGTGAAAACGGTCGACGATCCCAAGCATATGAACTAAATCTGAGGGAAGACCGCCTTCGTCTATTTTACCTCTAGTATAAATTGACTGTGGTCGGATGAATTGCTTGATTTAGTGCCCAAAGCTGCTTTGTACCATAGTATATATATATCCCTCTCTCTCTAGATCATTTTCATATCCTAGACCCACTGCGGAGTGATAAGATTCTAAGGGTAGGTAACACGCAAGTTATGCTCCGGGTGATGCACGCGTTTATATCCTACGGTGACCACCTACCATCACCGCTAGGCTACCGCAGCTTGTTTGCTGACTTAATGAAATAATAGTTATATATTTATTACATTTCGTTCAAAACAGTTAGATATCAAATAAGTAGAAATATCATGTAATAACTACTCGATACTAATTCTGATCTAATCTCAATCTAGGCAGGGCTTGTTATATGGTACCCAGACAACTAATAATAATAATATCTGGGGACAATGTCACACTAATAAACATACCTACTTATATATTTCTAAATACCTACAAACATATTATAGATAAATTATACATAACAGATGAACTAAAAATATAATTGTAATATGTATGTATTTAGAAATATATAAGTATTTTTATCTGTCGTCTGGTTGCCATAGTATAGGCTGTGCCTAGTTTGGTTGCTGGTAGTGGGTTAGTTATCCCAAGATATTTATTAAATTATACATGGATGTACTTTGCGTCTAACAATTATATGTTTGTAAATTATACATGGATATACTTTGCGTCTGTAAATTATATGTTTGTAAATTATACATGGATGTACTTTGCGTCTAACAATTATATGTTTGTAAATTATACATGGATGTACTTTGCGTCTGTCAGTTATATGTTTGTAAATTATACATGGATGTACTTTGCGTCTAACAATTATATGTTTGTAAATTATACATGGATGTACTTTGCGTCTGTCAGTTATATGTTTGTAAATTATACATGGATGTACTTTGCGTCTGTGAATTATATGTTTGTAAATTATACATGGATGTATTTTGCGTCTGTAAATTATATGTTTGTAAATTATACATGGATGTACTTTGCGTCTAACAATTATATGTTTGTAAATTATACATGGATGTACTTTGCGTCTGTAAATTATATGTTTGTAAATTATACATGGATGTATTTTGCGTCTGTAAATTATATGTTTGTAAATTATACATGGATGTACTTTGCGTCTGTCAATTATATATTTGTAAATTACTCCGCAATACAGCGATTAATTTCCCTAGTGTGGGCGTTGTTCTTTTAACAAAAGAAACAAATCATTGTTTACGTAGGGATCAAAGTCTATATTTTGTAAGTATGGTGTATGCCTGTGTTCTGCTTTTCAGTGTTTCGCTTTGTCTCATCTCAATGTGTTTATGGCTTTCTTGTTTTGTTTGTGCAAGTTTTAATTAATTGTATTTACTCTAATAATGTAGAACTGCAATACTATAGCTGTCTTTAAAAATTGCGGTACTATTGTTAATTAGGTAGATTGATATGCGTTCTAATAACTGTGTGAGTGCTTATAAGGATAACAAGCTATAAATAATACAAAATTAAAGTTTATTTTATTTATGATAATGTATACTGAAGAAATAAATCAAACCGACACCTTTCCACAAAGGCAAGAGGATTGTTTAACTAATCAGGAATGCCAGTTGAATGTTGAGAGTAGATACAGATAAAACAAAATTATGAAATGCATCGATAGCTGAAATGAAGATAATATAGATAAAGCTGGACATCATACGGGCGGCATATTGCGCTTATTTAATCAATACATCACTGATTTGTGTGGTTAAATTTATTGTACTCCTTACAATAAATTTCTACTCTCAACATTCAACTGGCATTCCTGATTAGATAAAGCTTGAGTAAGATTGAAAACGAAATCTAAAAAGTCCCCATTTCTCTTTTTTTTTCTCCAATTCAGACAATTAATAACTTTTACATCATTGTTGGTTTAGTGGCAGCGCGTTCAACCACAGATAATTAAGTCCTGGGTTCAAATCCGAGTCGGGCCAAGAAGTGTTTTTGGAGTTCTGACGGGAAGTAGAGTTGCAGCGTGTCGAATAAGAGCCCCGTCAGATTATAAGCGTAAGGAAATAGAGACTGCACTTTTGCTTGCGGACAAGTGTAAGTGCAGCGGAGTCTTGGCTAGTCTCTGTTGTTGTCTCTGTTAACGGGTAACTCTCGTAATTAATTTTATGTTGGATTCGGCCAACCATTTCAACTTCTTCTGGAAGTCCAGCATTCGCCCTGAAGATGACTTCCAGTAGAAGTTGAAATGATTGGCCGAGTCGAACATAAAATTAATTACGTGAGTTACCCGTTACTATCTTTAAGTTTGATTTTAATTTAGAATTCGCAGAAATAAAATTGGTTACGCGAGGGTTGTACCAAAAAAAGGACGGATGCGGATCTCTCTAATGAGAAACAAGTAGAAAACGGTCGGCTCTACAATTCGCTATCTAGATGTGATGACATAAGTAAGATAGCATTGGATTCGGCAATCGACGATATCAGCAGATATATCTGTTATCGCGCTGTCCTTACTTTTACAGATAAATTGTCGGTACTTTATTGTTCTACAGAACTACAATGGTCCATAGGCAAACTGAGAGGGTATATTCATTAATCATCCAGACCTTGAATATTATTATGCTCTTTGTATTTATACATTAAATCAAATTAAAATAATGAAATAATGCAATGTTTTCCCTAAATTATCAAGTCGCCATTAAAGGCAATACCCCACATGATGTTAAGTGGTTACAGTAGGTAGTATAATTATACACGCAACAAACATGCCATTAATCACGCATCGCCAATCCTTCCCCTCTCCGATGAGCCTACTCTTACCCCAAATTGCAACTGACCCATCCGCGAACCAATTATGGTAAAAAGAACGTCCTATATGAGGGCGGGAAACTTTATAATAATTTGCCAAATTACCTAAAGGAGTGTAAAACATTGAATATATATAAAATAAAACTGAAAAGGCACATACAGAATCTTAAAATCTGACCTCAAAAAATTCCATATAAAATTTTATGACAAATATATACTTGCTTACACATGCACACATACATAAGACAAAGATTAAAAAAAAAAAAAAAAAAAAAAAAAAAAAAGCCATATACTTTCTATACTTCCCTCTGGTGTTTTCGTTCTTGTTCCCGGCAAGACAATTCTATAATTTCCATAATGATCTGATGTTTGTTGTGAATTTATTTTAAATTGTTATGAATTGATTGATAGATTATTTTTAAATTATTTATTTTATATTGCAATTTTAAAGTATCAATGCTAAGAATTAATTAATTTTGTTTTTTAATATTTATTCTGACGTGCAGTTTGTTAATTGATTATTTATTGTTATTTATTACATATTCATATTTTAAAGTAACGTCAACTGTGCACGTTTAAATGAAATATTTAAGAAATTTTAAATTACATGTAACCAGTTTGTTTTATGCATGCTTAATATGTCATAACTATGTATCTCATTCAATCGAGCTGTAAAGTTCTTATGAGAAATAAAGATCTTTAAACCTATATTGTCACAATAAACGAAGAGTGTACTCTGGAGGGCAAAAATACTTATCCAGTCGAGCTGTTCATAGCATAAAAACGCTTCGCTTTAACTTATCATTGATGTTGTTGCCGTTACCGCGCTACTTAAGGGTCAAAGGTTACTAAAGCTTAATTATTTATTCAGCTCTTGGTTATTACCATACACTTGTGCCTGCGAAAGTCTCAACTAAGCAGTTAGCTCAAACAGAATATTAAATAACACAATAAAAAAAATAAGTGAATGGTTTACACACATGAGAGTGCAGTGTCTTGTCATAAAGTGTCTATAAACCTTAATTTAAGAAATAAAAGATAAAATTTATATATTTGTTACCGGCCATACCCGATTTCAGGACAAACTTGTTTTGCCTAGGATTCTTCCTATACGCGATAGGATTAACTAGTATAACCTAGTCTAAACTAATTTGTCCTAACCCGATAGGATAAACGAGTTTAGCCTAGGCCAAACTAGTTGATCCTGAAATAAATACGAACACTCTAGGATAAACTAGTACGGCCTAGTCTAAATATTATAGAATATAATATGGAAAGTGAAAATAAAAAGATAAACTGAATAAAATACTCCAAAATTGGAAAAATAATATTATTTTTATTGAAACGATAATGATTCGCCGTAAAAAGTTATGGACAATTGCTTAATACAAACAATCATACCTAATCTAAAAAAAAAATAGTATTTCTAGAAAGTAAAAATAGATAGATACACTCGTCGTTGAAAGTTATGGATGGAAAGTTATGGAGTAAGGATCTACTAGTTTGGCCTAGGCTAAAATGGTTTGTTCTATCGAGCTTAGGTCAAATTAGTTTGGACTAGGCTATACTAGTTAATCCTATCGCGTATAGGAAGAACTAGTTTATCCTAAGCAAAACTAGTTTGTCCTGAAATCGGGTTTGGCCGGTAACATATATATAAATTTATTAAAATAAAATATATTTTATTATACTTAAGAAAAAACAACGATATCGGAGCATATTACTTGAATGATTATGTTGATAAGTGCTAACGTACCTATAACAAATGACATTCATCATATATACTCAACTCACGCCTTACAGTCGAGATAAAATAACCTGTTATTTCTATACTACGTCTTTTAAAATTAATTACTCCTATATTTTACGGAGGCACCGACTAAGTGGCGGGCGCAGATGGCTCTCAAGTAGTTATTTGTTAATTTAAGCGACGTCTGAGAGCCTTCACCCACCCCTATGGGGCTCGCACCAAGGCTCAGGGAGCTGCTATAGCCAATGGATAGATTACGGAGAGGTGTGATTGCTTGCCCAGACTACAGACACTTCATACCAGGTCAAGAGCAAGAGTTAGTTATACCTAATATGTAATAATAAAACTATCATCATCAACATCATATCAGCTGAAAGACGTCCACTGCTGGACAAAGGCCTCTCCCAAGGATCTCCACAATAGCCGGTCAAAAGTCAAAACAATCTTATTATTAACTAAATAAGTGCAAGTTGTTCTGACTGCCTGCAAGTCAAAAAGCTTGCATTGATGCCGGTGTCTAGGCTGGCTCTGAAAACAGAAAAAGAACCTAAAGATGAACGCAGAGTCACCTATCCGGTCCAATTGTAAATCCAAAATATAAATATAAGTACATAAATTAATATCTTAGCACACATAACTTACTATATTGATTGAGGAAAATATATCTTTTATTAGATAATAACAGATGAAGGTACTTATATGGCTTCCGGTTCAACATAAGATATTTTGTTTTCATAATGTTTAAGTTTTAACAATTATTTGACTATTTCTATTCAACCATTTTGGCAAACAAGCCTAGGTACAACCCACGTTAGGGTAGCCAATAGCGCTTGCAACACTCATGACTATGACTCGCGCGTTCCCGACCCATCTTTCCATCTCGACCCTTTCTTTTGATCATACTCACGTCCAGGAGCAAGCTGTGTAATAACTTTAATAAATATCAAACCAAATCAACAACGCCTTACAGAGGTGTACGCTGTAAGGTGTTTCGATAGGTGAGTTCTTACAGCGAATGAAGGCTGTACTCTATCACCCTGATATTATATTATTTGGTTTGATATATATTAGAGTTTGAAGAGCACTTGTGTGTTTAGACGGTCACCGTAGCCTAGTTGGTAGTGATCCTGCCTACGAAGCTGGTGGTCCTGGGTTCGAATCCCGGTAAGTGCAAATATTTGTGTGATGAGCACGAATATTTGTTTCTGACTCATGGATGTTTTTTATGTATATAAGTATTTATCTATCTATATAAGTATGTATATCGTCGCCTGGTACCCATAGTACAAGCTTAGTCTGGGGCTAGGATGATCTATGTGACATTGTCCCCAGATATTATTATTATTATTATATTACTTGTGGCACTGTGGTTAATGCCCACAAAAAGCACTAATACAATGGTAAGCAGTTACGAAGAAAATGCTTTGATCCTTACGTGAGATTATTATTCTTAAACATTCAGATCCAGTTTTCGCGTGTTTACGTTTTATGCTCACAAAAGAAGTGGAGATTAGAAACAATATTATTTATTATTATTAGATTACCGCAACAAATACGTATAAAGTGCATACAATCATTTTATAGTACGTTACATCTAAACAACCTATATAATACAACATAAAATTCTTACATCTATTTAAGCAGCTGAATGCGGGTAGCGCAAGACCGGAAATTGTGGAGATCTTTGTACAGCTGTGGGCATCTTTCCGCTGATATAATGATGATGATGAACATCCAACATCTGCTGAAGTCTGTGCCTAGCTACTTCCTCGGCGAACCCGTGTTCCGAGTAAAATTCCCACACAGGACTAGCATTTGTGGGATTTGTATCCGTGAATGTAATGTTTGTTAAGACCCGCAATACAGGGATATACATCCCGGGCGTTGTCTTTTTTAACTAACGTGCTATTTTTATTCACACTATGCAATTGCAGTGTACAATGAGCTCAATCACTATGATCGGCATGCTAAGTACAAGTTATTGTACCATATCGGAAGGTGTGTTGAATTTGCATGCGCTGCCAGTCAGGTTTGGTCGTGGCCTCCGGATAACGACCGTTGTACTAAGAATATGTATATATTTTGTTAATCTTATGCTCTTATGGCTGATAACCTGACATAGGATCCAATAGACAGCACTCAAATTAAAGTAAGTTAATTTTTCATCTTCGTGTTATGTATGTGGCTCGGGAATATCTTCACCTACGATCAGAGAGGAATAATATAGGTAATACTTTATGAACGCGTCTATGAGACGGCAACATTGCGCGCGGATCAGTGTTTTCATGTTAACCAGATTAAACCTAGATAACCCCGTGAACCCCACCTACAATCACCTACCATTTATTTTATATTAACTATTGCTTTCAGCGAATACCAATCCAACTGCATCGTCTACAGTTTGAATTTCAATAGTTTATTTAATGAAAATAATTGTAATTCAATATACTTATTTCATTTACATGAAATATTGTGTTGATAAATATATAATTTATCACATAGTTATATATTGAATTACTGTGAAGTTTTTTAATAATCTACATTTTTTATTACAATTATTTCATGCAAATAAATTCGTTATTGAATTTTGTAGCATAGTAGACGCATATTGATTAGGATTGATAATCGCTGATCATATGTTGTAAAAAAATAAACTATGCGCGATACAAGGTTCACCGGCTCATCTAGTATGAAAGTTAAAATAATCAACATAATTGTCATTAAATTGTTATCTATTGTAGAGCACCTAGTCAAATTACATATACAGGTTGGCCGAGAGTTGACGTTCAAACGCTAAATTTAGATACTTTATGATGAGGAGTATCCGGATCACCCCCCATGGATGTTATACCATTTTGCGTAGTTATCGAGAAAGAATTTTTCTATGATTTTTTTCGTAAATTTGACCTAACATCAGTTTTCGATTTTTTTCTCGTTCTGTTTGATATTTTTGGCTGTTTTTTTTTGTGGTAACTAATTAGCAAAGTTTGACCTAACACCCTAAAAAGTATGGTTTATCTAATCATTGCAGGCCTGACTTGGAACTTATTCGTAAGTTCATAATTACGGTTTGAGCTCTGACTCATAAATTATTTAAAGTATCAAAAATACGCAAAATCGTAAAACATACATGGGGGTGATTCGGATACTCATCTTAAAGTATCTAAATTTTGCGTTTGAACGTCAACTCCTCGGCCACCCTGAATACTACCAAATTAAGCTCCTAATCTAAAAATAAATAAATAAAGGTAAATGGAAAACTGTTCGAACAGTTTTCAATTTCTATAAGTCTATAAACTTTTCAATTATATTGCAAAGGTGGGATCGAATATAATATAGTTAGATAGAACGAGAAAGAAAACATGGGAAATTGCACAATTTGCAAGTTACGATACATAGCGGCGTATAGATAGATAGTTGCCAATGCTACTGAAGCGATGGAAATGGCAACTCAATACGGAATAATATAATTAATTATACCTATTATATATATTATTACTTTCATAAATCCCCGGGTAAGAGTATTGGTATTAATAGCAGACCAAGTTTCAAGTGTTAAAACCTTTATCACTTTTTCGATAACAGAGATACTACGTAAAGGAAATACTCATATAATAAAATATTTTATTAAGGTTCGTTCATTTATTATTAATATCAATGACAAAATGTTATTGTTTATTTACGTATGCCTAAGGAGAACATGTGAGAACAAGGCTGTGTGGTGACGGCCTAAGAATATCACCACCCCCTCTCATCCCGTGGGGGGACGTAAAAGTCGTCCCGAGGGAATATATACCAGAGAACGGGCAGCAGCGTTCTCCTGAGTACCATGTCCGCGCAACAGTTTCAAGTGTGTGACAATAAAAGTGTAACTCCGAAATCGAACTAGTGAACCCAACGATATTAATACGTGTACATATAAAACATTTAAAACAAGACAAACCTAGTGCAAACAGCGTTGCCACAGTGGGAATAAGGTGATTTTACCTAGAATTATTACAATACAAATAGACATTTCAGTGAAATATTACTACGTATATGTACCATCAACTGTTGCGCTATTCCAATTCAAATTTTGCAAGTTCATTGACAAATGTAAACAAAACCGTCAACGAATCAGGAAGCAGAATCTATTTAGCTGTGACTTATAAATTGTCGTTCAGAAACATACGTGTTAAGCCCCACACACACACACGCTAGGCAAATTTATCCGACTCAAAGAAACGGGGTGAATAGAAACAATATCGATTTAAAAGATTGTATCGATTGCTACTTAGAATAATATTTCTCTAAAAGTCTAAAACTGCAAATAGAAATAAAATGAATAGTGCAAACAAAAACGACATATTGGGACGAAGTCTAGATTTGTCCTCTTTGCCAGGTGGTTGCGTAGAAGAATTAAAAGAAGAAATAAAACTGTTGAAAGTTAATTTCAATAGCACGCAAAATGAATTAGACAGAATAATTCTTGAGAATATAGATCTCAAAAAGGAAATAAGTTCTTTACATCAAGAAATGAGTGTATTAAAGCAGTTATGCTCTAGTCCAATCTCCTCGTTAAAAAAGAACTTAACACCAGGAAGTAGAAAGACTGTAAGACGCAGATTATCTGAACATTTTCGAAGTACAATTGATACAATGTCGACAAATCCAAATAGTGCCAGCGATAGGAGAGAATCAATCAAGACACAGGGTGAAACAGAGAAGGGAATACCGATTGACTCTCATAAAATACCGAACCCCAACTCAAGTCTGAAGCCAATACAACAAGGAACAAACCGGGTTCCTTCTCCCAAAGCTGTACCCAAAAGGAGCAAACAAGAAATAAATGAAGGACGAGAAAACCATAGATCACAGATCGAAAGAAAACAAATTGATCACGAAGAAGATAATAAAATCATTTCACAGGAAGAAAAAGCATTTAACCAAAAGACGCATGAAAAATCATTGACCGATTCAGTGAGTAAAGTATGTGTTATTAGTGACAATAATGTGAACAATATGCTAGGTATAACGAAAAATTATTTCCCAAATTACCAAATTCTACATTACTGTATCCCAAACGGTAGTACAAAACAATTATTGATATCTTTGGATAATAAACTGCAGAATTATACTCTTATAGACTACTGCCTGATTTTTCTAGGTGCAAGAGATTTTGAACGCTCAAGTAACTACCAAGAATTAGTGGATTATTTAAAGCGTACGTTAGAATCTATAGTGCACACCAATATTATACTATGTCTTCCAAGTTACAAACTTGGAGACAATGTTATTATATTTAATAAGCGAATTGAGATATTTAACTACTATTTGCATAAATGTTACCAGACCTTTAAATACACATACATATTTGACTCTAATAAGTATTTAAAATATAATTATGGAATGTATTTAAAACAATCTGGCAATATTAATAATATAGGTCTACATTGCATTTTAAAGGGACTCAAAAAATATATAAATATGTATGTCAACAGTGAAAATTATGATAATTATTGTATAAATATAAGAAATAATCTAAATCAGTTGATACCGGGAACCATTCCTTACTATTTTAAAAAGCAAATGGATAACCAAGAAACATTTTTTTGTCCCTAAAGATAAATGTACTCAAAAAAGTTCTTCACATTCAAACTCTTTTTGTAACTATCTCATTGTTTTTCATCAAAATTTGTGTGGACTAAACAACAAGAAAGATGAACTGGAAATGTATCTGAAAACTTTGAGTATGCCAATGCATTATCTGTGCATCACCGAGCACTTTTTAAATGAAGAACTTGTATCATTGTTGAGACTGTCAGATTATCAAGTGGTATCTTACAATACCAGAGTCAACAAATTAAGAGGAGGTACTATAATTTTAGGTTATGTCGACCGAGAGTACGTTGAGTTGTTAATCGGTAAAAAATTGTATCTGACCGAAAGTTTTGAAGTATGCTGTGTTAAAGATATACTTACAGGTATTAGTGTGTGTTGCTGTTACCGCACTCCGTATGACAGAACATATGACATTTTTTTAGAAAGACTTGAAAGTTTGTTGAATTATTTTATAGATAAACATTGCCTAATTTGCGGGGATTTCAATATTGACTTAAAGGCGAATAATAAGAAAAGTAACGACTTAATTAATTTACTGACTAGCTATAACTTTAGACCCTTAGTTAACTCGACGACATTTGTACGTAATGACTCTCAATCATGTATAGACAATGTGTTTACTAATTTACCTTGCCGCAATGTATTATCTTGTGACGTGGACCACAACGGCTTGGCTTATGGACACGCGGGACTATTGTGCTACTCAGTATCAGAAAACAACACGGTTCGTAAACAAATGAAAAAGACAGTTCTGTATGTATCTAAAAGATCCTTTAGTACCAAAAATAGAAGCAGATTTAGAAAAGTATTATTGCACGAAAACTGGAATTACATTGGTCTAAACACGTTTATAAAAAAATTTAATCAAGTATATGAGACCAATTTCAGAAAAAGGACCGTACGGGTTAATTTATTACGTACTACCAATTTGCGATGGGTAACAAAAGGAGTAAAAGTTTCCAGTAAAATGAAACGCTTTCTGTGTACTAACGGAGGAAATAAATCTGACGAATCCATTATAAATTTTAGGAAAAAATATGTAACAATATATAGAAAAGTAATAAAAACCGCAAAGAAATTACATGTTCAATCTGTAATAGAAAAATCTGATAATATTTCTAAAGATGTTTGGAATATAATTAACAATCATAGAAATAAAAACAAATTGAACCGCCCTAAATTTACACTAAAATTAGACAACCAAGTTATCAGTGATCCTTCTGTTATTGCAAACACTTTTGCAAAACAATTCGAGCTGATCTCAAAAACAAAAGATGTTATAAAGATTACTGATGCATTGGAATTATTATATAAAAATACCAAAAGGATCGTTAATAATTTTATCCTAGATCCTGTTACCTCGATAGAAGTATATAAAATGGTTAAGGCAATGGAGGATAAAAAATCATGTGGATACGATGATATACCAATCTCTGTTATCAAATAGAATATAGATATCTTGGCTGAACCACTATGTAATTTCTTCAATGAATGTTTTGAGAAAAGAGTGTTTCCAGATCAATTTAAAATTGCTAAAATAATTCCTATCCATAAAAAAGGATCAAAAACTGATCCGATGATGTACAGGCCTATTTCTCTTCTACCCACCATCTCTAAAATTTTGGAAAAGTTAATAAAGACTAGACTACTCAGACATTTGAACCTGCATAAGATACTAAGTAGAAGACAATATGGGTATCAAAGAAATGTTGGCACGAGAGATGCAATAGCGAACTTATTAAAAGATGTGTTATGTAGAATAAACAAAAAGGACAAAGTAGCGGGGCTGTTTTTAGATCTAAGCTCAGCTTTTGATACAGTGGACCATAAATTGTTGTTGAGTAAATTAGAATATTATGGTGTAAGAGATAAACCATTGGATCTGGTGACCTCATATTTGACGAACAGAAAAATGTTTGTAGAGATAATTGCAGTTTCCGACAATGACGAGGAGGCCAAAAGCCCCTGTCAGAATGCTTATAGGTCCAAACAGTTTGCCATGGAGAAAGGAGTGACTCAAGGCTCTATATTAGGACCACTTTTTTTATTATTTTCATAAATGATCTCGTAGAATATTTACTTGACAATCACACTGACGATATTCAATTGACAGTCTTCGCTGATGACACAAACGCTGTAGTATCAGCAAGAAATATGAGTGCTTTAAATTGTAAGTTAAATACAACATTGGATAAGTTTAGTTATTGGTTTTCGGTAAATGGCTTGTCTTTAAACACCAAAAAAACGAATGCCATGCTTTTTCGGTCGACAGCTAAAAATAACGAGAGAATAGAAGTGAGTATTAGCGGTGATAAATTAAACTAAGTTGAATTAGTAAAATTTCTTGGTGTTTACATAGACAGCCAATTAAATTGGAAACAAGAGCTAGCAAACCTTGAGAAAGGAATAAGTTCTGCTTGCTACGCACTCAGGAGTCTTAGAAACGAGGTGGCCACTCGATATTCGAGAATGGCCTATTTTGCACTAGTAGAATCTAAGTTAAGGTACAGCATTCTTTTCTGGGGAGGTAGTTATGACTACAACGTTTCCAAAGCTTTTATTTTACAAAAAAGAGCTATTCAGAACATTACAAACATACGTCCAGATGAATCATGTAAGCCATATTTTCAAAACTTAGGCATATTAACAGTTCCCAGTCTGTACATATTGATATTACTCACTCACCTGCGTAAATATATACACGAGTTCGAGACCGCAGATGAAAGGGACATACGGGAAAATACCAGAAGGAAGGACTTACAGACTAACAACATGCCTCACCTTGACATAGTGAAACATAGTGCTAGCATTAAGGCAATTAAATTATTTAATAAACTTCCCATAGACTTAAAAGGCCTTATCTATAAGAGAGACTTTAAAAACAAGCTTAAACAATTCCTTCTACAGAAATGTCTATATTCGCTCAGAGACTTGTAGTGAGATGTTAATTTAATAAATCGTATCATTCCTACTTTTATGTTGTGTTTAATGTATGATGTAATTGTATAACATGTATGACATTACAATAATTTAATTGGCTATTATTTAAATTTGTGAAATGTTAGTTATTGTGTGTGTTTTTATGTAAGTTAGTTGTATATATTAAATTTAGTATTTGTAAATCAAACACAATGTGAAAATTGTTAATTGAACAAATAAATAAGTTATATACGACAACACAGCCACCTGTTAAAAGTCATGCCTCAGATCCCAGAGCACGACTAACCCGGCATTACACCGAAGACATCCCGGACGTCAGCCTGTACGAGATTAGAATGGCTCTCAAACAACTCAAGAACAACAAGGCGCCTGGTGATGATGGAGTTACAGCAGAGCTTTTGAAGGCGGGTGGTACACCAATCCTACGGGCCCTTCAGAAGTTATTTAACTCCGTCATACTAGATGGTCAAACGCCACAAGCATGGCACAGAAGTGTGGTGGTGCTCTTCTTCAAAAAGGGCGACAAAACCCTATTGAAGAATTATAGACCCATCACACTGCTGAGCCATGTTTACAAGTTGTTTTCGAGGGTCGTTACGAACCGTCTCGCGCGCAGGTTTGACGACTTCCAGCCTCCCGAACAAGCCGGTTTCCGTAGAGGCTTTAGCACCATAGACCACATACATACGCTGCGGCAAGTTATACAGAAGACCGAAGAGTATAACAAGCCACTGTGCTTAGCGTTTGTGGACTATGAGAAAGCCTTTGATTCTATCGAAACATGGGCCGTGCTGAGGTCTCTCATAAGGTGCCAAATTGACTACCGGTATATCGAGGTGATAAAGTGTTTGTATGAAAACGCCACTATGTCAGTGCGACTCCAGGACCAGATCTCGAAACCTATCCATTTGCAGCGAGGCGTGAGACAGGGAGATGTTATATCTCCGAAACTGTTCACCGCTGCATTGGAAGACGTATTCAAGCTTCTGGACTGGAAAGGCTTTGGCATCAATGTCAATGGCGAGTACATCACTCACCTTCGATTTGCCGATGATATCGTAGTCATGGCTGAGACCATGGAAGACCTCGGTACAATGCTCGGTGACCTCAGCAGAGTCTCTCAACAAGTTGGTCTGAAAATGAACATGGATAAGACGAAAATCATGTCAAACGTCCATGTTGCACCCACTCAATTGAAAGTTGGTGACTCTGCACTCGAAGTTGTAGAGAACTATATTTACCTAGGACAGACCATCCAACTAGGTAGGTCCAACTTCGAGAAGGAGGTCAATCGTAGAATCCAACTCGGATGGGCAGCGTTCGGGAAGCTACGTAACATCTTCTCGTCCAAAATACCGCAGTGTCTCAAGTCGAAAGTCTTCGACCAGTGTGTGTTGCCAGTGATGACATACGGAACAGAGACGTGGTCGCTCACTATGGGCCTTATTAGAAGGCTTAAGGTCACCCAAAGAGCAATGGAGAGGGCTATGCTTGGAGTTTCCCTGCGGGATCGCATCAGAAATGTCGAAATCCGCAGGCGAACCAAAGTCACCGACATAGCCCGAAGAATTGCCAAGCTGAAGTGGCAGTGGGCAGGGCACATAGCTCGTAGAGCCGACGGCCGTTGGGGCAGAAAGGTTCTCGAGTGGCGACCACGAACCGGAAGACGCAGCGTGGGCAGGCCCCCTACAAGATGGACCGATGATCTTGTGCGGGTCGCTGGAAATCGCTGGATGCGGATAGCGCAAGACCGGCAATTGTGGAGATCTTTGGGGGAGGCCTTTGTCCAGCAGTGGACGTCTTTCAGCTGATATGATGATGATGATGAAGGAGAACATGGAATATAATATGCCAACATAGCTTCAAGAATGAATTGAATGGCTGCCTTTTGTCATCCAAACCCATTGGGAACCAATAACCAAGATAGCTACCAGGTGTCAGATTCTCCTGGTGTCGTACCAATTATCAGATTCCTCTGACTACTGAATTTATTATTGTTATAATTTTCTCATAAAAACCTTGTTAATGTTCTTTAAATAAACCTTTTTATGCAGATTGTGCGATGTTGGGATTCGAATCCCCGACCACCAGGATGCAGCTGCTCGAACACAGAGGTCGTCAATTTATGCGAGTTATCAATAGTGAATGGAAAAGTCCTGACTTTAGAAGCAGTCAGTAATCTTTGAGTGTTTGTGTTCTAAACACTCAATAGATTAGATTATCACTGTTCCTTGATTGACATGACTTTTTGACAGGTTTTCCGTGTTTGTACAACGATAGTTGATCACTAGTTCGATTGTAATTCTCAAATAAATACACAAATTATTATGTTTGTCTATAAATTCAGTAATTGTTACAAGAAATATAATCCTACTAATATAATAAACGCGAAAGTTTGTAAGTATGGATGGATAGATGGATGTTTGTTACTCTTTCACGTAAAAACTACTGAATGGATTTTTATGAAACTTTACAATAATATAGCTTATACATCAGATTAACACATAGGCTACAATTTGTAAAGATATTGATTGAATTGTCCAAAATATGACGATAAGTGTCAAGTAAGTAGGAAACAACCTGCGAGTTATTCCGACGTGCACTGCCAAAACCGCTAGAGGTACACATCCTACTAATACGACAACTAAACTTAAATAAACTAACTATCTAAATCATTTGTCATAAATTAAATGTTATTTCTACATACATATGTAAGAATAATAATACTAAACCCTTTATTTAACAATCTTTTCAAAATATATACAATCTCTTTGATACTGACACCAGTTTCGCGAAGATTGTCTTGCTATTCAGCATAGGCCTCCCCTAAAGCTTCCCATAAAGTGCGGTCTTGTGTCTTCCTTCTCCATGGCTCCTGCTATTATTTTTATGTCGTCGTAGAAAGGGAGACATCGTCGAAGATGGATGGATGTAGAATAAATGCAGTGGAAATGAGAGCTCTGGGAAGTGTGGTGTGAGACTTTGAGTGATAACATCCGAAATACTATACAGGATTTTAAAAGGTATGCTGAGATGGTTTGGGTATTTGGAAATGATGAATGAAAGAAGATTGACAAAAGAAGTAAACGTGGCCTATGACAATGTGACAACTGGAAGGGAAAGACCTCGTCGCACATTCTCTGATCAAGTCTGAGATCTGGCGCCAGGTCAGGAGTACCCTAAACAGGCGAGCATGTATGATGTAAAATATCTTTCAAGTCCATGGTCGACCACTTTTGTTTTGTGGATAAGCCCATTCTTGTAGAGAAATGTTTTCCAAAACTCAATAAAACCTATTTGGAACTGTCGAAAATAAATGAGTGGTTATCATATTTGGCGATTAAAAGTGAAAGAGAACCGTCGGACGAAAACATTTCCTTGTTGTTTGATTAGTAAAACATAGAGATCGGTTACAGTTTTAAACTATACTGTTTGAACGAAATAGGAATAATTTACTGAGGTTCATAACTTCTACAATAATAGTTATGTGTAGAAAATAAATCGTAGCAATATCTAATAATAAACCCGGCATAGTCATGGCAGATAGAAATTGCGTCAAAATATTGATTTTGGTTTAAAAGCCTACGAGAAAAATGAGAAACACGCTTGCTTGGGTTTTTTAATTGTTTCCTTGTTATAGCGCTTAACGTGTTCTTCGAACTGATTAAGGGATCTTAACCAAATCTGATATTGAAAATAGAAAATTCCTGAAAAAGTCCCGGAGCGAATTTTATCAAAAACAATATCGGCAGCATTCGGTTAAATTTAAAACACTTCCCTTCCTAGAATGGAACCCGTTGATTTTGAATAAAACACACCTGCATTATTGCCCTCGCCAATGGTGTCAATAATATGTTAATTTATTTATTTCTTGTCCTGCTAAACTTTCGGAGTAATTTAAAAGCTACAGCGTGGTATTTGACCCATTTACTTGATTCTTAGTTCGCAATTAATTACTGTGTTGCGACGTCTCATTGTCATTAGTTTGAGTTATGGAGTTTAATTACTTCAATTTACAATGAACATGTCGCGAACAAGACTATTTAAACGTCTTACGGCTCTCTTTAAACTCCTTGTATTATGGATACTTAAATTATGTGTATTCTATGACTACAAAACAGGCTTCGAAATTTCTTTAGCGAGTATTCCATAAATATAAATTTGCAAGTACTGATCTAAAAGTGAACTAAAACTGGACCAAACCAGTTTAAAAACAGAAAGAAATACAATTAATTCAACAAAAATAAATCACACTAATATTATAAAGGCGAAAGTTTGTGAGTGTGTATGTTTGTTACTTCTTCGCGTCTAAACGGCTGGAGCGATTTTAATAAAATTTCGTACGCAGTTAGTTGACACCCTGGATAAATTATAGCCTATGTGTTAACATAGGCTATAATTTATAAAGTTTAACGCAGGTAAAACTGCGGGGCACAGCTAATCAAAGATAACTTAGCTTTTCTTGATCACGAAATGCAGGAAAATAACTATTTTAATGTAACGGTATTATTTTAGGATTCTTATTTATTTCTTAATATTCTTCAGAAATTACTGTTAATTTATTTGTGAAGAGGAAATCTTGTTGAATTAGTTTCTTGTGGTCATAAGATCTTCTAAAGAATTGCAGCAAAATTTCAGTCACCTCTGCTATAATATCTACTGCTGAAATAGAAAATGCGGAAGAAGAAAAACAATAAAATATATCAAACGTCTCGATGTCTGACTAAACATCCAATAAAAGTTTAATCTCAACATCATTCGGACAAAATCTCGTGTTATCTACAGCAAATACTATCTCAGGCTGAGTGGGTACATAACATAGCTATGTATTAAGTGTTAAGCTATATATCAACAGGTACATTCATATTCAAGATTAGGTACAGTTATACAATATTTGTATTTGTTAAATATCAATGCAGATTATGAGTGAAGGACTTAACCCACTTGTTAGTACTGCACATGCTGGACAACAGTTCCGTGAGAGTAGTATCTAGATTATAATAATAATGATCTCCTCCTAGTTGAATTTCGGCCACAGCGGCTAATCTCAATGAAGACTAGCCATCTGCACGGAAATATTATAGTGCACAAGTGTGTGCGCAAACACAGGGGCACTTTCTATTCCATCTACTCGCGACATGCAGAGCAAGAGCTCAGGTACAGAAACGACGGCTTTATTTCTATTCCATCTACTAGCGACATGAACGGCAAGAGGTACCTACAGGAACGACGGCTTTACATGCACTCCAAAGTACGGGGGTGTGATATCGCCAACTCCCAGACTTTGGGCTGATACTCAGATTTTTGAAGTTATACTTCTTTTGGCGCGATGGAGAAAAATGATGAGAGTGAATTTTTACGATGCGCGCGCACACCGACACCAAAAAAATTAACAGCATGACGTTAGTTCTAGGTGGTATGAAAATTGATAACTTTGTTCAAGTTGTATATTAAGAAGTATAACTTCTAACGCGTGTACATAAGTACACACAAGTTTTTTTTAACAGAAATGCCCCAAAATCGGTTTTAATCGGACCCGGGATATGTACCTAGTACCTCATTATCTGCGATTGAACACGCTATCGCTACACCAACGAGGCAGTCAAGGCTTATTTTGAAGATCACGAGATCATTAAATTCAGTGAGGTGTTACATTCCGATGGTCATAGTATCTAAATAAATGAAGAACCTGAGCAAAAATTTATACAATCATTCAAAAAATACTTCGCACATAAAATACAATAATAACAAATACTGGAAATTTAAACGACGATATCATAAAAAATACTAGAGGACGTACAGTAGAGGAAATGTACTAATAAGTTGTTCACTGGCGAACAAAAGAAATGAAAAAGAAATGGAAAATAGTTAAAGCTGCCGAATAAAGTACATTAACAGTACCTACTTTAACTAACAACGGAACGACTACAAAATTATCGACATTCCAACGTTAACAACTTAAATACTAACAATTCCTCGTAACGAGTATTACTTCACAAAGAGCATTTAAAGTACCTATTTAAGCCTCTGGTCCGCAAAGTACGCCAAACTTTGCAATTTGAATATTTGTTTTGACAGCTTTGAAACTTGGCGAAACATTACAATCGTTGGAAAGCTCAAATATTTGATTGTTAGATGTCCCCCTTAGACGTAGAAATATAAATCTCTTATGTATAAATAGTAGTCTATTGATTGCCTGAAAAAATTAAGCAATAATACTCATATGCCCGAATTTTATTTGCCCGAATTGTTTGTTTACCATAAAAGTTATGTGACATACTCTTCTTTGCTCATACATTAGAATCCATAATTATACGAGTGCCATACGTATTGTTATCCATTTTAATAATTGCAATTATATTATTTAACAAAATATTTCAACACCATACTAAATTAACCTAACGCCTTTGTCCTGAAATGTCTGGCACTTCATGTTCTAACCTAACCGAACCAAACCTAGACCTATTGAACGTTTCGTTTAAACCGATATTATGTTTTTTTTCTAGAAGCAATTTCGATGGCAAGTATGTTATGGCAGAAGATAATTACGGCTTAAACAAAGTATCTAGCACGTGACTAATATAGTAAACAATGAATATGACATATGAAATTATGAGAATACAATATTATGTCTGTTGACCAGTATAGCAGATAAAATTATGACAAATGAAATTCTGGCAAGTGGGTGTAGCCCTGTATAAATGATTAAAAATGAGATCAGCTAAATTATAACCAGCTTTTGGGCAAATATCTATATTTGTACTTCTGATAATTAAACTTAAACTTAATCTCTTTGACGATAACTTAATACAAACTAGCTTAATATCATTACGATTATAAAATAAATTTTATAAATGTTTTCATACAATCAGTGTACCTAAATCTCTATGTAACTAGAAATAATTATGTATACTTAACTATATTACTACAAAGATGTTCTGACTATTTACAAGTGCTTTTTAAAGTCCACGTGAGGCAAAGTTCTAACATTAATGATTCATAAAATGTAGCCTTTTCATCCAAAATTTAAGTTAATAAAAAATTAAATTCATTATCTAAAGCGTCTATTAATTAAAAGTTGAATTAATTCCCCAAAAGGAGACCGCATTAAAATTTAGAGCCTGCTTCCACAGAAAATTAACTATTAATATTGAAAGAACTTTTGTAATGAGTTTCGTGGTGTGGAGCTCGTACTTTCGAAGCTATCAAACGAATCTTTATATCTTTCCCACCTACACAAAAATCAAGGGCATATATTTTAGAGTAGTATACACAACTAACGATTATATATTATATAAAATTTTAGTTTTATACCATTATTCGCGTATATTAAATTATTAATTAAAGCGTAAATCTAATCTAAAAATCATTAATTTAATTGCCGACCATGTTTTTATAAAACTAAACTGATGGATAACACTAACATCCTCCATAAGGGTGTGAGCAAGAGAATCCTAAATTTGATCTGCCATTGTGAATCGTTCGTAGCTTAACTAGAGAAGGTACTGACTGGTTCACGACCCTCTGGGCGATTAAATTCAATATTTCCCATTTTATTAAGATATATTATATTCACACCTTTAATGTGGAATGTAAAATAGGTCACATAGCAAAAACCAATTTGGGTAAGTTCACATAAAACTTACCATTAGGACTTGACTAGTGGTTAAAATAGATGTTGTGTATAGTAACTTGAATGGCGCGTTCGACAAAGTAAACCACTAACAGCTTCTACTGTAATTGGAACGCTGCTTGTAAGGGTCACTTTTAAATTTATTGAAGTCATATCTTGAACACAGGTCACAAATAACTTTAGAAAAGGTTTTTTTACTAAAACACACTTATTATTATTACTAGCTGTGCCCGCGACTTCGTTCGCGTGGATGTTGGAACTTAACAATGTATTTATTAGTGTAAAGCGCTGTGGGAGGATACCGAAAACATTTTTTTTATTTAATTTAGTGCTTCTTTATTTTACCTGTGGAACCATCTGGAGCGTACACAAAAACGTTATTGGGGTTGTTTACGCGTGAAAGAGCTACGTATAGTTGACCATGGGAAAAGCATCCAATACTTAGGTCCACCCCCGCAACGGATAATGTCTGGACCTGAGCTTTACTAATCGTCATGGCATAACAGAGACTGACTGGGAATTGCACTCGTTTGAAAGAGAAAGGAAAGTTTTTAGGAATTATAGGTATCCTTGGAATAAAAACAATATCACCGGCGCCGCCACCTGTTAATATTTCAGCTTCGATAATGTTGCAGATTTGTGACTTTGAGCCGAGTGCCGTTACAAAGTTTGGGAGGACATAAATTTCTGAGGAGAATTATTGGTACACCAATTTTTTTAACTATTTTGTGGGCTGAAAGTCCGGGTGTGCTGGGGGAATCCAAAAATTCTACCGGGTAGTGCGTGGCGTTATCTTCTTCCATAAATGTATTTATTGAGCTATATTCTCTACTATTACCGGACGCATGACTCAATATTTTGAAATTAATTGCCGCAGCTTGGTCATTGTGGGGAGTCAAAAAAGCTTGCTGACATAGCCAAGAACCGGTTTGATTTCCCATGTTTGTGGTATCTCCGTACACAGAAGAAATTAGCTCTTGCTGTGGTGTAACGTAAGAACAGAGATTACCAATCAAAATAACTTTTCCATCTTCTTGTACGGGGTATGTGCCATCGCCTATTTTTAACAATAAAAAACTCTTGTGCCTTTTCGCAGCCTCTGACTGATCGGGTTCCCTCCTATACTTATAACTATCATTTGAATAGCCAATAAGGACCTGTTGTGACAATTTTCACGTACCCTGTCAGTAATTTGTCCATCAGTATTTAGTTGTACATGTCTCATAAAATCTTCAGCAAACTTGTCATGGTACTTTTGCCATAACTGTTTAGCGTCCGATAACGCACTAAAGGTCAATAAGATGGCAAACAAATGTCGCAAGCGATGTGGACTATCGCTCACGCATGCTTCCGCTAGAGCGTCATCCCAATGCTGACCTCCAACTAATAAATGGCGTGCTCGGCAAGCGGCCTGGTATGTGAGATGTTCAATATCATCCACTTTACGGCGCTCAGCAAAAGACGTAGGTCCTCGCTCTACATGGATCAGACTGTGGGATGAACTCACACGTGAGCACGCCACGTGAACCTGCCCGCCTTCCTCAAGTCAATTCCAGCTAACTTGAGAGTTTGACTTTGCGATTTGTTGATGGTTATCGCGACACACACTTTTATAGGGAACTACAGTATTTTAAACTGAAAAGGGAGATCATTTGGCACTAACGGAATACGTGACACGAACACTGTTTCTCCCTGGGCGGATCCAGGCATAATAGTAGACTCTATAACACGATGCAAAGTTTTGACTTGAAGCCTCACAACCATTATAGGTATATCCACACGCAACATACATACCCTACTATACGCCCTTAGGAGTTGAAATTCCTAAAATCCTGAAATACATATTTTTTATTTTTAACGGAAAGGCCAATACCAATTTTCATGCTTTTCACATAAAAAATTATACACTTATATCCCCTATTTTACGCCCTTGGGGTGGAATTTCCAAAAATTCTAAAATATTTATTTATTATTTTTGGCTGAACTACTAAATATTAGTTGCAATGCCTTTAACTTCAAAAAATGACGGATTTTCATATAATCTTTCATTCTTTGTTTTACCCCCTTAGGGTTAGTATTTCCAAAAACCCCTTCCTTAGTGAATGCATACGTCATAAAAAGTACCTACCGGCAAAATTTCAATTCTCTAACCCCAGCCGTTCAGGCTGTGCGTTGATATGTCAGTCAGTCAGTTTCCTCTTTTACATAGGTAGGTATATAGATTTTTGCTGAGAAAATTATGAGAGACCGGGTCAATTTACTACATTCAATCGGACAGGCTCAATAAAATTCGAATCGTCTGTACATTCGCGTTACAAACGAATCGACAGCACAAACTTTCGATCGATTGACATTATAATTAAATTATAACAAATCCAACCATGTACATAATTCAATTTGCCCAAAGAAAACAGAATATTTTAATAACCAATTTTGGGCAACGACATACTTCAAGCCAAGCAAGACCTTATTTGGAAACAATTCGGAACATTCTAAGCCCTACGTAACTCATGCAATTAGCAAACACGGGCAAATCTTAACACCGCGGGTAAAAAGCAATGCACAACGACATCTATCGAAATAAAAATCAACTATCAAGCACAACGACATGTATCGAAATAAAAATCAACTATCAATAATTTAAAATGAAATTATAACAAATCCCACCTTCTACATAATTTAATTTGCCCAAAGAAAACAGATTTTTTTAATAACCAATTTTGGACAACGACATACTTCTAGGCAACCAAGACCTTATTTCGAAACAATTCAGAACATTCAAAACCCTACGTAACTCATGCAATCAGCAAACACGGGCAAATCTTAACACCGCGAGTCAAAAGAAATGCACAACGACATCTATCGAAACAAAAATCAACTATCAACCTAGTTCATTCAGTAAAGACATGTCATAATATGCACAATGACATCTATCGGACAGTTTAGTTCAACTATAAACATTAGTTCATCTTGAAGTACCGAAATGTGTGTTATTTTTCTCCATGATTACTTTAAAATCTAATATCTTTTGATAGACTGAACCGATTGCAATAAAACAAAAACTAAATGTTACCTAAGGTTACGCTCAATCGTTGTGTATAAAAGTTATCTACATTGCTTTCGTATATTTTACGTGATACCCGAACATATAAACAGACAAACAGACAAACAAACAAACAGACAAAAATTCTAAAAATGCTGGAAATTGGTTCTATTGGTTGTCCTTTACTACCCTGGCTATTTTTTTTGGATTTTCTTTTCATGTACAAAAATGATTTTTCTACAGATTTATTATATGTATAGATTAATATCACAAACAATATGCCAATAATAGTTATTGGCATATTGTTTGTGATATTATAAATTATATAATCGATGTGAACAGTTATGACGATGTGACCGATTTTTGACATGTAATGAACGTTACCAATAAATTACTATTGACTATTGACCATTATCCCAGGACCATATGCAAATATATGAAGTCAGCAGATGATCCTACTATGCTAAAGATTGAACATAGAATCTAGGAGTGGTGGCACAGAAACTATCTAATAATCATCGTAAGCTAGCGCAGAATTTCTACGATTGGGACTGAACTCAATCGAAGAGCTTTTTAACACAAACAGTGCAACACCTGTAAAATAGCGACTTACTTTTTATTTTATGTTTATTATTTGTGCGTCTGTATAGTATGTAACATGATTTATAGTAATACATAATGTCTACCTATTGCAATAGTAATACATAATGTCTACCTATTGCACTTAGAGAAAATGCTAGGTATCATTTAGTTAAATTGGTATCTAGACGAGAATAGTGTTTCTACAGGTATATAAGTAAAACTTCTAAAATTAAATCAATTTCAAAACACAATAAATGAATAAGAAACATTATAAAAATATCTAAGTTGTAATAGCTTAGTACTTTTAATCCTTTTACATAAACGTATGAAACATAACAGAAACCAAATTGAGATCACGTTATTAAAGTCAAAGGTACTTTATTCCGTAAAAATTTTACATTTATGTGGAATCGTTATATTTTTTTTACCCTACCGTGCAGTGCATGACGTGGCAGCTACTGAGAAACACTGCCAGAAAACTCAGTAGGAATCCTTTTTTTTAATAAAATATACTTAAGATTAATGACAATCATGTGTGTTGACTCAGAACAACTCAATCCCAAGCACTTTTATCATTAAATAATCTGAAATTTTGTAATATGCCCTGCTAAACAATTTGGCTTTAATAATTCTTTTAAACTTATTCGTAGACAATTCTCTAATATCACTGGGAAGTTTGTTATAGAATCTTATACATTGCCCCATAAAAGAGTCACTTATTTTGTGGAGACGCGTAGTATGCAATATGAGATTATTCTTATATCTAGTATTTACATTATGTGTATCGCTCCTTTTACAGAAGGAATCGATATTTTTATGCACATATAGTAAGTTTTCATATATATACTGAGATGGTACAGTTAGAATGTTGACCTCTTTGAACTTTTCTCTTAGATACACTCTCGGGCCAAGATTATAGATAGCTCTTACAGCTCTTTTTTGCAATATAAATATGGTGTTAATGTCAGCAGAGCTACCCCAGAGTAGAATTCCATAGGACATTACACTATGAAAATAACTGAAATAAACCATTCTAGCTGTGTCAACATCAGTCAGCCGTCTAATAGTTTTCACTACATATGCTGCAGAACTTAATTTGCCGGACAGTTTTTCTATTTGTGGGCTCCATTGTAGCTTTGAGTCAATAGTGATACCCAAAACACAGTTGATTCAACAGGGTCCAACCTAGCTCCATTAAGTTGTACATTGGTTGTCGCCTGTTTCACATTCGGTGTAGTGAATTTTATGATTTTAGTTTTCTTATCATTAAGCACAAGATTATTGGCATTAAACCAATGAACAACTTTAGAGATTGCATCATTAACATCGTCAAAATTGCTTAATTGTCGGTTTACTTTGAACGTCAGGGAAGTATCATCTGCAAACAACACAATCTCATGCTTATCCCTTACATAGTAAGGTAAGTCATTTATATAAATTAAAAACTGACCAGAATTGACCCCTGTGGGACGCCCATTACCACTGGAAATCCCGGAGATATTTTACCGTTTATTTCGACCTTCTGAATTCTATTGCCCAAGTAAGAAGTCAGAAGTTCGAGTTCTTATATTACTACAACAATAGAGAAACGTATATATCTAAATAGAATGAAAACCAACAGTTTTGTTCTACATAATTACTTATACATAACTGCGAATTATAGTTATTCCAATGAAACAATTTTTCTGGATACGTATTTACGAGTAGGTTCAAGTATGTAGCTTCAAAAGATTGATTTTTCATCATGTTACTGTATCATATCTGTAGGCATACAGACGCACGGATGAACGGACAGCATGAGTATAGTAGGTAATAGGGTTCGGTAGGCACCGTTCCAGTACGTAGTTTACTTTAAAATATACGGGTTGAATACTGAACCTTCTTTGTGATGTCGTTTACATATCATACACAATTTCAGCTTGTAAGTAGTGTCAACTTGTAACAGTGTATGGTCAAACGTTGCAGTAACAATGTGTCAAAGTGAAATGACAATAAGGCCCGAGTTATCCCGGGGAATCGATTCAACGATCCCGCATTTAAATCAGAAAAAATACATGTTCCCATTCCTCACAGGGTAAATTTTCTTCTTGAGTTATCAGATCTGCCAAAACTAAAGCGGTCCCCAGATTAATGGAGTCCATGGACTATATTAATTTATATATGAATCTGGTCGCAAATCTCCCAATTGTTGTCCCTCGCAGGATCCCTCGTAATCCCTTAAGCAAATTGAATGAGTGAGTGAGTGAGAGTCGACTAGTACTAATTTAGTCCGTATATTCAAAACGCAGAATAATCTGAAATGACTCGTAAGATGAAACTCGGACGAAAAAGAAAAACGGAAACTTACATAATTCTTGACAAATATGAAAAATTGCACATGTATTGCGGTTACTTGAACCACAATACATGTTTTACTATTTGACATTACATTGGTTTTTCCTTTTATGTTTCGTTGTGAGATATTCCTTACATACTTAATAGTATCAATGGTGTCTGCTATATATTGACACTTCGCAACTTGAAGGGACATAGGCTCATCGACATTTGACCATGTTATAAACTTCTGGAGAGATTGACTCCTAGGCGCGGGTACAGTGGCCTTCAAAGGGCATGTTGAGTTATCGTCACCGCATTACAGTTGCTAAACCATGTCAGAGTCTACTGAGTACCCCGAATAGCTCTGACATTAACTCTGAAATTAATAGGTACTTATACGTAATACATTATTTGGTTTCCATAGTACAAGCTCCGCTTAATTTGAGATCAGATGGCCATGTGTGAATAATTTCCCTTGGATATTATTATTATTAGGTAAACAACTAGGTAAACTAAAATATTTTAAGAAATGATTCAGGTTGGCCTAATTTAAACTTTTCCATCATGCTAAAAATGGTGTAGTATTTATAATGGGGGGTATTTGGTACCTATACAAGATAACTTAATTCATCAAAAATGTGTATTTGTTGTGGATGACCTAAATACATTCTTAAAGATATTCCTAAGAGCCTTAACCAAGTGGTCAAGCAATTCGCTAATGTAACATCAACATAACAGTATGAAGTCGAGAAATAGAACATGCTGTTGTCATTGACCGAGGAAATAAATATTGTATTTATTCACTGGACTACTGGACGCCTTATGGGGCGCCTGCCCACGCTACGTCTTTCGGTCACCACTCGAGAACGTTTCTGCCACAGCAGCCACTCCAGCTTGGAAATGTCTCGGGCTCGGCAGTCGGTTCGCCTGCGGATTTCGACTTATCTGATACGAAATATAGGTAACTAATCATTCAGCATACGATCGATACACAGAAAGCGAGGGCAACCTTATGGCGAAATAAATTTGCTCCTCCTCTATTTGTCTCGCCAAAGGAAAAATTACCTCCGGGATATAATTTGCCACGGCCAACCTGGAGGACTCTTAATAGACTACGTACCCAGGTTGGTAGATCCAAGGAAAACATGTGCAAATGGGGTTACATTCCCACATCACAAAACATCTGCGAGTGCGGCGTGTCACCCCAAAGTATGGCTCATTTATCTGATTGTCCTTCTTGTCCAGTATCTTGTTCCCTTCAGGACTTGTATGACGCTTCAGCCGGGGCAATCAGCGTTGCTCAATTTTGGCAAGATAAAATCTAATTCTTACCATCGACACGATAAGAAGAAGAATCATTCAGCATATTGGCGAAGATACGTATATACCATTTCGCGCATGACAATATAGCGGACTAAATACGTTTATTAAGATAAAGATCAAAACTTATTGGGTTGATCTACCTACCAAATTGGTTTCTTTCCGTATGTTTTTAGCCATTATTAAGTTCAACCTAGTTATATTATTTATTAGTTTTTCAATTACGTAAGACTATATTTTAAAGTATTTCATTAATCTATTAACAGGATTCAACTATTCATACTTCATAAAACAATATCGGATAAGTTTTATAATCGATTCTTAAAAGTTCTAAAACATAAGAATTTCGGAAAACTACAACTCATTTTAAATTGTTTTTTTATAAACCGACTTCAAAACAAGGACTCTATTGATTCGACTGTATTTTTTATGTTATATATACATATATATTTTTCCTCTGAATGTGAACCGTTCTTGATAATTATTTTTTTGGTCAAAAGTTCCATATACATTTTGATTAAATCAGTTGATGTAAATAAATAAAATAACATAAAAAGGTTTTTATTCAAGTAAAAGTGCTAGTACCTAAATATCAAAGCCATGTTTGTAGTAGTTATATACTACAAACATGGCTTATACATATTTATTTCTAGGTAAGTACATAATTTTTTATGTGGTTTGAAATTATTTAGAAATATTATTTCATTAATACTTACTAGATATGACATTACTAAGTAAAGAACATCTTAAGTTAGTTCTATGTCTTTTAAAACAGTAATTTGTTATTTGTAGCGCATTTAATTATTATATTTTACATATTTTTTACTTTAGGGAAACGTCTGTCCGAAATTTACGATCTATAGTTCTAAAAATCACAGAACAAATTAATAAAAGTGTTATTCAATTATAAATTTAGAACACCAACACAAAAGATTTACGAGGAAACAAAGATCATGAATATAACTCAAACGTATGCATATTATACCTGTATACTAATACATAAAATTCTCAACAAGAGTATACATACTAGTCTAAGTTTCGCCAAAAAGCGAACATCACAAAAAATTAAATTAAGAAATTCAAATTACCTAATAACACGTCCACCTAGAACAAACTACGGTAAAAAGAACATTGAATTTGAAGGCGTCAAAATGTACAATACATTACCAATACCCATAAAAGAGGCTAACACCATGTCACGGTTCAAAAAACTACTAAAATTATATATATATACAATATGTAAATATATATACGCAATATATGTGTACACAAACCTGAACTCTAAACATTTTGTGCAATAGTACTTATTTTATCTACCTGATACCATAGATGCCGCATCCACTTTGATATTTGTAAGTGCATCCGTGTTTGGCCAGCGATGATGTTGTTGTTTTGAACGAGTTTTATTTTATTATATTTTTTAGATATTTACCTACTTCTAAATTTATTTGATTGTTGTATTGTATAAATATGGTAAACAATAGCTCTGTATGCTCATAATTTTAGTGTTTAGTTATGTATATTTTCTCAGTAAGTGAATTTATTGTACTTAATTCTTATGAGAAATAAAGTACTTCTTAAGTACTTCTATATGATTCCTGTGGGGTTGACGGCAAAGAACATGACCACTCCATCGCATCTCGTGGGCGGCGTAGAAGTCAACCCGAGGGGCTGTAATGCTGTATAACAGAGAAAGGGCAGCAGCGTTTCTCTACGTATTATGATGACTACCATACTGCGATCGCAAACATGTCTGCCAAGCGTGACGATGAGCGTGGAGATCCTTGGTAGGCTTTTGTCCAGCAGTGGACGTCATCGTTCGGTCGGTCGGCTGATATGATGATGGATTATATAATTATGATAAGTTTCAGACATATTTCAAATGAATTGTATAAATTTAAGTGCGGGTGGGAAATGTGGGTTTTCAGTGCAGTATGTTTAAAATGCTAAAAGTGATAAATAAAATCATAGTTAATTATAAAAACTATTATTTAAAAAGTATTGAAATAACTATGATATTCAACACAAGTGTACAGAACACTATAAATAGTATATATACTAGATATATAGTATACTAGCGATGCCAACATATTGTCAGATTTCGAGTTTCCACGTTATTTATATTACATTAGTTCGTTGCATTATATATTGATAATCGATGTACTTAATATTGAGTCTCTACCCAATGCCAGAGCTATGGTCCGTGTAGCCTCTTCCATTTCTAACGATCTTCGCTTTGCCTAAGATAGTTAGGATTAGAAGAGTAAAAACGCAAACGCTTTGGACTTCTGAAACCGACCCTACTTCCACTTTCTCTTTAATTCTCTCCATGTAAGGTACCCTTGGTCTGCCCCGACTTCTCCTTCCTTCTAATTGCCATGACGTTTCTTACGAAAGTATTGTTGCGTAATAAGTGCTCCAACTTATTTTTTTTCTACTCTCTATTCTAGAATAGTCGCCAAACTAAAGTGACAGTGAGCAGGGTTGTGAAACCGACGGCCGCTGGTGCAGTAAGGTCCTCTAGTGGCGACAACAAAATGGAACACGCAGCTGGGGCAGGCCCCCCACAATGTCGACGACGACGATCTTGCCCAAATCGAGGAAAGCCGCCGGATGCGCACATCGCAAGACCGGCTACTGCCGACTTCCTCGTGGGAAGCCTTTCTCAAGCAGTGGACGTCAATCAGCTGACATGCTGATGGATTTAAAATAGTTCTAATCTGACTATTGCTTATGAAACGCTTTAAAGTTAATTACTGCTAATTACACACGCATGCTGTATTAGCCTATAAGTTATTATTAAACGAAAACCTGTAACATTTAACTTATAACTCTTGTAATAAATGTGTAAGTACTTAATCGTTGGTTAAGCTATTAAAAATAAATAAAAAACAAACCATGCTTTTTTACGTGGGATCATTACATAGTATGAATTTTCCGAAAAATATTTCGTAACTGGATGAACATATACAATTAAATATATAGGTACTATTCTCTTCTGTTCTAACAATTGAATGACGCAAAATAATGGGAAGCCTAGTCAATGGGCAATGGTTTTCCTCAAACGCCGCCTTATCAGTGGGGACCAACGACCCGGTCTGTCACTGTTCAGTTGGAACGATACTTTTCTCTCTGTACGGAGTACCGTAGATTACAACACAAAGCTGCCATAATGTAGTGTCCAAACGACGTTACTAGTCAGGTTCTACTCATATCCATGACTTATAGCTTTTAAAAAGCACAGAATTCGTACGAGCAGGTATTCTGTTGTAAAAAAACTGGTGACGTCAGAAGTGATTGGATTCTAACAGCAAGACACAGAGGGGTGAGATGAGGTGGATACAATACAATCATCATATCAGCGGAAACACGTCCACTGCTCGACAAAAGCCTTTTGGGTGGATTGAATCCAGAAAAAAATGTTTGGATTATCACACTAATATTATAAAGGCGAAAGTTTGTGAGTGTGTGACTGTGTATGTTTGTTACTTCTTCGTGTCTGAACAGCGGTAGCAATTTTAATAAAATTTGGTAAGGAGTTAGCTGATATCCTATACTTACACATAGGCTATAATTTATAAAGTTTAATGCGGGTAAAAGCGCGGGGCACAATATTTAAGATAGAACTTACGTATCTACCTACAACATATTCCTACTATAAATGCCCTTGTGGCCCAGCGGTTAAGACTGTCGCCTCGCTACTTCCTTTCCCGGGTTCGATTCCCACACAAAAGAGTTGTTCTGTGTCTGGGTGTACTTTGTGTCCGTAAATTATATGTTTGTAAAGTACCCCGCGACATAGTTTGTGCAGTATCTTCAAAAAATCGTAATGAACATGCATATATACATAAATCAGCACTTACTACTTATACGACATTCGAATCAATAAATAGACTAATTATTTACGTAACGTAATACAATAACTATCAAATGGGTATATTTAATATGTAAATACTTGGGGAAATATATAAAACCTAGCTATATTTAAATCACCACCATTATTAAACATGATAATATTAAAAACAATAAGATTACAACCATCATTACCATACAATGCAGTCATTTATTAGCCTACTAAATTAAATAGCTGTGACTCCAATCAACTCATCGTATCCTTATTGACACCTAAATATGGGCGGGTAGTTGCGGTTTTCCCAAGCCATTGTCCTGTATGCCAGGTTGATACGTAACTACTGTAATCCGAAGCCGTATCGTAGTGGAGTGAGGAGGTGCGCTTTTGTTTACATAATTGTATTAGCTTAGCATTATTGGCTATTACTACAGTTTATTTTATAACTGATGATGTCTTCCCGGCCGAATTTCGCCCACGGTGTCCATTCTCCATGGAGCATGGCTAATAGCCAATTGCGCAGGACATATTATAGTGCACAAGTGTGAGTGCAAACAGAGGGGCACTTTCTATTCCATCACTCTCGTGATTCCATGGGACGACTAGCGACGCGACCGGAAAGAGGTCAGGTACAGGACCGACGGCTTTACGGGCTCTCCGAGGCACGGGGGTGTAATACCGCCAACTCCCAGACTTCGAGCTGATACTGAGAAATTTGTTTTTACGGAAAAATCCCAAAATTACTTTTTGGCCTGACCCGGGATTTTAACTCAGGACTTCATTTTCTGCGGTTGAACACGCGACCGCGAGACCAACGAGGCAGATTTTTATAACTAAAGTATTTATGAGTCTACAAGAATACATTGCTTGTAATTAATTTAAAAAACGAGAATGTGAGATATATTCCTGGAAGGAATAAGTACGACTTAGACGAGCCGGTTGGCGTGGTTGGTAGATTCGATTCCCAACCAGGGCCTCTACCGACTAAGTCGCCGAACATCGTTTTCATGAATGGCGTTCAAATAAATAAAGGTTACTAATTATTTAATCTATCGTTAAATCGGCTTCCATGACCAAATGTGACGATATAAAGGGTTCGGAATAGATTGTCAACTTTAAAGCCGATTTAACGATCGATTAAGTAATTTTTAACCTTTATTTATTTAAACGTCATTTAAGAAATCGATGTTCGCCTACTTAGCCGGTAGCGCCCCTGGTCAGATATTTGTGTACATGAACATTTTATGTATGTATTTACAAAAGAAAAGTAGTATATGTAGTATATCAGTTAACAGGTTTCCATAGTACAAATTCTGCTTAGTTTGAGATCATATGGTGAATAATGTTCCAGGTTATTATTATTATTATTTACTACCCAGTGAATAGTCCGAGAAGTCACAGTGGTACTTGTGAGGGAACATTGACGTATATGAGTCTTGGAATGGTATGTACAAAGCTATTCCCGCCAATAATTGATAGAATAAAATAAAAAAAATATAAAAGGTTTTTATTGACGTAGACTTTATAAAAGCGCTTGTAAATAGTCAGAACATGTTTGTAGTAATATAGTTATTATTTCTAGTTACTTATTACAGATATTTAGGTAGGTACACGGAATTTTAAAACATTTATACAATTTATTTTATAATGGTAGTGATATTTAGCTAGCTTGTATTAAGTTATTGTCAAGGAGATTATGTTTAGGTTTAATTATTGAAATTTATATTTTACTACATATTGTCTGAATACTTAGTTCATGTACACAAATACTGTTCTTGTTTCCGTAAATAGTTTATTTTTTAATATATGCTCTTGATTTTTGTACATATTACGTAGTAAGAAAGGAAGAGAAAAGAAATATTGTACAGACGCCAGCACATCAAGCTATCCCAATCTGTCAAATTTCCCCAATTGAAAGTGAACCTTATGCTTATGTGATAAAGTTGAAAATCTATAAAAGAAATTTGACAGATTCGGGTAGCTGGTTGTGCTGCCGTCTGTACTTAAGACATAATGAAATGGCTGAATATGTCTGAAATGTGATTTTGCGCGAAATGGTCAGAGCTTCCTGACTATGCCCACCAAGAACTTAAGACGCTAATATTTTAGATCAACACATATACCTAGATTTGAAATACGAGTTGATGTTGTATTTTTTTGGTACATAAGTCCCAATATATTCAAGTTAAAGTAATCCAACATGTTTCAATAAGTTCTTCATAGATTATAAGGTAAATGAATTAGGTTCTTAAAATATAAACGCACAATTAACTTATCCTTAAACCATTAGTATTAGGTAAATAGGTATTCATTCCTAAAATATTTTCACATTTTGCAAACACTCACAAAACCTTTTTGAATTGTTAATGTCACCGAGGTATGCAAATCCCTTTTAAATTCAAATTAATGTAAATTATAATAATAGTGAAGTTTTAGGAAGGTAACCACCAATTTGTATAAAATTAAATGTATTCCGCATTAAATAAATAATAAATAAATATCTTGGGAGAACTAACAGACTATCTGATCCTAAACTAAGCAGAACTTATATATTTCTAAATACATACATATCTTATATAATTATAAAATTCTCGTGTCACATTGTTTGTTTGCAAATTCCTCCGAAACGGCTTGACCAATTTTTACGAAGTTTTTGTGCATATTTGGTAAGTTAGTCCTATCTCCTATCTTGTCTAATCGATCATCAACAATTTTTTTAATCCCTAAGTAATAAGTGTGGCCCACCCAATTATGGTTTAATTGTTTTTGGCTATTTTATTATTTTTACTATACTTTATTAAATACAACCCAACATTTTCACCCTTCTACTACCAACCTACTTACTGATGGAATTTTATGTGCATTTGATTGGGTCCCTTTGATGATTTAGATTTACAATTGGACCTGGTAAGTGGCGCTGCGATGAGATTCTGAGTTTTATTTCTATTGTTAAGGCATTATAACGTTTGTCGGGACAGCTAGTTATAGATAAACAACCAGGCAGAGGTCAAATAATCGTGCTCTTCACACAAAGATTTGTCCTGCGTGGGGGTCGAACCCACGACCTCTAGCTTAGCATTGGTCTAGTGGTTACAAACCACTAGACCAACAGACCAGACAAGATTATGACAAACGTTACACCATATAATTTGTCGTCATCACAATGCGGAGACAAGTTAGTTTTTAAACACCGGAATAATCCATATACTTACAAAAATCTATGCATATAATAAAATCGTAGGAAAGTCAAAACTGTACAATGAATATTTTTTTTAAAGGATACTTGGTGCGTGATCTACCCTCGATATCGACGCCAAAAATATAGTTTTTAGAATTTTTAATCTCAAAAATAGGAAATCATAAATTTAATCGTCCGGCGGGTCTCGAACCTGCACCATCTACCAATCCGGGGTAGGCGCTCTGCGTTAAGCTACGAACGATACACGCTGGCAGATCAAATTTAGGATTCCCTTGCTAACACCCTTCCGGAGGATGTAGGTATTATCTATCGGTTTTGTTTTCTAGAAACATGGCCGACTGATATGTCAAAAAAGTATATAATAAGGTTAAAATTTGTTTAATGTTAAAATTTAGAATTTTTGTCTGTATTTCTGTTTATCTGTATGGATGTCCGAGTTAAACTCAAAAAGTACTGCATGGATTTACTTAAAATTATGCATGAATATTACTAAGTGGTCGGGTCAACATATAGGCTACATTTTATCACGCTATCGCCTACGGGGGAGGAGCTGTGATAATTTATAAATTTAACGCGGGTAAAACCGCGGGGCACAGCTAGTAGGCATTAAATTGAGAAATTTCTTGTAGAAGTCAGTTGAGAAAAGAATGTTTCTGCTTCGAAACTTAAAAAGGTGCCCAAGATTAACTCATCAGTACTACGCGAGGAACAAAATGAACAGCTTATGCTAAATAAGGCTAAACTGGCAAACTAATTGTAAATTAACGTATTTTTTTTTCTGAGCGTCGATGTGTTTGAGGCGACGAGTTGAGGATATTGGCGGTACTTAATTATACTTTTCTCAGCAATTATAAAGTACTCGGAGCTGATATTTATCTATTTACTGATTCCTTCCTATTTCCCTTTTACAAGATAGGCTTTTTGTTACTGTCAAATGATTTTTTTTTATTTCTTTTCGCTCTTGTATAATTTTTACAACAGAGAAATATATCGCACCCTGCTTTTTAGGGTTCCGTAGCCAAATGGCAAAAAACGGAACTCTTATAGCTTCGTCATGTCTGTCTGTCCGTCTGTCCGTCCGTATGTCACAGCCACTTTTTTCCGAAACTATACGAGCTGTACTGTTGAAACTTGGTAAGTAGATGTATTCGGTGAACCGCATTAAGATTTTTACACAAAAATAGAAAAGGATCAATAATTTTGGGGGGTCCCCATACATAGAACTGAATCACAAAAAAGTTTTTTTCTTTGTACCCATACATGTGGGGCGTCTATGGATAGGTCTTCAAAAATGATTTTGAGGTTTCTAATATCATTTTTTTCTAACCTGAATAGTTTGCGTGAGAGACACTTCCAAAGTGGTAAAATGAGTGCCCCCCCCCCCCCCCCTGTAACTTCTAAAATAAGAGAATGATAAACCTAAAAAAATATAATGTACATTACCATGTAAACTAACAACGAAAATTGGTTTGAACGAGATCTAGTAAGTAGTTTTTTTTAATGCGTCATAAATCGTAAGCCGCAATTTACCTCTCATTTAATCAACTGAAATACTTGCTGCTGCGGAACCCTTCATGGGGGAGTCCGACTCGCACTTGGCCGATTTTTTAAAACTGATTCATTCATTACACAAGGTAATAAAACGGAATTATGACCTCAAATTTTTTAGGAATAGATAATTATAAATGCTTATAACTTTGATATAAAATTTAAATATTTTTTTCCAAGAGTAAAATTTTATAGCTATGTAGATCTACGTAGAGCCTATAGCTGCCGCCTGAATGCCCCTCATTTCGCTTGTTTTTGTTCATCAGGGCGTTATCATTAACCTTATTATATACTTTTTAGGCATTTTGCAATGAACACTATTGTAATAAAACTGCTCCGTAGTGCAGGCACCATCTCGCTGACAGTGCTGGACTAGTTTTAAGCATACGTCTGAACTTCATTGTAAGCTTGATAAAATATAATTAGTCAATTACGGAATAAATTTAATTATTTAATCACCAGCAATACTTAATTTTTGTTACTTTTCAATAATCTCTAGTATAATACGTAAGTTTACATGGTAAACTGCCGCGGGTGCCACAGGAGGCGTCTATTCAAAGGCGAACGTAATTATCCCCCTCGCATAACGCCAGTCACCCTCGTAAAAGAATGGTTTTATGATCATCCAGCTCCTATTTTCTTTCTAATTAAATTCATTGCGAGGAATATACGCCATATACTTTTCTTATAGTTTCAGTCTTAGTTTGAACCGAATTCAAAAAAGGAGGAGGTTGTCAATATCATACATTGTATCTTGACGGTCATCGTAGCCTAGTTGGTAGTGCTCCTGCCTACAAAGCTGGTGGTCCTGGGTTCGAATCCCGGTAAGTGCAAATATTTGTGTGATGAGCACGAATATTTGTTTCTGAGTCATGGATGTTTTCTATATATATAAGTATTTATCTATCTATATAAGTATGTATATCGTCGCCTGGTACCCCTAGTACAAGCTTAGCTTAGTTTGGGGTTAGGATGATCTGTGTGACATTGTCCCGAGATATTATTATTATCATTATTATACATTGTATCTATGATTTTCGTAAACTTCTTTTGTATGCGAATACTCGCGCATTTTAAAATATGTATGTATTTTTCGCAGCTTACTTTTTTTAGTATAACAACATACAATCAGAAATATAATCGGTAACATACAAACACACTAAACAGCTGAATTGATTACCAAAGAGGTTAACGGAATGAACAAACGAACATATTTCTTTAACGAATAAGAATATGTTGGTTATGTCACAAGTCGAAAGTCTTCGAACAGTGTGTGTCACCAGTGGTGACTAACGGAGCAGAAACATGGTCGCTTACTATAGGCCCCATAAGAAAGCTGTGGGTCACCCAAAGAACATTGGAGAAGACTGTGTCCCGAAGATTCAATCAAAATTTTGAAAGCCGGAAGCGAGCAAGAGTAATCGGCACAGTGCAAAGAATTGCCAAGCTGAAGTGGCAGTGGGCATGACACACTGAAAGACGCAGTGAGGTATGGCCCCTCCAAGGCAGTTCTATGTTCTTTTGGGGTCGCCTGAAGCCGCTGGGTGAGGGTAGCGCAAGACCGGAAGTTGTGGAGATTCTCGGGGGCGACCTTTGTCCCACAGTCAGACGCATCTAATAGCTCGATAGCGATTAGATGCGTCTGACTGCTGGACTTATTTATGCGTTTTAGAACCGTGAATTTACTCACTCGATGATCGTGGATTGGGTACACTAGGTCTTGAGCGCGCAGTTGCACGGGATATATGATAGTCCCAGAGCCCCATAGTTTGGGGGATGCTACAGCATTTTTATTCCATTTTGCAGTCGTCAATGTATCTCCATCTAATATTTTTGCTACGGCCAAACTGGATCCTATTTAACGATTTCCAGGTTAACGAAGGCACTTCCAAAGTGAGATTTTCTGACGGTGGAAGAAACAGTGTAGGCGGTTTAGTATATCTCGCCAAAGTTGGCATGTGAGTGTTCTCCTACTAACTACTAAGAGGAGCTTTAGTTGATATTTTAACCTTCGTGGCTTCGTGGCGTATCGTGGATAAATCAAAATCAATTTTTGTTATATACTTAGTTTATAACTTAGTGTGACCATCGGCAATTGTCACCGGGTTTCATACATCCTAATCAAGTTATCCAGTAACAATTCAGGCACTCAACATAGCTAGGAGTTCTCAACTTCTTTTGTATCATGATGTTATTTTTTGTATCCTAATGAAGGCTTTAACTGATTCACCAAGCAATACAGAGGGCGGAGGTTACGACCCGGCGACGACTAGAAATTAAGACTTAAAAGTAAGTAAGGAGGAACCAAGGAGGTTCAATCATTTTATAGATGGTTTGTCGCACGAGTTGTTTGACTTCTGAGCGACTTCAATAATTGAAAGGCACGGCTTCGCTTAAGTTAGTCAGACTACAACCGGGACCAACCCGGTTGTAGTCTGACAACAGTCGATAAACCACGTTTACTGGGTAGTTTGAACAATTCTCAACCCTCGAGGGATCGCTGGCCATACTCAAAAGGAAATAATGCAATAAACGAATAAACTCTGATTCGTAAGTTATATAATATTTACTTTTATCCCTTTTTTTGGGACTAGTCTTGCCCACCAGTGGTAGGTACACTGGTGGACAAGTACTGTACGCCAGGATCAACAATAGAACGCAATGAAGTGACACTGAGAGGCCCAAGCACGTCCATGGGAATTGTTTCGACTGTCTTGGATCCCGCAACAAATTTAATAAGAAAGAAACAAGGAGGAGTTTCAATCCTTATAGTAAGCTTTTGATTATATTTGAAACGAATTTTCTCTCGTCCAAATATTTATGGTACACTGCGCTGTTCTTGTCCCAAAGCGTTCCACTTAGACTAAGAAAGCACTTAAAGCCTTTGGAGGATCCTCCCTTTGTTGCCATTTTCTATTTTTGAGATGAAAATGGAAATACTAAGTGGGCACTGTTTGTTATAGAGACTTATCGTGACCTTCGAGCTATAATAGTCGGGTTCTTTGTGTAATTAAACACACTGTTATTACTGAAAGGTCTTATCACAATTTAGAGAGATGGGATACATTGCTTGAATATTAATCATCCTATTTACCTCCTGTAAATTTCGAGTAGGTAAATAAACAACAAATCGATATGTCTGCAAGACTATACAGTTTTGGCAACGCGTAATCTATTGAGAAGCCCTTCACCTGATCAAATGGAGTATTTGTGTTTGCTAATCTACTTAGCAGATTACCAGGTACGTAAAAGCAACAGTCAGTAAGCCATGGGACTAATAATACAATAACATCTACCGTACTTACTTACACTGAAAATATACGCCGACTGTCAACCCTCGAGCATCCCACCACTATAATCAAGCTCAAATATGGCGTCACTCGACAGTAAACAATACACTACCCACAAAATGGGTTTTCACTAGTAATTTAATTTAAGAATTTTTATTTTCAACACGCGGTTTGGACGTGTTCGGTGTCGGGACGGGCGACGTGCACTCGTCGTCGCGTCCTGCGCCAGACTGAAGCCTCGGAGAGGTGAGCTGGGCCAATAGAGCCCCTCTCCCCGCACCGCTACCCCCGCCCGCCCAGGCACGCGCGTCTCTGACATAGCACAGACCAGATATCGTAGATGAGATAAGTGCTTAAGTCCTTGGTTAGGTACTACGCAGCAGGCTGCTCAAACCTATGTAACATTTACATTTGGATCAAGTATTGTTTCCACGAGGATAATAAGAATGTAATGAAGTTAATACAAAGGAGCATTGCATCTGGAATTGTTAGCGTGTCTGGTTTTATGTTTTAAGATGTTATACTTATATTGTAAAGACATTTTATCGGTTCATTTAATGATCATCACGAGAACACACAGAAGGTAACAAAAGTAAATCAAGCAACAAAAAAAAATTGACAGTCAATACGACTAAATAAATAATTACCTAAGTTCCATCCATTTAAATAATAAAACTTACCTTAAAGAGCAAAATAACGCAGTGATCCACTAGTCAGTTGATACTAGGTGATTGATACACGGCAGGTTAAGTTTAGCAGGTGCGAGTCCGACGCTTTTGGTGTCATGCGTTGCCTACGCCTCCTCCTGCCTCATCAAAAAAGAAAGAAAAAGTACAATTTATGTAAGATCAACATATGAGAACATACCAATATAACTAAACAGTTAATAATTAATAATCAAATCAACAAAGGCAACTGTTAAATATTTATATGATTCTTACTGAGGATTTTAATAATTTTGAATTTCACTGCGACTAAGTATATAAACTCAAAAAGCTTGCTAAACGTATCACACATACCCAGATCTAATTCAAGTTTAGATTACTGTTTTATTTCAGTTCGTTATTATTTTACTTGATTTATGTGTTTGTCATAGAATTTTAGTTTGTAAAATTTGCATTATTGTAGCTAGTTCAATTTCAGTGCCTTATTATAATTCATAGTAAATATGATTATAAATTTAATCACATTCCTGCTATGAATTATTGGTAATGACTAACAGAGCATACATTTTTTTTCTAAAAGTGGCAAAATTTTCTCTCATAGCACTCTATTACAGGAGAATCACAGTACTTTAGTGCAATACAATGAAATATACTTTGGTTTATCCTTGCAGAGCATATTTTTTTCACTGGACCAAACACATATAGTTTGTAGCTATACCGGATAAGTTACTTTACTAATGAAGGTAGAACTACGCCAACGATTTCGACCTCTATTGTTTATTTTTGGGGAAAACGAAATCTACGTGACGGGATGTCGTATCCCTTTATCAGAAGACTGCATCCGGCATGCTGCAATGGAGCATGTTGGAGTTGCATTAGGCTGATTACAGAGTCGCGCCGGCGAGCGGCGCCGTCCAAACGCGCGCGCTTACAATTACACTAGATAGTAGTTGCGTTTCATAGTCACGCAGTTTAAACGCGCCGCGTGTGAGACGCGCGCCGTCGGCCAGCGCTGCCCGAGCTCCTCTACTGGCAGCTAGCGTTTCAGAGTGACGCGTCTCGCACGCGGCTGTTGAGACGCGCTGGCCGCCGGCGCGTGCCGCGCGCGTCACTCTGAAATCAGCCTTAGGTAGCATGTCACTGTAGGCTCCTATGTTCTTCTGTTTCATATATATGCGCGCGCCATCACCTGCACTGCAAGACGGGCCGCAACCACGAGCATATCAAATCGTTTGGCATCGCTTATCCGATATTATTTATATAAGTGCCGTGATACGGTTTTATATTTATTATTATTATTTTATTAGAAACTTATGTAGGTTAATTTATTATTATCATAAATTTGCTCGATCTTTTAAGATTGCTCAACCAGTCTTTAGTTTCTAGAATCTACAAGTTAATGGGTAGCAATTTTGATGTGTCTGACGGACTGTTCTGGTGTCCCACAGTGACAGCTAGGAAATGCCTTTATTCACCACGAGTGTAGGAGTTAATTGCATCGATTTCCACCTGTTCTATTACGTTAAAGTATCTCCTAGATATCACAGCTATCTTTAACGCCTCATAATGAGTTCTATGGTCTCTCAGTGTTCACTCACTAATAAAAATAAATAATCTACATAGTAAAACACGAAAGCTATATGGGTGTTAAGGTATATAATAAACTTCCAGAAAAACTCAGACACCTACCTGACAATGAATTTTTCAGGACGATCTTTAAGTGGCTATGTGACAGATGTTTTTATTCAATTGATGACTACATTAAATATAAATTCACATAAATATGTAATTAGCCTAAATATTTTGACATAGAAATTTTAATTGACATTTTCTAATCTCTTATAACTAACACTGTTTTTAAATCTTATTTTTACTTATTGTTTGGATTCAATCATGTATTAACTACTATTAACAAATTAAATAATTACTAACAATTTCAATGTAAAAAATCTTAAATTTTAATGTATTACTTTAAATATTTGCACGACGTATTCTGTCGAATACAGTGAAACGAAAATATAATACTATCAAATGTAACCTGTATTCTCGCAAATAAAGAGTTCATTCATTAATTCATTCAAAAATGTATTCATATAATCATGTATACTTTACTCCACATCTACTGATGTGTGTACAAACATTATAAAAATTACAGCTACTTTATAATTTTGTACATTTTGGAAAGTTAATATCTATCCACAAATAATAACAACTTGGATAGTAAACGGCAATCGTACCTGAAGCCACGTAATAACCATATTACGGGTATTTAGTGAACCTAAATCAATAACTATGGTTAAAAAACGTTATATTCAGGTGTTTGCGTGTTGCCTGGCAAGTTTGTAATCAAATATTAAATCAGAACTCTACATAATTCTTTATAGTATCTGCTCGCTCGTACAATATATTAGTTCTGACCTAAAAACGCAACATAATATCTTATGGTAAATATTTTTTTTTCTTCTTTTATTTTACATTATATGGCAGTAAAGTTGCAACAATTATACATATGTTGTGCTTACAAAGCCCATGTAAATATTATTAAAAACATTATTTGAAATATTAAAACTAATTTCATACAGAAACGCTTAGATTAAATTTCGAGATTAAACCTATGTTTAAATTCATCATTACTTTAACCTATTAGATATATTAATTGTATAATTTATGTTAATTTAAGTTTCTTGTACCTGATGAATACGTGTAATGAATGCAGGCAACGACAGTTTTGTATAGAGCGTTGTTGTTATCTCTAGTTGCTTACTCTTTGTCCCGCACAACTCCCACTGTTTTTGATCAGACTTGAAAGAATGTTTCATTCATGAAATAATTAACTTTATGTATCTACTTATTTTTAAGAAACATTTTTATTTCATATTTCTTTAAGTATACCTTTACGTAGGTATATAAAAGTTACTAAATTTGGAGGAATAATCAAACAATTTAATGGGTCGCGGCAGATGTGTTAGAATATTCCCGAAGACACCTTCGCTTAGTTTTGTAGATACTTTTTAGCTTCCAAATTAAATAACTTTCTTTGTAAATTTTCACGCTGTTAGATATATGGTTTTTAAAACGATTAAGTGCATTAACGTTTATCTATATCCAGGAGATTAAATCAATTTTTTCATGCTTATCTTCTTTGAGAATCAAATTTTCTTCATAACCTCTCATCTCCTATTCAAAACATATCGACGTAAACTTTTAAAAAATACCGTCACAGGTATATTCATACAGATAACAGTATGAAATTGAATACTAAACTTTACTTACAAAATAGGGGATTTCCATTAAATCGTCCCCTCATTTTCTAAGTAAAGCCTAACTTTTCTTAGAAAATGAGGGAGTTCCACTAAATCATTCAACCATCGTATTCGCCACATCCGAAACATCCGATGGCTAGACACATAACAAAAAAATTATTCATCTCACACAAAGATTAGTTCAATCCTAGGCGGAGATCGAACCCACGACTGGCTTACAAGTGTGAGCTATTAAACACTTAATCAACAGGTCAGTCAAAGTTAAATTTAATTAATCATCATCTTTTTACATGAATTAGTTTTTATTTTTCTATTATTAGTTTAAGTTCTTCAAATAGTTATTAGTAATATAGATTGTAGGGAAGCAGTTATATGTAGCGTACGATTGCCTTCAAATTATTCGGTTTCGTTATACGAGAACTTATTGTATCATTTTATTAATTTTTATTATTGCTTACATATTGAAGACTTGAAGATATCAGTAGTTTTGTGTATATGTAGGACTGTATTAGGGTATTCTAATATGTTAAATTTATAGTAGTCGTGGCCGAATTTTAACTATGTAGGATTTTGTAAGATAACACCCATTTATTAACTCGTATGACTGATATCATAATAAATCAATGTATTATTCACCAGTTTTGCAGAAGGTAATTGCAGCGATTTACTCCTGTTCTACTACGTTTAAGGCTTGCCCAGGCTGTCTTTACCGCCAACGTGGTGTTTAATGGGCTCTATAGAATCACAGTGTTAATATTTTTTTAACCTATAGTTATAAATATAAAAATAACCTATAGACGTTGTTGTTATTCCATACCACACGTACTGCACTTGAGGACCTGCAACACTTAAGTACAAAATGTAGTTTATCAGCGCGTGCCAGACTTTTCTAGAGTGAACTCTAGGTTTGGGGTCACCCTGGTACCTCCAGTTCTCTTCCCACTCGCAATACTTGGCATTCATTCCGTAGCAAAATGGAATAAAAAAACCTTTAGGGTGTGACTCAGTACGTTCCTGTGTCACAGCAGTATATTTATTAGAAACAAGAAGTGCCAGTGATTAGTTAGGTATAAACAGTAAATTTCATATTTTATAAACATATACAAGATGTAATATAAACTAGACATAACTTATGAAGCTTAATTAATTAATGAATCATCTAATGGATTTTGCATAGGGGCCTAAATATTATTACAGGCCCACACTTGGTTGATTTCTTTAAAATGCTGTAGCTCTGTCGCAACATACAGTCGATGAGTTCGTATTAGAAACCATTTTGCATTATGCCGCATAATAATATGTGTAGTTGATATGTGCTACGAAAAATGTATAATGTATTTTAATGAAGTTAAATATCGTTTCTGCCGCACATGCCTAATAGTGCTACGAAAAATATCCAAATGTGTAATGCGTTACAAATTTTTCGTAGCACTGTTTCACATGTGCGATTCTAAATTAGAGAGCATCGTTACTACATGTGATGTTGGTATTTGCTTCAAAGACGCGTGATGTCTTTTTACGAAATCTTAATTACCACGCTTGTGTAGTTGGTTTATATTTTTTAATTATAATGAGGGTTTCATAGGGTAAAGATTACACACAAGTAACTAGCTCGTTATTTAGGCACCTAATTACTCCCAAATATTACAAGAAGTCGAAACTAATACCGAATGATGCCTACTGCAGCCAATTGCAATAGAGAGCAGCCATTTACGCAGGTCACATTATAGTAATAATAATATCTAGGGACAATGTCACCCAGATCATCCTAGCCCCAAACTGAGCAAAGCTTGTACTATCAAATCAAATCAAATCAAATCAATTGTTTATTTGCAAGAACATGGTACAAAATAGATGTTACATAATTTAATATATTCACATATTCTGCCACATAATTATGGCGTGCAAATTTTATTGTTCTTAAGACTATATCGTATTATTAATTATATTATTATTACATTATACATGTTATATCCTTATTACATTATATTATATTATAGTAGCTTTCTATTCACAATTTAACGATTAACAAATTATTATTAGTCTTATTAACTTATTTATTATTATTAGTATTCATAGTGTATGTGATTTTATCATTTAGGTATTCTTTTACCCCGTAATATCCCTTCTCTATTAGCAGCTCAAGTAACCGTTTATTAAACAATGTATTTGGTAAGTCAATCAAATTTTGCGGTAGGTGATTGAAGATTAGAATAAGATAAGACAAGATAATAGTTTATTTCACCACATAACATAAAACTATAACAATAATAGTTGCGTACAGTAAAATGCAATACATTTTTAAATAATAAAATTGTTTGATCGTCACAATATATTTCGCAAACTGTGTGGTGGAATACACATACAATATACATTTCGTCTATATAATTCTAATTTTATGTTTGGCAATCGTAATCTATTTTTGTGCCTGGAGCGACTATTTTCATGTTCACAAAATTTTTCAAAAAGTTTGGGATACTTTTTAACAAATAGGCAAATTTCAAATATGTATAAACATGGTACCGTTAATATTCTATGTTTCTTAAATAAAGGTTTGCAGCTTTCTAGGAAGGACACCCCACACAGCGCTCGCATACATATTTTTGTGTTTTAAAGACTCTATCTATATCTACCGAATTACCCCAAATTATAATCCCGTATCTGAGTATAGAAGAAACATAAGCATGATAGGCTATAAGTGCTGTATTCAGGTTGACGGTTATTCTAATTCGTTTTAGAACGAAAACGAAGCGATCTAATTTACTCACTATTTTATGGATGTGTGGTTTCCAACTGCAATGTTCGTCTACCTTTATACCTAAAAATACACATTCATTTACTGTACTCAGATGAAAGCCTTTATAGTGGATGTCTAAATTTGGTGTGTGTGGGTTGTATGTTTGGAATTGTATAATATTAGTTTTAGTCATATTGAGATTTAAATTATTTAGTTTTAACCATTTAATAGCATCGTCTAAAGCTTTACTTATTTCTATTTCTAAATTTGACTTATTATTACTTTTAACAATTAAGTATAGTGGTGTCATCAGCGAATAAAATACAATCTTTTTTATAGAGTCAGGGAGGTCATTAATATAGATCAGGAAAAGTAGGGGAGATAAAATACCGCCTTGAGGGGTTCCAGTACTATTTTGTTTATAGGCTGATCTAAACACTTTTTGTTCGTGTTTAATAGTCCTCGTAATTTCGACACATTGTTCTCTTTCATCCAGATAGCTCTTAATCCAGTTATTAGCATGGGTACCAGTCGACGATATACATACTTATATAGATAGATAAATACTTATATACATAGAAAACATCCATGACTCAGAAAAAATATTCGTAACACACAAATATTTGCACTTACCGGGATTCGAACCCAGGACCACCAGCTTCGTAGGCAGGAGCACTACCAACTAGGCTACGGTGACCGTCACGTGCAAAATTGTATGCGCGAATAATACAATTGTATATTCCCACATTCTAGAGTAAGACTGGAAACAGATAGGAGTGATCTCTATGGTAATAATTCAAATTAAACTATTTAGTCCAAGCCGAGATTTGCAGTTCCAGATTATGTGCCCCTAGACTTTACAATAATAAGTAATGAACATAAACATGTAGTCAAAACCCCGAGAGAAATAAGTGGAACATGAGTAGTTTACACCAACATATTATAAGTATTTCAAAGTGATTACGGACTAAGCTCTGTACCGCCGTGGGGTTCCCAGCTCTCAGATAACCTGTCAATAGACGCCATTGTTCTATAGTATTGGAAAAACACTTTGTTGTTCAAGAATATGAAACATATTTGTTCAAGATTTTAATCTTATTTTGAATTTATTGTTTGTTACATAGAATTAAAAGTAAATAAAATAAGGCAAAGCGGGTATAACCCGAGTCATGCGAACTTCGTTTGAAACTAATAGATAACTATCGAGTTGAATGTACATATGTACGTACAGATACGTACGTAGATAAACGCATTCCAGAGACGTCTCTGGAATGCGTTACCAGTATCAAAAAGACGCGGTCAATTTATTATAATTTAAATAAATAAAAATGATTATAATTTATTTAAGTACTTTTAATATCAGTATTTATTTGTAAATAAGTACAATTAATATATGTATTTAATTAGTGGTAGTACTACTATTAAGTAATTATCTCCTACATTTCTTACACCATACACTACCCTTACTCTAAATTCTTTACAATACACATAGTCCAACTGAGGTTATCTGGAAGAGATCGCTGTAAGCGCTAAGACCGCCAATTGTACCTTTTTAATACAATTATTTTTATCTTGTAAATTATGCTCCGTAAATTGCAATAAAGTGTATTTATCTTATCTTGTCAGTTATTTATCTCCACAATATATGAAAATTTGTGCACATCGCGTAGGTTTAAAAACATTAATAAATATGGAAGTAAAAGTATTTCTGTAAATAAAGAGAAGCTATTTACCTACCTGCCTCCCAATCCCGTACATTAAACCAGTGCTCTGGAACTTGTCCTTTAAATTTTACGTGCCATTCAGGTTTGTTCTACGAGCGGGTTGATGCTTCACGCTTCCCTCGAGATATCGATACCCACGCGTTTCTGTTTTATTACATACTCCATTTTATTTCATTCGCCGGATTAGTTTTTACCACTTGTATTTGAAATTTTAAAGGGTTCTGGGTGCAAAACATGATATTGGAGATTATCTGTCGAAAAAATTCTGAGTAATCAGCCCGGGATTTGAAAGTTGGCGATGGCTGTTGGTCCTGCAACTGACCTTTTTCCGGTTTGTTTGCGCATCCACTTTGAACTATGACTGCATGTGTGGGGTAGTGGTTAAGGTGATCGTCTCCATATAACCTCAGCACACTCGTGTTTGGGTTCAAGTCCCACTTTGTGTAACCCATAATTTTTTGTTCTGCGTTTGGTGTGCTTTGCTAGTCAAAAGCCTTACTTATTAGAAGCGAATTTAAAAATAAAAATCGTCGTGTTCACGTGCGTGTCGGACAACGCATACTATATTTTTTTTAGTTCCCATCACTAAACACACTAAGACAACAGTTTGTAAAAGTATGTAGCTCTCAGTAGCAACGAAGACGCCACATAACGGAAAATACGAGCGAAAACATCATCCCTGCTTTACGAGTTAGGTTAGTTACTATGTATAGCCGATATTAACCATGCTAAATTATAAAGTTAGTACAAAGAGTTTCTAGTTACAACCTCGGACACCATGAGTTCGGGCTAGGCTGAACTGTAAAGATCCCTTGTTTTACTTCAGTTCTAGTTATTTTTAGAGTAAAACGTGCTGTTAATTTTGATTGGTTGACGGAATGTTAGAATAGGATAATCTTTATTGGACACGTGATAGCATATCACATGTGAACATCCCTTAAGAATGGTCCGTGGAGCACTGTCGCGTGTTTGATAACAATCTAGTAAAAAATATATATTCACATATTATAATAAATCAGATGTTCTCACCGGTCCGTAAGTGATTGGCGAGGTCAAGCAACTAGGCTCGCGGTCAGTCAATAGATGGGTGACCGCCAAAGTGGTTTTATTTCTGAGCGTCTCCGTGCTTCGGAGAGCACGTTGTTTTAAAAATCATTGACGTAGATGCTTGCCTTTCACGCCGCAAGTCGTGAGTTCGATTCCGAACCAGGACAGACATTTGTGTGCATGAACATGTCTGTTTGTCCTATCTCTGGGTGTAATCATCTATATAAGTATGTATTTACATAATAAAAGTAGTGTATGTTGTATATCAATTATCTGATTTCCTTAATACAAGCTCGGCTTAATTTGGGATCAGATGGCCATGTGTGTATAACGTTCCATATTATATATTCTGGTGCAAGTAATGTGTATACTTCTTATATATTTATTGCGGGCGGTGCATATTGTGTATGCCAGCTCGGTTAAACTTGCATTAATTTTGCATTTTATATCTGTTGCTATTTGAACAGACAACCGATCGAGCATATATTGTGTTTTCCTACTAAATAATTACTCTAATTGGACCAAATCCCGTGTTCATGCCCGCTTGAGTATGTTTCGCCGGACCGTCTCAACTAGGTCGTGTTGAAACCGGTAGTAGATGAACCCACTGAGTTTGTTTCACTAGGTCTTCTCAGTTGGGGCGCATTGGATCCGGTGGTAGCATTAAAGCGTCGTTATTAACACAAGGTCCGCCATAATAATAATTTTTTTTTATTTTTTTATTTATTAGGTTTACCAACAGAGGCGACAATGTTTTATTTACAGATACAGTATACAATAAAACTTTATTCTAATTGCGCATCTAATTATAGGTAAACACCACATTTTTAGATACACTCTATAGGTAGTAAATTAATCTATATTACATGTTTTATAGGAAAATATTATAAAACAAGTACTTACTTCTATTAAAATTAAAAATAAACAAGGAAACAATCAATAACAGTTATAAATATTATTAAATATCTAAATTAAATTAATTACTAGAATTTTTCTATGAGTCTGACACTATTTCAAATATTGTTTTACGCAGTGCACTTGATTTCATGCTGAAAAGGTCTATTGGCCCAGTAAAATACCTGTTAAATTGTCTACACAATCTTGGTATAGGAGCATTGTAACCCAGAACCGTTCTACGAAAGGGAGGCACCAACAGCGCAATAGGTTTACGAGGTGGTCGTCGTGGAACATTAAAATTTATTCGTTTTAGAAGCTGTGGACACGATATATCATATTTTAAAAGTTTGCATAAGAAATGTAGATCCGCTTGTGTCCTGCGTTTATCCAAAGAAGTTATTCTGAAATGTTTAAGCCTATCTTGATATGTCTTGTACTTCTTAGTCGTGCCTGTGGAATAGGCAAGATGCCACATGAATCTTTTTTGTATTCTTTCAATACGAAGTATGTGTGTGGCGTAGTGTGGTCTCCATAAGACTGTGCAGTATTCTAATAGACTACGAACTAAGCTATTGTATAGTAGGATTTTAGTTTGCGGTTCCCGAAAAACTTTACCATTTCTTTCAATATTGTAGTAAAATATAGCTAAAACTATAAATTTTGATAATTAAACTTAAATATAATCTCTTTGACAATAACTTAATACAAGCTAGCTAAATATAATTGCTAATATTAAATAAATTTTATAAATGTTTTCATACTATCCGTGTACCTAAATATCTATGTAACTAGAAATAATAATGTATACAACTACATTACTACAAACATGTTCTGACTATTTACAAGCGCTTTTTTAAAGTCTACGTGAATTAAAACCTTTTTATTTTATTTTATTTGAACACCTACGTATATTATAGTATTACGAAACCCTCCTCACGTATATTAAACTATTGTTACGTAAATCAGAATAGTCTTCTTTTAAATAAATAAGAGAGTCCAAAAATAAATACACAGACCGAAGATTGTAACTTTTAAGTAGTAAACCTCCTGAAAGTACGGCAGTAAAGGAAGTTTCATTCACAATCTGAACAATTATTGGGCTTCTTTACATTTTATGACATTTTTTACGACTTGCTCCGCCGCCTGCGTAACTTAATGCTTCCTAGCACACACATACTAATTCTGTTTATGTACGAACTTTTGATTACATTTTCGGTCCTGTAAACCTTTACGGAATATGTAAGTACCTTCCTAGGGTAGTACGGTCTATTTTTTCATTAATATTCATCAGAAAACCGCTGGATATATCTGGAAACCGCTGGATGCGGATAGCGCAAGACCGGCAAATGTAAAAAATATCTGAGTGGTTTTTATAACGTTCACGTGTGGCGTAGTGCTTTATTCAACACGCTACCACCTCGGCGCCGGCGTGCTTCAGGTTTAATTCCCGCAAAGACAACTGTTGGTGTGACACAAAAATGTGTAGTTGTTCTGACTGTGCTATGTGTCTGTGTATTGTATTTTTCGAAAAGTCTTCTGCGTCAGAAAATAATATTTCCCTAGTGCGTCCATCTTTAACTACATGTGGGTGGAGGGATGCGCCGCAGTAAGCGACAGCTGATTTCAAAAGGGCCAAGATTCGCTTTGTGAGTCATCGACTTACTTTGGGTAAATTAATTATCCATGCTATAACTTCGTATCATTTTCGTTTGATGTAACTGTAAATAATTTATATTATAACGGCTTCAGTATGCTGTTAGATTACTCTTTATATTATTGATCAACATTCGTATTTAGTATTTTGCTTGAATCCTTAACTGCAACTATGCTGGTGCTAGGCGGCGTATTTATTATACGACCCTGAAACATATAGAGAAGACAGTTTTCAGCAATATGTGCCACGGTATTGATTCTAGGCGCTACATTCACAGGCTGTTGATTCCTTGAGACCCCATTTAGTCATTTGATGAACCGTGAACCTACTCGGCTGAAGCTACTTTGAGCACTTGGAATTAATTTATGGAAGCTCTTTTTTCTATGTTATTACATTACGGGCCGAGTATGATTTGAGCGAGACTAAAATTAATTTGAGAACGTATATTGCAAGAAGGCTATTTGCTGGCTAGTAACAAAAACAATATTAAAAGTACGAAGTAAATACAGAGTCATTTACTGTGCTTTAGATGTAGAGGTAATTATGCGTGCTGCTCCAATCATGCTAACGCCATTATATAACTATTGTGCCTCTTAATATATTCGCTTCATCCATCCAGTAATCTATTAGAATATAATTGTGGCATAATCAGAGGATTCTTTATAATATCTTTATATAAATAATCCTGTTTCCGCTTTCAGTCACACCAGAGAAGACACACAAAAGTCAAGTGCCTAATCTATTAGCTAAAATAAGCATGGTAAAGATGGAAAAATTTTATCTTCTTGTACACTTGCAGGCACAAACGCAATCATAAAGGTAGATTTTGCAGGCGTTGCTAGCAATAAATCAAATCTATTCATATTTGCTCACCACACACAGAATTGCAATATAACCTGAACGTGGCTTTGAACAAACACTCCACATTCCCCGCTAAGAGTTCCCAACCTCGCGCCTTTATCGCTAACTCGCAACTCCATTCAGGTTATAGACGCTTTTTTGACTGCCAACCATACCGTTTTATTCATTTGAATTCACAGAATACAGATTTGTATTTCACGAAGCGGATCAATGGAAAAGTTGTTGCAAACAGTTAATTTGAATAGCATTGTTGGTGTCGAGTTTCTTACTTTTTGTGCAAAGTTCCTGTATTCCGAAGTTTGCAAGGGCAGAATGTTAACGAAGACCGCATAGCTCGCTATGGAGTATAACTTTAAAGAGACTTTAATGTGGAAGACTTTGTTTGAGCGTGGTAATAGATACAACACGAGGCATTCTTAGTTACCATTTTCCCATAACGTATTAGCAATTTTTCACCCTGGATTTTAAGGCAAGGAATATACGTTTTATGCAAATAAGATACAACTGCGACCACGTTGACCGTTTCGTTATTTTGCATAATATCCTTTTATGCATAAAAATTATCTCCGTATAAAAATTCTATTTAAAGCTGGTTTTAGTCAGGTCACTCCGCCCGTGCATTCGCGCTTTATTCATTCACGGGTCAGCTATTCGCTTTCGCACTCCGTGCTCATCGCTTCTGGTCACACACTCATTTATTATAAAAAGAGATGGCGGGAGCGAGGAAGTCGCGTGGAGGTTGACGGCAAAGAATATCACCACCCCATCCCGTCCCGTGGGGGCGTTAAAGTCGTCCGAGGGAATACCAGGGAACGGGCTGCAGCGTTTCTTTGAGTAGTATGACTACATACTGCGATCGTGATTATTGCATAACCCCTCAAATGGTGGACACCATTCAACCGTGAGGGTCGCTGAAGGAAGCTGGATGCGGGTAGCTCAAGACCAGCTATATTTGGAACGCCTTAGTCCAGCTGTTGGCGTCTTTTGGCTGATATGATTATACTTGTGAGATGATTTCTACTAGTAAACTCCTGCCGCGTTAAGACCTTTTTTCATGTCTGGCAAAAAGTCGAACAGAAATCACTAGCAGTCCCGGTACTACGTCGTTATATGCAGTAAGAGGTTTATGCAGTACCTATTTTGTATTTCTACCCTTCAGAGGTAGGTATTTGTGGTAGAAAGTTTGTTATTAGATAAACAAAGTTTCCATCGTCGAACATCCATAGGGGTTGCTCAGGTGTATTATTTTGCATGCAAACTTTAGAAATAGAACCTTGCAAGTTCTGATTGTGCCTCGACCACTATAACTTTTAATGTTGTTGGGTACTGCTTGTTTGCAGCTTTGAAAATTTGACTTGCTTTACAAACTCAAACGCTATAAGCGCTGAGATGTCTAACTGCTTGGTTGGTCTCCTGGTAGCGTATGCAACCCCAAATAATATGAGGTACTTCTTTATTTTCAGAACTACACAGGCTCCATAATGTTAGTAGCAATTTCCAAAAAAATATGTTAAGTTAACTTAATTATTTGCTAGTTTTAGTACGTATTAATAATATTTTTATTCTATGTAAATACTTATCATTTAATGAGAGTTTGTTTATTAACACATACATGATACAACACAGTCTCGATAGTCTTTTCCAGTTAGTCCGATGATGTGCAGTTGGTTGAAATCCTTTCAATAATAATAATAATACTTTATTCTCTCGCTACAATATAACAGAATACATGGTGTATAAGTTATAGGTAGCCATTCTAATATTGTGAGAGTCTGGTGGCTAAACTAGGCGCAAGGCCTGTATTTCAGGACACCAGGTCTACACCCTTTATGAAAAGATACATTTAGTAAACATTCTTAAGAACAGACGATCACAAGCATACATAATTTGGGTTATTTAAGCGAATAACTAAGTGAAGCAAAACATTTAAACCAGAAACAAGTTTGTTTAGTACGAATGGTATTAGAGGCAATAACTAGCTACTGCTACAGTATCAAATATAAGAAGCATTTTAAAGATAGACATAAATATCGTATTATTTGTATAAACATGACAGTGAACTGTCCCGCAATCTGCGCACAAGGGACGCAATATGTTATGCGTCAGCGTATTAGAAGTATTTCGTGCACCCCTCGGCAAACATACTTGAAGTGCTGCAGTAGCGGGGCAGCCCCAACAATATCCTGAATGCGTCGTTATATTGCACTCTTAATGTTGTATAAGTTCACTTCGTAAAGTTAGTCCACAGGCTGCTAGTAGCAAACGGCTGCACAAAGCCTTGCCTAAAACTATTAGTATACTCATATATAAACATTGTTTACAGGTATTAACGCGAGTAACCTTTATTGTTATTTTCCTGACGTTTCGACCAAGTTGCATTGATCGTAGTCACGTGCTGACTGGCGCAGCGGTGTTGCTCCGCTACTGAGGGCATCGAGTATTTAACTACCCTCACTGATTGATTATCACACTGTTAAGACCGCCGTAAGACACACTGCACTATCCGATTCCACGTTTTTAGACCGACTGTACCTGTAATATCTGTTAACAATGTTTATATATAATTATGATACGCAAAAGTATAAAAGTATATTGTGATCTTCCCGGCCGAATTTCAGCCACGGCGGCCATTCTCAATGGAGATAAGCCAATTGCGCAGGACATATTATTATAGTGCACAAGTGTGTGCGCAAACACAGGGGCACTTTCTATTCCATCATTCTCATGATCCGATGGGACGATTAGCGACACTACCGGAAAGAGGTCAGGTACAGGATTGACGGCTTTAAGTGCTCTCCGAGACATGAGGGTGTGATACCGCCAACTTCCAGACTTCGTGCTGACACGGAGATATTTCTTTTTACGAAAAATCCTAAAATCACTTTTTGGCCCGACGCGGGATTTGAACCCAGGACCTCATTTTCTGCGGTTGAACACGCTACCGCTAGACCAACAAGGCAGTCAAAGTGTATATTAGTATACTCGCCACCTAAAATACAATCCGATAATAAATCAAAAAATGATGAGAAGAGCAAGGGCCAAAAGCGTAAACTCCCGGTCGTCCACTCGACTGCGGTTAGCCAGGATACGATCCTCGCCGGTGAGGGCAACAAACACCACCTATCCTGGATCAGTGTCCCGTACCTGTAGCCCGTGCCAGCTATCACTACCTCTGGATATAATCCTGTCACTTCACTTCTGCAGAGGTACCCTGAGTCATGATTCTTACACAATAATGTAATTGTTGAAACTACTTGTCGGTGGACATATAATTAAATCTCAAAAATGGGAAATCATAAATTTAATCGTCCAGCGGGTCTCGAACCTGCACCATCTACCAATCCGGGGTAGGCGCTCTGCGTTAAGCTACGAACGATACACGCTGGCAGATCAAATTTAGGATTCCCTTGCTAACACCCTTCCGGAGTAATAACGCTTTACATTGTGAATAATGCTTTAAAAATTCAAATCTGACATATTATTTCGATTTAAGAAATAATATGTCAGATTTGAATCAATAAAAGTAAAAAAATCAATAAAAGTAATTAATAATGATATCTGTGTTACGAAACTGACAGACGGTATAAGTTCTCTGTTTAGACATTTAATATTTATATACTTTTATCCACGTAATTATTTGTATTGGGTGAATGTAATTTCTACATCATAATTTTTTAGTAAAGTCTACCTAGATACCTAAATGCTTACTTACTTACTTATCGTATGGGCAGTGGTTACCCTAGTGTCAGAGTTGTTCAAGCCGCCCGTTGGCCTCTGACGTGGCTTAACGACTGTTGTCCAATGACTACAACCGGGAACTCCGAAGTAGAGATGTAAAATGACTGAATATGACTACTCACAATTGTCATAAACCTTAAATGACCGGTCATTTACCGTCAAATTCAGTCAATTTCCTACTACTACCACCTAATTATTTATTATTATCAGTCGTGTGGTTTTAAAGAAATAATCGTTTTTTATTTAAAAAATCTCTATAATTTATTTTTCTATATCTTGAAACATTTTGGATTGTTTATGGATTAAATGCACCCTATGTTGTTCCTTTTTACAATGAGCGATTCACATCAAGCTACCCCAATCTGTTAAATTTCCCCAATTGAAAGTGAACCTTATGGTTACGTGACAAAGTTGAAAATCTATTAAAGAAATTTGACATATTGGGGTGGCTGGATGTGCTGGCGTCTATACTAGATATATAAGAGAGAATTCCTACAATAAACAATCCAAAATATTTCCAAGGTTCAACTAGCTACCGATGGAATGAATCACAAAAGGGCATTTATTGTACGCCTACAATGATTTGACCTTTGCTGTTTCTGTAAAATGGATGTACCAGGATTAGAGATGTAAAATGACTGAATATGACTAGTCACAATTGTCATGAACCTTAAATGACTGGTCATTTACTGTCAAATTCAAATTTGACTCAAATATTATTGTCTATTCTCGACTACCACACAATTATTTACTTATTTAGGTACCCAATTTATATGCAAGTTTTAATGAAGAAACGTTTTATTATGTATTATATCATGAGAGTATAAGACGAAGTCAAAGTCGATGCGACGTTGCCATTTTGTCTTAAATGCACGCATGATTAGAAATGTAAAATGATTAACACTATATAATACTACTATAAGTCAACAAAACCACTTTTTTGTTTCAATTTAGAAGTTGTAGACTTTTAATCGACAAAAACTTAAAGGTACTAAAATATTACTGAAATCAAATTGACTGCAAATGACCATTTTTGACAATTAATGACCATTTTTGACCAATTTGACCGTAAATGACAGTCAGTCTAATTCAGTCACTTTATTCATTTTCAACACTACTCCGAAGCACGAAGACGCTCAGAAATTAAACCACTTTGGCGGTCACCCATCTATGAACTGACCGCGAGCCTAGTTACTTGACCTCGCCGATCACTTACGGACCAGTGAGGGCATCTGGCTATGATAGGTACAGAGTACAAGGATTACATTTGACTCTTATCAGGACCTTTGTGTTAGCACGTCTGTATACAAATTAAATGCAGTATGTGTAGGATTTTTCGCTTGATTCAGCTATGTAGGTAGTCTTCTGTATCTATAGTAATTCAAAGTAGTTCTGAGAACAAGGTGTACCAGCACGCGCCAGTCGGAAACGGTACACAAGAGGCTTTTAACGCCGTCATTGACGCAACTACCACACCTTCGTGACAGCCTGTTAGCTGACCTGCTAAATATAGCACACAAATATTGGACTACGTGGGAACCGACCTTCGGGAACAAATATCATTTCGAGTTAGTTGGGAGACGAGTCTAGATTACTGGCGAGACCTTCTATGGAGCTAAGCTAATAATCCCGATACTAACTCATTCATAAAAAACCTGTAACTTTTGGACGGGCGAATGGAATTTTAAAAAATAGCTAAAAGCTATATAGCTCTATATCTGACGGGCCGCAAGTCGTGGGTTCGATTTCCACTCAGGACATATACTTATGTACATGAACATGTCTGTTTATCCTGAGTCTGAGTGTATTATCTATAAAAGTATATTTTTAAAAAAGAAAAGTAGTATATGTATGTAGTATATCCGTTATCTCGTTGCTATAGTACAAGCTCTGCTTAGTTTAGCATCAGATGGCGTATGTGAATAATGTCGCAGGATATTTTTATTATTATAAATAAGATCGGCCATGTGTGAAGTCGGACTACCGCACGGAGGGTTATCTGCTTACCTTGCCAATAAAAAGTTATTTAGTAAATCATCGATCACTAAAACCTGAACCGCATAACGAAAATTATTTGTGAAGGATTTTTTTATGATTTACTTTATAATTTACATGTATCGTCTAGATTTGTGAAAATAACAGGATGAGAGCCTTTTCTTGCCTCTTGGGCGGTTTATCCGTCTAATTGACGACCTGGTTGTAAATTAGACGGAGAAACCGCAATATTTGACTAGCCAATTCGTCTAGTGGTCAGTTACCCTTAAGGGGCCTATTACAGTCCACTAGCGCCGCCAATCGAAAAAATGTCATAACTCTTAACTGACCACTAGACGAATTGGCTGGTCAAATATTAACATAAACATAGAACTGACGTCATCAACTTATCCTAAATACAATCAATTTGAAAGAAATTTATATTATTGACCCATATTAAAAGCAACCGAGAGGTCACGTAACATAGATACAAAATTAACCTTTTCGTAGTCGGTTAAACATAGGGAGTATATATATATTACCTACTTCTTTGCAGCTCGTACAAAAGCCTGCTGCATAATTTAACTCAACAAGGCAAGGTGACCGTTTCTAATGATCCACTTCACTACCATCCCTATAAGAATTTAGTATGACACTCATTGTACACAGAGAGAAGTTGCTGCCCGTACTCAGATGGATATTCCTTCGGGACGACTTCTACGCCCCCCACGGGATCAGATGGGGCGGCGATATTCTATGCCGTCAGCCACACAGCAATAGGTAGCATGTATTATTATATTAGTTATATAATAATAACAATATCCTGGAACATTATTCACACACGGCCATCTGATCCCAAACTAAGCAGAGCTTGTAGGTACAAGCTCTGCTTAGTTTGGGATCAGATGGTAGTTGGTAGGATCAGATGGTAGTTATCTAATTTCCATAGTAGGTCCCACGGAAATCAGATAACTGATATACTACATACCAATACCTATTTTTTTTGTAAATACATATTTATATAGCTAATTTGGTTTATTAAAAATGTTAGTGGTTTGGAAAGTTCTTCGGCACATTCTTTTAGTAGGATGGGTGGGATGTCATCAATACCACAGCTATGTTTAAAATTGATAAAAAATAAACATAGCTGTGGTATTGATGACATCCCGCCCATCCTACTAAAAGAATGTGCCGAAGAACTTTCCAAACCACTAACAAACCAAAGTTTTCAAGAGGCTCAATTTCCTGATTTGCTTAAAATATCCCTAGTCAAACCTATCCATAAGAAAGGTGATATTAGTACTCCCAGTAATTATAGGCCCGTCGCTCTTCTACCAACATTCTCGAAAATATTTGAGAAAGCAATGTGCAACCGACTATACAATTTTCTAGAAAAAAATAATATATTAGACGACGCACAAAATGGCTTCAGAAAAACAAAATCCACTACAACTGCAGTATATAAACTGTACAAATGGCCCTTCAACATATAAACGACAAAAAATCGACGATAGGAATCTTATTAGACATGACAAAAGCGTATGATAAAGTTTCTTATGACATCCTTCTAACAAAGCTGTATGGATCGGGAATACGCGGAGACGCATACAAATGGTTCCAATCCTATTTAAATAACAGAAAGCAAATAGTCCAAATTGAACACCATAATAAAAAAAATAACAACATAGAATAATAAGATCCCAAACCAGAACCTTAACCTGCTCGATTCCCCAGGGGAGCGCGTTAGGATGCGTTTTATTCCTATTATACATCAATGACCTTCCGAAATCTTTTGATAAAGAAAATATACTACCCGTACTATTTGCAGACGATATCTCATTATTAATAACGTGCGAAAACAAAGAAAATTCAGACCAACAAATACAAAACACATTACAAACTGTTACGAATTGGCTTCAAGACCATAATATGGAAATAAACTATAAAAAAACGAAAATAATGCAATTCAGATCTTATAAAACTGCCCCAATCGAAATAAACATTAATTTACAAAATACACAAATAGAAACAGTAGAGACATTCAAACTGCTAGGCATAAACATAGACACGCATATAAGTTGGAAATCTCATATAGAAGAATTAAAAACTAAACTTTCACAGTTCACTTATGCCTTGTTGCAATTAAACCACAGTACAAACACAAAAACGGCAATAACAGCTTACTACGCATATGCCTACTCCTGGCTAAGATATGGAATAATGTTATGGGGAAACAGTGTTAACATTCAACAATTATTTGTCATCCAAAAGAAATGTATAAGAATCTTAGCTCATATAAACAACAGACAAAGTTGTAAGCCCTACTTTCTAGAGTACAAACTACGAACACTTCCATCCATTTATTTACATGACATATGCATATTTGTACATAGACATATTCATACGTTCACCCAAGTACAGGAAACTCACAACATCAATACCTGTCACAAAAATCGACTTTATCTACCACCATCAAGATTAAAAATATTAAATGAAAGTCCACAATACATGGCAATACGAATATATAACAAATTACCACAAGAAATTAAAAAAGAAACCAAATTCTATATATTCAACAAAAAACTAAAATGTTTTCTTATTAAAAAATGTTACTATTCCGTTGAAGAATACTTAAACACGAAAAAACAATAACAAAACAATATTAATAAATAAAATTATCTAATAATAAATATGAATTAACATGGCGACAGAATAGATATTTTAACTAACATAATTTTAACTATTACATTATTAACTAATTTGTATCTATAAATTTAGCTATACCATACTTGAAATAACATGTTATCTCTCAAATTTGCAACGCCTGCAAAAGGCCGCTAAGTTCTAAGCACCACTATTAAGTAATAAGACCTGTTTGTACACTTAGTAAGCAAATAAATGATTTTGATTTTTTTTTGATTTTGATTACACCCAGACTCAGGACAATCAGACAATGTTCATGCACACAAATATCTCTCCTGGGTGGGAATCGAACCCCACGACCTCCGGCGTGAAAAGCAAGCATTTGCCAACCACGCCAACAGGCCTATTATATTAAGATTATTCGTAGCACTTACTTTGATTCTGTGTGTGTATATTTTAGTTAGTACTCAAAAATATATATGACTTTCTCAATCCAAAATCAATTAAAGCAATTAAATAACAACACTATTAGTTAAATCAGTTGAAATAGTACAGAACTAAACACGTAAAACATTTAGAAGTAAACCTATACACAAACACACATGCTACGTGAGCTGCGAGCGGTGACCTACGCCAACACGTTTGACAAAGGTCCCGAATTGATGTCACCGAGAGGAAGTCTCACCGGCCTGACAATAGGACGGTTAGGACAACTTTGTGAATCATCTTTGATGATTGAGGGAGGACGGAATTGAGTACTATGTGGATTGTGTTTTTAGGAAGCGTGCGGGTAACATTTGAAATACTCGGCTGTTTTTGGTGGACTTACTTAGGTATTACTTTAACTTACTAGTGTCAGAATTGTTCAAGTTACCTAGTAGAAATTATTTCCAACGCCAATATCGTCTGTATAGCGTGGCGCTATAGAAAAATGAAAATTACGGACTCAATGTACACCCAGACTCAGTGGTCCTTCCAGTGAGCCACGGTGTCCAATGCGGACATCGCACCCGAAACACGAGGGCGCCGAGATATGCTCGTGCTAAATTAACTGTCAATAAAATTAATTAAAAACTATGAGCGGTATAGATTTTATTTATGAACTTTATATGCAACAAATGAAGTAACAAAATCGTAAATAGCATGGCAAACGAGCAAGTGGGTCACCTGATGGTAAGTGATCACCGCCGCCCATGGACACTCGCAACACCAGCGGAGCCGCAAGTGCGTTGCCGGCCTTTAAGAAAAGAAAAGGCTCGCTTCTTGAAGGTTGCCATGTCATACCGGATTGGAAATACCTCCGCAGGTAATTGATTCCACAGAGCGGTGTTGCGCGGCAAAAAGTTTCTTGTGAAACGCACAGTGGTAGATGACCATTCATCCATTCATCCATGATAAGGACTCAACACTCGGCCTGATATCAAGGGGAGTGCCCTGGAATTGAGGAGGTATGGCAATGGGAGGTTTTTTAGCAGAAAACGCGCAAACTTGTGTCTTTAGGGAGTTGAATTTAACCAGGTTGATATGCCCCCAGTTTGAGACTCGGCCAAGTGTTGTCTCAATTTAAGACACACGATAGCTCCGATGCCCAACGACGTGTGCCCGAGAAATAATTAATTCTATTCATAGATTTTCAAATAAAACAAGTTACATATTTCAGATCGTGTGTCTGCCTCTTTATAAGTGATAAATGAATTGCAACCAATTTTTACAATACCATTTTACATAGTCTGGTGCACGTTTTACCTAAATACAGCTTGTACATAAACTTGTAATACAGCTTCTCGCCTCAACTGTAAGTATACGCTTTAAACCGAGAGTTCTTCGTAAACTGGATAAAAGTGTGTAGTCTCTATTATTTATCTCGAATCTCGGGCAATCTTTAGAACAATGCGCCTGAAATTAAAAATACTGAATAGCTTTGAAAGAGCTGTGGAAATTCTACCCTTTAACAATAATCTTTGCAAGCATGTATAGTATTGTATAGCCTAGCTCCGATAGTACAACATTGCTCCCCTATACTAGGGAGAGTAAAAATAGATAGGGGGGTTAGCTATTATTATAATAATTAACAGCAATGTCCTCGCATGGTATGATTACAGTTTAAGTAGGAATTACTAGCTGGCCTGGACAACGTTGAAAATGATAATAAAATACTGGAATTAAACCAAATTAACCTTGAAGGAAACCACCCAAACATCTACCCACATAAATTACAACACAATCAGTTCAGTGTTATAGATAGAGGTCAGTGGTTTGTCAAGTGACAATATAGACACTGTTAATAAAAATTCGAACTTTGCACTAATTTATTTATAAAATATAATCGTTTCTTTTTTAACACAAGTTGTCGTTCTGTCGTGGAACGAGAATAAAATGAAAAGAGTTTATTTTAACACTTAATCGGTCTGTCGTGGGTAAATTCGTACTTATAAATGATAGAATATTCTATTTATTTATAATTATGTATTGTTCTATAATTTATTAACATAGCGCTAGCTTAAGAACAAATTGTTACTAACAAATATTGACAGTCTGCTTATTTTTATTTATTATCCTAGTATAGTTTCATAGTTAATTGATTTTAGCTCTCATCTTTTCGCTCTTAACACAATACCTCATTTTCAACTCCTCCTAGTTTCTTTCTGATTAAATTTGTTGCGAGATCCATTACAGTCGCAGCAATTCCCAGGGACAGGCCTGGGCCTCACCGCTCCGTGTCATTTAATTGTGTGCCACTGTTGACCCTTGCTTACAGGAGTTGCAGTGGTAGGTTTTTTCTTCTGTCCACTGCAACTCCTGTAAGCCAGTATCAACAGGGAGGGATTAGTCTCCTTAAGCAATATAAATAAAAAAAACTTGAGAGGTGTCAAGGGACACCCGGATGGGACGAAGTTATTTCTTATTATTTATTATGTACAAAAAACCTGTATAATGAGTGTATACAGGTCTTTTGTACATAAAAAAAATAAAATAATCGTCGCGACACCACACCGTTCAATGCGAAATAGAAATGAAAATATCTGGCTTGCTTTCTATAAGAGAGAGAGAGAGAGAGACAGACAGAGAAACATGCGCACGCCGCACAGCTGCAAAAAGTGTCGTGACAACTTTTCGTAAGATTTTTTTCCGTCTAGCCCCCTTTCACAACGCGCGATCAGGAACTTCGTTCCATCAGTAAAAATTAAAATGAAGTGGTAACTATTGTATACTATTGTCTAATTAAGGGTCAAAGTTCTCCTCAAAATGCATCCGGAGCACTTCATCTAATTACGTAACTTGTATCACTCCATGATGCTGTTCGTAAAGGGCAGAGCCATATTACGGACGCTGAGGAAAATGGAACTAGCAAGCTACTAATTGAATAAATCCGACGCACCACCCGCCAGGAGATACGAATACATTTGACATTTAAATCTGCCGAAGTAGAACAACACACACGTATACCAGTTACGAACGAGCCGGGAATATTCCAGGCTTTAGGGCTCCCACACAAATCTGCGATGCGATGCGATGCGAATTCGCATCGCAGGAACCTGCGATGCGAATTTCTGCGATACGATTTAGTGCGGCAAACAGTTTGGTAGGGCGACCATTCCTTCAAGTGTAGTCAGCCGTACTAGACGTGTTTTTAGAAAGCGTAAGATGGATCGCAAAAAGATTATTGCACTGCTGTTATTGTTAAATAGATATAAAAGAAAAAGAAGATTCTGGGTTCATCCATTTATTACGATTATGAACTCTGATGGGAACTATTTTACTCAAAAGTACTATGCGTTGAGAACTGAAGAAGATAATTTTTTTTATTATTTTAGAATGAGCATATCTTCATTTGAAGAGCTTTTGAGTTTATTATCACCATGCCTTCAAAAACGATCGTACAAGGGAAGAATTCCTGTTATGCCTTTGGAAATGCTGGGACTGACTATCAGGTAAAGTAAAACAAAATTTATTTATTGACATTTTAATTGTTTTTTTTTTGCGAAAAATCAAATTTGTGATTATCAGCAGTTAATAGTAAATTAATATAATAATATTATGTAAAATCAAACTCTTCTTCCGTCGACAAAGCGCTATAGGTAGAATAATTATCACTAGGTGAATTAATTTGATCTTCCCCTGCGTTTGATGATTGTTCGTGTGATAAATGTAGAATTGGTGTTTGGTCTGCATTTGATGACTGTTCGTGTGATAAATGTGGGCGTGTCAGTGGTGTTTGGTTTGCAAAATGTTGAGTTTGATAGCCTGTGTAGCTCTGGTAGTTGCTAGGCTGATAGGAGGAACTATAAGGTGGGTAGCCTTGATATGCCGGTTGAAGTAAGTCTGTTAAAGTTTGGAGAACACGACTTTGAAAAATAAGTGTTTTGTTCTCATCCAATTTTTCCAGAGACGGTAGAATTCCCTTAAAAAAAGACAAGTGCCTGTTTTCCGGTTCCTTTATAATGTTAATAATTTCATCTTCAAACTCGTTTGCCTTTCTTTTTCGCGGCTTCTGCTGGTATCGTCTTGGAGATTTTTCAGATCTTGCTTGATTCTCTTGTCCAGGTGGTGCTTGCATTTCCGTTTCATTAATGCAATCTGTTGTCTCATTTTGTAATTTTTTTTTAAGAAATAATAACTGCTTGTACAGATGGTATTCTTTGGTAGATTTTGCTGCTGTTCCAGATCGCTTTTCGTCTTTAAGTTTCTTTACGTACTTTTTAAAGGTATCGTTGATCCCTCTCCATTTTTTTAATACTTCATTACCTGTAAATTATACAAAATTAATCATTAATGTAGGGGTATCCCTATGAAATTAAATATAAAGAAACCATTCATATGTTTAAAAATATTTTATGTGTGTATTTAATGTCATATTAGGGTAAATTTTTAATTGTCTCCACTATTTTTTGTTAAATTTTCTATTTTAATTTCAGATTTTTAGCAACCGGAGAAGAATTCAACGATATGCATTTAAACTATTATAGAGGTGCAAGTACAATAGCGAAAACAATACGATTGGTGTGTAACGCAATATGGGATCGCTGTTTACGTCAAAACATGCCTGAAATAACACAACAGCTGTTTGAAGAAATTAGTGCAGATTTTGACAAGAAAGCCAATTTCCCTAACTGTTTAGGAGCCATTGACGGCAAACATATTCGTATCCGTAGTCCCGCAAATAGTGGATCACTGTTTTACAATTACAAAGGTTATAATTCAATTGTTTTGTTGGCTATTACTGACTCTAAATACAGATTCATCTACGTGGATATAGGAGCATATGGAAAGGAAAGCGACTCCACAATTTTCCACAACTCGAAACTTTATGACTCACTGATGAAAGGTAGCTTGCCCATACCAATATCGAAGCCGTTGCCAGGCTTTCAAGAACCGGTCCCGTTTGTTTTCATAGGAGACGAAGCTTTTTCTATTTCAAATAACGTTATGCGCCCTTATTCTGGCAAGCATTTAACCAAAGAATATTTAACTACCGTTTGAGTAGGGCGAGGCGATATGTCGAGTGTGCTTTCGGCATACTAGCCAACAAATGGCGAGTATTTCATCGACCCCTTAACGTCTCAATTGATTTTGCAGTCGATATTGTCAAAGCTTGTTGTATATTACACAACTTTGTACTGAACCGCGATGGATTACAATCCCCCGTAGAAATGATCATAGATGATTCTGAACTACAAAGCCTACAGACGTTGAATGCAAGAATAATGAGTGCAAATATAATAAGAGACAAGTTTTCGAATTATTTTTCTAGTGTCTTTGGAGCCTTGAAGTGGCAATTAAAAAAAATTTGAAATTATAGAAGTACTTGCTTAGTTCTAAATACAGTACGTCCGAAATAACTTGGCAAGCCTGAACATAGGCTCTGCGAACTTTAGCGCATGTACACTCGTAAAAAAACTGTTATTGACATTTATTTTTTTAAACCAAAATACGAATAAAAATGTACTAATACAGGGACCAAGTACCAATAAAATAAATATTTAAACACTTTGAGACAGAAAGCTACAAAAATAACTTCTGAATTAAAGAAAAAACCTAACACTACACAAAAAACTTAACAATTTAATAATAACAACCACTTTTTATTTTTTCACAATAATTATTTTTCTGACATTGCCAATACCAATAACAATAATTGTGACACTAACGTAATACATGACAAATCTAACTCTCTATTTTTGACACCTACAACACCTTTCGACATTTTGAAAATCTTGACATCTCTTAAAAATACCAATAGTGTTGGTTATGACGATATTTCAACTAAAATTGTTAAAGACAATGCATTACTGATTGCACCAATAATAAGCCATATTGTTAATTTATGTTTAGAACAAGGAATATACCCAGAACAATTAAAAATTTCCATTATAAGACCTTTATTCAAAAAAGGTGACCCACAAGATGTGGGAAATTATCGACCCATAGCATTGTTACCAGTGTTATCAAAACTTTTCGAAAAGGTCATATATACTAAACTATATAATTATTTTGAAAAGTATAATATATTCATAGAAAATCAATATGGTTTCAGGAAAGGAAAAACTATCAATATGGCAATCTACAATTTTCTGCTCAAAGTAACTACAGCTATAGACAGACGAAAAAATGCCATAGCTTTGTTTATGGATATAAGCAAAGCATTCGATCGCGTTAATCACGATATATTGTTAAAAAAACTTTACAGCTACGGAGTAAGAGGGAATGCATACAAATTGTTACAGTCGTATTTAAATAAAAGAATACACATAACACAAATAAAAAAACTTTGTCCTACAACATTGTTAGAAACTATATATACATCTGACAAAAAAGAGATATATTATGGAGTCCCTCAAGGTAGTGTGTTAGGACCTTTATTATTTTTAATATATATTAATGACCTCCCCATTGGAATCAATCATAACATGACATTATTTGCAGATGATAGTACAATTTTATTCATTAATAATTATAACACTGACATTTTAGAATCTGAAATAATCAATACCTTGACTTGCATCAATAATTGGTTGACTAATAATAATTTAATACTAAACATATCTAAAACGCATATAATTAACTTTAAACAAAGACCCACCACAAACAGCATGGACATTAACTTCTCGAGCTCAAGTATATCTGAAGTCTCCACGACGAAATTCTTGGGAGTAACAATTGACAATACACTTAAATGGAAACCACATTTAGAAAGTTTATGTAAAAAGTTATATAAATTCTCATTTGTCTTTTATAAACTAGGACAAGTAGTTAATTTAACAGCAGTGTTAACTGCTTATTACGGATATGTAGCCCCAATACTCAGATATGGAATCATATTTTGGGGCAACTCAACAAACAAGGATCAAGTTTTTAAGGCTCAGAAACGATGCTTGCGTTCATTCCTTCGACTAAATAGGAGGGATTCCTGTAAAGAGCATTTTGTGGAATTGGGCATATTAACAGTGCCATCACTTTATATAAGTGAAGTGGCAATATTTGTTAAAAGCAATGAGAACCTTTTTGAAACCTACCCAGCTGGAAGCCGTCGTGAAAACACGATTCGTCATTTAGCATGCAAAACGCAACTGCTCCGGGCCAGTATATTCTGCATGGCACCTATAATCTTTAACAAAATACCGCAGAAGATAAGATCAATTTCCAACGTAAATATTTTTAAAAATAAACTGAATGCACTCCTTTCTCAAAAAGCTTACTATTCAGTCAATGATTTTTTGAAAGATAACTGGACTTTTAGTATTTAAATGGTATTGTGTTTTGTATTAATTTTAATAATTTGTAAAATTGACATTGTACTCAATTTATATTCCTCAATTTTGGACATTTTTTATTTTAATTGTGACTTTTATTTCTATTTTATAATTAATTTGTAATGTTAAATTTGCATGCCTAACCAGTAAAATATGGCTGAACATCAATAAATTGTAACACCTTATATGTATACCTATATTTGCAAATAAATTATATTGTATTGTATTGTATTGTATTGTATTGTACTTTTGTCACCGTCTGTGCTCAAGACAGAGATAGCAACACGAAAATGACACCAATGCTAACGTGTGAGTGAGATATATTACCGGGACCCGAACATTGCCGAATAAGCACGAAGCTTTACGAAGTTACTAAAGAGAGATGTCCAATACGCGTGTCTGAGGGTGTTGTTTAATCGATTTTTCTTCAAATCGATTTAAATTAAGTAATAAAAATATATTTATATTCAATTTTCTATGGAGGTTTAAAATATTCTCAGACAGTCGTTATTTGTATAGAAGCTTATAAATAATTGATATTTAACTAAATCATGTTTTTCAACCAAGAAAATAAAATTTTATTACTTTTTTTTTTATTAAAGTCGAAATCTCGTTTACTAACGATAACATTAACTATGTTTGTAAATCGATTTCGTTCAATATCTCGTATAAACAAAAATTAATAAATTCCAAATCGGGTAAAATCGATTGCGATATTTGATTGAATAAAGGGTATGCCACCATTTGGTTCCAAAAAAACGTTCGTGCGCAGCCTTCTGCGCGTGGTTTGGGCTTACCAAGTTATTTCGGACGTACTTTAGATATACAGTAGGTACTTCAAGATAAATAATGGGCATAGGAAAACATCAGAAATAAGTAATAACAATTTTAAAACGTTATTAAAAAAAAACATAATTCAACTTTATAAGCAAACAAAATAATTGTCAGTCATTTATAAGAAAATCAAAATAGGTCAGAAACACGACATTAGTCGATGCTCATTATTTACCTTGTCGTACACTTTATTCCACTGAATTACATTTATTCATAGAAGTACGAATAGCGCGCCAGATTCTGGAAGTCCTCTTACACGCGCGCACGCTATTTAATTCATACTTATATGCATTGATTGTATTGTTGTAGAAATAAAAGTACTTACCAAGTTTTGTTTTTTCTTTGTCTTGGAAATTTGGAAACAAACTTTCACAGACGCTCTTCCACGCATCTTGCTTAATAAATTTATTTTTATAATGTTCATCACTAGTGTCCCAAAGGACGGGACGCTCCTCAATTAAAGATATTAAAAAATCTATATCATATTCCGCCATTTTTTTATAAACAAAGAAGGCGGCGCAGGCACCGCGCGTCTTTCTCTAAAGCTGTCTCAGAGCGGACTAAAATGGCGTCACCAAGGATGACGTAATATCACAGGAATGTGCGATGCGAAGCAGATCGGAAATTCTTGCGGTGCGTTCGTGCGAATTCGCAGATATTTGCGATGCGATGCGAATTCGCGGTTTTGTGTGGGAGCCCTTAAACACACGTTAGAAAATTAACGAGATTATGTTGAATGATGTACAAAATGATTGAGTGCATTCGAGTCCTGTGTGGGGCTAGTTTCTTGGACAGTTGCAAACCTTTATTTAATAAATATAAAATTCTTCCATACACGGTAATGTATGTATTATTCGAACATTTTGATTCCATGTCTAGACATAAAGACAAAATTAAATAACCTAGAATAAGAGTAGAGATTAAAAAAAATGCATATTGCATGGCAATCAAAATATATAATAACCTTCCATTACATATAAAAAAAATGACATTACCTCAATTTAGGAAGAGTTTATTTAATTTCCTCAAAGAGAAATGTTTTTATAAAACTAAAGAATATCTAGAATATAAGTCGAAATAATAATGTAATTTAATAGATTCATTCATAGATTAAGTTTCAAAACTATATGTACTCGTACCTATATTTGCACGACTTCAGGTCAGAATATGTTGGATATAACCTTTTCATTAAGATCTTATGTACCATATTTGAGCAAATAAAGATTTGATTTGATTTGATATTATTATCTAGAAAAAATAATAGTATTGTGAGCGAGAAGGACATGTAAGGAAACATTGCATTTTTAATACTAATTGGTGCTGTCTGAGAAAACTGCAATAATAATTGAGGCGCGGTGGTTATGGTGGTTGCCTCGCTACTGTCTCGGCGCCGTCGTGTTGCGGATACGATCCCCATAATGGACAACTATTTGTGTGACACATATATAGTTGTTCTAACTATGGGTGTGCTTTCTGTCCGCCAATCGCATATTGGTAGCTTACAAACATGCGATTCACTGACTCAAAGATAAATAAATAATAATAACAATAGCCAGGGACTTTATTCACACACGGTCATCTGATCCCAAATTAAGCAGAGTTTGTACTATGGAAATCAGATAACTGATATATCACATATACTACTTTTTCTTTTGTAAATACATACTTATATAGATAATTACACCCAGACACACATGTTCATGCACACAAATATCTGTCCTGGGTGGGAATCGACCTGCCGCGTTTAAAGGCGATAATAAATCTATCATGAAAGATACTGAGATTCATTCTCACTCCAGTACGTGAATAAAAATTTAAATAATAAAAATGCTCTAAAAATCTTAGAGCTACCTAACTGGCTAGATGATGTTTGTATTTATATATCTATATTTGATTGAAGTATAAGATATCGGTTTTCGTTACGTAAATTGATTGAATTCACAGGAAAACATATACCTAGGTGTTATGCCAAACTTTTTATAATATTCTAATGTGGAATCAGAGACGTGCATACCGGGCCGACTTTAACTTTTTAAAACTGATTTATAATATGGAGTATAATATTATATCAAAACACAAAAACTAAACTGTTAAACTTTTGTTCGACCTAAAAAATTAGGTAACTATGTGCTATGGACCCATCGTGTGCAAGTCAGACATGCACTTAGCCGGCCAGCCACTTTTTAAACGGTTTTATTTAGCTTACCCCGTTTGTTTTTTTATTCTTGGTCAAATTTAGTAACTGAACTTTGACCCCCTTCCTGTTGACCGATTGATCTAAAATTTGGTACACATATCTAGTTCTGATGACAATACAATTAAATAAATTCTGTTTCAATGTAAATCCAATATGGCCGCCTCTACAAAATGGCGGATAACCTATGTTTTATCAATCCCATCAATTGGCGTTTATTCACGCTGTGTGAATTAACTGAAAATATGCGTCAGCAAGGTGACCAGACTTTTATTGATATTTTGAATGCTTTGAGAGTCGGTGAGCTAACTACCCAACATTTTAGTATTTTTATGGGAATACTTCTTCAAGACACAAGTGATGAGTTTGCAATAGACAAGGCGTTAAGGCGTTAACTCTGCTGTATTGAATTTCTTTAGAAATAAAGGTGCTCGTATTTATAAAATAAAAGCTCAGGATTACCTAGTACACGCCACACGAATCACAGCTGATATCAACAAAACTGGGGGGTTTACCAGCGGAACTGGAAATACTTGTGGGGGCAAAAGTCATGCTTCGGTAAAGGGATTAGTAAATGGCGCTATAGGCTACGTCAACGAAATCGTTTGGCCTCAATTTCGTCGAACTCCGAATGCAACAGATGTACCTTCGGTTCGAATTGATTTCGCAAGAGACGGCGTACATCTTATATACCCGAAAGCCATACGTTATAGCCATAGTTTCCATCTAAGTACAATTACAGGACGGCTGAAAGAAGAATGTTGCCTTTAATACTATCATGGGCTTCTATAATACATAAAATGCAGGGCAGCACTGTGGATCACGCAGTCGTATACTTAGGTGCGAAACTGTTTGAAGAAGGTCAAGCCTACGTGGCTCTTAGTAGAATACAGTAGAGTAAGATCTTTGCAGGGACTACGTATAGAGGAGTTGGACTGCAATAAACTAACGGGCAAGAAACCTTGCAATAATGAGGAACTAAATGAATTAAACAGAATGCGAAATAAAAACTAGAAAATAAAATTTGGTAAAAAAGCTTTTTAAGTTTAACGGTTTTATGTTAAACATACATTGTAATGTTTAAGATATGTACTAACAGCTAAAAAATAATAAAGTAGATACAGTCGTGGGCATTATAAACATATGCATAGACTAGACTAAAATAAAACCGTGGGGCACGTCAATTGTTGAAAATGTTGGTTTTGTAGTGTCACGCGATAATGAGACAGTTGTTCAACCGACAACGATGGACGAGTGGCATGTAGGGCTAGAATGTAAAAACAAGCTAGCGAGCTCGACTATAAGCGAGTTTTAGGGTTTCATAGTATGAGCGAGTGTTTACTTTAATCATAAGTTTTGTCGATTAAAGCCAAACTACGAGTAGTGAAGCGAGTCCTCGCCAGCCAGCAGTGTGAACGTTCAACGATAAACTATTTGAAACATCTCTTTTGTTTACAGGATATGTATAACTACCGGACTTTCAATGAGCAAAAAAATAGTAAGTAATTTTCTCACCGTCGGTGGGCCAACTGCCTACGATTCTTCTATCGCACATTTTAATCGTTAATTGTAGACAATTGACGTGCCCCACGGTTTTATTTTAGTCTAGTCTATGCATATGTTTATAATGCCCACGACTGTATCTATTTTATTATTTTTTAGCTTTTAGTACATATCTTAAACATTACAATGTATGTTTAACATAAAACCGTTTAACTTAAAAAGATTTTTTACCAATTTTTATTTATAACTTCTTTTGTCATGGGTGCATCTGGCTTCAACCTTTAACAACGTGGGTGTATCAAATATGCAACAAAACACATTACTGAAAGCAGATATTGTGATCCCACGCGCGGAACTTTTGGTACGGAACTGGCTGTAGGCGTCTCATTTGTGTCGTTATAAAACAAATGTGCCAGACTAGACATATTAATACGAGTAATTCCTAGAAATTTGCATTTACTTTTTGTCAAGCAAAGTCAAAGCAAGTAAACTCTGACATATTAATTCTTAATTAATTCTGAATTACTATCGCAAACAGGAATACAGAAACACGCATAGTAAGACTTATTCAGTATCATACATAACAATGTAATTAAAGATTTTGGTATTGGTAAGTTTGTTGCTTATTTATCATAAGCAACAAGTAATTGTACCAGCTAAGCATCACATGTAGGATTACTCCTGTAAGGTGAAAATATCCAGTGTATCGTTATTGAATATCTACTTACCAACTCTCTTTTAGAGGAGGTGGCTTACATCTAAATACAGCCAACCTTCTTCATGTATTCTTTGCTCGATTCATACCCGGTACTCGTAGCTCGCAGTCAGGAAATTGGCGATGTTAGGTATATCCTAGTTAGCCTATAGGGTTTGGACCTCGGCCCAGGGCGATAGATTACAAGTATCATCAAATATTAGGTGTCCGTGCAGCAAAAGTCTTAGGTATATGTTAGTCTGTCCGTATTTCAAGCTAGGTATTGTATTCTAATGCAAAATGCATTTTTTATTCATTACTCTAGCTACTCATGAGTATGCATATTAATCAGTATCAAATGTTAATATCTCACACCATTAATTTATAAATTCATTTTTAAGAAAACAATTACCAGCAGTTTTTTACAAACTATTCTAAATTTCCGTTTGCTAGCATAAATAGTTGCTGAGATATACTTTTGTGACAGAAAAAACGGATAGTCTGAGGCGCAGCACAAGGTTTCCTTTTTAGCCAACACCAAAAAAGGAGGAATAGGTATTCAATTATTTTCAAAAATTAAAATAAATCGATTTGAGGCGGACCATTATCCATTAAAAATACTTTACACGAAAAGACGTAGAAATCGGTCAAGTCGTTTCGGAGTTTGGTTACAAATACTGTAACACGAGAATTTCATACATATAGAGATATCTACCTCTACATCTCCAATGCGTTTTCCAAGTGAGAAAGCTGCTCTCCCGGTTCGTAAGCGATCGGCGAGGTTAAGCAAAGTGGCTTAAATTCTGAGCGTCTCCGGGCTTCGGAGGGCACGTTAAGCTGTCGGTCCCGGTTGTAGTCATTAGACAATAGTCGTTAAGCCATGCCAGAGGCCTACTGGGCGGCTTGAACAACTCTGACACTAGGGTAACCACTGCCCATACGATAAGCAAGCACGTGCAATTTTAGGAGGAAGCCCTGTTCAATAGCCAACGATAATAGAGCCCCTGACTCGGGCCTACTTACTTTTCGTATGCATGCGCAGTGGCTACCCTTTCAGAGATGTTTAAGCCGCCCAGTAGGCCTCTGAAATGGCTTAACGACTGCTGCTTAATGGCTAGAACAGGGACCGACCGCTTAACGTGCCCTCCGAAGCACGGAGATGCTCAGAAATTAAACGACTTTGGTGATCACCCATCTATGGACTGACCGCGAGCCTAATTGCTTGACCTCGGCAATCACTTAAGTTAGTTGTATTATATGTAGTAGTAGATTCCTGCTAAACACAAAGGTGACAAGCGAAGCAATGGTGATGCTGGAGGTCCTGGAGAGTGTGCCCAAACACAGATGCACTCTCTAGTCTCTCTACCATTCATACTCATATTCCGTTGGAACGGCTATCCATCACGACTGGGTTAAGATCAGTCGCAATACCGACAGCCTTTACGTGCTACCAGATGCACGAGTAGGACTATCATCTGTCTTGGCAGAAAAATCCCAATGACACTTTGGGCACCTGCACCTCATTAATTGCCGTTAAGCCAACGAGGCATTCAACTTTAAAAACTCAATTTAAATAACGTTAGGTACAGGTGTAGGGATAACATTTTTCACTCTTAACCCATCTAGGAAGGAAGATAATAAATAACCTGCGCTATAAATGAAACAATCGAGTCTTTACGAGTCTCAGGGTGATCTTGACACGTTCCTCGTAACTCGTATATTCACGGTTTATGGGATCTCATTACAGGGAGTTATTACTTGGTAGGCCGGGCTGGTCCGTGTGTACAGGGTGTTAGTTATTCATGCCCACACTCCAAATTGCTCGTTAAGCATCGATATTAGATCAGAATATATAATAAAAAACCCAAACCATGTTGTATCAAGGGTTTATCAACAAATATTGCCTTGTTATAACATAACTGTGAGAAGTTGTATTACATTTAACTGTACTCACCTATTATTGTTATATTTTTATGTTATGTGGTGAAATAAACAATTATCTTATCTTATCAAATTAATAATAATGAAAAATGCGCCCAATTTCGAGTCATGATCACGGCTTTAAAAGATTAAGTCAGTAAGTAAATATAGGCTTTAAAAAGTTATAAAAAAGTCACTCCACTGTAAACCGAACGCACAGCTAAGTTTTTCTATGGAATTTTGATGGTAAAACTGTAATTGTTAGAAATATCGTACCTACTACTTTTCGATAATAATATTTATCTACGTAAATTTATATCAATAAATAGAAAAGGTTTTTATTCACATGGACTTTAAAAAGCGCTTTTAAATAGGCAGCAAAAGCATTGTAGTATTAATTCGAAGTAGAAATACATTATTAGATCTGTGACTTAGACATATTTGATGATCATCATGTCAGCCGAAGTACATCCACTGCTGGATAAAGCCTCCCCAAAGAATGGGGGTATATGCTATAATCGCCACGCTTGGCAGACGGGTTGGCGATCGCAGTTTGATGGTTATAGTTCACGGTAAAACGCTGCTGCTCGTTCTCTGGTAGGTATTCCCTCGAACTTCCCTCGAACTCGATTTCAACGCCCCCCACTGGATGAGATAGGGTGATGATATTCTATGCCATCCTACATAATGTAATTTAAAAAATATAATTAAATTCATGATGGTATTGGTTTAATTAACTAGTAGTGGAGATCATGAGGCTTTTGATGCGGACGTACCATGGTCCACCCAAGGCACGTCTCATGAACCGAATCTGAAGCGTTTGGACTGCTTTTTTAAAAATATAACAATAAAAATATTTATTCACAAAATACAATACATTACAGTAACAAACAATTTTAAGCTAATGGTACATAATATATTAAATTAAAAAAATAGTTACCTATGTGCAAATTTTTACAAATTTACTGTGCCTCACACTAGGATTCCCTGTGTCGTGAAGTCCAGTTCCTTCCTAGATATTAAATAATTACAACTAAAAGTGGTATTTTATATAAAAAAGTAAAATTATATTAAATGAAAATGTTTGTGTGAACGTGTGTGTGAGAGAGACAGAGTGATTGATTGGTCGTGTGCGTGTGTGCATGTGAAAGACTGCGTATTACAAACCAATCTGTAATAGTTCTTCAGTTTGAATAGTTGAATAAACCTAGGGTCGAATGTACGTCTTGTAAATTCTCACCTTGTCTGCAAAAGACATTTTACTGCGCGCATTCAGGAGGCAGTACAATCGAGTAAAAACAAATGCATTCGACTTCAGTCGCATACTAACGCTCACCTTCGGCCATACAAGAACTACGTCTGGACGTGGAACTGTCCACATCTACATCCAATCCTACCGGAGGCTATTGCTACCTGTTTACCTGCCAGCCTACTAAGTGTAGTGTGAGTAGGTACAGTGAGGACTGAAGGAGAAATCTACCAATACAGCTGACTAGTATTTCAGAGGAGTAGCGGACTGAAGGGTAGCATTTACTAAAAAACTGAAGGGTTTAATCCTACCCACGCTTCTTTTTCATTTATAAAATCGCAACAAGATTAAATTTATAAAATTACTTAAGTATTAGACTTTTGGTGATTGTTCTTATAGACGACGCCCGCATATGGGAAATTAACTAGGTATTTACAGATACAAAGCGCACCTAGCCATTAAACAACTTTAAAGGTAGGGGAAATACGTACAAAATGACATATGGTTTTATATAAAGGTCATAACTCTTTAATGGTAATTCAGAGCACAATCATATTTCACACCAAAAATCTTTGGTTAATTATCTACTAAATCTTATCAACACTTTTGAGATAAACATATTTAAAAAAACAACAACATATTTAAAATTAGTATAACTGAGATTAGCAATAATCCATTTTGTCTATAGGTATGCTATGGATGGACATAATGGCATATGCCATTATGTCCATAGCATAATAGCATTCTCCATAGCGTCCTTATAATTACATGGTATTTTGGTATATCCGTAAACAAATAAACAACTATTAACTGAACCCTTTTCGACAAAATTGCATATGAGGCCACGGTGGGTTGTGACCTATTGCCCTAATAGATATTTGATGTGCCGGGCAGAGGTTGCCCATAAAATGAAACTAGTGCAGACTGTTGCAGCGATTGGTAGCGATTCTGTCCATGTTGTCATGTTTTGAGGGCTAATTTGAGTGTTCTGTGCCAGCGTTCGACGATGCCGTTTGACTGGGGATGAAAGGGACTTGTTCTTGTTTTGTTTATACCCATTGTTGACTTAAGGTTCGTGAACAGCTGACTTTCAAACTGTCGACCTTGATCCGATGTTATAGTAGCCGGGCAACCATATCGAGCTATCTAATGTTTGTAGATGGTCTTAGCGATAGGTTCTGCGGTGATTTCTTCGATAGGTATTACTTCAGTCCATTTTGTAGCGCGGTCGATCATTGTGAGTATGTACCGATGTCCCTGTGGTGTAGTGGGTAGCGACCCGACAATGTCGACGTATACGTGCTGAAATGTCGGTGGGAATGATGATATCTCGCTGTTTGTATGTCGTTGTATCTTGCATTGTTGACATTTTATACAAGCTTTAGCCCAGTTTCGAGCGCAGGGCGAGCTTACTTTTCGTATGCGCAGTGGCTACCCTTTCAGAGATGTTTAAACCGCCCAGTAGGCCTCTGACATGGCTTAACGACTGCTGCTTATGGCTAGAACAGGGACCGACCGCTTAACGTGCCCTCCGAAGCACGGAGATGCTCAGAAATTAAACCACTTTGGTGAGCACCCAGCTATGGACTGACAGCGAGCCTAGATGCTTCACCTCGCCAATCACTTAAGGACTAGTAGTTGTATTATATGTAGTAGTAATTCCTGTCCTAGTAGTTCCTGTTAAACATAAAGGTGACAAGCGAAGCAATGGTGATGCTGGAGATCCTGCAGAGTGTGCCCAAACCCAAACAGATGTACTCTCTACCTGATCTAGTCTCTCTACCTTTCATACTCATATTCCGTTGGAACGGCTATCCATCACGACTGGGTTAAAATCAGACGCAATACCGACAGCCTTTACGTGCTTTATCAACTGTCTTGGCAGAAAAATCCCATTTGGGCACCTGCACCTCATTAATCGCCGCTAAGCCAACGAGGCATTCAACTTTAAAAACTCAATTTAAATAACGTCACAGGTGTAGGGACAATATTTTTCACTCTTAACCCATCTAGCAAGGAAGATAATAAATAACCTGAGCTATAAATGAAACAATCGAGTCTTTACGAGTCTCAGGGTGATCTTGACACGTTCCTCGTAACTCGTATATTCACGGTTTATGGGATCTCATTACACGGAGTTATTACTTGGTAGGCCGGACTGGTCCGTGTATACAGGGTGTTAGTTATTCATGCCCACACTCCAAATTGCTCGTTAAGCATCGATATTAGATCAGAATATATAATAAAAAGCCCAAACCATGTTGTATCAAGGGTTTATCAACAAATAAACTAAACTAAATAAACTGTTGTTATAACATAACTATGAGAAATTAATGATAATGAAAAATGCGCCCAATTTCGAGTAATGATCACGGCTTTAAAAGATTAAGTCAGTAAGTAAATATAGGCTTTAAAAAGTTATAAAAAAGTCACTCCACTGTAAGCCGAACGCTCAGCTCAGTTTGCCTATTAAGGAATTTTGATGGTAAAACCGTGTTTGTTAGAAATATCGTACCTACTACTTTTCCATAATAATATTTAACTACGTAAATTTATATCAATAAATAGAAAAGGTTTTTATTCACATGGACTTTAAAAAGCGCTTTTAAATAGGCAGCAAAAGCATTGTAGTATTAATTCGAAGTAGAAATACATTATTAGATCTGTGACTTAGACGTATTTGATGATCATCATGTCAGCCGAAGTACATCCACTGCTGGACAAAGCCTCCCCAAAGAATGGGGGTATATGCTATAATGGCCACGCTTGGCAGACGGGTTGGCGATCGCAGTTTGATGGTCATAGTTCACAGAAAAAAACGCTGCTGCTCGTTCTCTGGTAGGTATTCCCTCGAACTCGATTTCAACGCCCCCCACTGGATGAGATAGGGTGATGATATTCTATGCCATCCTACATAATGTAATTTAAAAAATATAATTAAATTCATGATGGTATTGGTTTAATTAACTAGTAGTGGAGATCATGAGGCTTTTGTTGCGGACGTACCATGGTCCACCCAAGCCACGTCTCATGAACCAATTCTGAAGCGTTTGGACTGGTTTTTTAAAAATATAACAAAAAAAAATATTTATTCACAAAATACAATACATTACAGTAACAAACAATTTTAAGCTAATGGTACATAATATATTAAATTAAAAAAATAGTTATGTGCAAATTTTTACAAATTTACTGTGCCTCACACTAGGATTCCCTGTGTCGTGAAGTCCAGTTCCTTCCTAGATATTAAATAATTACAACTAAAAGTGGTATTTTATATAAAAAAGTAAAATTATATTAAATGAAAATGTTTGTGTGAACGTGTGTGTGAGAGAGACAGAGTGATTGATTGGTCGTGTGCGTGTGTGCATGTGAAAGACTGCGTATTACAAACCAATCTGTAATAGTTCTTCAGTTTGAATAGTTGAATAAACCTAGGGTCGAATGTACGTCTTGTAAATTCTCACCTTGTCTGCAAAAGACATTTTACTGCGCGCATTCAGGAGGCAGTACAATCGAGTAAAAACAAATGCATTCGACTTCAGTCGCATACTAACGCTCACCTTCGGCCATACAAGAACTACGTCTGGACGTGGAACTGTCCACATCTACATCCAATCCTACCGGAGGCTATTGCTACCTGTTTACCTGCCAGCCTACTAAGTGTAGTGTGAGTAGGTACAGTGAGGACTGAAGGAGAAATCTACCAATACAGCTGACTAGTATTTCAGAGGAGTAGCGGACTGAAGGGTAGCATTTACAAAAAAACTGAAGGGTTTAATCCTACCCACGCTTCTTTTTCATTTATAAAATCGCAACAAGATTAAATTTATAAAATTACTTAAGTATTAGACTTTTGGTGATTGTTCTTATAGACGACGCCCGCATATGGGAAATTAACTAGGTATTTACAGATACAAAGCGCACCTAGCCATTAAACAACTTTAAAGGTAGGGGAAATACGTACAAAATGACATATGGTTTTATATAAAGGTCATAACTCTTTAATGGTAATTCAGAGCACAATCATATTTCACACCAAAAATCTTTGGTTAATTATCTACTAAATCTTATCAACACTTTTGAGATAAACATATTTAAAAAAACAACAACATATTTAAAATTAGTATAACTGAGATTAGCAATAATCCATTTTGTCTATAGGTATGCTATGGATGGACATAATGGCATATGCCATTATGTCCATAGCATAATAGCATTCTCCATAGCGTCCTTATAATTACATGGTATTTTGGTATATCCGTAAACAAATAAACAACTATTAACTGAACCCTTTTCGACAAAATTGCATATGAGGCCACGGTGGGTTGTGACCTATTGCCCTAATAGATATTTGATGTGCCGGGCAGAGGTTGCCCATAAAATGAAACTAGTGCAGACTGTTGCAGCGATTGGTAGCGATTCTGTCCATGTTGTCATGTTTTGAGGGCTAATTTGAGTGTTCTGTGCCAGCGTTCGACGATGCCGTTTGACTGGGGATGAAAGGGACTTGTTCTTGTTTTGTTTATACCCATTGTTGACTTAAGGTTCGTGAACAGCTGACTTTCAAACTGTCGACCTTGATCCGATGTTATAGTAGCCGGGCAACCATATCGAGCTATCTAATGTTTGTAGATGGTCTTAGCGATAGGTTCTGCGGTGATTTCTTCGATAGGTATTACTTCAGTCCATTTTGTAGCGCGGTCGATCATTGTGAGTATGTACCGATGTCCCTGTGGTGTAGTGGGTAGCGACCCGACAATGTCGACGTATACGTGCTGAAATGTCGGTGGGAATGATGATATCTCGCTGTTTGTATGTCGTTGTATCTTGCATTGTTGACATTTTATACAAGCTTTAGCCCAGTTTCCGACGTCCGAATTCATAGACGGCCAGAAAAATTTTCGCGCCATAATTTTTCCGTGATTTTCGAATACCGGGTCGATTTATGTTGTGTACCGCATTGAATGCAGATTTTCTAAATGACTCCAGTAGGTATGGTCGAAAATATGGTGTTGACGTTTCGCAGTAAAGCTCGATGTTAGTTGTAGACATAGTTACTTTTTTTAGATCGATGTTACTCTACGTTTGGAGTTTCGCTATGTTTATGTCGTTATCTTGCTTACCACTAACAAAAAAAACGACGCGGTTGTCAGTTGCGCTCTTGACAGTATATGTCATCATGACGTATTTCCCCTACCTGTAGGCCACACGAATAATTCCTTGCAAAATATCTGGAAACTGATGTAAATTAAACTTAAATTAGATTTAATATATAAACAATTAGGCCAAGTGTGAGTCGCACTCTAGCACAATGGGGTTCTTACCTTTCTTAGACGTATAAAAAGCTATTTCATTGCCGCGCTTCGAACATTAGCAATTCCATGTAGCCTGAGTTATTTCTGGGAAGAACCAAAGATTATATAGTATCTAATTATTATGGTGGTTTAGACACTATTCTTTAAAATCCATTTAGTTAGGGCAACCTGGCTATGACTAGACACAGCCCAAATAATCGTACTCATCACTGAAAGATTTGTTGTGGATGATCATGATCAAACCCACGACTTCTGTCTACAACAGGCGACGACCAATGTACAACATAATCTAACCTGACTGTTGAATCAACTGTGTTCTTGGATATCACTATTGACTCAGCTACAATGAAGCCCACAAATAGAAAAACTGTCCGGCAAGTTAAGTTCTGCAGCATATGCAGTGACGACTATTAGACGGCTGACTGATGTTGACACAGCTAGAATGGTTTATTTCAGTTATTTTCATAGTGTAATTTCCTATAGAATTCTTCTCTGGGGTAGCTCTGCTGACATTAACACCATATTTATATTGCAAAAAAGAGCTGTAAGAGCTATAAATATAATCTTGGCCCGAGAGTGTCTCTAAGAGAAAAGTTCAAAGAGGTTAACATTCTAACTGTACCATCTCAGTGTACCTATATATGAAAACCTACTATTTGTGCATAAAAATATCGATTCCTGTAAAAGGAGCGATACACATAATGTAAATAATAATAATAATGTCCTCCGAGCCGAATTTCGGCCACGGCGGCCAGTCTCAACAGTGATTAGCCGTCTACGCGGGACATATAGTGCTCAAGTGTGTGCGCAAACACAGGAGCACTTTCTATTCCATCACTCTCATGATCCAATGGGACGCCTAGGCAACACGACCGGAAAGAAGTCAGGCACAGGACCGACGGCTTTACGTGCTCTCCGAGGCACGGGGGTATAATACTGCCAACTCCCAGACTTCGGGCTGATGCTGAGAATTTTTTCTTTTTACAGAAAAGTCCCAAAATCACTTTTTGGCCCGACCCGGGATTTGAACCCAGGACCTCGTTCTCTGTGGGTGAACTCGCTACCGCTAGACCAACGAGGCAGTCTATGTATATGTAAATACTAGATATAAGAATAATACAGGGTAACTCCAGGAGAGAGTTGGAAAATCTGGCTCAAACTTGCTTAAGTATGATAAGTGAATGGGGTAAAAGAAATCGCCTTACATTTGCTCCTCATAAAACCTACCAACTCCTTAAAGGTGAACTAAAATCCCCCCCGGGCGTAAAACTTAATAATGTTACTGTAAAACGCAAAATATCAACCTGTTATTTGGGTTTAGTTTTAGAAAAGAATTTCTCGTTTATAGAACATATTAAATCAGTTGGGGAAAAAGCTAAGCGAAACTTTTTTGCACTTACAAGGATATCGACGGCAACCTGGGGCCTCTCTTTTAATACTCTTAAAATCATTAACGGGGCAACCTATCTTGGGTGTATATGCTACGGCTCGCCTGTGTGGGCTGATAGGGCTACCATCGGAGCTGCTCGCCGTAAATTACTACAAAGCCAGAGGTTGGCGTTGATATTTCTGTGTAAAGCCTATAGAACAGTGAGCACAGAGGCCCTACCTGTCCTAGCGGGTGTACTACCGGTTGATCTTGAAGTTCAAAGACGAGCAGCAATGTATTATTCTACGCGCGATAATTTAGAAAATGATTTCTTATCTTTACGCGACCGTGGGAAAATAACCAGGCTATTTATGCCAATAGCTGACTTAAATAACGAACTACTAAATGAATGGCAATGTAGATGGAATACGTCAACCAAGGGTCGCCATCTGCACCAGTTCTTCCCGGACGTACGCGAACGGTTAAATAAAACTTGGCTAATCATAGACCATTGTGTTGCACAATTTCTTACCGGACACGGCAATTTTAAAAGTAAATTGTATAGTTTCAAATTAGTATCTTCACCAATCTGTCTGTGCTCAACATCCAGTAACGAATATGAACAAACTGCTCACCACATCCTGTGGGAGTGTGATCTCTGGCAAAATCAGCGTGATATTATGTTAAACAGCTTGCAACCAATATCTGGAGTAGTTTATTATACTGATCTTGTAGCAACAAGGAACAACTAAAATTACTTCACCAATTTCGAACTGGTTCTTGAATCGTTGGGTTCTGAGTATGCACACTACATCATCATGGGCGACTTTAATACCAATCTCCTAGTTCCAAATTCTCCTCGTTCCCGCAAATTCCTTCACATCGTCGAGTCAAGCAGCTTGCATGTGTTGCCGCTTCAAGCTACTCACCATAATGCGTCCGGTGATGATACTTGGCTCGATGTAATCCTCACCTCTAACCCGTCCTTGGTTTCCTCCCACGGACAGTACGATGCTCCTGGATTCTCCCATCATGACCTCACATTCATGTCCTATATCCTTAAGCCACCTAAAGTCAAACCCAAGGTACTGCGTGTGCGTTCTTTTGCTCGGATTAATGTTGAAAATTTGGCAAAGGATGCGTCCAATATCGACTGGAAGCAGCTGATGGAGGCTGATAACATTAATAGTAAGATCAGATTGTTAAATGAGGCTGTCACCAGGCTTTATGATATCCATGCACCCATTAAAAATGTTAGACTGAAACGTCCACCAGCGCCTTGGATGACGCAAGGGATCCGAATGGCAATGCGTCGCAGAGACCGTGCCTTTCGAAGATATAAAAAGGATCGATCTAATGAGCAATGGGGCTTGTTTAAGGTTGCTAGAAATCGGTGTAATAAGATGATACGTGACGCTAAACGCCGACATATTCTCGATAATATATCTTCTTCTACTCCTGCTGGTATCTGGAAGTTTTTGGGAACTCTGGGTATTGGCAAGTCGCGAAATTTAGACCTCCCCAGCACAATAAGTTTAGATGATCTTAATCTACATTTCACCACAAGTTCTTCTATTCAAAATTCAAATTCAAAAGTCGTTTATTCCGTTAAAATATTACATTTGTGTGGAATCGTCAATTTTTTTTACCCTACCGTGCAGTGCATGACGTGGCAGCTACTGAGAAACACTGCCAGAAAACTCAGTAGGAATCCTTTTTTAAAATATATATTTCTTAAATAAATTTACATTGTATTTAAATGTGTTAATTTAGAGCGACTCAATCCCAAGCTGTTTTGTCACTTAAATAATCAGAAGTTTTGTAATAAGCCCTGCTACACAAATTGGCTTTTATAATTCTTTTAAACTTATTCATAGACATTTCTCGGATATCACTGGGAAGTTTGTTATAGAATCTTATACATTGCCCCATAAAAGAGTTACTTACTTTGTGGAGACGGGTGGTATGTAACACAAAGTTATGCTTATATCGAGTATTTATATTATGAGTATCACTCCTTTTACAGAAGGAGTCTTTATATTTATGCATATAAATTAGATTCTCATATATATACTGACATGCTACAGTCAGAATGTTAATCTCTTTAAACTTCTCTCTCAAAGATTCTCGCGGACCAAGTTTATATATTGCTCTTACAGCTCTTTTTTGCAATACAAATATGGTGTTAATGTCCGCAGCGCTACCCCAGAGAAGAATTCCATAGGACATTATACTATGAAAATAACTGAAATAAACCATTCTAGCTGTATCCACATCAGTAAGCCGTCTTATAGTTTTAACAGCATATGCAGCAGAACTTAATTTGCCTGATAGTTTTTCTATTTGTGGGCCCCATTGTAGTTTTGAATCAATTGTGATACCCAAAAACACAGTTGACTCAACAGGGGTCAATCCAGCTCCATTAAGCTGTACATTGGTAGCCACCTGTTTCACATTAGGTGTAGAGAATTTTATGACTTTAGTTTTCTTGTCATTTAGCAAAAGATTATTAGCATTAAACCAATGAACAACTTTAGAGATTGCGTCATTTACTTCGTCAAAATTGCGTAATTGTCGATTTATTTTAAACGTCAATGAAGTATCATCCGCAAACAAAACAATCTCATGTTTATCCCTTACATAGTAGGGTAAGTCATTTATATAGATTAAAAATAAGAATGGGCCGAGAATCGATCCCTGTGGAACGCCCATTACCACTGGGGATCCCGCAGATTTTTTACCATTTATATCGACCTTCTGAATTCTATTGCCCAAGTAAGAAGTCAAAAGTTCGAGAGCCTTGTTCCTGATACCGTAGTGGTGTAGTTTCCTGACAAGAGTGTCATGATGAACACAATCAAATGCTTTGGACAAATCGCAAAAGATACCTAATGCATCCTGCGAGTCCTCCCAAGCCGCGAATATACTTTTTAACAGATTGACTCCTGCATCTATAGTTGAACAACCCTTCGTGAATCCAAACTGTTTCCGATGAAGTAAATTATGTATATTAAAGTGACTGAGCAACTGGCTAAGCATTAGCTTTTCAAATATTTTACTTAGAGTGGGCAATACGGAAATAGGTCGGAAATTTGAAGGATCTGAAGTATCACCAGCTTTAAACAATGGAATAATTTTACTATACTTCATCAAGTCAGGAAATACGCCAGATGCGACACAGCAATTGAACACAGCAGCTAGATGTGGGGCGATTATAGTTATAATTGATGAAATAGTCTTAACAGATAAACCCCACAGATCCCTAGTGGTTTTCATATTAATACTTTTGAAAGCATTCAAAATATCTTTAGGGTTAACCACCGAGAATTCAAAATCTGTGTCACACTTCTCTACGCTTTGCTGGAGTATTAGCTCAGCAGATACAGAAGAAGACGCAAGAGATTTGGTAACATCGATTGGAACATTAGAAAAATATTTTTCAAACTCAGTCGCCACTTCTAAATCGCTTTTAATGTCAACATTATTTATTCTTAAATTAAAATCACGACTACGTATTTTTTTCCTACCTGTCTCAGTATTAATAATCTTCCAGGTGGTTTTAATAATATTTGTCGAATTTTTTATAATATTTTTTAAGTACATCGATTTAGCAATGGAACAGGCTCTTCGAAAGGTTTTGGCATATTGTTTTACATGTTCTAGAAAAGTCGTATTTTGATTATAGGATCTTTCTTCATACAATTTATATAATTGATTGCGACTTTTATAAATTCCTGGAGTTGCCCAATCACAGAACATCAGACGGTTACTTACAGACAACTGTTTGGGTGTGAATATTGAGCAGAACTCACCATTAATCAAGTTGAATAAAGAGTTGTACAAGTGATCCGGATCACTATGATAGGGCAACAGTGCCAGTTTTCTTGCTATATTATATTTAAATATTCCTAAACGGCTTTCACTATATGGTATGTAACTTATTTGTGTACTTTGAACCTTTGGAGAATTTGAAAAAGTGACCAACTGACCAGAATGATCTGACTGAATCTTATTCATTATTAATTTATTTAAAGGTTTTGCCGAGCTAAATATATTGTCAATGCATGTAGCACTTGTGGCAGTAACTCTAGTTGGTTCTGTAAAGTTGTGATGTAAATTATAGGACATAAACAAATTTAAAAAATTACAACTTGTTGAGTTTTTCTCCAAAATATTTACATTAAAATCTCCACAAATGATAACAGTTTTATGGGTATTAGTTAACTTATTTAAGGCATCCTCCATAATGTCTGAAAAGGTATCAAATGGTGCACAACGAGGTTTGTAAAGACTCACAACAATAAATCGCTCCAACTCAACACATGAAATCTCTACTACTCGCTCAACAGAGAGGCTCACAACGTCACTTCTTTCTTTAAACTTCAACAAATTATTTATTAATATTAGAGAGCCACCATGAATATACTTTTCTCTGATGAACGAGCTTGCAACCTGGTGATTATTGAAGCTGGAAATGAATTGATGGCGTTGTAGCCAGTGCTCAGTTAAACATAAAATATCAATATTGCTACAATTCAAAAACAACTCCAATTCTAACTCTTTCCCCATCAAACCTTGAATATTTTGATGCACCAGGTTGATACAATTTTTTTGGTTTTTCTTATTGTAGGCATTTATGTTTGATGGGTTCACATTATTTTCCATTACAAGATCTGAACATTCCTTATCATGCTTGACAGTACAATTAATATTTGAATTTGCTATTACGCAAGAGTGATTCTCTATTGTCATATCAGTTAATTTAAATTATCCTGTATACAGATGTCACCATTCAAGCTGGATATGTCATTGTCAGTAGGAAAAGTACTGACATTATCTATAGCATCAGTACATTGCTCAAATATGTTCTTGGCTGAAATATGAAAACAATAACATAGCGACAAAGCTATTTGTCTGGTATAAAAACTAGGCAGATAACAATAGTTATCTTTTGTCATATAAAAGGGTTTCTTAACATATGAGTTAATGTCAATTACATGTAGTTTTTCTCTCATGTAGGTAGATATTGTATGTAATGTCAATAGATTATCAAACAAAAACCCAAACTATATATTTTTTAAATGGTCTAACGCGCTCCAATATAGATTGTTTTCATTTTTCTCCAGTTGATTCGAAGGACATTAAGAAGGTTATCCTATCTATCAAATCTAACGCGGTTGGCTGTGACAACATAAGTCGACGCATGTTAGTACCAATCCTGGACCACCTTCTTCCCGTAATAACCCATATCGTCAATTATTCCTTGTGCCATGGATCTTTTCCAACTTTATGGTGTAAAGCCTATGTCCGTCCACTTCCTAAAGTCACCAACCCATCACTTCTCACCCACTATCGTCCTATCTCTATCCTTCCCTTCCTATCCAAGGTACTTGAGTCCGCTGTCCATAAACAACTTTCCCATTTTATCCTATCCAATAACTTAATAAGTCCCTTACAATCCGGATTTAGGCCTGCTCATAGCACCACCACCGCTCTCCTAAAAGTGACTGGCGATATTAGGGCTGGTATGGAGTGCACTATGGTCACAGTCCTGGTGCTGGTTGATTTCTCCAACGCCTTTAATACCGTCAGTCACGATATCCTTTTATGTATCCTTTCCTACCTTAGGGTGTCTGACGAATCTCTGGAGTGGTTTTCTTCCTATCTTCAAGGGCGCCAACAGTCTGTTCGCAGTGGTGATGTTACATCAAACTGGTGTAAATTAGACACTGGCGTTCCTCAAGGCGGTATCCTTTCTCCCCTCTTATTTTCGGTATTTATAAATCTCTTAACTCAAAATCTTCAGTGTTCGTATCATCTATACGCCGATGATCTACAACTTTACGCACAGGCAAGCATCGATAAGTTAGCAGAAGCGATCGTCGCCATAAATAGGGATCTAGATTTAATTAGGGAGTGGGCTAACAGGTTTGGCTTGACTGTCAATCCCCTCAAATGTCAGGCTATCATTGTGGGCAGTTCCCGAATGATGAGTTAAGTGGATGTTGACAGTCAACCTCCAGTCTTATACAACAATTCTGTTATCCCATACTGCCAGAATGTTAAGGACCTTGGTCTGCTGGTTGATGCTACTTTAAGCTGGCAAAACCAAATCATTAGCGTCAGCCAAAGAGTGACTTGGATCTTGCGGTCACTGTATAGATTGAAGAATTTCCTACCATCCGAGACAAAAGTTACGCTCGTGCAGGCCCTTCTTTTTCCTATAATCGACTATGGTGATGTGTGCTACTTTGACCTGAATGCAGATCAACTCAATAAATTAGACCGTCTTCTGAATAACTGCATTCGATTCGTATTCAATCTTCGTAAGTACGACCATGTGTCATCTTACCGTTCTCAATTGAATTGGATGCCCATTCGGCACCGAAGAAATCTCAGAGCACTCACTACACTATTTTCTCTTCTCGACTCTCCAATATCTCCATCCTACTTAGCTCCCTATTTTCAGTATCTATCTTCTAACCACAACAAAAATCTCCGTTCCACTCATAACAGACTTTTACAATGCCCTTCCCATCGGACTAACTTCTTACATTCTTCCTTCTTCGTACAAGCTATTCTTCTCTGGAATGCGCTACCTCTGGAAATCAGAATGGCTAAGACGCGGGTTACTTTTAAAATCAAAACTCGTGACTACATTCACAAAAAAATTAAGGCAGAATCATCTTAATAATAGGTCTTTACCTATGAAATTGCCGTTTTGTATGAAAAAATTTAAACGAATTTTTTTCATGAATTTTTTTATTTGTATTAATCGAAGTAATCACCCATGCAATCAATGCATCTTTGCCATCGCAGTGGCAGTTTATTGATGCCCTTCTTAAAGAAATCAGCTGGACGGGAGGCAACAAATTCTTCAAAGGCATTTTGTACTGCCTCTCGGGTATTGAATTTTTTTCCCGCCAAGAAGTTATCCAAATTCTGGAAAAAGTAGTAGTCTGTAGGCGCAAGGTCTGGTGAGTAGGGCGGATGACGGAGAGCTTCCAACCCCAGTTCTTGCAACTTGGAGACCGTCTGCTGTGCAGTATGAGGTCGCGCGTTGTCGTGCAGGAGCAGCGGAGACGAGCGATTGACCAATGCTGGTTGGAGATGCGCCAGCTTCTCCATCATTGTGCTCAGTTCTTCACAGTACACATCTGCAGTAATGCTCACCCCGTTTGGTAAGAAGCTGTGATGAATCACACCGGCGCTAGACCACCAAACAGTGACCATCACTTTTCTAGGGGTAAGTTTTCGTTTAGGGCATTGTTTAGGTGCTGAACCAGGATCCAACCAACTTGCTGAGCGCTTGCGGTTATCAAACAGAATCCATTTTTCATCGCAGGTAACAATGCGGTTCAAAATTCCTTCATTTGTGTGTCTGTTGAGCAGTGCAAGGCACGTCTCGACGCGTACTTCGCGCTGGCGATCATTGAGTTCGTGGGGCACCCATTTGTCAAGCTTTTTTACCTTGCCAATTTGACGCAAATGGACCAATATTGTTTTGACGCTAACGTCGAAAGCTGCTGCTAATTCAGCCGTAGATTGTGTATCATCAGCTTCCACAACCGCCTTTAATTCGTCATTGTCGACCAAAGTCTTCGGACGACCGCGAGGTTCATTTTTCAGGTCGAAATTTCCAGAACGGAAGCGAGCAAACCAATAACAGGTGGTGCGTTGGTTTGTAGTGTTAGCTCCGTAAACGTCGTTGATGTTGCGTGCCGCTTGTGCCGCGTTGCTGCCACGACGGTACTCATATTCCATAATTACTCGAATTTTTAACGTATCCATGATGACGAAAAAGATTGAAATGCGATGAAAATGTAACACTAATCAATAAAGAAATGACTACTTTTGGAAAAAAGAATCCATGTTTTTAAAATAAAATTAATTTGAAATTAGAATTCTTAGCCAAACAAAAATTATTTTGATTTGAAATGGCCAGTACTGCAGAACGGCAATTTCATAGGTAAAGACCTAATATTACAGTTTGTGTATATATTATTATATATGTAATATATTTAATATATTTGTCTATATATTTATATATATATATTTATGTATTTATAGTATAGTGTGTAGTTACGTAACTATTATATTTATACGATTGTATTATATAGTACTTGTCAAGTATTTTAGTGATTTTTATTATACTTGGTCTATAGTGCACCTACCATATTATCTCTGCATCACCCTAAGGTTGACTGGGAGAGAATGCCTTTGGCATTAAGTCCGCCTTTGTACAGTTTTGTGCAATAAGTATAAATAAATAAATAAAAATAAAATAAACTTCCGTGCGTTTAAGCGTTTTTGCCATACCTACTATTGGAATCAAATATAACAGCTCACTTAGGACCCTTAAATTGATCCTCGGTGCTTTTGCAGCTGGCTTCTCTAGTTGCAAATCTCTCATTTTATGAGGCTATAGCCTCTTTACATCATTCTGTCTCCCGCTTTGCTCTGGAGGGAAGTGGAACTATTCATTTACTAACTCCTCCTTTTATCTGTTTCTGATTAAATTCGTTGCGGGATCCAAGACAGTTAAAGCGATTCCCCGGGACATGCCTGAGCTTCACCGCTCAGTGTCATTGTGTGCCACTGTTGATCCTGGCTTACAGGAGTTGCAGTGGTGGGTAAGAGGGAGGGACTAGTCCCGTTAAAAAAAAAAAATATAAGAATAATCTCATATTGCATACTACCCGTCTCCACAAAATAACTAACTCTTTTATAGGGCAATGTAGATATAAGATTCTATAACAAACTTCCCAATGATATTAGAGAATTGTCTACGAATAAGTTTAAAAGAATTATTAAAGCCAAATTGTGTAGCAGGGCATAGGTATTACAAAATTTCTGATTGTTTAAGTGATAAAAGTGCTTGGGAGACTGACTAAGCACTCAGGGTCTTAAACCACTAGACCAGTAAATTCCATACATAATGTCATCAAATATCCTTTAAAATATAATAAAAATTGTGGCAACATCACTTAAACAGGTTGAGTTATTTCATTTCAATGTTTGAGCGGTTTTTAAAGTGTAACCTTGTAGGTATAAATAATATTAATAAATATAATGAATGGGCGACACTTCGCAGCACAGCTGCTGGGTATCGATAAAAAACTACAAGTGTGGCGCATCGGCTAAGACAGTCGCCTCGCCGCTTCGTGTCGCGGGTTCGAGTCCCGCGCCGGACAATTATTTGTAGGTATGGCTCACAAATAGTTGTTCAGAGTCTGGATGTAATTTGTGTCCGACTATTATATAATTGCAAAGTTTGTAAAAGTACCCCGCGACACAGGGATAATATACACTAGTGCGGGCATTTAAAAAAAAATAATAACGCGGGCGTTGTCTTTAATAAAAAACAAAATAAAAAGTTTTACTGTCAATCGATACTAACAGGTGTTGCACAAATGAATAAAGACGGTTTTTGAATAACTTTATTATAAAAAGAAATAGGTATTCACATACATAATCAAATTATTTATAAGTCATAGTAAAGTTTACAATGTACACAATAATCTATACCTTATATTTTTAAATAGCTCGTAATATTAAAAATTTTAGTATTTTGTTTGCAACATTAATCTAATATCATTTTGTCTGTGCATTTTATACATATATATAGTAAGAAAAAATTATTATAAATTATATTATTATAAATAAGTAACATAACATTTAAAATTAATTATTAATAACACCACCTATTAACTTGCTTAGGCGCTATCGTTTTCAACCAAAGAAAAAACATATTTGACGAAACATATTTATTTTTATTTATTATTTATTTGACGGATTAGTTAGATGATCTATCAACATTCTAAGTTATTCTTCAAGTTATAGTTTTTAAAGTCACGGAAAAATCTAATTAACCCAAGATGCATACGAAGCATGCTAGATATAAAAAATACCTAAACTATATATAAAATCGTTCAGCGATTTAGTCGCTAATATTTATAACACTTTCCCCGCAACATATAACGCCCACAGGACATACGCAACTGAATAGTCCACTAAATTAGTATATAACCACATTTAGAATTTAAATTTATTAAATCTTCCATGCGCACGAAGAACACCTTCCATTCCTCGCCCTACTACTTATACAATCAGTTCAACACTGATGTAAAGATATTTCTTGAACAAAACATTTCTCAAGCTGATCAAGTCAAAAAGTCGAAGGTCTTTGACTAGTGTGTTTCCAGTGAGGACTTACGGAACAATCACCAGGTCCCTTACAATAGCCCACATAAGAGAAGGCCACCTAAAGAGTCATGCAGAGGGCTATGCTCAGTTAGTTAAAATAAAGAAGATCAGATGTTAGTTACAGATCATAAGGTATTGAGTGGCGTTCATGTCGCTAAATGACTAGATTTAATCATTACGTATAGATACACGTGTGTATTCAGTATAGCATTGCCTGTGTATAAAAGTATATCAAATCATCAGCCTGATATTTTCAAAGAAAATACAGTATTGCTTTTTGAATAGTGCATAACTTTTACTCATGTCTTTGGTTCTGTTTATTGTAGTCAAGTAATAAAGTGGACTGTTCAGATAGATTATTGTCCGCTAGATTATTTCTAGGATCTGGTATTTAGAACAGTTTCACCATAAATAAAAAAAAATATTATAAGACATTTCGGTGCATGCAATATGGAAATCCCTTATCACATACTTTACTTAAGCAGGTGTGTTTTCAGTTGACTTTGAGTAATATTTTACTATTTTTGTTTATTTCTACCAATACTTAATAAGCTAATTAATTATAAGAATACTCATATAAAACGAAGCTACGTCGGAAATCTTAGGCGCGTATAAAAATATAAATTATTATTTTGAATTAGGTAAGTATTCTACATAAAGTTGAATAAATGCTCTTCATAACATATTATTTTCGCAAGTCACATCCACATAACATATAAATATAAGCGCAATTAATTATACTAGCGCCACCCAGACTATTGTTGGTACTTTGGCGGGACCTACATGTTTATGTATATATATTTATAAATAATTCAAGCGAATCGCAGTGAAAGTATTGGAGTGGTGAACGGACACAACGTTACCGCGTCGTGGGTTCGAGTCCAACCCATACTTAAATATTTATAACTAGAAAATAAAAATAAACGCAGCTTTAAAATATTTTTATGTTAAAAATACTAAAGCTAATGTAAGTCCTTCAAATGTACCAACGATAATCTGCAGTGTGACTAATTTAGTTGTGCACGAAGCGAATATATGTGTTTCTACAGACGAGCGGCACTTCCTCGAAAATAGGGGATACGGTTCAGGAGTCGCGCCGACGACTGCACCACCTCTTTCGTCGTTAAAGTGCCACTCGTCTGTTACAGCTATAATATACACGATGTGATTTAAAACTAAGGTACATTCGTGCAAACAAGACGACATTTAAAACCCTCACAACATTGTATACTTTACAAAAATATAATTTGAATCTATAATTTATCATAATCAAAATTATAGCATTAAATCGAGGCCTTTAGAGCCCAATACAATAAGATAAATAATAAGAATAATTTCGTAACCCAATATTTCCTTGAAACTGAAATTTCAAGTTACAATACATGCGTTATAACTTACAATTATTCTCATACAAAAGTAGGATGATATCCTACATACATCCTACGTACATGGTTATTTAAAACACCAACAACCTCGCAGGACTAGATTGCTAACATCATAAACAACAACTTTTGTTCTACGAGTTCAGTCATAACTCAATACATGTAAAAAAATATCTTAAAAGTTTTTGTTATACTGTCGTGACATTTGTAGCTCTATGTTTCATTCATAAACGAAAGGACGACGCGCGAACGACGCCAAAATCGCGCGCGTGATCACGCCTTTGCGATGCTCGTAGAGTTATAAACATTAGAGCGGGAAATTTAATTTAATAAGTTGTTGCTTAGTTGGTGTTAACTATCTAGTGATTGTTAGTAACACTGTATATAGGAAAAGATAAAACAGCTTTCTCTTGCATATTTTGCAAACTCATGTTTGATGGGTGGTATTAAATTTGTTAATACTCCCAAGTAGTAATACTACACATTGTTTAAGTACAAATCTTATTTGAAGACTTGACTCAAAAGGTTTTGACAAAGTTTTTCCTCAAATATACAAAACCATTTATAAAAGTAAAAATAAATTAAGATAATAAATCAAATTATTCACAATAAACTCAGTATGTTTATACTCTGCTCACTCAAGATGTGAGTGACATGAAGACAAACACTGTACACTTTTCATAAATTTATTTTGTTTGAACCTGTCAAACTTATGGATTAAAATGGAGATGGAGTGGAGTGGATATTCGGTTATTTACTCCTTGTATTTTGAATACGACGTGGTTAATATCATTTATTTTAGGTCTGAAAGCAATTATTGAACGTGTTATTAAATCCCAATTTTCAGTCCAAGCTCACGTGGTAGCAAATATTAATTTATGTTATTTAATTTCAATACACCTGCTATTTAAGAAATATTATAACGTCTTCTCTATCTATCTCTCTTCTTGTCTCTCTATACCAGCACCAGAACTCTCTATACCAGAGTATCGTAGAGCCATGTAGTACAAAAGTGAAGTTGACACTCTTTTTAAACTGTATTTATAAGTGTTCTCCATAAAGTTATTGAGCCAGTCAAATATTTTTGACACTCTTTTTAAACTGTATTTATAAGTGTTCTCCATAAAGTTATTGAGCCAGTCAAATATTTTGTCTATCCGATTGGATTAGCTGTCGAAAAAAGGGGTAATGAAATTCATCGCTGACCATAGACATTATGAATAAATACTTACAAAGGCAAGAAGTAAACCTGGCGCCATTATTAACAACCGCACGTAATGAGAGACTTAGTCATTCGCCTGCCACCCACGGGGGCATCGAGAGATCTACATCTGACTTCGACACCCACAGGGGCAGCAGGCGACCCTCGTCTGCTCTACTACTAACAACCACGCCTCAGGAGCGACTTAGTCATTCGCCCACCACCCACGGAGGTATCGAGAGACTTACGTCTGACTTCGACACCGACAGGGGCAACAGGTGACCCTCGTCTGCTCTTATACTAACAAGACTGCTACTAACACCTGAAGAGCGACTTAGTCATTCGCCCGCCACCCACGGAGGCATCGAGAGACTTACGTCTGACTTCGACACCCACAGGGGCAACAGGTGACCCTCGTCTGCTCTACTACTAACAACCACGCCTGAGGAGCGACTTAGTCATTCGCCCGCCACCCACGGAGGTATCGAGAGACTTACGTCTGACTTCGACACCCACAGGGGCAACAGGTGACCCTCGTCTGCTCTACTACTAACAACCACGCCTGAGGAGCGACTTAGTCATTCGCCCGCCACCCACGGAGGTATCGAGAGACTTACGTCTGACTTCGACACCCACAGGGGCAACAGGTGACCCTCGTCTGCTCTACTACTAACAACCACGCCTGAGGAGCGACTTAGTCATTCGCCCGCCACCCACGGAGGTATCGAGAGACTTACGTCTGACTTCGACACCCACAGGGGCAACAGGTGACCCTCGTCTGCTCTACTACTAACAACCACGCCTGAGGAGCGACTTAGTCATTCGCCCGCCACCCACGGAGGTATCGAGAGACTTACGTCTGACTTCGACACCCACAGGGGCAACAGGTGACCCTCGTCTGCTCTACTATCAAAAACCAGATTCAATGAGCAAATCGGACATTCTCCTACAACCCACAGACAAAGTTTACAAAAAATAAAGAATGTAAGAAAAATCATGAATTTCAAAACCCATTTTCGACATGCACAATACAATCAGATTTAGGCGAAATTCAATTATGAAGTCACTAGAAACCTAAACTCAGTTAGGAGTTAGCATTTGGCGTCTACTCTGACCTCAACAGAATTTTATCGCCATTCTCATATACAAATAATTTTGATATACATTTAGCAGATATTGAAGGACAGCTCATGATTTTACGAACAGCTGAGCTCTGCCTCAGGTAGTCTAGCCCTTTTAAATTACTCTAGTAAGATGGGACTTAATGTAATTATTGATACCACGTGGGCTATAATTGAACAAAACACTGTTATTATCGAAATTATTAAACAAAGCGCCGATATATAATTCGTTTAGATTTATGATTTTCGACAGTCTCGTTGGTCCTGATAATGAGATGATACTGAGGGTCTGAGCCCCAGGTCCCGGGTGGAGCCAAAAAGTATTTTTGCGATTTAGATTTAGGCTCGTAGTCTGGATGTTTGTGTCACGGAGAGTGTCTACGTGTCTCGGAAAGCACGTAAAACTGTCGGTCCTGCAAATGACTTCTTTCCGGGCGTGTCGAAAAGCGGTCCCACCAGATAATAAAGAATAAAGTACTTGGCTCAAAAATGGGAAATAATAAATTTGTTTTGCTGGGTTTAAAACGCTAAGACTCATCATTAAAAACATGGTACGAATTTTCAGGCAACATACAGGTGTTGCCTGAAAATTCAAAAAAATTGTCGTAAAATCAACGCCAATACGTTCAATACTGCGATATTTTTTTATTACCGGCCAATCTATATTAATATATAAATTTTATCCAAGTCTTAAAATCCATTTAAAACTCTATTCCACGCACAATGGAAGAAATGTTAGGCAAAGGAAGCCTAATATGAAATTAAATCAATCAGTCACAGAAAAATCAAGATAAATATATATTTGATATACATAATGTACTTTATAGTATTTATTGGAAAATAATGTTGGATTCATCTCAAATTTGATTATCAAACGCAAAAGATTTATAATGTCAAACATCCTGTAACGTTCAAAATTAGTACAATTTTTTTTTAAATATGCATCAATTGTACAGAATGTGTAGGTCTTTGAAAAGTTTTCGCACCTCCGTCGGATAAGAAAAATTTCCGGCCTCCGTCAGATATGAAACATTTCCGCTCCACAGTTGGATACGAAAAATGTCCGTTCCATTTACGACTGAAAAATTTCAACGTCATCGCCGAATTTGAAATATATCCGCGTCATCGTAGTTTGAATTTTTTTAACGACAGACTAGACTAGCTATAAAACATGATATTTTTTAAACACTGCATCTATAAGCAAATAAACCTATTATAGCTTATAACTGTTATCTGTACCTGAATCGTAATGTTCTACTCAACAACGGAAGGCTTCATTTCTCAGGGAGTACATCCTGGTTAGTGTTGAAAATGACTAAAGTGGCTGAATTAGACTGACTGTCATTTACGGTCAAATTGGTCAAAAATGGTCATTAACTGTCAAAAATTGTCATTTTCAGTCAATTTGATTTCAGTAATATTTTAATACCTTTTAAGTTTTTGTCGTTGATAAACGTCTACAACTTCTAAATTAAAACAAAAAAGTGGTTTTGATGACTTATAGTATTATTATATAGTGTTAATCATTTTACATTTCTAATCATGCGTGCATTTAAGACAAAATGGCAACGTCGCATCGCCTCGTGCATCGACTATGATGTCGTCTTATCCTCTAATGATTTACCTAATAGAAAATAAAACGTTGCTTCATTTAAACTTGCATATAAATTGGGTACGTAAATAAATAATTGGGTGGCAGTCGAGAATATACAATAATATTTGAGTCAAATTGACTGAATTTGACAGTAAATGACCAGTCATTTAAGGTTTATGACAATTGTGACTAGTCATATATAGTCATTTTACATCTCTAATCCTGGTACTTACATCCATTTTACAGCAACAGCAAAGGTCAAATCATTGTAGGCGTACAATAAATTGTCGTTGTAGTTGATGAAAAAATCTACCCCAGAAGTGCCTTTTTTGATTACTTCCATCGGTAGCGAGTTCAACCTTGGAAATATTTTGGATTGTTGATTGTAAGAATTCTCTCTTATATATCTCGTACAGACGCCAGCACATCCAGCCACCCCAATATGTCAAATTTCTTTAATAGATTTTCAACTTTATCACGTAAAAATAAGGTTCATAACAGATTGGGGTAGCTTTATGTGCTGGCGTCTGTACATTAAGAAGAATCGCTCATTGTAAAAAGGAACAACATAGGGTGCATTTAATCCATAAACAATCCAAAATGTTTCAAGATATAGAAAAATTAAATATAGAGATTTTTTAAATAAAAAACGATTATTTCTTTAAAACCACACGACTGAAGTAAAATTTAGTAATACAAATCGTAACTGGCTATGAGAGACAGGGAAAGAAAATGTGTGCTCTCATGTCTCTCTTGCCCCTACAGTAATATACACAACGTAACTCTCGCTCTTTCTATCTACTGTTCGCCTGCCCCGATCACACTTTTCGTAACGCATTCAACAGCTTACTCCCCAAGTCCATAAAGAGGTTTTACTTAAAAAAAATCTTTTTAAAAAGAAGGGGGTGTTATAATTGGCTCCTTTTGAACGTTATCACGTCATTCCACTGCCTTACACTCACTCGACCACATTTGTAGCTCGCGCCTCTCCACACATTACATCGCTTGCGCATACGTCGAACCAGTAGCTCTTTCAAACAATAAGTGCAAGTTATACTCTTTGTGGGTATTTCCTGGAGCACCGCTTAGCTTTCCACATCTCCAGTGGTGCAGAAGCTTTAGTAGCGACCGACGGTTTTACGGATACACGGAAAAAAATATTCACCTGCTTTGGAGGGTAGACTCCAATAACCTAAAATCCTGTCCTCCTATTATTACAAACCGTGATCTTAAGTCAGTATACAGTTTTATTTAAAAGGAAGATTATTTATAGACTTACTCTAAACGTCGTTTAGTTCTAACATTATTTTTCAATAATACGAAGGAATACAATGTGTCAACTTAGTCGTGTAAAAGTCTGAACCCTAAGGCAGTGGGAATGTAGTAACCACCATATTTTGAACTATATTAGCTTGTAATATAGTTGAAATCAATAAAATTAGAAACACACATACTGCTTGCAAAGGGCTTAACCATATGACCCACCAATTTCCGATAAAGTAGACTTAAATAAAAATTGAACATAAAGCTCACTAAATTCTAGTAAATTTGCATAAGTTTCTATTATTTATCTTTATAAAAAAACGACAACGCTCGCATTAGGGAAATAAATCCCATAAAAAATTAACATTATAATTTAAAAGATAATTTTCTGTCTATGTCTTAGAATGAAATGATTAGAATATTTCCAATTGCTTATTTGCTTTTTTCTAAAAATAAACAACTAATTAATAATACTAAACTACAACAAATTTTATGGTAGTATAATTTTATCATATCAGCAACGGTTACACTAGTGTCAGAGTTGTTCAAGCCGCCAAGTAGGCAAGCCATATGGTCAGCTTTAACACTACTAAGAAAACACCTTGTACAGTCAACATAAGTAGATGATCAAAATCGGACCTGAGTTTTAAGTTTATGATGGTATTGGGCGGCAGTTTTCACTAGTTAATATTTTTTACACTTAACACTCACGCACACCTGCAACTAGATACTCTTCACCACCACACTATTTTGTCGCAATTTATGATAATTAGTATTAAATATCCGACTTGGATCATCTACTTTTGCTGTTGACTGTACATAACTATTCAAACACCATAATGAAATGTAGTTATTACAGATAAGTATAAAATTTACGTAGAAAACCTTACGGAGGCACTATCTACACATTATATTTTACAAAAGGAAGGTGTAACAAAAATATCTACCCATGAAACTTAACATACGTTACATATTTTTGCAACAACTGATTGTTATTCTTATAATAATATCCTGGGACATTATTTACACACGGCCATCTGATCCCAAACTAAGCAGAGCTTGTACTGTCGAAACCAGATGACTGATATACTACTTTTCCTTGGTAAATACATACTTGATAATTACACCCAGACTCCTGAGTCGTGCATGCATGAGTGCATGAACATGTCTGTTTGTCCTGACAAACAGACATGTTCATGCACACAAATATCTGTCCTAGGTGGTAATCTAACAAACGACCTCAAGCGTGAAAAGCAAGCATTTGCCAACCACCAATCTAGTATGAAAAGTTAATATATTTTGTGTATTTTACATGATATACACGATGTTTAGTTTCATGACCAAATTAAACTCCTCAATTTACTTTTATTATTGTTACACCTTGTATATAAATTTAAGGAAATTTCACAAGAAATAACAGTCTATTATAATTACTTACATAATTAAAGTTTATAAAAAAATCATGAAGCTTTAGGAATTTGGTGCTTTCGAGTATAAATTTTGTAAAGAGAAAAAAAGTTAAAAAATTGTAACGTGGCTGATGACAAATGGGCCCGAGGTAACGATGTCGTTTACTGGGGCTCTACCGGCTAAGTCGCCGAACATCGATTTCTTAAATGGCGTTAAAATAAATAAAGGTTAAAAATTACTAAATCAATCATTACATCGGCTTCCATGAGCACATGTGACGTCATAAATGGTCCGGAATCGATTTTCAACGTTGAAGCCGATTTAATGATTGATTAAGTCATTTTTCAAACATCGATTTCTTAAATGGCGTTAAAATAAATAAAGGTTAAAAATGACTTAATCAATCGTTAAATCGGCTTCAACGTTGAAAATCGATTCCGGACCATTTATGACGTCACATGTGCTCATGGAAGCTGATGTAACGATTGATTTAGTAATTTTTAACCTTTATTTATTTTAACGCCATTTAAGAAATCGATGTTCGGCGACCTAGCCGGTAGAGCCCCTGACGTCAACTTACTACTTCACCAGTCGAAACACGCTCACATGATAAGCTCGAGTAGGGCAACCCGGGCGAGATGGTTGTACGCAAGTGAAGCCTGTCTGTCAGTCCCCGGTCTATCATGTTATCACTGAATAGGTGTAAGGTACTTTTATTCAAAAAAAATGTATGGGTAAAATTAGCTTAAATGCTATACAACCGATCTTAATGTTTATCTGATAGCCAGATGCTCTGTAATTGATAAGGTTAAGTAAGTTTATGTAACGTAGAGGTATCCATAAAGAATGTTTAATGTGATTCAATCTCACATAGCTCGTAGAACCGACATCCGCGGTGGGCGAAAGGTTTCTGACTAACGACGATGTTTGTGGGATGTAGGGGACAAGGTAAATTAACGATATTGGAAGGGGATGGTGAGACCGGCCATTGTGGAGATCCTTAGAGTTGGCCTTTGTCCAGCAGTGGAGGTCTTGGGTTTTATATGGTTAGTAGTTTTACATAACAGCTAATAAATGTCGCCAAAGTGGTTGTCGATGTCGAAACATTTATCGAAGTTATACTTCTTTTGGCGCGATGGAGAAAAATGATGAGAGTGAATTTTTACGATGCGCGCGCACACCGACACCTAAATTTAACAGCATGAAGTTAGTTCTAGGTGGTATGAAAATTGATAACTATGTTCAAGTTGTATATTCTAGTATTTTTATTTAAATAAAATCTTTTTGATTAATTTTAATATTTATCGTTAATCACTACTGCATTTAAGTAATTTTTTTTCCATACGCCAAAGAAGTATAACTTCTAACGCGTGTACATAAGTACACACAGAATTTTATATTACAGATTTTGTACGCAGCCTATTAGGGAAGAGAAATAGGGAACCAATATTACATTATAACCTCGCAATTAGCAGTACCATCCATTATGGCCTCTGTGTCCGAGTGAGGGTACTCAGAACGTGTATTCTCTGAGGGTCTATAAAGCATTTAAAAATGAACCCACACAGATAATTCCAGCACAGGTTCAATGTCGTATCATCCGGGATACACTATTTTTAAAACAATATTTTCACGTTAAAATGAAACTAAGTGAATAAAATCTGCGCCATCGTCAAATTGGGAAAAAATCCGTGCCTGTGCCGTCATATTGGGAAAATAACCGTTGTATTTCAAAAAAATCCGTACCCTCGTCGAATTTAAAAAAATTCCGCCTCTCCGTCGGATATTTAAAATTTCCGCACCTCCGTCAGATATGAAAATTTTTCATTACATTTAGGACAAATTTCCACGTCATCGTCGAATCTGAAATATAACCGCGCCATCGTAGTTTGAAAATTATTGGTATTTGGAAAATCTTTGATTACAGTTTATTTATTTACAAAAAGGACAATGATTGTAACGAATTTAACATTTTTAACTGCACGTTGTATAATGAAAACAGTTACGCACTTATAACCCTTACTGTAAATCAGAAACAAATCTAAAACTGAACCTCAATTTGTTAAAGTTAAGCACCAAATTCCTATAGCCAAAACCTGGATTGTTACATGAAGAATTCCCTGTTCTCCTGCGGTGGTCAAGTGTGCCTCATCTGCGTGGAGTTGCCTGTGGGGCTCTGACAGTTGGGCACGTCTATCACTGTGATCTCTATGACGCGGAGACCTCGGAGGATGGGGTCTGTGATGTGGATCCCTCTCGGGTTGTACACTCGTTCGTTTTGTGTCGCGATAAATTTTGAAACTTTCCTTAGGTGCTGTGGAGATGAGAAATAATTTACATTACAATAAAGAACTCTTTATTATACCGGGTCGATTCGCGCATCCAACGAATCATTGTGTAAAAAACGAATTAAGTATTAAATCCTTTCCGATTTCTCTGATACGACTTAAGGACTGTTGTCTACGGGCTATAGCCCGGGATCAACAGCTTTATATGTAATGTCCTCCTAGCCGCAATCCGGCCACGGCGGCCAGTCTCAATATAGATTAGCCATCTGCGCGGGACATATTATAGTGCACAAGTGTGTGCGCAAACACAGGAGCACTTTCTATTCCATCACTCTCATGATCCGATGGGACGCCTAGCGCCACGACCGGAAAGAGGTCAGGTACAGGACCGACGGCTTTACGTGCTCTCCGAGGCACGGGGGTATAATACCACCAACTCCCAGACTTCGGGCTGAGGCTGAGAAATTTTTCGTTTTACAGAATAGTCCCAAACTCACTTTTTGGCCCGACCCGGGATTTGAACCCAGGACCTCGTTCTCTGCGGGTGAACACGCTACCGCTAGACCAACGAGGCAGTCACCCATCTTTATATGTAATCACCCATCTTTAATCTTACAGCGTTATTAGCTACTAGCAGTGCCCGCCTACTTCGAGGGGTATGCCGTAGTAACCGCGTTAGGTGGTAGCTAGTACACAGGTGGCGCTGCTGTCCGACTACCTGCATTATCCCTTAATGGCCTTTTATGACCCCCTGTGTTGGGGCCCTGTTATATTTTCTAGGCCGGAACCCACACGGCTCCAGTAGCATTAGAGTAGCATTTAGCATGACGAAATTCACTTTACAATATATGCTAATGGGCCGTAATGCACGGCAGTTATTTTATGTCACACTAGCTGTGCCCGCGACTTCGTTCGCGTGTTAATTAGTTTATTTTGTTTTTTTTTGTTTTTTAATAAAATAAATTACTTTTTCTAAAATAAAAGTAGCCTAAGTTACTCCTTATTACATCAGCTACCTGCCAATAAAAGTCCCGTCAAAATCGGTCCAGCCGTTTCAGAGATTAGCCGGAACAAACAGACAGACAAAAATTGTAAAAATTTTACAATTTTTGTCTGTCTTTTTGTACCCTATATATATTCATATTTATGTAGTAAAAACCGGTTATTTCAATATTACAAACAGACACTCCAATTTTATTTATTTGTATAGATGTATAGATTAGTATACGCAAATAAGTATTACTTAATGAACTCATAGGATTTCACTAATATTTTAGTCAATGTCATTGTGTAATTCAATTTAACTAAATGGCTCTGTGATTTTCACACACAAATCTATAAAGTTCAACGAATTCGTATAAGGGTCAATTTACACTGCCGCGGAATGGAATGGAAGCGAATATTTGCAACGAAATTGTACATAGCATAATGAACTTGTATCTCAATAATTAATTTTAGTATTAATATTCAGTCGTTTTATAAATTGTAACTACTAATTATAATTAATGTTAAATGTTTTTGTAAATTTATTATTGTTAATGCTTTTATAACTTTATTTTGTAAGTATACATTTATATAAGTTATATGTTTAACCTTAGTTAAGTATTTAGCAACTTTCAATGTACCATTATTATTTTATTGTATTCAAAATATTTTATATAGTTAATTTTTGCTAATTTGATTTGCATGCTGTGTTAGCCTATAAGTGAGTATTACACGAAACTCTGTAACATTTAGCTTATAACTCTTATATTCAAATGTGTAAATAATCTTTGGTTAACCTACTAAAATAAATAAAAAGAAAGTATGTCTATTTCGTAAGATACAATCTAAATACGTTCAAAATTAAAAGTCGTGCGTCTTCTGGGGAATTTTGGAGCATTCGCCTCTTCATTAGCTCGTATTTAGATTGTATCTTACATAATTGACATAGATTAATTATGCTTTGCATAATTTTGTTGCAGAAATTTGCTTCCGTTCCATTCCGGGGCGATTTAAATTGAGCCTAACTAGCATTTAATTTTAACACAAATCTAAAGTTTTTATTTAGCTCATGCAAAAGGATTTTATTCAAGTTAATATCCAAATTCCATTCCAGACGCAATAGTTAAACAAAATATGAAACTGTAATAATTGCAATGATAAAATCAAAATAAATAAAATAAAACCGTTTTTATTTTAAACGTGTGTTAAAAAGCGCTAGAAAATAATTAGTTAAACATGTTTGGAATATTACAACTTTTTATATTTCAACATTGAGATTCTCATCTAACTAAATAGTACCTACAGGTTAAGTTAAATTGCAAATTAATTTATTGAGGGGATGTGCAATTATCGTACACAGTAAGAAACTGATATATATCCCCTCAATAACCACCAACGCCACGCTTGGCAGACGAGTTGGCGATCGCAGTGAGATGGTCATAGTACACAGTAAGAAACTGCTACCCGTCCTCTGGTAGATATTCCCTCGGGTCGTCTTCTACGTCCCCCACGGGATGAGATGGGATGAAGATATTTCGTCACCACTTAAATTCAACTACAACTCTATTATAGCGTTGTAATAGGAACTAAATCTCATTAAATTATTAGGGTATAACATTATTATTAGGACCTTATGTAAGGACGGTCGCGTTAAAATGCTACTACCGAGTCCAATAGGCTCCAACTGAGAAGACCCAGCGAAACTAACTCTGCGGGTTCCTCTAGTGCCAATTTCAACACGGCCCAGGTGTGACTCTCAACTCCAGTGTGGATGTACAAGGGATTTAGTCCACTTAATAATAATTTACATGCGTTAGTTACAATGATAACTTAGACTGATTTCAGAGTCGCGCGCGCGAGCGGCGCCGGCCAAACGCGCGCGCTTTTTAATTACACTAGATAGTAGTTGCGTTTCATAGTCACGCAGTTCTAACGCGCCGTCGCACAGTGGTTCGTGTAGAACAAGCTAGCTGGACAATATTATTTGTTTCGATTTTTATTTATAAATGAGGTTATTAAGCAAAGATATAAGGGTCATAATACTATTTGAGGTCCATTGGTCGTTTGAGCAGGTATAGTGAAATAAAAACACAATATTTTTTTAAACAATTTTATAAATAAATTTAACTATAAATGTAACTATAAAATCTAATATCAGATACATAAAATACCTACTTAAAAACTAAATCGATCACTCATCATCACTATCATCAGATGAATCATCCATTGAATAGTCATGATCATGAGTGGCAGAACTATGAAAACTAGAAACTATATTAACATTTTGTTCCTTAAAGCTAGGTTGAACTAATAAATCTAGGACTTCGATAGGGAATGAACCTATTTTCTTCCGGGGAATTTCTCTTAAACCATTTATTACAGGGTCAGATGTTATCAATAACATATTAAGTAAATCTCTATTCGTAGCTATTCTTTGCACAGCTGCTATTTCTTGCACAGCTGCTCCACTTTTCAGCCAATTTTGAAGAATATTTTGAGATGATGACCTTGACGTCTCTCAGGGACTGCTCCGTAACACCATCAAAGTCATGTCTCAAAGATATAAACCGAAAGAGCTCCACGTTTCGCGTTTCCTTCGGGTGTTTTAGCCATTCTTCAAAAAAGTCCATTTTTGAGACGGTGAAAACTGTTTAAAGAAAAAAAAAGAAAAAAATTAGTTGTGCAAATAATTCGCAATATTTTTTTCTACTAATTACTACTAGATACTTGTGAGAATCATATAAAATAGATTTTACAGAGTGGACATGAGTGGACATGTAATATTTTGACTATTGAATTCAAAAATATGGGTGAAAAAGTCCACTTTTATCGAAACATTTAATTTAATAAAATTAAATAATGAAGATCCTGTGATAAAAATTAACTAAAACAAAACTACTTACCCTTATGTACACAATCCATCACAAAAACACTATCACAAATTTCTTTTAGTGACTTAAAATAATGTTAACAATATGGTGTAAAAATGCAAATGAATGCACTTTGAATTATCAACACTTTATATACTTACCTTAATGACGGGCCTAATGAGGGTAATTACGAAAATTAATAGATGTATTCCTTAATGTATAGGGCTAATGAGTTCATCTTAATAATTAACTATTAGGAATTGAAGAGTTGTTTTTGTCCAGCTAGTTTGTTCTACGCGAATCACAGTGCGTCGGCCAGCGCTGCAAGAGCTCCTCTACTGGCAGCTAGCGTTTCAGAGTGACGCGGCTGTTGAGACGCGCTGTCCGCCGGCGCGTGCCGCGCGCGTCACTCTGAAATCACCCTTATAAACTAATGTTAGTAACAATTATTCCTTGCTGCTTGAGCATCGTGCCAGAGCCCGCCGACCCTGGTAAATGTTTACTTGACTACGTGCAGTCGTATCCACCTTCCCAAGATCATCCCACCTATCGCCCAAAGTTATAAGAATGATGTTGGGGCTGGCGCGCATACGACGTAGCAGAGATCCAGACCTCTGGCGCATGATGGCCGAAAAACTATCAACGGCAAGCAAGCATTCCGGACCCGCTACAAAAACGCGGCAGCCCCATCAACACCCGAAACGTGTTAATGAGCAGTAGAACGGACTAAAATAATTTAAAATGGATGCTACCTTCTCATAATGTGTTTCTGTGCATATATATATGAAGTACGCAGTGAGGCAGGCGAGGCATCCCTCGCAGTACGTGCTGCAGTCTGCCGTCTCCGCCATGTCAAAGTGTTCGTTCAGCCTTTCCATCGTGTATTCAAACGTCTGTCGGTCTATCTGGAATGTCAACATTTTACATTAGGGTAACTGTAAAAAAAACAACAGACAAGAGCGTGTCGGACTCGCCCACCGAGAGTTCAGTTCAGCTACGTATAGTATACTAGCTATGCCCCGCGTTAGTTTTGGCGTAAAAGAGTAACAAACATACATCTATACTCACAAACTTTCGCATTTATAATATCAGTAGGATGTGTACCTCTAGCGGTTTTAGCAGTGCACGCCCGAATAACTCGCAGATGGTAGATTTTTTCCTACTTCCTTGACGCATATCGTCATATTTTGGACAATTCACACAATATCTTTATAAATTGTAGCCTATGTTTTATTCTGATGTATAAGCTATATTATTGTAAAGTTTCATTAAAATCCATTCAGTAGTTTTTACGTGAAAGAGTAACAAACATCCATCCTTACTTCCAAACTTTCGCGTTTATAAAGTCGCATAGTTACATACTTACCTACAATTAGTAGGTATATACATAATACTGTTCGTTACGGGAACATAAATAAAAATAGGCTACTTACAGGATAACTTTTTATTGGCAAAAAATATAAATAATCCAGTAACTATATCGGGACTAGTCCCTCCCTCTTACCCCCCACCGCAACTCCGGTAAGCCAGGATCAACAGTGGCACACAATGAAATGACACTGAGCGGTGAGGCTCAGGCATGTCCCGGGGAATCTCTTTAACTGTCTTGGATCCCGCAACGAATTTAATCAGAAAGAAATAAAAGTAGGAGTTAGAAAATGAATACTTCCACTTCCCTCCAGAGCAAAGCGGGAGACAGAATGATGTAAAGAGGCTATAGCCTCATAAAACGAGAGAATTGCAACTAGAGAAGCCAGCTGCAAATGCACCGAGGATCAATTTAAGAGTCCTATAGTCCTGAGCTGTTATATTTGATTCCAATAGTAGGTATGGCAAAAGCGCTTAAACGCACGGAAGTTGTACCTTGTTGCTACAAGATCTGTATAATAAACTGTGTGCTAACTAGTTGCCGAGCCATCGGTAAGTGCCGTCCAATGCGCTTGCGCAGCGTTAGGCCTACCCATTATATAACGATATCTGCGGAGAAGTCGACATTTTCAATAACAGATTGTCCACCTATAAAAGAATATGTTTTGATATTATTAAGTAATTTAAATTGTTTTATCATTAATATTCACTTTTTACTCTTTGTTTTATATTTTATGTTTCGTTTTTTATGTTAATTTTGTTTCCTAAATTTTAATTTTATTTTAGCTATAGTATTTTTCATTTTATATTTAGTTTTAGTTGTTATATATTTTTTGTTTTTTACTGATGTCACGAGTGTCATGAATCTGTGCATGTTGTGACACCTTAATAAACTGTGCATTTGATTTAAATTTTTAAGTGTTGTATTTAGACTAGCAATAATGTAACAGTTACTAGTTGTCCTAAATAAATAAATGACCCCCGCACTCTTTCCTTACTTCTCCGAAACAGGTTGGCGGTCTGTAGAAGCGCAGACATATACCTACTATACCTACATAGCTCAGGAATCGATTATTAGGTATACCTGCTTTGTGATTTCATCATCATCATCAAATCAGTCGAAAGACGCCCACTGCTGGACGAAGACCTCCCCAAACATCTCTACAATTGCCGGTCTATCCGCATCCAGCGATAGCGTTTAAGTTAGAAGATTTTGTGATTTAAGTTATAATATTATGTATATGTTTTCAGATTTCTCCCTATCCTGTAGTATGAGACGGTATTACTTGCCAAATTCCATAGTTTTAGGTCATCAGCACATACCCTTTAAATTTGAATTCCCTTGAGAGTGTCGAAATTTATTTATTTTTTAATTATTTCTCTTAGGAAGACCAACAGCTTTCAGCGACATTTTAGCGTTGTATGTATACATAACAGAGAGCCATTAATAGGTCTCCACCAATAAGTGCGAAATATACGTTATTTGCGGCATAAACGCATATCGTAGCTTCTATTTACTTTAAGTTAGAAACTTGATTTTTCAGAGCTACAAAGGACTGTAGACCGACCTATACTGTTTTAATTTTAACTCTATATCTCCACGCATTCTCGAAATAAAGGGTCTTGACAGGTTCAATATCATTACTTAAGTTCTTGTGTTTATAACGACAGTTGCATTTTAATACTACCTCTCACCAGATCAAATGTGCGCTAACCCAGCAAAACAAACTCAGCGGGTGTATCTAAAATCGCATATACATATACATAAAAGTTATTCCAGGATAAATTTTCACCAGAGGTCATGGGTTAGATTCCCATCCAGGACAGATATTTGTGTGCATGAACATGTCTGTTTGTCCTGAGTCTGGGTGTAAATATCTATATAAGTATGTATTTACAAAGGAAAAATAATATATTGTGTAGTATATCAGTTATGTTTCCTTAGTACAAGCTCTGCTTAGTTTGGGATCAGATGTGTAAATAAAGTCCCAGGATATTATTATTATTCTATCTCCACATTGATAATGAATTTATCATTATAACTAGATCCTGTTTCACACCACATCATTTGCACTATACATTCTTTTTTATTTTAAATCAACATAATAACTGACAGAAATCTCTGCTAGATTCTTAACAATTTTTCTTCTTGTCTTTCTGTCTTCTAGCTGGAAGAAATTTCTATTTGGATAACCAGTTCATTTTATATTCTTTTTACCATTTGTTTGTTTTCTAGAGTGCACATTAATTATTAAATAAATAAATAAAATACTGAGTCCAGAAGAATACTTTCTCTTACAACCTGTATAAAACAGTAACACAATACTGCTAAATAATTTTTATTTGATAACTGCCTTGGATCTTTAATATTTTTCAAAGAGAACATACAAATTGCTATCACAGCAAGATAAGTAAATATATTTCAGGTAGTTATAGATATACCGCACCCAGGAAATGAGATAAGTAATGGTAATTAGGTTTAGCTCACTAAGACATATATGTGTAAATAAATAAATATCCTGGGACATTATCGATACACACCCATCTGATCCCAAACTAAGCAGAGCTTGTACTATGGAAACCAGATAACTGATATACTACTTTTCTTTTGTTACTTCATACTTATAGAGATAATTTCACCCAGACTCAGGACAAACAGACATGTTCATGCACACAAATCTGTCCTGGGTGGGAATTGAACCCATAACCTCTGGCGTGAAAAGCAAGCATTTGCCAACCACACCAACAGTTTATCAAGATATAAAATTCCTGATTCCAGGGTAGTACTGAGAATTTCTATTATCACAAAAAATCATAATGGTACTTAACTGTTTTTCTATAGCCCAACTGTCAATTTGTTGAACCCAGTTGTGCCTACTTGGTCCAACAAGGCTGTCAAACTAACTAGGAGTATGATATAACTATGGTGCGATTTCCATTGAAGCAATGAATCTAATATTGACGGTCACCATAGCTTAGTTGGTAGTGATCCTGCCTACGAAGCTGGTGGTCCTGGGTTTGAATCCCGGTAAGTGCAAATATTTGTGTGATGAGCACGGATATTTGTTTCTGAGTCATGGATGTTTTCTATGTATTTATCTATCTATATTGTCTATATAAGTATGTATATTGTCACCTGGTACCCATAGTACAAGCTTTGCTTAGTTTGGGGCTAGGATGATCTGTGTGACATTGTACCAAATAGGCTACGGAGACCGTCGACATAAAGGCATTATAAAAAAATATAACTTCTAAACACGAAAGCAATGTTTTTACATAGTTTTACAACACTGTAGGTATCAAAATCACAATGAAATATTTCAAAATTGCATTCTGTTTTATGAATTAGTATGAAGTCTTATGAATTAAAAGTCAATTAAAAAATTTCACCAAACTCAAATTCAGGCGACTCGATACGAGATCCAACCCACATATTTAATAGTCAGTTCTGGCTGTAGTAACCTTACTGGGCTAGATCTATAATTCTCATGGGTAGCAACTGCTCATGTAAATAAATAAAATAAAACAAACTGCAAAATGAGCATGGCTTTACAATAGTATTTAAGCCAATTTAAGGATTATGTTTAACATATTTTGTGATTAAATATTCTGCAAGGTGTGAGTGAATGGATGCAGATGATGCCTGCCATAGAAATCGTCTAGTGAACTGAAAGGAAAGCACAAAAGATGTCACAAACCTTTAACAGAAAAACATTAAGAGCAACTTACGTTTTCATGAATAAAACAGTTCTTGTAACCAATTCTCCCAGTTTTCATTCACACATTGCACCAAACCACATTTTAATTTATATAAATCTAATAAAACTTCTTAAAATACTGTATAAAGTTCAAAATCATACAACTTGGGCACAGGAAGGACGCCCAAACTTCAACTTTTTATCACATAAACAATTGACGATCACTCACCCGATCTTCAAGTTCTGGAGGGAACCGTGTCTGAAACTTGACAGCAGTGCCTTCAGAATAGTCCCTTTGTATGAATATCTTTATCCCTTGCTGTGTGGGAGTTTGTTGACTGCCAGGCGTATTGGGGCCCGACGGTATTCGATTGTTCGCCATCATTGGGAATTAGTACACACAGTCCATCCACAGATAAATAACGCTAGAGGAATGCTTTGTGTTATAAATGTATCATAGTTAAAACATCTCGCAGTAAAGAGGATAATATGAGATGAATTCTTAGTTTTGTCGAGATTTATTTCGATAAGTCAATGACGTGCGTCACTCGTCCGTCAGTAAATGACAGATAAGCGTAATAGGTGTTGCCAGTTGCAATATGTATCAAAGCGCCATGACACATTCTCAAAGGAAAAAGTAGATAGAGTTACCTTACTTATGAAAACGCCTTGCAAAAAAGAACATTATATATTAAATTGGCTGGTAATTAGGGCTTTGATATCAATACTTAGCTTCTTTTTGCTAACAAACCCCTGTAGCAGATTTTGTCCGGTCAAATTAGACTTAAAAATAGGAGTAAGGTTACAATCATTCCCATTAGGCTGAAAATTGGTAGGATTATTAGTTAATACTATTATAAAGGAAATGTGAAAGGTCCTCATCGATCCAACACGTACAAAAATATTGACTCGGGGTCAAAGGTCACAAAAACGGGTTTTTCGCGATTTTCAGCAAAACGGTAAGTTTAATCATAAAATTATCTTACACAGAATTGTCGATTAGATAGTTATCTATAAAAAAATCTTTAAATATTTTTTGATGTGAAACATCTATAGCCGCACGTAAAACAAATTTCTGGTGTGGCGACGCATGCCGTGACGCATGCGCAATCGACTTTTTATTTTATCATTATGACATCTATCACAATATGTTCTTTTCTGCATATTACTTTTACAAAATAATGTCGATGTTTCACATCTGCCAGGCGTCCCGTGGCGGCTCACATTTTTTTCCCAATATCCACAGTTTTTTAGATAGGTATAACGATTCTAAAAGTTGAAATAGTTGTAATCGTCATAACATGCACACGCTTCCAGCCACGCCACGCCACCTTTGAAATAGTGTACTTAGCGCGTTTTTTTTATGTAGTTTCCCCGGTAGGCCTATTCCACTTATCTTTTATTTAAAGCGACGCCCGCACTAGGGAATCTATACCCTATGTCGTGGTACTTGGTGGAATTCCGTAAAAAACTCAAGTGGCTCCCTATAAGACTCCGCCGAAATACTCATATTCTCTCCCTGCTTTACAATATTTTGTTCAATCCTGCTAGTCCCCACTATCTTAAGGAAAGATTTGAGTTCCTATGTGATTCACATTTGAGGCCCTTAAGATCATCGGAGAATCTGCAACTTAGAATATCGGGACATTCCACAGATTTCCTCGATAAATCATTTACGGTCCAAGCAGCTCGTCTGTGGAATGCCCTGCCTTTGTCTATAAAACGCGCTCAGACTATTACCACTTTTAAAAATTCAGTAAAGAATCATTACCTGACTCTTTAGATCATAAACCTGCTACTGTTTCTTTTCTTTTTATTATTATTCTCAAATCCTTACATTTGGTGTACCTTTTCTTATTTATTTATTATAGTATGTATATATTGATATATATTATATATTGTTATTTATGTATTTTATTAACATATATATATATTTATTTATTTAGTCTATGTATTTGAGTATCTATTTAAATCGCATTTAAATTTATTTTACAGTACATTGCTAGCCACTTTTCTCAATTGCTAATCTAGTCCATCCAACGGTTGTCTGGAAGAAATCGCTCTTATGCGATAAGACCGCCAATTGTACATAAATTGAAACTATGTCTATACACCTAAGTTTCATTCTGTGATAAATAAAGTGTACCTATCTATCTATCTATCTACTTTAGACACATAAATAATAATAGACGGACGAGATCGTGTTCAGAAAGCTTCCATCATACGGACTACCTTCTGACCTGTGCAACTGGATTTCAGATTTCCTGAGTGGGCGGTCTATTAGAGTGGTAATTGATGGCTGCTCTTCCGATCGCAAGGCCATAAATGCCGGTGTTCCTCAGGGATCTGTTCTCTCTGCTACACTCTTTTTGTTGCATATAAACGACCTGCTTTTACCCGGTGTTTATGGGTACGCAGATGACAGCATAGTATCAGAGAGTTACATGTCCGATCCACGAGCTAGTAGGAGTACAACCGATTCTCTCAGAGAGAGTATGGTAGGACGGATGAACTCGACTCTCTAGGTCATATCTGATTGGGGTATCGTAAACAGGATCGAGTTTAACGCCACGAAAACACAGGCATGTCTTTTTTCCACCAAGAAGACCCCGTTCTATCGGACTCCCACATTTCGTGATGTGTCTGTACCCATATCCAGTCACCTAGACTTATTGGGTCTCAATATATCTTGCGACATGAATTTCGGTCGATCCATCGAATCTAAAGCTAAGGCCTCTGTTAAGAAGCTCAGTATCCTTAATAAGGTGAGACGGTATGAAGTACTAAGGAACAGCTTTTAAATTTGTACAAAGCTCAAATCCGACCCTGCATGGAGTACTGCTCTCATCTTTGGGATGGCTCTGCAAAATATCAGCTGGACTCTTTGGATTAATAGACAGACGCGCTCGCAGGATAATTGATGACAGAGACCTAACTAATAAAAAGCTGCAAAGTTTGGATCATAGACATCAGGTTGCAAGCTTATCGGTTTTCTATAGGCTATTTCATGGAGAATGCGCTCAAGACCTCCATGAACTTATCCCTCCTTCCCCCTTTTTTCATCGGACTACTAGGCATTGGGAGGGTTTTCACCGCTTCGTTGTTGACATCCCATTCTGCCGTTCGAAGCGCTTTGCTTCCGCCTTTATCATACGCACGGCTAAGCGGTGGAACACCCTCCCGAACGACGTGTTTCCAGACTCATACAACATGTAGAGTAAACAGGCATCTTATGGGTACGCGCGGTCCATCTTCGACCACATCTTCACTTACCGTGAGTGGTGAGATCGTGGTCAAGCGCAAACCCATTCAGCATAAAAAAAAGTACGATTACAGTATTACCAACTATTAAGTTTTCACCTAGTATATTCTTAGTTGCACCTGTAAGGAACTACAATCAGTAGTCACAGTAAAATATCTGGGAATAATAATTGACAGAAACCTAAACAAGCTCACCTCACTTTATTCATCATATCAGCCGAAAGACGTCCACTGCTGGACAAAGGCCTCCCCCAAAGATCTCCACAATGGCCGGTCTTGCACTATCCGCATCCAGCGATTTCCAGCGACCCGCACAAGATCATCGGTCCATCTTGTAGGGGGCCTGCCCACGCTGCGTCTTCCGGGTCTTTGTCGCCACTCGACAACCTTTCTGCCCCAGCGGCCGTCGGATCTACGAGCTATGTGCCCTGCACACTGCCACTTCAGCTTGGCAATTCTTACGGCTATGTCGGTTACTTTGGTTCGCCTGCGGATCTCAACATTTCTGATTCGATCTCGCAGGGAAACTTCAAGCATAGCCCTTTCCATTGCTCTTTCGACTTGAGACACTACGGTATTTGGGACGAGAAGATATTACGTAGCTTCCCGAACGCTGCCCAGCCGAGTTAGATTCTACGATTGACCTCCTTCTCGAAGTTGGACCTACCTAGTTGGATGGTGTGTCCTAGGTAAATATATTTCACTACAACTTTGAGTGCAGAGTCTCCAACCTTAACTAGAGTGGGTATAACATGGATGTTCCACATGATTTTCGTCTTATCCATGTTCATTTTCAGACCCACTTGTTGAGAGACTCTGCTGAGGCCATCGAGCATTGTACCGAGGGCGTCAAGGGTCTCAGACATGACTACTATATCGTCGGCAAATCGAAGGTGGGTGTATGTACTCGCCATTGACATTGATGCCAAAGCCTTTCCAGTCCAGAAGCTTGAAGACATCTTCCAATGCAGCGGTGAACAGTTTCGGAGATATAACATCTCCCTGTCTCACACCTCACTGCAAGTGGATAGGTTTCGAGTTCTGGTCCTGGAGTCGCACTGACATAGTGGCGTTTTCATACAAACACTTTAACACCTCGACATACCGGTAGTCGATTAGGCACCTTTGGAGAGACCTCAGTACGGCCCAAGTTTCGATCGAATCAAAGGATTTCTCATAGTCCACAAACGCGTAAACGCTAAGCATAATGGCTGGTTATACTCTTCGGTCTTCTGTATAACCTGCCGCAGCGTATGTATGTGGTCTATGGTACTAAAGCCTTTACGGAAACCGGCTTGTTCGGGAGGCTGGAAGTCGTCAAACCTGCGTGGCTCAGCAGTGTGATGGGTATGTAATTCTTCAAGAGGGTTTTATCGCCTTTTTTGAAGAATAGCACCACCATACCCCTGTGCCATGCTTGAGGCGTTTGACCTTCTAGTATGACGGAGTTAAATAACTTATGAAGGGCCCGTGGGATTGGTGTGCCACCCACCTTCGGAAGCTCTGTCGTAACTCCATCATCACCAGGCGCTTTGTTGTTCTTAAGCTGTTCGAGAGCCATTCTTATCACGCACAGGCTGACGTCCGGGATGTCTTCGTTGAAGTGTCGGGTTAGTCGTGCTCATGAATCTGAGGCACAACTATCGACAGGTGACTGGGTTTTCGTATACAGCTGTCCGTAGAACCTCTCGATCTCTCCCAGCAACTCAGGTCTAGACGTGACGATTCTGCCATCCTCAGTCTTCAGCTTCGTCAGTTGGCTCTGTCCAACAGACAGTTCTCTTGCAAACACTTTAGAGCCTTTGTTCCGCTCAATGGCTTCCTTAATACAATTTGTATTAAATTGGCGCGTGTCGCGAGTCAAAGACTTTGAGATCTGTCTGTTGTGCTGCCGGTATCTGGTAGGATCATCAGAAGATAACAGAACCATTTTCCGTCTTTCGTCCATAAGCTGAATTCGTCTATAGTCAGAGATCTTTTTGGTTATGTACGGTGGGCCTTGAAGACCTTAGACCCAGCCGTATGTACAGCTTCTACGAGCCTGTCTTGGTATGAGTCCACTTTATCGCAATCTGAAAGGCATTCATAACGGTTTTGCAGTTCGAGCTGAAAGGGTTCGGGGTTTTGGATGAGGATAGGTAAAGGTCGGAGCGTAGACTTTAACAGTCGGGACCTCTGGAGCTTGACATTTAGGTTCAATGAGCCTCTCACCAGTCTGTGATCGCTTCCGGTTTTAACCGTATTGATCACTGAGACGTCATTGAACATCTGTCTACTCGTCGACAAGATAAAGTCTATCTCGTTTTTAGGGTTCCGTAGCCAAATGGCAAAAAACGGAACCCTTATAGATTCGTCATGTCTGTCTGTCTGTCCGTCCGTATGTCACAGCCACTTTTTTCCGAAACTATAAGAGCTGTACTGCTGAAACTTGGTAAGTATGTGTATTCTGTAAACCGCATTAAGATTTTTACTCAAAAATAGAAAAAGAACAATAATTTTAAGGGGGCGCCATATATAGAACTGAAACTCAAAAAAAAAAAATTTCATCCTACCCATACATGTGGGGTGTCTATGGATAGGTCTTTAAAAATCATATTGAGGTTTCTAATATTATTTTTGTCTAAACTGAATAGTTTGCGCGAGAGACACTTCCAAAGTGGTAAAATGAGTGTCCCCCCCCCCCCCCCCCCCTTGTAACTTCTAAAATAAGAGAATGATAAAACTAAAAAAAATATATGATGTACATTACCATAGAAAGTAACAACGAAAATTGGTTTGAACGAGATCTAGGAAGTAGTTTTTTTTTAATAAGTTATTAACCGCAATTTGCTTTCATTTAATCAACTGAAATACTTGCTGCTACGGAACCCTTCATGTGCGAGTCCGACTCGCACTTGGCCGGTTTTTTGTTTTACCATCCGGGCTTACCCAGGTCCATTTGCGGTTATCCGACTTCTTGAAACAGGAGTTCATCATTCACTTCACACACCTCACTTTATTAGCAGCAGAAAATTCATTAAACATTGATTGATTAAAAATTCATTGAACCTACGTCATGTCGCATACAAACGAATCCTAAAAGTAACCTACCTCGCATCATGTCAATCTATTTTGTCGTATTGTTTTACATTTAGGGAAGGTACAGTCGGTGATATCTATTATCTGACCCTAGTTAAGAAAGGGATATTTTTAAATGCACATCTGTATAATTTTTCAGCACACTACGTAACTCCACTATTTAACTGAATGCACACCAGAAGTATGAATGCTGTGCAAAAAAACTAATTGAATACCTAAACATGACCTACAAAAAAAATAAAAAAAACCACACAAACCGAGATGGCCTTTTTTATTTATTTCACATCATAAATGTGATTCGTACATTGGATATACGATTTATAAAACAAAAGTTCGAAATGTTTATCAAAATTACTTACTTGCACTCTAAATTGTACAATTTTACAACGGAATTTCTTAAATTGTTAACTAAAGGTTAAACTATAAAGTAAGTTTATTTTATCAAATGAAACTCTACAAATTGACTAATAGTGCAACAAAAATATATTAAACCTAACTTTATTTAGATTTTGATTCTTTATTTTACTGAAACACTTGTTGGCGCCTGCACATCTAACGCCGCGCTCGCTCTTTAGCATCTAAAGTGTGAGGGAGGCCGAGCGACACGAAGTAAGCAAACGGTCTGGTAGTTCTGAACGAAAAGAAGATTTTCATATGCTGTTCGAAGGTGTTCGAAACTGCGCCTTCTTTTTTTGTAACATTTTTCTTTAATTTTGTGACAGAAACGAATCGCTGCAAAACCGACTTCACGTAGTCTTGTTTGCCCTACCCCTAGAGTGTAATGTAAGTCCGCGTAGGCGCGGAGGGGTGGGGCGGCCCGCGAGCTGCAGGAGTAGGTGGTTTGAAGGCCCGCCGCCGCAGCTGAGGCTGGCCGGCGAAGCCGGCCAGCAAGCCGAAGCTGCGGTGGTGAGCGTTAAAACCATCTGCGACGATAAGCTCGCGCGCGTGGGGCCGCCCAAACCCCGCAGCGCCGGAGCCGTGACAGAAACAATGCTTGCTGCATGTTTCATGCCAGCTTGCATGTTGCATGCAGCCGCCGAGTGCCAGATTCCCTCTATTGTTGGTGAATCATTGACTGGGGATTCATATTTTTATTCGTATTGTTGATGTTTCGAATTATCATTAAGTCGGACTTTTTGTTATTCGATCTATTGAAGCTCGGTATTTTGAGAATAGTAATTATAAACGTTAGGAATGTTGAAATTTAGGAATTATAAAACTAGGAGTAATGATAAGTCGGAGTTGTAATATTCGGAATTTTCTACCATTCGGAATTATGAAAGTCGGTATTTTGAAATTCGTATTTGTGACTGTTGGAATAAAGTTTTTCGTATTAATGTGTACCCAGGCTAAAAACATTCCTATCGGCATTAAACGTAAACGCGGTAAACGTACGCTTAGTAAAGCCAGACCAGCCCTAATCATTCAATAGAACTTAAATATAAAGATGATTATTATTACAGGTAGTAATAATAATTATCTTTATATTTAAGTTCTATTATAGTTCCTAAACTTCTACTTATTGTTTCTACACTTAGTTACCGCTCAGTGTGCATGTGTTTAGTGCATGTTAAGTAAGCACTTGATTATTTTTTTGTGTACTTAATTATATAAAGATTACTGATTAAATTGGATTTTATTTAGAATAAACGGTGTTTGTTAAAGTAAATTAGGTGATGGTTTTCCTTGAAAAAGTTTTATTAAGTTTGTTGAACTATATAATAGTTAGATAACTATTTTGATAATAGTTATTCATTCAGTAAAACAGTTCTGCAAATATGATTAAACAGTATACTTAATTTGATTTAGTTAGTGTGCATAATTAGTGTGCAAGTCATTATTTTTGATATAACTTTGAAATATTTTGTTAGAAAAAAGGGAATATACAGATATAGATTTAAATACATGCCGTTAAGAAATAATGAATTTAAACCCTAATTTTGAAACTTTAAGGTTTATTTTTAATTGGTATGGATTTATCAGACTTGTGGTACTTTTCAAACAAAAACATTTATAATACAGACACGTAAATTTGATCGTCAAAACTTGGCCATTAGGGTTGTTTATAAATCGTTATAATATTGGTGAAATTGCAACTAAGTAGCTCTGGTCTAGTGGTCCATGTATTGGATTAAGCAAAACGTGATGCAGGTTCGAATCTCACTAATTTGGAATTTATTTAGTAAAATATATCTGACTTTAAACTTGTTAGACTTGCTTTAAAGTAAAGAATTATATACGGACACACTCTTCAAATATTACACTTGTTAATTCATAATATTTTCGCCTAACTTTTAATAGGTGGGTAGTGGAAAGACAAATGACATTTGAATATAAAATAATAGATATAGTTATGTAACTTAGTATATTATTTTAATATAATATATTAAGTTACTAAAAATACAAAAAGTCAGTAAATATTACAGAAAAGTATTATATGAAATTAAATTATTAAGTGATGCAGGATTTGAACCATAAACGACTGTGTAGTAAGTTCAATGTCACCGCCTCTAAACCAAACAATCCTGCTTGTTAAAGTTTAAATTAACAACTGGTTAATATAACAAAGCAGTACCTATTAAAAGGTTTTACTACCCTAATGTAACGTATAAAAGATCAAATTGGCATAACTTATTTGTTTATCTTGAACCAGTCGTTCTAGTTCATTAAGGTCGTATGTATCGCTTACCTACGGTTAATGCAGAAGGTTCAAACTTGTTTAAAATTAAGTGGGTCAGAAGACACGTATAGCGACTGTAAATCCATCCTGATAAAGTTGGAAGATGCTCAAAGAGTCCCAAAATGCGATGGTCTATTTTATACCGTACGCCTGAACTATACCAGAAGTCCAATGTCCTTGAAGTACCGCAGCTCTTGGAACGAAGTTCCTTATCGCGCGTTGCGAAAGGGGGCTAAACGGAAAATATTAAGACGAAAAGTTGTAACGACCCTTTTTGCCTTTTTTTTATTACTAAAATATAGCCTACTGATTAAGTTTATATTACATTATATTTGTTAATAATAAAAAGAAATTATTATAACTTAAAAAAAAATACAATTTTATTACAATTCCTTCTCTAATTAATCGAAAGGAACTTCGTTCCATCCGGGTGTCCTTTACACCACTCAAACTCTTTTCATATTTTTATTTCTAGTATGGTTTTCGAGTGCCGATTTAACGATTGATTAAGTCATTTTGAACCATTATTTATTTGAACGCCATTTAAGAAATCGATGTTTGGCGACTTAGCCGGTAGAGCCCCTGATATGATGATGATGATCATCATGTCAGCCTAAAGACGCCTACTGCAGGACAAAGGCCTCTCCCACTCGAATAGTGTAAAAATAGGTAAGGTAGGTGCTCGTCAAGTAACCAGTACTGCCCGGCGAGCATAGTAGTTACAATGAATGTACCTCCCTACCCATCGGAGTAGAAATCAATGGAATATCCAAATGTTGTTTGTGTACTTTACCTATTTTATTCAAAACACAAAAACGCTATAAAACATTTTAGAATTCAAAAGTGTGCCACAATGTTGTATAACAAATACAAATGGAAGTGTTTAGAAATGAAATTAGAAAATGATCGAAGGACAAACACTCATACTTAAAGCATAGCGTTTAATTGGTATAAGGTTCCTCAAACTCTTGTTAGTATTCAGTGAGCGATTGAAGCGAAATCGGCCTGCATACTTGTCGTTGGCGAACCACTAATCAATGGCGGATTTTAATATGATTATGTACTTTGTATTACGAGTTACGTCGGCCTAAGTCTAGCGATAGCGTTTAGTTGCAGTTTTGAGGTTCAGGGTTCATGTCCGGGTTCTGGCCAAAAGTTAAGTACTTACTGGACATAAAATGCTCTGATCAGTTGGTAAGCCGGTGCAAAATGAAAGTTAAACTTTAAATCAAAATTAAATGATTCTTCCTCGCTTAGGGGACAGTATAATATAATTTTTATATACTGTGGACACGGGTCTCATCGCGATAAATATTTAGGTAAATCATTACCTTGGTTACCCGACGTTTCGGCATGGATTGCACCAGCCGTGGTCACGGGTCGACTGGTCCACAGTATATAAAAAATGTGTACAAATCGCGAAAGTTTAAAAACATTAGTATAATATATTGCCTTCCTTTCGATTTGTACTTTAACAAAGTTATTGTATAGTGTTAGATTATTTTAAAGAAAACGCCCGCATCCCGGAGTCTAATCCTGTGTCGCGGGGTACTTTACAAACATATAATAGACGGACACAAATAATATCCAGAATCAGAACAGCTATTAATGGGTTACACAATTTTTTTTTTTTATTTCTCTTCTCTTACAGCTATATTTACAGGTGTTAACCTAATGCAATAGTGTAACTATCTATTGATTGTAGCTTATTACAAATAACGCTATCTTCGTGAATTCATTCAGAGAACATGAAAACAAGTCAATTTTTTCCGCTACCTGGTTAAGGGTGTGCAGTGCTCGTGTGAGCGGCGCCTTGCGTAGTAAGTTGGTGCGCCCTTGTGGCACGGCCAACAGTGGTGGCTGACGGCGACGCCACACATATCTTTCAGGGGTGCAAAAACCTACAATTCTCAAAATGCAAGCGTTACTTATTTGTCCCCTCATTACTTTAAAAATGTAGGAAACTAGGTACAGCTCTCGCCGTACACGCATCTCGTTATATCCTACCATGCCTAATACAAATAAATTTGGATACGTTAAGGGGTAAAATGGATATATTTCATAAAATCTCAAATACAAGCAGCGTATAAATTTGTTTTGAATTCTCTCCAACATAAGGCTATATTTAGCTTCATGCGGAGCCCAGATAACTGCATTGCCTTCGAGATTACTCCTCACTAAAGCATTGTACAAGGCGATTATAGCTTTAGTGTTATTAAAACCGTAGGATCGACGTAATATGAATCCCAAATTCCTATAGGCTTTTTTACATATACTGACAAAATAGTTCTCCGGGGCGGGACTCGAACCCGCGACACGAAGCGGCGAAGCGACTGTCTTAGCCGCTGCGCCACACGTGCAGATAAGAATATAATAATGTAATTATGATAATGCTTGACTTTTTAGTATGAGTACAAACGTTTATGGTTTTTAGTGCTACTTACTTCTAAAAAACCGACCAAGTGCGAGTCGGACTCGCACATGAAGGGTTCCGTAGCAGCAAGTATTTCAGTTGATTAAATGAAAGCAAAAAATTGCGGCGACACTAATTTTACCACTTTGGAAGTGTCTCTCGCGCAAACTATTCAGTTTAGCCAAAAATGATATTAGGAACCTCAATATCATTTTTGAAGACCTATCCATAGACACGACATGTATGGGTACGATCAAAAATTTTTTTTTGTGTTTCTTTTCTATGTATGGCGACCCCCCAAAATTATTGTTCTTTTTCTATTTTTGTGTAAAAATCTTATTGCGGTTCACAGAATACACCTACTTACCAAGTTTCAGCAGCACAGCTCTTATAGTTTCGGAAAAAAGTGGCTGTGACATACGGACGGACAGACAGACAGACAGACATGACGAATCTATAAGGGTTGCGTTTTTTGCCATTTGGCTACGGAACCCTAATAAAAACCAAAGTGCAAAGTGTTTTTTTCTTTAAATACAATAAAAAATGTCACTTCAAATGTTCAAAAAAGGCACAGAACCATGGTGCCGAAATATGAATAGAAATTCGACAGTTTTATTTGTTTCTGAACGCTCGCAATTAAACTCTTGTAGAATATAAATCAGTTACGTATCGACAAAATGCCGCTTCCGTTCTAAAATCTACTCGCGTCTTCGCGTATTAATGTAGATAGAACAGTTAAATAAATAGATATCTTGTTATTTGATGCCAAACTAGGCAGAGCCTATACTATGGTAACCAGCCAAGTGATAAACTCACTGATATATGTATGTCTAAAAACATACATATTATAGATAAATCACACCCATACACAGCACAGTTAAACGTGTTGAACACACAAAGCGTTGTCCCGGGTGGGAATCAAACTCATGAACTCAAGCTTAGCAGTCAACCATCACACAAAGATTTGTTCTGAATGGGGATCGAACCCACGATTTTTAGGTTCGTTCTGTGTACACCCACGTCGGTTACCGCCATAAACTGAGTCTTGAACTCGGAAAGAGACCCCATTCTTTTCCACGGGTTGCGTATTTTATGATATAATATCATAATATACGCAACCCGTTAGACAGTTGAGCACCTATTGTCAGGTGAAGTATTGAAAGTCTAACTATAAATTCCTGTTTAAAAATTATAAATAAGTATACAGACGTCTGGTTCAGATACCTCGTAACCCTCAAGTAATTACTGATTGGGGATTCGTCAGAGATCTTAATAGTTATATAAGAAGGATCAGGTTCGGTACAGTTTGATAAATGTGGAGGCTATTTGATAATAATAATCATTTATTTAGAGCAGCGGAGAGACTTTGGATCTATCTGCGTGTTCTACCGTCTCTTTCACGGGGAATGCTCTGAGGAACTGTTTGAGCTGGTGCCACCATCCCCTTTTTATCATCGCACCACGCACACTCGCAGTAAGTTTCATTCGTACCACCTGGAAGCGATCTCGTCAAGCACGGTTCGCTTTCAGCGTTCATACATCCCACGTACGTGCCGGCTCTGGAATGAATTACCTGCTGCGGTGTTTCCCCAGCGCTACGACATGTCCTTCTTCAAACGAGGTTTAAAACGAGGACTAATATCACGGTAGGCAGCGGCTTGCTGTGCCCCCTGGCACTGCGAATGTCCATGAGTAGCGGTTACCACTTACCATCAGCAATTCTTTCTACTATACTTTCCTAAAGCAATAAAAACAAATATTTTGGTAAAGTTATTTTACGTGTCAAATATTAAATATTTTATTATATTTAAAATTATACATATTACGTAATAGAAAATGTATATGTCATCTTACAAATAATTTATTAAGCATGTCGTTAGGAATACTATGTAGGAAGTCAGTATTATTTGTGGAAAGTCAGTAAGTAGCTTTTATTTATTGGCCGTCATAAATTCTTCATAACTATAGACCGTTTGTTCAACAAGTTAAAGCTTCAGTAGAGACTTAAAACAGAATAAGTTCGGAGCTACGGTGACATTGTAAGGTGACCTATTGTATACAGTCGGTTCCATTGCATGTGTCAGCTTACATTACTTGGTTTAAGTGCATTTTACTGACAGCCATCATGCCATTTAGAAGTTTGGTTAAAAATAAATCGATTAATATTATTTTCATCACCCCATCTCATATCAGTAAACCTATTTACTTTTACCGCTATGGTGCCGAATATATCATACAACTTTTTTAATTTATTAAAAACTAAGACTCTGAACCTTCTTGGTGTGCTTTTTTAATTGTTTTGTGCAATACACACATCAACACAATCTAGGGATATTGAACATTTCATTGATTATCTAGAAAACTATAAACATTTTGTTATGACTGTAAATGGAAGAATTAAAGATAATTTCATGGCCGATATTTAAACATTAACAACACGATGCGATTTTGTTTTTCTAATTAATAAAAGTCTTAAATTAATTAAGCCATAGAAAATTACTGAGTGAACAAAAACATTTTATTCTTATAAAATTATTCAATCGAATTAAATGAATAAAAATCTTACCAAATCTGATAATCAGTAATCGGTATTTCCTCCTCTAACATTAATCACACAGCGGCAACGATTTTCCATACTTAAAATTAAGGTGTCAATGTCTTGCTGGGGTATGCAGTCCCAAGTTCTTTTTAAATGTTCGAAAAGTTGTTCTTCTGTTGTCAAGTTGGGCGGAAAATCCCTCAATGCTCTTCGCTGTAACATGTCCCAGGCGTGTTCAATTGGGTTTAAGTCTGGCGACTGTGGAGGCCAATCTAATACCTGAACATCGTGTTCTCGAAGGGCGGCCCTCACCAGCCGCGCTGTATGGGAAGGTGCATTGTCATGCATGAGCTGAAATTCTTGCCCCGTTAGGGCCCTGAGCGGGACAATGACACGTTCTACTACCTCCTCACGGTATCTATGGGCAGTCATGCTGCCCTGAATCCAAATGAGTTGGGTTCGTCCGCCGATTCGTATTCCTGCCCACACCATAATTGTCCCGCCTTGGTAAGAGTGGACCTCCTGTGGATGTCGGAGACGGCTGACCCTGCCTGGAGTTCTCCAAACGCGTGTTCGTCTCGAATCTGGATGAAATCCATAGCGGGACTCATCAGTGAACAGCACCAATGACCATTGTTGATCACTCCATGTCAAATGTTCTTGAGCCCATAAAAGTCGCCTACCGCGATTGCCACGTCGCAGCGCTGGGACTCGTAGCGGTCTGCGAGCATGAAGACCAACTTCATGCAGCCTCCTTCGCACGGTTTGGTCGCTCACCAGCAGCTGCTGACCCTCCTGGAGCCTTTGCACTAGTTGCATCGCTGTGATATTGGGTAGTCTTCTGGCGGTCATTTGGAGAAATCGATCCTGTCTCTGAGTGGTAACACGATATCTACCTGTGTGCCGTTCTGCCACATCTCCAGTAGCGCGATAACGTGACCACAGCCTGGATACCACATTTTGGCTTGTGCCCAGAGACTCAGCAACGACGCGTTGAATAGCACCGTTTTGTAACATGCCAACTGCCCGTAACATTTCATCTCGACTCAAATGATGGCGTGGCATGACGCTAAAAAGCTTACACAACCAATTGAGAAAAGAAAATAAAACAATTTATCAGGTTTTCTTCAATTAACACGCAAAAAAAAATTTAATGCAACTTCTTGAAATTAGATACAACTCAAGATTGCGCTGTGCTTTGCGTGTTTTCATTTGTTTCTCATTTTAATTTTTAAATTTTGAATAAAGAATAGACAAGGTTTAAATCTGTAAATAAACTTTTTAAGGAAACTAAATAGGTTTTAAACAATAAAGCCATGTTTGATTTCAAAATAACGTATCCCTAGACTTTGTTGATGTGTGTATACTGTTCTATTACACTCAAACTGTAGCAACGTTACTTTTAGTTTTTCTTACTTACACCTAAGTATTATTTGTTATAATTTAAAGATTCACCTGTAATACTTACATATCATAATATAGTAATTAATAACTAGGAGGAATTCTACGACGCCCTATAACTTAGTTATAATAGTTAGGTATTATAGTTAATTTAGCTGATATTTTGCTTTTTCTTAAAAGTTAAGTTAATTATTTTAATTTGTATTTCTTTATTAGTTGAATTAAATAAATGCACATATACCTAAACTGAGATAAAAGTATTTATGATAAGATTTGTTTTCGCATTTAGTCATTCCCTTTCTGAGGTGTGATGAAAAGTTACGTGTTGCACTTGAGTGCAAAGATTTTTCACCTTGTGCTCTTTGATTACCTCGCTAATGTTCAGGATTCTAAGTTTTGAATCACTCGCTGCGCTCGTGATTTAATTTTAGAATCCTTCGCTTGCTCGGTTACCAAAATTGAACACGCGGTTAAAAAGCAACTTTGCACTCTTGTATAACAAATAACTATTGATTATTTGTATAAGACCGTGCTAGCAACATCTGAGGCCCTGAGCAGTAAATAATGTTAGTTAGTCAATTCCTACAATACCAAGTAATCATGTTTGCAAACTGTGTAAATATACAATAGCAGCTTAACTTAGTGTTACATTTTTTACAAAACGAACACTAAATTGGGACCACGATTTAATTAGAAACCAAATTAAAATGTTTAAGTATAGTGGGGCTACCACCGGCCCATAAATCAAAGTAATAAAGAGCCCATCTATATGCAGACGCGGCGGCCGCACGTCCAAATGCATTGTCAATGAAAGTGTACGCATTCTAGCCCCCGTTTAATATATATAGGTAACTAGTATTACGGCGAGACTTCTAAAGGGCATACGTGTACTGAAATGCAGAAGAGAAAATGCCAATACTGTTTGTATTTTCCTCTCACGAATCTTTTGGAAGAGAATTTATTAGAAATAATCAGCACGCTTGTTCCTTACACTCATCCATGTTTTTGTATGTATCCACCGATGTGACGTTCATTATACCTATTATTACTACTTTATAAAATAAATTCAGCTAAAATGATAAATTCAGGATTTTCGTAGGAAATTGAAGGTAAAGAGAGCACTTCTGCACTCTATGCGTTAAATTTCATAATACGATGGGGCGGCTACGACACGACCGGGGATAAATCAGGCGCAGCATATAATAAAAACTACTCTGGGTGTTATTCTTCATAGAAAAGCCCGATTAAAATTGTTGATCGTCACAATTGTAAATCCAGGCTGGTTGTAGGCTGAAGCAACAGCCTACCCCACTGGGTAACAGGCGTGAGTTTATGTATGTATGTAAAATGTTAGACCCGACCCGGGATTTGAGCTAAGGACCTCATTATTTATGTTTGATCACGCGACCGCTTAACCAAGAAGACAGTCAACTCTCTCCTTGTCTATAGTGCACACAAATGTGCAATGCACTTACAAATGAACATATTTAGACTTCGTCTGGATTTATTTTTAGACGGAGTAGGTCTCTCGGGGCCGGCGTAGTATGTGTGGCCTATTGAGTTCCTTGCAACTTCATTTGCAACTGATGATAATATCCTGCTTTCGGCGACAGCGGCCAGAATCAATGGCGACTAGCCATCTGCGTGGATGTATAGTTTACATTTGAATGCGTGAGCACACACAGGTGCATTCTCAATATCCTACGGGATGGGCATGCCTACGCAAACGGAGAAGGATCAGACGCAGAATCGACGGCAGAATACAGGTATGACCACAACTTCCGGTTTCGTGACTGCTAATGAGAATATATCCACTATACTTTTTGATGGGACCTATTTAGGTTTCGAACCCAGGACCTCATTACCTGCTATACAGAATTCAGTTGAATCTAGATACGCGGCAGCGTGTCAAGCCAAGTTCGAGCAAAGGAACTGGCTAGCCAGCGCCGAGTGTAATATTACACAAACCTCTTGGTGCCACTTTTGACCCTTCTATAACTCAAAACCCCCTTAACGTAAACACATAAAACTACGCGTGTTTAATTATATCATCTTTAATTTAATTATGACACCTAGAAGCCCAAATTTCATGAAGATATGTCAAACGGTTATAAATATATGAAGGTCAAAAAGTCGTAAATTTTATTACTAACTGACTGACTGACATATAATAGTAAATAAACCTATAAACTCCAGCACGGTAATTGTGTGTCGAAAGCCAAAAGTCAAAAATTATTTATTCCGGAAAAAAATTACATTGATGTGGAATCGCCATTTGTTTTACCCTACCGTGACGTGGCAGCTACTGAGAAACACTGCCAGAAAGCTCAGTAGGAATCGTTTTTTAAAATAAAATATACTTAAGATTAATTACAATCATGTCTGTTGACTCAGAACAACTCAATCCCAAGCACTTTTATCATTAAATAATCTGAAATTTTGTAATATGACCTGCTAAACAATTTGGCTTTAATAATTATTTTAAACTTATTCGTAGACAATTCTCTAATATCATTGGGAAGTTTGTTATAGAATCTTATACATTGCCCCATAAAAGAGTCACTTATTTTGTGGAGACGCGTAGTATGCAATATGAGATTATTCTTATACCTAGTATTTACAATATGTGTATCGCTCCTTTTACAGAAGAAATCGATATTTTTATGAACATTTTCATATATTTACTGAGATGATACAGTTACAATGTTAACCTCATTGTACTTTTTTCTTAGAGAAACTCTACGGCTAAGATTATAGATAGCTCTTACAGCTCTTTTTTGCAATATAAATATGGTGTTAATATCAGCAGACCTACGCCAAAGAAGAATTCCATAGGACATTACACTATGAAAATAAATGAAATAAACCATTGTAGCTGTGTTAGTCAGCCGTCAAATAGTTTTCACTGAATATGCAGCAGAATTTAATTTGCCGGACAGTTTTTCTATTTGTGGGCTCCATTGTAGCTTTGAGTCAATAGTGATACCCAAGAACACAGTTGTTTCAACAGAGTCCAACCTAGCTCCATTAAGTTGTACATTGGTTGTCACCTGTTTCACATTAAGTGTAGTGAATTTTATGTCTTTAGTTTTCTTATCATTAGTCACAAGATTATTGGCATTATACCAATGATACAACTTTAGAGATTGCGTCACATCGTCATCGACATCTTCAAAATTGCTTAATTGTCGGTTTATTTTGAAAGTCAAGGAAGTATCATCTGCAAACAACACAATCTCATGTTTATCCCTTACATAGTAAGGTAAGTCATTTATGTAAATTAAAAACAAAATGGGCAAAGAATTGACCCCTGTAGGACGCCCATTACCACTGAAGATCGCGGAGATATTTGGTACTTGTGTAAACACAAGTAAGGAAAAACTCTAAAAATAAAAAAATGTAAAAAAATAGGGATGGGAGGTCCCCATACATTTTTTTTTATTGTAGCGTTGGAACCCTTACGAGCAGAGATTTGAAACTATCCCATATATGTATTATTATATTGGCTATATAACAGAAATATAAAAATAAAGTTAACTCAAAAAATAAGTGGTGTCCCCATACAAAAAACTTGTAATACGCGCTAAACAACCGGCCAACGGTGTGTCGTCGGCGGCATCACATAATTATACACAGAACAGAAGTAAATCTACATAAAAGTGCTTCCGAGCAACATATAAACATAGGCTTCGCTTACGAATACTGATTTATTTGCCTAGTTTTCTTTACATAAAGTAATGAAATCCCACCAAAAACATAAATGTAAAAAACGAAAGCCGAGTTCAATACAAAAAAAATATGCTTGGCTGTGGGCTTCGCCGCAAAAAGAATGGAGATCTAAATGAGTGCCAAGTTCTATGCAAAATCCAAATATGTATTTATAGAAAAAAATATCATTATGAACAAGTATTAAACTCTATTTCTTTGTTTTATTGGAAAACTATAACAATTGCTGTTATTTAAAAAAAATGTGAGATTTTAAAGTAGGTTAGATTTGACTTGGCCAGTTTACGTTATCAGTTATTAATACCGTATATTTTTTTTGTTGCAACTTGACTTTTGCAACGTCATAACTTACGCAAAGTTTAGCATTCGGTCGCACATAGTCATACTTATATACATAGATCTAATAAAGTCTAGGAAGAAAATGAGAAATAATTTTGAATGAGAAAATGGCCGCTATGAAGGTATTCATTGGCTGAGAGGTTTTACATAAAAACAAACAGAAAATAAATTGTCTACCAAATGGCTATTTTCCACACCCCGTAATAGCAGTAACAGTAATGCCAACCTACATTGACGTAACACAAAAGCCTCCGAAGTCAGCTGGTCATTGTTTTCACGGCTGATGGTAACGCCTAGCCTGCTGCGCCATTGATACCCCCAGCACGTGCACGTGCATCCGTTTTGCACGAACATCTTTCACTTGACCATATGACCAGAATGAAGAAACATATCCACTTGGAACTATTGTGTATTGGACTTTATAGTACTCCACATAGAGTATTAAAATTCAATGAGGTTGAAGATAGACTTGCGTTCTTTTTAAACTTTGGTATTTATATGAAACGTGTCTGTTACGTAAGGAATTCGACCACGATATCAGTCCATCTGGTTGTCTTCACTTTCTTTAGTCATTGATGAGAAAAATAAAGAACAAAGTTTATCTGTTTGTTTACGTCCGTTGTCTTGTGAATGCTATCGTATGAATCACAAGTAGACGAAAATGTATACAACTTATAATTTAAATAATAATTATTATGTAGTTATAGTTTGTATATGAGACTGAAATATTAGGAGAAATTGGAAGACATGTCGTATCAAGGAAAGAAAACGGAGGAGAGCTTCCTCCTAACTAGCTCTAATAGTCGAGCACGCAAATTGTATACCTAGATAGTTATAAATTGAACATTAGTAGGATATACATAGTGGTATTTGTCGAAACAAAATTTTTTACACAAAGATTGTTCTCTCACTACACTAACATTATAAAGCTATTATGTGAAGTGTATTTAACGGGCCGGTTGACGTGATTGGTAAATGATTGCCTTTCACGTCGCAAGTCGTGGGTTCGATTCACACCCAGGACAGATATTTATGTGCATGAACATTTCTGTTTGTCCTGAGTCTGGGTGTAATTATCTATATAAGTATGTATTTACAAAAAAAGTAGTATATGTAACACATCCGTTATCTGATTTCCATAGTACAAGCTCTACTTAGTTTGGGATCAGATGGCCATGTGTAATGTACCAGGATATTATTCAGTAAGGTGGAGTAATTTCCCAGTTTAATTTTCACAACCATGCTTAAGTACTCGTAATGCACTCGTTGTCCTTACAGTTATAATAGAGCAAGGCAATTGTCCAAAGTTTAATTACTATCAGTAATACTAGTATACAGAAACAATAAGGAGTAATATGATATGAAGACTGTTCATTCATAATAGAATAGCTCCTGCTGGAAAACCAAACTTGTTTGAAATAACATTTCTCTGTGTTATTGCTATCCTATACGTTCCTCCGGAACATAATGTACTTTCATTCCGAATTATTGGCAGATTGGTTGAAGAGATGACATGAAATAGACCCATCAAAGAGACACACTTTTAAAATTGTAACATGTCTATGGATTCTAATCATAGTTTTATATTCTTACCAACAAAATTAAGTAAACAGAAGCCAAGTATATGAGAACTAGGCGTCAAATATCATTAAGTTGGAGCAACAAGTGCTGCGAGCGCCTATAGCCCACGTTGACGCTAATGTTGTATACTATAAGGGGGGAAATATTTACATTTTATAAACGGTACCTTTTCGTCCATTTAGATTTTGATGGCTTTGATTAATTTTATCAAATACTAATAATGTACTTTTCGTACGTTGCAATTTATTTAATTTAGTACCTTCGATTTCCCTTTAAATTCGTTCTCCAATGGACTATCCTTAAGCAACAAAGTGATAGTTTTCCAATACGGTAGAGACCTCTCTCACACACACAATTAAAATGTACTACAGGCTTACCTCGCAGTATGGAGTGGCATTGCGCATTCTGATACCACGTCACGTATTAATGCTCGTATATAAACCAAGCCCAGGAGTATCCTGGCATACATTGTGATCATATATCAGACGGCAGTAAGTCGTCTGCCGTCAACTATATAAATAATATATAAAAAATACATGGTGAAACAGTGCAACATGGCTAGATTAATAGTGCTATTAACCCTTGCGGCTGTCGCCAGTGCTAATTCTTATACGGCTTCGAAACTTGTGAAAAATATTTATAACGAATGCTTGAGCCAGTATTCGGTGGAATGTGTGAAACCGAGGACCCTGCAGTGGATTTCGCAAGTGGCCAGCGATGAAGAAATCAAAATTACAGACGACCTGTCGATTATCAAGACTGCGACTATTGAAGAAGACATGGAATTGGACCCCAGAATGGCACAGGATCCCGCTTACCAAATCGTGGATAAAGTAGACCGGTTCTTGCAGACGCATACTTTGAAAGTGAAAGTTCCTGAAGATATCTCGAACAGTGCGGCCTCCGAGTATGTACCTCGGTCTTTGTTAACAGACTTGCCATCCGAACTGGAGATGCCTCTTGATGGCGAAGAAGACACTGAGGAGTTCGAGGGCAGGAAGAAGAAGATCAAGCTCCCCAAGCCTTTGAGGATCAAGAGCAGTTCGTAACATTATTAACTTTGCTCTGTTAACATTTTAAAGATATGCCTCTAATTGATATTATTATATTTTTCAGAGCACGGTTTCATCAAGAAGGTGTTGCTGCCTTTCCTCCTCGGTCTGAAATTCAAGGCTTCAGTGCTGGTCCCTCTCGCCCTCGCCCTCATCGCTCTCAAGACATGGAAGGCCCTTACACTGGGACTCATTTCCCTCGTTCTGTCAGGTCAGTTATTTGAACTTTTAATTAAGCATTATAATTTTTTAATAATTCGGGAAAGATTATTCATAAAAATGATTTATATGGTAAGCTAGTGGAACTTAGGTATCATTTAAATATATTGATTTTAACAAGCGTAAAATCAGAAAAATATATATTGTTCATTCTGATTGATATCAATTGAAAGATTTATATAATCATTATTCGATTGATAAATGATTTATAATGAAAACATAAAACGCACATATGAAAATATCTATAACACCTGACTTTCACTTTCACCTGACTTTATGTTACGACGTGGAAGATTACTTACCTTACTATTTGTTACACTACGTTGTAACGTAAAGTGCTTACGTTTCTCCGTAAGAATCAATGACTGAATATAACAATTGCATTGACAGGTGCCATGGTGATCTTCAAATTCACGAAACCCAAGGTCGTGAACTATGAAGTTATCCACTATCCACAGCATCACGTCGAGCACCACGTGGATCACCACGCGCCCGGCTGGGACGCGCACGGACCCTACCAGGCTAGGACCTTCGAAGACGCCCACCAAATGGCATACTCCGCGCAAATTTAAGAAAATGCAATCACTAGCTTTAAAACAATGGACCTCTGACTACAATAATTTAATTTATTATTTATTTATTTATTATTGTAAATAAAGTTCTGTATAAAGTAAGTTTCAAATTAAAACGAGAATTGTTTATTATCCCTGCTTCAGAACACGATAACATCCGCTGACGCAGAATTGTCAGACTTTACTATACCACCATCATGAATTTCATTGGCAATCAGTGGCAACATTCTTGAATTATTATTTGTTAATCCATTTTAACTATCGACAAAGTTTTTAAAAGGCCTCTCAGAGCTTACATATAAATTTGGCGTACTTTCATTTGTTTTATAAATGTAAGAATCGTTATTGGTAATAATCTCATTGTTCTTGATGTATTTTAAAAAGCTGTCTTCTATTTCTAGGCTATCGTTACTATGGATCATATTAGCATGAGCATTACTGTTATCATCCAACACAATATCCACCGTAAAGTGCTCAGTTTCAACACTCTCAATATTATAATCTGGCTTTTTAATAGGTGTGTGTGTTAATTCCTTCCGTTTGACATGTATCGCTTTTTCTATCTCACTGAAGTTGTCTTGTATTTGCTTTTTCCTACTTTCATTTGAATCAATGTCCATACTTATCTTGTCGGAAACCTTCTTTTTTGAATACATTAACTGCTCTGTAAAGGTTTTGTATACCTGGGACCCGTTTAGAGGGTTTAATTTGTATAACCCAAGCATGACGTTAAATACATCGATGTTTCTTCCTTTTTGCTGATTCACGTGGCTGAGACTAAAGCATCTTATCTGAAATGTAAAGATCCTTTTTAACCGAATTGGAACGTAAGAGGTTATCAATTTAATTGTATGTTGTTTATTATGTTACGCGATTCCTCCGTTATATTTAAACCGATTATAAGAATTCTTTTTTAAATCGTTTCCTATCGATTTAAAAAAGAATTCTAAAAATCGGTTTGGATGTTTTCACTATTATATTGCACAATATTATAATTTTGTCCAATTAGTTGTGTAAAATGAAAGTCGGATTTTATCCGATTCGAAAGCATCCCCATCACTCTTTAAAAATATCTAAAGAAGAAAAGCTAACGAGGGTTGTATGTTTTTTAAACAGTAATTATTAAACTGCATATATCATATCCCTGTCGCCAATTGTCATAGTACATTCTTATTTAATTAAAACTACTGTAATATAGTAAATGAGATCAGAAAAAGGCCACACTACGAACAGGAAGTGCAAATACGTATTGTACGGGTCTCGAGGTGGTGTGTAGATAATATAAACGAGTTGAGTTGACTTAAAACCACGTTTATTACTCAAGTATACAATATAAGTTATTTGGATGCTAATCTGTTCGTTGTTATTGTTATTTGTCAACTAACTATATTAATGTCGAAAGTATGTATAAGTAATGCGCCGAAACTAGGTTAAGGCGGCGTAAGCAAAATAAGCCTGTACGTGAACCGTACACGTATCATAGCTTAAAATTACTTTCCTGTGACACATTTATATTAATTTGTGCCAATGAGTATATCAGTTGAATATTTAATAAGAGAAAAACATGCCTGTGAGTTATTTGATATTCAATACGCGTTCGAATTCAAAGAGGGAAAAGTGTCAGTCAATGCCAGCAGAATAAACGGCACCTAATTAGTGTTTCACTGCTTAGGTCACTTGGAACTTTCTTCCAAGAATTTTCCAAACTTCTGACAGTTTCTTTGAGATTTAAGATTATGAAGTCTGTTAGTGACAAAAGGCTTTATTAATATTTGACGCTTAGTATCCGCGATCGGGCGTCAGCAACTCCAATCCTGGTTGCGATAACACGTGATTAGCCGTTATACCTGTATTTGAATGTTCGTTAACTTAAGAGATTGATGTGTGGTGACAATATAGAATATGATCACCCCATTTTATCCCATGCGGGGCGTAGAAATCGTCCCCAGGGAATACCTACCAGAGAACGGGCAGCAGCATTTTTCCGTGAACTATGACCATCAAACTTCGATCGCCAACCCGTCTGCCAAGAGTGGCGATTACGGCATATGCCCTATTCTTTGGGGAGGCTTTTGTCCAGCAGTGGACGTAATTTGACTGATATGATAAAACTTAAAAGATAGGTTTTGGATGCATAAGTGTTTAATATAAGAAACCTAAAATAATTACAGATAGTAAGTAATAAGAAAACGTTTCACTGTTTTTTGGAAAACACATTTTTAGCACCTTCTCAAAGGCTTGCCTCCGCTATATTACCGCCCGACCCCATAGATACGTAACATAATAGTACATTTTCTTACCAGAGTAATCGTGGCAGCTATAATTAAGGCGTATTGGTAATGCATTGTCACAAAGTTACAAGTTGACTGATGACGTAACGTTAGTCGCATGAAATGTTTACAAATTTATTTTCAAAATACGTCAATTCGAAAACAAGTAGTTAGGAATAGAGTTCAGCTAGTTTTTATATTGGGTTCCGGACAATCTGGCAAGAAAATTGCTACAATGCACTTTCACAATTTTTGCAATCTTTTATGAATATATGGTATGTATTCGATTTCGATTTGCTGTGTGGTGACGGCCTAAGAATATCACCACCCCCTCTCATCCCGTGGGGGGACGTAAAAGTCGTCCCGAGGGAAATATATACACCAGAGAACGGGCAGCAGCGTTCTCCTGAGTACCATGTTCACCTTACTGCGATCGCCAACCCGTCTGCCAAGCGTGGCGATTATGGCAAATCCCCTCAAATGATGGACACAACTAAACCGCGGCCCCCAGTCCCCGGCAGCCCTGCTATTCCCAGCCGTGGTAACAGCCGTGGTTACGGCAGGGCAAGGGGTGCTAAGAATCCCCGGCAGATTCCACGTTACCAAAAACGACGACCTCTGGCCCTGGCAACGTTTAACACACGAACACTGCGGTCCGACGAGAAGATAACCGAACTGGAGGAAGAACTGAGCAGGTTACATTGGGATATTGTAGGATTATCTGAAGTCCGAAGAGAGGGGGAGGACTCGATAATACTCAAATCCGGAAACCTGCTCTATTACCGGGAGGGTGACCAACTATCACAAGGTGGTGTCGGGTTCATAGTCCACAAGTCCCTCGTGAACAACGTAGTGAAAATTGAGAGTGTGTCGACGAGGGTTGCGTACCTTATACTCAGAATCACCAGGCGGTATTCGCTGAAGGTTATACAGGTATACGCACCCACTTCGACATACTCCGATGATGCAGTCGAGGTCATGTATGAGGACATTTCCAGAGCCATACATACCTCGAACTCTTATTTCACTGTGGTCATGGGGGACTTCAACGCGAAGCTGGGCAAACGAATCGGTGATGAGCTGAAAGTGGGGCAATTTGGAACCGGGGATCGGAACCCCCGAGGCCAGATGCTGGCTGACTTCATGGAGAAGGAGGGTCTCTTTATGATGAATTCCTTCTTCAGGAAGCCGGCACATCGTAAATGGACCTGGGTGAGCCCCGATGGGAAAACTAGAAACGAGATAGACTTCATCCTGTCGACGAGGAGACAAGTATTCAATGATGTCTCTGTGATCAATGCGGTTAAGACCGGGAGCGATCACAGACTGGTCAGAGGCTCATTGAACCTAAATGTCAAACTCGAGAGGTCCCGACTGATGAAGTCTACGCTCCGTCCCATACCGTTCCACCTCCAAAACCCCGAACCCTTTCAACTCGAACTTCAGAACCGATTCGAATGCCTAGCAGACTGTGAAGAAGTGGATACATACCACGACAGGTTCGTGGAAGCTGTCCATACGGCCGGGTCTAACTTCTACAAAACCCGCCGTACAAATGGAACCAAAAAGATCTCCGACCACACCCTACAGCTTATGGAAGAAAGGCGGAAAATGATTCTAACATCCTCATGTGATGTTGCCAGATACAGGCAGCTCAACAGACAAATCTCAAAGTCTCTGACTCGCGACACACGCCAATTTAATACTATTAGTATAAAAGAGGCCATCGAGCGGAATAGAGGCTCAAAAGTGTTCGCAAGAGATTTGTCTATTGGTCAAAAGCCAACTGACGAAGCTGAAGACTGAGGATGGTAGAATCGTCACGTCAAAACCAGAGTTGCTAGGTGAGATCGAGAAGTTCTATGGACAGTTATACACGACAACGCGACTTCCTGTCAATAGTCATGCCGATCCAAGAGCAAGACTAACCCGACACTACACCCAAGATATCCCGGACGTCAGCCTGTACGCGATTAGAATGGCTCTCAAACAACTAAAAAAAACAACAAGGCGCCGGGTGATGATGGAGTTACAGCTGAGCTTCTGAAGGCGGGTGGTACACCGATCCTACGGGCCCTTCAGAAGTTATTCAACTCCGTATACTCGAAGGCCAAACGCCAAAAGAGCACAGGCACAGGAGTGTGGTGGTGCTTTTCTTCAAAAAGGGCGATAAAACCCTATTGAAGAATTACAGACCCATCTCACTGCTGAGCCATGTTTACAAGTTGTTTTCGAGAGTCATTACGAATCGTCTCGCACGAAGGTTTGACGACTTCCATCCTCCCGAACAAGCCGGATTCCGAAAAGGCTACAGTACCATAGACCACATACATACGCTGCGGCAAGTTATACAGAAGACAGAGGAGTATAACCAGCCATTATGCTTAGCGTTTGTGGACTATGAGAAAGCCTTTGATTCTATCGAAACATGGGCCGTGCTGAGGTCTCTTCGAAGGTGCCAAATTGACTATCGGTATGTCCAGGTGTTAAAGTGTTTGTACGAAAACGCCACCATGTCAATCCGACTTCAGGACCAGAACTCGAAACCTATTCAATTGCAGCGAGGCGTGAGACAGGGAGACGTCATATCTCCGAAACTGTTCACCGCTGCATTGGAAGATGTTTTCAAGCTTCTGGACTGGGAAGGCTTTGGCATCAATGTCAATGGCGAGTACATCACCCACCTTAGATTTGCCGACGACATAGTAGTCATGGCTGAGACCCTTGACGACCTCGGTACAATGCTCGATGGCCTCAGTAGAGTCTCTCAACAAGTGGGTCTGAAAATGAACATGGATAAGACGAAAATCATGTCGAACATCCATGTTGCACCCACTCTAGTTAAGGTTGGAGACTCTGCACTCGAGGTTGTTGAGAACTATATTTACCTAGGACAGACCATCCAACTAGGTAGGTCCAACTTCGAAAAGGAGGTCAATCGTAGAATCCAACTCGGCTGGGCAGCGTTCGGGAAGCTACGTAATATCTTCTCATCCCAAATACCGCAGTGTCTCAAGTCGAAAGTCTTCGACCAGTGTGTGTTGCCAGTGATGACTTACGGAACAGAGACGTGGTCGCTCACTATGGGCCTTATCAGGCGGCTCAAGGTCACCCAAAGAGCAATGGAAAGGGCTATGCTTGGAGTTTCCCTGCGAGATCGAATAAGAAATGCTGAGATCCGCAGGCGAACTAAAGTAGCCGACATAGCCCAAAGAATTGCCAAACTGAAGTGGCAGTGGGCAGGGCACATAGCTCGTAGAACTGACGGCCGATGGGGCAGAAAGGTTCTCGAGTGGCGACCACGAACCGGAAGACGCAGCGTGGGCAGGCCTCCTACACGGTGGACCGACGATCTTGTGCGGGTCGCGGGAAGCCGCTGGATGCGGGCAGCGCAGGACCGGCTATTGTGGAGATCCTTGGGGGAGGCCTTTGTCCAGCAGTGGACGTCTTTTGGCTGATATGATGATGATGATTCGATTTCGTTCTCATTAACAGTAAACCTTACTAAGACTACCCCGGTGGCAACAAGCATACGGACAACGTGATGGTAAGCGGTCACCGTAGCCAATGACGCCTGTGATATAGATAATAATAATATTAATATCCTGGGACATTATTTACGCACGGTTATCTGATCCCAAAGTCCCAAACTAAGCAGTAGTATGGAAGCCTTATAACTGATATACTACATTTCTTTTGTAAATACATACTTATATAGATAAATTACATACTTATATAGATAATCAGTACAAACAGACATGTCCATGCACACAAATATCTGTCCTGGGGCTCTACCGGCTAAGTCGCCGAACATCGATTTCTTAAATGGCATTCAAATAAATTAAGATTAAAAATGACGATCCGACGAACGATGTTCGGCGACTTTCGCCGAAAATCGATTTCTTAAATGGCGTTCAAATAATAACTTAATCAATCGTTAAATCGGCTTCAACGTTGACAATCGATTCCGGACCATTTATGACGCCACATGTGGTCATGGAAGCCGATTTAACTATTAATTAAGTCATTTTTAAACTTTATTTATTTGAACGCCATTTAAGAAATCGATGTTCGGCGACTTAGCCGGTAGAGCCCCTGGGTGGGGATCAAACCCATGACACGACCTCCGGGGTGAAAGGATGAATGAATTAATATGGACACCAACCGACCAAGACTGGTCCGACTCCCGGAGCATAGTAACAGAGGAAAGGATAAGATGGGCAACTAGAACCTTCCAACTATATAAGTCGGCCGGCCTGGATAGCATATTCTCAACTCTGCTGCAATGGGGGATGGACCACCTTTCACCATGGTTAGTAGAGATCCACCGAACCTGCATAGCACTAAGATATGTGCTGCTAACATGGCGCGAGGTAAAAGTTATCTTTATACCGAAATCCGCCAAACAGACTACACAGAATCGAAAGCATACAGACCCATAGTCTGACATCTTTCCTACTGAAAACCCTTGAGACAGTTACATTCGGGACTGAGCTCTCCGGGTAAAACCACTCCACAAATCCACAGAATCTGCTCTGCCCAGTGTAGTCGCTAAGATTGAATGTGCAGTTGATCACAAATGTTCCTCGCTGGCTGCCTTCCTGGACATTGAAGGCGCTTTTGACAAAACCATCTTCCATAGCATCAGAATGGCCCTCGAGAAACATGTCGTCAACTCAACCCTAACTAGCTGGATAAATAACATGCTCAGTTTGAGGGCTGTACAAGTTACAATGAATGACACCACAAGGGCCATTGTGGCAAAGGGATGTCGGCAAGGTGGCGTTCTATCGCCACTTCTGTGGACCTTGTTGCAAATGAACTGATCAAACAACTAAACAATAAAGACTACTTTACCGTCGGCTATGCTAATGACATCACCATAATAATAAACGGAAAATATGACAACCTTATGCAATCTCATGCGCCAAGCCCAAAAATAGTAGAGCAATGGTGCAAGGAATACCAACTATCGGTAAACCCCACAAAAAAATAAAAACTTGTGTGTACTTATGTACACGCGTTAGAAGTTATACTTCTTCATATACAACTTGAACATAGTTATCAATTTTCATACCACCTAGAACTAAAGTCCTGCTGTTATTTTTACGATGCGCACGCACGATGCGCGCGCATCGTAAAAATTCACTCTCATACATTTTCATACCACCTAGAACTAACTTCATGCTGTTAAATTTTTTGGTGTCGGTGTGCGCGCGCATCGTAAAAATTCACTCTCATCATTTTTCTCCATCGCGCCAAAAGAAGTATAACTTCAACAACTAATTCTCTTCACAAAAAAAGGAAGCTGGAAATGCTACAGCTACCACACTTTTTCGGCACAACCTTGAGCCTTTCATTCTAAACCAAATATCGGGGCATATACACACATCAACAAAGTCTAGGGATACGTTATTTTGAAATCAAACATGGCTTTATTGTTTAAAACCTATTTAGTTTCCTTAAAAAGTTTATTTACAGATTTAAACCTTGTCTATTCTTTATTCAAAATTTAAAAATTAAAATGAGAAACAAATGAAAACACGCAAAGCACAGCGCAATCTTGAGTTGTATCTAATTTCAAGAAGTTGCATTAAAATGTTTTTTGCGTGTTAATTGAAGAAAACCTGATAAATTGTTTTATTTTCTTTTCTCAATTGGTTGTGTAAGCTTTTTAGCGTCATGCCACGCCATCATTTAAATCGAGATGAAATGTTACGGGCAGTTGGCATGTTACAAAACGGTGCTATTCAACGCGTCGTTGCTGAGTCTCTGGGCACAAGCCAAAATGTGGTATCCAGGCTGTGGTCACGTTATCGCGCTACTGGAGATGTGGCAGAACGGCACACAGGTAGATATCGTGTTACCACTCAGAGACAGGATCGATTTCTCCAAATGACCGCCAGAAGACTACCCAATATCACAGCGATGCAACTACTGCAAAGGCTCCAGGAGGGTCAGCAGCTGCTGGTGAGCGACCAAACCGTGCGAAGGAGGCTGCATGAAGTTGGTCTTCATGCTCGCAGACCGCTACGAGTCCCAGCGCTGCGACGTGGCAATCGCGGTAGGCGATTTTTATGGGCTCAAGAACATTTGACATGGAGTGATCAACAATGGTCATTGGTGCTGTTCACTGATGAGTCCCGCTATGGATTTCATCCAGATTCGAGACGAACACGCGTTTGGAGAACTCCAGGCAGGGTCAGCCGTCTCCGACATCCACAGGAGGTCCACTCTTACCAAGGCGGGACAATTATGGTGTGGGCAGGAATACGAATCGGCGGACGAACCCAACTCATTTGGATTCAGGGCAGCATGACTGCCCATAGATACCGTGAGGAGGTAGTAGAACGTGTCATTGTCCCGCTCAGGGCCCTAACGGGGCAAGAATTTCAGCTCATGCATGACAATGCACCTTCCCATACAGCGCGGCTGGTGAGGGCCGCCCTTCGAGAACACGATGTTCAGGTATTAGATTGGCCTCCACAGTCGCCAGACTTAAACCCAATTGAACACGCCTGGGACATGTTACAGCGAAGAGCATTGAGGGATTTTCCGCCCAACTTGACAACAGAAGAACAACTTTTCGAACATTTAAAAAGAACTTGGGACTGCATACCCCAGCAAGACATTGACACCTTAATTTTAAGTATGGAAAATCGTTGCCGCTGTGTGATTAATGTTAGAGGAGGAAATACCGATTACTGATTATCAGATTTGGTAAGATTTTTATTCATTTAATTCGATTGAATAATTTTATAAGAATAAAATGTTTTTGTTCACTCAGTAATTTTCTATGGCTTAATAATTTAAGACTTTTATTAATTAGAAAAACAAAATCGCATCGTGTTGTTAATGTTTAAATATCGGCCATGAAATTATCTTTAATTCTTCCATTTACAGTCATAACAAAATGTTTATAGTTTTCTAGATAATCAATGAAATGTTCAATATCCCTAGATTGTGTTGATGTGTGTATTTGGACAAGCAATTGAATTGGACAAAACACACTGAATACAATACCACCAAAGCCAGCATATCGATGTGGCAGTGTAAGCAACTGCTTGAAATAAACTGAGGTATTAGCCCTAGGGTCACCTACTGGTTAAACACCTCTGTTATTAGACCAATCATCACATACGGCACAGAAGTCTGGTGGCCCAGGACCAACTTGAGCTCAAATCAAAAGGATCTCGAAAAGCTGCAGAGACTGGCATGTGTAGCATTCACCGACAGCATGAGAACAACACCCACCGCCACTCTACGAACAATGCTGGGACTGCCACCCCTACATCTTACTGTGCAGGAGGAGGTAACCTTAGCAATCTTTAGACTTAGTATGAACGACACCCTGAGCAAATACCCTAGAATAAAGCACACACGAATTCACGAAGATGCGATCAAACGGCAGCCCATGATGGCATCACCTAGTGTTAAAATCTTTAAAACACACCATTTCCAGAAGCACTACAATATTCAACTCACAGAAGAACTGTGTGAACATCCCAACTCAACAGAGATAAGAATCTACACTGATGGGTCAAAAACCGACTCCGGAACAGGAGTGGAAGTTATCCAGGCCCCTAGGGACGCTCAACAGTGAATACCAGGCTGAGTATGTAGGCATCATTCTTGCAGCACATGCAATAAAGGCCAGAAAAATCACAAACATTTCCATACGCATACTCCTTGACATCACTTTGCCTCAGGATTAATATTGGAATGCCATAACGCACTGGAACATGTTGCGGAATAGCACAATAACACTACAATGGATCAAAGAACACAGTGGGTCACTAGCCAATGATGCAGCTGACAAGCTAGCCAGGGGGGGCTCGAGCACAGCAGCCATTGGCCCTGAGCCACTGTGCCCATACCTTTTACTCAAATACGGAGATGGTTACAAAATCACACACACCTACACACGCAGTGCGAGAACTGGTGGTCCTCAGATCATGAGGTGTCTACTACGGCTTAACTTTTCTACTTTCCATGGTGGCAGCGAAGCTAGAAACTTACCCCCGGGGCCAAAAGTGTTTTTTTTAATTGACTTTAGAAGTGATTGGTTAGGATTGGGATGGTTTGGTTAGGATTAAATGATTTCCTCCTAGATAAATTCAAACATGTTTAAGAATGACTGCTAAGTAAAATATGTTTTATAATTAAGATAAGAATTAATGTACTTCACTTGACTTTAGAATAAGAAATAATTATTGGTAATTAAATGACATGTATTAATTTGGGTTAAAATAATTGTATTAGCGTAATTGTATAAAATAATTTTTACTAACCAAATATTGTACGCCTAAATGGCTGGACATAGCTGAACATAATAAATATTTGTGACTGTAACAACTTTTGAACTATGGACCACAATAAAAAGTTTTGTATTTGTATTTGATTATTATTATATTTATTTAATATATTTAGATATTTTACTATATTTTGAACGCGGTGAAAAACTGCACCGCACCTCGCGTGCTTGGCACTGGGAATGGAATGGACATTCCCAGTGCCGAGGAACGCACCGGTGCGTTTTCAGTTTTTGTCATGGTTTATAGTTTATTTGGAATAAAACACAGTTATTTGTTATATAAATCAAATTTAATAAAAACCCGATGCCGACAGCGCACTGAGTGTAGGAAATTTCCAAGACGCTAGCCCGCACCGGTGTGTGGCCGGCACCCCGCGCCACACCCTCTTCCCCGCACCGGTGCGTGCTCGGCAGCGAAGCTATTACAGGAAAAGCCTGCGCGTTGTGGTGGTGACCATCACTGGACACTGCTCACGCAACAAACACTTCCACAATATTGGCATAACTGACAGGGACGCTCTGCACAGGGAGGGCCCTGTGCAGAGCGTGCTTGGACGCTGATGAAACGGTCGCGCATGTGCTCCTCGAGTGCACAGGCATCGTGCAAATCCGGGGAGTAACCTTGGGTTCACCAAGAACTCTTACGGGCCTCCGTAAGAGTTCTTGGTGAGAAGTTTGGGAGACCTAATATGCTTCTGGAAGGACCTGGGCCGGATAGAGTGAAGGCCGACATGGCTCACGTACAATGGTCCACATCGGGACTAAGTGCGGAAACCATACCCACTAGCATACTAGTGGGACAATATGATGATGATGAGTCCATTACTAAAGCAGCCACATCATCCGCAAACATTAGTTTCTGCATCAATTTCAGAACCCGGTAGAGCATTCAACAGTAGCGAATACAATATGCTGGACACTGAGGAGCCTTGAGCCACGCCGATCTTAAAGGACAGCTGACAGTAAAGGATCTGACCTCTCCGTGCCCTCGCAACCTAAGATCATTTGTGACCTGTCTTGCAGTAACTTTGCAAAAAGAGCGTGTGATGGGTCGTCCACACCGTAATGTCGCAGTTTTATAGCAATCACATCACCATTAGCGACATCATTTTCATTTTTTTCATTTATTACTTCAATAACAATATACATTGTGTTTGAATAACTTAAGTAGAATTTAATAACTGAGAATAACTTTGAATTCGAAAAATCACAGCAAATTAAGGCTATTTGGAGTACAGAGATATGAACAAAAAGTTGAAGACCAACAAGAAAATCTAGATAAATTCAAACTCTTATAAAAATAAAGCAGGATATGATAGGAGGTCATTACTTTAAGTAGGTGATTAGTTATGATATTATAGGGAACAAGTAAATATTTTCTTTCCAGGTGGATCACTTAGAACATGTTTACATGGCTTGTTGGTTGAAAGCTCTTTGAGTAGACATTGACGAATGGATGATTAGAGAACTGAGCTACTAGCTGCTCCACTGGAGATTCCAGACAGCAATAACAACCCGTAACCGCCTGTGCCTGATACCGCTGAGCCCACTATTTTCAGGATTGGCTGCTGTGCATACAATATATAATGTGCATTGTGCGGATTTTATCTAGGGCTGGCCGCCAAAATAATATCGAACTACGTGCATCTTTCTTTGTTGTGGTGTTCATTTTAAGAAACGATTTAGACAATAAAATGTTAAAAATTATTAAAGATTTTGTTAATTATACTTGTATTGTTGTTTCCCTTTGCATGATTCCTATGATTTATCATTAGATGTAAGGGAAACAAAAATACAAGTATAATTAACAAAATCTTTAATAATTTTGAACATTTTATTGTATAAATATATTATACTTTATATTAGGCATAAAATCATTTGATATTCAGCACTTTATTGCTTCCAAGTAGATTACGAACAGATGACTGGTTAAGTAATAAGTAAGCTAAGTTCTGAAATAGTATGGACCCGTCGGGCACAGTACTTTTTGTAAGAGAGAGGAAGAAGGTTGAAAGTAGTATAAATCCACTTTTATTAAATAAGAAATTATAAAGTTAGTAAAATCGTTTATTGTTTATCTAAAATGTTGAGAATTGTGGGTAAATACCATGAAACAACGAATCTAAAGTATTATTTTCTTTTGAGTTATAATAAATGTTTCGGTAGGACATTAAGTAGACAATACACTACAAATTATTCAATACAAATTCATACAGACATACACAACTTACAAGCATAACCTGGATAAATTTCCTTTATTTTTGATTTTTGTTTCTTGTTTTATAATGCATGCTTAAATATGATGTGCATAATAATTTAAGATATTTAAGAATAATAACTTGTTCATCTTAGTTTAACCACAATTGGAAGGACCTAGCCCTCGCAACACAGGGGATCCTAGGGCGAGGACTAGACCACGCTTAATTATGTATTGATATTTTATTGGAAATAAACTTATTAGCAAACAATAAAAATTGTGGTGTACCCTTTACCCATACTAAAAAAAAATGTTGTCAATTTCTATTTTCTATTTCGATTATGAAACCTGTACAGGGTCTCACAACGAAATCTGTTTTGTATTTTATTTTGGTGATGTCAGCAGTTATCTTGTAACGCCTCACTAGGTGTACTATATTTATCTTCAAGTTTGCCATCGAATAGGTTTTACCTGCAAACGTAAATAATAATATTTTAAAACTGTTTACTATGTTTATTGTGTAGCACATAGTCAGGGCTGGGCAAAATACATGCTTTACTTTAATTGAAATACAAATTACAAAATACTATAGCAAGTAAATAAAATACGAAATACAAAATATCTTTTAGTAAGGTATTTGAAATATAAAATACAGTATTTTAGCTATGTTTAATTGAAATACAAAATACCAATTACAAGATACAAAATATGTAATCTTGACCAGCACGGACTGAAAAGCAGAGGAAACAAGATTAATTATTCAGAAAACCAAAGTTTCATTTCATGAACACTAGATATTTTCAGACCATGAAACAAAACATACAAGTATACTTAACTAATAAAAAAAAATACTAAAAAAAGTGAACTGACTGCTCGAAAACATCAGGTAAAGATTTATGCGGAACAAACAGGACTTGACATGAGGAGACTGCTTCAAGAATTTCTAAGCAATTCTTTCCAAGTAACCTTATTTAAATGTACGGTCAGAAAACCAGCCTCTTGTTGGAGAGTGAATAAAACCTGCGAATGAAAACAATCTTTCTACAGGTCCTGATGAGCACAAACTTGTGTTAAATTGAATGAACACATTTTTTTTATATTTGGATAGCTCTCAAGAATTGAAAGCTCTTTGCTTCTATCTTTTAGGAAGCTAACCAATTCTAACTCCATTTTAGATGTCTGCGATTGATCACTGTCACGGTTCTCATGAACAATAAAATCATAATCTTCTTTGCACTTTGCACCACTAGGGTGCTACTCCTGCTGCTTCCAGTCATTATTTCAAGTTTTTTTTTTGTAACTTGTTTGTAAGGCGTAAATGGCATGATTTTGAATTTTTAGCCTCTTATCTGCTGTGATGCCTTCTGGCAACCAACGCATTTTACAACTAGCAGCATGACGCCAATTTGGCTCTATTTACTTCAGGCGACAATTTATTTTAATCTATTTTTTTTTTCAAGCTCTCTATTAGTTGTGGGTACAATGAGAGTAAAATGCTTCAAGTTGCTACCCTGCAGTCGATCTAACCTGGTTCTTACAGACATTAAAGTAGGCAAGAGTTTGTTATAATAACAATTGTTGCCCTGAATGTAATCTAGAGCTGTAGCAGTTGGTTTCAATTCTTTAATGAATTCCTCCAAATATTCGAGTTCTATGGCAGACAAAGTGTTACTCCTATCCAACTTATCAAATAGGTCATCAACAAGCTGCGCTACAGAATCATAAAGGGAGTTCCATCTTGTGGGACAGGGATATATTCACTGATGTCCAAGATAGTCTTTTATGACTTCAACCGATTTGGGTCTTCTGGACATCTTCCATAACAAAATACATTTAGCAATTGCTGAATAGTAAACCCAGCTAACAAGAGAAGCTTTGATGAAAATTATTCATATCTGTAGTGACCAAAAGACTGTGGCTGGCACATCTGAGGTGCCACGGCACATATAATTCTCTCTTCCTAGTTTCTAGTATATATAGCGATAGTGAGTGAATATAACAATATTAACTCACTATCGCCAATATATATAATACTCAAATATACAACGTGTAACAGAAAGTGTGAACGTAACTTAAGGGGGTTGTAGGGTATCAGGACGGCTACCTATGGACGAAACTTCAAACAGAAATAATCATTTTTATTCAACTAGGGATTTATTTTTGTAGCGGCAACCTAAATCAAGACGTAAGATTACCGATATTACGAACAACACTAGCAAATATCTGCTGTAAGGTTTATGAACCTTACCGCGACCGCTTCGAAGTAGTAAGAGTAAGCCATTATTATTTTGGTAGTTAGACTGTAAATAAAAAGTGTGGTTCTGTACAGTCACATAATTTATTCCACGGGATTATTTTAAGATTCAATCAAATGTTTAACTGAATTCGAAGTTTATTTCTGCTCTAAACTTTAAAGGTCCCTGTAACGATATTTTAATCATTCATACAAATTTGATATCTAGGAAAAATCAGTTAATAATGCACTAGGCTCATATGAACATTAGGGGACATTTCGAATTCCGTCCTGATTATATCCCAAGGAACTCTAATATGGTGGCGAAATCAAAGGGTTGATGTAGGTAAATAATAAACGGTTAAATATCTTTTAATATTCATCAAAGCGAGCCGTGTGCGCCGTAGGACGGTGGCGGCGCGTTTGAGGGAACTCAAAGGTGCCGCCAAAAGTGCCGCTTTCAAAGAATGCCGCCAAATTCAGCAAATATTGTGCATTATTCACTTATTTAAAAATATTAAAATCATTAGTTGTTCGTCTAAAATGTCGTTTAGTAATGAGGAAAATGTTCCGCAAAATCCTAAACTATGTCGTTTAGTGATCGCAATAATTTTGAAAATTTCGTGCATTCATCTATGAAAGAATAGCCTCAGACGTGCACTTCGTGATGATGAGGATTCATAGGTCACATAATTTAAGGCTGTCCAATTACGAGGAACCTATGTCGTGAAGGGTTCAGTGTCGCGATGGAAGCCACGCCTCTTTATAACTAAGAAACATGAAAGCTTTACGATTCTATAAATATGTTGTACCGCCTTATCAGGCGGCTCAAGGTCACCCAAAGAGCAATGGAAAGGGCTATGCTTGGAGTTTCCCTGCGAGATCGAATCAGAAATGTTGAGATCCGCTGGCAAACCAAAGTAGCCGACATAGCCCAAAGAATTGCCAAATGAAGTGGCAGTGGGCAGGGCACATAGCTCGTAGAACTGACGGCCGATGGGGCAGAAAGGTTCTCGAGTGGTGACCACAAACCGGCAGACTCAGCGTGGGCAGGCCTCCTACACGGAGGACCGACGATCTTGTGCGGGTCGCGGGAAGCCGCTGGATGCGGGCAGCGCAGGACCGGCTATTGTGGAGGTCCTTGGGGGTAGCCTTTGTCCAGCAGTCTTTCGGCTGATATGATTAAATAATGAATGGCCTGTGTGAATGGTACAACCGGAAGGGGAAGACCATTCTCTGATCAAATCGGAGACGTTCTTAGGAAAGGTCAGGTAAGAAGTACCCTAAACTGGCGAGCATGTAGAATATAATGTCAGTAAACGAAGCGAAAGAGGTATGCAAGGATCGTGACAAAAGGAAGTCCGTTGTCTCTGCCTACCCCTCTGGGAGACAGGCGTGAGTCTATGTATGTATGTGTAAATGTGCCCCATAATGAAATTAAAGACTCTGAAGCTGATTTGAAAACGAATACGTCATTAAACGATGTGTTCGATGACGATAGTTTCATGGATAGCGAGCACGTCATGGCACAAGTGCCAAGTTACTGTAAAATTTTAAAAATTATGATTTCCAAAATATTTCAAGCTCGTCAAGATTGACGTTTAAGTAGATATATTTTTGCGTACTCTATGATAATAAATTTAGGTATTGTCAAAAATTTCAGGTTCGTAACAGAGTCCTCTTTAAGCTGTGAGTAGATAGATCACTCAGTTAAGCTATCTTTCTCATAGTGGTAGATAGATGACGAAAACCCACCTATACAGTTTCTTCTTCCCCAACTGAATCCACCGAAAGCATTTGAATCTTTCGGCAGTGTGTCAGGGTCGAGCCATCGCTCAGGCTTGAACTCCGCGCGGTCCGGGCCCCAACACTCAAGGCGATGTGTCCCAAATGACAACATTGCGCAATGGCTGCCGGCTCGCATTGTATAATTCTCTGTAATAATACCAGTATCTGTGTATATTTAAATTTATTTTTTCTATCATTACCAGTTTATACGAGGCACGCTAAAGGACAGTCTATATCTAAGTAGTAAAAATGAGTAATTACAAAATCTCGACTTAATACCCTTAATTCGTGATTTTGATTTGATAACCCGGTGGTCTTTGTATAAAATGTTTTTGTATGATGGCTAGTACAATGACAGAAAAGTAACTCCATACCTTACTAAGCAATTTAAATTAAAAACATGTGCGAGTCGGACTCGCCCATGATGGGTTCCGCACCAGCAAGTATTTTAGTTGATTAAATGAAAGGTATATTGTGGTTTACGATTTATGACGTATTAAAAAAAACTAATCACTAGATCTCGTTAAAACCAATTTTCGGTAGAAGTTTGTATGGTGATGTACATCATATATATTTTTTTAGTTTTATCATTCTCTTATTTTAGAAGTTACAAGGGGGTGTCCCCCTCGTCTAACTTCTTAAATAAGAGAATGATAAAACAAATAAATTGCTGTAATTTTACCACTTTGGAAATGTCTCTCGCGCAAACTATTCAGTTTAGAAAAAATGATATTAGAAACCTCAATATCATAACACTAACTCAATATCGTAATATAAAGACCTATCCATAAATACCCCACATGTATGGGTACGCTGAAAATTTTTTTTTTAGTTTCATTTCTATGTATGGAGAGCCCCCAAAATTATTGTTCTTTTTCAATTTTGTATGAAAATCTTAATGCTGTTTACAGAATACATCTACTTACCAAGTTTCAACAATACAGCTCTTGTAGTTTCGGAAAAAAGTGACTGTGACATTCGGATGGACAGACAGACAGACATGACGAATCTATAAGGATTCCGTTTATTGCCATTTGGCTACGGAACCCTAAAAATCTACTATCTGAGGGTTCCACAATGATATGTTTTCTTGGACATGATAATACATCATATACTAACCCAGGTCCTCTTCATCTAAGCCGTCTCCCGATGTTAATCGTACTTAAGATTCATCAAATCGGATTAAATTTATATCTTGAACCTAAATTCATGCTTATCTATTTAGAAATCTTTAAAAACGATTGGATAAGATATGAAAAATTTGAATCTGATCTGATTTACTTACTAAGCTTGATATCTTTGTCAACATATCTCAACAAAACAGGTGTGGCTGAAATGTAGCGGATAGCTTCCTTAATAAACGCTTCTGTATAGACTAGTGTATTTAACTCATTATTCTCCACATCTCTGTTTTTGCCCAGTACTTCCATAATCCTAAAATAGAAGTAAAGAAAATCACTTAACCCATATTTATTTATTTATATACTTTACAAATTTAACATTTCTGTCTTCTTTTTAGCGAGTCGATGGCAATCTAAATTGTGTCCGCCCAGAACTTGGCCACGAGAATCGCATTTTCAGTAGCTTCCATCAGCGTGCGGTTGTAAGGGCTCGCGCGACATGATAACAGGTGTCCCATTGTCTGTGGGACTACACCACATTAGCATTGTAGGCTGTGATCATCGATGTATCCCCACCTGAACAGGTTTTCCCTGCTACGATCAACCTGGGTTCGAAGCCTATTCAACGACTTCCAGGCTAGCCAAGACAGTTTCCATCGAGGGGGAGACTTTCTGATGGTGGAACAAATTGTGTAGGCAGTTTGGTACACTCCCGCCACATTTGGCATCTTTATTTTATTTTTTTTTTTTTTTTTACATGGTGGAAATGCATTAAACTTACGCATACCCGCCGCTTGGGGAGGCGACGGGTTATGTGGGACTCACTCGGGCTAGTCCCGGGATACGCACTAAAACCACCATGGTAGCCAGCCTCACAATGCCTGTAGCGGGGGGCCTGGGTACTCGTGAACGATCTCGCCAGTACCCCCGCTGTACACTGAGCGTCTGAGACTCTCCTCCGGGGACGGGAGGGGGCCAAATGCCTCCTCCCCTCCCCTTCACGCACAAGCGCGTTTAGGCAACCTGAGCTACAGCAGGTTACCTCTTCCCGGGACCGCTTATGTAAGACGAGTGGAGTTCCCCTCCTCCAAACGCCAGCGGTCCCAGGGGCGACGTCAAGCCGGGGAGAAGCCAGCCGGACGCCGCATACTCTCACGCGCTGAGATTACATCCCAGCGCCGGCGCCGATGAAGCGGATATTAGTGTCAATATCCAGTTCATCGGCGCCGTCTCGTTCTCCTACGGGAGGGATCGTTGCGCTCCCTCTCGCGCTCGGAGGCCTCCTTCTTGAGCATAACAGCTTCACAGAATGAGGCCACCGCGTTCCATCCGGTTGTCGCCGCCAGCATAGCCGTAACCACTGATGGCAGCGAGAGGTCCAATCCTATTTCAGCGACCAGGACTCGCCTCTCGGGGGCCCAAGCTGGGCACTCCTCGAGTGTATGTTGGGCCGAGTCCGGGCCGCCGCCACAATGGTGACACGACGGTGTCGCCTCTCTACCTATTCGACACAGGTACTCACCGAAGCACCCGTGTCCGGTGAGTATCTGTGTCAACCTGAAGGTTAGGCTGCCCCGTTTCCGGAGCAGCCATGCGTCAAACCACGGCAGGACCGCACCGACAGAGCGTTGGCGCGAGCCTCTTGGCAATTCAAGCCGCTCGCGCCAAATCTCTAAGGCCTGTCGGTGCGCATCCCGCCGCACGTTTGTCCAGTCCGGTTGTTGGCCGCCGGCATCCGAGCGGGCACGGACGAGATCGTAAACTCTCGCGTCCATGTCCGCCAGGATATCCAGTGGCGGGAATCGTCCTAGTAAAGTCGCCGCCTCGAAGGAGATCGTCCGGTATCCACGGACCACTCTGATGGCAACCACCCGCTGCACGCTATTCAAAAGAGCTTTGCAGCGGGAAGCTCTCGCCAGTCTAGACGACCAGACGGGAGCACCGTAGAGGGCCATAGACCGGATAACCCCACAGTAGAGGCGGCGGACTTCTTCCCGGGGTCCCCCAAGGTTGGGCAGCAGACGCTGGAGTGCGCCCGCCGCTCCGCGAAGTCGGGGGACTAGCTGGACAAAGTGGGCGTCAAAAGCCCACCTACTGTCCAGCGTCAGCCCGAGGTATTTGAGGGTTTGCCCAACTGGGACCGCCTCACCACACACCTGAATCCGCGTGCTGGGAGGTTCCCTACCCCGACGGAGGCTGTGGAACCAAAGCGCCTCAGTTTTATGAGGCGCTACCTGAAGGCCCAGCCCGCGGACACTGCCGACGACGCAGGCCACTCCCAGTTCGGCAAGCCGTGCCACATCCATGAAATTGCTCCCCCTGGCCAACACGAGAGTGTCATCCGCATAGCAAACGACATCTACGCCGAGGGGGAGCCTCGTCCTGAGGACCGTGTCAAAAGCGAGGTTCCACAAGAGGGGTCCTAAAACAGATCCCTGTGGAACCCCGCGATCGACCTCCCTTGACATTCCCTCTCCGCCCCGAGCCGTGTAAACGATGAGCCTATCGCTCAGATACGAGCTAACAATCCCCTGTAGGTAAGGGGGCACGTTGTGGTAAACCAGTGCCTCCCTTATTGCCCACCACGGGAGGGAGTTGAAGGCGTTGACAATGTCAAGACTGACAGCCATCGCTACCCCCCCCTCCCGAGTGACGTCCTGTGCCAGGGATTGGACCCGCCGGATTGCGTCCACCGTCGAACGACCGCGACGGAATCCGAACTGGCAGTCCGACAGGTCAGGCCCATCCCGTGACAGGTGCCCGCTGAGACGGGAGGACACTACTCGCTCAAAGAGTTTGCCCACCTCGTCCAGAAGGCAAATGGGTCGGAACGAAGAGGGAGAGTCCGCATTTCTCCCTTTCTTTTGGATGAGGACGAGCTTGGCCTCCTTCCACTTAGACGGGAAAACCCCAAGGTGGAGGCAGCGAGAGAAGAGGCGACGCAGCTTACTGCCTAGCACTGACAGGGCCAGCACCCAGGCCCGACCTGGGATACCGTCGGGCCCAGGGGCAGAGTTTCGCGCCGCGAGTCGCCTTACTGCGCTCTCAAGCTCGTCCTCCGTCACTTCCATGTCGGATGTCCAGTCCGGTGTAGATCGCGGTGGAGCGACCGAGTCACCGGGCTCGGCCCTTGGGAAGAGGGTGTCTACCACTCTTCCCACGAACTCGGGACATTTGGCATCTAGCCTGTGAGACTTCTCCGCTCAGCGGAAGGACGCACTTCACAAAGTTCTATCGACTTTTAAGTCTTTGTGGCACTAGACTGTGATTGTGCAATGGGTGCCGTGCGTCGCTGTCTATTTTTAATCTCTGGCTGGAGCCTGCCGCCGCTCTACACACCGCCGGAGGAGCTATGCCTGCCAGTGGATACAGCAATTGAACTGGTGTCGGTTTAAGACCACCACTGATGATCTACATGTTTCGTTTAAAGCTATATCTACTAGCTATGCATGGACTGAGCGAAGAAACGCAACATTGGGTTTTGCTCGGGTTAGGCTTTCGGGAATTTGTGACATAATACTCAGCTAAATTTCCAAGAGCGTTTGAGAGGTTAACCTCCACTTCCTCATATGTCTTGTGAAGTGAGAGCGAGGTCATCAACACAATAAAATGGGATGTGTATGTGGGTACACTACATTAATACGAAAAACTTTATTCCGACAGTTACAAATACGAATTTCAAAATACCGACTTTCATAATTCCGAATGGTAGAAAATTTCGAATATTACAACTCCGACTTATCATTACTCCTAGTTTTATAATTCCTAAATTTCAATATTCCTAACGTTTATAATTACTATTCTCAAAATACCGAGCTTCAATAGATCGAATAACAAAAAGTCCGACTTAATGATAATTCGAAACATCAACAATACAAATAAAAATATTTTGTTTCCCCGGTCACAGTTCTAACCTAACCTAACCCAAATGATTCACCAACAATAGAGGGATCTGGCACTCGGCGGTTGCATGAAACATGCAAGCAGACAGGTGTGCAACATGCAAGCAGGCATGCAACATGCAAGCAGGCATGCAACATGCAAGCAGGCATGCAACATGCAAGCAAGCATGCAGCATGCAAGCAAGCATGCAGCATGCAAGCAAGCATGCAAGCAAGCATGCAAGCAAGCATGTAGCATGCAAGCAGGCATGCAGCATGTAATCAGGCATGCAGCATGCAAGCAGGAATGCAGCAAGCAAGGAGGCATGCAACATGCAGCAAGCATTGTTTTTGTCACGGCTCCGGCGCTTCAGGGTTTGGGCGGCCCCACGCAAGCTTATCGTCGCAGATGGTTTTAACACTCGCCGCCGCGGCTGAGGCTGGGACTAAGGACGCCGCGGCTAAGGACCGAAGGTCATCTATAACTACGCCCAGGTATTTAATAGAGTTACAATGGATGAGAAGAGGACAGTTACAGGAATTACTGAGAGACATATCGCAAGAGTGAACTGACAAGGTGTACGGCACTGAGGTAGGTTTTCAAAGAGAAAGTCAGATACTTTGTTTTGTCAACATTAAGTGTGAGTAGATTATTAGTACGCCAACTGGTGACCATATTAAGACCTAACTGAACAGAGTCAAAGACAGATTCCCAGGATGGCCCGTGAAATATGAGAGTATCATCGGCATGGGTGAAAATAGAACCATTTGAAAAATGTAACTGGCAAAGATCGTATATATAGATGAGGAACAAGGTGTTAATTCTGCCCTGGGGTACGCCGTAAGAAATGGTTAGCTCATCGCTAGTCCATTTGCCAATCCTGAGGCACTGCCGTCTACCAGTTAGATAGGTTTGAAAAAGGCATAGCTGAGTACCTCTAATACCGATTTTTTCGAGCTTAGCCATAAGTATGGAGACAGAGATCGTATCAAAGGCCTTTGCCAGATCTAAAAAGATTCCAAGTACTTTGAATTTTTCGTCTAATTTTGTAACAACTTTATAAGTTAAATCCAAAACGTCGTTACTTGTTGAAATTCCCGAGCGAAAGCCATACTAGCAAGCTGATAGAAGTTAGTTTTTCTCTAAGTATTTTACTAACCTGTTATTTAATCATTTCTCTAGTAATTTAGATAAAGTTGGTAAAATAGAAATTGGCCTGTAGTTTATTGAACAATCTCTGTCTCCACCCTTATGAATAGGCTGAACAATCGCGAGTTTAAATGCATCTGGGAAGGTTCCAGTAGAAAAAGCCAGGTTACACAGAAATATAAGCGGGGATATTAAAATATGTTTAAATTTTTTAGTTTAAAAGCCAGGTATATTGTCAGAGCCCACAGCGCAATCGGTTCTTAGGTTCATGAATAGACGATCCATTTCGGCCTCATCCGTCTCATATAATAATATGACAAAGCTTTCATGATGTGAGAGAATATTTACCACTAGATCGTGAGAATGGGATGTAAGGGGGCTATCTTTTCAGCTAAGGTACGTCCAATGTTTACAAAATACGAATTGACTTCGTTCACTGAACGTCTGGGGTCATTAGATGATATTAGTTCAGCAGCCTGAGTTTTTGTTTAGTCGTATATATTATAGTTTTTATGGTTTCCCACAGCTTTTTGCTGTTATTTTGTGCCAATTTCAATTGAGTTTTATCATTGTTCGTTTAAGATGCAGATTGTCTCGGTTTTGCATCCATGGCTTTTTTAGTCTTTTTCGGTAAGGAACTAATTTTAAAATTGAGTTTCTGATAATAATTGAATTTAAAGTGTTGATGAAAAAATTAGTGGCTTCGTTAACGTCAAGTGTACTTATACATTGGACTGAAGACTGTCTGGACGAGAACCGATTCAATTTTATCGTAGTCTAGGATGTTTCTTGTTTTTTTGGGAACACTAGAAGAGTTGTTTACGTGTTGAAGGAATAGTAGAACCGTGTCATGATCAGTGATGGATGTGTTTGCGACATAACAAGAAGCTGGTAATTTAGTCCTTAAAATTAGATAGTCGATACAGGAATTGTTTTGAACGTATATGTTAGCGTGAGATATGTTTCGAGATGTTTAATTAGCGGTTGTGTATTAAATGTTATGAAATTATATGAACCAACAAAACAATATAGTCATTTTACAGAACCCAATGTGTTATGTAAATCGTTTTCAGTATTAATGCACTTCGGGGTTGAGTCGGAGGTTTTCTTTATATAAATTTTCCCGTAATTTATCCAGCAACTCTCACACTTGCCCTCTCTTTGAAGTTTTCGACCCCGGTAAAATATGTGTTTATCATACGTGGTAAGGGATACAGCAATATAGAAAGGTGTAGGAGGACAAGGCATCTTAATGCTACTTGTGGACTATTTTTTGATGTGGCTTTCAGGAATAGTTCTTTTTGCGTGACAGATTTAAGCTCCGCAACCACAGTACTGGGAGACTTGGAGTTATTCTTGGGTTTCATTCTGAAAATATTCTTAACGTCGGTAGGTTGAATAGGTTGATTAATTACTCAACCTATTTCACACAGCGTCTCAGCCAAGGTGTCTTTATTTTCAGAGGTGATGTTGGGTAGATTTTTAATTTCAATCAATCATCATCATCATATCAGCCGAAAGACGTCCACTGCTGGACAAACGCCTCCCCCAAAGATCTCCACAATTGCCGGTCTTGCGCTATCCGCATCGAGCGATTTCCAGCGACCCGCACAAGATCATCGGTCCATCTTGTAGGGGGCCTGCCCACGCTGCGTCTTCCGGTTCGTGGTCGCCACTCGAGAACCTTTCTGCCCCAACGGCCGTCGGCTCTACGAGCTATGTGCCCTGCCCACTGCCACTTCAGCTTGGCAATTCTTCGGGCTATGTCGGTGACTTTGGTTCGCCTGCGGATTTCGACATTTCAGATGCGATCCCGCAGGGAAACTCCGAGCATAGCCCTTTCCATTGCTCTTTGGGTGACCTTGAGCCTTCTAATAAGGCCCATAGTGAGCGACCACGTCTCTGTTCCGTATGTCATCACTGGCAACACACACTGGTCGAAGACTTTCGACTTGAGACACTGCGGTATTTTGGACGAGAAGATGTTACGTAGCTTCCCGAACGCTGCCCACCCGAGTTGGATTCTACGATTGACCTCCTTCGCGAAGTTGGACCTACCTAGTTGGATGGTCTGTCCTAGGTAAATATAGTTCTCTACAACTTCGAGTGCAGAGTCACCAACTTTCAATTGAGTGGGTGCAACATGGACGTTTGAGAAGGAGGGTCTCTTTATGATGAATTCCTTCTTCAGGAAGCCGGCACATCGTAAATGGACCTGGGTGAGCCCCGATGGGAAAACTAGAAACGAGATAGACTTCATCCTGTCGACGAGGAGACAAGTATTCAATGATGTCTCTGTGATCAATGCCGTTAAGACCGGGAGCGATCACAGACTGGTCAGAGGCTCATTGAACCTAAATGTCAAACTCGAGAGGTCCCGACTGATGAAGTCTACGCTCCGTCCCATACCGTTCCACCTCCAAAACCCCGAACCCTTTCAACTCGAACTTCAGAACCGATTCGAATGCCTAGCAGACTGTGAAGAAGTGGATACATACCACGACAGGTTCGTGGAAGCTGTCCATACGGCCGGGTCTAACTTCTACAAAACCCGCCGTACAAATGGAACCAAAAAGATCTCCGACCATACCCTACAGCTTATGGAAGAAAGGCGGAAAATGATTCTAACATCCTCATGTGATGCTGCCAGATACAGGCAGCTCAACAGACAAATCTCAAAGTCTCTGACTCGCGACACACGCCAATTTAATACTATTAGTATTAAAGAGGCCATCGAGCGGAATAGAGGCTCTAAAGTGTTCGCAAGAGATTTGTCTATTGGGCAAAGCCAACTGACGAAGCTGAAGACTGAGGATGGTAGAATCGTCACGTTAAAACCAGAGTTGCTAGGTGAGATCGAGAAGTTCTACGGACAGTTATACACGACAACGCGACTACCTGTCAATAGTCATGCCGATCCAAGAGCAAGACTAACCCGACACTACACCCAAAATATCCCGGACGTCAGCCTGTACGAGATTAGAATGGCTCTCAAACAACTAAAAAACAACAAGGCGCCGGGTGATGATGGAGTTACAGCTGAGCTTCTGAAGGCGGGTGGTACACCGATCCTACGGGCCCTTCAGAAGTTATTCAACTCCGTCATACTCGAAGGTCAAACGCCAAAAGCATGGCACAGGAGTGTGGTGGTGCTTTTCTTCAAAAAGGGCGATAAAACCCTATTGAAGAATTACAGACCCATCTCACTGCTGAGCCATGTTTACAAGTTGTTTTCGAGAGTCATTACGAATCGTCTCGCACGAAGGTTTGACGACTTCCAGCCTCCCGAACAAGCCGGATTCCGAAAAGGCTACAGTACCATAGACCACATACAAACGCTGCGGCAAGTTATACAGAAGACAGAGGAGTATAACCAGCCATTATGCTTAGCGTTTGTGGACTATGAGAAAGCCTTTGATTCTATCGAAACATGGGCCGTGCTGAGGTCTCTTCAAAGGTGCCAAATTGACTATCGGTATGTCCAGGTGTTAAAGTGTTTGTACGAAAACGCCACCATGTCAATCCGACTTCAGGACCAGAACTCGAAACCTATCCAATTGCAGCGAGGCGTGAGACAGGGAGACGTCATATCTCCGAAACTGTTCACCGCTGCATTGGAAGATGTTTTCAAGCTTCTGGACTGGGAAGGCTTTGGCATCAATGTCAATGGCGAGTACATCACCCACCTTAGATTTGCCGACGACATAGTAGTCATGGCTGAGACCCTTGACGACCTCGGTACAATGCTCGATGGCCTCAGTAGAGTCTCTCAACAAGTGGGTCTGAAAATGAACATGGATAAGACGAAAATCATGTCGAACATCCATGTTGCACCCACTCTAGTTAAGGTTGGAGACTTTGCACTCGAAGTTGTTGAGAACTATATTTACCTAGGACATACCATCCAACTAGGTAGGTCCAACTTCGAGAAGGAGGTCAATCGTAGAATCCAACTCGGCTGGGCAGCGTTCGGGAAGCTACGTAATATCTTCTCATCCCAAATACCGCAGTGTCTCAAGTCGAAAGTCTTCGACCAGTGTGTGTTGCCAGTGATGACTTACGGAACAGAGACGTGGTCGCTCACTATGGGCCTTATCAGGCGGCTCAAGGTCACACAAAGAGCAATGGAAAGGGCTATGCTTGGAGTTTCCCTGCGAGATCGAATAAGAAATGCTGAGATCCGCAGGCGAACTAAAGTAGCCGACATAGCCCAAAGAATTGCCAAACTGAAGTGGCAGTGGGCGGGGCACATAGCTCGTAGAACTGACGGCCGATGGGGCAGAAAGGTTCTCGAGTGGCGACCACGAACCGGAAGACGCAGCGTGAGCAGGCCTCCTACACGGTGGACCGACGATCTTGTGCGGGTCGCGGGAAGCCGCTGGATGCGGGCAGCGCAGGACCGGCTATTGTGGAGATCCTTGGGGGAGGCCTTTGTCCAGCAGTGGACGTCTTTCGGCTGATATGATGATGATGATGATGGCTCTGGATATGTCCTCATACATAACCTCGACTTCATCGTCGGAGTGTGTCAAAGTGGGTGCGTATACCTGTATAACCTTCAACGAATACCGCTTGGTGATTCTGAGTATAAGGTACGCAACCCTCGTCGACACACTCTCGATTTTCACTAAGTTGTTCACGAGGGACTTGTGGACTATGAACCCGACACCACCTTGGGATATTTGGTCACCCTCCCGGTAATAGAGCAGGTTTCCGGATTTCAGTATTATCGAGTCCTCCCCTTCTCTTCGGACTTTAGATAATCCTACAATATCCCAATGTAACCTGCTCAATTCTTCCTCCAGTTCGGTTATCTTCTCGTCGGACCGCAGTGTACGTGTGTTATATGTTGCCAGGGCCAGAGGTCGTCGGTGTTGGTAACGCGGAATCTGCCGGGGATTTTTAGCACCCCCTGCCCTGCCGTAACCACGGCTGTTACCACGGCTGGGAATAGCAGGGCTGCCGGGGACTGGGGGCCGCGGTTTAGTTGTGTCCATCATTTGAGGGGATTCGCCATAATCGCCACGCTTGGCAGACGGGTTGGCGATCGCAGTAAGGTGGACACGGTACTCAGAAGAACGCTGCTGCCCGTTCTCTGGTATATATTCCCTCGGGACGACTTTTACGTCCCCCCACGGGATGAGAGGGGGTGGTGATATTCTTAGGTCGTCACCACACAGCATATGCACGCAGCATTTCAATCAATGCGGCGCGAGAATTTCGTTCTAAAGATTAATTTTAGCTTCCAAAGAATTTTCTTAAGAGCGGAGTTATCTCGCTCGGTCGTCTGCAAGCGGTCCAAAACCTCGTCGTATTTTTCCGAGACGAAAGTAATGGAATCCTGAATCTTCAAGTTCTGTTCTATAAGACCAGTTATTTTGGAGTTGAGACTGTCAAATTTTATGTTTTTTTATGTTCAAAATCAATAAATAATTTGGAGATTTCAGACAGCATAGTATTTTTAAATAGAATAGGCGCCAGAACACTACCCTGAAGAAGGCCGTTTTTGTGTGTTTTCCAACGACTTTTATTAAGGAGGAGATGGCTTGGAGACTGCGGTTATGTAGTAGTTCACGCAGTATCTTCACAAAGTTGTGGTCCTTGGTTATCGTCTCCACTTTCCACATGAGCCGCTTTAGGTTGACTGTGTCCTAGGCAGCTGATACAATACAAATGCACCCGTAGGTGCTGTATTTGTTGATTTATCAGCTTTTCTGTCCTCAAAACTATCATCAATGTGTTACACAAGTTTTATGGACTGGTTGCTGCAGGACTTAACTGGTCTAAAATCAGCCTGCTCTGGAATTAACTTAGGGTCTATAGAGATTGTAAGACGGTTAAGCAATAGCTTCTCATAAAGCTAATAAGTATGGCACAGTAAAGATATCGGCTGAAAGATTTTCGGATCTTCTGGTGATTTTTCTGGCTTTGAAATTGCTATGACCTTCGATTTTGTCCAGAGTCGTAGAATTGAAGCTGACTTTAGGCTATGATTATATAGTTACACCAACCATGACACACCGATTGGGCCAAGATGCTTTATTTGTTCGACTGAGACTGTCCATGCCGGAGGCCTTCCCATACTTTAGGCATTTAATAGCTGTTACCATATCTGCAAGCTCAAATGGTTTACTAATATTGTCACAGCTACCATCAGATCTTTCCATTTTAGGTACTTTACCAGTCCGATGTGATAGTTTGCCATTTAGCTTGTGAGCTATCATTTTTGCAGTGGCTTGGCTAGGAAATAAGGGTTTAGGGGTTCGCCAGTCAACCTTCTGATTGTACTCCACGGTTTTCTACTGTTATGTGTCATATTAATATTGGTAACTGTGTTTATCCACCTCATCTGTCGGTTTTCACTTATTTGCGATAATAGTGTTTCGCCAGCAAGTACGGTCTCCGCCGCGAATGGGTCAGTATAAAAAAGTGATTGATATGATTTAAGCAGCTTAGCCAAATCAGTCGATAGTCCCGGTATATAGGAAGTTGTGCAACCCCTTGGGATGTGCCGTCGAGATACACTAGTTACGATCTCGACTAACTTATCGTAGTTCTGCGGTGTTGGCAATATGTTTATTCTCTCTTAGAACGTAGATCAATTTTATTGTTAAGCTCTCTTTTCGGTGCCATGCTTTGTAACCTATAAAAACACTATGCTTGTTTCCATTCTGGGAACAACATTCAAGACATTGCACAACACACTCTACAAACATGACTTATGTGGGAGAATGTTTGTAGTTTTGAAGCCAGGGGCGTCTTAAGTGAGGTCCAACGAAAGCATAAAAGCCAGAATTGATGATAAATACCATCCAAAATAGCATGAACATCATTGCCTATAAGGCTACGTCAAGACAACATATCGTCAATCAATATGCATTTGAACAATATGTAAGCAAATCCTGATTTTGCGATACCACAGCAAAAGCTCAACAAGTCACTTAAGGTCTTCCAAACTTGCACGTTTCGCTTTGTGGTGCATAAAAGCAATGCCATAATGATAAACTCAACAGCAACACGCCGTTTTTGACAAGAAATACTTATAAAATTATCTATTTTACACATCAATCCATTTATTCCTACATCATAGTATCTCTTGAAAATAAGGAATTTTCTCAGGTCACATTGAAGTTGAGAAAATTTTTACTTCTATTGTGTGACTATTGCATGTGCATTATTCATAGGAGTAAAATAACTTTATGCTTGACAGAACAAAATAGAATATCACATTAAAAGCATTACTGCTTTTAATGTGATACTCTATTTTGTTACTTTACAGTCTCCTTCTGCGACTGCGAATTTAATTATATTGAAAATAATAACTCACTCTTGGTAAATCTTTTCTTGCGTATCAGGATACGTTCCTAGCAATACAGCAATGTTACCCAGCGCGTTCGAGCTGCTATCAAACCCTGCCATTAGAATAGTGTCCAGTTCATCCTGAACTTCCGCTTCTGTGAGTGCGTTTGAATAATATAGGTCCAAGAGCAAATCTAGAAATGGCTTACATCGAACTGAAAGTACAAAATTAATTTAATTACTTGCATGGTTCTACTTAAAAATTATTTATTTTTTAAACACTATTATTATTATTTTACACACCTGGAATAGTATCATTTTCAAGTGAATTATCATAATATGGTGACAATTGTTTAATTTTTTGCTTTTTCTTTGTTATGACCTGAAAGTATTATTTTGTAATTTTTATTCAAAATTTGATTGTAAAATAACAAACATAAAACTGTCAAACTGCATAAAACTTGGCGGTAGTTGTTCTCGTCAATCCGTCACTTCAAAACTTACAAATTTAGTAACATTGGCGCACACTGAAACGACACTGAGCGGTGAGACTCAGGCATACCTCAGAGAATTTCTTCAGATGTCTTGGATCCCGCAACTCATTTTATCAGAAGGAAACAAAGAGGGGCTTGAAAAAAGTAGTTCCACCTACTTGCAGATAATTGCAGGAGACAGAATGATATAACGAGGCTAGAACATCTTGAAACGAGAGAATTAAGAAAGTGTGTGTTTCTTATATATTATCACCGTATGTCAGAGCTCAGCCACCCAATGTATGTAGTGGGCGGTTTGTTTATATTCGCAATAGGAAGTGGAGCAAAGACAGATTGGTAAAGGTATTAATTTTAAACTAATAAATAACAGTGTCTCTGCTATGGGTGAAGGCCCACGCGGGAATTGTTGGGAACGAGAGAGCTGACGAACTCGCCAAAAAAGCGGCTTTAACTGAAAATTCAGCACCCACCTACGATGCGATTCCCATCTCACACCTGAAACGCCTTATACGCCAGAACACCGTAACCGAGTGGCAAAACACATACGCAATGATGGAAACAGGAGCCTTGACTCGTAGCTTTTTACCGAATATCGAGCAAGCCTATAAAATTATGAAATCCATAAAAATTGATAATGTTACCAACCAGTTGATGACTGGCCACGGAGGATTCGGGGAATATCTCTGTCGTTGCCACCTAAGATCGGACTCAGGCTGTGCCTGCGACAACAGTATACCAGAGACGGTACCCCACTTGCTGGACGACTGCCCCAGATTTGGCCGCTGGAGACTGGATGCGTCCCAGAACCTGTCGTACGCGATCAAAAGGTCCAATTATGCGGATGTAATGCGTAGTGATGAGGATCGCTCCACTTTTGTAGGATTCGCGCGCAGAGTTGCAAGGGCAGCGGCTAGGGCAAATGGTAGTGCGGCAGTCTGATGGTGCTATTAGCTCGAACTCAATAAATTATGAAATATATAATTGAATCCTTAAGTTATCCAATGTAACGCAATTTTAAATAATTATATAACGTGAATTAAATATATAATTGAATAAACCACAAAAATATTGTAAATACTATATTAATACACGTATGCATAAAGTTATACGTTGTAAGTAAATATAAATGTAAGTTAATACTATACCAAATATTGTTAACAGTTTTAAATTAAATGTATATTATATAAACTAATAATGATATTGTATATAAATAATGATAGAAATGTAAACAAACAAACAAGTATAATTAAGTAAACAATTGCATGTAAATAAAGGCGAATACAACTAAAGGGAAAAAGAACCCAAGCTACAATGTTGATGCAATATAATAGCAGCAGTGAATAAATAATAAGAAAAAAATAAAAAAAAAAAAACTAATAAATGTACTTTTAAAAACTTTCGTGACAATGGTTTATAAACACAATGGTTTATGATTAAGCAACTGTTATATAACCGTCAGAAAAGACTTAGACTGCACGTGTGGCGCAGCAACTAAGACAGTCGCCTCATCGCTTCGTGTCACGGGTTGGAGTCCCGCGCCGGACAACTATGTATTTGTTTATTTATTTAAGGATCGTCAACGTTACATACACTCATGCAGTTATAGGACACGTACATACTTAAAAATAATAGTGCTGCAACACTTAAAGACGACCACAGCATTACAATTTTACATTATTGAAGTTAATTTCAATAAATTAATTAAAAACTTGCACTAATTACAAAAACAAACCATAAACAATAAACATCGAGACGAGACAAAAAGACCATTTGTTTGACCCATAAATAGTTGTTCTGAGTCTGGATGTAATTTGTGTCCTTCTATTATATGTTTGTAAAGTACCCCGCGACACACGGATTAGATTCCATAGTGTGGGTGTAGTTGTTTAAAAAAACCGGCCAAGTGCGAGTCCGACTCGCCCATGAAGGGTTCCGTAGCAGCAAGTATTTCAGTTGATTAAATGAAAGGTAAATTGCAGTTTACGATTTATAACGTATTAAAAAAAACTACTTACTAGATATTGTTGAAACCAATTCTCATTGTTAGTTTACATGATAATGTACATCATATTTTTTTTTAGTTTTATCATTCTTCTATTTGAGAAGTTACAGGGGGGGGGGGGGGGGGGAACTCATTTTTCCACTTTGGAAGTGTCTCTCGCGTAAACTATTCAGTTTAGAAAAAAATGATATTAAGAACCTCTTCATTTTCGAAGACCTATCCATAGATACCCCACATGTATGGGTGCGATGCGAATTTTTTTTGTGAGTTCCAATTCTATGTATGGGGAACCCCGTTTATAATTATTTTTCTATGTTTGTGTGAAAATCTTAATGCGGTTCACACATACATCTACTTACCAAGTTTCAACAGTTCAGCTCTTATAGTTTCGGAAAAAAGTGGCTGTGACATACGGACGGACAGACAGACATGACGAATCTATAAGGGTTATGTTTTTTGCCATTTGGCTACGGAACCCCAAAAACGTCCGGAAACAATTGATGCAAGTGGTGAACCCTAGTTATATTCGATGTACATTGCTATTAATTTAACATTTCTTCATTTACGTCAGCTATTGGCATAAAATGCTTGGAAATTTTAGAAGGGTAGAGATAGAAAATAACTTATCGAAGATTTTGCGCGTTAAATAATACATCACTGCACGTCATTGTATTTAACATTAGCCGGAAGAACACCCACTAGTACAAGTGGGGCACCTGTACCTACTGACTGTTCTTTAGGCTTTACACAGGAACATCAATGCCAACCGTTGACTTAGTAGCTATTTACGGTGAGCAGCCCCGATGGTAGCCCCGTGAGTCAACACAGGCATGTATTCGAGACAGGTAGCAACGTAAATCATAATTCAGAGTATTAAAAGAGAGCCCCCATGATGGGAATATGGTTGTAATTTTTTTCTTTTCACTTGTGTTTGAGATTGGCAGCCTTGTTAAGAAGCTGTGGTTTTGATTTCGTGGTTGTTGTTCAGTTGTTTATTCTTTTTATTGTATGCGATAGTGCTTTTGAATTATATCCCGCTTAATTTAGCTAATTTAGTTCTTTTGTGTCTAATTGCCATTTGACTTCTTTCATCGGACTTCTCTACAGCGCAATTTGACTGAAATTATATTCCGTACATAATGGCAACAAAAATCCTTAAACATGTTGAAAATTGGGTCGATACAGGTTATTTTATATATTTGCAAAGTTCGACTAGTTATAATGAAGAATCCTTTATGTGTTTAAACTTACGGTTTTCGTTAAAATTATATGATTTAAAAGAAAGTATATTTTTTAAGGAACAGTATGTTTTTTTAACAAATTGTATGTTTATAAAAATGTTTGAATGCGTATTTATATAACGGTAATGTATAATAAATACTTTATGTCCTTATAAATTTCGTTAGCAGTAATCACATACCTCATTTGACATCGTTTTAAGGTGGCGTAATATATCCTCGTCTTCCTTTTTGAAACCGGATAGTTTGTAGATAAACTCACTTTGTAAATAAAACGACGTGATTGCTCTACGTGCTACATTTGCCACCATTTTATCAACTGATTTCATATAATTTTTTACAAAATCTTTTTCTAAATCATTGACACCAAGGGCTGTCACTGGAATCAGAATAGTAAGATTTCAATTAATATATACTATATATACTTCTTTAGAGTGGTTACAAAAATTTAAAAGGTCAAGGTGTTATCTCAACACGTATAAGTTTATTCTTATTATTGACAAATTCTATCCTCTCCACCATCACGCATGATTTTCTAGCACGCTAAAGTAGAGAAGATGGGGTCCTCGGTGGGGGCTATCGGCGTGCAGAAATATTCTCTACGGCAACGATCAATATATAGACGACCTCTGATTTAAAGTTACTCTTGCTAAAATTTACATCAATCGATGTTATTGGATAAGGATGGAATGTCATAAGTTTTGTCCTGTCAAAATTTATTTCTAAGTTTGGTTCTTGCCATTTTTGTATTCAAAATAGAAGTCAATTGGTTATTTATGTTAATTAGGGGTCGCAAACCGGGATCCCCGATACCGAAAATACCGGGATCCCGGACCGAAAAGAAGCCATTACAATACCGGTATTTAATTTTTGAATACCGGGATTTACGGTATTCATTACACAACGAACGAACGAGTAAGTACTCCAAATTGTTTCATTGAATTATTATATTACTACAGCTAACCGGGTTCACTATCACTACGCTGTTCCGAAACACGTTCAAACACAAAATTAATGTTCAATGTAATGGTTTTAACACGTTTTTATGTTAAGAGTCTCTTATTTATAAAATGAGAGGATACTAACTAACCTAACATAACATAAAATATAATAATAAAGAAATTGCAGTATGGAACCTTAGACTTGGCTCAACTTTGTCTAGAGATTTCATGACTTTTAAGAGATAAAAAAGCAGCTTGGCTATTTTTATACAGAATGTTTTTGGTGGAACTTCACTTATTTTTGCACAAAACTGATTATTTTTACTGATAGATAGTAGGGATATGGACATTTTCATTTTATGTTCATATTAGAAACAGAGTCCCACTACGCAGAATAAATTTTGCAAAGGTAGTCTATCGATAACGCTAATAGTTTGGGTGTACTTTTACGGTTTCTCATCAGGGTCACTAGGTAGCCCAGATCTTCCATGATCCTAGTTTTGATAGATTTTCCTCCATGTGGGCGTTAAACTCTAACTCTGTACCAAATTTCTGTGCTCTAGGCTACTCTAGGTCGGTTCCGGATGGCAATCGTTTCGAGTTCCCGGAGCCATCACTATAAGCATCTCGAGGCTAGGCTGCCGTGGTGGTTTTAGTGGGTAACCCTGTGGACTCCCACAGACCCCGTCGCCTCCCCCAAACGGCGGGGACCTATAAAAGGTTTCCACCACGAAAAAAAAAAAAAAAGGCTACTCTAGGTCAATGGGAAGTACCAGATCTATTTTGATGATCATGTGTCAGTGTCGAAAATGCGTATCTTTGCTTTCACTTAGCTTTGGAAAACTTAAAATTTTGGATTTCAAGTGTGTGATGAGCTTACAAGATGAGGAAAATTTCAGTGTTCTAGTCCCATCCAGAGGTTCTCAAACCGGGGCCTGAAAATGCGGCGAAATGGTTCCAGAAAAGGATGGTACGGCAGTGTTGCTTCGCGCTCGACTTCCGGGGGCACTGCCATACCCCCAGATTGTACCTAACCTTTGTAATGTTGCAAGTTTGATAAGTGGAACTGAGGGAGATACTCGTTTTATTTGATTAAAATTAGATTTTCTCTAAAACACTCTTTTATTGTTGTGATACTTAAATTATAATACCTTTTAAATTAGAGATTTCACTATACTAAAGGATGTATTTTTTAGAGGTATAGAACTTTAAATTGCAATAAAACAACGATGGATTATTCGATTGACATGCATTTTATTTATCCGAAAGATAATCTTGTAGCATTACATTTTCAATATGATTTCTGGCATATGTCCGCCACGGCTGGCTCTGATGTAGTCCAATCTGGACGTTCAATTTTCAATGACTTTTTCCAACATTTGTGGCCGTAAATTGGCAATAACACGGCGAATGTTGTCTTCCAAATGGTCAAGCGTTTGTGGCTTATCCACATAGACCAATGACTTTACATAGCCCCACAGAAAGTAGTCTAGCGGTGTTAAATCACAAGATCTTGGAGGCCAATTCACAGGTCCAAAACGTGAAATTAGGCGGTCACCAAACGTGTCTTTCAATAAATCGATTGTGGCATGAGCTATGTGACATCTTGCGCCGTCTTGTTGGAACCACAGCTCCTGGACATCATGGTTGTTCAATTCAGGAATGAAAAACTTAGTAATCATGGCTCTATACCGATCACCATTGACTGTAACGTTCTGGACATCATTGTTTTTGAAGAAGTACGGACAAATGATTCCACCAGCCCATAAAGCGCACTAAACAGTCAGTTTTTCTGGATGTAATGGTATTTCGACATACACTTGAGGATTAGCTTCACTCCAAATGCGGCAGTTTTGTTTGTTGACGTAGCCATTCAACCAGAAGTGCGCTTCATCGCTAAACAAAATTCGTTTATGAAAATCGGGAACAACGGCAATCTCTTTTTGGGCCCATTCGACGAATCTACGCCTTACTTGATGAGCGTTTAGCTTCAACTCTTCCACGAGTTGGATTTTGTAAGCACGCAAACCAAGATCCTTCCGCAAAATGTTCCATAAAGTGGATGGACACAGATCCAATTCCTGTGCTCGATGGCGGATAGACTCATTCGGGTCTTCCTCAATGCTACGCTCTACAGCAGCAATAGCTTCTTCTGTACGCACCGTACGGCGTCCCTGGGGGGGATGCGAGTTATCAATGAGAGTAAACGTGGCGCGAAAACGTTTCATCGAATTAACTGCTCTGATGGACGATTTTGTCGACGATAAAATGGACGTAGTGCGCGATACTTATTCCGCGCAGAACCATTATTTTCGAAATAAAATTGCACTATTTGCAAGCGTTGTTCAGGCGTGAGTCTATTCATAATGAATTGCCAAACCAAACTGAGAATAAATCACTTGACAGCTCTTAAATCGGTCGCCATCTTGAACAGTAATGCCAACTTAAAGTTCTAGACCTCTAAAAAAACACCCATTATAATCAATTAATGACTTTAACGGAAAAAAACTCTAAATGTCGAAAATACCGGAAATACCGGGATCCCGGTATTCTCCTAGACCTAATACCGGTAACACCGGTATTGGAGAAAAGCTCCGGTATTGCGACCCCTAATGTTAATGTCGGTTCGGCATGAAGCCAGAAGAGAAATGTCATCTGCAAACAAAACGCATGAATTCTGGAAGGAATTTAACATGTGTATGAGAAATATGAGTAATTACACCGCTTTGAGGTATTGATGTAGTAATATCTTTCGTATCGGAGCGAACGTGTGTGATTTATTTTGATATTTTATTAAAGTATTCGACTTCTACAAGTTGTCACCTATTATGCAAGTAAGATTTAAACTCTCATAGGCACTCATTTAAAAATGTAGTTTACAAAAACAACAACTTAACTTAAGAAAAACTACATACATATTTTTTATTGCTTTCTTGAATTTTTTTATAAATGTAGATTAACGCTATCCTAAACTACTCCACACGATATGAAACTCTTAAAATATGACAATACTGAAAACTTGTTAACCCCTTTACTTGAAATGCAAATATGTAGAAAACTAATATGGATTTAACCTAGCGGTGGTCTACAGACGCGCTAATACATTCTACTCTGACTAACAATTACATATTCGAACACCTTAATCAGTCACGTGGCTACATTGCTATATTCATTGTACACTTACTACATCAACCTCTGATAACTTTAGGTTCCAGTTAGTTATTCTATAGCATTATTATTACCTTAGTTCCAATTGTAATGAACTAAAAGAAAATATATTTCTATGAACAATATTGGCGCGTTGAGGGATGACATATTACTACTTGATGTCATATCACTACTTACTTGAACGACAACAATTACCCGATTATTATAATAACATCACATTTACAACTTACAGCAAAGGGTCTCCATAGCAATTTTCTTGCAAATCTCTGCAGCATCAAATGGTCCATTCCCAGCATGGACGCTTAAATCACTTACTAATTGTTTGCCCTGGCTGTTGAAAATTTCATTAAAACCATTTATTACTCGCAAGCTGAAAGCTGGGATAAGTAGCTTCCGGTGTCGCATCCAAATGTCACCTGAGAATTATAGGAGAATAATAATACATTAATATCAGGTTTATGTTCCAAAATCCTAAAAAGAATCAAATATATTGAACCTAACTGTGAATATTGAACTTAACTATTACTATGTCGCAATCAATCATTAAACGGGTGATTGGGTGTCTAAACGATAGTTTGGGCGAAGTAGCCAAATGGGGAAGACGTTTTCGCCGCCCCGCTCGCAAAGGTACGGTACGCAAGATGGTTGCTGCTACGTTCGGGAACGATCGGCGGCCGTCGTGTACCTACACTCATCGCGGTTTGCTAACCAAGGTGTGTTCACTATGGTTCGTGTAGAAAAAGCTAGCGGGACAAAATTATTTATATTGATAAATATATATAAATATATATAAATGAGGTTGAGGTTTGGCTTCTCCTCGGACCACGGAAGTGAACACACGTGTGCACTACATTTCTTGCTAATTAGCTTTTTATGTGTAATTAATAATTATTTATAAAAATTAAAAGCAGTAAATTCCCAGTGAAGTACTAGGAGTGCATAAGTGCTAATCAGTGCGAACGCCCGCCGCGACCGACGTTATTGCCGTGCGCAATAAGGACAGAACTAGTGAGACAGGTAGTCGTTTCCTTAACTACGCGCACGTCGCCTTTTGTTCTATCGCCCATTATACCTTGGCCCCCATTATTCGCGCGCTCTCGCTCTGTGCAGAGATCAACCTGTACTGGACGATCTAAACCACATAAGCTACGAACTTGGTACACTTACCTATTATGGCAGCGTTCAGAACTCCCCCAGGAAGGCTGAGTACACCTCAAAAGGTAACATCGGAAAGCGATATCTCAAAGCTAGATCCAGAAACTCCAGTGAGTTTCGTCGGCAGAAGACCCAAAAGAGCCCGACAAGAAGGTGTTACGCAATCCGACGAGCCCTCCCTGAAAGACGAGTTGATGGCTATGCTGTGTAATTGGAAAAAAGATCAAGATGCTATGATGAATAAATTGTGTCTCGACATATCCGAACTCAAACAACAAAATACCAACATTAAATCAAATACCGATGAATTGGAAAAGTCTATGAAATTTATCTCCCTGCAATACGAAGATATGAAAACAAAACTCCTTGACATGGAACGCGAACGAAAAGAAAATTTGAGCTACATCACCTCACTCGAAAATAAAATAGATGAACTGCAAAAAAAGGCCAAGTTCACAGTCATCGAGGTTCGCAACTTACCACAGCAAAACAAGCCGGAGACACAACAAGAACTTTGCGAACTTGTTCAAAAAGCATGCCAATCTATAAATACAGATGTTCATTTATCCGAGATAAGAGATATACACAGGATCACCAGCAAAAACGGAGCCACCTCGGTGGTTGTGGATCTGACCTCAGTCCTGACCAAAAATAAGATCTTGAATGCGGTAAAGGACTACAACAAGGTTAACTTTAGCAACAAGCTTTCTACCTCCACTATTGGTCTTCAAGGCCCGAAAATGCCCATTTATATAGCCGAAAGTCTGACAAACAAGGATCGAAAGTTGTTTGCTATGACTCGTGAGGCCTCAAAAACACTGCAATACAAATATTGCTGGACAAAATGGGGTAAAATATTTGTGAAAAAAGTTGATGGAAGTACTCGTATAGAAATCAAGAACGAATCGGATCTGACGAGACTTCAAAATATGCGACTAGGTATAGTTATTCTGTCTGCTACGTATCCAAATATTATTATAATCTATAAGATATCAAATAATGTTATTGTTACGTGTTCAACTCAGTGTGTCTCGAACCTAACTAAAGTCACAATATTGCACTTGTTTATAGACTTACCGTCATGTCATCTTCGTAAAAGAATTTTTTATACCTGCTTCTATTTCATTGTAACAAACTTTCTTTTAATATACACATTTACATATTATTACCTACACAAAAATACCATAACAGCTAACAAACACAATCAACATATTCAGTCAAAGAATGCACACACCCTATTAGTAATTTACAATACAAACAGGTTACGTATTAATATTTCCTCATTAAATATGAGTATAAACTATTATTTTTTTATTGTATTGCATAGTTTTTCCAAGAAATTATCTGATATTGTAGGCCACATAATGACTGTTGGTATACTAAACATAACGCGTTTTTGTCCTCGAGTAAATTATGTTCACATAATTCGCGGATATTAATAACTTACTACAAGACTTAGGTAGGGTTACTTTCGGTGAAGCTTCAAAGTGTGACCCTGAAGAATGTGTATCCCTTATACCCTCCCATCGTTCTTATCTGACATTACTATCACAAAACATCCGAAGCATCAATGCTAATTATCATGGATTTTTAACCTTGCTCGACAGAGTTCGGGTACAGTTTGAAGTTATAGTCTTATCAGAGTGCTGGCTCGCGTGTAATCCTTCTGTTCCGAACTTAGAAGGATATAACGTGCACAAAACACTTGTTAATCATAACCAAAACGATGGTGTAATAGTTTACACTAAAGAAACCTTAATGAATATCAAAGTTGTTGAACCAATAATTTCTGATGCTAGCTGTTTAATTATAACAATTAAAACAGACATTGCTATTATAGCTATATACAGACCGCATGCCTTTAGCGATTCTAGTGCTTTTATTGAATCGTTAGACAGTCTCCTCAATAACTACAAAGCGTATAGGCATATCGTTCTCGCTGGCGACATTAACATAAACATCGCCCCAGCTGATAATTCTACACAGACCCTAGACTATCTCGATCTACTTGCCTATCACGGTATCTATCCAGGACATACATTCCCTACTCACGGATCAACATGTCTTGATCATATAAATTTGAAGAGTAATCTTTTGTCTAAGGTTCTCGTAATAGAGTCTACAATTACGGATCACCATGTTGTTGCGCTTGGCCTTTCCTTAAAAAGATCCCTTCACACATACCAGCATACCCACTTGAAAGTAAATGATGAAAAACTTACAAATGACTTAAAAAATATAAATTTTGATTCGGTGTACATAGCCAAAGATCCCAATCAAGCCACTAAAACATTTGTGGAACCTATTTTACGCGCGCTGTCAGCTAACACCACAACCATTAAATTGTCCAGTAGACGTCGACCTATAAAACATTGGATCACGAAAGGGCTCCTAAAGTGCTTGCGAAACAGAGACAGCCTGTACAAAAAACTCAAGAAGGATCCCTAAAAGGAAATTTTGAAAGTTACGTACAAAAGGTACCGTAACTTCTGTACAAACATTTTACGGAAATCTAAAATTGATTATGAAAGAGCGGCATTTAAAAAAGCTGGTAAAAATACTAAGGAGATGTGGAACGTCATTCAGTCAATAACCAACTCAAATAAAAAATCCGTGGCACAAAACCTCATAGAGAATACATCTCACGACCAGTCTATAAACAACATTAACGCTTATTTTGTAAATCTAGGTAACCAACTAGCAGAAACCAAACTTAAATGCAGCCACTTTAACAATGACTCCCCGGTGATATCCCAATCGTGTGGATCTTTTGTTTTATTAAATACCGATGAGGATGAAGTTGAACGCATAATTATGTCGTTGAAAAAAAGTTGTGCTACTGGGTGGGACGGAATTTCTTCTCGATTCTTAAAGCAGCACAAAAATATCATTGTGCCACCACTAACTTACATATGTAACCTGAGCATTGACACGGGTGTATTTCCTGACTACTTTAAAAAGGCCCTTTTGCATCCCATTTTCAAAGCGGGTGATAGAAACCGTGTCGAAAACTACAGACCAATCTCAGTCCTTACAGCGATGTCAAAAGTTCTTGAAAAAATATTGAACTCTAGGCTAGTAAAGTATTTAGAAACTTATAACCTCCTCTCGGCAAATCAATTTGGTTTTAGGAAAAACTTATCCACCAACGACGCCGTATTTAACCTAACAGATCACATTACAAGAAAACTAGATAAAAAACAAAAGTGTGTAGGACTGTTTCTAGATCTAGCAAAGGCTTTCAACACGGTTTCGACTCCCATATTGCTAAATAAGTTGGAATGCTTGGGAATTAGGGGTACCCAACTATCTTTATTCCAGAGTTATTTAACTGGTAGGTCACAACGAGTAAAAATAGGTTCTTATATCAGCTCTGAATTGCCTATCTCGTACGGTGTCCCCCAGGGAAGTATACTCGGTCCTAGTTTGTTCTTAGTATATATGAACGATATGTGTAACCTTAAACTTAATAATGGCGCCATTTTTTCTTATGCAGACGACACTGCTCTTATATTTTCTTCTGATAATTGGGAAGACACGTATCGCTGTGCTCAAATAGGCTTCAACACGGTAAACGACTGGCTCAATAAAAATTTACTGACTTTAAACATAAGTAAAACGAAAATGATTGACTTTTCCATCCGTTCCCCTACTATCCCAACTGATCCATCTTTGGATATAACTGCGCAACCCACCTGTAGTTTCTGCGATGACTGTAATACGCTGAAAAAAATTGACAGGGTTACATCTACTAAGTATCTCGGTGTCATGATTGACCGTAACCTTAATTTTAAAGACCATATCGAATACCTGTCAAACAGAGCTCGCAAGCTCATTTATATATTTAAGCAACTACGGCAATCAGCCGATACACATATTATGAAAATGGTTTATATAACGCTTTGCCAATCCATCTTATGCTATTGTATTATTGCATGGGGTGGCGCCTCAAAGACCCACTTTATACAGATCGAACGCGCCCAAAGAGCCATATTAAAGGTGTGTTGTTTTAAGCCGAGGTTGTATCCTACAAGTCTGCTTTATGAATACTGCGAAGTGCTGACCGTACGGCAGCTCTTTGTGCTAGCGGTTGTCCTTAAGCAACATTCGTCAATTACTTTTATGCAGGATTCCCTAAATCGTCGTAACCATCTTGTAGTTAACTCCATTGCCGTTAAAACCTCATTTAGCCGTAAATTCTTTATATTTCTGGGTCCTTATCTGTATAAAAAATTACATAAAATTGTATGCCTTAAACTTTTTTAAATGTAAAAGTATTGTGTTAGAATGGCTTCTTAAGCAATCTTATCAAAAGACAGAAAGCTTCTGGAGGTTTTGGAATAACCTGTTCAGATCTAAAAAAAAAAAAAAAAACAAACAAACACACACTCACACACACACACACACACACACACACACGCGCACAAACAAACTTTATACTTTATGATGCACATTACCATTTTCATTGATATTTGCATGTTTTTATGTTTATTTTCCTTTTTATCACCTTATTGTTAAAAATGTAACTTTTTGTTATTATTGTGTACATTTCAGGCTGTATTTGTAAATCGGTCCGAGTGGAAAACTGGTGACCTGTATCACAGGTTATTTTTATACCTACTTCAGGCACCAGCGATCCTCAACCTACCTTGTAAAACTAGCTTTAGAATAAAATGACATTTGTAACTTGTGGTTGATGGTGAGAAATAAATTCATTTTTTTTTTTTTTAGGTTATGCAGGATATATATTAGACTCTTAGTAGTGTTTTGAAGACAATTTGACGTTTAAGCAAATCTCGCAAAAAAGCAATGTCAAAGTCAAACTCAAAGTCAAAAATCCTTCGAGGCAGGATGGCACCGACGGCCCGCTGGCGCGCGTTTAGGCGTAACTCTAGCCGCGCGCACCACTGCACTTGTAGCTGCTGGTGTGCATCGTCTAAACTAAGTGAGCGTCTTTTCTGCCACCCCCCTGTTCTCCTCGCGAACGTGGATTTCAGCGAAATCTGCCGCGTCCACTGCCGCTAGGAGATTAAATGGCAGGAGGCGCGCTAGTAGTCGCCTCGAAAGATACCGTATGGCAGCCTCGTGCGATCCGTATGGCCAGCACACGCTGCAGGCTATTAGAATAGCTCTGGAGCGGGAGGCACCCGTCAAGCGTTCAGACCAGGGTGCCCCGTAAAGGGCCATGGATCGCACGATACCTCCGTAGAGGCGGCAAACTTCTTCCTGTGGACCTCCGACGTTCGACAAAAGCCGGTAGAAAGTATCAAATGGAATTCAGTATTCATTTTAAAATGTAAAATGGCAAAAACTTCCACCAAACCTCAATTCACACACAAACGTAAAAGAAAATATTAGCAAATAAAATCCGCCATCTTTTATCTACTTAAACTAGGTCTAAACCAGCGGCCGACGCGGTCTAAATTTTGACGTTACTTACCAACCGCTAAACCGCGTTCAAAGTTAAATTGAGTTTTTTAATAAAAATGTTGATAACCCATGGCTGAGCGGGCAGTTTAAATTTAAGAAGCGTTTAATTAATTTAAGCTATTACTTTATTGTTTAAATAACTGCACAAGCCTTTAAACTGTGGCATTGCTGGTTGTTGGACATTATAACACAGGGTATGTTTTAAGTACCAAGGGAGCAAGTTATGTTTCATTTTCTTGTGTATCAATTTATATTACATATTTTCCATGTAAAATTTTCGTGAGTTGATGTATATCTCTCGTGTTTACTTTTAACATACATACGATTTACAATAGGTACTGGTCCTGGTTTCCAAACTAAGCTGAAGCCTACCTTGGGAGACAGTGCTCAGTCAAGGTTGTGATACAATAGTATATAATTAAAAGTAGATAAACAAACAAACAAAAACATATTTTTTTTAGAAAAGTAATACATCTCGTGTGTGTGTGTGTGTGTGTGTGTGTGTGTGAGAGCGTGTTTGTGTGTGTGTGTTTGTGCGGTGGGTGGTTAGTTTAAATTACTCTATTTAATCCATAAAAAATAAAAGCGCTTCGGTACTTTCGAAGTCCAGTTGCAGTAGCCAACTAGTAGTTATTTTTTTAACCTCATGGCTATTTAGTCCTACATTTTTTTATTTTTTATTTAGGGTGTTATAGAGTTTGCATCCAAGACTCTTGAATTGTTTGCTGGCAAAAGAGGTTTTCATACGGGTATTAGAGCAGACCTGATGCCTACTACGTTTATTAGCATCAGGGAGTGGAACATTCCAATGAGTTTGTAATATCGTTCTGAGCACAAAGAGCTGCCTAACTGCTAGAACCTTATTTTCAGCATAAAGTTGAGAGTTGGGTACCTTATTGGTTTTTTATTCATAACCTTGAGCACAGCTCTTTGTGCTCTTTCCAATCCCATTCAATGTGTTTTAGCACACCCTCCCCAAACCGGGATGCAATATTGGAGAATGGACTGACAGAGGGCCAGATAGACCATTTTGACTTTGTCGTGGGTGGTTGTGTCACGCAGAATGTTGAAGACATAGATTTGCCTTCTAGCACTAGTTTTAACGGTATCTACCTGAGTGACCCATGTCAGTTTACTGTCGAGTTGTACTCCAAGGTATTTTGTATTATGGCCTTGAGTTAATTTTTGACAGTCACAGTTATTAACCGAGAGGCAACTGTGGGCCACTATACTAAAATCACAAGGTGGAGTATTCGTTTTGGATAAAGAAAATGGAATATAGAGTGTCTTATTGAGATTTAACGTTAACAAATTGTTCGTCAACCAGGTCATAATTTGTTTAAGAGAATATTCAGCTCTCTCTTTGACTAGTGGCCAGTTACGTGCCGTTATGATAATTGCAGTGTCATCAGCGTAACAAAAGATATCAGCATGAGGAAGTGACATTGTACAGAGATCATTCAAGTATAGCTGCAAGAGTGTGGGACTGATGATACTCCTTGTGGGGTGCCGTATGAGGCGTGAAACTCATCACTTAAGTGATCACCAATTTTTACTCTTTGTGTTCTATTCGACAAGTAATCCTTGAATAGTTTGTGGGTAGTGCCTCTAACACCAATGCTTTCCAGTTTATCAAATAGTATTGGGACAGAGACAGTGTCGAATGCTTTGATCCAAAAAAATGCACGGGCGTCTGTTATTACTATCTAAGTTCGTAACAATAATATTAGTTAAGTCGATCACAGCATCTTCAGTGGAAATACCAGGCCTGAACCCATACTGATTTTTAGCAATAATATTGAATTTGTTAAGATACTTTTGTAATTAATTATTTAGAAGCCTTTGGATTATTTTGGATAAAGCGGATAAAAACGAAATGGGCCAATAATTGTTGACACAGTCTCTGTCCCCACTCTTGTAGATAGTTAACTTGGGTCAGACCCTGGAAGTGCCTATTCAACTAACCGAAATAAAAGATATCTTTAGAATAAACACCAAAAAGTCGGGGAAAGTCATAATTGCAGAACTTACCACCGTTATAACTAAAGATAAAGTTATTGAGGGCTATAAAAATAACAACAAAAACTACAATCAAGTCATGACTCATCATATCAGCCGAAAGACGTCCACTGCTGGACCAAGATCTCCACAATTGCCGGTCTTGCGCTATCTGCAGCCAGCGATTTCCAGCGACCCGCACAAGATCATCGGTCTATCTTATAGAGGGCCTGCCTTCCGGTTCGTGGTCACCACTCGAGAACCTTTCTGCCCCAGCGGCCGTCGGCTCTACGAGCTATGTGCCCTCCCCACTGCCACTTCAGCATGGCAATTCTTACGGCTATGTCGGTTGCTTTGGTTCGCCTGCGGATCTCAACATTTCTGATTCGATCTCGCAGGGAAACTCCAAGCATAGCCCAACTCATGACTACCATGTTAAATATTCAAGTAACAAAATAATAATCTATGTACATCAGCGCTCTCTGCACAAACTATTGTCTATAATTTGATGTTGTATCTGTGGTATTGTCTAATGCAGTTGACAGTTCTATATATTAAAGATTGATTCTGAACAAGCAACAGTGTTTTTATTAGGTTAGGTCCCATTAAATGAGATTAAAGTATTACGTTGAAATCAGTGAGTGCAGAAATATGACTACAAACTATTTAGTTAATGTTCCGAAACTGAAAGGTCACGAGAACCACGACGACTGGTGTTTCGCGGCGGAGAACGTGCTCGTGTTGGAGGGAATGGTGGACGCTATCAAATCACCATTATCGCCAACAGTGACTTCGGATTAAAAAGCAATTGATTTAAAGGCTAGAGCAAAACTAATATTGACCATCGACACGTATCTTTATGTGCACATAAAGAAAGCGTCAACAACCTACGACTTATGGAAGACCTTAAAGAACATGTTCGATGATTCGGGATATTCCAGGAAAATTAGTTTGCTGAGAAATCTTATCAATACGCAACGCATAGAAAACTGCGAGTCAATGACGAGTTACGTAAGCCAAATCATTGAAACTTCTCAAACGTTGATCGGCACGGGTTTTGAGATTAATGACCAATGGATGGGATCACTTATGCTGGCCGGATTAACGGAAAAGTTTGGTCCTATGATCATGGCAATCGAGCATTCAGGCATCGAAATAACAGCGGATGCAATCAAGACAAAATTATTAGATATGAGTGCAGATTTTGAGGTTAATGTGCATTTGCCGCTAGAAATTTTCACAAAGACGAAAGACAAGGTCGTTACGTTGGTAATGCGGGAACGCCATCTGTCAATGCCAGTGGAAATAAGTCAAACATGGCGCGGAAAACAATCCGGTTGACAAACAAACAATTGTACATTTAAAAAATCAATGTCGGGGTGCGGATTACAAGAAAACAAATGCATTTAGTGCAGTATTTCTTACAAAAGAATTCAGTTAGTCAGACTGGCACTTAGATCCCGGTGCAAGCATACATATAGTGTCGAACGTGAAATTTATGACAAATACTTGTTACCAACCTAAGATAAAAGAGATAATTGTTGCGAATCAAACTGTCGTGCAAGTGTTATGCTCCGGAGGTTTGCAGCTTACCACACGTGTTGGAGACAAAGAGTATACAATTGATGTAAACAATGTTTTGTGTATGCCTAACCTTACTACGAATTTACTCTCAGTGAGTAAGATCATTGCTAATGGCAATAGAATACAGTTTAACCAGCATGGATGTTTAATTTACAACTCACAGAATGATTGTATTGGTGAGGCATCTCTGGAAAATGGTGTATACAGATTAAATGTTGTGAACTCTAAAAATCTCTTAGTAGCTGCAGTAAAAGTCTCAAGTACTACTTGGCATAGAAGATTAGGTCATATTAATGCCAATGATTTAAATAAATTGAAGAATGGAGCAGTTGAAGGTGTTAGTTTTGATGGAAGATGTGATACCAGTAAGTACAGTTGCATAGTTTGTTGTGAGGGAAAGCAAACAAGATTACCATTCCCTGAGAGCACAAACAATAGTCAACAGGTTCTAGAGTTGGTTCACACAGATCTATGTAGGCCGATGGAGAACATGTCTCTTGAGCAGAATGTGCACTGTGTACTTTTTCCAATCTAAGAGTGAAACATTTATGTATTTTAAACAATATAAGGGTGCTTCTTGGAGTGAGGCATTCTTTGGTGACTTTCGTGGCAATTTACAAAGTCAATTATTTTTTTAAATTGGCATCTGAATGTTAAATTATACGAAAAAGTATAATTTTTTGAAAAAAAGGTACCTCAGAGAGCGTTATAATTACAGAGATAATCGAGGTTAAAAAAATTGAGGCTACGCTAATCACAAAACCAAACCGAACCAACACCAAAATGAAATAATTTATTTTTTCAAAGGACTAACTAATTTTAACTTCATATTATAAAAATAAATAAAATAATTTATTTACGTAGTTTTTAAAAAAGTGCTTGTATATAGTCAGAACATGTTTGTAGTATTATAATTAAGTAAACATAATTATTTCTAGTTACATAAATATTTAGGTACACAGATTGTATGAAAACATTTATACAACTTATTTTATAATAGTAATGATATTTAGCTAGCTTGTATTAAGTTATTGTCCAAAATTGGTCTACGTGGGTCAAAACTACCACGTAAACCACGCCAATCACGACCACGGAAATCAAAATAAATCCTTTATGGAAATAATACACAAAAATCTTTTAAGCCAATAAACTGTGTTTCGATTATAAGTTACGTTACCTTATATTTGTTCGCTACAATATTTCAATAAGTAAATAAATTCACACACACCGGAGATAATTGTACCACGCAAATCAAAGTTTTGAGAAACCAAACCCACACAATAAAGTTCTTTCAACCTATTTTTTGAAAACTCGACGCACCATGAGACCAGCACTCTTCCGGAATCTTCCAACCGCTTGCAGCGAGACTAATTATAGCTTGAATTAGGATGACGCATCATTGGGCCGCGAATTTAGAGATCTCCTAGTGAAATTACAATAATCCACGCAAATCAGCAATTACCTCGGGACACTTACATTTAATTTTTTTTAGGAAATGTAGTTCTTTTAGTATTATGGTCTAATTTTTCATAGCACTGTAAGCTTTTTAGGACTAAGTGGTTTTTTTTTGGTAAGCATGTATCGTTTAGTTTAAAATATATAATTTACTAAGTGACCAGATGGGGCTTGGGACACTCCACGAAAATCAAAGAATGGGGATATTTTATTTTTTAATTATATTTAATAACTAGCTGGTGCCCGCGACTTCGTCCGCGACAATTTGAATGATGACCAATGTAACTACTTACTTCTAGTTTATACTAAAAAAATATTTTTTAAAAGAAATAAGCAATATATAGTTTTAAGAAAACCTAAACCTAACCTATAAATAACCTAGCTAAGAAATAAACAACAGCATACTTTGCTACTGTTATTCAAAAAAAAGGACCCGATATCATCAACCAAAAAAATCAAAGAAAACATATCAATTGTCCTTAAATAAAGTCAGTAAGTCAAATAAAGTAAAATAATAATCAACGATGCATTAATCACAAAGGTAACTCCCATTAGATTAGGTTGCGACCACAGCATTGATAGGTGTAATATCACATGGAGTATATCACATTGTTTCAAGTAGTTTGTCATTTCTGCAAAACAAAATTCTCCTCCACTATCAGATCTTAAGATTATAATTTTCTTTGATTACTGGTTTTCAACAAACTCTTTATGGGTCATTCTTTTGGATAGGTTTTTCAAGTGGCTTTACTTAAAAATAATATAAATCGAAAAGTCAGTAAGCCATATTTTTTTTCGCGTAAACCTTAATTCCTCTCTTATCTCTATCATCTATATATATAAAAAGAGAAGTCCTGACTGACTGACTGACTCATCAACGCCCAGCCCAAACCCTTGGTCCTAGAAAGCTGAAATTTTTCACAAATGTTTTCTTTCTACTGTAGACAAGGAATAAGGAAGGATTTTTCGAAATTCAACACCTAAAGGGGTAAAACGGGGGTGAAAAGTTAGTATGAAAGTTTGCCGTTTTTGAAGTTAAAGGCATGAAAATTGGTATTTGGCTTTCCAGTTAAAAATAAAATATATGTGTTTCAGGATTTTTGGAAATTCTACCCTCAAGGGCGAAAAATAGGGGATGTAAGTTTGTATGAAAATGGGATTTTTTTTAAACTACCGCGTGAAAATTAGTATTTAGCCTTTTAGTTAAAAATAAAAATTTGTATTTCAGGATTTTTGGAAATTCCAGCCCTAAGAACAACTAACCTAACCTAACTAAAATAGGGGGTGTAAGTTTGTATGAAAATGTGACAATTTTTAAGTAAAACGCATGAAAATTGGTATTTGGCAGTTCAGTTCAAAATAAAAAATATACATTTCAGAATTTTTGAGAATTCCACCCCTAAGGGCGTAAAATATGGGATGTAAGTTTCTGTAAGTAACTGGGACGTAAGTAACTGGGACTTGAAGTTAAACGCATGTAAATTGTTATTTCCGTTAAAAATAAAGCAATCCAGGGAATAATTTGTTGTTAAAAAAAGGTAATCCAAAACTGATTCAATAGATTGAGACCAAAAATTTACGCCAACTCAAATTTTAGAGAAATTAGTTTGTGATGCCAAGTTGCTTAAAATGTCGTGGTCGTTGTCGTCTAAGTAAAGATTTAGCGTTTTATATGATTTGTAACTTCTTTTTTTTGGTAATTTTTATAATAAATTAAATAACCGACATTTTAATCAAATTGGGATAATAGAAGAATTTACCTAAAATTCGAGTTAGCGTAGTATAAATTGTTTGTGTCGAGATGATGGCACCCATAAAATATCATCTTAATTTTACTGATCTACAAGTTCACAATTTTGGACCTAGATGGCGTTTATATCGTTTCAGATTGCAGAACTTATTTGGCATATCGGTTAAAATAAATAAATGCTTGAAATAAAAGGTAGTCCAAAACTTAATCAATAGATGATCGCCTAAATCTCACCCAAAAATTATGCAAACATCTTAATTTTACCGCTTTACAAGTTTATATTTTTGTTAGTAGATGGCGTAATTATCGTTTTAGATCGCGCTACAGTTTCGTTCACAAAATGTGATATTACACCTATGCTCCAAGCATTAAGAATTAGTATCAAAATTTAGAATAAAAAATTTAGGTCAGTTAAAGCAGTGTCTTGGAATGCATGTTAATGTATATACAGACAGTATTACTATAGACCAGCAGTTGGCTGTTGAAGTCGCCTCCCTCCTGTACCCCTCGAAGGATACAGATCAACTTCTACCACACGGCACTTCACACAGAATGAAGGAGTAGTCATCTATTACCGAGAAAACAAGATTGTTGCTATTGTCGAACCTGATTTAAATGACACAAACTGCCTTATTGTCACTTTTAACCAGATACTGCCATTATCGTAATCTACCGGCCGCCCGCAATCCACAACGTGACTAATTTCTTACACTCTTTAGCACAGCTTCTTAATTCAATTCAATTCAATTCACTTTATTTGCCAAAAATATGGTTACATAATGATGTTACATATACAGAATAAAGGCCTCACATTTAGCCCAAAAGCATGCAAATACAAAACACAAAATTAATATCGAATCACTACCTACAGTTACAATAATTAAGTCGTCGCACAATCAAATTTATAAAAATGTAATAAAAAAAAAGTATTCTAGTCAAAATAAAATGTAGTAAGTACGTTATTATGATTTTTTGTTCCTTGTTAAGAATTCATTTACAGAATAATACATTTGTTCTAGAAGCCATGCCCTTAACCTTTTTTTAAAGGGTACAACCGGCAATATTTTAATATCTGTCGGCGTAGCATTAAATATTTTGACACACATTGCGTTCTTAGTTCTCGCAAGTACGTCGTAGAGCTAAGACGTGTCACATCGGTTATAATAAGTTGATATTGATCTACCCCCATAATGGCTAAGTGCCATTCTTGTGATAAATTATTACCTAACCAAAAAATCTACTATTTTGGAATGCAGACGCTGCCAAAAAGTAGTACATGCCACTACTGTGTGCTCCAGTTTAAGTGGTAAACAGCTAAATGCTCTCAAAGCCGCCGAAAATCTTGAGTGGACCTGCAGTGACTGTAATCTGAACTTGTCACGAAGGAAATCTTTTACTACGCTTGCCGACCATTAAGAGGAAGAGGAGGATGAGGCTGCGTCAACAGGGACTTCAGGTACTATCAACGTCAAACAGCTATTACAAGACCTTAGGAAAGAAGTGAAACTCATTGTGACGCAGGAGATGCGAGCGGTTACTACTTCGCTGCAATATTGCAGTGAGAAGGAGGATGAGTTTTCTGAGTCCATGGAGGCCCTAACTAGTAAATTAAAGGATATGGAGAGAAAAATAACTCCGGGTCTGCTGTCTTAAAATCGAATTCCTGGAGCAACGCAATGTCGAACTGGAACAAACTATGCTTGGAGACCATGTCGAAATGTCAGGCATTCCGGACTCGAACGACCGGGACCTACCCCATCTGGCTGAATGTGTTGAAGTCAAACTAGGTGCAACAAAAGAGGATATTCTCTCGGTCAAACGTCTTCCGTCGCGCCGAACCGGATCTGGACCTGTGCTGGTCCGGGTTCGACAGGAATCCACCCGACAGCGTTTGATCTCCGCAGCCCGTGAGATTACCATAACCGCACTTTTATTCAAAACAAATATGGACTATATTCGAGATAATAATATTGTGGAACTATTTAATTGTTTAGGCTTTTCGAACTACAAAAGTTTAGTGCCTAGTAATCCATATAACTTAACATTTGTGCATGTGAACATAAGATCACTAATCAATAACTTCTCTAAAATTGAACAGTTACTGTGTGAATCAGAATCGTCAATTGACTGCATAGTTATCACGGAAGTTAACATTTCCGATAACATAAAATCAATGTATAATTTGAGTGGATATGCAATGTACACGGAGTTACGTAAACATCGGCGAGGTGGCGGATTGATTGTGTACATTAAAGTTTACCCGATTAAAAAAACACTTTATACTGTGAATGCTTACTTGGAACAATCACATCTGCTACTTACTCGGTAACCCTGTGTGCCATGTATAGGCCACCTCAAACCGACAAACAAAACTTCATTAGAGAATTAGATAAGATGCTTTACCAGCTTGCTAGCACCGACTTAATACTTTTAGGTGACACTAACATCAATCTAAAGCTTGATAATCCTATAAAAAAATCATACATGAACATTATGAGCGGGCACGGTCTGTCGTGCGGTATCACTGACTTCACTAGGATCGAAACACGGAACGAATTAGTAACTAAAACATGTATTGATCATATATTTGTCCGATCTCGCATAAAAGACATTTACACGGCCGCGTTCAGTACAGTACTGGCTGATCACAGAATAACCGCAGCTACGCTATTGAGTTATTCTTATGTACAAGATGCTCCCGTTTATTTGAATAGGATAAATAATATTAAACTTGGGAAACTTTTGGATAAAATAGAATCGTCAATACTATAGCACGACTAGTAAACGCAAGTATCGCTACCGGACGTTACCCCGCAAAGCTGAAATCTGGTATTGTTAGGCCCATTCACAAAGGCGGTAGTAAGCAGGACTATGGTAATTATCGACCAATCACAATCCTACCGGTCTAGGTTTAGGTTTAAAGACATTTATTCCCATTACGACATACATACGTCACTTACATGAGAACTTAAATAACAAATAATATTAACATATCCGTTGTCATCGAGTAGTATATATATACAAAGTTAACAATAACTATCAAAATTATCAAATACATACTACACAAATTAATATGAACTAAATAACAAACCAACACGTACAATTTATATAATAACAATACAATTTATATAAACGAAGCAAGATAGTATTATGTTAGATATTTGGAAATTGGTATTTTTGACTTAATATGATTTGCTAGCCTCTTTTTGAATACGTTAAGCGATTTAATATTTTTAATGTCCGAGGGTATCTTATTATAAAACCGCGCGCCATCGCATGTTATAGTTGAAGCACCATACTTGGTGCGCGTCTTAGGTAAAACGATAAAGCTTGCGCGTCGACTGCAGGTGCGCCCAACTTCTTTCCGCTTGGTAAAGTGTAGGTCGGAGTTGACATTGTTGTTTAATGTTTTACGGATAAAAATGCAGGTATTCTAAATATATAACTGCTCAACGTTCATTAATCCTGTTTCGTGATAAATTTTGGTAGTTGATGTTCGGAAGTTTATATTAAATAATATTTTTATTATTTTATTTTGTTGGACTTGCAATTCGTTTAAGTTGGTCTTGGCTGCGTTTCCCCATATTTCAACAAGATATAGCAGATGTGGTTTTACTAAGGTATTATATATTGTGAGGCGGAGTTTGCGAGGTATGCATCGGACACTATTACGGAGGGAGGCATAAATAGATACCAATCTAGACTTTACATGTTTGATGTGGACTTTCCACGTTAAATTGTTGTCCATGTAAAGACCGAGATATTTTTCATGGGTTTTCTCTTGTAATGGTGTATTGTTTAATGTGAGTGTTGAGTAACTTGGTATTCTTTTGTTTTTAGGTTTAAAGACTATGTAGCATGTTTTGGAGATGTTAATGGTTAATAGGTTATATTGGAACCAGTCATAAAGAATATTTAGGTCATGCTGAGCTTGCGAGATTATGCTGTGGATTGATGAACCGAAATAAAAAAGATACGTGTCGTCAGCGTAGAGAGTAATATGACCTTTTAAGTGCAATTCATGCATATTATTTATATACACAAGGAAAAGTAGGGGACCTAGGATTGATCCTTGTGGTACTCCCCAGGATATGGTTTGAGGATGACTTTTGGAATTATTGTCTAATTTTACGACCTGTGATCTGTTTGTCAGATAAGATTCAAACATCTTAAGAGCTTTACCAGTTATACCAATGGCCTCCAGTTTTTGTAAAAGCAATTTGTGGCAGATGGTGTCGAACGCCTTTTTTAAATCGATGAATACTCCTAGCACTATGTTTTTTTTATCAAGGTTTTGTTTGATTTTGGTTATTAGACCAATTGTTGCTGTTAGGGTATTTCGTTTAGACCGAAATCCGTATTGTCGTTCAAAAATGAAATTTATAGAGTCTAAGTAGTTTTGTAGTCTTGTGTGTAAAGTTTTTGAAAACACAGGCAATACAGATATTGGTCGATAGTTACTAGGCTCTGTTTTTGTTCCCGATTTATAAATAGGTGTAATTTTAGCTATTTTAAGTTGGTCTGGGAATGTTCCATTTTGTAAAAGTGTCCTACCGGTAAATCCTACCGGTCTTGGATAAAATAGTTGAAAAATTCGTGTGTGGTAAAGTTCAGAATTTCTATACCAAAAATAGTGTGTTATCAACACATCAATATGGATTTCAACCTAATAAAAGCACCACACTACTGCTGTCCCGTTTTGTCGATGATGTAAACCAATACCTTAACTTGAAAAACCATGTTATTTTAGTCTTTATCGACTATGGAAAGGCATTTGAAACATTGCGTCATGACTTGTTGATTGAGCGGTTGGAGAGTAGTGGCGTTAGAGGGAATGTGTTACAATGGTGCAGAGATTATCTTAACAATCGCAGTTATCAAGTCAAAATAGATGACACGTTTAGTGATAGTGTACACATCACAGAAGGAACAGCACAGGGATCAGTGCTTGGACCTTTGCATTATTTGACCTATGTTAATGACCTCAATAATGTCCTTAAAAATTGCAAAATTTACCAATTCGCGGACGATACCTGCCTAATGACGGCGGATAAAGATATGACGGTAGCGTTTCACCGTATACAAGAAGATTTTACTGCAATATGCAAGTGGTCACATGACTCTGGTTTGGTACTCAACACCGATAAGACTAAGCTGATGCATATTTGTTCTAGCTACAACCTCAGCACCGTGAGTGCACATGTAAAGGTGATAGCGTATAGTCATGACTGCCTTCATTCCCCTAATAAATGTAACAGTACCTGCTTAAATATTGAGAAAGTGTCGGAGCATAGTTACTTGGGGCTGGTGATCGACAGTAAATTCAATTGGGCGAAACATATTGATAAGATATGCTATAAGCTTAGAGCAATTATGGCTAAGTTTTATATAATTAAATGTAAAGTTCCCTCTAGTGTGTTGCTGACATTGTATAAGACCCTCGTAGAAAGTATAATATCTTATGGGCTCACTAGTTATGGTCGTACCTAAAAATCATACTTAGATTAGATTTATGATATACAGTATAGACTACTAAAATTGATAGTTCCCGCAAAAATAAAACAGAAATACAAAATTGACCCCGTAGGACTATTTAAGTATTGCGGTGTGATACCCATTCATAGAAAAATTGAACTTAATCTACTCATTGAACAATACTATCGCAAAGAAATTCAAATACCAAAAAGTCACTCAATTACGACCCGAAGCATGTCGTCTAAAAAACTATTTACACCTAAATTTAATAACAACTACGGAAAAAGAACATCACAATATATAATTCCAAGCCTTATAAATAAATTACCAATCGAAATCAAAAACAAAATTACCGAAATAAACATTAGATACACTCTAAAAAAATATTTCTTAAATAACTAAACACTTAAAACAAACTTAAAACAAAAATCAACTCTTAAATAATAATCCTATCATAAAATGGAGTAACCTATATTAACGGTGCGAGCGCACGCACACTCGCAGAAATGGTACCTGCCAGTGCCGTGCGCTACTCAAGTCAGTGCAGCTGGCACCTGTTTGCCGCCGAGGTATGATAATTACCTACTCGATGCGTACCTAGTCGCTGGCAGTGAACCTATGATAACGTCCTAATATGTATGTCCGAAGGTGCTAGCTACATCATTCAAATCAAATCAAATCTTTATTTGCTCAAATATGGTCTTAATGAAAAGGTTATAATCCACATATTCTGACCTGAGGTCGTGCAAATATACGAGTACATATATGTAGTTTAGAAACTTAATCTAATTATAAATTAATCTATTAAATTACATTATTATTTCGACTTATATTCTAGATATTCTTTAGTTCTATAAAAACATTTCTATTTGAGGAAATTAAATAAACTCTTCCTAAATTGAGGTAATGACATTTTTTTATATGTAACGGAAGGTTATTATATATTTTTATTGCCATGCAATATGATTTTTTTTGAAAATCTCTAGTCTTATTCTAGGTAATTTAATTTTGTTTTTATGTCTAGACATGATATCAAAATGTTCGAATAAGTTCGGATGTTTTTTAACTAAAATGCATATTTCATATATATATATATACACGGTAATGGAAGAATGTTATATTTATTAAATAAAGGTTTGCAACTTTCCAAGAAACTAGCTCCACACAGGGCACTTCTTTTGTGCTATGAAAACTTTATCTATTTCTACTGAGTTGCCCCATACGATTATTCCATATCTAAGTAAAGAAGAGACATAAGCATGGTACGCCACTAGTGCGGTATTTACGTTAACAGTTTGTCTGATTCTCTTTAGTACAAATACAAAACGGTCTATTTTATTAACTAATTTTTCAATATGTGGTTTCCAGTTGCAATATTTGTCCATAGCGATACCTAAAAATACACAATCATCGACACTACTTAAACGAGTGTTATTATATTCTATGTCCAATGGGATAATGTTTGAATTGTATGTCTGAAATTGTATAATTTTTGTCTTATTCATGTTAATTTTTAAATTATTGTGGTTAAGCCAGTTTATGGTACTATCGAGAGCAAAGTTAATGTCTTTTTGTAATTGGCCTTTTGTGTTGTTTTTTATGATTAGTGTAGTGTCATCTGCAAAGAGAATAGAATCTTGATTTAAAGCATCCGGAAGGTCGTTAATGTACAATAAGAATAGAAGCGGGGCTAAGATACTCCCTTGTGGTGTACCATATTTGTTTGTTTTGTGAGTGGAGTGTGTTCGCACCGCGAAAATAAATTAGTACGTAACGGATGTGATAAGATATTAAATTATATAGGTACATCTGCTTATATTTCTTATTTTGAACTGGACTTACTGTGGCTCCATTCACCTTGCTATGACTAGTATTAGTTATAACGTTATAAGTTATTAATATTATATCGAAAACCCAGTGGTTAGACAAACCTAACTTAGGCTTTAAGCCACTGATTGTATGAACAAATAATAAACTGTATGTTAAATGAAATAAATAAAATAAATAAAAATAAATAACAATTCTTGGACAGTAGCGTCGTTCCGGTTTTAAATGGCATTACTAGTCTATTACAATTACAATTAAAAATTACTGATCTTATAAAAAAATTATAGTCACAGGTGATATAAACATCGATATTAAAATAAATAACACAGACCCCCGATCCGCAGAATACCTAACAATGGCCGCGTTTTACGGTATGTTACCTGCACATACATTACCCACTCGAAATCAAAATTGCCTCGATCACATTCTACTAAGAACGAAAAATATAGCTCATTGTTACATTGCAAATGCCTCAGTTACGGTCCATGACGCTGTAATACTTTTCCTGGGCTCTCCCCAGAATTTGCCTAAAACGAACCCAAATAAAACTATAAAAAAACTGGACTACGACAATCTTGAAATAGACTTGAAAAATCTTGATTTTGATAGCATGTACAGCCTTGGATGTGTAAACGAAGCTACTAATTACTTTATTAGTTCCGTTAACTATTGTGTCGTCGCTAACTACATACTTAAACCGGTGTCAAATAGAAAACGACTTACAAAACCGTGGATGACTGCGGGACTACTGAAATGTATGAATATGAAAAACCGAGACCAATTACATATTAAACTAAAAAAATCGCCGACCAATGAGATAATAAAAATTACATACAAAAGGTATAGAAATCACTGTATCAACTCAGAATCATCAGTCAATGATGCAAACAATTTTTATCTAAATATTGAAAATAAAAAAATGTTTATTCACAATTAATAAATTTTCTTTACAGATATTATACTTCTGCCAAACTGCGTAACAGTTTCTTGGCAGATGAAGCAAGATTTTCCAATTTTCTTATATAACTATAATATAATAAGCTTAGGTACTATTTACTAATATCTCAGATTATGCACGCTTTAAGAGAAACTTTTTAATTTGTTAATCATTTAAGGTTCGAACCCATGCGTGGTCGATGCACGTCCGTGTCACTACGCCACCGCACACTTCCTCTCGCGTTACGTCACTGATCGCGCACTCCATACCTATTTCACACATTTATTTGTATAGCGGCTGTGCACGCTGCTAGAACCGGTTTCACACAGTAAGTCCACGTTCGTATCGCCCATTAAAATTATTTCCGAACTGTTAGGTATTGGCAGAACACTAGCAGCTGCTGTAGATACTGGTAATAAAATCAATGAACAAACCCCTCCAAACCACAATTCACCCAGTTTAAATACTTTTTTTCTTAGTCCAACTGATGAAGCTGAAACTGAATTAATAATAATGGGCCTGCGATCTGACTCCACGGGTTTTGACGGTATTTCTGGATTATTCCTGAAAAGATTCATGAACATACTGGTTCCCCCTATTACATACATTACCAATTTGGCCTTTGAAACAGGAGTTTTCCCTGATGCGTATAAAGTAGCCATTGTTCATCCTATCTACAAGAGTGGAGGCAGGAACCGTGTGAACAATTACAGGCCTATCTCTATTCTTCCTACTCTATCAAAATTTTTGGAAAAAGCATCAAACAAGACTCGCCATCTTTTTAAATTCACAAACAATATTATCATCTAATCAATACGGATTTAGGGCAGGCATTTCTATTAATGACGCGGTTTTGGACTTAATAAATAAGGTTGTGACTAAATTGGACAATAAAAACAAAGTAAAGCTAAATGCCGGTATATTTTCGACAATATTTCTTCTACTTCTCCTGCTGGTATCTGGAAATTCCTCGGAACTCTAGGTATCGGCAAGTCGCAATGTTCAAACCCACCTAGCTCTATCAGTCTGGATGATCTAAATCGACATTTCTCTACCATTTCTACGATGGATCACCGGACAATATGTGATACTGTCTACTATTTAAATGGTTTGTCGCGCTCTAATACCATTTCGTTTCACTTCTCTCCAGTCTCTTCTGACGAGATCAAAAAGATTATCCTTTCCATTAAATCTAATGCAGTTGATTGTGATAAGATCGGCCGCCGCATGATTATTCCTATCCTGGATCATGTCCTTCCTGCCATTTCTCACATAATTAATTTTTCCCTGGATACTGGATGTTTCCCCACCTTATGGCGTAAATTTTTTGTCCGTCCACTCCCTAAGTCCTCTAATCTCTCACTTCCCGCTCATTACCGTCCTATTTCTATTCTTCTTTTCCTCTCCAAGGTACTTGAGTCCTGTGTACACGAACAACTCTCCAGTTATGTTCTTGTCAACAAACTGATAAGTTCGTTTCAATCTGGATTTAGACCGGGCCATAGTAGCACCACCGCTCTCCTCAAAGTGACTGGCGATATTAGGGCAGGTATGGACCGGCGCTGGGAGCTAATTTCAGCGCGAGAGAGTATGCCGGCTTCTCCCCGGCAAGGCGCCGCCCCTGGGATCGCTGGCGTTTGGAGGAAAGGCACTCCACTCAACAGTCGGCTTTCGAACTGGCGTGACCTCGATACTGGCGTCCCACAAGGCGGTATACTCTCCCCTCTTTTATTTTAGATCTTCATAAATCTCATAACTTATATATAACCTTCAGTGTACGTATCATTTGTATGCCGATGATCTCCAGATTTACGTTCAAACGACATTTGACGGACATTTGAGGGTATTTCTAAGATTAATCGTGACTGAGATGCGATAAAAATTTGGTCTAACAAGTTTGGCCTAACTGTGAACCCGTCAAAGTGCCAAGCCATTATAATCGGGAGCTCCCGATTCGTATCAAAGGTTGAATTTCGTGAACTGCCATCAATAATCTTTGATCATAAGTGTATACCTATAAGCCGATATGTGAAAAACTTGGACTAAACATTGATACATCATTAAGCTGGCAACAACAAATAGCAAGTGTTAGTCAAAGAGTTACAGGCGTATTGCGGTGTCTCTACCGTCCTAAAAATTTTCTACCATTAAAAACTAAGGTTATGCTCGTGCAGGCCTTAATATTTCCTATAGTCAACTATGGTGATGTTTGCTACTTTGACCTGAATGCAGATCACCTCAATAAACTCGATAGACTTCTGAATAACTGCATTCGGTTCATTTTGAATCTTCGTAAGTATGACCATGTCTCTTCCCATCGATCCCAACTGCAATGTTTACCGATCCGCGAACGACGATCATTACGAGCACTAACCACCTTATATTCTATTCTAGACTCTTCTCCATCTTACTTATCTCATCACTTTTAATATCTCTTTACTAATCATTCTAAAAATCTTCGCTCTTCACACAATCGCCTCCTCCAAAGTCCATCTCATCGCTCTGACTTCCTTCACTCTTTTTTCTTTGTACAGTCAATTCTTCATTGGAATGCATTACCTCTCGAAATCAGGATGGCCAAGAGTCGCATCTCATTTAAAAGAAAAGTTCGTGAGCATTTACTTCGTAAATTGTTAGCAGAAACCCCCCAGTTATAAATTAAATATATGTTTCATGATCGGATTTTATAGTATAGTATCATATAGTATAGTATTGTGTTTGTTTACTTTCTTACTTTTTGATAATTGTATGATCTGTGCACCTACCATGCTATCTCTGCACCACCCTAAGGTTGACTGGCAGAAAATGCCTTGGGCATTAAGTCCGCCTTTGTACTATTTAATGTGCATAAAGTTATATATAAAATAAAAGTGATAGGTATTTTTTTGGACTTAGCTAAGGCGTTCGATACGGTTGCTGACCCCCACAAAGCTCGAACATATAGGCATCAGGGGCACTCAGCTAACCCTCTTCCAAAGTTACTTAAGGGGACGACGCCAGTGTGTTAAGATCAACGATTGGGTCAGCGATACAAATACAAATACAAATATTTTTATTGACACCAAAAATTACATTTACATATAACATTACATAATAATTTAGGTGAAATATTAACATTAAAACATTAACAGCGGCTTCCACACTAAGCAAAGCTTGTATTGTGGATGCCAACTTCTTATATGGTTAACTTTGTGAGCCACCACATAATATATTTTTTTTTTACAGTTACAGTTTACTTAAAATAGAGGACCTACCATGCCGTTGCCCTAATGTAACCAATAAAGACTGTGTTAAATACCTTGGCGTTCAAGTTGACTATAGATTAAAGTTCCACCATCATATCGACCTACTCTCATCCAGATTACGTAAACTTATCTACATTTTTAATAATATACGTCATATTGCACACAAATCAGTAATAAAATTGGTAGCTTGGGGAGGTGCTACTAAAACCTCACGTTTGTAATTACAACGGGCGCAACGCGCCATATTAAAGGTTGGATGGCGTCTTCCCTCTCTATTCCCGACAACGGAACTTTATTCTACTTGCAGAGTATTAACAGTCCGACAGCAGTTTACAAGCGACGAAAACTCAATGTCTGTCCCACTGGCTCCTTTAGCACTCTCCTTGCACGTGGGAGTTTCTCTTATTTCGGTGGTCTCGTTTACACATACACACACACACACACATATAATAAATTCTTTAACTTATAAAAAATTGTCTCTACTTTTTTTTTTGTTTATTATTCAATACATTAATTTTAATTACATAAATACAAACTCAGAACATACCACACAAACCATCGCGGGTTTAACAGTGGTATGTCAGACACGCATCTCGGTGCCGTAGCATGAACACACCCAAATACACAAGTTTACAGTGTTTAAGAAACATTTCCATTCAAGAAATTTTTCTTAAGCATTGCAGCGCAATTTTTACCATTCAATTTGTCATGGATTTCGATGGGTATCTCGTTCATTAAAGATGGCAGCATGCATTCCCACGTCCGTCCACCATATACATTAATATACTTAGGTATCCTATATGCGGGTAAGTACGATAAACAACGTAACGACCTAGGCCTTTCGTGTTTTTGTATTTTACTAATGTTATGATAATTCTCGCTTATTACACAAGCACGTATCATATCAAAAACATTCACAATTTGACAGTACTTAAATAGTCCAATTTCGTCATCTTGGAATTGAAGTTTTATCCTTTTAGGTACTATTGTTTTTAGTATACTTAACTGTAACTTGTAAATGTTTTCGACATAAGTCTTATACGTGCGCCCGTAGCTACTGAGGCCATAGCTAATAACGGAGTCCGCCAGTGCCAGGTACATTGTTCAAAGTATTTTATATGGTAGTTTGTACTTAAGTATAGATAGTTTTGATAGAATAGATCTAAGTTTGTTACATACGTGATCAATGTGCGGCCTTCAGTGGAATTTACTATCTATGATCAGACCGAGATACATATGCTGGGTTACTAGCTCCAGTGCTTGGCAATTACATGCTGTAGTTGTTTGATGTAAACACATATGTTCATGGGCAATGACAGATGGCACACAGGGCGACGCAATGTAAGGTGAGTGTATATACATTAGTTTTGTTTTATTAGCATTAATGACAAGACCAACATCGTGGGCCCACCTACAGAGCAGATCGAAGTTACGCTGCATCGCTCTCTGTGCTTCGTATAAGTTTTTGTGAGAAGTAACTAAGCATGTATCGTCAGCAAATTGGTACACGGAACCCTCCGTGAATATATTACACATGTCGTTCACGTACAGCAAGTATTCGGTCGGCCCGACAATCGAACCTTGTGCTGTGCTCTTATCAGTTGGAATCATACTGCTTAACAAACCTGCAACGCTTACGGACGTAAATCGGTTTTAGTGATAATTTTTAAACCATTCTAGGAGTGGACCCCGTATACCATTTTGCTGTAATTTACTAAATAACGTTTTATATTGTAAACAATCAAAAGCTTTACAAAAATCAATGAGGACAACAAGCACATGTTCACGATTGTCCAGGTGCCCGCTGACCTCATCGGTAAACTTCGATAATAATTGCGAGGTATTTTTACTCTTTTGAAAACCATATTGTTTATCATTGATTATATTATTTTTTGTTAAATATTTATTTATTTCTCGCCCAAGATACCTCTCAATAATCTTATCAATACACGACAATATAGTAATAGGTCTGTAATTATTAATATCTATGTAAGATCCCTTTTTGTGAATAGGTCTTACTATTCCCACCTTGAGTTGGTCAGGATACAAAGTACTACTATGTAGTACTTTGTATCCTGTATGTAGGATACAAAGTACTAGTATGTACTACTATGTAGTTACCAATAAAATTAAATGTAAGACAGCATATCTGTCCACTCCGAAGCGGCCGAGGGCCTGGTGATCTGTAATACAGGTTCTATAAGAAACCTACTTCAGACACCAGCTCTCACAAAGGAATATGTATAGATATTAATTTAGTTGTAAGTATTGTAACTACCTTTGTGGAGAAATAAAATAAAATATTATTATTATTATAGATATTTAGGTACACTTAGCTAGCTTGTATTAAGTTATTGTCAAAGAGATTATGTTTAAGTTTAATTATCACAATTTATAGTTTTAGCTATATTTTTACTACATATTGTCTGAATGGTTCTGTCTATATTATGGCGGACCTTGTGTTAATAACGACGGTTGCGCTTTAATGCGACCACCACACATGCTACCACCATTCAAAATTACTTTATTATTCCAATAATGTTGTTTCCCAAATAAGTGACGGAATTGTTTTTCAAATAATAATATATAAAAAATAATATAAATCGAACCGATCTCAAACCATCGTCATAACAATTATATATCGAGCTGGATTACGGTCCCTAGCGGTGTACCTCAGGCTCATTACTAGGACCATTTCTTTTTATACTCTTTGTGATTGACATTGACTCCTGCTTTCCAAACTCACTATTGCTATGCTTCGCAGATGATATGAAGAATTTCAGGACAATTTCAGCTAACACTGACGTTCTTGCCCTCTAAGATGACCTAAGTCGGCTGGACAATTATTGTGACAATAATAAACTTGACCTAAATCCATCTAAGTGCACAGTAATTACATTCAGCAGAAGAATTAATACCATCCCTTCTGAATATTATCTTAAGGGGCAGGGACTGCAAAAAAAATATATGTACACGGGACTTCGGGCTCACTCACAACTCCAAACTGTTATTTGTTGTTACCACATTAATAGTATTATAGCCAATGCTTCGCAAATGTTAGGTTTCGTGATGCGTACATCTAAAAATTTTGATAAAGCAAAAACTTATAAAATACCTTACTGCACTTTTGCACGCAGCGGACATGACATATATATTTCCCGGCTAGAGAATGTCCAGAGGAAATTTATTAAGTACCTATGTTTTCGCTTAAAGATCAATTATACTCGTAACTCTGATGAATACTTCAAGTTATGCGCCAAATTTCACATTCTTACCTTGGCTTTATGACGTGAGATAGCGGACGTTACCTATCTCCTAAAAATAATTAATGGAACAATTGATTCTCCCAAACTTCTAGCCAAATTACCTTTTAATGTACTAAGGTCGTCAGCAAGACATCACAATCCCATCCATCTCCCATTGGTTAACACAAATTATCGTCAAAACGCATTTTTTCGGCGAGCGAGCAGTTATTTAAACAAGCACCATAAAATTCATGACTTTGACATTTTAATACTACTCCAGAAGCAGTACGACGGGTGATTAGCAAAGAATTCTTTCTAAGATATTTATAAAATCTATGTATTGATGATTCCACAGTGTATATATGTATGTATATCACTGTTCATGTTTAAATAAACTTGCTTCTTACAAGCGAGGACCTGTAATTGGCTTTATGACGCTTAGTAACGCCGTTTACATTTTGTATTTCAAGCTTTTCCTTTTAAATAAATAAATAAAAAAAAATTAGGATTACAAATAACACTTGCTTATAATAAGGAATTGTATTCTAGAAATTATTAGATATAAGAGAAAGCAGAATATCCATTATTGTTTTATGAAACAGTTACTGCATTTTTGAAAGTAACTAATGTAGTATATGTACATTGAAATAATTAAAATAAAATCTACACTTATCTTCGAATTCGATAGGAGAATAAATAAAATAAGAAAGAAATAAATGAAATAAGTATAATATGGTTTATTTCTCTCGTAAAAGTTCATATATAAATGACATTGCGATGTATAAACAATTTTTGAATACTGGACGAATATATTTTTGTATCGGGGTAAGCCAAGCGGAATACTTACGTGCGCATGGAATTAAACTTACGTGGGGCTGTCGCTAATCCATTACCAAACCACGGTTTAGCATACTCGTATAAAGAATCCTTCTCAAGACATTCGTTGGCTGCGGTGATAACATCTTGAGGATCTGTTACAACTGCGTAAAAAAATAATATTTGCAACAAATTCCCGAATGCCTTTAAAAAAGTTTAAATATTTACAAAATACGAAAATGGAGAATAAAGAGATAGATTGATAACTCTTTATTGCACACCAAAGACATAAACTTAGAGTAAAAAAATAAATTAAAATGGAAATAGTACACGTTGATACTTCATAGTCTGGAATTACGCAAAACAAAGTGAAGGGCTAACTAACAATAAACCAACAAACTATACTACTATACCAATTGGACGTTGTTAAGCAGAAAGGAATGTAAGTATGCCCTTTTACTCCTGATGGTCGAGTCAATCTAGTGGTGAAAACTCAATTTTATATGTACACGGAAACTAGTTTTTTCGATACCCTGACTCAACCCATGTGTATGAAGGGCATACAAAGTATATTTCTGGACGGACTCAGTCCGCTTGAATTATGTGTTTCTATGAGTAAGTTTTTAAGGTTCATAAACCCGAATAGACTCAAACAGTTTGGATCCTTTCTCAGAATTAGTTTTGATCGGAAATATACTTTAAGCAAATCACTGAAACGACTCAAACAGGTTAGATCGTTTATGTGTTATAGATTTAAACAAACTATTTCTTTTTGTTTATCAGTACTGACTCAAAAATTTTGAGATATTTACATTGAGATATTATACGAATATCACATTAAATTAACAAATAAGCTAAATCCCCTCACGCACACAGAGACGTGTATAATAATACTTTAATTGAAAAGAAGTAACTTCAAATCTAAACTACCTTTACTATCTCTTTCTGTGAATCAATTATTGTAAGAACGTTGAACGCTTGGTGATTCTAAGTATACGGTAGGCGGTATAATTATGATTTTCACTAGGTTGTTCACGAGAGCCTTGTGGACTATGAACCCGTCACCACCTTGGGAGAGTTAGTCAGTAGTTTCCGAATTAACATGTCCTGTCCCAATGATTTCTTCGGCCCCCCAGACAATTTTAATTTATATTATTTATTAAATTGCATTGTGTTTATTTTTATTAAGTATATTGTTTGAACTCATTCATCGATTTAAATAATCAATGATCATTTTAATTTGTAACTTAAACTTATGTATACCTATATTAGATTTTATGTTTTGAGATTTAAAAAAAAACAATTCTCAACTTATTACTGTCAGGCCCAGAAATTCCCGTCTCCTTTATTGAGTGCAATTATCTAGTCTTCAATAGTAAGATGTACATAATGAAAAGTGACAGCAACTTGAATTTCATTTGTTTTATGATGTGCGTGTCCCCACCTGCCTCATTGTTATAATCTAAATTCTAAGTATGCCATATTTGATTGATGATTTCAAATCACTAGGCCTTTTACTAGCCTAAAATATTCGGTCGGGAGCGGTCAACCGCGACGTTGCCGTTCCGTGCATTATACAATTGCTATCGAGTCTGAACTTTAGCTCTAACATTATAAGAGTTATTTTAATTCGGTCTCGATCATTTAAGCTTTTGGACTGACATAAGGAAAATATTCTTAGACTAGGAGCTGCTGTCTCTTAACATTTACATTTATGAGAAACATTTTGATTTTGACTTGTATTTACACTTATCAATTAACTATATGTATTTATTGTAAGTATGTGTACCTATACAAAGTATAGTTCCACCATAAATTAACAACCTAAAAAATAAATTATCTACCTTAAAATGTTGTTATAGCGTGCCGAAGTAAATAAAATACCTGTTGGGTTGAACTTCTTACAGAGCGCGCGCGCACGGCTATAACGGTAATTTCTTAGTACGCTAACAAAATGTTTGATTTTTTGTTCGAGTATCATCGGCTCTCGTCCGCATAATGCATAAATTAGTGTTACACACAGTCCACTAGTATTATATTTTACAGTTTTGTTTATTACAAACGACTGGAAAGTAGGACTACTTATTCGTTATTGTTTTTATATTTCCAAAGGGATGAGGTTGTGGCTCACCTGATGAAAAATAATAACCACCACGCTACCCATAGTCAAGGTCATGTCTTTGACATTGTGTGCAAAACAGAGGACAAAGCTCCGTCGCATGCTACCAACTATGCTGGCTAGTAGCTACAAAACAAAGTCTTCTCTGTTGCTAGCATAGCTATTTCTGTTTCCCCCAATGAGCTCTGGCAACTGTGGATTGATAGCGTGCATAGAAGGTAAGTTTGTATAGGCAAATTTTTCTCTTGTATTTTAATGTTAACAACTAAATTTTAAGAAGTAAGAAGTTCAACCCAACAGGTATTTTATTTACTTCGGCACGCTATAACAACATTTTAAGGTAGATAATTAATTTTTTAGGTTGTTAATTTATGGTGGAACTATACTTTGTATAGATACACATACTTACAATAAATACATATAGTTAATTGATAAGTGTAAATACAAGTCAAATCAAAATGTTTCTCATAAATGTAAATGTTAAGAGACAGCAGCTCCTAGTCTAAGAATATTTTCCTTATGTCAGTCCAAAAGCTTAAATGATCGAGACCGAATTAAAATAACTCTTATAATGTTAGAGCTAAAGTTCAGACTCGATAGCAATTGTATAATGCACGGAACGGCAACGTCGCGGTTGACCGCACCCAACCGAATATTTTAAAAATTTTGGCGGGAAAACCGTATTTGGCTAGTAAAAGGCCTTGCGATTTGAAATTATGCCTCGTGTGTGCTGTAGTTGTAAATAATTATCGCTATGCGTGTAAATTTGTGATGGTAATTGTGTTGTGTTAAATAAATACATATTGGTATGGGCTATTAGATCTTGCATTTATTAATGTCACATATTTTAAATCACGTACTAAGTTAAGTTCCTATTTTTTTCAGGTAACCGTTTTTCAACAGACCTCTAAATGGGCCTCAATTAGAAAAAGTCAGATGAGGTTAGCAAACAGCGTACTAAGTGCAAAAAAGAACTTACGATAGTACAGAACATGTCCAAAGCGTAACACAGTTACACCTCCTTGCCGTACGCAGTCTTCAGAAGCGGCCTTCACTAGGTCCCATAGTTCTATAAAATAAATTAAATAATATATACAAATCGAACTTAACATGACCCACTTAGTGCAAATAGTACCCCTATACCTAACAAACAGGGACCGTCCGGATACTCGTTGAACGGGTATTTTTAAGCGCTTAAAAAATAAAACCCTATGATATTTACTACATACGTCTCTAGACTATAAGATTTTTCGAGTTTGTAATGAAATATCCACTGAAAAGACCTTTGAATGTTGTGGTGTAGAAATTCCAAGATTGCAATGTGTAGCTATATGTGAATATAGAACATCTACTTCAAACTTGCATCTCTTTTTCGAAAAACTTGAACTTTTAATGCATAAACTGAATATTAAAGAGAATAGAAGACTTATTCTGACGGGAGACTTTAATATAAATACTCTTAGAGAAGACACACCCACAAACCTGTTAAAAGACTTAACTCTCACACATAACTGAGAATTTCACATAAATACACCTACGCGCCAAAACTCCTGCATAGATCATATTTTGAGCAACATGAAAGATGCTCAAGGTAACACTCACCAACTTTATCTATCGGACCACAACACGGGATAAAGTTTAGCATTTCCTATTAAGAATAATAAACCAATGGCCCCATACATATATATGATTAAAAGGGACTACTGTGAAGAAAATATAGTAATGTTTATTAATTGCATATGTAACTTATCTTGGCGTGATGTATTGAACGAAGAAGATTGCAACAACGCATTTAACATATTTCATACTGAGTTATTAACCTTCTACAATCTGTGTTTTCCCTTGATAAAGGTAAAAATTAACACGAAAATAACTACTGCAAAATGGATAACTAAGGGCATTAAACTGTCGTCAATTACCAAAAGGAAGCTTAGATTTTTATGCTACAAGGGCTGTAATGAACAAAATAAACAAACTTTCACCGCTTATGCTAAACTCCTACAAAAATGCATCGTTGAATCAAAAAGGAAAGTAAATATTTTTTTTATTAAAAGGGCTAAAAATAAGTGCAGAGCATCATGGCAAATAATAGAAGGTAAAATTGACAATATTAAAATAACTGATGACATAAAAAAAATAAATTATCAAAATAAGATTATTCAGAATCCAACTGACATAGCAAACACCTTTAACGACTTCTAATCAAAAACAAACAAACCCAGTAGCAGAATACCAAGATAATACATAAACAGATACAGTTAAATAGCCACACACTATTTCTACCACCCTGCACGGAGGATGAAATTTTAAAAACTATTAAGTCCCTAAAAGATACCACTGCTGTTGGTTACGATGGCATATCAACAAAAATACTAAAAAAATGTGGTTTTCAACTTGCAGCAATTTTATGCCATCTAGTGAATCTATCCTTCTTCCAGGGTATTTTTCCCGAAAAATTGAAAATTTCAATTATTAAACCATTGCATAAAAAGGACAACAAAGAAGAAGTTGCAAATTACAGGCCAATCACTCTTATACCAATAATAGCGAAAGTCTTTGAAAAATTGATGCATTCTCGTCTTACCAGTTTCTTGAACAAACATAATATCTTGTCTGAAGAACAAAATGGCTTTCAGAAAAATAAATCTACCACTTTAGCTGGGTATCAATTACTAAAAATCATAAACGAATATTTTAATAAGAGAAAACGGGTAGCATCAATATTCTTTGATATGTCCAGCGCATTTGATTTTGTGAATCACAAAGTGCTTTTAGATAAATGTAAGCGTTATGGTATTAGAGGCATAGCTCTTAACTGGTTAGATAGTTATCTAAAAGAACGGAAACAATTCGTAGATATTACTCGTGTAGACGAAAAACTAACTTCAACTACGTATCAATCTAATAATAAATTAAATGAATTTGGAGTTCCTCAGGGGAGTATATTAGGGCCACTTCTCTTTCTACTCTATATTAATTACATTCCTAAAATTACATCCCATAAGTGCACTGTATTTGCTGATGATATTTCGGTGATGATTCCCGAAAATTGTAGCCCAGAAATTTATGAAAAAACACTGAATGTGACGATTAAAACCATTACAGAATGGTTAGGTGAAAATAACTTGAAAGTTATCATTCAAAAGACTAAGTTCGTTCAATTCAGGAACTACAACAGCGTGACCAAAAATTGGACACTTAAATATTTAGACCAAGAAATTGAGGAAATAGACGAAACTACATTTTTGGGTATTAGATTAGATAAAAACTGCAATTGGAAAGCTCACATAAAATCTGTATGTAATTCGTGTGAATTGACAACATTTCAAAACTGACATCACCTTAAAGCAAAAATACCATTTCTTTATTTTTGTATCCTGAGTTCAAATATATTTTTTTATATTTTATTATTTCTTCCTTTCTGGGGAAAAAAATAAAAACTAAAAAAGGTGTGATGACGTCACTTATACGGCGGACGAGGTAGTTTCCTTTGCCTAAGCATTCCAATGTTTTAAACGAAAACATTAATGTCAAACAAGACGTCATTTCAAATTGTCAATTGTCACTGACGGTTTTAATATTCGAAACTTTCATGGTGACTTAATTAAACATAATAAGGATAATAACACTGGAAACGAATTTAATATTGACAATTTTAATTTAATTTGAAATTGAAAACATTAAACAAACGTACCTAAACAAGTTTAGGTGCCAACGAGTTTGACAAGACAGTGATTTTTTTTTGGACGGGTTACGTTAAAGCAAAGATCGATGGCTATTCCACCGTATGTATGACGTCATTTGCCGCTTACGTCTTTTTAGAATACATCGAATTTCAAAGTTAAAATTATGAATGAAATGTTCATAATTCCGCAAAAAGGAAAAAATATGGGTGCCCTAGTTTTGGATTTACTTTTAAATAACGCAATAATACATGCCAGTTAAAATATGAAATGTTGTCAATTAACAAATTCATATTCGCCCTTAAAAAAATCAGAAAACAAACAAGTGAAAAAACTGCCTTACTAGCCTACCATGGTTACGTGGGTTCAATTTTAAGATATGGCCTAATACTGTGGGGAAATTCCACAGATATAAACAAAGCTTTTATTTCCCAAAAGAAATGCATCAGAGCGATATGTGGTGTCGGTCCAATAGACACGTGTAAGCCTTTATTCAGAAAACTTAGGGTGTTAACGTTGACCTCTCTTTACATTCTGGAAATAGGAGTATTTGTTAAAACACCCGGACCTTTTCGAAGAAGTAAGCAAAAATAAAAAAAAAATCACGAGATGTAACTAAACTGCAACTACCTAAAACATCAACAACTCTTTTCAAAAGAAATTGTACCTTTATGATAGTTAAAATCTTTAACAAAATCCCTAGAGATATTAGAGAACTCCCATTAAGAAAATTTAAAATACATCTAAACAAATGGCTTATAGAAAAATGTTATTATACTATAAAGGAGTTTCTGACATAAGACCATGATATATTTATAAAACTAATAATAATATTGCACTCAACTTTAGAAATAAGTATTGACATTGTAGATTGTGTAATGGTGATTGGCTTGTATTATTGACATTTTTAACTTAATTTAACTGTAGACTGTATTGTGTATTGTAATTGTTATTTTTCTGTGATTCTATTTGATTGTATTAATTAGTAAAATATGTATTAAAAAATATGATTCAATCAATTTGCATACCGAAGTATCGGTGAAACAGGCTGTACCTTTTGTAAAATGTATTTTGTACCATCTTTGTAACCATGTTTCGAGCAAATAAACTATTCTATTCTATACGAGTTACACCTTCGAACAGGTCTAATGAAACGCTTCCGAAAGGGTTACCCTTTCAATACCCTGTAACACTGTAACAGGGTAAGCCATTCCAACCAAGACATTGTAATATGCACTCTTTCGCATTGAAATTGGTTTGGTAATTGCATAACCACCACCGCACGTGACATTTAGTCGTTATAATTTTGAATGTATGGTTTTAAAGTGCAATTTTCCTTGTCGTTAAACACTGTAATATTAAATTTTTCGTGTCTGTTCTTGTTTATTGTCATCATTTCTTTTAATTTGGAACTTGGTAGGTTCTACGGAATTAAGTAAAAGCAATTTAGCAGTTCTTTTTTTAAAGTATGTGTTACACTTCGTTTGAATAGTGGTAGCGTCTTCAAATGTAGATAAAGAGGTCCTGGGTTTAAATCCCGGGTCGGGCCAAAAGTGTCTAAGGGGTTTTTGTGTAAAATGTAAAATTTCTTAGTGCCAGCCCGAACTCTGGGAGTTGGCGGTATTATAGCCTCATGCCTCGAAGAGCACGTAAAGCCGTCGATCCTATACTTGACCTTCCGGTCGTGTCGCTAGTCATCCCATCGGATAATGAGAGTGCCCCTGTGTTTGCACACACACTTGTGGTATGTCTCGCTCGCATGGCCAGTCTCCATTGAGACTGGCCATATAGCTCTCCACAACCTCGAGTGCAGAGTCTCTTACCTTAACTTGAATGGGTACAACCTGAATGTTCAACATGAAATTCGTCTTATCCATGTTAATTTTCAGACCCACTAGTAGAGAGACCCTTCTGAGGTCTTCGAGCATTGTACCGAGGTCTTACAATGTTTCAGCCATGACTACGAAGGTGAGGGATGTATTCGCCATTGACATTGATGTCAAAGCCTTTCAGTCCAGAAGCTTAGAGACATCTTCCAATGAAACGATGAATAGATCCGAAGATGGAGATGTTATATCTCCCTCTCTCACGCCTCGCTGCAATCGTATAGGTTGCGAGTTCTCATACAAACACTTTAACACCTCAACATACCGGTAGTTAATTTGGAATTTTGGAAAGATCAAAGTATATCCAGGTTTCGATTCAACCAAACGCTAAACATAATGGCTGGATATATCCTCGGTCTTCTGAATAACTTGCCGCTGCGTATGTATGTGGTATATGGTACTAAAGCACTTTTCGACGACCGGCTTGTTTAGGAGGTTGGCGTCAAACCTGCTCGTGAGACGATTAAATAAATAAATAAAATAAATAAATAAATAAAAAAGGTTTTTATTCACGTAGACTTTAAAAAAGCGCTTGTAAATAGTCAGAACATGTTTGTAGTAATATAGTTGTATACATTAGATATTATTTCTAGTAACATAGATATTTAGGTACATCTTGTATGAAAACATTTATAAAAATTATTTTATTACAGAAATGATATTTAGCTAGCTCGTATCAAGTTATTGTCAATTTGTTCATAATGACTCTCGAAAACAACTTGTAAACATGGCTCAGTAACGTGATGGGTCTGTTATTTTTTCAAAGGGTTTTTATCGCACCAATATATGCCATCCTTGTGACGTTTGACCTTTTAGTATGACAAAGTTAAATAACTTCTGAAAAGCTCGTAGGATTGGTATACCATCCGCCTTAAAAAGCTCTATTGTAACTCTGTTATCACCAGGAGCCTTATTGTTCTTAAATTGTTTAAGAACCATGATAATCTAATCTTAAAAGATCTTTAGGCATTAAGTTACAATATTTCAGACAAAGCCAAGTTAGTAAGTTAGGAATTTAGCTGATTGGAAATTTTAAAACAACAAACAGGCATTTTCCTAAAAGATTAAGTTTGAAAGGTGTTGAATTATTTTATAATAGCGATGCCTCATATATTCAATCACTAGTGACAATTATTATAAAAAAATTACAAGATTATTGGCAGCTCATTGCTCTAGAATAATAGAAGATATTGATTGAATTGGTATGATCGACGACTAAAATGTTGGTGACTGAGAGATATGTAAATAAAGGGTGTCTCAGAATGTTTTTCGTTTTTAAATTGACCAATACGCGCCAACCGCAGGTAGCAGGGGGAGGGGAGTGGTCCAAACGCTTGGCCGGCTTGTTAAGTTTAGTAGCCATGAATCGTTTCACGGGACCGCAGCGCGTGTTTCGCGTGCGAGCGTTTTATAAAAACAACGATTCCTACACTATTGTTCGTCGTCACTACAGGACACATTTTAATTTAACAAGCTTTAAACATGTGCCAAGTGCCAATTTAATTAAGCATTGGGTGTGCAAGTTTGAAGAGACTGGGAATAAAATGCCGGACAAATCGTCTGGGCGCAAAAGGACATCAAGAACGAGCATGAACGTTGACCGCGTTCGCCAGTCTGTTATGGATGACCCACGACAGTCGTTGAGATTGCGCGCAGCTTCTCTTAATTTGAACAAATCTACGGTTCATCGCAATATTATGAAAGACTTACATTTTCACTCCTATAAAATTGTTATTGTTCAAGAAATGAAGCCTGATGATCCTGATAAACGAATCAAATTCTGCAGGACGATGAAAAACCATTTTAGGAGTTTTAATAACATCTGGTTCTACGACGAATCAAATTTTCACATCAACGGTCACGTGAATAAACAAAATTGCAGATACTGGGCTTCCGAGAATCCACTAGAACTGCATCGGAAGCCCTTGCACTCGCCAAAAGTTGTTGTTTGGGCTGCCATATCAAGTCAAGGAATTATTGGTCCTTATTTTTTTGAGGATGACCGAGGTCGAACTCAGACCGTTAAGTCTGATCGATATTGCCATATGATCCGGACTTTTTTGGCTACAGAAATGCAAAACCAGTATGGCTACAACCGTATGGCTACACCTTTTTCCAGCAAGATGGAGCCACTTCTCATGTTACAAATGACTCATTAGCAGCTCTTCACGATTTATTCCCTGGAAGAGTGATAAGTCGCCGAGGAGACATCAATTGGCCACCGAGGAGCCCTGATTTAACGCCTGCTGATTTTTTCCTATGGGGCTGCCTAAAAAGTAAAGTTTACAATCCATTGCCACCCAACCTGAATGTTTTAAAACAAAAAATCACTGAAGAAATTAACTCTATTCCAAGAGCGATTCTCCAGCGAGTGATTGATAATTTTAGCTCTAGGTTAAATGAGTGTGAACAAGTGAATGGTGCGCATTTGCAAACGGTTGTTTTTCATAAATAACTTCAAGAACTGCTCTTCAATTGAATAATAAATAAATCTAGTTTTAATTGATATTGTTGTTTTTTATTTACCATCTAAAAAAGAAAAACATTCCTAGACATCCTTTACTATAATTACTAATACAAACGTCCATATCTTTATTAATGAAATCAGTAATGAACACGCTGTTAAAGCTAATAGTTACCTTCTTTTTTAGAAAAACGTTATAACATCTCAATATTTAAAAAATCAGGCCAAGTGCGAGCCGGACTTGCCCATGAAGGGCTCTATAGCAGCAAGTACACACATCAACACAATCTAGGGATATTGAACATTTCATTGATTATCTAGAAAACTATAAACATTTTGTTATGACTGTAAATGGAAGAATTAAAGATAATTTCATGGCCGATATTTAAACATTAACAACACGATGCGATTTTGTTTTTCTAATTAATAAAAGTCTTAAATTAATTAAGCCATAGAAAATTACTGAGTGAACAAAAACATTTTATTCTTATAAAATTATTCAATCGAATTAAATGAATAAAAATCTTACCAAATCTGATAATCAGTAATCGGTATTTCCTCCTCTAACATTAATCACACAGCGGCAACGATTTTCCATACTTAAAATTAAGGTGTCAATGTCTTGCTGGGGTATGCAGTCCCAAGTTCTTTTTAAATGTTCGAAAAGTTGTTCTTCTGTTGTCAAGTTGGGCGGAAAATCCCTCAATGCTCTTCGCTGTAACATGTCCCAGGCGTGTTCAATTGGGTTTAAGTCTGGCGACTGTGGAGGCCAATCTAATACCTGAACATCGTGTTCTCGAAGGGCGGCCCTCACCAGCCGCGCTGTATGGGAAGGTGCATTGTCATGCATGAGCTGAAATTCTTGCCCCGTTAGGGCCCTGAGCGGGACAATGACACGTTCTACTACCTCCTCACGGTATCTATGGGCAGTCATGCTGCCCTGAATCCAAATGAGTTGGGTTCGTCCGCCGATTCGTATTCCTGCCCACACCATAATTGTCCCGCCTTGGTAAGAGTGGACCTCCTGTGGATGTCGGAGACGGCTGACCCTGCCTGGAGTTCTCCAAACGCGTGTTCGTCTCGAATCTGGATGAAATCCATAGCGGGACTCATCAGTGAACAGCACCAATGACCATTGTTGATCACTCCATGTCAAATGTTCTTGAGCCCATAAAAGTCGCCTACCGCGATTGCCACGTCGCAGCGCTGGGACTCGTAGCGGTCTGCGAGCATGAAGACCAACTTCATGCAGCCTCCTTCGCACGGTTTGGTCGCTCACCAGCAGCTGCTGACCCTCCTGGAGCCTTTGCACTAGTTGCATCGCTGTGATATTGGGTAGTCTTCTGGCGGTCATTTGGAGAAATCGATCCTGTCTCTGAGTGGTAACACGATATCTACCTGTGTGCCGTTCTGCCACATCTCCAGTAGCGCGATAACGTGACCACAGCCTGGATACCACATTTTGGCTTGTGCCCAGAGACTCAGCAACGACGCGTTGAATAGCACCGTTTTGTAACATGCCAACTGCCCGTAACATTTCATCTCGACTCAAATGATGGCGTGGCATGACGCTAAAAAGCTTACACAACCAATTGAGAAAAGAAAATAAAACAATTTATCAGGTTTTCTTCAATTAACACGCAAAAAAAATTTTAATGCAACTTCTTGAAATTAGATACAACTCAAGATTGCGCTGTGCTTTGCGTGTTTTCATTTGTTTCTCATTTTAATTTTTAAATTTTGAATAAAGAATAGACAAGGTTTAAATCTGTAAATAAACTTTTTAAGGAAACTAAATAGGTTTTAAACAATAAAGCCATGTTTGATTTCAAAATAACGTATCCCTAGACTTTGTTGATGTGTGTATTTCAGTTGATTAAATTAAAGGTAAATTGCGGTTTACGATTTATGACGTCTTAAAATAATCTACTAACTAGATTTCGGTCAAACCAATTTTCAGTGGAAGTTTGTATGGTAATGTAAATTATATTTTTTTTCAGTTTTATTATTCTCCTATTTTGGAAGTTACAAGGGGGGGGGGGGGCACACATTTTACTACTTTGGAAGTGTCTCTTGTTCAAACTATTCGGTTTAGAAAAATATGATATTTGACCAATCCATTGATACCCCACATGTATGGGTACGATGAAAAAAAAATATGCTTCATTTCTATGTATGGGGAACCCCCAAAATTATTTTTCTTTTGCTATTTTTGTGTGAAAATCTTAATGCGGTTCACAGAATACATCTACCAAGTTTGAACAGTACAGCTCTTATAGTTTTGGAAAAACAGTGACTGTGACATACGGACGGACAGACAGACAGACATGGCGAATCTAAAAGGGGTTCCGTTTTTTGCCATTTGGCTACGGAAGCCTAAAAACCGTATAATTGTTTGTCCTACTATATTGTCATCCATTTGTCAAATTCTAAGGCCACTGGTTTCTGTAAAAGATATATGAGATAGCCAGTTTGTCATTTTTTCAGACGACTTCTTGGCACAAAAACACAGGCAGTTGCCTTAAGCCAATTAATGAGGCCACAGAAGCCGTATTTTTAGTTCAACTATATTTGCAAATGCATTAATAACTAATATGAAATTACGGTAAAGAACTTCATTAAATGGAATGGAAAACTTGTACCTAAGTGGTCGCCTAAATCTATTTTTATCAGTACAAGGTTGCTGTCTATAGATGAAATATATAGACAGTTACATAGCCTAAGATTGATTGACTCTGAAAATTCTTAAAGTATATCACTTTTTAAAGAATTTTCAGAGTTAAGCATTCTTATTCTCATTTATTACGCAAGATTCTTATGATAATGAACCTTTTAGTCACGTCACTGATGTTTTAAAATACCCATAATAAATCAGTACATTTTATACAATAATTTAAATAATAATAATATCCAGGGACATTATTTACACACGGCCATCTGATCCCAAACTTAGCATAGCTTGTACTATGGAAACCAGATAACTGATATATTACATATACTACTTTTCTTTTGTAAATACATACTTATATAGGTAATTACACCCAGACTCAGGACAAACAGACATGTTCATGCACACCAATATCTTTCCTAGGTGGGAATCAAACCCACGATCTCCGGCGTGAAAAGCAAGCATTTGCCAACCATGCCAACATGCCTGTCAATTATTTCATCGTCCTCATGTCAGCCAATGTACGTCCACAGCTGGACAAAAGCCTCCCCAAAGAATGGGAGATATGCCATAGCTTGGCAGACGGGTTGGCGAAAGAAAGCTTGATGGTCATAGTTGATAGATAAACGCTGCTGCCGGTTCTCTGGTAGGTATGCACTCGGTCAATTTCTACGCCCTCTAAGGGATGAAATGGGGTGATGATATTCTATGCCATCACCACACAGCAAAATATTATAATAATTATTTAACAAAATATAATCACATCATACAGATTGTCACAATATTAAGATTAAAGTAAGTTAGTTCTTTAAATAACACGGTAATTATTAGCTCGACTATTTGTAGTCACTATAAACAGTCGTTCTTTCGTCAAATTGTTGTTACCTAAGTAAGTAAAGTAGTTAGGCAATGAGGCACCGCACGGGTGCGAGTATACCTACTCCCATCTACACGCTGCTAAGTTGATTGGGTAATTCAGGGTAACACGAATAAAACCATTTCAAGAAGGTAAGCTATTCAAGGGCTTAAGTCATTGAAAGGGTTAACCCCTTCCCGTGGTTACCATAAAAAACGTGTTAACCCTTTCACTGGGTTTCGAGGCTGTAAGTCAATCAAAGGGTAACACTGCGATAGATACGAGTTACCCAATGAACGGGTTACCCTATCAAACGGCTTAACTCAGAAGCGGGGTTGTCCGGTCCCTGCTAACAAATACTTAGTAAACAAATCATGCCCTCATGTAATTACCGTCTGCAACATTTGCTTATCCACTTGCACAGTGAATTAGCAGACCTTATTTGTCCACAAACTGCTCGGAAACCAATCTAACTGTCCAAATGTAACGTGCCTGCTTAAATTTAATGTCCCAGCCCACTGTCTTCGATGGCACATGGCACCATTACACTCTCGTGCGTAGAACGATTATTGGTGCAAACTTAGCGTCTCCACGGCCATAACTTACTTTAAATTTAATTATATTTACTAAACAAATGTTGTAACTTAGTTTTATGGAAGGCACTGTCTTCTGGGGTACAGGCACAGAATAAAGAGTACTTACGGTACAGGCTCACGCCTAGTCCAAGAGATAGAGCGATAAATGTTGTAATTGTTTAGTTAATAATAAAGAATTTATTATTATTATTATAATTAGTTATTTATAAAACAAACAGCTAATATTTGAGTGTCACAAGTGTCATAGGCTACGATAACCACTTATACCAGGGAGGCCGCATACTTATTCACTGACTTACTTATACAGTATAAAGGTCTGTGATTTGAAATGTCTACTATTGACTGGAAACTGTGATATGAGATTTATTAATAGGTATGTGTCTTTTACAAACTTACTTTCAGGATTGCTGGTGAGGAGATGCGTATGCCCAACGATGGGCAAGGCGCCAGGGTAGGCCGGAGGCAGCGGATGTTCGTACTTGGCACGTTTCTTAGCTCTCCACACAGAACATATGAAAACGTAACAGAATATACAGAGTAGCACTAAACTCAACATAGTTTAATATTATTCGTGCTACCGTCAAATTTAGAAGTGCATTTAATTGTTGGTAACCATTTCGTATTATATACTCCGATGAATGTTTCTCACAAATAATTATAAAATAAAGACAATTACCAACAGTCATTAAAGCTTATCGTATCATCTAAAACGTGTTTAGACATAAGAACTTCATAGCCTCTATTTAAAACATTTAAGATTAAATTAAAGCCACACATATTTTGTTATATAAATAGGACGACAAGCAGTGTAGAGAGGTGTGGTCACACCAAAGTAAGTTTCTGAGTTCCTCTGTTATCCTGGGACTTCAATCCACCACACTAACAACAAATATACTAAAAGTTACTCAAAATCTTCAGAGGTAATTTAATACTTTTATAGCGAAGTATCAGTATAGTATAGTATAGTATCAGCTAAATCTAACTGTAGAACACGAAGAAACGTCTTCGGTTGCCAACCCTCAGACGAGCGAGCCTTGATTCCTGGTACTACTAGTATGGCTCTCTTTACGTAAGTAATGGCTAGTGTACAAATAGTGTCACGCAAGTCTCGCACCCTTGCTACAAAATAAGAAGCAACTTCGTCGTTCCTTTGTGCATTGGGTGACGCCATGACACATGCATGAAAATGTTAGCTATAATTACTTTGTGAACGTTAGGAAATGTCTGGCAGAAACTCTACAGATCCAACCACAGTACCCTATAGGTACCAATTATCCAAATAACACCACCCTAAAGTACTTTTTGTTCCTAGATACTGAACAATCCGAGATAGAAACCACCATAATGAGTTTAAAAGATGATTGCGCAGTAGAATGGGACAATATGTCAAATAATATGGTGTAACAGCTATAATAAAAGTAAACAGAATATAATCTCAAGTTCCATCTTTTTGATATAGGAATAAAATACGTCGATTTACGACGTATTTTATTCCTATATCATAAATATCCTGAAGGCATCTGGACTGTAGATCGCCATAGTACCATCGTGTTTCGGGTTCGAGTACCACAGATGACACCTATTTGTGTAACCCATAAATTTCTATGCTGACTCCTGGTGTGCTGTATATCTGAGAGTTGCGTGTTTGTAGCAGCCCCCGGAAAGCAGGGATTTAATTCTCTAATACGGGCGTTGTCATACGACGCGTTACAGAGTGAACTGGAATCATTAATGGAAGCCCCATTACAGAGCCAGTTCACCAGCTTGTTACCAGTACTTAACATTTTGCTACTTTATTGCAGCTGAGAGCCTCTTCCTCATGATAGTGCATTCAAGGCTCTTGTAACATAGACACAGCTCTAGCCATTTGCCGAAAATCTAATTACCCAAATTTTTAGAACATTGTCAAGATGTACTTGAGATTATAATTAATAATTTAATTCCTATTTATTCTCAGCAATGATGGTAGACACAATTAAAAATTAACGAGCTATGTTATCTTAGTGCATCTCTACGGTCCAGTGCCGCACTTATAGACAATTTAGATTTATTTTATAGATTTATTTTATTTGAAGTCTGCTATGAAAAACAAAAAATGAATATACTTAACTGAAGTAAACTAAAAACCTGCTCGTCGTTTCGTCACGTATGGTCAAATACGCAATTAGTTAAATTCATGAAAATCGGGATCCAAAAATGCAAACCTTAAAAATAGCTATACTATTTGTGTTATACGAGGATGGTGCGGGTGACAGTTTCAGTAACATTTCGTTTCACTTTTGAAAGGCGCAGCGATTTACAAATTATGTCTTAGTATCTTAGCTGTACCACATTTGTTACATATTAAATCATTAATAAATTGAATTAAATGCAACCAGAATGTTCATCTCTACAAATTAAATTAAAATGAATAAAAAAATAAGCAAAGCGTTATAGACGTATTTAGTGATGGGATGGACTGCTAAGATGGGTAGTCGATATTATTGTATAATAAAAAACGTATTTTAAGTATAGGTAAATTTTTATTGTTAAAATGCAATATTGCCTATAATTATACAACAGAACATAAGGGTAAGGTAAAAAATGCATTTAATTATTCTGAACTCGTATCAGATCCTGACTCTGAATTGTCACTTAATTCATCATCAGAATCTGTGACGGATATTATTAATGATGACTGTTATATTGTCAATATGGATGTCACGATCCCAATCAGACATAATGTCCCTTTTTATTTTATTTACGACATTAGACCAGTCTTTAGGCTGAACAGCTGCCAGTATCGTTAGCAATAAAAATGTATTGCACATCCCTAGTAATGTGGTACTTATAGGTGTCAACGTCAAATAAGCAACTGTCACCCGCACCATGCTACAACGCAAAAAGTATAGTCGTCTAAATAGCGATCAGTCATTATTGCATAATTATGTTGTATTATGTATACTTGCTGGACTTCTTCACTAACAATAGTTTTGACAGGCCGGTTGGCATGGTTGGTAAATACTTGCCTTTCACGCCACAGGTCGTGGGTTCGATTCCCACCCAGGGCAGATATTTGTGTACGTGGGCATGTCTCTTTGTCCTGAGTCTCGGTGTAATTATCTACATAAGTATGTATATACAAAAGAAAAGTAGTATATGTAGTATATCACTTATCTGGTTTCCATAGTACAAGCTCTGTTTAGTTTCGGACCAGATGGCCGTGCGTGAATAATGAAATAATATATAAGATATAATAAAAAAATAGAGCGGCTGCTGCTGCGGCCGTATTTTATGTACTTGACCGATTTAACCATACACGACGAAACTCTGCTTGTGAGTTAACATTTATAATATATAATATAAACGATACTATAAGCTCGGCAGACGGGTCGATCGCAGTATGATGGTCATAGTAACTACTCCGAAGAACGCTGCTGACCATTCTCTAGTATAAATATTCCTTCGGGGTGACTTCTTCACCCCCCACGGGATGGGGTGGCGAAATTCTTCTTGATTGTCAAGGTTTGAAACCCTGGACCCCCACCCTGAAAAAAAACACTCAAATACCCATATATTATGTATGAGAGTATAACGGAATGTGGTCTAAAACAAGCCATTTTAAGGCAAGCCAGACAAGATTTGTATTACAAACACGGCTAGTCGACTGCTATAACAAAACGTAGGTAAAAACCCTGATAAATAAAATACATAATTTATTATCAGTTTAGAATGTTTTGTAAAATGTAAAGCCCTATTGCCAATATCTTCAATACGTCTAATCTAATCTAACATCAAGGTGACAAATAGTCTTCATATATTTAGATATAAATAAATAAATAAAATAAAAAAGGTTTTTATCCACGTAGACTTTAAAAATGCGCTTGTAAATAGTCAGAACATGTTTGTAGTAATACAGTTATTATTTCTAGTTACTTATTACAGATATTTAGGTACACGGAATGTTAAAACATTTATACAATTTATTTTATAATGGTAGTGATATGCCAATGACGAGTCGTCATTTGGTTTAATTTGGTCATCGCTAAGTGAATAATCTGAATATCCCAGTGTTCTGCCGGTTGCCTTAAAATGTCCAAAGCGCAAAATCAATATTTTGTTACATCAACCATTATTATTCACGTTATAAGTGATCCTCACAAGCTACGTCGGAGGCCTATTGGGCGGCTTAAATAACTCTGACAAGTTTCAAGTTTATTTATTCATTAACAATTGAAATTGTGTTTGAATATACAATAAATCACAAATATAAAAACTAATACAACATAATACAATAATAACCGAATTAAAAAAATAAAATGTCTAAAGAATACAAAAATAATAATTAAATAACACGAACAATTAGTAAACATATGTCGATTAAAATTAGCTAAATAATTAAAATACCTACTACAATAAAATTAATAATGTGTAAAATGTCAATAATAAGGGCTCTAAATTATTATATTTATTAAAGATCGTCTACAGAATATAGAGATCTTTTGATGAGGTATGTCTTCACTTTTGTTTTAAACTCCCCGTGGTATAGTGCGTTTTTTATTTCTATTGGGAGCTTGTTAAATATTTTGACAGCGTTATACCGAGAGCTATGTTTAACAATATTTAATGTGGGCGCTATGACATTAGGGTAACCAACCACAGCCCATACGATAAGTAAGTAAGTAAGAACAGTTTCGTCGTATATTGTTAAATCGGTAACGGTACTTTCTATTCCATCCCTCTCATGATCCGATGGGACTACTAGCAACACGTCATCAACACACCAGCAAAATGTCATCTACTGGACCAACGGCTTTACATGCGCTCCGAGTCACGGGGGTGTTATACCGCCAAAAAACACAAATAATCACACTAATATTTTAAAGGCAAACGTTTTGAGTGTGTATGTTTGTTACTTCTTCACGCAAAAACTATAGAACGGATTTTGATGAAACTTTATATTAATATAACTTATATATATGAATAACACATAGGCAATAATTTATAAAACTTTATAAATAAAATAAAATAAAAAAGGTTTTTATTTACGTAGACTTTAAAAAAGCGCTTGTAAATAGTCAGAACATGTTTGTAGTAATATAGTTGTATACATTAGACATGTGTAACATAGATATTTAGGTACATATTGTATGAAAACATTTATAAAATTTATTTTATTACAGCAATGATATTTAGCTAGCTCGTATCAACTTATTGTCAAGAGATTATGTTTAATTATCTAGTTTAAGTCTAATATTTTTACTACGTATTGTCAATGGTTCTGTCTATATTAAAGGTATTATTATTATGACGGACCTTGTGTTAATAACGACGGTCGCGCTTTAATGCTACCACCGGATCCAATGCACCCCAACTGAGAAGACCCAGTGAAACAAACTCAGTGGGTTCATCTACTACCGGTTTCAACACGACCCAGTTGAGACGGTCCGGCGAAACATACTCAAGCGGGCATGAACACGGGATTTGGTCCAATTAGAGTAATTATTTAGTAGGCAAACACAATATATGCTCGATCGGTTTTACGCAGGTAAAACCGCGGGGCACAGCTAGTTCATAATAATTACTGAATAAGTTTAAAAACTACTACCAGTATAGTCTACTTTGGTACCACGTTAATTGCAGTTTGGAGAGGAATGCGTCCCGACCGCAATCTAAAGCCGTTACAATAGTGCTTTTATCTAAGATGGTAGACTCAAACCTAGGATACCGGAAAAGCTCTAGACGCAGAGATCTAAACCAAACACCTTTTATTAGAGAGTTATGTTAAAATGTTCCGACCAACGCTTAAAGACAATTTCCTTCATGAAGAACAATACATCAGTATAAAACGGTACTAGGTATATTATGTACCTATTGTACCTACCATCCGATCTAGCCTACTTAGCGAGATGGTCTGGCACATCATCACCAAAAAGCTCAATGTTTACAGTTTTATTAGACCGTTCTAACCTTTGAAGAGACTAATATATCATTCACGGTTATTTTATTATTGACGGTCACCGTAGCCTAGTTGGTAGTGTTCCTGCCTACGAAGCTGGTGGTCCGGGGGTCGAATCCCGGTAAGTGCAAATATTTGTGTGATGAACACGAATATTTGTTTCTGAGTCATGGATGTTTTCTATGTATTTAAGTATGTATAAATAAACAAAAAATTAGTTTTAGACCTTTAACAAAATCTAATTTGGGAAAGTTCAGTAACAACCTGGAGAATAGTTTGCGCCATCTATTGCCAAACAAAAGTAACCCTAACGATATGTACACTACATTATTCCACTGTATTTGCAAAGAATTTAATAAAGCTTGTAAAATAAAAAACATAACGGTTGACAGTAATAAGATAAAATTTAGTTCTTGGGCAACTCAAGGCATTAGACTGAGTAGAGATTTTTTATATGAGTTGTATGACAGAAGGTCCTATAACCCTGATGTCAATTTTATTAATTATGTTAGAAATTATTCAAAAATTTTTAAAAAGGTTTGCATTCAAGCTAACTCTTTATATATAAGATATAAAATTAAAAAATCTGATAATAAAATAAAATCAGCTTGGCAAATAATTAATACTGAAACTGGTAAAAGTAGATCAAGAGATCAAACATTAGTATTGAATATTGGTGATGAACTGGTTTCAGACAAGCATACCAATTTTTTAGCTGCTTTTTTTGCAAATATACCCGTGGATATTACTAAGTGTCTCGATTCATCACCAGATGTGGCTGAACTCTTTTTAAATCAAAGCGTAAAACAAACTGTACCTAACTTTAGTTTTAAATCCGTAACAAGTGATGATATTATAAAAGCTTTTAAGAGTATTAAAAGGAAAGGCACAGAAGATTTGTGGGGACTGTCTGTTAAAGCAATTGAATCAATCATACTAAACATTGCTACAATCCTTGCAGCCATCTTCAATGGCTGTATAAGTGATGGTGTCTTTCCCGATTTAATGAAATTAAGTAAGATAATACCCATTTTCAAGGCAGGTTGTTCAAAAAATGCCACGAATTATAGGCCTATCTCAATACTGCCAGCTTTAAGTAAAATATTTGAAAAGCTGATGCTCAGCCAAATGTTGTCGCACTTTAACGTGAATGAGATATTGCATAACAAGCAGTTCGGGTTTACAAGGGGCCGCTCTACTCAGGATGCAGGTTGCACATTAATTAGGTCAATATTGGAGGCTTGGGAGGGATCACAGGATGCACTGGGAGTTTTCTGTGATCTCTCTAAGGCTTTCGATTGCGTTGATCATCGTACGCTCGTTGTTAAACTATGGAATATCTGGCACATCTCTTGATCTTGTGATGTCCTATTTATCGGGGCGACAACAGATGGTTTCGATAGGCGGTGTCACTTCGGCACGTCATCCTGTGAAAATGGGGGTGCCCCAGGGGTCTATATTGGGCCCATTTTTATTTCTAGTTTATATAAATGATCCCCCTTATCTGGTAGAGAAAGTATCAGACATAGTTTTGTTCGCTGATGATACGTCGCTCATATTTAAAGTAAATAGAAAGGATAAAGATCTTATTGAGCATAATAAAACACTCAGCTTTATATCAGAATGGTTTTCGGCAAATAATCTCTTGTTAAATGCAGGGAAAACTAAATGCATCAGGTTCTCATTGCCGAATGTGACTCAAATTGTACCAACAGTTGCACTTAATGCGAAAATATTAGATTTAGTCCCATCGACCGTATTTTTAGGATTGACACTTGATTCAAAATTGCAATGGGGTCCTCAGATTGAAAAGTTAGCAGGTAAATTAAGTTCGGCTTCCTATGCTGTCTGGAAAATAAGGCAATTTTCAGATGAACAAACTGCTAGATTAGTGTATTTCGCGTACTTTCATAGCATTATGTCGTATGGCATTCTGCTGTGGGGTTCGGCGGCTGACATAGGTACTATTTTTGTATTGCAGAAAAGAGCAGTCAGAGCAATTTATGGTTTAGGCAGTCGCGATTCTTTGCGAAATTTGTTTAAAGAAATAAATATACTTACTGTGCCATCGGAATATATATATCAGAATATAATGTTTGTTAGAAAAAATATTCATAATTATAAAAAGAAAAGTGAACTGTATAATATAAATACTAGGAATAAAAACAAACTAGCCATGCCAGGCTTTAGAGTAAGCAAAACTAATAAATCATTTTTAGGAAATTGTATTAGGTTTTATAACAAGCTTCCTACTCAAATTACTGATCTGCCTGACACAAGTTTTAAAACACATATTAAACGTAAACTTATGGCTAGGGGTTATTACACCACTAAAGAGTACATCGATGACAAAGACGTCTGGCTCTCACTTCCTACCTGCACATTGCTCGCTGGAGATCTTGTAGCCATATAGACATGACTGATCTGCTGTGTTACGTGAACTATCTGTAAATGATTGCTATCATATACTTAATTTAAAATTATTGACTTTGTCTCAAAATGAATAATGTTATTGTTTCGAGGTTTTTCTTTTGTATACCTAAATATAATCTAAAATAATAAGCATTCAGACAACCGATCGAGCATATATTGTGTTTGCCTACTAAATAATTACTCTAATTGGACCAAATCCCGTGTTCATGCCCGCTTGAGTATGTTTCGCCGGACCGGCTCAACTGGGTCGTGTTGAAACCGGTAGTAGATGAACCCACTGAGTTTTGAACCCACTTCTCAGTTGGGGCGCATTGGATCCGGTGGTAGCATTAAAGCGCGACCGTCGTTATTAACACAAGGTCCGTCATAATAATAATACCTTTAATATAGACAGAACCATTGACAATATGTAGTAAAATATTAGACTTAAACTAGATAATTAAACATAATCTCTTGACAATAACTTGATACGAGCTAGCTAAATATCATTTCTGTAATAAAATAAATTTTATAAATGTTTTCATACAAGATGTACCTAAATATCTATGTTACTAGAAATAATATCTAATGTATACAACTATATTACTACAAACATGTTCTGACTATTTACAAGCACTTTTTTAAAGTCTACGTGAATAAAAACCTTTTTTATTTATTTATTTTATCTATCTATATAAGTATGTATATCGTCGCCTGGTACCCATAGTACAAGCTTTGCTTAGTTTGGGGCTAGGAGGAACTGTGTGACATTGTCCCCAGATATTATTATTATTAGCTATCGGAAAGATCTCATCAATATCAAATCAATAAACCGAACTTAACCCGATACATGTAGAGTGCTGCCTGTGTTGTTCGGGAATAGTCTTTGTTTAGGCAGACTGCAGTATTATTGGAACTTATTTTTGTTAATTCTATACTTTACTAATCATAGTTAAGTAGAGACTTAAGCTAATTTAGGTATAAATTAGCTTAAGTTTTTAATTAGCCTTCGCGGCGTTGGCGCCTAGTCCTTTTATTGCAGCAATCGAATCAAACGATTATTTTATGATCGGTATAAGGCGTATTAGCATTTTATTGCATTAACCCTTTACCTATTGATCGACACATCCTTATAATTTTCGTCGTCATGAATTTACTTGCAATTCAATTCAATCTATTTGTACAAACATTGGCACTATGTTTACATTGTGATCATTAATAGTATCTCTATGTTTTACCATTATCGGCATACACATTTTCATTACAACAATGTCAAAGTTCATTTATTATCTTAGTAGTGTCAGTGAACATCGTGTAATCAATAGTCAGTAAGTCAATACACTTGTATTAGAAAATTATCATAAAGAGGCCAAGAAATAGTAGTAGAAATCTGTAATATTGTACAAAATATATGGGCTTATTCAGTATAACTAAATTATAAAATACTAGCAGCCCGTCCCGGCTTCGCACGGGTGGACATTCATTTTTTAAACATTTTTGTAAGTTTCTTTACTCTGTCAACTGTTTTTAAGTTCTGGAACGATGTTGGGCCTCGTACATGGTGAAGTAGTACCCTGAGGTAAAAACACTCAGGATGAACGCTGTACACTCTTCCCAATGCCACATCATTTTTTATACCAGGACCCCAAGACTTAATAAGGCCTATCTTTAAGCAGGGTCTGCACACTGATTATACCAACTACAGACCGATAGCGATCTTATCAGCTATAAATAAAATAGTAGAAAAAATTGTAATTGAGCAGGTTAGCGAGTTTCTGGAGCAAAATAATATACTTTGTAACGCTCAACACAGATTTAGGCGCGGTATTAGTACGGCAACTGCATTATCGCAGTTTGCTGAGGATCTAAATACCAGCCTAGATCAGGGTCACCAGGTCTTAGCGCTATTTATTGATTATAAAAAGGCATTTTATACCCTGGACCACGAGCTGTTACTCCAGGCTATGCATGAGTGTGGCATTCGAGGTCCCACACACAAGTGGTTTCGGAGCTACCTAACTGGTAGAACGCTACAAACCTCATTTGAAATTTTGAAAGATGTATACATATTATAATTTAATCTATATCTATGTTATTATAAATTATTTAAAATTCCAGTGTAAATGAATATTACTGTATTCAATATTTGTATGTCGTTATGCGACAAAATGTATCTGGCACTGCTTACTAATGATGTATCCATCTTGATGTACCTACATTTTATACAAATAAAATTCTATTCTATTCTATTCTATTCTATTCAAGTAGTCAGCCGGAAGAAGGAAAATAAATAAAACGTAACTGCGGTGTAATTACCATTTAGACCGATAGTTGCACCGGTCAAAACAAAAATTGGGCATTTTTTTAATTTTTTAGTATAGTTTATCAATATCTCTGATTGCTGCAACAAAAATAATAATAAAGTACAACAAGTGTAGTCAGTTTTCACCATCAAGTGGAGAGTCAGCGTCATAACGCAAAAATATATGTATAGTAACTGTATAGAAAGAATAGAATAGAATACTCTTTATTGTACACACAAGCAGGATAAATAGGTAGGACAAAAAATAATAATATAATTTAGTACAATGGGCGGTCTTATCGCATTAAGCGATTTCTTCCAGACAACCTTTGGATGGATAGGAGCTGTAATTGTTTTAAAAAGTGGGTGTGTAACAAATGAAGTAGTGGATAAACAAAATTTAAAAAAAGTGTAAATGGGTATACCAGATACATGGTACCTATGTCTACATATATGATAAACATAAATACATACATAAACATTACATAATATATACATTCTATAAAATACAATGCAGTGTATACTATATAAAATAACAAAATACATACATAATATATAAAAGAGGAAGGATCTTTACAAACGCAGGTAGTGTTCTTTAACACCTTTATTAAACGTAGCAACAGTTTGGGCACGTCTTATATTAATTGGCAAGGCGTTCCATAACCTTACTGCTTCCACGGTAAATGACTTGTCCATAAATATTGTGGAATGTATAGGATTATGCATTTTTAAGTTATGTGATGATCTTAGGAATCTCGAATGCGTGTCACAGAGAAACTCGAATCGGTTTTTAAGATATGAAGTTACTGTATACAAACATGTCAATGATTGTATACAGTTACTTTGATCAATTCTATAACTTTCTATTTACATTTATGTTACAAAGCGCCTTGAACACGTTCGACAATTACAAGTATATTACCTACTATTCTCATAGGGTTTTACTATGTACCGCTTGCAGAATAATATATACTAAATATGTATTTGTTGTGACGGAATTTGATAATGGATGACACAGATAACATATCTATTTATTACCAGTATTGTAGGGGTATCAGAACAAAAATGCATGTGTTATACATGAATATTTTGGCGTCTTCATATGACATAATTATACTGACTGAGACTTGGCTAATACCAGACATTGCTAATAGTGAGTTTATTGATCCACGATATATTGTATTCAGGTGTGATTGAAATCGTAATGCCACGGGAAGGCTAGACGGGGGTGGGGTACTGGTTGCGGTGCTATGTGGACTCCAGGCTAATTCACTTGAGAACGTTAATACCCCACACTGTGAGTGACTATCAGGCATTGAACATCTTATAATAGCATTCCCTAATAGGCGTTTAAAATAAAAAATACACGTCATCTGTGTTGCATACATACCGCCATGGGCCTGTACTGATGCTTATATGTCTTATTTTGACTTACTGCAAGACTTTCTAAACGGGCCTAATATTAGTAATGTTTATATTGTAGGTGATTATAATCTACCTGATATCACATGGAGAGCTACCCCAACTGGACTAACTGCTGATGTCTCATCCTCGAGTTCCCACACTATACACACGGGGTTACTACAACTCATGGCGTCATTAGACGCTCGGCAATATAATGCTATGCCAAATTGTAATAATAAAGTCCTTGACTTATTTATATCTTGTATGTTTTGTGTTCAGTTGATAATCTCAGTGATGCTTTATTACCAATTGACCCTCATCACCCACCATATGTTATGATCGTACCAGTTAACATAGCAGTGCGGATAATGAAAAGAAAATCTGCCGCTAAATTCAATTTTCGTAAAGCTAATTATGACCTTATACATAAAGGTATTGATTAAATTAGCTGGTCTACACTATTTGATAATATGTCGGCTGAAAAGACCGTTGAAATCTTTTATAACAAGTTAAACGAAATAATTAGACCACACATTCCTTTTGCAAAATCTCGTTCGCTCGATTTCCCTGTTTGGTTTTCACCACAATTGATTAAAATATGTAAACAGAAGCAACGTCACTGGATAAAATGGAAAAAATACAAAAATCTCAAGGACTATAATAACTTTTCTGAGTGTAGATCAACCTTTAAAAACATGTGCAAATTGTGCTTTTCAGCTTACATAAATTCTGTTGAAGATAATATTACAACTAATATTAAATGTTTTGGTCTTATATTTCTAATCGCATAAGTAAGTGTGGCTATCCATCTATGATACAATATCAGAATGTGAAGTCTGGTGACCCAAGTGTTATCTGTAATATGTTTTCCGAATTCTTTTTATCCGCATTTGAACTTTTATCGTCAACTATATCAAATTGGAGCCCTCCACAACATTGTGTTGAGAATAGCGATATATTGTGTGACATACATATTAATGGAGACCAGATACTCAAAGAGCTTAAACAACTGGACCCTGCAAAGGGGCTGGCCCTGATGGCTATCCAGCATTATTTTTTAGTAATACTGCAAGCAGTATTTACAAGCCACTGCATATTATTTTTAATAAATGCTTAAGAGAAGGGATTTTACCGATTGTATGGAAGCAAGCAAACATTACACCAGTGCACAAGGGAGGATCCAAACTTGACATAGAGCAATATCGACCTATCTCAATATTGTCGACCTTGTCGAAGGTTTTTGAAAAGCTTTTACGTAATGAAATTTACGCAAAATTACATAACATTATAATTCCCGAGCAACACGGCTTTGTTAAACGTAGATCAACCACATAAAATTTGCTTATATTTGCTAATTATTTATTTGAAAATATTGCCAGACGCATGCAAGTAGATGCAGTTTACACGGACTTTAAAAAATCTTTCGATAAGGTTGACCACGAAATTTTACTCAATAAGATCGCTTTCAATAGCATTCGAGGTAATTTGCTTCGCTGGTTTGCTTCCTATATTGAAAATCGAATGCAAAAAGTAGTTGTAAATGGTTATGAGTCTGACACTATACAAATAACGTCAGGAGTTCCACAGGGTTCAATTCTGGGGCCTCTTTTATTCATCATCTATATCAATTACATAAAACAGTGCTTCAAAAACTCAAAATTTGTAATGTATGCTGATGATTTAAAAGCTTTCAAAACAATACAAACCATTAACGACTGTTATTCGTTCCAAGAAGACTTGCATAGACTGAATAATTACTGTAACATCAACAAACTACAGCTCAGTATGTCCTCAGTCCGAAATGTAATTATATACGTTTTACTAAGAATAAACTGATAGTACATTTTAATTATAATTTCAACGGTATTACCTTAAATAACGTCCATATAGTAAGAGATCTGGGAGTACTTTTTGATGAACAGCTTTCTCTAAATCAGCATGTTGATAGCATTGTAAACAATGCATTCAAAATGTATGGATTTGTGATGAGATCGACTACTTAATTTAAAAGTCCCCAAACTTATCTCTACCTCTACAAAACACTTGTACGTTCCCAGTTAGAATATGCAGTCCCGATATGGAATCCCTTCTACCAGAAATATATTGCAGAGATCGAGAAAGTTCAGCGCAAGAAAGGAGACCATTTTTTTTTCTATGGCGGATGGGCCCACCAAAATTTCTCGCGTTTATTAATGAAACCTTTGTCAATTTGTTCCTTATGATCTCTAGATTAATGGGGTGGTATTAGTTTTAGGATGTCTAACCGGAATCCTGAGAAATATGACAACGTACACATGAAATCCACATAGAAGCAGGTTGACGCAGAACTACAGCTGTCTCGGACAGTAATTGTCTTTGCACATTGCGTTGAGACCGTACAGCACATTTGACACAACGGTTCGGTTTGCTAAGAGTTGAACGTATTGAAGCAATTTTCGACAAATATTTCAAAGAAATACGAGAAACGAAGAAAAATACAATCACACAATTCGAAAGAAAATGTAAGAGTGAGTTGACGTTTTTTTTAAATTCCGTTTTACGGCTCTGGCTTTTTCGGCCTTATGAGCCTTCAGTAAATATATTTTTATATCATTTATTTCCGTCATTGTCAAGTAAAGTCCGTCACAGTCAAGTCATACATAGTCCTTGTCCAACACCAGTAAAGCAATGGAAACTTTACAGATGCTTATATGGAGAAGAAGAAGAAGAAGAAGTACACTTTATTGCATAAATAATATACAAAGTACAGTATGCATAGAACCTCATTTTTGCAATTGGCGGCCTTATCGCTAAAAGCGATCTCTTCCAGGCAACCTATTTGCGTTGGATGGACCAGAATTTAATATCTATGGATAATGGTAGCAAAAGGTGTACGAATTTATTGAAAATAAGAAAAAATAGCTTACGTATATACATATACGTAAGAATAATACTTATATACAGTACTGTATACATACATACACAACATATATACATATATATTAATATAAATACATATATAAACCTAATTATACTCACATAAAAACTAATATGTAAACTAGCATACTTTCGGCTGATTCAAGTAAAGTCTCAGCGGCAACTAGGTAAGTTTAAATAATGTTCTTTAACCATACATTTAAAAGATCTAAGTGACTGGGCGCGTCTTATTTTGATTGGTAATGCATTCCACAATCGGACAGCTTGTATACTGAAAGCTTTGTCAGTAAAATTTGTAGAATGGCATGGCATTTTAAGTCGTAAGTTTTCTGATGACCGCAAAAATCTTGAATTATTTGTGTGAAGAAAATTAAATCGTTTTTTGAGATAATGTGGAGTAGATGGGATGAACAGAATACTGTATAGAAGTGATACGATATGAATATTCCGACGAAGACGTATTGGTAGCCACTTAGTTTATTGCGAAATTCGGATATATGATCATATTTGCGCAAACCAAATATGAAACGTATGCAAAAGTTTTGAAGTCGCTCAAGTTTATCAAGTTGTTCCTCCGTTAGATCAAGATAACTGGTGTCAGCATAGTCAAGGATAGGGAGAAGAAGGGACTGAGCAAGTGCAATCTTGGTAGCAGTTGGCAGAAAGTTTCGCAGACGTCTCAAGGAACTTGCAGAAGCAAAAATCTTATTGCTTACTTCTTGCATTTGAAAGCCCCACGATAAGGTATTGTCCATAACAATACCCAAGTTCTTGACTCTGTCCGAAAAAGGTATAATAGTACCGTCAAAAACAACAAGAGGAATCTGTGAATAGTCAATATTTAAGAATTTTCGGGAACTACCAACAATTATTACCTGGGACTTCGTAGGATTGACTGTTATACCGTATCTCATACTCCATTTACTGATACGTGACAAATCTGCATTAATAACTTCGATGGCTTCCGATAATTTTTCAAGTGGTGCTTGGGAGTAAATTTGTAAATCATCTGCATAAAGGTGGTAAGAGGAAATTAATTGATCAGAGATGGCATTTATAAAAATAGCAAAAAGTAAAGGTGATAAAACGCCGCCCTGTGGTACACCGGCATTAGTGCTACACCAGGAAGAGAAAGAATCTTCTATGCGAACACGCTGCTGGCGACCAAACAGGTAGCTACGAAACCAGTCAATTACCGTTGGAGATATGTTAAGTGAACGTAGGATAGCCAGTAGAATATTAAAATCAACAGCGCCGAATGCATTGCTGAAGTCCAACAATGCAAGCACTGTCAGATTTCCATCTTCCATTCCTAACCTAATATCTTCCGTAACATTGATCAGGGCTGTGGTGGTACTGTGACCAGGACGAAAACCGGATTGATAAGGATTGAGGAGATTGTTCTTGTGTAAGAAAGCGCTGAGTTGGGAATGGACGAGATGTTCAAGAACTTTGGAAAGGAAAGGGAGTATAGAGATAGGACGAAAATCAGAAACTGACTTAGGATGGGATTTCTTGGGTATTGGTGTGATTTGGGTGTCCTTCCACAGACGTGGAAAAAGACCTTGGGAGATGGAATGATTGAGGATGTGACAAAGTATGGGAAGGATGTCGTCAAGGATAGGTAAGATCATGTTACGGCTCACGCAATCACTTCCAATAGCATTAGATGCGATGGATAATATGTTCTTCTTAACATCACAAGCCGGAAATGGACTAAAAACAAACTGCGGATGTTGAGGAGCCGGATAGGATGCTAAATGATTCAATGTACTAGTTTTTACTGTCCTATTAAAGTTGGACGACGCAGAGAAGTGCTGATTAAGCAAGTTAAGGTCTAAATTTTTAGGAATGGCATCCTGTCGAGATTTGCCGACCCCCATAGATTTTAGAAATTTCCACACTTTTGCTGGGTCTCCGTTTTGAACGGACTCGTGAATATGCTGGCGTTGTGCATCTCTACACACCTTATTGCAGTGATTTCTAATGGAGACATATTTATTTCGAAAATAGTCGGTGTTGTGCGACCTAATTTTGGATTTCGCCGCAGCTTTTTTGTGAAGGAGTCGTTTGACGTCATCGGTAAGCCAAGGTGCAGGAAAATGCTTAAGTTTGATTGCCCGAATAGGTGCATGTCGGTCGTACAAGTAAATAATTGTAGAGGTGAAGTAATTAAAATAATTGGAGTTTTAGATTCAACACAGAAAATCGCAATTCACGGCAATATGGCACTTTCCTTCACTTGTGTACGTTGTAGAAGATGTTATGTCTAAAAATCCACTTAATTTGCACATAAAAACTCGAATTTACAGTTTTTGAAAATGAAACAATGCCCCGATGCGTCTTATCCCGCGTTGGTGCCAAAACTCTACGACGTGACGTTAAGTGTTCAGGGTTGCCAATGATCATTATATAATTCCTCGATTGTCCCATTCACAACCGTACTTACATATCTGTGACAAAAGTATATAAATGGACTGGAAATATAATGTCCAGACGTGAGTTTAACTTCTTATACCCATCCCAAGAAAAGTGCTCAACCGTATATTCATTGTTGAGAGTACTATTTTTATTCCCATCCGTTTTATACATATTTACATAAATATGAAATCGCAACAATTTAACTATTATGGAGCTAAACAGTTCACGTGTCAGAAGGCTACAAATCAATTCTAATTTCCTAAAAATTAGGGAATTTCCTAAAGGCTGGCAATCCTCGCCATTTGTTTGTATAAATAGCGGCGAGCCGTAACCGAATATCAAAAAAGTACTTATTTTTAATGATTCATCATTCCGGTTACGTATCTTTATAAGTTTCAACTCATTTGTTGTAATAATTTCGGTATATTTTTTTAAGATTTATGTGATTAATATACGCAACCGTTGCCAGTGGGCCCAAAAAGAATGATCTCCTTTGTATCGAACGAATTCTGGGCTACGTTGCCCTATTCATCGGATTTTGAAATAAAATAATAGAAATTTTATTGACATTGATATATTTGCATATTCAAAATTCAAATTTCAATCTGATGTAATAAAATGTTTAAACAAGTAAAGTTTAATATTTGAAATTTTTGTACATTTTCTGTTTTATATTAGTTTTTGTTTATAATTTCAATTTGTTGTTATACATTTATGATATTTACATACTTGTATCTAATGTTAACATCACTTCTATAGCATTCTATAGAATGTAATGTAAAATGGAATTTTAGTACAATTTGTTCTTTTTTCTGTATATTTTAATTAGGTAAATTTACTTTGCTACTGCACTCACCGACTTATTGATTGTGTTTTTCTGTGGATAATGTCGTGGGTTGCAACATTACTTCATAATTTTGTAAATCCTATGTGTATGTATTATGTTGTAGATGTTAATTATCCCTAAATAAATAAAAATAAAATTCAAAAAAACGGTGATTCTCCTGATGTTATCGACTGCGTTACTTGCAAATTCAGAGAAGTTGAATGTAAAATCCATTATTGTTCCGGACTAACTACTAACAGAGGATCATTAATTTCAATATAAATTAAAAAATTAAGGTAGAATGACGTACTTAAAAGATATTGCCTGTGTCGAGGTGCATAGAAATTCTATGTTGATGTTTGTTCACGATGGAGTTACGAAAGAAATAGACTTCCTCAAAATAAAGTCATTTGTACTTTTTAAAATATTTAGCCACGTGGTATAACACAAAAAAGATATATTATTTAATATACCTATATTAAAGAAGTTGATTTATCACATTAAAAAAAAAAACAGATTTTATTGAAAGTCTTTATTGAAAAATCTTCCCCTTAACAATTATTCGATTGATTTTGTATAACACAGCAACTTTGAGTCTGAAGAATAATATTTAAGTGTTAAAACCTTTTATTTCTAAGAGTTGGTTATAAAAATTATTGCTATTATGATTCAGGAAACCTCTTTATTTTCAATAAGTTAATGTTATTGAGAAATAATATAAACTGTTGTGTTAAGAAGTTTGTTACATTTTAAGTTGAGTAATTATTAAATAATATTCCCGAAGCAAAGTTTAGGTGACATCAGTCTCATAAACTATTTATTTATTTAAAACTTTTGCACATGGATGTACAGAGGCGGACTTAATGCCGGATCCATTCTCTACCAGTCTACCTTAGGGTGATGCAGAGAAAACTAAGGTAGGTGCACTTAACACGTCGTGTGTGGAGGTGATAAATCTTATATTTAAAAAAATACAATAAAAATAGTTACATAAACTACATAAATTAAAACTAGAATATAATAATATATATTTATAAAATAATAAACATATATACATAAATATACATACATATACATATATATACATACATAGACATAAATATATACCTAGGGAAAAGTTTATGATAGAAAAGAGCTATTGGGCTGATTCTGCCATATTTTTCATAATATGTTCCCGGATTTTCTTTTTAAAAGAAAAGCTACTCTTTGCCATCCTGATCTTAATAGGTAGAGAGTTCCAAAGAAGAATGGATTGAACGAAAAAGGAAGAATGGATGAAATCAGAACGATGAGGTGGGCATTGAAGAAGACGGTTGTGAGAAGAGCGAAGATTTTTGGAATGATTGTTATGAAGATATTGGAATTGAGAAGTTAAGTATAGAGGAGAAGAAGGCGAGTGTAGAAGAGAAAATAAGGTAGTTAAGGCTCTCATCGTTCTGCGCTGACGAATAGGGAACCACTTTAGCTGAGCTCGGTAGTCACTCACATGGTCATATTTACGAAGATTGAATATGAATCGAATGCAGGTCAAAGTAGCACACATCACCATAGTCAATTATAGGAAAGATTAAGGCTTGCACGAGCATTACTTTTGTTTTTGAGGGCAGGAAGTATATGAGGCGATAAAGACTCCGCAGAACACTTGTGACCCTCTGACATACATTAGAAACCTGGTTCTGCCAACTAAATGCTGTGTCGATGTGTAGGCCAAGTTTTTTTACACATCGGCTGATGGGTATAGTTGATTGGTTAAAAATTATAGGTGGCAGATTGTCGATGTCAACTCGGCTCATCATACAAGAACTACCCACGATGATGGCTTGGCATTTAGCTGGGTTTACAGCGACACCGAACCTATTCGACAAAAACTATATAATTAATGAGTCCACCTTGATTGTTTAATGTGTTAGTTATGTAGTTTTTTACTATAATTTAGATTAGTAGACGGTATCTTCGAAGTTGGCAACGTATTTTTAATTTCATTTCGATAAAATATTTTGAGTGGATTTGATAAAGTGCCATAAAGTTTGTTATTACATATTTCAAAATAATGGTAAATTTATGAGTAAAGTTATATTTAAAGTTTATAATAAAAAGTTTCTACAGCAAGGCTATAGAAAGATCATAAACACCCATTTATAAACAAAAAAATTTTTCATAATATTATTAGGTTGTTAAACGAAATGGACGGAATATTAATTAATTTCGGCTCTTACTCATTTACATATTTGACAGAAGTTAATTTTACCTACATTTTAACTAGTACCAGGCATGAAAACTGAAGATGATTGCTCACTACAAATGCAGTATTGATCACGTGCTAGGTGATTTTGCAAGCTAATAAGCTTCCATTTATTAGAAGATTTGTTTATTGAGGGGCGCACTGTTTCTGTGTCAGGGCTTTTTGTTTGTTCACTTCCTAAACACCCTTAAAGTTTCGGAAGAAATCATTCAGGGGTCCCATCTCATTCACTCTGCAAGTCCTTTACACACTGGACTTTAGATGTAGGTACATGTATTTTGTTAGCATTTTTTATAATTGTAAAATATCACCAGAAAAGTTAAAGTATTAGTTTCATTCGGTTAGAATCAAAGTTACTTGTACTTTATATCAGGCATAATAATATTTGATACTCTACTACTTTATTGCTTCCAAGTAGATTGTGTACAGATGACAAGTTAAATATTAGTTATTAGAGAAGAAGGTTGAAAGTAGTATAAATCCACTTTTATTGAATAAAAAATTATAAAGTTAGTAAAATCGTTTATTGTTTGTCTAAAATGTTGAGAATCGTGGGTGCACATACAATGAAACAATGAATCTAAAGTATTTTTTTCTTTTCAGTTATAATGAATGTTTCGGTAGGAAAGTAATTTAAGTCAATTACTTTCCTATATTCCATTAAGTAGAAAATATTTCCACTGTTATTTCAAGAATTTAAATAATAAATTATACAATTTCATTAGTAAACAATAAATATTGTGGTGTACCCATTACCCATACTAAAAAAATTGTTTTTTCAATCAATTTCTATTTTCTATTTCGATTATGAAACCTGTACAGGGTCTCACAATGAAATCTGTTTTGTGTTTTATTTTGGTGATGTCAGCAGTTATCTTGTAACGCCTCACTAGGTGTACTATATTTATCTTTAAGTTCGCCATCGAATAGGTTTTACCTGAAAACATAAATAATAATATTTTTAAAACTTTACTATGTGTACTTACTGTGTAACACATAGTGAAATAGGACGGTAGGAGGTTGTTATATCTACCCGTTACATAAATAAATCAGTGTTTGTTTAGCAAGCAACATTTTAATCGGAATTTGGCGACGCAGCGTCTAGGACAGTCGCCTAGCCGCTTCGTGTCGAGGGTTCGAGTCCCGCGCCGGACAACTATTTGTGTGACCCATAAATAGTTGTTCTGAGTCTGGATGTAATTTTTGTCCGTCTATTATATGTTTATAAATTACCTCGCGATTCCCTACGGCGGGCGTTATTTGTTTAAACAAAATGTTAAGTAGCCAATAAAACTGGTAAAATATAAATGTATGTAAAATATAAATATAAAGGGGGGCACATAATGAAATTAAAGACTCTGAAGCTCATTTGAAAACAAATACGTCATCAAACGATGTGTTAGATGACGATAGTATCATGGATAGCGAGCACGTCATGGCACAAGTGCCATCCACAGTATTTTGAAAATTCTGTCTTCCAAAATATTTCAAGCTCGTCAAGATAGACGAGTACTGTAACCATAGAAGTAGCTATAACTTTGCGTACTTTATAATAATAAATCTAGGTATCGTCAAAATTTCAGGTTCGTAACAGAGTCCTCTTTAAGCTATGAGTAAATAGATCAGTTAAGCTATCTTTCTCATAGTTTTAGAACACAAAAACCCACCTATACAGTTTCTTTTTCCCCAACTGAATCCACCGAAAGCGTTTGAATCTTTCGGCAAAGTGTCAGGGTCGAGCCATCGCTCTGGCTTGAACTCCGCGCGGTCCGGGCCCCAACACTCAAGGCGATGAGTGCCATATGACAACATTGCGCAATGGCTGCCGGCTCGCATTGTGTAATTCTCTGTAATAATACCAGTATCTGTGTATATTTAAATTTATTTTTTCTATCATTATCAGTTTATACGAGGCACGCTTATAGGTCCTTCTATATCCAAGTAGTAAAACCAGCCAAGTGCGAGTCGGACTCGCACATGAAGGGTTCCATATCATAGCAGCAAGTATTTCAGTTGATTAAATGAAAGCAAATCTCGGTTTATGACGTATTAAAAAAAAACTACTTGCTAGATCTCGTTCAAACCAATTTTTGTTGTTAGTTTCTATGGTAATGTACATCATATATTTTTTTTAGATTTATCATTCTCTTATTTTAAAAGTTAGTGGGGGGGGGGGGGGGAGACACTCATTTTACTACTTTGGAAGTGTCTCTCGCGCAAACTATTCAGTTTAGAAAAAATATATACTCAAAGACCAAAAATTTGAGTTTCAGTTCTATGCAAGACCCCCCAAAATAATTGTTCTTTTTCTATTTTTGTGTAAAAAACTTAATGCGGTTCACAGAATACATCTACTTACCAAGTTTTAGTAGTACAGCTCTTATAGTTTCGGAAAAAAAGTGACTGTGAGGGACAGACAGACAGACATGACGAATCTATAAGGGTTACGTTTTTTGCCATTTGGCTACGGAACCCTAAAAATTAGTAATTATAAAATCACGACTTAATTTGTGATTTTGATTTGATGCCCCGGTGGTCTTTGTATAAAATGTTTTGCATGATGGCTAGCACAATGACAGAAAAGTAAAATATATTAAAAACTCCATACGTTATTGAGCAAGCAAGCACAAGCCAAGTGTGATTTGGACTCGCCCATGAAGGGTTCCGTAGTAGCAAGTATTTTAGTTGATTAAATAAAAGGTAAATTGCGGATTACGGTTTATAAAAAAAACTACTCACTAGATCTCGTTAAAACCAATTTTTGGTGGAAGTTTGTATAGTAATCTATGTACCTCATTTTTTTTTTAGTTTTATCTTTGTCTTATTTTAGTAGTTACAGGGGGTGTCCCTTCTAACTTCTAAAATAAGAGAATGATAAAACTATTAAATTACTTTCATTTTACCACTTTGGAAGTGTCTCTCGCGCAAACTATTCAGTTTAGAGAAATATTACATTAGAAACCTCAATATCATTTTTAAAGACCTATCCATAAATACCCCATGGATACGATGAAAATATTTTTTTTGAGTTTCAGTTCTATGTATGGTGAGCCCCCAAAATTATTGTTCTTTTTCAATTTTTGTATGAAAATCTTAATGCGGTTTACAGAATACATCTACTTAACAACTTACAGTATGTCACAGTCACTTTTTTCCGAAACTTTAAGAGCTGAACTGTTGAAAGTTCAGCTCTTAAAGTTTTGGAAAAAAGTGACTGACATACGGACGGACAGACAGACAGACGTGACGAATCTATAAGGATTCCGTTTTTTGCTATTTGGTTACGGAACCCTAAAAATCTGCTATCTGAGGGTTCCACAATGATATGTTTTCTTGGAAATGATAATACATCATATACTAACCCAGGTCCTCTTCATCTAAGCCGTCTTCCGATGTTAATCGTACTTAAGATTCATCAAATCGGATTAACTTTATATCTTGAACCTAATTTCATGCTTATCTATTTAGAAATCTTTTAAAAAAGATTTGATAAGATATGAAAAAATTCAATCTGATCTGATTTACTTACTGAGCTTGAGATCTTTGTCAACATATCTCAACAAAAGAGGTGTGAATGAAATGTAGCGGATAGCTTCCTTAATAAACGCTTCTGTATAGACCAGTGTATTTAAGTCATTATTCTCAACATCTCTGTTCTTGCCCAGTACTTCCATAATCCTAAAATAGATGTAAAGAAAATCACTTAACCCATATTTATTTATTTATATACTTTACAAATTTACCACTTTTGCCTTCTTTTTAGCGAGTCAATGGCAATCTAAATTGTGTCCGCCCAGAACTTGGCCACGAGAATCGCATTTTCAGTAGCTTTCATCAGCGTGCGGTTGTAAGGGCTCGCGCGACATGATAACAGGTGTCCAATTGTCTGTGGGACTAATCCACATTAGCATGGCAGGCTGCGATCATCGATGTGTATCCCCACCTGAACCGGTTTTTCCTGCTACGACCAACCTGGGTTCGAAGCCTATTCAACGACTTCCAGGCTAGCCAAGGCAGTTTCCTTCCAGAGGCGAGATTTTCTGATGGTGAAACAAATGGTGTAGTCAGTTTGGTACACTCCCGCCACATTTGGCATCTAGCCTGTGAGACTTCTCCGCTCAGCGGAAGGACGCACTACACAGAGTTGTATCGACTTTTAAGTCTTTGTGGCACAAGACTGTGATTGTGCAATGGGTGTCGTGCATCGCTGTCTATTTTTAATCTCTCGCTGGAGCTTGCCGCCGCTCTACACACCGCCGGAGGAGCTATGCCTAGTGGATACAACAATTGAACTAGTGTCGGTATAAGAGAACCACTGATGATCTACATGTTTCGTTTAAAGCTATATCTACTAGCTATGCATGAACTGATTGACTCCACATCGGGCACGCGTATTCAGCTGCAGAGAATGAGAGTGTTAATCCGGTAGTGCGTACAACGTCGGGCGAAGCTCCCCATTTGGTGGCAACTAGTCGTTGTAGAAGATTGTTGCGAGAGTGTATTTCCTGTTTGATATTTTCGTAGGTTTTTCTAAAATTTTGTTACTTATCCAGAGAAACCCCAAGGTATTTAGGGAAGTTACTATGCGCAATGGACGTTTCTTTCCATACTATATCCAGTGTGCCTCTCTATTGCGCCAATGAAAAACGCAAGATTTGGTTCTGCTCGGGTTAGACTTTAGGGAATTTGTGGCAGACTACTCAGCTAAATTTCCAAGAGCGTTTGAGAGGTAAACCTCCACTTCCTCATATGTAGCAGGTTGTAAAGTGAGAGCTCGGTCATCAACATAAAAAATGGGACGTGTATGTATTCAACGGTTGGTCGTTGGTGTATATATTAAATAAAAGAGGCGGCAGGACATTACCTTGAAGAATACCGTTTTTATGTGTTCTCCAAGGACTTTTATCAGCATGGAAACTGCGGTTATGTAGTAATTCACATGGTAGTTGTGGTCCTTGGTTATCGTTTCCAATTTCCACGTCAGCCGCTTTAGGTTGACTGTGTCCTAGGCAGCTGATACAATACAAATGCACCCGTAGGTACGGTATTTGTTGATTTATCAGCTTTTTTCTGTCCTCAAAACCAACATCAATGTGTTTACAAGTTTTATGGACTGGTTGCCGCAGGACTTAACTGGTCCAAAACCGGCCTGCTTTGGAATTAACTTAGGGTCTATAGAGGTTGTAAGACGGTTAAGCAATAGCCTCTCATAAAGCTAATAAATATGGCACAGTAAAGATATCGGCCGAAAGCTTTTCGGATCGTTTGTTGATTTTTCTGGCTTTGAAATTGCTATTACCTTCGATTGTTTCCAGAGTCGTAGAATTGAAGCTGATTTGAGGCAATAATTATACAACATGTGACTTAATTAACGCACAGCCTGAAAATAGTTTGTTCAGAATCGTTTACTGAATCGATTTATATCATTTTTAATAGGTATAGGTAGGATATTTTATTCCAAAAATTATTATCATATTAAGCCTGTACAGTCAAAACAAATTGAAATGGACCGTAAGTGAAAGTAATAAGACTTTTAATATCGTAGTTTTATTTACATTCATACAAATTCCATCATTTAATACAAAATAAAGAAAAATAAACTTTATTCCAAGAAACTAATTTAATAAATAACAATGCATATACATGTTAAATTAAAAATTCAGTGTATGTATTATGATTACAACGTAATACTCTAATTGGGGTGTTTGAGGGTTCTGCGTTAATTACGTTACATGTTGTGTAGTTGCACCAGTCATGACACACCTATTGGGCCAAGATGCTTTAAATATTTGTTTGACTGAGACTCTCCATGCCGGAGGCCTTCCCATACTTTAGGCATTTAATAGCTGTTACCATATCTGCCAGCTCAAATGGTTTACTAATATCGTCACAGCTACCATCAGATCATTCCATTTTAGGTACTTTACCGGGCCGATGTGATGGTTTGCCATTTAGCTAGTGAGCTATCATGTTTGAAGTGACTTGGCTAGGAAAAAGGGGTTTAGGGGGCTCGCCAGTCAATCCTCTGATTGTACTCCATACTTTTTTACTGTTATGTGTCATATTAATATTGGTAACTGTGTTTATCCACCTCATCCGTCGGTTTTCATTTATTTGCGATAATAGTGTTTCACCAGCAAGTACGGTCTCCGCCGAGAATGGGTCAGTATAAAAAAGTGATTGATGATGATTTAAGCAGCTTAGCCGTATCAGTCGATAGTCCCGGTATATAGGAGGTTCTGCAACCCCTTGGGATGTGCCGTCGAGATACAGTAGTTACGATCTCGACAAACTTGTCGTAGTTCTGCGGTGTTGGCAATATGTTTATTCTCTCTTAGAACGTAGATCAATTTTACTGTTAAGCTCTCTTTTCGGTGCCATGCTTTGTGACCTAAAAAAGCACTATGCTTGTTTCCATTCTGGGAACAACATTCAAGAAATTGCACAACACACTCTACAAACATAACTTATGTGGGAGAATGTTTGTACTTTTGAAGCCAGGGGCGTCTTAAGTGAGGTCCAACGAATCCATAAAAGCCAGAATTGATGATAAATACCATCCAAAATAGCATGAACATCATTGCCTACAAGGCTCAATGCTTATGCACCATTTTGATGATATGGTGTGGACAACATATCGTCAATCAATATGCATCTGAACAATATGTAAGCAAATCCTGATTTTGCGAAACCACAGCAAAAGCTCAACAAGTCAAGTTAAGGTATTCCAAACTTGCGCGTTTCTCTTTGTGATACATAAAAGCAATGCCATAATGATAAACTCAACAGCCACACGCCGCTTTTGACAAGAAATACTTATAAAATAATCTATATGACACATCAATCCATTTATTCTTACATCGTAGTATCTCTGGAAAATAAGGAATTTTCAAAGGTCACATTGAAGTTGAGAAAACTTTGACTTCTATTGTGTGACTATTGCACTTGCATAATTCATAAAATAACTTTATGCTTGACAGACAAAATAATGTGATATTCTCACAGCAGTAAAGTCTCCTTCTGCGTCTGCGACTTTAACTATATTGAAAATAATAACTCACTCTTGGTAAATCTTTTCTTGCGTATCAGGATACGTTCCTAGCAATACAGCAATGTTACCCAGCACGTTCGAGCTGCTATCAAACCCTACCATTAGAATAGTATCCAGTTCATCCTGAACTTCCGATTCTGTGAGAGCGTTTGAATAATATAGGTCCAAGAGCAGATCTAGAAATGGCTTACATCGAACTGAAAGTACAAAATTAATTTAATTACTTGCAAGGTTATACTTAAAATTTATTTACTTTTAATTTTATTTTTTCATCATTTAATATTTAACACTATTATTATTATTTTACACACCTGGAGTAGTATCATTTTCACGTAAATTATCATAATATGGTGACAATTGTTTCATTTTTTGCTTTTTCTTGGTTATGACCTGAAATTATTTTTAATTTTTATTCCAAATTTGAATGTAAAATAACAAACATAAAACTGTCGAACTGCATAAAAGTTGGCGGTAGTTGTTCTCGTCAATCCGTAACTTCAAAACTTATAAATTTAGTAACAGTGGCGCACACTGAAACGACACTGAGCGGTGAGACTCAGGCATATCTCGGGGAATTTCTTCAGATGTCTTGGATCCCGCAACTCATTTTATCAGAAGGAAACAAAAAGATAAGCGGGAGACAGAATGATATAATGAGGCTAGAGCCTCTTGAAACGAGAGAATTAAGAAAGTGTGTGATTCTTATATATTATCACCGATGTCAGAGAGCATATCTATCTTACTAGAAATAATAATGTATACAACTATATTACTACAAACATGTTCTGACTATTTACAAGCGCTTTTTTAAAGTCTACGTGAATAAAAACCTTTTATATTTTATTTTTTATTGTAATGTAAGGTATGTACATTGCTATTAATTTAACATTTCTTCATTTACGTCAGCTATTGACATAAAATGCCTGGAAATTTTAGAAAGGTAATTATAGAAAATAACTTTTCAAAGGTTTTGTGCGTTAAATAATACATCACTGTACGTATTCAAGATCAAGCGGAAGTACACCCACTAGTACAAGTAGAGCATCTGTACCTACTGACTGTTCGTTAGGCTTTACACTGGAACATCAATGCCAACCGTTGAATTTGTAGCTATTTACGGTGAGCAGCCCCGATGGTAGCCCCGTGAGTCCACACAGGCGTGCCGTAGCATATGTATTCAAGACAGGTAGCAACGCAAATCATATTCAGAGTATTAAAAGAGAGCCCCCATGGTGGGAGTAGGGTTGTTATTTTTTCTTTTTACTTGTGTTAAAGATTGGCAGCCTTGTTAAGAAGCTGTGGTTTTGATTTCGTGTTTGTTGTTCAGTTGTTTATTCTTTTTATTGCATCCCATGGTGCTTTTGAATTATATCCCGCCTAATTTATTTCTTGTGTGTCTAATTGCCATTTGACTTCTTTCAGATTTTTATTACTAACATTTATATAACGCTTACATGTAACTTCTAACATAGTATTGGTGGACGATAACTTTAGTTTTCTATGAAGCCTATTTCTGTGTTTTATGCAGCGTAGGAAGTGTAGGAACCCCGGTGTAGTCCATGATTATGAATTTCCGTGCCGATTGTTTTATTGTATCAGTACTATTGCCTCTTGCAACGATTCAACAAGCGAATTTGTAGCCATTAATTCTGCGTCTCCAATCGTGGTTACCAATGTAATTCCAATTTTCTATACCTATATTTATATAAAATTGAGAAGTCTATTATTTTATTAGTAAAGCTACAGAATGTTTTTGTGGGTTTCTGTTTATACATAATAGTAAAAGTGTTTACGCCATTTTTACACCAAGGCTAGTAGCGCCATCTGGGGAGATTGCACTTAGCTAGTCTGATCGGCGAGTTCCCCTATTGGCCACGCCCCGGCCCGCAACCAGTCTAAGTAATTATTACTTCTAGTTGGAAATGTGTGAGAGAGGAGTAAACCATGAAAAGCAAGCGTACTTAAATAATTATGTGACTCGTTCACATACATCTTAGGATATAAGGTTTATATCTAAATTTATGACACCAGTTAATCCCTATTGATTTAAATTTTGATAGCGACGGAATAATGTTATTTATAGAAAAGCGTCTATAACTACTATAGAGGGAGATTTATAAATGTGAATTACGGCGTTTTCTGACGAAATATCAATCATTAGACCAGAAACAGGTCCTCTTTAGTAAAATTCTCTTCATGTTGAATTTAGATCCCAACAATACTATAAAACGTACTATATTACTGTAACGGAGTGGTTCAGCAAAGACAAATCTTTTAAAAGTGGAACGAGCACGAAGAGCTGTCCTCGAGTTCATGACTTACAGACATTTTTGCTTTCTTTCTATACCTTTATATGCAGAATGTAATTATAATAATTATTAAATACAATTAAGTATAATCATAACAATGAAGTTATACAGAATGTTCTTATACAGGAGTATAAGATCAATGTCTGTATGACTATAAACTAGACAAGTATCATGACCATACATAAATACGTTCCATTTTAATACATCTGACAAGCTTTTGCGGTTTGCATAACCGGTCGAAATCACACATTCATGGGGCCTCTTATAAAACCATTTTTTTTAATTAAAATCTTTAACCATAACAATATTATTGTGAAATCTGTAACAGATGAACTACAGTTCGTTGCTCCTGTAAAGGCTAACACAGCTCGCGTTCTTCGTGAAAATCACTAACTTTCAGTTCAACAATTCGTTGATTCTTCATTCGAAAATTGTCTGCCTACAGCGCCATTTGACTGAAATTATATTCCGTACGTACATAATAATATCAACGAAAATCCTTAAAATATGTTGAAAATTGGGTCGATACGACTGAAACAGGTTATTTTATATATTTGCAAAGTTCGAGTAATTATAATGAAGAATCCTTTATGTGTTTAAATATCCGGTTTTCGTTAAAATTATATGATTTAGAAGAAAGTATGTTTTTTAAGGAACTGTATGTTTTATTAACAAATTGTATATTTATAAAAATGTTTGAATGCGTATTTATATTATGGTAATGTGTAATATATACTTTATGTCCTTATAAATTTCGTTAGCAGTAATCACATACCTCATTTGACATCGTTTTAAGGTGGCGTAATATATCCTCGTCTTCCTTTTTGAAACCGGATAGTTTGTAGATAAACTCACTTTGTAAATAAAACGACGTGATTGCTCTACGTACTAAATTTTCCCACATTTTATCAAGTGATTTCATATAATTTTTTACAAAATCTTTTTCTAAATCATTGACACCAAGGGCTGTCACTGGAATCAGAATAGTAAGATTTCAATTAATATATACTATATATACTTCTTTAGAGTGGTTACAAAAAAATAAAAGGTCAAGGTGTTATCTCAACACTTATAAGTTTATTCTTATTATTGACACATTCTATCCTCTCCAACATCACGCATGATTTTCTAGCACGCTAAAGTAGAGAAGATGGGGTCCTCGGTGGGGGCTATCGGCGTGCAGAAATATTCTCTACAGCAACGATCAATATATAGATGACCTCTGATTTAAAGTTACTCTAGCTAAAATTTACATTAATCGATGTTATTGGATAAGGATGGAATGTCATAAGTTTTGTCCTGTCAAAATTTATTTCTAAGTTTGGTTCTTGCCATTTTTGTATTAAAAATAGAAGTCTATTGGTTATTTATGTTAATGTCGGTTCGGCATGAAGCCAGAAGAGAAATGTCATCTGCAAACAAAACGCATGAATTCTGGAAGGAATTTAACATGTGTATGAGAAATATGAGTAATTACACCGCTTTGAGGTATTTATGTAATATCTTTCGTATTGGAGCGAACGTGTGTGATTTATTTCGATATTTTACTATAGTATTCGACTTCTACAAGTTGTCACCTATTATGCCAGTAAGATTTAAACTCTCATAGGCACTCATTTAAAAATGTAGTTTACAAAAACAACAACTTAACTTAAGAAAAACTACATACATCTTTTTTATTGCTTCCTTGAATTTTTTTTATAAAAGTAGATTAACGCTATTCTAAACTACTCCACACTGTATGAAACTCTTAAAATATGACAATACTGAAAACTTGTTAACCCCTTTACTTGAAATGCAAAATGTAGAAAACTAATATGGATTTAACCTAGCGGTGGTCTACAGACGCGCTAATACATTCTACTCTGACTAACAATTACATATACGAACACCTTAATCAGTCACGTGGCTACATTGCTATATTCATTGTATACTTACTACATCAACCTCTGTGACTTTAGGTTCCAGTTAGTTATTCTATAGCATTATTATTACCTTAGTTCATATAGTAATGAACTAAAAGAAAATATATTTCTATGAACAATATTGGTGCGTTGAGGGATGACATATTACAACTTGATGTCATATCACTACTTACTTAAACGACAACAATAACCCGATTATTATAATAACATCACATTTACAACTTACAGCAAAGGGTCTCCATAGCAATTTTCTTGCAAATATCTGTAGCATCAAATGGTCCATTCCCAACGTGGACGCTTAAATCACTAACTAATTGTTTGCCCTGGCTGTTGAAAATTTTATTAAAACCATTTATTACACGCAAGCTGAAAGCTGGGACGAGTAGCTTCCGGTGTCGCATCCAAATGTCACCTGAGAATTATAGGAAGAAATTATAGGAGAATAATAACACATAGAATAATAACACACAATAATTAAGGTAGCTGCTGGCCTACCCTACCGACACCCGACAGATATGCTCTACAATGACTGGGACATACTATCCATCAGGAAAACTTACATACTTAGAGTCATACTCCTGAAACATTCCGAATCCGAATATAACCCCAACAAGAATGAAGGTAAACGTCGAAAGGGTACGGTCTATACACACCAGCGCAGAAGAACAGCATTTTCACAGCATTTTTATTGCTTTCTTGGGGACTACCTCTACAATAAGGTGAATGCAGCCCTCAATATTTACCCTCTTGTTAAATACAAGTGCAAGCAAGCGGTTATCCTGCACTTAAAACTTCTAAACTATGAGAACACTGAAAAGTCGCTCCATCCGCCACAGTAAAACTATATACTAGACATAATACTAAGGCATAATACTTCCAGCCACCTTTACACATCACAATATCATCACATAACACACATACAAGTACACTCCCACACATACAGACTCATCTCAACTCTCTACTTTCACACGTACATTCACACAACCATACATACACACTGTCACACACATACTTCTGCATCCCTTCTCTCGCTAGAACAATAAATTTAAGCCTATGTACCTATAACCTACTACTTTTCCATGAGGGGGGCCTGGTGACCTGTGGCACAGGTTTTCGAAACCTATTTCAGGCACCAGTCCTTCACAAATGTAAATAGTATTCATAGTTATAATCTAGCCTTAAGTTACAATTTGTGGAAGGACAAATAAACGTATTTATTATTATTATTATTAATATCAGGTTTTTGTTCCAAAATCCTAAAAAGAATCAAATATATTGAACCTAGTTGTGAATATTGAATTAATATAGTTATTACTATGTCGCAATCAATCATTAAACGGGTGATTGGGTCTCTAGACGATAGTTTGGGCGAAGTAGCCAAATGGGGAAGACGTTTTCGCCTCCCCGCTCGCATAGGTACGGTACGCTAGATGTTTGCTGCTACGTTCGGGAACGATCGGCGTCCGTCCTGTACCTACACTCATCGCGGTTTGCTAACCAAGGTGTGCTCACTATGGTTCGTGTAGAAAAAGCTAGCGGGACAAAATTATTTATATTGATTTCTAAATGAGGTTATGAAGGATAGATATTAGGCTCTTAGGCCCACTTGCGCCACCCGAGGTTAAATGCATTAACTCCGAGTTAGTGGCTAATATGGGGTTAAATTTTAATAACGTCTTGCACCACCAATAGTTAGGAACTAACCTTGGGTTATTTTATTAAAATTTTAACCCAGCTATTTTGGTGGGTTAAATCACTAACTCCGGATTAGTACTTAATGTCAAATTTGTTTCGTTTGAGAGATTATGTTGGGTTGCAGAAGTGAATGTCAGAGATTTTATAACAGTTTTGGGTCCTAAACAATTATGACTGATTTTTTATTGTCTGATGATGATGAAGAAATCGTCGAATATAATATTAGTTCGAACTTTTATAAAAGAAGAGTTGCAGAAAGGTCGATCATGTCAACGTTGCCATGACAATATTTTAACGACCCGAAATTGACAGATTGGTTTCAAACACAAACGATCAAATTCAAATGTCTTTGAAAAAACTTAACACATGAGACAGTCATATACGAAGTTTTCTAGTGACAAAAAGAGGTGCATAAATATTTTACTCATTGTTCACTCATTCATATATATCATTCATATGTATCATTTAAGAGGTTTTGTTCCGTAATGTAATCCAAACATTACGGAACAAAACCTCTTTAATGATACCAACATAAAATAGAAAAACAAGGAGTTAGTTGACTCGGTGTTATTTTTCATCGGCGCAACAGAATGTTGAGTTAAAATTTTAACGAATTAACCCGGAGTTACTTAACTCGAGTTACTTTATTTAAGCCTAGCTTTTGGTGCAAGTGGGCCTTAGTAGTGTTTTGAAGACAATTTGACGTTTCAGCAAATCTCGCAAAAAAGCAATGTCAAAGTCAAAGACAAAAATCCTTTATTACGTAAAAATTTAACATTTATATATCTATATATACAAAAATGAAACCCGTTTTCCGTTGTCACGACATCACGCGTGAACGGCTGGACCGATTTCACTATTTCTTTTTTTATTGTGTTTGTTATTGTCAGGAGAAGGTTCTTATGTAAAAAAAAGAATTTAAAATTGCGCGGAAAATAAGAAAATTTAAGAATACTTTACAACCAAATATTATTTCTAATCTAACCTTAGCGCTTTGGACAATATAACCTTTTTTAATGTAACTTTTTTTTTTATTTGACATAGTATTGACAGATAGCGTGCGTTAATAGTCATCGTTAAGACAGGACAAGGTCTGTCGGGTCAGCTAGTTTTATATATTTACTTTTTACTTTTTTTACTATTTACTTAACATTAATTACAATCATGTGTGTTGACTCAGAACAACAAGATGCCCCATAAAAGCGCTACTTATTTTGTGGAGACGGGTAGTATTATTATCTAGTATTTACATTATGTGTATCGCTCCCTTTACATATATATATATATATATATACTAAGATGCTACAGTTAGACTGTTAACCACAGTAGAATACCATAGCATTATGTCCTATGGTATTCTACTCTGGGGCTCAGCAGCTGACATAAGTGCTATTTTCGTATTACAAAAAAGAGCAGTCCGAGCTATTTATAGTCTAGGCAGTCGCGAGTCTCTACGAAGCGTTTTTAAAGAGGTAAATATACTTACTGTTCCATCTGAATATATATAGAATATAATGTTTCTGCGGAAAAATATAGATAAATATAAAAAACGGAGCGACTTGCACAATGTCAGGGTATTAGAAATAGGGACAAACTAGCTATACCAGCCTTTCGAGTTAGCAAAACTAATAAATCATTCATTCAAATTCTATTAGGTTTTATAACAAGCTCCCTATTCACCTATATACCTGATAATAAGTTTAAGTCACACATTAAACGTGAACTTAGGCTAATGGTTACTACACTACTAAGGATTACATTGACGATAAAGACATTTGGCGGTCGGCATCTACCTGCACATAGTCCACTGGGGATCTTATAGCATATAGACATGAGTAATCTTTTATGTTACATGAACTATCTGTAATAAAACTATCTATTATTTAAATATTTTACGAATTTCAGAACTGTTGGTTGTGTCTCAAAATGATTAATGTTATTGTAATTTTGACGTTTTTATTTTCTCTTTCTAATATATTAAACCTAAAATAAATACTTAATCAGACAACCGATCGAGCATATATTGTTTGCCTGCTAAATAATGTCAGTAAGTGGACCAAATCTCGTGTATATGCCCCATTGAGTTTGTTTCGCCGGAACGTCTCAACTGGGCCGTGTTGAAACCGGTAGTAGAGACACCCGCTGAGTTTGTTTCGCTGGGTCTTCTCAGTTTAGGCGCATTGGATCCGGTGGTAGCATTAAAGCGCGACCGTCGTTATATATACAAGGTCCGCCATAATAATAAAATTTAATTCGTACCTTAATATAGACAGAAATTAATTATATATTACTACGAACATGTTCTGACTATTTACAAGCGCAGCGCAGCGCAGCATAAATGTTTCCGCCACATATTCCCCCCGACCAGACCGATAACTACGGTCGATAAAAATTCGGGAACTTCGATCGCCGGCCGCTTCGAGTTCTTCTCTCCTCACCAGTTGATGAAGTCGATGTAGTAGTAGAAGTCTGGGTAGAATTTAAATTTTCTGATGGAATACATCTTTCCTCTCGCATCATGTAGGCAGGTTTTAATCTCTCAACAGAGACATTGGTTTCTTGGCCTTTTACCTCAATTCTGAAATATTTGGGTTGCCTTTCTATGACTTTATACGGTCCAGAATATGGAGGTTCTAATGATTTTCGAACGTGGTCTCGGCGCAGAAATACATGTGAGTTGAATGAAGGACTCGGGGCACGTAGAATGGCGAATTAGTATGCCATGAAGTTGGTCTAGGAGTGAGTTTGGCCATATAAGCTCGAAGACGCGTAGCATATTCGGTGACATCAGCTGTGGTGAAATCATCTTTGGGAGACAAGAAATGACTTCGTAAGTTTAGTTGTTCTCCATACACAAGTTCAGCCGGCGTGGCTTGGATATCTTCCTTCCAAGAATTGCGGATCCCAAGAAGTACCAGCGGAAGTGCTTCGGTCCATTGTGACGAAGCATGGCACATAATGGCGGCTTTGAGTTGACGATGCCGCCGTTCTACTATTCCATTTGCAGCTCGGTGGTATGCGGTGGTGCGAAAGTGATGTGCACCGATTAGGGCAGTGAGTACTTTGAATAGATGGCTCTCAAACTGCCGCCCACGATCTGTAGTCAGCCGTACAGGACAGCCGAACCTGGCTATCCAACCGGATACCAAGGCAGCTGCGCAGATCTCCGCCGTAATGTCTTCCATGGGGTACGCCTCAGGCCATCCCGTGAATCTATCGATGACGGTATGGCAGTACCTGAAATCAAACGAAGAGATTAAAGGCCCTATGATGTCAAGGTGTATGTGGGAAAATCGGGAAGATGGGGTAAGGTAGGGATAAAGAGGAGATTTCGTGTGACGTGTGATTTTACACGTCTGGCATTGCAAGCATTAACTAGACCACTCTCTACAATTCTTGCGTATCCCTGGCCACACAAAGTGCTGTGTTACCAGTCGCACTGTAGCAGTATTCCCTGGATGATGTAGATTGTGCAGAGAATCAAAGACTGCTTTTCGAATTTCAGGTGTGATGTATGGACGAGATATCTGCATGGAAGTATCGCAATACACCGGTAAGTAATTACTGTAGGTTGATGCAATTTTTTTAGTTTCAGAGTGGAGTCACGACGTAATATATCTAGCAGTTCAGGATCTTTGTCTTGAAATCTTGCGAGATCCTCAAAATTTACAGATGTCGATATCTCTCAGACGAGGGACAATGCATCAGCGACAACATTCTCGGTGTCACTACGGACATTAGGTACTTACTACCTAATGTCCGTAGTGAACTGTCCAATAAAGTCTAGGTACCGGAATTGTCTTGGCGAACAGCTATCTCTGTTTGATTTAAAACCGAATATAAGAGGCTTATGATCCGTGAAGACGGCGGATGTTCCGGCCTCAACCATATGTCGAAAATATTTGATAGCCTCATACACCGCTAATAATTCTCGGTCGTAAGAGCTATATTTCTTTTGAGCTCCACTCAGTTTGTGCGAGTAAAAAGCTAGTGGTTGCCAGTTCTCATATTTTCTCTGTTGGAGAACAGCACCAATGTAGGTATCCGAAGCATCGGTTACAATAGCCAGTTCCGCCAATGAATCTGGATGCATTAATAATGTTGCGTTAGATAACGAAGACTTACAGTCATCAAAAGCTTTTTTTAATTCCGGGGTCATATTTACTGGGTGCGAACCTTTTACCTTGGGACCAGCAAGGACTGAATTCAATGGAGCTTGTAAGTGAGCACCGTTTGGAATAAATCGGCGATAAAAATTGACCATTCCCAAAAAGTCTTTAACAGTCTTGGGAACTGGATACTCCTGGACAGCTTGGACCTTGGACTCTAAAGGTTTAGTACCCTTAGTTGACACGCGATATCCTAAAAAAATGACTTCTGGCTGTCCGATGTTGCATTTACGTGTGTTCACCACAATACCGTACTTCTTTAGACGGTCAAATAATAGTCTCAGGTGTGTTTTATGCTGCTCAGGAGAATCTGAGAACACCAAAATATCATCGATATACCCGTTACAGAAGTCAAGGCCAAGTAGAACTTCATCAATGAACCTTTGAAAGGTCAGGGCTGCGATCCTCAAACCGAAGTTCATGAATAAGAACTCGTAGAGTCCAAAGGGTGTGGTTATTGCGGTTTTCGGGATATCTTCAGGAGTGATACTAATTTGGTTGTACGCTTTCACGAGATCAATAATTGAAAGATTGTGCAGCCTGCTAGTTGATGGGAAAAATCATGGATGTGACGAATGGGGTACCTGTCAGGTATCGTTCTTGCATTTAGTGCTCTGTAGTCACCACAAGGTCTCCATCGTCATCCTTCCTCTTAACTAGATGTAGTGGTGCGGACCAAGCACTCTCAGAACGCCGTGCTACTTCATTTTCCATCATGTCTGAAAACTCCTTTGCAGCCTGTAGGCGAATTGGATCAAGGCGCCTAGGCTTGCATGCCACAGGTGGGCCTGGCGTAGTTCTAATGAAATGCAAAATATTGTGCTTTACAGTTAACTGTTTACCAGGAGGACGTGTTATCTTGACTCACGCAAAATCCGATGATATTCGGTGTCTCCGACTACAGCTTTTACGGAAGCGATGTCCAGAGAATTGCAGTGTGCGCCAGGAACTGACAGAGAAGTCACGTTGTCAATTAATCGTTGGTTCCTACAATCTACAAGCAAATTATAATAGCTGAGGAAATCTACTCCAATGATAGGCTTTGAAACATCAGCTATCGTAAAATTCCAGCTGTAATTTCTCCTTAGCCCTAAGTTTAACTGCAGTTGTATTGGGCCATATGTGTGTATTACGGTATTATTAGCAGCTATCAAGTCGTACTTCGATTTAATACAGCTCGTCTTAACAACGGACCGGGGAAAAACACACAAGTCTGAACCAGTGTCCACAAGGAACTGCATTTTTGTTGTCCGGTCAGTTATGAATAGACGGCCCGAAGAAGAAGGGCAGTCGTTGGCCGCTATTTTCGATCGCCCTTCCTGTTTTCCGACACGTACGTACAGGGTTGCTTACATTTTTGTGCTTTGTCCCCATATGTGTAGTGATAAAAGCAACGAGGGTGATTCAGAGGTGGCTGATGCGGTCTAGATCTAGAACGGTCATATCTCCTTTGGTTGAAGCGCGATCGTGAGCGTGAACGATTTCGCCCTTTGCTGTTCATATAGGAAGTGAGCAGGGCTACCTGTTTTGTAAGCTCACTGACTTGCCTAGCGAGATCTGACGTTTCGGTACTGGAGGCTAAGGTGTTAATATAGTTTCTAGTTTTCTTAAAACTGGGTTGAACTATTAAATCTAGGAGTTTTGGAACCTTTTTTCCGTGGAACTTCTTTTCAACCGCTTATAATATATTATTGATAATATCAGATCCTGTAGATCTGATATTATCAATAATATATTACGTAAATCTATATTTGTAGCTTCTCGCGATCACTTTTAAGTTTTTGTTCATGAAATCTTCGGGAAGCTGACCTATAGGCAGCTGTAACTATGCAGAAGTATTAATAATATTCGTGGAAATATAGAGATTTACATAAAGGTGTCCGGATTATGAACAATTTTTTTCAATATTTCTGACATATCCCGATGACGAAGTGCGAACAAAAAAGGTAATAATTTTTTGTATCCCAATTGAAGGGGAACCAATATAAATACAAATAAAACCTCATCACTGTCTTCATAGTTGGAACATTTTTGTTGTACAAACTATAACCAGAACATCCGTCACAAACTAACTTAAACTTGCTGGTTTATGTGAAAAGACAGTCGCCTCGCCGCTACGTGTCGCGCGTTCGAGTCCCGCGCTTGACCACTATTTGTGTGACCCATAAATAGTTGTTCTGAGTCTGAATTTAATTTGTGTCCGTCTATTATATTTTTGTAAAGTACCCCGCGACACAGGGATTACATTTCCTAGTGCGGGCATGTCTTTAAAAAACAAAAAATGGCGTGCAAGGAAGATAACGGACAGCAACTTCTTATTGTGCTGAAACTAAGCATTCTATAGTTATATCAATAACCACTTGAACTCCCAGATGGTCCGGACACGAACCCTGGGAGGGCTCTGGATGGTCCTCCTACTTCCTACTCCTGTCAGTTTAGCAAGCGACTGCGCCACAAACAGATCGCTGTTCGGAGCTGCTAGCAATTGACCGCAGTAGAGGACACTTCTCATACTGCCACCGCAGCTCCGACGGGAGTTGGGCTACCGGCTGCTGCCACCACCCCGACGCCTTCTCTGTCTGCGAGCGGGATCGGCTCGTTCCCGATCCCGCTCGGCGGCTTCCTTCTGGAGCACAACTGTCTCACAGAAAGAGACCACAGCGTCTCATTTGGTGGAGTCACCATCCAGCATCGCGTACACGACTACTGGCGGCAAAATATCCCGTCTAATCTGAACGACCAGGACTCGTCTCTCGGCGTCCCAGGCCGGGCACTCCTCTAGCGTGTGCTGGGCAGAGTCGAGGTCAAGGTAGCTTCAGCAATGGTGAGAGTGTATTGTCGGATGCTTCGGATGGTTCGGATGGCGGATCCGGCTCAGATACTGCAGGTGACGCAACCACTCCTTCTTCCCATCCTGGCCTCGAGGTGAGGCAGGATGGCAACGACGGCACGCTGGCGCGCGTTTAGGCTTTACTCTAGCCGGGCGCACCACTCCACTTGTAGCTGCCGATATGTATCGTCTAAACTCAGTGAACGTCTTTTCTGGCGCCCCCCTGTTCTCCTGGCGAACGCGGATTTCAGCGAAAACTGCCACGTCAGGATCAAATGGCAGGAGGCGCGCCAGTAGTTCCGCCTTGAAAGATACCGTACGGCATCCTCATGCGATCCGTATGGCCACCACACGCTGCAGGCTATTAGAATAGCCCTGGAGCGCGAGGCACCCGTCAAGCGTACAGACCAGACGGGTGCCCCGTAAAGGGCCATGGACCGCACGACACCTCCGTAGAGGCGGCAAACTTCTTCCCGTGGACCCCCGAGGTTCGACAAAATCCGGTGTAACGCGCCGGTAAAAAGTATCAAATGGAATTCAGTATTAGCAAATAAAATCCGCCATCTTTTGTCTACTTAAACTAGGTCTAAACCAGGGGCCGACGCGGTCTAAATTTTGACATTACTTACCAAACGCTAAACCGCGTGTCTAAGTTAAATTGAGTTTTTTAATAAAAAGTTTGATAACCCATGGCTGAGCGAGCAGTTTAAATTTAAGAAGCGTTTTTAAATAAGGCTGTACATAATTTAATTTAAGCTATTACTTTATTGTTTAAATAACTGCACAAGTCTTTAAACTGTGGCACTGCTGGTTGTTGGACATTATAACACAGGGTATGTTTTAAGTACCAAGGGAGCAAGTTATGTTTAATTTTCTTGTGTATCAATTAATAATACATATTTTTCATGTAAAATTTTCGTGAGTAATGAAATATTATTATTATTTTTCCATTAAGTTCTCTAACATATCTCTCGTGTTTTCTTTTAAATTGACGAAGTAATGTACTGAAAAAATCGATATAGAGTGTACACAAGAGTTTTTTTATTGAGTTTTAGCTTTATCCTGATTTAAATGCAATATATCACGTACTCGCCAACATTTGGCAGTCAATAAGCTACGAGTTTCAAGCGTCACTATTGAGCAACTTGAAATTATATCTTTTGTATTGTTTATATTGCTGACTAAATCTGCTCAACATTCCGAACAATGTTTAAGAAATGAAAATAAAAAAAATTAAAATTGAAATAATTAAAACCAAATCAACACTTACCTTCTCGGGAGAAGCCAAGCGGAATACTTACGTGCGCATTGAGTTAAACTTACGTGTGGCGGTCGCTAATCCATTGCCAAGCCAATATAAGGGATATGCATGAGATTGTTTTGTTTGCCGATGATACTTCATTGACGTTTAAAATAAAACGACAATTACGCAATTTTGACGACGTAAATGATACAATCTTTAAAGTTGTTCATGCCGATAAATTTTTGCTAAACGACAAGAAAACTAAAGGCATCAAATTCTCTACACCTAATGCAAAACAGGTGGTCACCAATGTACAACTTAACCCCAGGATTGATCCCAGTTGTGTCAACTGTGTGCAGCATATGCAGTTAAAACAATAAGACGGCTTACTGATGGGGACACATCTAGAATGGTTTATTTTACTTATTTGAACAGTATAATGTCCTATAGAATTCTTCTCTGGGGTAGTGGTAGTGCGGACATTAACACCATAATATGGTGTTAATGTCAATATTATTTGTATTGCAGAAAAGAGCTGTAAGAGCCATATATAAACTTGGTCCGCGAGAATCTTTAAGACAGAAGTTTATAGAGAATAATATTCTGAGTGAAGCATGTCAGTATATAACATACATGGGGGTGATTCGGATACTCCTCATCATACAGTATCTAAATTTTGCGTTCGAACGTCAACTCCTCGGCCAACATGTATATATGACAAACTAATGTACTCGTATGTGTATAAAAATAAAGACTCCTTCTGTAAAAGTAGTGATACTCATAATGTAAATACTATATGTAAGCATAACCTTGTCTTACATACCACTTGTCTCCACAAAATAAGTAACTCTTTTATGGGGAAATGTGTAAGATTCTATAACAAACTCCCCAGTGATATCAGAGAAATGTCTACAAATAAGCTTAAAAAAACTTTAAAAGCCAAATTGTTTAGCGGGCTTTACTACAAAACTTCTGAGTATTTAAGTGACAAAACAGCTTGGGATTGAGTCGCTCTAAATTAACACATTTAAATACAATGTAATGTTTTAAGAAATAAATATTAAAAACAATCCTACTGAGTTTTGCCACGACATGCACTGCACGGTAGGGTAAAAATTACGATATCTCACAAATGTAATACTTTTACGGAATAAATGAATTTTGAATTGAATTAAATAATTCGATAGGAGAATATTGGACGGATATATTTTTGTATCGGGATAAGCCAAGCGGAATACTTACGTGCGCATGGAATTAAACTTACGTGGGGCTGTCGCTAATCCATTGCCAAGCCACGATTTAGCAAACTCGTATAAAAAATCCTTTTCAAGACATCCGTTGGCTGCGGTGATAACATCTTGAGGATCCGTTACAACTGCAGAAAAAAGTATTAATTTAAATATAACATTTCCTCGGACGGTATTAAAAAAATCAAATAATGACACAATACGAAAAGAAAGTAGAAGAAATAGATAGGTATACTTTATCGATGTCGATGACAAAAAGTTACGCACTACTAACAATTATGTACAGACGCCAGCACATCCAGCTACCCCAATCTGTCAAATTTCTTTTATAGATGAACATTGTTAACAGGTATTAACGCGACTAACCTTATTGTTATTTTCCCGACGCGACGTTTCGACCAAGTTGCATTGATCGTGGTCACGGGATGACTGGCGCAGCGGTGTTTCTCCGGTACTGAGGGCATGGAGTATTTAACTACCCTCACTGATCTTTTGTCACAATGTTAAGGCCGGTTACACACTGCATTAACGGAGTCCACATTTTGACCGACTGTACATATCGCGGTGTTAAATGTTTAATCACTGGATTCCATGACGCCGGCAATTTGAAACCATCCTCCCGATTGAAATGTTTGTATTTCTTAATTTCAAGGGCTTCACGCACAAGTCGCGAGTATTAGTGACGCTCGGTGGAAAGGACTTGTGGTTGATCAAAATCAATCCAGTGATTAGTGCCGGGTTGTAATAGATGTTCGGCAACTGCTGACTTGTTAGTCTGGCGCTTGTTTACCGCTGCGACATGTTCTCTGACCCTGTCCGCGATGGTCCGCTTAGTCTGGCCTATATAGGAACTGCCGCAGCTGCAATTCAATTTATAGACTCTTGGTGTTTGTAGCGGCAAAACATCCTTCGGTGTGCCTATCACGTTCGTCACTGTTTTATCGGGTGTGTATATGGTGCGTATGGCAAACTTTTTTAGCACCGAACCGATCTTGTCCGTTACACCTTTCATATAGGGCATGTATGCAGGTTGTCTGCTTACGTCCGGATGTTTGTGCCGCTTCTCCTTTCGTCCACCATGCCGAATCACTCTGTATCCATTATAATTGAGCACCTGCTGGACATGGACCAACTCTCGATCTAGGTGTTCAGGGTCACAGAAGTCATGAGCTCTATTCGTGAGGGACGAGACAACCGAGAGTAAGTGACGCGGATGGTGATGTGAGGCACCGTGTAAGTATCTGTCAGTGTGCGTGGGCTTGCGATATACACAGTGGGACAGAGTTCCATCCAATCTCGCAGTTATTTTAACATCCAAGAACGAGAGCGATCTGTCTGTCTCCATTTCATATGTAAATCGCATATTCGGATGAAAGGAGTTGAGGTGTTCCATACATTGATCTGCTTCCTGTTTACTACCTTTGATGATACAAAATATGTCATCTACGTACCGTTTCCAAATTTTAATGGTTTTCGGGCCGAGGTTTAATCATTCTTCCTCCAGGTGCTCCATCCAGATGTTGGCTAGTACAGGGGCCACTGGACTTCCCATAGCGACACCATGTATCTGAAGGTAGTACTGGCCTTGGAAAAGAAAGTAGTTGCCTTCTAAACAGTGTCTTAGCAGATCAATATAGTTGAAAGGCATTTCGCTGTCGCTCAGTTTGTTCTTGACTATTTCTAGGCACTCCTTGATTGGTACATTGGTGAAGAGCGATTGTACATCAAAACTCACCATTATTTCGTCTGGTTCCAATCGAAGGGTTTTCAAAATCTGGACGAAATGTCGCGAGTCTTTTACAAAAGACGGTGTTTTACCCACAAGTGGCTGTAATACTGCCGCAACGTGCTTTGCAAGATCGTAAGTCGGTGATGATATTTGACTTACGATTGGGCGCATTGGCACATTGGACTTGTGTATTTTTGGTAAACCATACAATTTTAGTGGTTGGTGAGATTTGGGTCTATTTAGCCTGTCGTACTCGTCTTTTGTAAAAAGGTATTCGTTATCTTGGATGAGAGCTCGTATTCTACGCGTCACTCTGGCTGTGGGATTATATGATACTGGCTTATAAATCTTATCGTCACATAACACCTCCCGCATTTTGTTGTGGTAATCAGCCGTATTCATAGCTACAGTGGCGTTTCCCTTATCGGCCTTAAGCACTAAAATGTCTTTATTGGTACGGATGGATTTTAATGCTTGACGCTCTTCTGCAGAGATGTTGCGCTTTGGAAGCTTTGCCTTTCGCAATATGACGGCGACATCTTGCCTTAGTGCCTCGGCATCGCTTGACGGGATCGCGTTACGGGCTATCACTTCCTCTACGTTACTGATCACATTTTCATATGGGATTCTCGTGGGTGTAAGGGCAAAATTCATACCTTTCGCCAGAACATCGATTGTAGGCTGATCCAAAACTACGTTAGATAAGTTAACGACGGTGTCCTTCGGTTCGAACGTTTTGTGGCACTGTGTGTAGCCCGCCTTATTTGCCTCATATAACCGCCGGCGATTGTATTCTTTTAAAAACTTCCTCTCATGATCTATACTACATAGTTCGAAGGTGCGATTAGCTTGTAGGGAAGTAATTCGATCGCATAACTCATAATCATAACGGGACAGACCCTCACCACACTTGAGATGTAACGCGTATAATTCTCTGTGTACACTATCAAGTTCACTGTGCTTGTTTCGTATTAATTGTTTCAGGAGTCGAACACTCGCGTTTCGTAGAATCTTACCGGCGAACGCAATATCACTACGTGGTTTGATCCGCACACACGTAGGTAATAAGTCCCAATCGCGACACTTCACTAGAAATGTTAACGAGGTTTCTATACGCGCCCGTTTTTTCCGTAAGAATTCTAGATGACGTATTTGTTTGGCAATTTCCAACCCGTAGTGGTTTGCAATATACACTTTTAAACTTTCGCGTATCATAATTATATATGAACATTGTTAACAGGTATTAACGCGACTAACCTTATTGTTATTTTCCCGACGTTTCGACCAAGTTGCATTGATCGTGGTCACGGGATGACTGGCGCAGCGGTGTTTCTCCGGTACTGAGGGCATGGAGTATTTAACTACCCTCACTGATCTTTTGTCACAATGTTAAGGCCGGTTACACACTGCACTAACGGATATAAAAGGTGTAACGGACAAGATCGGTTCGGTGCTAAAAAAGTTTGCCATACGCACCATATACACACCCGATAAAACAGTGACGAACGTGTTAGGCACACCGAAGGATGTTTTGCCGCTACAAACACCAGGAGTCTATAAATTGAATTGCAGCTGCGGCAGTTCCTATATAGGCCAGACTAAGCGGACCATCGCGGACAGGGTCAGAGAACATGTCGCAGCGGTAAACAAGCGCCAGACTAACAAGTCAGCAGTTGCCGAACATCTATTACAACCCGGCACTAATCACTGGATTGATTTTGATCAACCACAAGTCCTTTCCACCGAGCGTCACTACTACTCGCTACTGGCGCAGCGGTGTTTCTCCGGTACTGAGGGCATGGAGTATTTAACTACCCTCACTGATCTTTTGTCACAATGTTAAGGCCGGTTACACACTGCACTAACGGAGTCCACATTTTGACCGACTGTACATATCGCGGTGTTAAATGTTTAATCACTGGATTCCATGACGCCGACAATTTCATTAATTAATTTATTATTTATAAAATTAATTTCAAGGGCTTCACGCACAAGTCGCGACTTGTGCGTGAAGCCCTTGAAATTAAGAAATACAAAAATTTCAATCGGGAGGATGGTTTCAAATTGTCGGCGTCATGGAATCCAGTGATTAAACATTTAACACCGCGATATGTACAGTCGGTCAAAATGTGGACTCCGTTAGTGCAGTGTGTAACCGGCCTTAACATTGTGACAAAAGATCAGTGAGGGTAGTTAAATACTCCATGCCCTCAGTACCGGAGAAACACCGCTGCGCCAGTCATCCCGTGACCACGATCAATGCAACTTGGTCGAAACGTCAGGAAAATAACAATAATGTTAGTCGCGTTAATACCTGTTAACAATGTTCATATATAATTATGATACGCGAAAGTTTAAAAGTGTATATTTCTTTTATAGATTTTCTACTTTATCACATAAGCATAAGGTTCACTTTCGATTGGGGATATTTGACAGATTGGGGTAGCTGGATGTGCTGGCGTCTGTACCTTGCAATTTTATTATTTAAGTAGAAAGGAATGTAAGTATGACCTCGTGATGGTCGAATCTATCTAGTGGTCAAAATCCCAATTATTTAATGTATATGGATCTTAACCCACATGTATGAAAGGCACACAAAATATATTTGCAGAACGGATTCAGTGCGCTTGAATTGTTGAGATAGTGAAAATAGTTAATGGTATGGAGAATAAGAAATCATGTGGCTATGACGACATTCCAATAGCAGTTATTAAAGAAAATTTAGATATATTAGCAGAACCTTTGACTGATTTTTACAATAAATGCATTGCAGAAGGTATCTTTCCGGATCAGTTAAAAATAGCAAAAATTATCCCAATCCACAAAAAGGGCTCTAAAACAGATCCAAAAAACTATAGACCTATCTCTTTGCTTCCTGTTCTTTCCAAGATTTTTGAAAAGGTTGTTAAGAGTAGACTTTTACTTCATCTAAATTTAAACAAAGTTTTGCACTTGAGACAATTTGGATACCAAAAAAATGTCGGAACAGGGGACGCTATATATACATTGGTTGAAGATATTATTAGCAAATTGAATAGGAAAAAGAGGGTAGCTGGCATTTTTCTTGATTTGAGCTCAGCCTTTGATACAATTGACCACAATTTACTCATTGCAAAATTGGAACATTATGGTGTGAGAGGCAAAACTTTACAACTTTTCTCGTCATATTTAAGGAACAGGAAAATGTATGTGGATATTAGTCATATGCAAGCGAATAGTAGTAGCAATTGCAATAAATCTTCGTTGCAGGATATAGTGGCGGGGGTACCCCAAGGATCGATTTTGGGGCCTATTTTGTTTATATTATTTACAAATGATTTAATTAATTACATTAATTCAATATTTCCCGATACACAGCTGACAGTTTTTGCAGATGACACTAATGCAATAGTTGAAGCCAATGACATACAGGAGCTTTCCGCTAAGGTTAACGCGGTGTTGAAAGTTTTTAATTCTTGGTTTGAAAGTAACAAGCTCATAATTAACACAGACAAAACCAAAATAATATTATTTAGGACAACTGCTCGTAATAAAGAAAATATGACGATCGCACTTAATGAATTTAAAATTGACATAGTTAATGAGGTAAAGTTTCTAGGGGTATACATTGACAAATATTTAAATTGGAAAAGGGAATTGCAAGCCATTGATGCGTATATTTCCTCAGCGTGTTATGTCTTACGCAGTCTTAGGGATGAAATAGACATAAAACACCTTAAAATGGTATACTATGCTCTAATAGAATCAAGGTTGAGATATAGTGTTCAGTTCTGGGGGAATAGTTTTAAATATAATTGTCAGAGAGCCTTTGTACTCCAAAAGAGAGCCATACGAACCATGGTCCGGATTTCACAAGTAGAGAGCTGTCGGCCACATTTTAAAAATTTAAATATTCTTACTGTGCCCAGCCTCTATATTTTGGTACTGTTGCTGAATTTTAAGAAATTCCTGCATACCTATGAAACGGATGAGGAGAGACAGTTGAGAGAAAGTACGCGCAGGAAAGATTTTAAAAACAAAATAGAACCAAAGCTCAATATTGTTCAACATAGTCCTCAATATCAAGCAGTTCGGATTTTTAACAGGTTGCCATTGGACATAAAAACCATAATTTACAAGAGCTCATTTAAGTCGACACTCAAGGCGTTCCTATTGGAGAAACTCGCTAGATGATGACATATCCACGCTTTAAATTTGATTTTGGTAATTGTGTAATAAAAAATATGAAATGGTTTGTAATGTAAGCGAATTCTTAATTGTATTGAATATTTAAATTGTATTGGGAAAATGATTGTATTGGGAAAATTATTGTATAATGAATGTATTAGTTTTATAATTTTAATGAATGTGATTTTATTTATTTATTTATTTATTTAGATTAAGAGTTCAAACACAATGTAATTGTTCATGAATAAATTGAATTGAATTGAATTGAATTGAATTGTTTCTGAATATTAAGTGTCCCTGTGAGTACGTTTTTAAAGTTCATACATACATACATACATACATAGACTCACGCCTGTTTCCCAGAGGGGTAGGCAGAGACAACGGATTTCCATTTGTCACGATCTTTGCATACTTCTTTTGCCTCGATTACTGTCATTATATTCTTCATACATGCTCGCCGGTTTAGGGTACTTCTGACCTGCCCTTTCATGAGAACATCTCCAATTTGGTCAGAGAATGTTCGACGTGGTCTTCCCTTTCCGGTTGTCCCATTCACACAGGCCAGGTATACTTCTTTTGTCAATCTTCTTTCATTCATCCTTTCTAAATGGCCAAACCATCTCAGCATGCCTTTTTCAATCTTTGTGACAACATCCTCTTTCACACCACAACGCTCTCTTACATCAGTATTTCGAATTCTGTCTCTCAAAGTCACACCACACATACTTCTCAGAGCTCTCATTTCCACTGCATTTATTTTACTTTCATTCTTTTTCTGCCATACCCAACTTTCACTTCCATACATTAAAGTTGGCACTAACACTCCATCGTGCACGGCTAGTCGAGCCTTCTTTGATACTTGCCGGCTACTCATAAAGGCGTGTAGTGCCCCATTCACTCTGTTCCCCGCATTTACTCTTCTAACAATATCTTTTTCATATTTCCCATCTCTCGTAAACAAAGTTCCCGAATATACAAACTCATTCACCTGTTCGACTTTCTCTCCTCCAATCACAATATCACACGTTGTCGTGTATTCATTCCTCTCAAATACCATTACTTTCGTCTTACCTACATTCATTTTCATCCCTTTCCTTTCAAAAGATTCATGCATACTTGTTACCATCACCTGCAACTCGTCCGTCGATGATGCAAGTAAAACTTGATCATCAGCGTAAAGCAGACATTTGATGAGTAACTCATTCATCCTTACACCGCATTCACTTGCTTTCAAATCTTTTAAACAGCTATCCATGAATAGGTTAAACAACCACGGTGACGTTACACATCCCTGTCTAACACCCTTTTGGATGCTAAACCACTCGGTGTATGACCCGTTAATCCTCACGCAAGCTCTGGAATCCCTATAAAGATATTTTAGTGCTTGAACAAGGTTGTCGTTCAACCCATACATGGACAGTACAGTAAAGTTCATAAACCAGAATAAACTCAAACGGCTTTCTCAGAATTGATTTTGATCGTGAATATCATTTTGTCAAATCACTGAAACGACTTTAAATACAGTTTAGGTATTGATTTATTGAAACAAAATAAATTAATCACCAAATAAGCTAAATCAACTCACGCGGACAGAAACGTTTATAAGAATAATAATATGTAGTAACAGATACAAATACTCGAACTGAACACAAACAACTTCAAATTTAAACTACCTATCTACTATCATATTCAGTGAATCAATTATTGTAAGAACTTTGAATGATTGGTGATTCTAAGTATAAGGTACGTGAACCTAGGCGATACACTCTCATTTTTCACAAGAGACTAGTGGACTATAAACCCATCACCACCTTGGGAAAGTTCGTTGCCCTGGTAATAAAGCAGGTTTCTGGATTTCAGGATTATCGTGCCCTATCCATCTCTTCTTACCTCCAGACAATCATACAATATCGCAATGTAACGTACTCAGGTCTTCCTTCAGTTCCATTATCTTGTCGCCAATGAGCTTATAGATCGTGCCCATCCTCAAATGTATGGTGATTGCTGACTTTAGCAGGCCAGCTAATCATCGTCTGGGCGGCGGGACAGCCTGCCGCGCCTAATTCTCCCATAATCACATCTTCATGGCCCAACTCACAAGGTTCTGGCCCCGTCGGAGTGTTTTGGCGGTTAAATGCTACCGCTTCCGTAGGCTTTTACTTTAGAGACCCTACACGTGACCCCCGGGTAGCGCTAAATGGTAGCAACATTACTCCGGTGGTAGGCTTCGGCCGTGGCTGGTCACCACCCATCTGGCAAAACCGAGGCTCCATAGTGGCTACGACGCGTTCCGTTGCCAGGTGAAGCCGTTTGAAGAGGATGGGTATAGTCAGTTGTGTTATTTCAACATACCGGTTCCAGGAATACTGGTGTTACTGCACTGGATGCTTAGTCATGGAGGGTAGCGGGATCCGAAGCACAGTTCTCCGCTGGCTGACCGCAAGTTGTAGGGGGTCCAAGCAACGTACTTGTTTCACAAGCGGTGGGGCAGCCTTTGCGTGTGGCTAACACGCAAAGGCTGCCCCACCGCTTGTGAAAAATTCCGGGGTGCGCTATCGTGCCGGCTGGTGACCGGAGCAAGGGACCCGATGGACACTTTCGGGGGGTTCGGGCGTCCCTGCAGTCTCCAGGCTAGGCTTCTTAAGCGTTTAGTGCCATGTCGACTGGTGGTCATTGGGGTAGTGCCTCGACTATCTGCCATCTCCTTCCTGTTCACTTCTAATGCAAGAATATGAAAACGTCCAAAAAGAAAATGTTTTTTAAACAGTGAACGAGGAAATCATAGAGGATGTATGTCACCTGATTTTAGATTGTCCACGCTTCATCGCAGAAAGAACTGATCTCAAAATCCAACTGGAGATCAAACTGAGCAAGGCGAATTTAAACAAAATAACAAATGACAAGGACAAAAGAAAAATATTCCTCAAATATGTGGAAAATATCTTCACAATCACTAGGAAAAGACACAGCACCAGGGAATCCAACGCTGACAATATAACAGAATAAGAAGCAGCACCACCAGCAACAGACACACAACCAGACCAAGCCACGGACCAGAGACTAAGCGGAACAAAAAATACCCAGGTCTCTCACCACTCTACAGTACTTAATGTGCTGAAGGGTGCGGAGAGCGGATCACCGAACACCGGGTGTTCATAAACAGTAGCCCTGTTCATGAACACCAACAGGGAACGCCTGGGAATCGGCGTCTGCTACAGTGAAGGTCCTAAAAGTGTCAACATCTCACCAGGAGTTGCTTTGCTACTCAAAAACAGCACCACAAAAACAACCCTCAAGAGAAAACAGTTTAATGCGCTAGGAGAAATGGAAATAGAGGGACTGAGGGCACGTCTGGTACGCGCGCGGAATAAAACCGTGCTACTGCTAGATCTTACCCCGACAAATACCCAATTTACACAAGCCTGCCATCTACTAAAAGTACTCACAAGAGCCAGCGAGGAGAAGCAAAGCGGCAAAAAAATTGTCAGCGTGGACGTCATGTCTGTAGGCTTTAACAGGGGGGAGGTGAAAGACTACATGGGATGTGTAATGGCCTCTAAACATCATGAGGTCGTAGTCTATGAAAGCTCCAATCAAGATCTCAGCTTTCTTGGACCACAAAAACCCCCAAAACCTAAAATCCCACAAAAAACCTGGCAAGGAATACAGATAATACCACCAGACGCCCCAACCGGATCAGAACTAGTACAAAGAAAACGGGAGGAGGAAAGGAAAAAGAAAAATTGCCCAACATTAACATCAAAACTAAAGACGGCAACAGAAGGTTTGCTAGCTAAATTAGCTCGAGTAACTCAGCAGATACCCAACACCGCGGATACAGCACAAGAATTAGCAATAGCAAACTTTCTAAGACCAAAAGAAAAAGAAACTCCTCCCAAAGCAACCACCATGAGAACCAAAGCAGACATGGGACAAATAAAAGCTCCAAAGCTCAATCCCGTTATCAACCCCGTAGACCACATGGTCAATGCCTTCTTAGAGTACGTGTCATCAAGGCCACCAAGACCATCAAGACAGCCCAGTGCAGGAAAATTCTAGACCTGCACAAATATCAAACTGAAGGGCTGCTAAAAATAAAACTCGAGGAGGCAGAGGCCAGCATCTACAATAACGAAACTTCTCAAGTCATAAAAGGGAAAGAGATGACAGAACACATGGCAGCCTACAATTCCACCGTAGGTTTCATCCCCCTGGACGAAGAAGGAACAAAGAGCTTAGGAGCTATCACCTTCCAAACCCCAGCAACCGATCCCATAGTACTAACTACCAAAGGTACAAAAATATTTCTGGAGGACAAAGTCATAGAGAGAGCCAACCATCTGTTGGAAAATGACCCCCCCAATACCTGGGTAGTACCGGAAATCACATGGACGAATGGAGTGCCGGGATGCGGAAAGACAACAAATATTATAAATAACTTCAACAGCACACAAGACATAGTAGTTACCACCACCATAGAAGCCAAGGAAGACCTCAAAGAGAAAATCAGCTGTCGAGCAGGAGCAGATGCGGCATTAAGGGTACGCACTATGGCATCAGTCCTTGCTAATGGAGCAAAAGATAAAGAAAAGGATCAGTGCAACCGGCTCATTGCAGACGAGGCACTAATCAACCACTTCGGCTCCATAGTAATGATAATGCGTACCTTTCAAGCAAGCAGCCTGTTACTAATTGGCGATGTCCATCAGTTGCCTTACATCGACAGAGACAATCTCTTTGAGTTATCCTACGCCCGCCCCACAAAAATAACCAACATCACCAAGGAACTACTATGCACACACCGATGCCCAAATGGACGTTGCATATGCCCTTCAAGACATCTATAACGGCATATACTCGTCGAGTGAAGTTGTAAAATCAATGCTCAGACTACCAGCAAGCGGACAAGAAATACCCAAAGATCAGCCGAAAACGCTCTACCTAACTCACACCCAGGTAGAGAAAGAAAATCTAAAGGCTCAAGGGTATGGACAAGGCGAACAGTCTAGAGTACTGACGATTCACGAAGTTCAGGGCCTCTGCTACGAATCGGTGTTTATAATTAAAATTAAATGTAAAAAACTAGAAATCCACAACAGCGTGTCCCATGCGGTGGTTGCTATATTGCGTCACACAAAGAAATGCATCTACTACACCGATGACAGTGATGACGCGATAGGAAACTTTATAAAACTAGCTAGTCAAATACCAGAGGAAATTACTAACCACAACATAAAAATGGCAATAAAACACAGAGACCAGGCCATACTGGAAAAACTGGAAAATCCACTGTAACACCATAATCAGGAGAGAATAAAAACAATCGGCAACGTAATAGAAAAAAAAAAAAAAAAAAACTCAAATAATGCCGGAAAAGAATACCCGGCAAAGCATCAAAGACAATAAAATATAATAATAATAATAAAAAAAATCACACACAAATTAATTAATAAAACTAAAAAGAAGACAGAAAATGTTTATTGTGATGATGTCTAGATGACATCATGCAGGCTAAAGCAATGTAACCTAACACAATACTAAAACAATCTCCAAAAGGCATGGACCAACCGGTCTATGGTACTAAAACATATACTAACAATAAAAAAAAAAAAAAAAACAACAGTGGATGCACGTCCCTCGCTTAAAAGTGCACCACACTAACATCCGTGGCCTGCACTCAAATATCGATTCAGTCCACCTCCACCTCGAGAGAGAAAAGCCGCTACTTTTTCTTACGGAGAAAAAGTAGCTCTTGTTTCTCCGTGTTGTGGGTTTTAGTGGACACCGGCAATGAGAAAACCGTGTATTCGATAGTATACAGATCACATGCAGGCGACCAGGAGACAACCACGCTCTTCAACTACCTCAGTGCGAAAGGTGATGTGGCTAAAGAACACAACTTGTGTGGCTGGGGGATTTCAACGGTTACCACGAGGAGTGGCTTAGCCCATACCGGGACACCAATCACGCTGGACCAGAGGCGCGAAGATTTGCTCTTTCGCTAAATCTCACCCAGCTTGTTGAACAGCCGACAGGTATACCTGATATCGAGAGCCACACTGCATATTGCCTAGGCCTTCTGCTGACAACTAACCCAGACTCTAACTCGGTCAGTGTAACCACCCCTTTAGGGAGCTTTGACCACTGTCTGGTGAAATCTGTGTCCCACTTTTTGCCACCTGCTCTAAACCCAAAAGGAAACAGACGGATGTGACGATACAAGTCACATACACGTATTAAAAATAGCCCGCTTCAACCACATAGCCCGAATCTCAAACTTGCTAGCTACCCTACGGGTAGCAAAGCTTTTTGGTCCCTGGCCAAATCGGTTGAAGTGAACATTTGCCGCTCTTCACTACCTCCACTAAAAAAGCCCGACGGTTCACTAGCCCACAGTGCGAAGGACAAAGCGGAATTACCCGCGAACCTTTTCGCTAGCAACTATTCCCTACATTCATGCAGCTAATAACCACCACAGGTTCCTTACTGGGGCTCCGAAATGTCGGATGTCTACATACATCAAAAACAGGTCCTTAAAGTTCTGCGTGAACTAGATGTGAGTAAAGCCAGTGGACCCGATGAGATCCCAGCAGTAGTGCTAAAGACGTGTGCACCTGAGTTGTACACTATACTCACACGGCTCTCTCTTATTCCGGCTATCTCTGAGATCGTGTCGTGTGCCCGAATCATGGAAGCTTGCAAATGTCCAACCCATACCCAAGAAGATTTATTATTTATATTACAGACCTACCGCAATCACCTCCATACTCTATAAGATTATGGAGCGTGTATTGAACACCCAAATACTCAAGCATCTTGAAAACAATGATCTTCTGTGTGATCGCCAATTCGGCTTTCGTCGAAATCGATCTACAGGGGGTCAAGCGAAACCGCTAAGGTTTCACCATGCTTCTCAATTGCTTCGTCCCAGAAGTGAGTGGCAAGAACTAGAAAGTTCACCTCTGGGACGAAGCAATTGAGAAGCATGGTGAAGCTTTAGCGGTTTCACTTGACCTCTAGAAGTCTTTCGATAGGGTCTGGCATAATAGACTGGTCAGCAAGCTTCCATAATACGGACTACCTTCTGGCCTGTGCAACTGGATTTCAGATTTCCTGAGTGGGCGGTCTATTAGAGTGGTCATCGATGGCTGCTCTTCCGATCTCAAGACCATAAATGCCGGTGTTCCTCAGGGATCTTTCTCTCTGCTACACTCTTTTTGCTGCATATAAACGACCAGCTTTTACCCGGTGTTTATGGGTACGCAGATGACAGCACAGTATCAGAGAGTTACATGTTCGATCCATGGGCTAGTAGGAGTACAACCGATTCTCTCAGAGAGAGTGGTAGGACGGATGAATCTCACCCTCCAGATCAAATCTGATTGGGATATTGTAAACAGGGTCGAGTTCAATGCCACGAAAACACAGGCATGTCTTTTTTCCGCCAAGAAGACCCCGTTCTATCGGACTCCCACATTTCATGATGTGTCTGTACCCTTATCCAGTCACCTAGACTTATTGGGTCTCAATATATCTTGCGACCTAAATTTCGGTCGATCCATCAAGTCCAAAGCTAAGGCCTCTGCTAAGAAGCTCAGTATCCTTAATAAGGTGAGACGGTACTTCACGAAAGAACAGCTTTTAAATTTGTACAAAGCTCAAGTCCGACCCAGTATGGAGTACTGCTCTCATCTTTGAGATGGCTCTGCTAAATATCAGCTGGAATCTTTGGATTTTATAGACAGACGCACTCGCAGGATAATCGATGACAGTGACCTAACAAATAAAAAGCTGCAAAGCTTGCATCATAGGCGTCAGGTTGCAAGCTTATCGGTTTTCTATAGGCTGTTTCATGGAGAATGCGATCAAGATCTCCATGAACTTATCCCTCCTTTCCCCTTTTTCATCAGACTACTAGGGGTTGGGAGGATTTTCACCGCTTTGTTGTTGACATCCCATTTTGCCGTACGAAGCGCTTTGCTTCCTCCTTTATCATACGCACGGCTAAGCGGTGGAACACCCTCCCGAACGACGTGTTTCCAGACATATACAACATGACTTTATTCAATGCTAGAGTGAACAGGCATCTTGTGGGTACGCGCGGTCCATCTTCGACCACATCTTCACTTACCGTCAGGTACTTACTATCAAGCGTAAACCCATTCAGCATAAAAACAAAAAAAATCACATTAATATTATAAAGGCGAAAGTTTGAGAGTGTGTGACTGTGTGAGTGTGTATGTTTGTTACTTCTTCACGTCTAAACGGCTGGAGGGATTTTAATAAAATTTTGTATGGAGTTAGCTGGCACCCTGGATTAACATAATATAGGCTATAATTTTTATAGTTTAACGCGAGTAAAACCGTAGGACACAGCTAGTGGAGGAATAAAAGTGATTTTTACCTCAAGTTGTCTTGCAAGGTAATCTGAACCATTGAATCGTTGCACAAGCGCTTCTCGCGCAAACAATCGCAAAACATTCAGTTGCCTTCTCCGAAGTAGGGGAGCCTCGTTTCGTCCCCTATTTGCCTTTTTGCCATTTATAATGGGCTGGAGGCGAACTTGAACCCCATTGTACACTTTTGGCCAAGAGCCAAGGATTTATAGTTTTAATTTATAGTCTTTGATATAGCTGTCAAACGGTTAACATTCTAATGAACTTGTCTCTGTTTAAAATACGTAAATCTTAGAATATTCGGACATAATACGAATAAAAACTAGTTGAAATTTGTTATAAAGTGACAATTAACTGTTAGTCGAATAGTTAACGTACTAAAGTTAATCAAAACTGCGGAAAACAACCAAGTTTAAAGTGTATATTCATAACAAAAGTGAATGGTCGGCCATTGCATTACAAGTGGTTTTTATGTGCAGTGCACGCAACTCGCACGGTTACGGACTACGCATAAGTGTCATAATTGCTTGCGCCCGTGCTCCGTTATTCACCCGAGTGCTTGCGCCGTTGATTAAGGAACGCAGACGCGCACCGAATTATACCTACGTCGTACTGCTTCTGTGAGGACAGCATCTCTAACGCACACTTTACCATTGTTTGTAATGATGTCACCTCCAACACCATTAATTTGTTCCAAATGCCGCACCAATATAGGCGGGGAAAAAATTCATTGCTCTAAATGCAGTGGCAACTATGATTTGCTATGTGCTAATATTACCAAGGAGGCATTCGCAACCTTAACACCTGAGTTAATCTCGACCTGGCTATGTCAGCGGTGCCGCCCCGATTCTTCCGTGTACCAGTCATCACGTGATGTTCACGGCAGTCAGACTTTATCAAGCACTACACCATTACCAACCTCTGCGTCTCCCACGAGTTTAGAAAACGTAACAAACTTCCGAGGTGGAGCTCCCCGCCATGGTAGACGACAACCAGTTGAGAATCTTGCACCTGACAACATCCGAGCCATTATTTGTGAAGAGCTGGAAAAGGTGGTTGTTAATCGTCTTCCCAGTATCATAAATGAACTGATGGACAGACACTTCGCCAAATACAATCTTATGCAAACGTTGAACCTGATCAGTGACAGAATTACCGCAGTCGACAAGAAACTGGATTTATTGACGGTGGCAGAAGAATCTACGAAATTAAGTGCCTCGTCAACTCGGTCATCTTCAACCACCGAAAAATGCGCACTACTACAGGTCGAGGGCAATCATCACACCTCATCTTCTAGTGACATGCCAGCCCTGGCGACGACTGCTACTCCAGCGCCACCACAGAAACGACGCATCCCACCGACCAAGATCACGGTAACGGATGTCACACAAAAAGGAACGCCACCGCTTCCCTCATCCATTACAATCAATGCAGCGCCACACACTCGACAGCCTAACCCTACGTCCCAGCTAAAAGAAGGCAAACCCCGTGACTCCTTGCCTCTTGCATCGGTAGCGAAAGGCGTTCAAGATGGCTGGAATGAGGTTCGACACCGGCACCAACGATCTTCTTTCAGTTCTGTTCTGCGTGGTACTGCGGCACCTGGTACCACTAAATTGGAGGCGTCAGAAAGACTTAGACAGCTACACCTCTACTATGTGAAACAAGGCACTACTGATGGTCAGGTACGTGAGCATCTAAATACTATTTGTGGAAGTGATGTCTGTACTGTAGAAGGTCTCAAAGCTCGTGGTAGTTACGCATCCTTCAAGTTGGTGGTACCATCTAGATTCGCAGAGCAAGTTATGTTGCCTCAGAACTGGGCCGAAGACATCTGTATAAAACCATGGCACCGTAATTTTCGTGCCAAAAACGATGAAAGCCATTAAACCACCTAAACTTCCGACTGCATCTCTCCATAGTGAACGCATTGTCGACCTGCGATTATTGTACCAGAATGTGCGTGGCCTTAAAACCAAATTATTGACATGGAGATCAAGTTTGATACTTACCGAGCATGATTTGGTAGCCGTGACGGAAACGAATCTGGACAATTCAGTAGAGGACTCTGAAATATCAATTGGAGGCTGGAAAGTTCTTCGCAGAGATAGAGGGACGGCGGGTGGAGGCGTGTTGATAGCTGCACGACCAGGTTTTACCTTGACAAGGCGAAGGGAATTCGAAACGGACTGTGGTGAAGATATCTGGGCTTATTTCAAAATAAATAGCCTAAATGTGTTTGTATGTGTTGTGTATGTTAAACCCACTGCAACTGACGATGATTATATGTCGTGGTTTTGCAAGGTTGAGAGCTTCATCCTCAATTTGAATGGGATTGTATTAGTTTTAGGAGACCTAAATTTAAAGAGCGCATCTGTAAATATTAACAACTATTATGGTTATTTTATAAATTTTTGTAATCTGGCTGATATGAATGGAGTGATGAATATGCGTGGGAGTAAGTTAGACGTAGTGTTGGTTCGTGAGGGCACTGGAGTAGTGTGCGAGTATGTTGAAGGCTTGGAGTTGGTTCCAATTGATCTCTATCACCCACCCCTAGACATCGTGGTGTCTCTAATATTGCATAAAGTTTATGAAAAGCTAGACCCCAGCAACATAGATCGAAGTAGGGACTGGAACTTTGCCAAAGGAGATTATAAACTTCTTTATGACCAAATAGGTTCAGCTCCATGGCATGAAGTTATTAGCTGTAACAACCCGTGCTTGGCTACCGATAAGTTTTACACTATAATGTACGATCTATTTGACACCTCCATCCCTAAAAAGAAGAGACACACTTATAGTTGTAAAAGGTATCCAGTGTGGTTCACTAAAGATATAGTAAACAATATAAATAAGAAAATCAAACTACACAAAAGATGGAAACAAACACATTGTGAGCATACCTACGCAGAGTTTAGTGCTTTACGATCAGAACTTAGAGCTAGAACTGAGAAAGCCTATAAGGCATACTCCCGTAATGTGGAGAAGAGCTTAAAAAAGAATCCAAAAGATTTCTGGCAACATATATCCAGCTTAAGATCAAAGGGTGGCTTTGAACCACAAGTAGCATATAACGGAGAGCCTTGTTCAGGTGTAAAGGCGGCCGAGGCATTTGCTCAGTATTTCTCCAGTGTGTTTTTGCCTGATGTACCTAGATTGGACCCAAATATATTGAACCTAAGCTCTGAGGGAGGTGATGTACCTCTTCCTTCTCTGACAATTCGGGATGTAGAGAAGGGAATTGACAAAATTAGACCTTCTAGCTCGATCGGTCCTGACAACATTCCCGCCTACATCCTTAAGGGATGCAAAGAAAGTCTATTACCTCCCCTATATCATATTTTCAACCTGGCCTTCCAAATAGGTGTATACCCCAAACAATGGAAAATATCGCGAGTTACGCCTATTCCTAAAACCAGTGATAGATCCTCAGTGGATAAATACAGGCCTATTGCTGTCCTTCCAACGATAGCAAAAGTTATTGAGAATATACTTCATACGTTTATTTACAATAGTATAAATGCTTATCTATCAGATGCCCAGCATGGCTTTCGGCCCGGTCGCTCCGTTAACTCAAATCTTATGGTTAAGGTGGACTTAATTTCTAGAAGCCTAGACATAGGAAAGCAAGTTGATGTCCTCTACTTCGATTTCTGCAAAGCTTTTGACAGGGTCGACAATGATGTACTCTTAACTAAGTTGGCTGCCATTGGTTTCTGTCAAGGTTTTCTCAACTTCTTTGCTGACTACTTGCGCGATCGCACACAGTTCGTCAAACATGGATGCTTTGAGTCCGGGCCTTATAATACTCGCTCAGGTGTTAGTCAAGGATCTGTGTTGGGCCCACTTCTATTCCTAGTAATGATCAATGACCTTGTAAATAAAGTTAAATTTGCTAAATGCCTACTATATGCCGATGACCTAAAACTAATAATGGAAATAAAAAAAGAGAAAGAATGTGAACAGCTACAAAAAGATATAAACGCCATTTGGCACTGGAGCATTGAAAACAAGCTGCTCTTCAACTCTAGTAAGTGCTATATCATGACCTACGGTCGCGGGCGACGACCAGTTCTTTTTAATTATTCTATAGGTGGTCAATCAATTACTCGTGTCAACAACATAAAGGACCTGGGAGTGACCTTTGATCGTTGTCTCACATTTAGTGATCATGTTTCCGGTGTTGCCAAGGAATCATTTAGGCGGTTGGGTTTTGTTTTGCGTAATGTCCGTGACTTTGAGAACCCACAAGTCATCAGCCTTCTTTACAATTGTCTGGTTCGAAGCAAACTCGAGGCTAGTGCCTGTGTCTGGAACCCTCATACAGCGACCCAAATATTAATTATCGAAAAGGTGCAAAAAACCTTCTTAAGATTTCTATTTAAAAGGATATACAACTACTATCCTTATATGTACCCTACTAATTATCTTTTAGGAATGTTAGGTTTTAATTCTTTGGAGGTTAGAAGAGGCTTTGATCAGCTTACGGTAGCCTGCAAAATCTTTCGTGGAGAAATCGCCTGTCCTGAGCTCCTCAATTTATTCTGTCGATTATATGTGCCTGGTCGTAGGCATCATCAGTGCCGCCACCAGCGTGAACTATTTGCGAAGCCGCTGCATCATACTGTCGCTAGAGCCAAGTCTCCAGTATGTCGAACCCTAGACATGCTAAACGCCCTCCTGATTGCCTATCCTGAATGCGATGTGTTTGCCGGTAGATGGACAGACATTAGGCGAATATGTTTGGTTTTCTGTGAGAGAAAGTATGCAAGGATGTCCAGTATTTTGTATTGAAATTTATATGTAACCCTAAAAATAAGTAATGTAATTGTTTCTATGTTAATTAATGTAATTGGTTATTAACCGTTTTATTTAACTATAAATAAATAAATAAATAAATAAAAGTGGGAATAGCAATCGTGGTGGGCTATCAAATCTCCTCTAACAGCGGCCTCACAAATTTTGAACTACATCTGTATGGGCTCATAACTATAGCTATATTTTAATACGCAAATAGCTGCAATATGTAGTCGAGCTTATAAGTTGCTCGGTTTTGTTACGAGGAAATCATCTCAGTCACAAAAAAGGGAATCTATTCCAGTCTTGTATTTTGTATTCGATCAAAGTGTACTAGAGTATGGCTCTATAGTTAGGGACCCAGACGAAACAAAATCCTACTAATATTATAAATGCGAAAGTCAGAAGACTGTGTGAGTGTGCATGTTTGTTACTTCTTCAGGTCCAAACGGCTGGAGCAATTTTAATAAAATTTGGTATGGGGTTAGCTGACACCCTGGATTAACACATAGGTTATCATTTATAAAGTTTAATGCAGGTAAAACCGCAGGGCACAGCTCGTATAATATAATGCTAGAATGTGTCCAGCAAAAATTTGCTTAATACTTTTTAATAAAATATCAAATTACTACCTTAATATATTAACTGTATCCGTCTCTATTCGTATCTGATATGTATCTGGTAGGTATAAGCACTCACGAATTGCGACGAAAGTTTGCTCTAATGTTCCAATTTTATCTACTGCTACTATATTGATCAATGCAAGCAATAACAATTAAAGAGTTGAGTAAACACGTTCAATTACGGGTAGATGGATGTGAATACCACCGCCCTCCATGACCTTAACTTTGCATCCGTATCGATGAATTGTCTGCTCCGATCCTTAATTGGAAGAGTTGCCCTGGTTTCTGCGTATTAATGTAAAGCGACAATTGTTCTAAATATATCTAAAAGTGTAGCAGTAACCCATCTACGTTGTCCCGTTGTTCCCTATTTGTTCCACATCAGTATACTAGATTACGCTCGATTGTAAGAGAGGTAGGGCACAGCGTTCACCCGCTCATAGAGCAGCCAGACTGGGGAAGTGACCTGCACCTTACAGAAGACATTCCTTAATAAAAATAATTATATAATGTTGTGTTACTGCGTGTGAGTAAAGTCCTAAGAGCTCATCGGGGTGGGGGGAAGGGTCAGCAACACTTGTTTGATGACTCTGTTAAAGGTCGGCAACGCACCCGTGATTCCTCTGGCTGCCGGCCGGTGTTTTTCGAGCGGTATTGTATTTGACAGTCTACTTAACACACAATATTGCTGACTCTGTGGATAGTGTAGATGGTTGAAGTTTTAACACCGGGCTAACTTTTCGTGATCATATCATTAGGCTATGTAAGAAAGCTTTTAGAAATTTAGGTTTTATACTTCGAACAGTGAAAGGGTTCGCAAACATTCGAGCTATAATTTCCTTATATAATGCATTGGTTAGGAGTCAACTTAAATGTAATGCAGTCATCTGGGCACCGCATGAAGCTAAGTATAGCCTCATGCTGGAGCGTGTACAAAATAAATTTATTAGATATTTGTATATGCGACATTATGCGACATTATAAGTATATCCATTTTACCCTTTGATGTATCCCACTCTGTTTGTTTTAGGCATGGTGGGTACAACGAACTAAGAGTTCGAAGGGAACAGGCACTAACATCATATCTTTTTAAAATATTTTGGGGTAAAATTCATAATGCTGATATTTTAGAACAGATAGCCCTGTGTGTCCCGGACAGGTATGTTTGGAGAAGGAGACGGCCGCGATTGCTAGTGGCACCGCGTGGTCGGACTAATCTTGTACATGAGGCGCCCCTGACGCGTGCTCTCCGTACTCTTAACCTTATAGCAGCTGAGACTGACCTATTTGTGTGTTCTCTGAGTGAGTAAGTAAGTAAGTAAGCAAGCATTTATTTGCATAAACATGTGTACACATACAAAAAATATTATCGAATGCAAGATGTAGTAGACATTATTATGTTCAGACATGTTTGCTATACAATAGCGTGCAAATGTGTTATAATAATATTAAAGGTTTTCAATTTAAGAATTATTATTTGGAAAATCTAAAAATTACATTACGCAAAAAATCTATTCAATAATAAATATATCATAATATTAAAAATAATATGTCAAAAATAAAATAACAGTAAAATAAATGTCAAAAAATTATAAAAAGTTGATTAAATTTCAGGTTAGAACTTATCAACTAGAAAATCTGATGTATTATAGTAGGCTTTTTCAACTAAATGTGATTTAACTTTTCTTTTAAATATAGTGATTGGGAGGTCTTTCCAATCTTTTGGTATTTTATTAAATATGACTGGAGCCATTCAAAGAACACTTTTGCGCATAAGTGCAGACCTAGCCGGGTTCAAACATAACTTACTGATATCACGTCTATTTCGGGGAACTACATCTGCCACTCGTGGAAATAAAGTTGGATTGGTCTTAACAAATACTAAAACCTCATATATATATATATATAGAGACGACAGAGTCAATATTTTGTACTGCTTAAAATAAGATTGGCAGCTATCAGTCATATTTAGTTTATACATTGCTCTGAGGCATCTTTTCTGAGCTTTAAAGACAATGTCTTTGTTTGTAGAGTTGCCCCAGAACATCACGCCATATCTAAGTACAGATTCAACTAGTCCGTAATAGGCAGTAAGAAGTGAGTTCACGAGAAGTGCATTATGCATAATTAGTTATAAGTAAAATTTGTTTAGTGGTATAAAATTGTATTATACTTAGATAAGCACTCTATCGCATTGGACTTAAACCTGTAATGATAGATGTAAGAGGAAATAATTAAATAAATAAAATAAATAAATAAAAAATATTTGTATATTATTTCATTTGTATATTAAGCAAACTATCGAGCACCTTTGCAAGAACTGTTGCCAGAGAAATAGGCCTATAATTGTGGTTGGTCATGCCATGTCGTCCGTCATTTATGTTTAGTAATCATCTATAAATTACCATTAATGTTCTTTATAACTAGTATGATATCATCATCATCATATCATCATATCAGCCGAAAGACGTCCACTGCTGGACAAAGGCCTCCCCCAGAGATCTCCATAATTGCCAGTCTTGCGCTATCCGCATCCAGCGATTTCCAGCGACCCGCACAAGATCATCGGTCCATCTTGTAGGAGGCCTGCCCACGCTGCGTCTTCCGGGTCGTGGTCGCCACTCGAGAACCTTTCTATGCTATGTGCTATGTGCCCTGCCCACTGCCACTTCAGCTCGGCGATTGTTACGGCTATGTCGGTCACTTTGGTTCGCCTGCGGATCTCAACATTTCTGATTCGATCTCGTAGGGAAACTCCTAGCATAGCCCTTTCCATTGCTCTTTGGGTGACCTTGAGCCGCCTGATAAGGCCCATAGTGAGCGACCACGTCTCCGTTCCGTAAGTCATCACTGGCAACACACACTGGTCGAAGACTTTCGACTTGAGACACTGCGGTATTAGGGACGAGAAGATATTACGTAGCTTCCCGAACGCTGCCCAGCCGAGTTGGATTTTACGATTCACCTCCTTCTCAAAGTTGGACCTACCTAAGTATGATATGTTGGAGTATATTTAGAGTAGACATGTCGTCATAATTATCGCATTGGGTGTTAATTTGTGATGGTAATTTTGTTATGATAAATAAACATGTAAATGCATATTGTTATGGGCTATTTGATCACGAATTTATTAATATCTTTTAAATCTCCTACAAGTTTCAGTTACAATTTTCTCCAGGTAACCGTTTCGAATCAGACGAGAGTAGCAAATAGCATACTAAGTGAAAAAAGAACTCACGGTAGTACAGCACTTGTCCTAAGTGAAAAACAGTTACACCTCCTTGCCGTACGCAGTCTTCAGAAGCGGCCTTCACTATCTCCAATAGTTCTAGAAAATAAATTAAATAATATATACAAATCAAACCTAACAGGACCCACTTAGTATGAATAGTATCCCTATACTATTCATACTAAGTGGGTCATGTTAGGTTGGTGGAGTTGATTGTCCCGATCTCCTTTCAAAAATTCAGTTTAATGCTCCTTATAAAGTGGTGAGACATCATGTTCCTATTCATCTACCTTTAGTGTGAACCAACTACCGTCACAACAAACAAACAAACTAAAAAAATCGATTTAGACGTATTTATTTAACTCTAAACCAGAGACGGTGAGAAGGGTGCTTAGCCAAGATTTTTTCAAAAAGATGTGTTAGTTTATAATAATATCAAGTAATTTATTTAGCCTTAAGTACGTGTTTAATTTAGTTTTAATTATTTGTTGTATAAATTTAACCACATACCACATATAGATTTTTAAGTAATGTTTTTATTCGTGGAGACCTATTAATGACTCTCTGTTAGGTATACATACAACGCTAAAATGTCGCTGAAAGCTGTTGGTCTACCTTATAAAAATAAATAAATAAAAAAATATACCTAACTAAAGTAATACCCATCTGCTTATCCACTCGAACAGTGATTATAAACGCTTATTTATCTACAAATTGCTTAGAAACCGAACTTTCTGTTCAAATATATTGTATCTGCTTAAATCTCAAGTTCTCCCCCACTGTCCTCGATGGCACAGTGGACCATTACACTCTCGTGCGTAGAACGGTTCTAGGTGCAAACTCACCAATTCCACGGCTAATTCGAGACTATTACCTCTCTCTTACCGACCACTGCAACTCTTGTAAGCCAGGATCAACAATGGCACACCATAAAATGCCACTGAGCGGTGAGGCTCAGGCATATCCCAGGGAATCGCTTTAACCGTATTGGATCCCGCAACGAATTTAAACAGAAAAAAAAATGAGAACGAGATAGAAAACGAAAAGATCCACTTCCCACCAGAGCAAAGCGGGAGACAGAATGATAATACGAGGCTGGAGCCCCATAAAACGAAATAATTGCAACTGGAGAAGCCATCCGCAAAAGCACCGAGGATCAATTTTAAGGGTCCTAAGTGAGCTGTTACATTTGATTCCAATAGTACCTAGGTATCGCAAAAGCGCTTAAACGTACGGAAGTTGTTCCTTGTTGCTACAAGATCCGTATAATAAACTACTCAAGATATTGGCTGCAAGCTATTAAACATAATATCACGCTCATTTTGCCAGTGATCACACTCCCAAAGTGTGTGGTGGGCGGTTTGTTCATATTCGCTATAAGATATATTGTTTTTTTAAAATATCCTGGGACATTCTTTACGCGCGGCCATCTGATCCCAAACTAAGCAGAGCTTGTAGATACTATGGAAACTAGATAACTAATATACTACATATACTATTTCTTTCTTTTACATCCAGACTCAGGACAAACAGACATGTTCATGCGCACAAATATCTTTTTACAAATTTGTCCTGGCTGGGAATCGAACCCGCGACTTCCGGCGTCAAAAGCAAGCATTTGGCAACCACGCCAACAGGCCCATCCAAAGACATTGGTGAAGTACTCAATTGAAACTAAACAATTAACTTTTGAACTGCCCGTGTCCGGTAAGCAATTGTGACACACGGTGGTCTATGATTAGCCTAGTATTATTCGACCGCTTTGCGTTTTCACTAATTGTTTTATAAACGAGAGGTTATTTCTTAAAAATATTTTTTCTTCTTTTTAATGTAATATAATTTTTCTCATGTTACTTATATTCTTTGTTCCTTACTATTTTTATTGAACTTGAACACCGCATAAATATTTTCTTTTTTGTTAAAATCACAACGCCCGCACTTGATAAAGTTATTTAATCCCTGTATCGCGGGGTACTTTACAAACATATAATGGACGGACACAAAGTACATCCAGACTCAGAACAACTATTTATGGGTCACACAAATAGCTGTCCTGCGCGGGATTCGAACCCTATAAAATCCCAGGATATTATAATTATAAATCTAGTTTTACCTGAAAGTTGAATGCATCTCAGAGGGCACACGGTTTGTGGCACATTCAGAACACCAGGCACAGTTTTCAATTTTCGAAAACGATTCGAAAGCTTGGATGTAAATTACTAAAAAAAATTACTTTTGGCCTTTTTGAATATTACGGCGAATTGGATATTAATAAAACAAACACCTAATTGTTTTCAGAATATATTGAGTGTCACAAGACGTGTCATTGTTTACGAGAAACGCTTCCTACCAGGTGGGCCGCATACTTGTATACTGACTTAGTAGTTTACAAAAAGGTCTCTGATTTGCAATGTTTACTATTAATGGATAGATCGTGCCTTAAACCTAGAATTTGCTGATGCTTTTTTAATGATATGACTTCTGTCTTTTAAAAACTTACTTTCAAGATTGCTGGTGAGGAGATGCGTATGCCCAATGATGGGCAAGGCGCCAGGGTAGGCCGGAGGCAGCGGATGTTCGTACTTGGCACGTTTCTTAGCTCTCCACACATAACATATGAAAACGCAACAGAATATACAGAGTAGCACTAAACTGAACATAGTTTAAAATTATTCGTGCTACTTGAATGAAATCTACATGTCATTTCGGTTTATATACCCCGATGAAATATGGATAAAAAATTATCTATTGTTTCAAAAATAATTTTAATTACAAAGTCATTGTTCATTATCAACACTCATTTAAGTTTATCCCACCATATAAAACTTGTTTGAGTTATAAAATTAAAAATAACTGGCATATTACGAGTTGGTGTCACCTATCTATAATATACATACGTAGAAATGAATCACATAATGTGTTGTTAAGGGGCCTTTTACTGTCCACTAGCGCCGCCAATCGAAAAAATGTCATAACTCGTAAATAGAATCAAAAATACAAAATGTGGTCTATTATTACTGTAGAAAAGGCAATAACGTAATTTTACAACACATTGTCAACACTTGAAATTTAGCTGTTTAACTAAATCGTGCATTTGTAACAAAAACGGCCGTTTATGTTTTGAATGCACGATTTAGCTAAACAGCTATATTTCAAGTGTTGATAAGGTGTTATACAATTACGTTATTGCCTTTTCCACAGTAATAATAGAACATATTTTGTATTTTTGATTCTATTTACGAGTTATGACATTTTTTCGATTGGCGGCGCTAGTGGACTGTAATAGGCCTCAAGTCGAGAGCAGCTAAACCGATTGTTTTACTGTTACTGGTTGATTTATTTATTTAATGCGAGTATAGTTAGATGATGATGATGAGTATAGTTAAAAGTTATTGTTAAAATGATAAAAATCCCGTGGCCTAATCTTTCCCGAAGAACCCGTATTGCTGCGTATTTTGGGACCCTGAATAATTTTACAGTAGATTTACAATAGACCTTCAAACAGGCACTGCGGTCGGATTCAAAGTTTTTTTAGTTGTTTATAAGTTTGAAAAGTATTTGACCCAATTTTATTTCTCCTTAACCATTTCAACTGTTATGGTTTCGTTACTTTTTACTTCATCGAAGTTACGTCTGCCTCTGTATCAGGTGACCTATTACCAATTAGACTTTTTTTCGTTTCTCCGACGTTTCATTTGGCCAAAAGTTTTTACCATAGTTACACGTACCTATGTAGTCGAAATAACATTTGTTCGAAGTATGATGACTTCGAACAGGACCTCATTATCTGCAGTTGCAGACCCAGCTATATTAATAAAGCGATCAGTAACCTATAATATTACTTAAAGCAAACCTAAAACGTGTTTTTTAGGGTTCCGTAGCCAAATGGCAAAAACGGAACCCTTATAGATTCGTCATGTCTGTCTGTCTGTCTGTCCGTCTGTCTGTCTGTCTGTCTGTCCGTCCGTATGTCACAGCCATTTTTTTCCGAAACTATAAGAGCTGTACTAGTGAAACTTGGTAAGTAGATGTATTCGGTGAACCGCATTAAGATTTTGACACAAAAATAGAAAAAAAAAAATTATTTTGGGGGGTCGCCATACATAGAACTGAAACTCAATTTTTTTTTTCATCGTACCCATATATGTGGGGTGTTTATGGATAGGTCTTCAAAAATGATATTGAGGTTCATAATATCATTTTTTTCTGAACTGAATAGTTTGCGCGAGAGACACTTCTAAAGTGGTAAAATGAGTGTCCCCCCCCACCCCTCTAACTTCTAAAATACAAGAATGATAAAACAAAAAAAAATATATGATGTACCATATAAACTAACAACGAAAATTGGTTTGAACGAGATCTAGCAAGTAGTTTTTTTTTAATACGTCATAAACCGCAATTTGCTTTCATTTAATCAACTGAAATACTTGCTGCTACTGAACCCTTCATGAGCGAGTCCGACTCGCACTTAGCCGGTTTTTTTTTTTCGAATATGATAGTCCAGAATCTCTGGTTCGTTAACAGGTAAAGGAATTTTAATGGGATAGATGTTTTCTAACGAATATAATGTCAGTCCTCTTGTTTGAATACATTAATTCATCTGAACAAATATTCAAAATAAATAATTAATATATAATATGCAGAAATATGCAGAAAACTAATTTGGATTAAACCTAGCGGTTGTCTACAGACGCGCTAATACATTCTACTCTATCAATTACATATACTCGTACGAACACCTAAGTCAATCACGTAGCTACATTGCTATATTGTATACCTACCACATCAGCCTCTGATAACTTTAGGTTCTCGTTAGTCATTCGATAATCATCATCAGTCATTTTGGCTAGATGACTGGTTCCGTTAACTACTTCACCTACTGGTACAAATAAATAGTATAATAAAAGAATGTCTCGCCATTCCATGCGCTTTGGAACATGGAATATCCATACTAAGAGGAAAGGCCTCCTCAACACCTGTGGAGGTTCAAATTCTAATTGCGCACTAGATCTGCGCAAAACTGCTGTAATCGATGCAGAGCTAAGCAGGCTTAACATCACGGTCTGTGCTTTGCATGAGACTAGACTACCCGACGAAGGCTCACTGCGCGAGAACTCCTACACGTTCTTTTGGAAAGGAAAAGCCTCAACTGATGTTCGCGAGCATGGCGTAGGTTTCGCGGTCAGAAATTACATACTTCCTGCAATTGAACATCCTTGCGGAGTTTCGGAGCATATCATGGTCCTAGGACTGAATACTGGTTGCGGTTTCGTGATTTTTATTTCAGCCTATGCTCTAGTCAAAAGACCTAGCCGAGACAGTTAGAAAAGTCAGTCGATGCGATCGCCTCCACATCTTAGGTGACTTTAATGCTCGCGTTGGCCGTGATCACAATGCGTGGCCCCACTGTATTGGTTACCATGGAGTTGGTAATACGAACGACAATGGCCAACGTTTACTCGAGTTCTGCTCTGAACATTTATTATGCGTAACTAATACACATTTCAAGGGCAAGATATCGCGCAAAGTATCTTGGAAACATCCTCGGTCCGGCCATTGGCATCAGCTGGACGTAATACTTTCCAGAACTAAGGATCTCCGCGAAACCCTTCACACACGTACTTCCATAGCGTTGACTGCGATACCAACCACTCCCTAGTGGTAGCTCAGATGGCGATTATTCCCAAGAGGAATTATTCGTCGAAAATGCCAGGTAGAAGAAAGATAAAACTTCACAACACCAGGGATGACGAAAAGCTCCGAAAATTCGAATTGATGGCTAAAACTGAGCTTGCTGCATGGGATGCTAGTACACCAATTAGGGTCGAGTGGGATATTGTCAAAAAACTACTTACTGAAAGCGCTGGAGAGGCTTTCGGCTTTCGCACCTGTCCTGAGACTTAGCTTTCAGATGAAAACTAAGTCTCAGGACTGGTTCGAAGACATTGCTGAACATTTGTTACCTTTGCTGGAATCGAAGCTTAAAGCTGCTCTTAAGCACCGCATGGATCCTTGTTCAGATACCGACAAAGCACTTCGAATGAGTAAAGCAGCTCTTCAACGAAGTGCACGATACTTTGCCAACTAGTACTGGTCGGATCTCGGACGCACCATTCAGGGGTGTACTGACATGGGACACATTGGCGGTGTCTATAAAGACCGCAAACGAATTTGTGGACCTGTTATTAAAAAGACCGGCCCTCTTAAGGAAATAACAGGTGCTATTATTACTGATAGTGAAAAGCAGCTTGACCGTTGGGTTGAGCACTACACCTCTCTCTCTACTCACGTCCTGTATACCTACAACCGGAGGCAGTGCAAAGCATACCTATACTGGATGTATTGACTGAGTTAGACGACCTTCCATCTGGAGTCGCCAGCCATCATCGCATACACGACTGCTGGCGGCAAAAGATCCCGTCCGATCTCAGCAACCGGGACTCGTCTCTCGGCCTCCCAGGCCGGGCACTCCTCCAGCGTGTGCTGGGCAGAGTCAAGGTCACTTCCGCAATGGTGACAGTGTGTTGTCAATTCTCGGCCGATCCGGCTCAGATACTCACCGAAACACCCGTGTCCGGTGAGTATCTGACTCAGTCTTTAGGTCACACAACCACTCCTTCTTCCCACCCAGGCCTCGAGGTGAGGCAAGATGACTCTAGCCGCGCGCTATATTTAGTTCCCACGAGAACTTACAATCGAATGTTCTAGAATAAATTATGCTGACTCCTTTCCTATAATACGGATATATGAAACCCTTGTTGTTTGCAACCTATCTTTCATGTTAAATCAAATTGTATTTAAAGTCATTCTGTTTTTGCTCGTCTTCCTGTACACTAGTTTTACGGTTTTGTTCAATAAATAAATAAATATATTTTTGGCAAACCGTATTATCAATACCTTGACTGGCGCAGCCGTTAAGTGACCTTGTCGTTGGGTTCTGTTAGCCATCACGAATAATACTTGTCGGGGGCGAAGAAGAAATCAACGTTTGTTTTCAAACGATTAAACGGGTCAGCGAACCAAAGAAATTCGTCAAGGACCACGACGCAACGCAGGGCGAGCGGAGCAGAGTCACCATCGCACAGGAGAGCGGAAAAGCAGCGTGTTATATGTGAGTAAATCTTTTCACTATCCTGTAAATTTTCCTTTGAATTTTCCGTGTGATTTTTATATGTGTTTCGTGTCTTATAAGGGATTAGAAAACGCTCGCGTAGGACATACCACATTTTATTATTAGGTAGATTAAGTGATAAAATTTCACATTAGCTTAGTAGTTAGATATTTTTTTTGTGTTTTGATTAATTAAAGAAGTAAAAATAATGGACGGAAACGTAGGTATCATTGCTGTACCTCCCGGTGTTTTGAAAATAATTCCAGTATTTAGTGGCGAGACAAGACTCTTGCAATTATTTATTAGGAAAACCGAATATATTGTCGGCTTATATAGGGGTAATGAGGCGCAAAATGAATATCTTTTCCACGCGATAACGAGTAGGTTAAGTGGGGAAGCAGCCAATTTAACTGGGGAATGTGGTTCTATCGGAACCTGGATAGAATTAAAGCAAGTTTTACAGGATCATTTCGGGGATCCAAGGACAGAAGATTGTCTAGTCCTAGAATTAGAATCTATAAAAATAAATAGAGGCGAAAGTTATCTAGAATTGTGTCACAGAATACAACAGTTACGCAGTATTCTAATTGCAAAGGTTAATGATACTATTACAGAAGAAATCTACCGAAATGCTAAGCAGACTAAATAGTCTGCTTAGCATTTCGGTAGATATACAAACCTATCATTGAATGTTTTCTTATACAATTTACCACATTATCTTGTAAGATTAGTACGTTTAAAAAACGCTACAACATTGGAAGTTGCATTAAAAATAGTTTCTAGAAGAACAAAACTTTCAAGAAGTATATAACCAAAAGAATCCAAGGACTCCTAAATTAAACCACAATTTCCAGGGTCGTAACGGAAATAATAATTTTAATTCGCAAGCAACGCATGGTGCAAATGCTAGTATGTCGAATACGCAACGGTTTAACAACGGTTTGTCTACAAATCGAAATTTTAGCCGTAATTCGTCACAAAATCAAACACAAATGCGTACTTATAATAATAATCCATTAAATAGTAACTTTTCAAATACGCCTATCCAATATAGGAATAACAGGCAACAATATAATAACTTCAATCAAAATAATCAGTTCTCTAATAGTTATAATAGTGCATTCGAACATGCGAGGCCACAAGTTCAAGGGCGGGATTTCGCTGATAGTGCACCGCTCGGCTCGCAACGGGCACAGATGCAGCCAAATGGCTTAGGTTGCAATACGGACGTCACGCACGATGCGTACGGCCAGTAGTAGACGTATTAATTACACTGACTATATTGAAAATGAACCTAATGTATTACCTAGTACTTCCTATGATAACGAGCAAGTAGGAAATTTTTGTATAAGGGCTTCTACATGCCGGAAAAAATAAAATAAAATTGTAGCATATTAAACTTTCCGTATATACGTATTCCAGAATTGAATGCAATCTTCGTCTTGGATACGGGAAGCCAACGCTCATTTTTAAGCCCAAAATTAGCTAACAAATATTATTATAATTTTAAGCAAAATGAAAACTTTGAGGTAGTTAGTACCCATTCGAGCAGCAAACATAGTGAGGTTGTTTATATACCCTTACCTAAAATATTTAAAAGCTATGAATGGCATATATTTTATTTATATAATGTAGATGATTGATATGACGGGTTAATAGGTAGCGACTTACTTACGCAGCTTCATGCGAATATTGATATGAAGAATCTGCAGTTATTACCAAAAAAATCGTGTATACCTATTATGTATAGCCCTCCCATACGAAAATTCTATATTTTACTGCCGCGCAGCGAATTACGGGTCAAACTTCCTTTTAATTTGTCTAACGGAGAAGGCATATTGCATTTTTTTGAGTTTACCAAAGGCGTTAGGATGCCAGCAGCCTTAGTTACATGTATTAATGGCTATGCAACGACGTTTATTCAAAATTGCAATTCCGAACAAATGGAGTTGACGATAACCAGTCCATTTAAAGTTGAACCCTTTGTTGGTAATAGTTTAGATAGTAATAAAATAAATTTAAATTTTACAGATTGTGATAGCATTAAGATAGATCAATTATTACTGGATAATCTTTCCAAGTTAAGAGTAGATCATATGAATGAGGAGGAGAAACGGAATATTATAAAAATATGCGAAGATTATAAAGATATATTTTATTGCGAAGACGTACCGCTGTCATTCACAAACGAAGTAAAACATAAAATAAGAACAAAAAATGAAGATCCAATTCACTTAAAAGCACATAGGTTACCGCCGACGAAAAATTCAGAAATTAGGGAACAAATTGAAAAAATGCTTAAAGATAACGTAATTGAAAAGTCGTTCTCACCTTGGAGTGCACCAGTACACCTGGTTCCGAAAAAATTGGACAACTCTGGGAAACAAAAATGGAGGATGGTTATTGATTATAGGCGCCTCAATGACATCTCAATAGACGATAAATACCCCTTACCTAATATCAATGATCTTTTTGATATGTTGGGAAAGAGTGTTTATTTTACAGCTTTAGATTTAGCTAGCGGATACCACCAAATAGAAGTGGAAAAAGAGGATAGGGCTAAGACGGCATTCAGTACGCCGTTCGGTCACTACCAGTTTAATAGAATGCCTTTCGGGTCAAAGACAGCCCCAGCAACGTTTCAGCGCACCATAGACAATGTTTTAAGAGGCCTACAGGGCATTCACTGTCTCGTATACCTTGACGATGTCATAATTTTCGCGAGAAGTATACAAGAGCATAACGAAAAGCTCAGAGCAGTGTTCGAAAGATTTCGTGAAATTAATTTAAAGGTGCAGTTAGACAAATCACAGTTTTTAAGAAAAGAAGTCCTTTATTTAGGTCATACTATAACAGACGAAGGATTAAAACCTAACAACGATAAAATTGATGCGGTGTTAAAATATCCCATCCCTAAAACAACAACAGAAATTAAAAGTTTTCTTGGTCTTATAGGATACTATAGGAAATTGATTAAGGATTTTGCAAAAATAACAAGACCACTTACAGTATGCTTAAAAAAGGGTAAAAAGATAAAATTAAATGAGGAATACATAGAAAGTATTGAGACTTGTAAAAAGTTACTTACAAATGCTCCTTTGCTTCAATTTCCGGATTTTAATAAGCCTTTCATCTTAACGACCGACGCATCTAACTTTGCCATCGGATCTGTCCTTTCTCAAGGCAGTATAGGTTCAGATAAACCAGTGGCATATGCCAGTAGAACTTTAAGTGATACAGAAAGTAGATATAGCACCATAGAAAAGGAGCTTTTAGCAGTTGTATGGGCAGTTAAGCATTTTAGACCTTATCTATGGGGCAAGAAGTTTTATATTTATACCGACCATAGACGTTTGGCCTGGTTATATTCACTTAACGAACCAAATAGTAAACTTACGCGATGGCGTTTGCGACTCGAAGAATATGATTTCGAAATTAATTATAAAAAAGGGTCGCAAAACTCCAATGCAGATGCTTTATCACGTGTAAAAATCAATAAAATAAACACGGATAACAGTAGTATTTTAGTTAGTTTAAATAATAAAGAAATAAGAAGAAGTAAAGTTAAAATTATAGATAATGATGATGAATCTATGAAAGTTAACGTCGATAATGACGAAAACGCTAGAAATAACGTAGATATGAAAGTAGATAATAATGTAGTAGAAGAAATAATTAGTTTGTCTGACTCAAGTTCGGATACTGTTAAGTTAAGAAATAGTATAAAAGAGGCACCAGTTTACGATATATCAGATTCGGATGACGGAGCTACCGCTCATTCAATTTCTAATAGGGAACACGAAGGAATCCCAATACTAAACGAAGCTGTAGACAGTAAGCCAAAGCAAATACTTGTTTATGTTTGGCATAAAGACGATATTTGTGTCAAGGATATTTCAAATAATAACCAAAGAATTTTAGAAGTCCACATGCTTACAGAAAATAATGAAAACTTAGTTAAAAAGTTTTTGAAAGAATACGTAGATTTTAAGCATAAATACTTCATATATTTTGAAGAAGAGGCTTTTAGAAAAGTATTTAGTAGAGTAGTTACAGAATTATATAAGAAAGGCACACAAAATTCAATAGAGTGCACAGATAGGGTAGTTAACGTGATAGATGAAAACGAACAAAGAGAAATTATCATGAAATATCATGAGGGTAAAACTGTTCATAGGGGAATTAGGGAGACACTTACTAAATTAAAAAGACACTACTGGTGGTCTAACATGAAATAGACAATTTCAGCTATAATTAATGCGTGTGAACAGTGTAGGAGAATGAAATACGATAGGAAGCCGATAAAACCGCCTATTCAATTTACCCAAACGCAAAGTATGCCATTTGAAGAAGTTTTTATGGATATTTTATTTATAGAAAATAATTATTACTTAACCACTGTAGACGCATTTAGTAAATTGGCACAAGCTTTTAATGTACCTAATAGAAGTACACCAGAAATAGTTACGGCATTGATTAAGTATTTTAGCATATATGGATTACCTAAGAAAATAAGTAGTGATTCAGGAACTGAATTTAATAATAATCTTATAAAGGAATTATTGAGTTTGTATAAAATAGAAATGCACATAGGGATGCCAAATATCCCTAATTCAATGGCAATTGTAGAGCGTTTCCACTCTACCATAATTGAAATATATAGATTAGCGAAATACGAAAAAAGTATTCAAGATGCAGCGTCAGTAATGACTTACGCTATTATGGCATATAATAACACTATTCACAGTGCAACTAATTTCACACCCTTTGAAATGGTATTTGGACATACTAAATCAGGGGATGTATTTGATATTGATAGGGACAAAAATCTTTTGCAAAAATTAGTTCAAGACCGCAGAAAGCGATTAAAAGTTTTATATGAATATGTTAGCGATAGAATTAAGGAAAATAAAAGTAACGTTTTAAGTAAGAAAGGGGGCAAAAATCCACCCGAGTTAAAAGAAGATAACATTATTTTTATGAAAACCACTAAAAATCGTAAAGCTAAAGAAGTACCTAGATACGAAAAAGCTAAAGTAATAGGCAAAGTAAATAGAAATATTGTTCCAGTAAATTTGGGAAAAAGAAATACGAAAGTAGCTATTAAGAATATAAAACGCCCTCCACAGGTGGTAGCAAGCAGTCCTGATGTTCCTGGCCCTCGTGGGATCGGCAAGAGGCATAAAAATACAGGATATGGGGCAAAATCCGGGGATAGCACTGATTTGGATAAGCTCAGCAGTGATTCAGAATAATCACTGGACTATTTTTAAAACTATAGATTTAGAAACTATAAGTAGATTTTTAGGTTAGAGATTTAAGAAGGTAATACGAATTAATATTTTAAATTAAAAGATATGATATACTCGCAAAATGAGTCGCGTAGAGAACTTGTAGGATTAAGTTTACAAATAGAATCTTTTATGGAACTGACTAATGATAGATTAAAACCAATAATGCCCAATAAGAGGTTAAAAAGAGGATTAATTAACCCTTTAGGTGCGATAATTACAATAATTTCAGGTAATTTAGACAGCGAAGACGCTTTAAGATATAATTCTGAGATAAATAAATTGAAAAACAGAGAACATTCAGTGGAAAATAAAATATCATTAATGCAAAAAGCATTTGACAAGTTAGTAAACATTTCTGACGATTTGAAACATAATTTAATTCAGTTAAATATTAAAAATTTGCAACTAGAAACACTTCAGTATAATCAAACTAAAATTCATAATATAGTAACTCAAATGAATATTTTATACTAAATTTTAAATAACTTTCGTACTTTTTATAATATGGTTCAGGAAATAGAAACCGCTATAGCTTTCAGTAGATTGCATATATTGCATCAATCTATAATTAATACTACGGAACTGTATAATATATTGTTAGAGATAGAAAAATATCATAGATTAGTCCACGTAGTAAATAAAGATAATATAATTAAGATAGAAGAAACTATCGTTTTAAAATCATATTGCGATAATAATAAGTTAGTTTTCGTGCTAGAGGTTCCCTTATTGGAGAAAGACACATATAATTATTACAAAAAGATTCCCATTCCTGTATATAACCCTAATTCCTTAAAAACCTCAATTACTATACCTAGATACCCATACCTTATAGTGAATGGATTGAAATATAAACCCCTAGTTAGCCCATGTAGAGCAATCGAAAATGATCAAGTTTTATGTCAAGAAGACAATATAGTTCAATATGCGGATACAACCTGCATCGAGCAAATAATGTTGCTGAAAAATAATACGGCGTGTCAGCGAAATATTATAGAAATTGAGAATGTGAGAAGTCATCGAGTAGCTGATGGATATGGCTACTATTTATGAAAGAAAATGAAATTCTTACGGAAAACTGCAACAATCAAATAATGAAGTATAACCTTAAAGGAACATTTTTAGTAATTCCAGAACATAATTGCGAAACGCAAATTGGCAACAAAATAATAAGTAAGGAAACTGAAACTAAGATGTCCGAGGCCAGCCTGATGCTGAAACAAGTAATGATGCCAGAGCTGCAAGAAGAAATCAAGATAGTAAATAATCGAATAGATCTACGCGGCGTGGACCTCAGCGATGTGAAAGACATTCTAAATAGTGCAAAGTTTAATAGCGAAAGTGTTAGTGAAACCAGTGAAATTTTGGTAACCAAGGACATAAGTGTATGGACAATAAGTTTATTGATTTTTATTTTAGTATTTTTCATAATATTTTGGATTGTAAAATGTAAGATTTATAAAAAAGTTTATATACCTAAACGAAATCATCTGGACCCTGAAAAAATGTCTCCAGCTGATTTCTCTCTTAGGGGGGAGGAGTTAAGGATACTACCCCTATAGATATAAGTATAATTAAACCTAAGTCTACCTATTAATTATGTTGCATAGTAACAAGGATGATGCAATAATATATTTAGTTCCCACGAGAACTTACAATCGAATGTTCTAGAACAAATTATGCTGACTCCTTTCCTATAATACGGATATATGAAACCCTTGTTGTTTGCAACCTATCTTTCATGTTAAATCAAATTGTATTTAAAGTCATTCTGTTTTTGCTCGTCTTCCTGTACTCTAGTTTTACGGTTTTGTTCAATAAATAAATATATTTTTGTCAAACCGTATTTGTTCAAGCGCCAGAAGCAAAGCTGAGAGCAATCCGCAACCTATGGTTAATGAGCCTCGTTAATTAGAAAGTTAAGTTTTTATGTTAGATATAATGCATGTCATTCATTATTAAACCAAATTCAACAAGTCATCACGTCCAGTTATTTTTCCTTCGGAGTTATCCTCAAGGTCCCTAGACATGGTCCTTCGAGCCGGATGCTGAACTAGCTAAGGATAAGCTGTTATTATCGTGGATTATTGAGGAACATCAATTAAAACCGAAGAATACAATTCGTCGACTACCTGTGACGGAGGTTATGTGCCGGCGCTGTGAACGTGATTCATCTTGTGGAATTTATGGTGTTAAAGTTTAATAATTCATTAAAAGAACGTAACCCAACACTCGTATAGGTTGTATATTATTTTATTAAAGGATTTACAAGGTTGACGACACTCGTCTCCCAGTATGTCTGAAGAAAGGGATTTAATTAAAAAACGAGGCAGTTTCAAAGGCCGTTTAACTGCATTTGTCAACTATCTCGACCAGCTGAGCGACAAAACAACAATTAGTTGTGATGTCACAGAATTACAGCTGCGTATTGGAAAGATGGAGGCGTTATACGACCAATATGATGAGGTGCAGTTGCGTTTGGAATGCATCACGGAAGAGGTTATGGTACAGTTTTCTGAAAGGTCGGAGTTCGAGTCCTTGTATTATAAATCGTTGTCTCGGGCACAATCTTTATTAACTAATTTTAACAAGGACTCTAAAGCTGACGGCAGTGATAAAACTATACAAAACAATACACATAAGCCAGTTAAGTTGCCTACTATACAACTACCAAAATTTAGCGGTTCATATTGTAATTGGTTAGAGTTTCGCGACACTTTTACTAGCCTCATTCACTGCAATGATCATATTGATGCAGTGAACAAATTTCACTACTTACGTGGGTCTCTGGAGGGATCAGCTGCTGTGGTCATAAAGTCCGTCGAGTTTTCCTCTAGTAACTACACGGTAGCGTGGAATTTACTTTGTGAACGCTTTAACAATAAAAGTTTGCTAGTGCAAAACCATGTGTCGGCGTTATTTACCTTAGATCAAATTACCAGGGAATCCTCTTCTATTTTAAAGGGTTTGATTGACCAAATTAATAAGAATTTACGAACCCTGGAATCTTTAGGTGAGCCAGTTAAACATTGGGACACGCTTTTAATTTATATAATTACTCGAAAACTTGACCACAAGACGTACCGGGAGTGGGAAGAGTACAAAGGTAGGTTAGACAAGGAAAAGGCGCTTACATTTGATTCATTCATGCAGTTCCTGCGTGACCGAGCTGATTTAATAGAAACTTTAGAAATGTCTCGAAATCAGTCTCAAGTTTCGATTATTAGTTCCCGTCCTAAAATTAAGTCCGTGGTGACCTCACATGCTCTTCACTGCAATGATACGGATGTGATACAAAGACTATGTCCAACGTGTAAAGGTAATCATAATTTGAACAATTGTACGGAATTTCTGTCTATGAGTAACGAAGCACGTTTAAAATTATTGCCATCATACAAGGTATGTTTTAATTGCTTAAAATCAGGCCATTTTGCGAACAATTGTAAAAAACCAGGTTGTAAAATATGTAAACGTAGGCATAATACACTAGTTCACATTTCGGAGTATAAAGGTTTAACAAAAAACAGTCCCGTGAGGGCAAATAATAATATTTCTGTTGTCGATTTATCTTGTCCGTCGTCATTAACGACAGCCACCTCCAATACAAGTAATATCGCGTTATCAGCCCATTATACCGATTTTAGTCAAAATGAAGTGTTGTTGTCAACCGCTTTAGTTAAAATGTACGACAGTAACAATCGTGCGCATGTAGTACGCGCGGTGCTGGATAGCGGAAGTACTTCTTGTATGATAACGGAACGGCTGTGCAGTTTACTTAAGTTAAAAACTGATCAGATTGATTGCTCAATTATTGGCATAAATAACGCATCTTCACGCGTAGGCAAGGTATGTCGTGTAACCATGACGTCATTAAGTGATAGTTTCTCCTGCAAACTACACTGTTTTGTTTTGCCATTTATAACAAATTCTATGCCGTGTCGTGAAATTAATATTTCGGACTTCAATATACCGTCAAATATTTGTCTAGCGGATCCTACCTTTTACAAGCCCAGTGATATAGATATATTGATAGGCGCTGACCTATTTTGGGACTTGTTGGGATCGCAGAGAATAAATTTAGGTTCTGGCAAACCGTTACTGTGTGAAACCAGATTAGGTTGGATTGTCGCCGGTCCTATCACACATAATTATGTTACATTACTCTCAAGGGATATTCGGTGTAATTTTACAAAAATTACTTCCTGTAGTAATGATAATTTGGACAAACTCAGGTCGGATTTTTCACGGTTTTGGCAGTTAGAGGAGGTAAGTATAAACCACTCTAATTATTTACCTGAGGAGAAACTGTGCGAGAATCATTTTGTTAAGAATACGACGAGATTAAGTGACGGTCGTTTCTGCGTTCGTATACCTCTTAAACAAAATCCTTCTGTTCTAGGAGATTCTTTTCAAAGGGCAACACAATGTTTGTACTCCTTAGAACGTAGGTTGAAACCTAAGCCCAAGCTTAGTAAAATGTATCATGACTTCATGTCAGAATATGAGTTATTAGGCCATATGTCCGAAATTGGAACATCTGAGTTACGTACCGATGGTTATTTTATTCCACATCATGGGATATTACGTGAGTCTAGTGCCACAACTAAAATGCGTGTTGTATTTAATGCAAGTTGTCCTACTACATCTGGAGTTTCTTTGAACGATTTGCAAATGGTTGGACCTACAGTGCAAGACGATTTGTTGTCTATACTCCTCCGATTTCGGCAGCACAAGTACGTTGTGTGTGCCGATGTCGAAAAAATGTACAGACAAGTAGTTGTCCATCCATGGGATAGATATTTGCAAAGGATAAATTGGCGTAGCAAGACATGTGAACCTGTCAAGACGTATGAGTTAAATACAGTCACGTATGGTACTGCTAGTGCACCATTTCTTGCGACACGCTGCATTAAACAAATTGGTCTTGAATGTAGTAACGATACTATCGCTGAAGTTATCATGCATGATATATTTGTAGATGATCTTTGTACTGGCGCTATGAATTTAGATGAGATTCAATTCATTCGTTCAGAAGTTACAAAGGCATTGGCAGCGGCTGGCATGTCACTACGAAAGTGGAAGTCAAATGCACCAGAGGTGGTGTCTGGGACCGATGATTCATCACTTAATTTGAACATGGGATCTGATGAACCAGATAAGTTGCTAGGCCTCAGCTGGTATGCAAGTTCTGATGAACTTGGATTTTCAATAAATATTAATATACCTTCTGGTGTCAGTACCAAACGTGATATACTGTCTGTGATTGCACGGATCTTTGATCCATTAGGACTTATATCTCCTTGTGTAATTACAATGAAAATGTTGTTACAACAAATGTGGTTGAATAAATTATCGTGGGATGAACCACTGACTTCGGACATCAATGCATGTTGGAACGATATTATAAAGTATTTGCCTTTGTTAAATAATTTTCGGATTCCACGCATTGTAGTCTGTGATTCGTACAAAGAGCTAGAAATTCATATATTTACCGATGCTTCTGAGCGCGCGTACGGTGCGTGCGCTTACATCCGTAGTGTCAATGAAGCCGGTGATTATATGACTCGTTTATTAATGGCCAAGAGTAGGGTAACACCGCTCAAGGTCACAACAATCCCAAGATTGGAACTATGCGGTGCAGTGTTAGGTGCACGTCTTTATGAGAAGGTCCACAGCTCACTTCGAGCAAACATCAGTCGTTCCTATTGCTGGACTGACTCTGTATTGGGATGGTTACAAATGTTGCCTTCTAAGCTTCAGCCATTTGTACGAAACCGTGTAGCTGAAGTTTTAGATAAGGCGGGCAGCTGTACTTGGAGACACGTCCCGACAAATAAAAACCCAGCAGATTTAATATCTCGTGGTGTCGATATTAATACTCTGCAACATTCGCATTTGTGGTGGTCGGGCCCTGAGTTTTTAAAGTTAGGTATTTCCAGTTGGCCTTCTCAGGACAACAATTTTGGACTAGACGCATTACCCGAAACTCGTTCAGATATTACTTTGAGCGCTGTTATACAATCCGAAAATAATGATAGTTTATTTATCAATTTCAAACGTTTTTCTAATTTGTCTCGACTCGTATGGTCCACTGCTTATGTACTTCGTTTTATTCAACTTTGTAAGAAACAAGTAGTAAATAAAAATTTTCTTTCAGAAAATGAGTTGCAAAACGCATTAGATGTTTTAATTTTTCATAGTCAGACCGAGTCATTTTCTGAGCATAAATTACTTATAAATAAGAAAGGTATACCTAAAAAGAGCATCCTTCAAAAATTTAATGTTTATTTAGATGAGAAAAATATAATGCGTGTTGGAGGACGTCTCGCAAATTCAAATTTTTCTTATGACAAGAAACATCCAATTATATTACAGTCCACTCATGATTTTACGAAATTATTGTTTCATTATCAACACAAAAAGTTAATGCATGCAGGCCCACAATTATTATTGGCTGCAATTAGGGAAACATACTGGCCTATTGGTGGTCGGAATTTAGCCAAGGTTTGCTTTCATAGATGCGTGCGGTGTCGTCGAATGAAAGGGGATGTAGTAACTCCTTTAATGGGAAACTTACCACGGCAGCGGCTACTGCCAGGGTGCCCTTTCGAAAGTACAGGAGTAGACTATGCTGGACCAGTTCTTTGTGCTAGCCGTCAAGGTCGTGGATGCAAGTTAGTAAAAGTGTACATCGCAATATTTATTTGCTTTTCTACCAAGGCTGTTCATTTAGAGTTGGTAGGTGACTTAACTAGCAATAACTATTTACTGGCTTTGTATAGATTTATTTCGCGAAGAGGAAAACCCGTTAACATTTATTCCGACAACGGTACTTCATTTGTTGGTGCGTATAATGATCTTTCAAAATTTCTTAAGTCTAATGCAGTTTCTTTAAGTGATAATTTGGCCAATGATGGAATTCAATTCCATTTTATTCCTGCATATAGTCCTCATTTTGGTGGCATCTGGGAGGCTGGTGTTAAATCAACCAAGTACCATTTGCAGCGAGTGTTGGGAAATTGTAATTTAACGTTTGAAGAGCTTTACACTACTTTAACACAAATTGAAGCAATTTTAAATTCACGTCCCCTGACACCCCTGTCTTCGGATCCTGCAGATGACACACCGTTAACGCCAGGACATTTTCTCATTGGTCGGCCGCTTACTTCATTACCTCAACCAAACCTTCAGGATCATTCGACAAATCAGCTGTCCCGCTACCATCGAATAGAACAACTCCGCCAACATTTTTGGTCTAGATGGAGCAAGGAGTATGTTGCTGAATTGGAACAGAGGACCAAATGGCGTTCCTGTAAAGATGGTTTGGAGCTAGGTTCTTTGGTTGTCGTCAAGGAGGATAATATTCCACCTCTGAAATGGAAACTGGGAAGAGTAGTTGCAGTACACCCTGGATCAGATGGGATAATACGCGTGGCTGACATTAGAACGTCCGGTGGTATCATGAGGAGGGCATTTAATAGGATCTGCCCATTGCCTATTAACACCAGTTGTGGTTGAATGCGTTGCCTTCAACGCCCGGGGGCATGTTCAAGCGCCAGAAGCAAAGCTGAGAGCAATCCGCAACCTATGGTTAATGAGCCTCGTTAATTAGAAAGTTAAGTTTTTATGTTAGATATAATGCATGTCATTCATTATTAAACCAAATTCAACAAGTCATCACGTCCAGTTATTTTTCCTTCGGAGTTATCCTCAAGGTCCCTAGACAGTATTATCAATACCTTGACTCGCGCGCCACTGCACTAGTAGCTGCCGGTGGGCATCGTATAAACTCAATGAGCGTCTGTTTTGGTGTCCCCCTGTTCTCCTGGCTAACGCGGATTTCAGCAAAAGGCTAGGCCCCGTAAAGGGCCATGGATCGCACGACACCACCGTAGAAGCGGCAAACTTCTTTCCGTGGACCCCCGAGGTCCGGCAAAAGCCGGTGTAGCGCGCCGGTAAAAACTTATCAAATTGGAATGCAGTATTAATTTTAAAATATAAAACGGTAAAAAACTTCCAGTAAACTTCAATTCATACACAAACGTCAAAAATAAATTCAGCTGATGTAAATAAACTCCACGTTCTTTTATCTACTTAAACTAGGTCTAAATCAGGGGCCAACCTAAACCGCGTGTCAAAGTTAAATTGAGTATTTTAATGAAAATTTATATAACCGCGGCGATATCGGCCAGTTTAAATTTAGGAAGCGTTTTTAAATAAGGCCGTATATGCATTATTTAAGGCTGATTTCATAGTCACGCGCGCAGCACGCGCGGTAGGCCAGCGCGTCTCAACAGCGCGCTCGACGTGCGGACCACTGTGAAACGAGTTTTAGTATCGCGCGTTTCTTTGCAATATACAGTTGTGTATAATCTAGTTTAGCTATTATTTTTTTATGGAAAGAGTGCAACAGCGACGTCGTTGTAGAAGACTGCAAATTGTTCCGTTCAATGCCACAAGGTTACTAAAGTTCAAAGACATTTATGCTCATTAAGACATACGTCACTCACATGAGAACTTAGATATAAACAAAATTATAATAATATATGTTCGTTGATATAGGTACATACATAGTAAAAAATAAAATTAAAATGAACATAAAACAAAAAGTAAAAACATAATGACAATTTATGCTACGTGGTTCTAATCATAACAAACTTAAACAATGTTATACTTATCTAGGTGTAAAACTACTAAGAGGCGCCGTAACATCGTTCTCCGGTTTACCAGAATATAATTAGTTACGGTGTTTTTTAAACATTTTCGCCTTTCGTCCAGACGCCCCGTATCGAAGAACATAAAATCGTTACTCATTTTAAGTGTACGCAACAACGTGAGCGACCCGCGTCACTCTGAAACGCTAGTTGCCAGTAGAGGAGCTAGGGCCGAGCGCGCTTCGCCAACGCTGGCCGACGGCGCGCGTCTCTCCGGCGGCGCGCTTGAACTGCGTGACTATAAAACGCAACTACTATCTAGTGTAATTGTAAGCGCGCGCGTTTGGACGGCGCCGCTCGCCGGCGCGACTATGAAATATATGTGGTTGGTATATTAGGTCTTTACCTATGAAATTGCCGTTCTGCAGTACTGGCCATTTCAAATCAAAATAATTTTTGTTTGGCTAAGAATTCTAATTTCAAATTAATTTTATTTTAAAAACATGGATTCTTTTTTCCAAAAGTAGTCATTTCTTTATTGATTAGTGTTACATTTTCATCGCATTTCAATCTTTTTCGTCATCATGGATACGTTAAAAATTCGAGTAATTATGGAATATGAGTACCGTCGTGGCAGCAACGCGGCACAAGCGGCACGCAACATCAACGACGTTTACGGAGCTAACACTACAAACCAACGCACCACCTGTTATTGGTTTGCTCGCTTCCGTTCTGGAAATTTCGACCTGAAAAATGAACCTCGCGGTCGTCCGAAGACTTTGGTCGACAATGACGAATTAAAGGCGGTTGTGGAAGCTGATGATACACAATCTACGGCTGAATTAGCAGCAGCTTTCGACGTTAGCGTCAAAACAATATTGGTCCATTTGCGTCAAATTGGCAAGGTAAAAAAGCTTGACAAATGGGTGCCCCACGAACTCAATGATCGCCAGCGCGAAGTACGCGTCGAGACGTGCCTTGCACTGCTCAACAGACACACAAATGAAGGAATTTTGAACCGCATTGTTACCTGCGATGAAAAATGGATTCTGTTTGATAACCGCAAGCGCTCAGCAAGTTGGTTGGATCCTGGTTCAGCACCTAAACAATGCCCTAAACGAAAACTTACCCCTAGAAAAGTGATGGTCACTGTTTGGTGGTCTAGCGCCGGTGTGATTCATCACAGCTTCTTACCAAACGGGGTGAGCATTACTGCAGATGTGTACTGTGAAGAACTGAGCACAATGATGGAGAAGCTGGCGCATCTCCAACCAGCATTGGTCAATCGCTCGTCTCCGCTGCTCCTGCACGACAACGCGCGACCTCATACTGCACAGCAGACGGTCTCCAAGTTGCAAGAACTGGGGTTGGAAGCTCTCCGTCATCCGCCCTACTCACCAGACCTTGCGCCTACAGACTACTACTTTTTCCAGAATTTGGATAACTTCTTGGCGGGAAAAAAATTCAATACCCGAGAGGCAGTACAAAATGCCTTTGAAGAATTTGTTGCCTCCCGTCCAGCTGATTTCTTTAAGAAGGGCATCAATAAACTGCCACTGCGATGGCAAAGATGCATTGATTGCATGGGTGATTACTTCGATTAATACAAATAAAAAAATTCATGAAAAAAAATCGTTTAAATTTTTTCATACAAAACGGCAATTTCATAGGTAAAGACCTATTATAATGGTTGTTGGACATTATAACACAGGGTATGTTTTAAGTACCAAGGGAGCAAGTTATGTTTAATTTTCTTGTGTATCAATTTATAATACATATTCTTCCCTGTAAAATTTTCGTAAGTCATCAAAGAAATATTGTTATTATTATACATTAAGTTCTCTAACGTATATCTCTCCTGTTTAGTTTTAAATTGACGAAGTAATGTACTGAAATAATTTTGCTATAGAGTGGACTTGTAGAATACCTGTCCAGTCCATGGCCCACCTAACATCGTGCCCAGTCTGCCCTTCCACATGTTCATGGTAGGATCTTAGGAATGCCTCAAGCTTAATTCGTTTAATTCGTTTGCCATCAATACGCTAAGAAGAAAAAGTGCCTTAACTGAATTTTAAACACGTTGGTCACTGTTGTACGGCATTCCATGAGATTGCGCAACAGTGATACAACCTTTTTTTTATTTATTTAACTTTATTTATTTACGTGTTCCTTGTTTTTGTTTAATCTCTGTGATTACTAACTGTTCGTTAGTTTTTTACTACTTACTCTCTAACAATCTTGTTGATTCTTGGTTACTCGAATAAAGAAAAGTTCTATTCTATAGTTGATCCGTAATGTGTACTTTGATGGAGGATTGGGCATAGCGTACAGTCTGTTAGGCCAAATTTATCTGATGAGAATAATAGTAGTTGATTAAACAAACCTTATAATATCCTGTACTACACAAGGAGCAATATTTGTGTAAATATAATCATGATATGGAAAACGGCTCTAATTATAATGATAACAAAAGTAAAGTAGAAGCCTTCATGGGCGAAAAATCACTCTCTCATTAAGGGGTGAATTACGAGTAAGACAAGCGGAGACTTTTCGTTTCTATTTTATTTAATCTTTGTTTTGATTCGGAACTTTTGATAAGTACGCCAGTTACCTGTACCATTATACCGTAAACTAACTAACACATTTCTATTATTATCCTGATTAACAGTAATAGTAATCTCGTCGTAAAATAAATGATATCCTTACACTTATATTTTTAAATATATTTTTACATATGTATATAATAATATGTATCTATTTATTCTATTTATGTATATGTATAGTCGTATGACTCTTGTTACGTATTCGTACATAATATTAGATTAATTTAGATTTATAACTTCTAATTGCAACATCTTCTGCTACCTTCATCAGGTTATTTTCAATTGTAGTCCATTCAACGCAAAACGGTTGCCTGGAAGAGAGCTTTTAGCGATAAGGCCGCCAATTGCATAATAAGTTTATTTCCTTGTTTGTAACCATTGTTTTGTTTTACTTATTTTTGCAATAAAGTGTCCTTCTTCTTCTTTCTCGTGAATTACTCAACTCATAACATTACAGGTTCACGTGTTATGGCTGCCGATAAAATACTATGGAATAAGCGTAAATCTAACGTATTTATGTTTACAACACTTACTACACTGTTTCTTTGGATAATAATATTCCTTTTACATTCCATAAAAGTACCTTACACATTTATAAAATATGTTGTTAGAGCAACGTGAGGCAAACACGTTAAATGGCATGTGTGTTCAATCGTTGATGAAAAATATTATTCTACTTGACGTTTGTATAAAAGTTTGAGGAGCGTAGACATGAAATTAAAATTTACATTATTATCCTAAATCCTAAGGGACAGAATTGCTTTTCAAATAAAAATTAGGACTACAAATAACATTTGTATGTGTTTGTATTATAGAAATTATTAGGATATAAGAGAAAGCATAATAATATCAATTATGGTTTTATGAAACAATTACTGCATTTTTGAAAGTAGCTAATGTAGTATACAATAAAATAATTAAAACAAAATCTACACTTACCTTCTGATTCGATAGAGGAGAATATTGGACAGTTATATTTTTGTATCGGGATAAGACCAGCGGAATACTTAGGTGTGCATGGAACTAAACCTACGTGAGGCTGTCGCTAATCCATTGCCAAGCCACGGTTTAGCATACTCGTATACAGAATCTTTCTCAAGACATCCGTTGGCTGCGGTGATAACATCTTGAGGATCCGTTACAACTGCGGAAAAAAGTATTATTTTAAATACAGGTACACACGGCTACATTTCCAATATTAGATGACTTTTTGTATCGAATGAGATTGTACGAAATCCTATACAACGCGAGATCAGCTTATACTGGAGCAGTATAGCTTGATATGTGGTCGTGTGTACAACAAATATCCGAACGCCTTTAAACAAAATTCATATATTGACAAAATACGAAAGAGAAGAAAGAAAGAAATAGATAGATAGATAACTCTTTATTGCACAGAAAGGCATAAACTTAGAGTATTATACTTCATCAATGTCGATGACCATGTGTTAAGTAGTCTGGAATTACGCAAAACGGACTGAAGGGCTAAAGAACAATTATGTAAAACTTGCTGTAACTAACTGTGTGTAACTTACATATGTATATGTACCTCACATATATGTAAGTATGTCATCAGGAGTACGATGACATACTTACATATATGTAGGGTACATATATGTAAGTATGTCATCGTACTCCTGATAGTCAATTTTTTTTAATTAACACGGAATCTAGTTTTTTCGATGCACCAATTTAAAAGATATATCGCTTAATTATTATATTTATTAATAATTTATATTTTTCTCATATCTCTCTATCTCACATCAACAAGGATCTATTTTGGGACCGCTCATGTTTATACTCTACAGTGCAGATGTAACAAACTCTTTTCGCAACTGTAAGTATCACATATACGCTGATGATATCCAACTTTATACTTTTTTCAAGCCATGTGATACAATAAAAGCTGTACAAAGAGTAAATGAAGACCTTGATAGAGTTGTTACATGAGCCAATAAATACTGTCTACCACTGAATCCACTTAAATCTAAATTCATGGTAATGGGTAGCAAAAAGTGTATAAAATCCATTGAATCGAAGCAACTAAGATTATTATTCAAGGTGACGTAATCGAAAAAGCTAAACTGGTATGTAATCTTGGTCTCACAATGGACCTAGAACTACGGTTCGAAGCCCATATTTGCAAAGCTGTCCAAAATTGTTTTTACAGGTTAAAAGTCTTGTTCAACGTAAGAGATTATCTTAGTCTGAACTTAAGAAAACAATTGATTGATAGTCTTGGTCTCGCCAAGCTTAACTACTGTGATACCGTCTATGGCCCATGTATACTGGCTCGATCCGCTCGACTAATTCAAGGTATTCAGAATGCATGCACACGTTTCTGCACCAAAGTTCCATCGAGATCCCACATCACTCCATACATAAATGAGATAGGTATGCTAAAAATGGAAGCTCGGAGAAAAATACACCTGGTTACACAACTATTTGCTATGATAAGCACGCGAAAACCAAGATATCTTTACGATAAATTAACTTGGAGGCAAGATCAAACAATCAACCGGCCAAGTGCGAGTCGGACTCGCCCATGAAGGGTTCCGTAGCAGCAAGTATTTTAGTTGATTAAATGAAAGCAAATTGCGGTTTACAATTTAATTATGATGTATTAAAAAAACTACTTGCTAGATCTCGTTTAAACTAATTTTTATTGTTAGTTTGCATGCTAATGTACATCATATATTTTTGTAGTTTTATCATTCTCTTATTTTAGAAATTACAGGGGTACTCATTTTTCCACTTTGAAAGTTTCTCTCGCGCAAACTATTTAGTTTAGAATAAATTGATATTAAAAACCTCAATATCATTTTTGAAGACCTATACATGGACACCCCACATGTATGGGTACTATGAAAAAATTTTTTGAGTTTCAGTTCTATGTATGGGGACCCCCAAAATTATTGTTTTTTTTCTATTTTTGTGTAAAAATCTTAATGCGGTTCACTGAATACACCTACTTACCAAATTTCAACATTACAGCTCTTATAGTTCCGAAAAAAAGTGGCTGTGACATACGAACGGACAGACAGACAGACATGACGAATCTATAGGGGTTCCGTTTTTTGCCATTTGGCTACAGAACCCTAAAAAATATGTGGTATCTGTAACTAACTCTCTTTCCGTGCCTAGGCATCGTACTGCTGCTTTCTGTGGGTGTTTTAAGAATGCAGCAACTAAGATCTGGATGGCGCCTACCCCGGATTGGTAGATGGTGCAGGTTCGAGACCCGCTGGACGATCAAATTTATGATTTCCTATTTTTGAGATAAGATCTGAAATGTTCTCCCGCCCCCAATTCGTAACCTTAAAACCAAGCAAAGCTTTAGACTGCATATTAAACGGTTTTTTATGAGTGCTCAACTCCGTGAGTAGTCCCAGTATAAAATTAGTACCTCACAGACGATATTAATAAATAAGGCATTTTTTTATTTTATGTAAAAAGAATTTAAAAACAGCGTAAACGCTATTATAGTACCTACCTAATGTATACATATTTAATGACAGTAAATTATAATGAACTGAAACCTCAGCTTTGTTTTTGTATATTATTTTAATATTATATATTATTGATATAACTCTACGTTATAAAATACAATTTATTATATTTTGCTGCACTTTGTGTTTTAGTTATGCAATTAATATTTTAATAATATTTTCTACCCTTAGGCTAATTATTGTTAGAAGTATTTTTTTTTTTTTGTTACTGAATTAATAGGTCTTCCACCGAGGAGACGCTAAAGTGGTCACTCTCAGGTTGTGGTTGAAAATTAGTTTTCCGCTGGTGCTGCTTTATGCAATGCCACGGTACCCAAACTGAATCGCACCCTATTTTTGTTCCGAAGCGGCGCACTATGTAAGATGCGCTTATTATCCATGACATATAGTTATAAGAATAGTCATATTATATTTGTTAGTACAGTTTTAAGTAGTAGTTAAGAAGTTCATCACAAATTGTACCTACCCTGTGTTTTAATATTTATAAGCGCCGATTTCTGAGCAAAATTAAATAATATTTTCTTTTTTCTTTCTTATCCCAACTTATTACAATCAGGCCCAGATATTCCCGCCTCCTCTATTGAGTGTATATCTAGTCTTCAATATTAAGATGTACATAATAAAAAGTGACGGCAACTTGAATTCAATTTGTTTTATGACACAATTTGTATGTTTTGCGAAATTGTTTTCTGAGAAAAAAAACTATAAATAAATTTATGTCCAAAATCAATCACAAAAGGCATAGGTAAGACTTTATGCTTAACTAAGAGGAAACTAAGGTACCACATTTATTCTAAATAAAACGAATATCAGCGACTTCAGGAAATACTGCAAATTATTTAAAAAATGGGTATGTTTCGCAAAAGAGGAGCAATATTTTGATGAAAAAATAAAATGTTGAGCAACATGGGAAGTTATAAAAACAAACGGCACAATACAAAATGTTATCAAACCATTAAAGCTATACAATATAAGAACTGAATTACTAACAATCCAGCAAAAAGAGCGAATGCATTTAATCAGCACTTTACCAGTACAGACGACAATAATTTGGGTCAAAGTTATACTAATGACAAGAGCGTCAAAAGCGTACCCACAGTTGTCTATATTTTGACCCCATTTACGCCAGAAGAAGTAAGAAGAGTTGAAAAAACCATCAAACCACAGAATAGCTCAAAATCTGTAGGATACTATTAAATCCCAGCATACATTCTTTCCACAACTATGTCTGAGTGTATGACTGAGTTAGAATGCGTGAATGCAAGAGTAACGTAGTTGAGAATGAAAGTTGGTATGACCCGTATCTTCCTAGTAGGGGTGTACGCTCCTGTAGATATGGTTGCAGTTGTAATACAGCGAGAACAAGAGGAAAGAAAGGCATTCTGGGAGACCCTGAGCGATGTGTTGCGGTTAAGTCAGTATAATGAAAGAGTAATAATGTTAGGTGATTTTAATGGATGAGTTCGGGTAAAACGTGATGGTTTTGAAAGAGTACTAGGTCAATTCGGTGACGAGCGTGAGAATGAGAATGGGTACAGTCTGCTTGAGATTTGTTTGGAATGGGGTCTTTGTATTACAAATACTATGTTTGAACATAAAAGAATCCATACGTTTACACGAGAGAGGAAAAATGTGAGAAAGAGTATGATTGACTTCGTTATTGTAGATGAAAGATTGAGAAAGAATGTTCTAGACACAAGAGTCTATCGTGGGACCGCAATCCATACAGACCACTTTCTGGTAATGAGCCGAATAAGTGGTCTGTTCATAGGATGGCGCCACCGAATCCCTGAGACTAAAAGTGTACTAGAGAGAATAAAAGTAGAGGAACTGCAAGAGGAAAAAATGTCAGATGAGTACAAAAGTAAGTTGGTTGAGAAGTTTGAGGGATCTGAAGACATAAGAGAAGAAGAAGAGCTATGGAAGTTAGTCAAAGAAGGTGTGGTTAGTGTAGATGGTGAAGTATGTGGTGTAATAAAGAGAAGAGGAAAAAAGATGAAGAATATTTGGTGGGATAAAAGTGTACAAAAAGTTGTGTGTGAAAAGAAGAAAGCGTGGTTAGACTAGCTAGCCACCAGAGCAAACGAACGAATGCATAAGGCGATGAATGAGGATATAGAAAGGGCCTGGAATGATTATAGGAGAATGAAAGGAATTGTAAAGGATGTGGTGAACGAAAAGAAAAATGAACAAAAGGATTATATTGATAGAAGGTTGTCTAAGGATTTTCAGACGAACATTAAGTTTTTCTAGAAATCCGTTAGATCAGTAAGAGGCATAACTCAAACCTCAGAACTGAAATGCATACGAGACCAAGATGGAAATATAGTGAAAGGGGAAGAATCCGTGTGAAAACGTTGGAAGGAGTATTTTGAAAGTTTGTATGAAAGAGGTGTAACAGAGAGTGAACGTACACTAAGTATAGACAAGAACAAATGTAAAGATGAAATTGGTATGGATGAGATTGTGAAAGCTATTAAGGGTATGAAATCAGGTAAGTCACCAGGGTATGACAGGATAACTTCCGAGATGCTGAAGGCTGGACATGGCGTCATAGCGAGTCAGCTGTGCAGCTTTTTCAATTTAGGCTATACCACCGGCAAAGTGCCAAGTGATTGGTGCAAAGCTGTCATCGTACCTCTTTACAAAGGGAAAGGCTTACGGCAAGACCGTAAAAACTGTAGGGGCATTAGTCTGCCCAGCATCGTTGGTAAGTTGTATGCTAAAGTATTGGTTGAAAGAGTTGTGAAAGAAACCGATGCGAAAATATGGGATGCACAGGCGGGTTTTCGGAAAGGAATGGAATGCACGGATCAGGTCTTTTCTCTACGAAGCATAGAAGAGAAGTTTTTGGGCAAAAGCCAAAAGGTCTACTGTGCCTTCATAGACTTAGAAAAGGCCTACGATAGAGTGTTGAGGAATGAGCTATGGTCGGTACTGTCCATGTATGGGTTGGACGACAACCTTGTTCAAGCACTGAAATCTCTTTATAGGGATTCCAGAGCTTGCGTGAGGATTAACGGGTCATTCACCGAGTGGTTTAGCATCCAAAAGGGTGTAAGACAGGGATGTGTAGCGTCAGCGTGGTTGTTTAACCTTTTTTTTTTTTTTTTTTGATAAGGCAGGGGGAATGCTAATGCATGCCACCCGCAAAAAGTGTCTGCGGGTGGGTATGTCGGACTCGCACCGACTAAACCTAACCTGCCGTGGACTTCTTCTGGCGCCTGACACGGGGAGCCCCGGGAACGCGGGTATGCTGCTCCGGTGCCCCCCTTTTGCGCCGTGTCCCAGATGGTCGGGACACGCACCCGGGGAGAGCTGTGGGTTGCCCTCCCCATTTGCCGACTCCTGCCAGTACGGCACAGCGACTGCGCCACAAACAGTTCGCTGTCTTCCCGGGGCTGCTTGCACGTGGCGGCAGTAGAGGACACTTCTCATACTGCCACCGCAACCCCGAGGGGAGTAGGGCTAACGGCTGCCGCCACCGCCCCGACGCCTCCTCCGTCTACGAGCGGGGTCGGCTCGTTCCCGATCCCGCTCGGCGGCCTCCTTCTGGAGCATGACTGCTTCGCAGAAGGAGACCACGGCGTCCCATTTGGTGGAGTCGCCAGCCAGCATCGCATACACGACTGCTGGCGGCGAAAGATCCCGTCCGATCTCAGCGACCAGGACTCGTCTCTCGGCCTCCCAGGCCGGGCACTCCTCCAGCGTATGCTGGGCAGAGTCCAGGTCGCTCCCGCAATGGTGACAATGTGTCGTCACTTCTCGGCCGATCCGGCACAGATACTCAGTGGTTGTTTAACCTATTCATGGATAGCTGTTTAAAAGATTTGAAAAGAAAGTGAATGCTGTGTAAGGATGAATGAGTTACTCATCAAATGTCTGCTTTACGCTGATGATCAAGTTCTACTTGCATCATCGGCGGACGAGTTGCAGGTGATGGTAACAAATATGCATCAATCTTTTGAAAGGAAAGGGATGAAAATGAATGTAGGTAAGACGAAAGTAAGGGTATTTGAGAGGAATGAATACACGACAGCATGTGATATTGTGATTGGAGGAGAGAAAGTCGAACAGGTGAATGAGTTTGTATATTTGGGAACTTTGTTTACGAGAGATGGGAAATATGAAAAAGATATAGTTAGAAGAGTAAATGCGTCGAACTGAGTGAATGGGGCACTACACGCCTTTATGAGTAGCCGGCAAGTCTCAAAGAAGGCTCGACTAGCCGTGCACGATGGAGTGTTAGTGCCAACTTTAATGTATGGTAGTGAAAGTTGGGTATGGCAGAAAAAGAATGAAAGTAAAATAAGTGTAGTGGAAATGAGAGCTCTGAGAAGTATGTGTGGTGTGACTTTGAGAGATAGAATCGAAATACTGATGTAAGAGAACGTTTTGGTGTGAAAGAGGATGTACTCACAAAGATTGAAAAAGGCATGCTGAGATGGTTTGGCCATTTAGAAAGGATGAATGAAAGAAGATTGACAAAAGAAGTATACCTGGCCTGTGTGAATGGGACTACCGGAAGGGGAAGGCCACGTCGAACATTCTTTTACCAAATTGGAGATGTTCTCAAGAAAGGGCAGGTCAGAAGTACCCTAAACCGGCGAGCATGTATGAAGAATATAATGACAGTAATCGAGGCAAAAGAAGTATGCATAGATCGTGACAAATGGAAATCCGTTGTCTCTGCCTACCCCTCTGGGAAACAGGCGTGAGTCTATGTATGTATGTATACATTTTACAATAATAAGCAGATAGGATAACTATTTCCTCTTTCATATGTAATAAACTTCTCTTTCAATCAAGGTATATTTCCATATAAATTTAAGGTGTCTATCATAAAGCTCTACAAGAAATGCTATGATTTAGATATAAGTTAATGTTAACCAATATATTTCAATTAAATAATGTTCTTTGTCAAAGTATATGATATGTTGGCGTTTATTTCGAGTAGTTATGTTGTAAATAATTATCGCATTGGGTCTAAACTTGTGATGGTAATTATGTTGTGATAAATAAATACATATGGTATGGGCTATTTGATCTCGCATTTATAAATGTCACTTTTTTTTATCACGTACTAAGTTAAGTCCCTATTTTCTTCAGGTAACCGTTTTTCAACAGATGCCTAAATGGGCCAGAATTAAAAGAAATCAGATAAGGGTAGCAAATAGCGCTAAGTGCAAAAAAGAACTTACGGTAGTACAGAACTTGTCCAAAGCGTAGCACAGTTACACCTCCTTGACGTACGCAGTCTTCAGAAGCGGCCTTCACTAGGTCCCATAGTTCTAGAAAATAAATTTAATAATATATACAAATCGAAACTAACATGACCAACTTAGTACGAATATTACCCCTATACCTAACAAATACTTAGTGAAGAAAACAACTGCTCTCATGTAATTCCCGTCTGCAATATTCGCTTATTCACTTGCACAGTGAATTAGCAGACCTTATTTGTCCACAAACTGCTCATAAACCAAACTAACTGTCCAAATGTAACGTGCCTGCTTAAATTTAATGTCCCAGCCCACTGTCCTCGATCAGATGGCACATGGCACCATTACACTCTCGTGCGTAGAACGATTATTGGTGCAAACTTAGCATCTCCACGGCAATAACTTACTTTAAATTTAATTATATTTACTAAACAAATGTTGTAACTTAGTTTAATGGAAGGCACAGTCTTCTGGGGTACAGGCTCACGCCTAGTCCAAGCGATAGAGCGATAATATGTTGTAATTGTTTAGTTAATAATAAAGAATTTATTATGATTATTATAATTTGATATTAATAAAACAAACAGCTAATATTTGAGTGTCACAAGTGTCATAGGCTACGATAACCACTTATACCAGGGAGGCCGCAAACTTATTTACTGACTTACTTATACAGTATAAAGGTCTGTGATTTGAAATGTCTACTATTAATAGGTATGTGTCTCTTACAAACTTACTTTCAAGATTGCTGGTGAGTAGATGCGTATGCCCAATGATGGGCAAGGCGCCAGGGTAGGCCGGAGGCAGCGGATGTTCGTACTTGGCACGTTTCTTAGCTCTCCACACAGAACATATGAAAACGCAACAGAATATACAGAGTAGCACTAAACTCAACATAGTTTAATATTATTCGTGCTACCATCAAATTTAGAAGTGCATTCAATTGTTGGTAACCATTTCGTATTATATACTCCGATGAATGTTTCTCACAAATATTATAAAATAAAGACAATTACCAACAGTCATTAAAGCTTATCGTATCATCTAAAACTTGTTTGAGTCTTTAAATTTGGTTTGTTTGTTTATTCGAGGTTTAGACATAAGAACTTCATAGCCTCTATTTAAAACATTGTTACGCGCCGCTATCTTCGGCGAATCGGGAGTAATCGCCAACGGTCGGAAGCGCTCGGGTGCGATGACGTCGGGCTTGCGGCTGAAAAAACATCGTGGGGGGTATCTCGATAGCCGCGGTGGTACACGACTGTGATTGCTGTCTAATATTAATTAAATAATGAAAAATAAAAGTGTTTGGACATCTTTACAACATTTAAGATTAAATTTAAGCCACACATATTTTGTTATATAAATAGGACGACAAGCAGTGTAGAGAGGTGTGGTCACACCAAAGTAAGTTTCTGAGTTCCTCTGTTATCCTGGGACTTCAATCCACCACACTAGCAACAAATATACTAAAAGTTACTCAAAATCTTCCGAGGTAATTTAATACTTTTATAGCGAAGTATCAGTATAGTATATTTATCAGCTAAATCTAACTGTAGAACACGAAGACACGTCTTCGGTTGCCAACCCTCAGACGAGCGAGCCTTGATTCCTGGTATGGCTTCCTGGTACTACTGGTATGGCAATCGTACATTGTCTTTAATCTTAGACTCTCTTTACGTAAGTAATGGCTAGTGTACAAATAGTGACATAAGTCTCGCATCCTTGCTACAAAATAAGAAGCAACTTCGTCGTTCCTTTGTGCATTGGGTGACGCCATGACACATGCATGAGAATGTTAGCCATAATTACTTTGTGAACGTTAGAAAATGTTTGGCAGAAACTCTACAGATCCAACCACAGTACCCTATAGGTACCAATTATCCAAATAACACCACCCTAAAGTAGTTTGTGTTCCTAGATACTGAACAATCCGAGATAGAAACCACCATCATGAGTTTAAAAGATGATTGCGCAGTAGAATGGGACAATATGTCAAATTTAATTAAAAAAAGTAAGCAAAGCTATAATAAAAGTAAACAGAATATAATCTCAAGTTCCATCTTTTTGATATAGGAATAAAATACGTCGATTTACGACGTATTTTATTCCTATATCATAAATATCCTGAAGGCATCTGGACTGTAGATCGCCATAGTACCATCGTGTTTCGGGTTCGAGTACCGCAGATGACACCTATTTGTGTAACCCATAAATTTCTATGCTGACTCTGGGTGTGCTGTATATCTGAGAGTTGCGTGTTTGTAGCAGCCCCCGGAAAGCAGGGATTTAATTCTCTAATACGGACGTTGTCATATTTAACGAAAACAAACACATAATTTAGTAATATATTATAATAAGTTTTAAACGAGACATTAGAATAATGCAATTATAAGGTTCTTCTGAAGAAAATATTAAATGTTTGTTTCAAGCGGGTCATTAAAGCAAATTTATTCTCTCTTAATAATTTCTTAAATTTGTGAAAAATTAAGCCATTTTCAAATAACAGAGATGGAATATCGTGTATCAACATGTAACTTACTATATCAAAGATACGACGCGTTACAGAGTGAACTGGAATCATTAATGGAAGCCCCATTACAGAGCCAGTTCACCAGCTTGTTACCAGTACTTAACATTTTGCTACTTTATTGCAGCTGAAAGCTTCTTCCTCATGATAGTGCATTCAAGGCTCTTGTAACATAGGCACAGCTCTATTTGCCGAAAATCTAATTACCCAAATTTTTAGAACATTGTCAAGATGTACTTGAGATTACAATTAATAATTTAATTCCTATTTATTCTCAGCAATGATGGCAAACACAATTAAAAATTAACAAGCTATGTTATCTTAGTTCATCTCTACGGTCCAGTGCCGCACTTATAGACAATTTAGATTTATTTTATTTGAAGTCTGCTATGAAAAACAAAAAATGAATATACTTAACTGAAGTAAAATAAAAACCTGCTTGTCGTTTCGTCACGTATAGTCAAATACGCAATTGGTTAAATTCATGAAAAGCGGGATCCAAAAATGCAAACCTTAAAAATAGCTATACTATTTGCGTTATAGCATGGTGCGGGTGACAGTTTCAGTAACATTTCGTTTCACTTTTGAAAAGCGCAGCGATTTACAAATTATGTCTTAGTATCTCAGCTGTACCACATTTGTTACATATTAAATCATTAATAACCGTAATAAATTGAATTAAATGCAACCAGAATGAATCGAATGAATCATGAATCTTCCATACTGGGCTGGAAGCGGCAGAAAAACTTCGAATGCCCCAGTAGCCTTACTCCTACTAGGCTGGTGGTAAAAGTCCACCAAAGGTAGGAATGTCATCGGCATCTGACCAACAACCAGAAAAGGAAAATTCGAAATAAACCCTATACCAACCCGTCTGGCCAGCGTGGTATAGTAGGCCAAACAACTCCAACACCCAAATGATAAGGCACCCGAAACAAAGGCCCCCAGTTCCCGGTCGTCCCACTGTCCGCAGCCACAGTAGCGGTCGCGGTAACAGCGGAGCAGGGGGTGGGAAGAATCTCCGGGCTACGGAAAAAGGCTACCCAAAACATCTGACCCTGGCAACGTATAATGGACGCTCTCTACGGCTGGACCAACACCTCACCGAACTCGAGGTAGAACTAGGTCGCATAAACTGGCACATATTGGGGTTATCTGAAGTCCGAAGACAGGGCGAGGACACGATAACCCTTGAGTCAGGCCACCTGTTCTACTTTCGGGAAGGTGATCGGCCTTCTCAGGGCGGTGTTGGCTTCCTAGTCAACAAAGCTCTCACTAGCAACGTTGTAGAAGTCAGTAGTGTGTCGACACGGGTAGCGTACCTCATAATTAAAATCACCAACAGGTACTCCCTGAAGGTGGTACAGGTATATGCGCCGACCTCGACATACTGCGACGAAATAGCCGAAGCCATGTACGAAGACATAGCCAAGGCATTACATGGTACCACCAAGGCTCACTACAACGTTGTTATGGGGGACTTCAATGCCAAAGTGGGAGTACAAGAACGCGGCGAAACGGTAATGGGATCCCACGGCGTGGGGCGCCGAAACCACAGGGGGCAAATGCTAATCAACTTTCTGGAGTCACAGAGGCTCTTCTTAATGAACTCGTTCTTTAAGAAGAAGCCTCATAGAAAGTGGACATGGCGAAGCCCCGACACTGTGACGAGGAACGAGATAGACTTCATCATGACTGACAAGAGGTCTATATTTAGAGACGTCTCCGTGATGAACAGGTTTAATACCGGCAGCGATCACCGACTTGTTCGAGGCGCTCTAAATATAGACCTCAGGGCCGAAAGGAGTCGCATGATGAAGTCTACTCTCAGACCTACTGCGCCTCAATTAGCTTTAGGGTCCGAAAAGTTCCAACTTGAGCTTCAAAACCGTTTCGACCTACTGGAAACCGAAGGCAATGTTGACGAGAAAACCGACACAGTGGTCAAAACGCTACAGGATGTGTCTCGAAGGGTGTTTCCCGGAAAAAGCGGTAACAGAGAGTCTAAACTCTCGCTCGAGACTCTCGAACTTATGAGGCAGAGACGGGAAATCGCGGCTGCGATTGAACAGAACAGAGGCACCAAAGTTTTTGCTCGCCAGCTAGGTAGATCTCATCTGACGAAACTTAAAACTGCGGATGGCAAGACCGTGACCTCCAAGTTCGAGATACTCGAGGAAATTGAGAGTTTCTACAAAGACCTGTACGCATCACGGACGACTAAACCCACGAGGCCCAGCGCTGACGACCACAGAGCCCCACTCACACGCCATTACACGGAAGACATCCCTGATGTCAACCAGGACGAGGTCAGAGTGGCTCTCGAGCAGCTTAAGAACAACAAGTCGCCAGGTGATGACGGAATCACCACTGAGCTCCTGAAGGCAGGCGGGATTCCAATCCTGAAAGAGCTAGCGAGTCTCTTTAATTCCGTCATTCACCAGGGCTTAACACCTCAAGCGTGGAGCGGGAGTGCGGTGGTTCTGTTCTTCAAAAAAGGTGACAAAACCTTGCTGAAGAACTACAGACCCATCTCACTGCTGAGCCACGTTTACAAGTTGTTCTCGAGAGTACTCACAAACCGCCTCGCCAGAAGACTTGACGAGTTCCAGCCTCCGAAACAAGCCGGGTTTCGAAAAGGCTACAGCACCGTAGACCACATCCATACTGTTCGGCAGATTGTACAGAAGACTGAAGAGTACAATCAGCCGCTCTGTATGGCCTTCGTGGACTACGAGAAAGCCTTCGACTCCATCGAAACCTGGGCGGTTTTGGATGCTCTGCAGCGGTGTCGCATCGATTGGCGCTATATCGAGGTGCTGAGATGTCTGTATGATACCGCCACAATGACCGTCCAGGTCCAGGACCAAAAGACCAGCCCGATCGAGCTGCGTCGAGGGGTGAGACAGGGGGACGTTATATCCCCTAAGCTCTTTACCAACGCGCTCGAAGACGTCTTCAAGACGCTGGACTGGAATGGACGGGGCATTAACATCAACGGCGAATACATCTCACACCTTCGGTTCGCCGATGATATCGTCATCGTTGCAGAGTCACTGGAACAGTTAAGCGAAATGCTGCAAAGCCTAAATGGAGCCTCTCGAGGTGTCGGTCTCGGCATGAACTTGGATAAAACCAAGATCATGTTCAATGAACATGTCACGCCGGGACCAATCTACGTCGATGGTTTGATGCTCGAAGTTGTTCGGGAGTATGTCTACCTTGGACAAGTTGTCCAATTGGGTAGAAACAACTTCGAGAAAGAAATCAACCGCAGGATCCAGTTGGGTTGGGCAGCATTTGGCAAACTACGTCATGTCTTCTCCTCGCCTTTACCGCAATGTCTGAAGTCTAAAGTCTACAACCAATGCGTCCTACCTGTTATGACCTACGGTGCTGAGACGTGGACACTCACAGTGAGACTAGTCCATAAATTGAAAGTCGCTCAGCGAGCTATGGAGCGGGCTATGCTCGGCCTCTCTTGGAAGGATAAAATTCGTAACGAAGTAATCCGACAAAGAACCAAAGTTAACGACATAGCTCGCAGACTTAGCAAGCTGAAGTGGCAATGGGCTGGTCACATCTGCAGAAGGACCGACGGCCGATGGAGCAAACGTGTTCTAGAGTGGAGACCGCGACTTGGTAAGCGTAAGGTAGGACGGCCCCCAGCTAGGTGGACCGACGACCTCAAAAGGGTCGCTGGGACAGACTGGATGCGGAAGGCAGAGGACCGTGTGCAATGGCGCGTGTTAGGAGAGGCTTATGTCCAGCAGTGGACTGCGATAGGCTGATTGATTGATTGAGAATGTTCATCTCTACAAATCAAATTAAAATGAATAAAAAAATAAGCAAAGCGTTATAGACGTATTTAGTGATGGGATGGACTGCTAAGATGGGTAGTCGATATTTTTGTATAATAAAAACGTATTTTGTGCATAGGTAATTTTTTATTGTTAAAATGCAATATTGCCTATAATTATACAACAGAACATAAGGGTAAGGTAAAAAATGCATTTAATTATTCTGAACTCGTATCAGATCCTGACTCTGAATTGTCACTTAATTCATCATCAGAATCTGTGACGGATATTATTAATGATGACTGTTATATTGTCAATATGGATGTCACGATCCCAATCAGACATAATGTCCCTTTTTATTTTATTAACGACATTAGACCAGTCTTTAGGCTGAACAGCTGCCAGTATCGTTAGCAATAAAAATGTATTGCACATCCCTAGTAATGTGGTACTTATAGGTGTCAACGTCAAATAAGCAACTGTCACCCGCACCATGCTACAACGCAAAAAGTATAGTCGTCTAAATAGCGATCAGTCAATATTGCATAATTATTTTGTATTATGTATACTTGCTGGACTTCTTCACTAACAATAGTTTTGACAGGCCGGTTGGCATGGTTGGTAAATACTTGCCTTTCACGCCACAGGTCGTGGATTCGATTCCCACCCAGGGCAGATATTTGTGTACGTGGGCATGTCTGTTTGTCCTGAGTCTCAGTGTAATTATCTATATAAGTATGTATATACAAAAGAAAAGTAGTACATGTAGTATAATCACTTATCTGGTTTCCATAGTACAAGCTCTGTTTAGTTTCGGACCAGATGGCCGTGCGTGAATAATGAAATAATATATAAAATATAATAAAAAAGAATAAAAAAATAGAGCGGCTGCTGCTGCGGCCGTTTTTTTAGTATGATGTGTAAAATAAAACTTTGTCTGACCGTCAGAACATCCCATTCTTTGTAAAGATGTACTGTACGGTACCGAAAAGGAAGACTTGCGGCCACCTTGAGAACAGCTCGCTGAGCTCTCTCAACCTCGAGTAAATAGGATTTAGATGCACCTCCCGACGATATAATGCAGTAATTTATTAAAGATTGGCACAGTGCATAATAAACCATCTTAATGACGCTACGTTCAGCTTTGTGTCTCAAGTTTTTAACACATAAATCAATTTCCGCAGTCGACCTACAAGTGATTTAAGGTGCACTTTGAATGTTAGAAACTGATCTATAACAATACCGAGGTATTTAATATTGTCGGTTTGTTGAAGAGTAGGGCAGGAGCAATTAGATGTAGTGTCTATGTAAGTATGAGCCTTTATAGTTAAAGCTAAAGGAGGGAGTAGGTTCGATTTGTATGCGAAAGCAATATACTTCGACTTATCTACATTCAGAGTCAACATATTAATCTGTAGCCCAGTCACAGACTTTGCTAAAGCCGATTTCCGCTATTTTGAAGACGTCTTCCCAACTATTTTCGCTAAAGAAGAGCATAACCGTTTGTTGGCAGATGAAGCTCCCTTTCTTCAATTTTCTTATATAGGTAAATTGTATACTTAGGCACTATTAACCAATATTTCAGGTATTTTATCACGAACATGTCAAACGCTGTTCGGCCGAAGGCTGTTTAAGACTTCACAATGAAGTCCCCCGTTGTAAGCTCGTCTTGCTCCCGTTGTGTGTTAATGCTTGCGGTGGCAATGGGGTTCGGGTCGCTCTAATCAAATCAAATCAAATCGTTTATTTGCATAACACAGGTTATAAGTGGTGGTAACATTGTAATACATGTGCACTGTGTTTGTGTGCAAATTTTGTTATATGACATATGTCGGTGTTGAATAAAATATAATATGTTGATTGTTCAGGATATTATTTTTCTCAAAATTAAATCGTAATTAACAATTAACAAGTTAAAATTATGTTCAAAACTTAATCATACAAACAATAAACAGCTCAACAAAATATTAAAACAATAGTAAGTAGTTAAATATCACGAATTGAAGACTTAGAAACAAAAATAATTTAATAATTCAATATAATAATAATAAAATAGGTCAAATAATAAAGAATACAATTAAATAATATTATGTCAATTTGATAAATTCATGTCAAAGTTAGAAATTACAATGCAAATCAGTCCTGTAGTAATCAACATCAATAAATTAATAAATAATATTTATCTTACTATTTATCATTTAAATATTCACTTAAATTATAATAACATTTGGTAATTAGAAAACATTTTAGTTATTTCTTAAATATATCAAATTTTAGCTCTTTAAGCCCTTTTGGCAACTTATTATAAATTATGGAAGCCATATAAAATATACTTTTGTGTAGTAGTGTAGTATTTGTTTTAAGTATACACAGACGATGTGTGTCTCGCTGTTGCCTATTATACGCCGCAGAAGCTAATGGAAATAAATTCGCATTTGTCTTTACAAATACAGCTACCTCGTAAATATATAAACATGGTACATTTAATATTTTATGCTGCTTAAAGAGTGGTTGACAACTATCTGTTACTTTTAGCCCAAACATAGCCCTAATACATCGTTTCTGAGCTTTAAATATTACCTCTCTATCGGTAGAGTTTCCCCAGAAAATTATACCATATCTAAGAACTGTTACCACCATGCCATGGTATGCAGTGAGGACAGTATTTGTGTCAGACATTTGTGCAAGTTCAAAAAGTGCATACACTGATTTGTTTACTTTTTTACATAAAATATCAATGTGCGGTTTCCATGATAACTTATTATCTATAGTCAACCCCAAAAATTTTGTTGTCTGCGCTGCTTCCCAACCAGCCAGTCAATGGCTGGTTTTTATAATTAATAGTCATTTCTGGAGAGGTAGGAATTCGTCCATGTTGCACCCACTCAATTGAAAGTTGGTGACTCTGCACTCGAATTTGTAGAGAACTATATTTACCTAGGACAGACCATCCAACTAGGTAGGTCCAACTTCGAGAAGGAGGTCAATCGTAGAATCCAACTCGGCTGGGCAGCGTTCGGGAAGCTACGTAACATCTTCTCGTCCAAAATACCGCAGTGTCTCAAGTCGAAAGTCTTCGACCAGTGTGTGTTGCCAGTGATGACATACGGAACAGAGACGTGGTCGCTCACTATGGGCCTTATCAGGCGGCTCAAGGTCACCCAAAGAGCAATGGAGAGGGCTATGCTCGGAGTTTCCCTGCGGGATCGCATCAGAAATGTCGAAATCCGCAGGCGAACCAAAGTCACCGACATAGCCCGAAGAATTGCCAAGTTGAAGTGGCAGTGGGCAGGGCACATAGCTCGTAGAGCCGACGGCCGTTGGGGCAGAAAAGTTCTCGAGTGGCGACCACGAACCGGAAGACGCAGCGTGGGCAGGCCCCCTACAAGATGGACCGATGATCTTGTGCGGGTCGCTGGAAAATGCTGGATGCGAATAGCACAAGACCGGCAATTGTGGAGATCTTTGGGGGAGGCCTTTGTCCAGCAGTGGACGTCTTTCGGCTGATATGATGAGGAATTCGTTGACTAAAGTGCGTCAATTTAGTTTTTCCTATATTAGCTCTCAGATTATTGGCATCCATCCAGTTAATAACTGAGCTAATGGTATTGTTTATATCTTGCTCGTATAAAGCTTTAGTCTCACATTTAATTGTAACTGTGCTATCATCTGCATAGAGTGTAATTGGGTTACGTGTGGACTTTGGCATATCGTTAATATAGAGAATGAATAGGAGAGGGCCAAGTACGCTGCCTTGAGGAACACCGTATCTTGTAAAGAGTGACCTCTTTTTTTGTTTTCCTATCAAACTTTTTTATTTCGGTGAATTGTCTTCGGTCTCTAAGGTAAGTTTCAATGAGATTTAATACATTACCTCTAATTCCGTATCTTTCTAGTTTATGAATTAAAATGTTGTGGTCTACGTGATTAAAAGCTTGCGACATGTCCATGAATATGGCACAAATAGGAATTCGTTTGTCTACATTACACATTATAAGTTTTAAAAAGTCATATATAGCTAGGTTAATTGTTTTGTCCCGTCGAAAACCTTATTGTGTATTTTTTATTTATAAAATTTAAGACAGAATTTAATTTGTCGAAGAATGTTTTTAAGTTACTTAAGTTAGGAACTCTATAAATACAAATAACAATAATATTATATGTTGGAACCACAACATTCAAATGCCGAACATACAGAGAAATTTGTAACTGTTGGAATATTTTTCCAAATATGTCCTTTTTTACGAAAATACATGATCCTCCCCTTTTAGAATTCATTCTGCTGTAATATGTAGCAAGGTTATAATTTTTAATTATACAGTCATCTTCATTTCCTGACTTCATGAAATGTTCAGTGAAACATAATACATCGAGATTAATTTTTTGGTCTAAAAATTCTGTCTTGTAAACAAACAGTAAGTATATTTGTTTTGGTTCTTAGCCCAGCAATATTTTGGTGTAGAATATACAGATATTTATGAACGAAAAAACTGATTGTTCCCTATATCTAAAGGCTCCTTTTGGTTATAAGAGCTACCAATTATTTCTGTATATAATGGTGTTTTGTTTAAACAATTTATTTTCATTGATATGATTTAATAACTGATATAAATCTTCAAATATAACGCTCATACCTCTTTTGTTTACAATGCCAGAACGCTTAAACATGGAATAATCGCACATTAGTTTATAATTAGAATCGAAGAGATAGGCATATCCGTGTGTATTAGCATCAGAGTATAATAAATTATTAAAAGTTTCTATTCTTGAAATGAACAGATTATTGTTGTTTAGAAGTTTGGTTGGAAGTGTGATAACAACATTCGTGTGTTTTATATCTTGCAAAGTGTTCTTCAAACATGCAGAATAACACATCAAATGAAATCCAAGTTGATGGGCATGGAACTGTAAAAGACCGCCATGAAGGGGAATGGACTGAAGTGAAGAAGCGTCGTTCGATGAGATTTAAAGGAAAACAAGGATGTGCTCCGGTTGACTCATCCTCTAAGTTTAGAGCCGCTGACGTGAAAATTCCACTGTTTATATACAATGTTTCAAAGGACACATCAGAAAAAGATATTGAAGATTATATTATGGGGAAAACTAGTATACTAGTGGCACCAGAAAAAGTACCCATGAAATATTCCAAGGAGTATGACTCATATAAGATCTATATCCCTAGAAGTAAGCTAGACATATTTGTAAAAGACGGTTTTTGGTCTAATGGGATTTTCTTTAGGAGGTATATAATATTTAAGGATAGGCAGAAGTATATAGTCGCAGAAAAAGAACGGAAAAATAAACATCAGGATGGGTGCGATAAACAAATCACTTAAAATATTGAGTTTTAATTGTAAGTCTGTAAAGAGATCAGTAGACTGTGTAAAAAGACTGTGTGACACGGCGGATATAGTTGCACTGCAGGAGACGTGGCTGCTACCTCACGATCTGGCCTATCTCAACGACATTCATTGCGAATTTGCGGCGGTGGGCGTCTCAGCGGTAGACACAGCGGATGGAGTGCTGCGGGGGAGGCCCTATGGTGGGGTAGCCCTTCTATGGCGGAAGAGCGCGTTTAGTGTCTTCGAAATTATTAAGTGTAATAGTGTGCGCATTTCTGCAATCAAATGTGTGAATCAGTGTCAGTCAATGTTAGTGTTCTCGGTATATATGCCCACAGACTGTCAGGACAACCTGCCTGAATTTACTGCGTGTCTCTCGAAAGTAAATGCGGTAATTGATGATTATAATATAGATACAGTCTTTATTTTGGGTGACTTCAATGCGCATCCGAGGGAATTGTTTTATAATGAAATGCTTGATTTCTGTGAGGAACAAAGTTGGTTATGTGCCGACGTAGAGTTGTTACCAAGTGATTTAAACACTTATACATACCTAAGTGAGGCTCATGGAAGTGTAAGGTGGTTAGATCACTGCCTAGTTACGTCAATGGCATTTCAAACAATTGAAAATATCAGGATATTGTATGAAGTGTCATGGTCAGACCACTATCCCTTAGAAGTTATGTGTAACCTTAAGAGTTTACCAAATAAAACTGTTTCATACAGCGATACTGGAAATAAAATATTATGGGGCGTAAGAAATAGGGACCAAATTTGTAAATATACGGAACTGTGCAACGGATCACTGCGTGGCATAGACTTTCCAGTGGAATTGCGGGAATGTTGTGACTATACATGTAACAATGCCGATCATAGACATATAATAGATAAGATGTACGCTAACATTAAGTCTATCTTGTGTAGTGCCTCCGCGAAAACCCGAACTGCCAGTAAAATAACTAAAAATAGGTATATTGTAGGGTGGAACAAGCACGTAGGAGACGCTCACAGGAAGGCTCGGCTTAGTTTTAGTAACTGGGTTCTACAGGGTAAGCCACGAGCAGGGCCACAGTATATAGATATGTGTGAAACACGAAAAGCGTTCAAGAAAAATTTGAAGTGGTGCCAGGATAACGCTGAGCAAATAAAAATGGATTTACTAGCCGCAAAACATAAGGCGAAGGATTTTAGTAGCTTTTGGAAAAAAACGGGGCAATTAAATCCTAAGCCGAGTGTTCCTTTGAGCGTCGACAGTGTAGTCGGGGATCAAAATATTGCGAATGTTTTTAGAGAGTTGTATACTTTGGAACCATTGCCGTGTGACTTGGGTAACTTGAACAAACCAGATGTCAGAACTGGTGAGTCCTACTGTCGGATTATGCCATCAGACGTGAGGAACGTCATAACGAAGATGAAGCGTGGAAAGTCACCAGGTCATGACTCTATAAGTATAGAACATCTACGCTATGCAGGTGTACATCTGCCCAGAGTCCTCAGTCTATTGTTTAATTTGTGTGTAGGGCATTCCTTTATTCCGGATGATATGATGAAAACTATAGTAGTTCCTATTATAAAGAACAAAACCGGAGATCCATCTGACAAGCATAATTACCGGCCGATATCATTGGCAACAACCATGGCGAAGGTTCTTGACAGTCTCGTGAACATGCAGTTGAACGAACACCTTCAAATACATGACTTGCAGTTTGGCTTCAGACCTAATCTGTCAACGGAAATGGCAGTCATGTGTCTAAAACAAACAGTTAGGTATTATACCGACAGGAATACACCTATATATGCGTGTTTTCTTGATCTCTCAAGGGCCTTCGATCGGGTGTCATGATATTCTTTGGCATAAACTGCTTGAAGAGACTACTGTGCCGAGGGAGTGGGTATCTCTCTTCAGATACTGGTATGATAATCAAAAGAATGCTGTCAAATGGGTCAACACGCATAGTCAAGAATATCATTTGAAATGCGGTGTGAGGCAAGGCGGATTGACTTCCCCGAGTCTGTTTAATTTATTTGTAAACCAGCTGATTGGTGGGCTCAGTAGAGCTAAGGTCGGTTGCTCAATTGATGGTGAAATGGTTAATAATATTAATTACGCAGATGACATGGTTTTATTGAGTCCATCAGTTAGTGGGCTTAGGAGGCTTTTGGGTATTTGTGAAGCTTATGCCCTGTCGCATGGACTCCAATATAATACTAGTAAGAGTGTTATCATGCTATACAAAGCAGGAAACAAGGCTCCCTCTAACGTGCCGCCAATTAAGATCGATGGGTCAGCACTCGTTAGGGTGTCCAAAGTAAAATATTTGGGTCACATGCTGACAGACCGGCTGCACGACGATGAGGACATAGAAAGGGAAAGGAGGGCGTTGGCAGTCCGCTGCAATATGCTGGCCCGCAGATTCGCACGCTGTACTACAGATGTAAAACTGTTACTTTTCAGAGCCTTCTGTCAGTCTTTTTACACGTGCAGTCTGTGGATCAGCTTTACGCGGCGGGCTTACAATGCCCTGCGTGTTCAGTACAACGACGCTCTGAGGGCAGTATTGAGGAAGCCACGGTACTGCAGTGCTTCCGAAATGTTTGCGGTTGCATCCATTGATGACTTCTTTTCCATTATACGGAAAAGAACTGCATCGATGATGAGTAGGGTCCGTGGTAGCACCAATGCTGTCCTGAGAACGTTAGCGTCCAAGATTGACAGCCCTTTTATCGTGTACTGGGCAGGTGTACACCTGCACAGGAATAGAAGATAATAATAATTGTGTTAATCTGTTTTGTTTACTAACAAATTACTAACACTTTTTTGTATTTATTTCTGTGTACTACTAACAACCCGTACTAACCCTAGTTTCGTAGTTAAATTATGGACTTATATCTGTCATTGTACATATTTGTCTGAAATAAAGATTAAATTAAAAAAAATATATATATAAGTTATGATATTATAGTAGTTATTAGTGTATCTAAAGTCTTCTTCGCCAATCATAATAATACAGAAGTCATCCATTGTGAAATTAAGCAGTTTTTTTCTTAGATCTTGAAGAAGATATTTTATGCCAACATTTGGAATGAGATAACGGCATACATCATAATTTTCCATGAAATATTTCTCTACCAATGGCAAAATATTTTGGTTTAGGTTGTTCGTGCTCAAAATACAGATTTTATTTCTATATAGATGGTGCTCTTTATTATGTGTCACGTGGGATTCCCTCTTATGGCTGGAATGTTGCATTTTGTCAGTAGACTTTTGTGACGTTTGGTCTTGTATCGTTTGTGGCATCATACTGCATTTTGTTAAATTACTTTCAATTATTTTTTGTTTATTTTTCATCTGAATGATCATAGTGTCATTTCTTTTTCTTTTTTTGATTGAGTGGGCGATGTAGTGACATTATTTGTGGATGTGCTGATACTATTATGGATTAATTTCTGATTTTCCTCTTTCAATAAGCTATTTTCGGATATGAGTGATTCTATAGTTTGACTAGCGGTGCATAGTTTTAAGGTAAGATCCTCGATCTGTCGTTTTAACTTTAAAGTAAGTTCCGATTCCTCTTCGCTGTCCGATAGTAATATACTCAATCTAGTGTCATCTAACGTTTGGTTCATACATTTGTCGTTGGTGTCATTCCGATCGGTTCGCAATGGTCTAAAGCCGGCGCCAGACATTGGGATCAAAGTTTGAGCACACATTTTCAAAACTTTGATCAAACTTTATGTGCGCAGATGTATCCGGCTAGACTTGTATTTCAAATGATTTACGGGCGCAGTTACCGCAAAGATGGCTGACAGAATAGACGACGATTTTGATGACTCCGTCAGTCTGTTTTATTTGAGTGCCTTTAATTTTTTTTTTCATTCTCATATTGTGAAAACTCCAAGAAGAAGGCGTGAATGGATGTCTACACTGTATCGTAAGAGAACACGGTAAGTTAAATACTTTGCAATTTTAAACATTGAATTTACTGAATTAATTATTAATTAACCATTTCATTTTTTTTTCAGTGGTTTCATGACTAATATGCTAGAAGATTTGATGCCTAGACCCGTAGGCTACTTCGATAATTTTTGCAGAATGTCTTGTGCTGATTTTGAAGTAATATTGCAAAGAATTTCTCCTTTAATTTCAAAGAAAGACACTAAATGGAGAACTGCTGTTCCTACAAAAATTCGATTAGCATTGACTTTAAGGTTTCTAGCAACAGGTGACAGCTATATGAGTCTGCAATACCTATTTAAAATTTCTCATCAACTTATTTCTACTATTGTATATGAAGTTTGTAATGTGCTGATTCGAGTTCTTCGCGATGAAGTGAAGGTGAGTACAAGAAAACTACATAGTAAATTCAACCATTTCTTTATTGTTCATGAAGTTAAAGAATAACGAATTAATAAATATAAAGATTAATAATCAAATTAGTGTGTTTTCATAATTAAATATGTCATTTTGTAATCAAAAGTTATCCGAATTTAGTAATCATTCAAGTGGTAATGTTTATCATCATCACTAATATCGGTACCACGGCATCGTTCATATGCTTCTTGAATTATATCTTTGTTATTTTTAGGGCGTATAGTGGTTTCCGAAATAATATTAATTTTCTTATTCTTAGGCACTTCTGGTTCCTGATTAAGACTGTTCATACTAAATGATGCTATATTATTATCATAATCACATGCGATGCTAGTATTTGTTATGTAACTTGGTTGCTGCGACACAGTTTGAGAATCAAATGATCGCCCCGGTATCTCATGAATTTCAGTCTGTATTCGTATGTCTCTTTCATATGGCGTTGGTGTTGATTGAATATCGTATTTTTTAATGGATTGAGATCTTAGTTTAAAATCGTTTGAAGCTGCTGGATATTGCCGTGTGGATGACCCCGGTAGAACATACTCTTGTGGTGTAACTGAAGATTGTTCAGACTGAGACGATCTAGGTACATAAATAGAATGTTGATTAACTGGAATAGGAAGCTGGTCATTATATGTTATCGGTGAACGTATCTCTTTTCCGATTTTCACAGTGAACCTAAATATTAAATTATCAATCTCGTTCATTAATATGAGTCGGTGATCTTCTTGTAGTGACTTAAGCTTTTCAGCGAGTAGTTGGCCGTATAAATCACATTCGCCGACTGCTTTCGTATTTTTGGATCTTTCTTTAATTAATGCAAATGCCTTATCCATCTGTTTTTTTGCAACTAGTACATCCTGCATTCGACACCGTCTTTTGGGAATCACAGAAGAATCAGACTGGTTTTCAGGAGTCTCACTTCGATTGCTTGATACAAGTGATTCAGATCTTACTGTATTTGAGTCCATGAAGTTACTTGATTCCGGTTCATGTGAACGGCCTCTCCGTTCAATACTCGAATCCGATCGCTCCTGCAATCATAATAAGTACTAAAATTAGGCATAAATTGTGCATTGTGAATGTAAAAAATGACAAAAATTATTAATTTCTGTTTCAGTTCTACGAATGAGTGGCTAATCAAAGCAGCTGGCTTTGAAACGCTATTTCCACATGCCCTGGGAGCTATAGATGGCAAGCATGTTGTGTTGGAATCGCCTATTCATAGTGCGTCTGAGTACATAAACTACAAAAAAGATTTTAGTAGACAGTGACTATTTTTTTATGTTTGCTGATGTGGGTTGCCAAGGTAGAATGAGCGACGGTGGTGTTTTAAGAAACAGTATATTATGGGATAAAATGAACGACAATACTCTAAAACTACCGAATCTCCGTCCGTTACCAGGAAGAAATGTAAATGTGCCATATGTGTTTGTGGCTGATAGTGCCTTTGCATTAAGTAATAATGTCATGAGACCGTACCCAGGACACCACCCTGAACAAAGTATGAAAAGAATTTTTAACCGAAAATTATCTAAGGCAAGAGTCAAGGTAGAACACGTTTTTGGTATAATGACGTCAGTGTTCAGAGTCTTCAAAAAGCCCATGCTTCTCCAACCAGATAAAGCTTCAATTGTTACTATGGCATGTATATATTTACATAATTTTTTGAGAAAAAGCAGAACTTCATCCCATTTTTATTCACCACCAGAGTCGTTTGATCGAATAATTAACAATGTTTTAATGCCTGGAATCTGGCGAAATGAAGACCCACCTACAGGTCTCATTCTGCTTACATCAATTCCTAGAAGAGGATCAATTTCTGCACAAAAAATTCAGGAGGAGTTCGCAGAGTACTTACAATCAAGAAATTAATTTTAATAATTCGACACTTGCATGCAACAACATCGTAACTCACTTTGAGCAACTTTACAGGAGAGCGCGTCAAAGATTTTAAAAAATCCTACAGATTTCGGTTAAGGGTCGTAGCACACTTATCAAAACGGAAAGGGATCGTAACCGCCTCGCCAATAATAACAAAAAATTTTACTTGTTTTACAATGTAATTTAGTAATTTGGTGAGCATGAGCAATGTTGACAATGATGTGCAATTAAATTTACTCTTTTATGAACTTCAGTGGACACTCACGATGTATTTACATAAAAAAAATCTTTATTTAAAGGACTAGAGGCACCGAAGTGAGTGCAAAAAATTCTCCATTTTTTGTAGAGTAAGAATATGATTGTAACTCAAAATCGCCAAAAAGTGAGTTACGATGTTGTTGCATGCAGGTGTCGAATTGTCGATATGATTTTGAATCAGTAAAATTGTAAATATATCATTTTTAAATAAAGCATTTTTACATTAAATAATTGGTTTTTAATAATATTATGAAATAACTTATCTGTCTATTTACTCACCTCAGTGCATAATGTTGGATGATAATCGTATACGGAACCCATATAATTGTGCATCGCATCGAACGCGAACCACGTTGGTTTAAAAATCTCATCTGTTCCTGAGCCTGTTTTTGTTGAGTCTTTAATCTTTTTCAAATTATCTCTGTACTGTGTTAGTAGGCAGCACGAGCCGTAAACCGATCGCACATAAGTCTTGTGCTCACAACGCCTGATCATATTTTGCAAGCAAAACACATTCGTGCTAAACATAAGTATTAAAAAGGATTCATGTTTTTACCTTAACTTTAATTGGAATTTATTAATTGGAATAAATGAACCATCTCATAAAATGAACGAACGATATAATATCTAGGTATACCAACTTAGATAAACTCTGAACATTAGAAGAAAGAACCAAGAAATCTAATAAAGACAATGCTGAGAGAAATTATCAACAGTGATCATCTATAGGGTGAATTTAATTGGATGGTTGTAACTAGGAGTGGACGTGAAAAATAATGTTTTATTATATGTGAAGAACCCCAGGACTAGGGTTCTTCATATGGTCCTTCGGAGTCGGATGTGACAAAGGGCAGTTCCAGCGAAATCAGGTGTTTTCTCCTAGTCGGACAGAGAAACATCATCCTCATATACTTCGGCTGTTTGGTAACGGATGGAGAGAAGACGATAGCATCTACACCGAAACTAATTGCGGATTGTATGGAGGACGGACGCGGCACATATAGCAGCAGAAAGCAAGTTGCAGACGAATAAGGTCGTAAGGAAGTGAGTGATAGTGCCTGAAATCGTGAGTACTTTGTGATTTCTAATTTGCCAAACTAAAGTGAACTTTATTGCTTAGAAGAATTTAACTTTAACTTTTGTTGTGTAAAATGTAACTTTGTGGAATTCTTGTATGTAATTTTAAAGTTAATTAGTTAAATAGTATAAAGTTAATTTTAAGCGAAATTTGGTTCAGACGGGGAACCTATGCCCGATTTTGACTAGAATTTGAATAAGTTAAAACACTTGTTTTCATTAATTTGTAAAATTTTCCGAAAATTGTAGAACAAAAATTTTCTAACTTTTAAAAAATATTATCTTGTAATTATTAATGGTAAAAATTCTATTCTTTGAGCACTAAACATTTTGTCAATTTGGCAGATTTCAATCAAACATTAATTTTGCAAAATTCAACTGTAATTATTTTAATTGTTTGATTAATAACTTTAAAGATGTCTGTACAATAGCTTGTTAAGATTCAAGATGATATTCATGCCCTTATGTTTCTTATTTCAAAACGTCGCCTAAAGACAGGATAACCAAGCAATACTTAGAAACTAGATTGGAAAATATTGAAGAGTTGTGGACACAGTTTAGTTTAACACATACCCAGATTATAAAAGATTTTGATTCTACAGAACTACTAGCTTCATCCTACACCGTAAATGACATTTATTTTAACATGGAAGACTTGTATTTAGATTTGAAATGTGAGCTTAAAACAGCATTAAATCAATTTAAGGGAAATGATGTATCACCGATTTTAGGATCACTAGCAAGTAATATTTCAGATTCTAAAAACATGTTTACAAAGTTGCCAAGAATAACCATTCCATTGTTTTCGGGTAAATATATTGAATGGCCAACTTTCAGGGATTTGTTCGTTTCCGCAATACATAAAAATGATACCCTAGATAAAGTTAAAAAATTACATTATTTAAAAAGTTACTTAATAAGGGAAGCCGAACAACTTCTTCATCATATACCAATTTCAGAGTCTAATTATGACAGATGCTGGGCTCAAATTGAGGCTAGGTATACCAATAAAAAATATTTGTCTCACTGTATTTTAAATAGGTTACTGAGTCTGAAACACATAGTTCAAGAGTCATCTAGCGCTTTGAAAGAGTTGATGGATACAGCTTCAGATTGCTTTAATGCACTCACTAATTTAGAAATCGATGTAACTTCACGGGATATCTTAATAATTCATATAATTACATTGAAACTAGATGCAGATAGTAGGAAAGATTGGGAATTAAGGGTTACTAGTAGCACAGATTCAAATCAACTTCCCACATTTGAGCAGTTTAAAGAATTTTTAACCAGCAGATATAAGGCATTTGAGTTTATAGAGACTAAACCAGTTAAAAATAATATAAATAGTGTAAGCAAAGCGAAAGCGTTCCACGCAGTAGCTATGGTTTGTAAATTCTGTAAAGACGATCATAAAATAGGAAATTGTAAACAATTTGACATAAAACACTCACGCACAAATGTTGATAGTCGACGAAAATGTGTACAGAATAACAATTTATGTTTTAATTGTATGGGGCACAATCACTCTGCTTGATTTTGTAGATGTACAGTCTCTTGTCGAATTTGCAAGCGTAGACATCACTCTTTATTAAACTCTAACGGTGAACAGGAGTGTGTAAGAGATAGAAGTGATTCATCTAGTGATAGAGTGTCAGAGGTGAATGAACAAAATCATTTTGTTAGGAAAGAAGCAAAACGGGAGGTCGTTTCATGTTTTTCGAAGGGCATAGAAAATGAGCAAGTTTTATAAGCAACGGCTTTAGTGAAAGCTGTATCGAAAAACGGAGTTGGGTATACGAACCTTGTTAGATCAAGGTTTTCAAGCCTTTTTCATAACAGAAAATATGGTGCATAGTTTAGGGTTACGCATAAAGCCAGCTAAGGCTTTAATTGTTGGCCTAGGTGTAAATAGTAAGTTATGTATTAATTCGGATGTTGAGGTTAAGATTCAATCCAGGGTTGATCCATCGATTTAATTTGTAGTCATAGCTTATGTTCTGAAATCGATTACTTCCGTATTACCTGCGAGGGAATCGGTATATTTAGATTGGGCACAAGTTAACGGAATAGAATTAGCGGATTCTGGATATCATAAACCGGATAAAGTAAATTTATTGTTAGGAGCAGAAATTTACAGCCAAATTTTGCGAACTGGATTAAAAAGAGCCGCTGATGGAAGCTCTGTTGCTCAGTGTACCTCCTTGGGATGGACTCTATCGGAAACTGTTGCGTCAGCTGCAAAACGTACATCAAACATTGCTGTGATGTATGCTTCAGGTTTATGAACATTCAAAAATGTCCAAAAAAATTGGGATTTAAAGAAAGTACCCAGCCCAAATGAAACACGCATACTTACAAAACCATTAACCAAATGCGAAGACATACTTAGAGCGATGCAGAAAAGAGCTTTCATACATTGATGCATTGATGGACATGCTACAAGTTTCATCGTTTAACTTACATCCTTGTTATTCTTCATATGTCCATCCTTAGTTTCTTGGCAGAGTGTGTAACTAAACATGGGTCATGTCACGTTACTTATAGTAGGATTCAAATCATTTTATTTATTTCCACTTTATTGTTCGCTTTGATCTTATTTATCATTTCAAGCCTGAGCAAAATTCCCAAAGATTTGTTAAAAATAACTCCATCTTTGGAATTATTAGGAACTAATAAGAGAATTTCATAACGCCAAACAATGCGCCCGAGTCGTTACTAGTAGAACTTCGGTTTATGTTATAATAAAGTTGCATTTATTTTATTTATTTCCACTTTATTGCTCGCTTTGATTTTATAATCTATATTTTATTCATGAGTAGGAACTCTCAAACATTTGTATAAAATAACTCCATCTCTGTAATCATTGGGAACTAATAGTCGTTAGTATTTTAATTTATGAAATAGTCTTGAAGAAAATCAATAGATGCCGCTAGTCCTGACGACAAACGTTTGCCGATTTAAAAAGCAAAGAAATAATTTTATTCTAATAAAAACTCGATTAATTAATTAATTTATATTTATTTAGTAAAAGTCACGAATGAATTATGGTTCCTCGTAGAACTTCAGTTTAGGTTTTAATAAATTTAGAGAAGTGGGTATTTGTTTATGGGTATAAATAGTATATATATATATAGGTATATGTAGTATATATAGCTCAACGTTAGCGCAATGTCGAATGAATATTTTAATATTTAGTTTGTATGAAAATGAAATTATTTTCTACGAGCTGATATCTTTTAGTAAATGATTAAAACTATAAAGAAGGTAATATCAGAAGACGTGTGACGTAAACAAATTAACTTAAATTAATCGTTTTGGTACTTTATTATAAAAATATGTAGAATCTGATGATAAATCAATTGTAAAATGACCACAAATGCTCTTATTATAGCTATATTACACAATAGTGTACTTTTAAAGACCAATAGCATTCATTTGGCAAAGTTAAATAATAAAATTTCTCCAATAGTGTCTAAATGATACAAAGTAGTTAACTGACGTCTAAATACTAAGTTTTCACCATAAATTTTAAATCAAATTATGAAATTATTAATCGAGAATTTTTGTTACACCTTAACATTTCCGGTTACGTGTGTTAAACTACCTTCACTTTTCAATAAAATAAAAGGTTAGCGCAATGTCTAGCAGCCTATAAAAAGAATTGATGGGAAGCTTCGAGGAGTTTTTACTTGTGGTTACTCGCGAAGAGCGGAGGCTCTCGGCCAGCCAGTATCAGTGAACATGGAAGAAGTTTTATTTAACAGTGAAGAGAGTACGGGCTCTCATAGTTAGGCAGTCGTTCTGTCGGTCGAGTCTTTGAGTTCTTTCGAGAAAATACGGAATATTAACATATGAAAATAATTGGTTTGTTCTTTTCAAGGCGAAGTTGATCGTGCTTTCTCTTTGTAATTAAGGAGACGGCATGGGCGATTTTGCATTGGGAGAATTCACCAGTATGTATTAGAGTAAATTTAAAGTAACCTCTAAAGTAAAAGTACCTCGTGTTGAGTGTGAGTGGTGAATCTTTATTTTATGAGAAGAAACCTGTAAGTACTTTTATTATATTATTTAAAAGGCACCTGATGGTCTAATGCTGCACTGAAGAACTTTTGACATCTGTGAAATTCATAACACGTGTTGTTTTGTGTGATTTATACTTTGTGGTCGGACGATCATCGTGGCCTGGTTGGTGGTGCTCCTGCCAGCGGGGCTGGTGGTCCTGGGTTCGAGTCCCGGTGGGTGCAGGTATTTGTGTGTTGAGCGCGAGTGTTTGTTTCTGGGTCGTGGATGTTTTCTATGTATTTAAGTGTTTGTCTGTCTATATGGGTGTGTGTGACGTTGTATCAACATATTATTATATTATTATACAACATATTGGTTGTTGAAAATACGCCCAACGTGTGTTATATTCAAATATTATGGTGACAATATGCGCGTTTTGACGGTTAAATATTTTGAACGGTTTATTTAGCATTCTATGGATGTAGGGGCAAGTGTCACATACACGTATTAACCTTTTTAATTACTGTGATTTCTACGGCTAGGTAGGACCAGGTACAATATTAGGTAGGATAATCGGGAAATAATCACTTCATACTAAGACGTGACATGTAGGTATTTGAAAATCAACGTGTTAATTCTTATTTAGAAATTCCTTTGTTTAAAACTGTGTGGCGCCACATTATTGTAGGTAGGAGCAGACACTAAATAATTATCGTTTTCGCAGTAATGTGTTTGATGCTGACAATATTTTGTTTATAACAGTTTTGGAGTTCATTTGAAAAGTAATTATTGAATATTTCTTAGTTTTATTGATCTGATGGCTGGGTGATCCATGTTGGAGCAAAGTTGCAGTTATAAAATAATTTCCTGATAATGGCTACGGAAACAGTTGTGCGCTTCATCATGTGTCTCGCCTAGAGCATGGCAACTAAAGTGACCACTCTGTGAACAGGTGGAATCTTATCTTCGGAGACCGTGTGAATGTGCGAATTGTTGTTGGAGATTTCGTCGAGATATTTATCAGGAGATTAAATCTACGGTGTTTCGTCGTTGCTGTTTGCGTGGAATACCCCAGTTATTAGTTCAGTATTTAATGTGATATTTTGAGTTTGTAATATGATCGAAGTGTGTCAGTTTCGAATGAGAGCTGTTGGTTATAATAAACTAAGGAGAATTTATATAAATGTTTGAAGAAATTATGGTAGGTATTAGAGAAATTAATCGTTCGTACTAATAGATTTTCATGTAGTATTATATTTTAAATAATAGGGATTATAGGGTTAGGTAGATCTAGGTACAATATTAGGTAGTAGATATTTGAAAATCGATTGTTGATTTTTACTTGAAAGTTCCTTTAGTGGGAATTGTACGGCGCGTTGTAGGAGGTACGAGTAACCAAATAATTATCAATTTGGCGGTGGTGTTTGAAGCTGAAAATATTTTGATTTAAAATAACTTTGTTGGAGTTCATTGAAAAGTAATTGTTAAACATTACTTATGTTTGATAAGCTGATGGCTGGGTGGTCTATGGCGGAGCAAAGTTCCAGTTACAAATTAATATCCTGATATTGCTGCAGAAACAGTTGTATATTTCATCATGTGTCTCGCCTAGAGCATGGCAAATAAAGTGACCACTCTGTGAACAGGTGGAATCTTATCTTCGGAGACCGTGTGAATGTTGGATTTGTTGTTGGAGATTTCGTCGAGATATTTATCAGGAGATTAAATCTACGGTGTTTCGTCGTTGCTGTTTGCGTGGAATACCCCAGTTATTAGTTCAGTATTTAATGTGATATTTTGAGTTTGTAATATGATCGAAGTGTGTCAGTTTCGAATGAGAGCTGTTGGTTATAATAAACTAAGAAGAATTTATATAAATGTTTGAAGAAATTATGGTAGGTATTAGAGAAATTAATCGTTCGTACTAATAGATTTTCATGTAGTATTATATTTTAAATAATAGGGAATATAGGGTTAGGTAGATCTAGGTACAATATTAGGTAGTAGATATTTGAAAATCGATTGTTGATTTTTACTTGAAAGTTCCTTTAGTGGGAATTGTACGGCGCGTTGTAGGAGGTACGAGTAACCCAATAATTATCAATTTGGCGGTGGTGTTTGAAGCTGAAAATATTTTGATTTAAAATAACTTTGTTGGAGTTCATTGAAAAGTAATTGTTAAACATTACTTATGTTTGATAAGCTGATGGCTGGGTGGCCTATGGCGGAGCAAAGTTCCAGTTACAAATTAATATCCTGATATTGCTGCAGAAACAGTTGTATATTTCATCATGTGTCTCGCCTAGAGAATGGCACATTGACTACTGATAATGACTGACTGTTAGAGTTGAAAAAAGAGAATGCCCTCTTGTCCCATATTTATCGATGCTGAGTTTATTTTTGATGAGTCCCATATTAAGACCATCAGCGGTCCAGTCCGGAAGATGGATGCCCAAGTATGGTGGATGAGTCCAATTGGTTTCAGCGACGGCGGTGCTGGGACTCTCGAGCCGGAAAACACAAGTAGCTCGAGCCGGAATACATCAAACTTAATTAATAAACTTATAAACTTTTATGTTGATCAAACATTTCTGTTCACGTTCTCACATCTTATACATATACGCTGTATTTATGGATTTATTTTATAATTATATTCTGACATGACTTGCTCTCGTGATACTCGTCGTACTCTTGGTACTCGTGTAACTTTAATTATTATATGTCTATTACATAAGCTGACAGTAGGCTAGTTTGCTGCATCAATTTTGACTGTAGGAAAATATAAAGGACATTCACAACATCATCGTATATCGTTATTTATTTCCATGTTCGTAAAATTGTATGATTAAGCCTTATTTAGATTTTACTAGAGGATATTGTCAAATATTAACTAATATTTGGAATTAAGTTCTACTAATTAGTGTAGTTTATAAATAGGAATCCTTTTCTCCTTTTAATAGAACTGGGGTTATTATCGGCCATGACGTATTACTGATCACTAGACGAATCACGGGTCCAAGTATGATTTCAATTGATTGAGTCTCCGATGCAATCTAATGCAATCCAATCCAATACAGTCTAATACAAGCTTTCACAATTCAATACACTTACGCATAGGTTATTATTAATTAGTTATTATTACTTCAATTAAGTTATGTATTCCTTTTAGATTTTTGTCATTAGCATTAGAAGGGGTTTTTATTAGTAGGGGGGTAGTTACAAGTGGTTGAAAAGCATCCAGAGCTAAGTGTAAGTTAAATGTGTTTTGTCTATTACTAAAGTTGTCATGTACCTATTCATCATCATCATCTTGACCCACCAATACGCCAGTGGGTCTGGTTTCCGCACTTAGTCCCGATGTGGACCATTGTACGTAAGCCACGGTGGCCTTTACTCCATCCAGCCCACCTCCTTCCAGAAGCATATTAGGTCTCCCAAACTTCTCAGGGCCTTCGGAAGAGTTCTTGGTGAGCCCAAGGTTTCTCTCCGGATTTTCACGATGCCTGTGCACTCGAGGAGCACATGCGCGACCGTTTCGTCAGCGTCCATGCACGCTCTGCACAGAGGGCTGTCAGTTATGCCAATAGTGTGAAAGTGATTGTTGAGTGAGCAGTGTCCAGTGATGGTCCCCACCACAACTCGTAGGCTTTTCCTGTTAAACCGTAGTAGACGCCACTTCAGCTTACCATCCAGACATGGCATTGCTTCTTTGGATTGTCTACAGCCCGATGCTGAGGACCACCAGATCTCGGACTGTGTGTGTGTGTGTTTTTTTGTAACCATCTACGTATTTGAGTGAAGGGTCATGTACCTATTATTTTAAGACCTGATTGACATTGTGGAATGTAAATAAAACAACGTTTGCCGGGTCAGCTAGTTGTAATAATTATGTATAATATCTACTAGGCACACCACACTTAAGTTTGTACATACTTGTAGGTAGATAGGATTATATCTAATTACAAAACGTTACATTAAATAAGCAGGCACGCATAGCAGTGCTATCTGTTGGGTCCGTACTACATACACAATAATATTAGGTACCAACTTATACCTGTATTTTTTGTTATAATTAGTTAATTTAGTTTAATGATATTTCCCTAAATTTTTAGGACAGGTCGGTATTACTTACCAATTTTTCTAGGTAAATAAAACTATCAGAAGTACCCTAAACCAGCGAGCATGTATGAAGAATATAATGACAGTAATCGAGGCAAAAGACGTGTGCAAAGATCGTGACAAATGGAAATCCGTTGTCTCTGCCTACCCCTCTGGGAAACAGGCGTGAGTCTATGTATGTATGTATATATGTAAATAAAACTAAACAGTTCTAGGTAAATGGACAATGCCCTAAAAAGTTTGATGTTCATGAGAATGTCGATAATTATGTATACTTATACTTTTTGCGGCATAAATGGCCGTATATTTTTTGTGTTTGATTTTTTACAGCTTCAAGGGACTTTAGATCTGAGTATATGGTTTTAATTTCAACTCGGTACCTCCACGCGTCCCCGAGATAAAGGTTCGTCAGCCAGACGGACGGACAACTAAGTAAACCTAAAAGGGATCCGTTTTATCCATTGGAAGTACGGAACCCTGAAACCGGCGCTTATCACGCAATACCAAGGTATGTCCTCCGTCAATGGCGACTCCAGCGGCGGCGCTTGTCATCCCAGTATTCTTAAGAATGAGGCTCTAATTTATGATGAAATGATGAGAAACAGCAGTGGTTATAAAATGAAACATTTACACTATCGATGGTAATTTCATAAATCAATTTCTATTTTCAATTTTGATTCTGTATCCTGCAGATGGCCTCAAAATTAAATCCATTTTATATTTTATATTGGTGAGGTCAGCAGTTATCTTGTAACGCCTCAGTAGGTGTACCATATTGATCTTCATGTTCGCCATCGCAAAGGTTTTACCTGAAAATATACATAAAATATATTTAAAAACTGTTTAATATTTGTATGGTTATTAATATATGGATCAATAATAAGCGACTTCTCCCTAAAAAACCGTTGGAGGGGTACTAAAAGTAGGCTAGTGAAGTGCTGAAAGCCGATTAGCAATATCGATATCAATGTCGACAAAAGACCTAAAAATTATCAATCAAAATCATATAGAGTTCGTTATACAATCATATTTACAAATCAGATCCTCTTCTTCTGGGTCAGCGCAACTGATATAGTCAAAATAACAAAAATGCTCGGAGGATGTCCTAGTAACAAATTCCAAAACTATCCTAAGGCCTCTGCCTCGAATTTAGCGGGCAGCGGGGCGGCGGCGGTGGCGGTGCGGGAGCGGCAGGATCTTATGCCTAAAATCAAACGGACCGGTTCTCGAAAACAGCGGCGCGGGGGCGGGCAACGAGCGGTGCACTCCAGTCAAGCGGTGACTGCCCGCGCCGCCGCCGCCGCCGCCCCGCTGCCCGCTAAATTCGAGGCAGAGACCTAAGAGTAATATTCGTGTTACTATTGTGTTAAAGAGTAAAGTATTGCTCTTAGGAATTCTATCATTGAATTTCTCTAGAATACCAAAAAAGGGGTTAATATTGATGATTTGGTAAAATACGTCCAAATTTGAGATGACTTGTTATATAAAAGTTTATAATTTTTTGGAAGTTAGAAAAGGTCACTAGTGCAATGAGAGGAAATCTTATTACATCTTGTTGCAGTGTCTGCTACCGGAAATGGAAATGTAATGGTATATCCCATAAAAAGAAACTTCAAGCCCTATATGGCTTATGGAGCACCATCAGGAATCTTAGGACTTACTTAACCAACTGGGTGGATGACTGGAGATATCATGGTCTTATGGCTATGCGTTGATAGAGCAGTCAATCAGGCCATCTCTCTTTCAAATACAGTTAGTTACCTATACAGTTCCTTCTTCCCCAACTGAATCCACCAAAAGCGTTTGAATCTATCGGCAGTGTGTCAGGGTTGAGCCATCGCTCAGGCTTGAACTCCGCGCGGTCCGGGCCCCAACACTCGTGGCGATGAGTGCCATATGACAACATTGCGCAATGGCTGCCGGCTCGCATTGTGTAATTCTCTGTAATAATACCAGTATCTGTGTATATTTCAATTTAATTTGCAATCACTTGCAAATTTATTTATTTTATGATTTCTTTTACAGGTAGCCTACCTTTAAAAGAAATTAAGAGCCATCTGATGGATCTTAAAATATATATATATATATATATATATATATATATATATATATATATATATATATATATATATATATATATATATATATATATATATATATATATATATATATATATATATATATATATATATATATATATTATGAAAGCTAGAATAATTTTACGAACGTTGCAACGTAATTATGCAATTTTATCGAAGAGTCCTGGGATCTGTGAGATCCACAAACATATATTTTAGGTCAGCTTCTAAAGCATCTTTTCGTACACAATGACGCATCATGCATCGTAGCGCGTAATGTGATGTCATGTAGTCTAATGTCATGTAGTCTTCTTACGTTGTTGAAAGTATCTGTATTTGTATAGAAAACACGCGTAGTGCAACACACAGAAAACGCAGTCACGCGCAGTGTTGCAGATCACGCGCCTACATGCAGAGAAACATGCAACACTGCGCGTGTGTGCGGGGCGAGACGCAAGGTATGGAACACCAAGCCCCGCAGTGCTTGCGTGAAATTGGAATGGCTTGACGTGTATATTTGTCACCACAGCCAACAGCATGGAATGAAATGAGTCAAAGCCGCTTTGAATCCACAAAATGCATAATCGCGCCTTTGTCCGTAAAAAACCCGCACGATGATGCAGATTTGCACTCCCGCAAGTACGCGCGTGTGTGTTAATCGCCTTATAGGACATTTAAGTTTTTTTAGTAAATAAATAAATATATCCAGTGAGATTACGAGTGTAGGTGAGACTACTGAGATTACTGGATGTATCACCCATCTAGCATTACTGGACTTCGATTTTCATGCTAACTTCGATAAAATTGGAGTTACTAATTGGGATAACTATACTCAAAAACAGTACAGCGCCCTACGAGTCCAATTGAACAATGGCCTACAGGATGTTGTTGGGGCTGCCTCGGTCTGCAGTGCGTCGGGGATGTTCGCTGAGGCACTTTTATGCGAGGATGCGAAAACGGTGCACATCTCTGGTGCGTAGGGTCCACGCCAGCTCCAACACCATCCTGAGGATGATGGCTGAGAGGTTTGACAGTCACTACGTTAACCATGGTGACAATAACAAGTTAAATGAATTAAGGACAAACATATTTCATATTATTCAATTTCATACAATTCAATAATCCAATAATTTATATATTAGTACTCTCTCACTTTTTAATATATTTTTTTTAAATTATTTAAAATATTACTACTCTCTCACTTTATAATTATCAATAGCCGGGCCGTGTTGAAACCGGTAGTAGAGACACCCCACTGAGTTTGTTTCGCTGGGTCTTCTCAGTTGGGGCGCATTGGATCCGGTGGTAGCATTAAAGCGCGACCGTCGTTATAAACACAAGGTCCGCCATACTAATAACATTTAATTCGTACCTTAATATAGACAGAACCATTCTGACAATATGTCGTGTAAAAATATCTAAAATTAAAAAATTTTGATAATTAAACCTACACGTCATGATCCTTGACAATAACTTAATTTAAGTTAGCTAAATATCGTTACTATTATAAAATAAATCTTATTGTAAATTATTTCCTACAATCCGTGTACCTAAATATCTATTTGTACCTAGAAATAATTATAAATTAATTATATATTACTACGAACATGTTCTGACTATTTACAGGCGCTTTTTTAAAGTCTACGTCAATAAAAACCTTTTTTATTTTATTTTATTTTAATATGTTACTTAATTTTAATTTATTGACTTTGCCAATTTAATTATAAAATTTTAATGTAATTTTGTGTTGTGTTTTGTCTTATTTTTCTAAGTTAAATTCAATGTAAGTACTTATATGCTACCAATATGATCCATTTGTTTGATTGAAATAAAGAATAATAATAATAATAGTCTGAACCTAAATTCATTTCTATATGACACATATATAGACATCTTTAAAAAGTTAATGAAATAGTTATTAATAAAATTGACTCTGATCTCATTTACTCACTGAGCTTGACATCTTTGTCAACATATCTCAACAATATGGGCGAGCCTGAAATGTAGCGCAAACCTTCCTTAATAGTCGCCTCTGTATAGACCAGTTTGTTTAAGTCATAATTCTCCACGTCTCGGTCCTTGCCCAGTATATCCATAATCCTAAAATAGGTTACAAAATTACAATATATATATATATATATATATTTATATCCTGGGACATTATTCACACACGGCCATCTGATCCCAAACTAAGCAGAGCTTGTACTATGGAAACCAGATATAGAACCAGATTCCCGGGTGGGAATCGATCCCACGACCTCCGGCGTGAAAGGCAGGGTATCTACCAACCACGCCACCAGGCCCGTCATAATTATCAGACACTCGACACGGCTCACAATGGAGATCCGGTGCACCAATTTTTCCCCGGACGATCTTACACGTTACTACAAGTTGATGTGTATTCCGCCTGACTTCCAACGAATCATGTCTCAGACATTATAATAGTCTTTGTATATATGCCCCATATTGGCACTTATTTACACAGCAGTTCAGGACCGCCTAATGTGGAGATCTTTCGGCTGATATGATGATGACGAGGCTCTTATTTATGTATTATTAGCATGTAGTGTAGGTATATAGAAATTTACACATTCTATGTTCGTTTCTTATTAGTTCCTCCTCTCGCAGGTTTGTGGGAAGAGATTTCTATTGAAATAAGCACCTTTGTGCAATATTTTTTCTTGTTATTTATTCTTATAATTTTTTTGTGTGTACATAAATGATTAAATAAATAACTAAAACAGTTCCTCAGGCATGGGATGAAAGTAATTTGATGGTTAGATATTTATAAAAACATTTCTATTTTACACCAATACATTATTCTTAAATCATTGTACATCTACTACAGGTAAGTTTTTCACAGTTGAGAGCGATGCAAAATTATTATATAATTATCAATTACTACTACGACTATGAATGATGTACTCATTATCTCAGATCTACTACGACTATGAATCATGCGTGCGGTTAAATTACTACTACGACTATGAATGATGTACACATATCATTCATAGTCGTAGTAGTAAATTAACCGCACGCATGAAAGACAAAATAGAATTGTACACAACAGCAATAAGGGCCTCTTCTACAGCGGAGGATTTAAAAGAAAAATAGTACTAGATGCTGTCAGCTATCTTAACCTAAACTAAAACCCATAAAATTGAGCATCTTCCTTAATTTCATTATTTGCACGGCAGTAGCCATTCATTATAAGAATCGTTTGTTAGTTTCTTGTATAAATTTCAAGATTTCTCACTCAGTCGCCAACTCACTCATCTTCCCGCGTGCCAATGAATTTAGTCAGCATTTTGTCACATAGTAAGTCAAAAGCGACTGTTTACGAATGTATGACCACCAATCCATTTTAGTTACCTGTACTCAATTATTCAAGTTAAAGTTGGATACGCTATGCTCCATTATTTGGCTCGGTCGCTTCTGATATTCATTTAATTGTCTATTTTTATATACATACTAGCTGTGCCCTGCGGATTTACCCGCGTTAAACTTTATAAATTATCACAGCTCCTCCCCCGTAGGTGATAGCGTGATAATATCGTCCCCGTAGTTGGAAAATTAAATAAGTCCGATTTTGGCGATTTTGACTTTTTCCTATTTTCCAAACACTTAAAACATGCCGCACATTTGGGCCTTGCAGGCATTTTCGTATCTTATTCAGTTCCAAAAATATTGCCATTTTTGTCAGACAGATGGAATAATAAATATCTTCATGCAAACACATTTTTTTTAAAGGAAAAATAAATAACTCAGTAAATTAATCAATAACTGTGGTCAATGATAAGTTAAATGTCAAATAAATTAAATAACTTGAGTTGTTGAATTTTTCCTCAACTAGGAAAACTAAATAACTCTATTTATTCAATTTTGTTATTCAGAATTCTGATATAACGTAACTAATTTATAAATATTTGATGTTATTTATTTCTTCTACAACTAGATAATGATTAATTATAAGATGCTAGGCAAATCAAAATTAAATAACTTAAGTTGCCATCGGAGGAAAACAGAGGGTCAAGTCCCATTTCAGGTATCGAACCAATGCCGCTTTCGACAGATGAGAACCTTTTTAGGGTTCCGTAGCCAAATGTCAAAAAACGGAACCCATATAAATTCGTCATGTCTGTCTGTCTGTCTGTCCGTCCGTATGTCACAGCCACGTTTTTCCGTAACTATAAGAGCTGTACTGTTGAAAGGAGAAGGAAACTTCTGGGCCCAGTAGTTAACTAGTTGAAATGTGGATTAAAAAAACCGTTATATTTTTCTAAAGGAAATCACAAAATATCGTATTATGTTTCTATCCAAGAAGCGAGAAAACTTAAATTAAGTTATGAAACGAAATAATCGATTAAATAATGACAAATTGCTCGCAATCGACTAAGAATAAATCGGTAAAATCTCAGAATATGTTTGAAAATCAAGTGACAAGTGTTTTTCGCGGAATCGATTCATAGCGGATCGTATTCCATTAATTTTTCTTCGGGCAACACTTCTCTGCCTGACAGCTTTTACATGCTCTTTGACTGTCACTCGTTCGTTGTCTTTCGTTTTAAGTGCGCACGTATTTTCCATGTTTTATTTATGGTTTTCTTCGACTGTAGTGACTGCCCGGGGCGCGGGGGATCCAAACTTGCCAGATCTACGACATGCCACACTCTCCATGCATAAAACCATAACACAACCGAAGCCATTCAACAATATTTTGTAAAAAACTACAATGTCATAATTTAACCTCACTTTTACTTTACTTCATATAACCTGATTCCTGGATAGGCAAATTTCACCAAAATTTCAGTGTCTTGTTATTATATCCTCGCATAAATAAGGCTAGTTTGATTCAGTTAACACCTGGGCCCAGGAATGTATGGAGTCATTACCTTCTCCTTTGGTACGTAGATGTATTCAGTGAACCGCATTAAAATTTTCACACAAAAATAGAAAACGAACAATAATTTTGGGGGTTCCCTATACATAGAACTGAAACCTAAAATTTTTTTTTTCATCGCACTCATATTGTGGGGTATCTATGGATAGGTTTCCAAAATTGCTATTGAAGTTTCTTATATCATTTTTTTCTAAACTAAATAGTTTGCGCGAGAGACACTTCCAAAGTGGTAAAATGAGTGCCCCCCCCCCCTATAACTAGTTGTAGTTTTTTTTTAATACGTCATAAATCGTAAACCCAATTTAACTTTCATTTAATCAACTGAAATACTTGCTGCTACGGAACCCTTCATGGGCGAGTCCAACTCGTACTTGGCAGGTTTTTTCTGATTCTGGTTCTACATGGATTGGTGTGGGGCAATGGGGCTACAGTGGGGCAATTTGGAACTGGAGACCGGATGTTGACTGGGGCCAGATGTTGGCCGACTTCATGGAGAAGGAGAGACTCTTTATGATGAATTCCTTCTTCAGGAAGCCGTATCAGCGCAAATGGAACTGGGTGAGCCCCGATGGCAAAAACCAAAATGAGACAGACTTTATCTTGTCGACGAGACGACAAATGTTCAATGTGATCAATGCGGTTAAAACCGGGAGCGATCACAGACTGGTGAGAGGCTCATTGAACCTTAATGTCAAGTTCCAGAGATCTCGACTGATAAAGTCTACGCTCGGACTTTTACCTATCCACGCCCAAAACCCCGAACCATTTCAGCTCGAACTGCAAAACCGTTTCGAATACCTAGCAGACTGCAAGGAAGTGGACTCACACTACGACAGGCTCGTAGAAGCTGTCCATACGACTGGATCTAAGGTCTTCAAGGCCCGCCGTACAAACAATACTAAAAAGATATCTGACTTAACTGAGCTATGTTTACAAGTTGTTTTCGAGGGTCATTACGAATCGTCTCGCACGCAAGTTTGATGACTTCCAGCTTCCCGAACAAACCGGTTTCCGAAAAGGCTTTAGCACCATAGACCACGTACATACGCTGCGGCAAGTTATACAGAAGACCGCAGATGCTCGATGACCTCAGCAGAGTTTCTCAACAAGTGGGTCTGAAAATTAACTTGGAAAAGACGAAAATCATGTCAAACATCCATGTTGCATCCACTCAATTGAAGGTTTGAGACTCTGCATTCGAAGTTGTTGAGAACTATATTTACCTAGCACATTGACCATCCAACTAGGTAGGTCCAACTTCGAGAAGGAGGTCAATCGTAGAATCTAACTCGGCTGGGCAGCGTTCGGGAAGCTACATAATATTTTCTCGTCAAAAATACCGCAGTGTCTCAAGTCGAAAGTCTTCGACCAGTGGGTGTTGCCAGTGATGATTTACGGAACTGAGAGGTGGTCGCTCACTATGGCTACCGTATTAGAGGGCTCAAGGTCACCCAAAGAGCAATGGAGAGGGCTATGCTCGGAGTTTCCCTGCGAGATCTAATCAGAAATGTTGAAATCCGCAGGCGAACCAAAGTCACCGACATAGCCCGAAGAATTGCTAAACTGAAGTGGTAGTGGGCGGGGTACATAGCTCGTAGAACCCATGGCCGTTGGGGCAGAAAGGTTCTCAAGTGGCGACCACGAACCAGAAGACGCAGCGTGGGCAGGCCCTCTACAAGATGGACTAATGATCTTGTGCAGGTCGCTGGAATCCGCTGGATGCGAATAGTGCAAGACCGGAAATTGTGGAGATCTTTGGGGGATGCCTCTGTCCAGCAGTGGTCTTTCGGCTGATATGATGATCATGATGATGTTTATTTTTTAAGTTTGTGGCAAGATAACTATCTGATAACAATACACTTTTTCTAAAATTTTCTATTTATTCCTTAATATAACTTTATTAAGCAATAATACAGCGTTTATATCATATGAGACCAACAAAACTTAAAAAAATATCAAATCAAATAAAAATATATAATAATGAAGTACAAAGCCACTAAATTTTACATTTGAAAATATTTCGATTTTGATAAATTCAATAACTGCATTTATTTCACCAACTTTTACTCTACCAAATGTATTTTGATTGTAGGAAAACTAAATAAATAGCCGAAATAAGTAGCTAATTGTAGTTACGTTATAAAGAACAGTTGTGGCAAAATTAAACAACTTTAAACAACTTGATTTTTATTTGTTATTTAGCTATAGTTAAAGATAGAGTTCATTTTGTTAAAGCATAATGTGGAAGGCTATCAGGTCCACAAAATATAAAAACTTGAGAGGTGTCAAGGGACACCCGGATGGAACAGAGTTATTTCTTATTATTTATTATGTACAATAAACCTATATACACTCAACAAAAATAATCGTCGCGACACCACACTGTTCAATGCGAAATAGAAATGAAAATATCTGGCTTGCTCTCTATAAGAGAGAGAGAGAGAGACAGACAGAGAAACATGCGCACGCCGCACAGCTGCAAAAAGTGTCGTGACAACTTTTCGTAAGATTTTTTTCCGTCTAGCCCCCTTTCACAACGCGTGATAAGGAACTTCGTTCCAAAATTGCCGACTGCAAAATTGTCTCACGCTTTTTTACAAATGTACATTAACTCAAAAAATCACTAAATCGCGTTTATCTCAGAACTACAAAATCAGAGTTATTAAGTTTTCCAACTATGGGGACGATATGTACCCTATATGTTGACCCGACGTCTTAGTAATATTCATGCAAAATTATAAGTAAATCCATGCAGCAGTTTTTGATTTTAGCTCGGACATACATACATACAAACAGATAAACAGACAAAAATTCTAAAAACTATATGTTTGGCTTCGATAACGATGACAGATCACGCCCCAAGTATCCTTTAAAAAAAATATTCAATGTACTGTTTCCACTTTCCTACGATTTTATTATATGTATAGATATGAATATGGGAAAATAAAAACTCACTCTTGGTAAATTTTTTCTTGCGCATCAGGATACGTTCCTAGTAAAGTAGCCACGTAACCCATTGCGATTGCGCTGGTATCAAATCCTGCTAATAGAATAGTATCCAGTTCGTCCTGTACTTCCTCTTCTGTGAGATCGTTTGAATAATATAGGTCCAAAAGAAGATCTAGGAATGGCTTACATCGAACTGAAAGTACGATAATAATATCATTTTAATGATTTGTAAGTCAATACCTTAATTTAAAATCCTGCTAGAACAAAATAAAGCAACCCGCAGTTTACTCCACGGTACTTGCGTATATTGTATGCCAATTTTAGTAAAACAATTGTCCGCATGCTCACAATAAATTTAAAACATTTTACAAACCTTTAATAGTATTATTTTCACATAAATTATCATTACTTGGTGAAAATTGTTTCATTGATTGTTTTTTCTTTGTTATGACCTGAAATTTATAAATTATAAATATGGAATTGATAAAACAAGATATTTCTTTTTATTTCGACTGATCCACACTCGATCTTCCACTCGATTCATGTAGAACTACAAAGTATCAAAGAAATTTACTTGGGATAGGAATCAAAATAAACCCACACGGCTTTATCAACTTCATATTACAATATTTTTTCCAAATTATACTATAAAGAAATGTATCATATTATTCCGTAAATGATTATACTAATGACATAGGTACATGTGTGATACTATATTTTCATTGTAGTGTTTTGTTAGGCTTAATTTTATAATTGGTATTTATATGTATATCATGACATGACTTAACATGTTTTGTATTAGTTATTTACAATTCACGAGTTTAGATTGTATTAAAACATTGTATTTTTTTTTTTTTATAATAATAATTTCTTTATTCTCCAAAAGATGTGTACAGATTCATAGTAAATCTAAATAAATCTAAAAAGTACCTACAATAGTATGGTGGCCCACGCGTCAGGCGACAAAATAAAAATTCCTTATAGTTACTTAAATATTTCAGTACAGTACACGAAGAGCACTCGATATACATACCGAACATAAAATAAAAGAAAACATGGTTTGTGAGGTAGTTCATGTTCTTTTGGGACATGCCTGACCCCGGGCTGCCTGACCCGCTGGAGTCTGTACAAATTACTTGTTAAACCCTGACTTCCAAACTAGGAGGAACCTGTGTGATGGAAGTCAGTGTTCGACCGTATTTATAAGTGATAACCCTTAAATAAAAATATAAATAACACCTTTTAAAGATTATTTCTTTTTTTTTTAAGAATACAAAAAAATAAAAATAAAGTAGATATAACACAAAAAAAAGTGTAGTGTGTGATAGTGAAGTGTTACGTATCATTGCTCAGTATCGTCGTAGTTTAGCGTTAGAAGCCAGTTAGTGAGTCTAATGTTGACGTCATATTTGTTGTATTTATTAATATTTAAATTTTTATTTATATTATTATATATAATCGAGCTAGAGACATAATACTGTCGAGAGGCAAAAGTTGTTTTGTGCCGGGGAACAGGGCAAGCTCTGCGGGATATTCTTTTTGAAAGATCGGAGGGCGGCACCTTACTATGCAGGCGAAGGCTAGCTTTGAGCACAAAGAGATGCCTCACTGTAAGAACCGAAGCCAGCGAGTAAATTTCAGTAGTGGGAAACCTGAAGGGTTTAAAGTGCATGACTTTGAGCACAGCTCTTTGCGCTCTTTAAATCTTTATAAAGTTGGTTTTCGCCGCCCTGCCCCATGCAGTCACGCAGTAACTTAATACTGACTGACAAAGGGAGCAGTAGACCAAGCTTAGGGTTTCAGGGTCGGCCGTTTGTCTTAGGGTTTTAAATAGATGGATGAGGGGCCTTACTCTGTTACAGAGAGCATCAATTTAAGAGTACCAATTTAGATTTCGGTCAATGTATACGCCAAGATATTTAGTAAATGATACTTGTGTTATGGGGAGGCAGCAGCAGTTATTAAGGGGATTACAGTTGGTATGGATGTATAGATTATAATTAGATGGAGGTAGAGTATTGTTACGAATAGAGAAAGGAATGAAGTAGGTTTTAGACTGATTTAGCGTTAGAAGATTTAGTTATAACCAGTTATTAATTATCATCAGGTTTTGTTCGGCAGTAGATTCAATATCCGACCAGTTGAAACCGTGAATCACTAAGGCAGTGTCGTCTGCGTAGGTAATATTTTGCAATTTGGTAAGTTAATCTTACATAATTGGTTAATATACAGCAGAAATAGGGTAGGTCCAATGATGGACCCCTGTGGAACGCCATACTCTATAGGGACCACATCACTAATGAGGCCACTGATTGTGACACATTGCCGGCGGTTTGATAGCTGGTCACAGAATATGTCATAGGCAGCTCCTCTAATGCCAAGGTTAAAAAGTTTGGTTAGGAGTGTAGGCAGGTCAACGGTGTCGAAGGCTTTTTGAAAGTCTAGAAAGATACCAAGACATTTTTGGCCTCGATCTAGTGTTGTGGTGATATGCATAACAAGGTCAATTACTGCGTCTTCCGTTGAGATACCTGGGCGAAAACCATATTGCCGGTCGGAGAGGATTTTATTTTTGACTAGGAATTTAGTGAGTCGATTGTTTAGGAGTTTTTCAAGTATCTTAGACATGGACATTAGGATCGAGATTGGCCTATAATTAGTGGAGTTGCCTTTATCACCCTCTTTGTGGATCGGATGGAGGAGGGCCTTTTTGAAGGCATTGGGATAAACGCCTGTGTGCAACGCCGTATTGCAAATTTGGGTAAGTACTGGGATAAGAACCTGCCGATTAGATTTCAAAATTGAGGACGGAATTCCATCCCAACCAGTAGCGGAATCAGAACGCAGACTCATAAGGATAGATTCTACTTCGGCTTCATCTGTGTCGAAAAGCACCATGGAGTTTGGAATCGGTGCATCATTTAAAAATGCGGCAATATATTTGGGGACAATGTCACACAGATCATCCTAGCCCCAAACTAAGCAAAGCTTATAATATGGGTACCAGGCGACGATATACATACTTATATAGATAGATACATACATAAATACATGGAAAACATCCATGACTCAGAAACAAATATTCGTGTTCATCACACAAATATTTGCACTTACTGGGATTCGAACCCAGGACCACCAGCTTCGTAGGCAGGAGCACTACCAACTAGGCTGCGGTGACCGTCAATATCGAAGTCAAGTGGACGAATTTTTGTAGCTAAGGTTTTGCCTATCTCAGCGATGTACTTATTTACTGAATTTAATGATGATTTATTGTCCCCACTTAGTTTCAATAGTTCCACGGGAGGGATGCGAGGTTTTTCGGTGTTTGTGATTTTTTTTATTGTGTTCCATGTAGCTTTTAAGTTATTCTTATTTTTGAGTAGTTCATTTTTTTCGTATGTTCTTTTCAGTTTACGAAGAAGGGAATTACAGAAATTACGGTATCGGGTATAAGAGGTTTTAACAATTTGATTATTTGGGCATTTCTTATATTTTATGTGAAGACGATCTCTATTTCTAATGCAGCGAATCAATCCTGGCGTGATCCAAGGCTTAAGAATTCTGTGTTTGTTAGGAACCTGGGTTGATTTGGCGTATTTAGCGATAATGGTCGATAAAATTGTTGTTAGTGTATCCGCCGCAACATTAGCATCTTGAATGAAAAGAATATGAGAGAAATCAGTATTTGTGATTTCCTTGTGCACACCCACTGTATCAATAATACTTTGAGTGCGGCTAGCCTTGCATTTATTATTTTTAAGTATAAGATTAAGTAATGTAGGTTTGTGGTCAGTAATATGTGATTCAATAACAAGTGTAGTGGAGGGTAATTTTGTTTTTAATAGAACGTGGTCATAGCACTTATCCTCTCTGGTGGGAAAGACATGTGTTGGTGACAGAGCATGCGTTGCATTTAGAATTAAGTAGTCGTTTGAGAGATCATCATTATTATGGGGTTTGATATCGATGTTAAGATCACCAACAATTGTAATGTTACTGTATGATTTCAGTGTATTTAGTAGAATACCTAAACTATCAAGAAAGGAGTCAAGTTGCTCTCTCTTGAAACAGGAAGGAGACCTATAAATTGCAACGATTACAGTTTTATTATCAATGTCACATGTAAGACAGTCTGGAAATTGCAGATTTGGTTAAAATAAATAAAATAAAATAAAATAAAAAAGGTTTTTATTCACGTAGACTTTAAAAAAGCGCTTGTAAATAGTCAGAACATATTTGTAGTAATATAGTTGTATACATTAGATATTATTTCTAGTAACATAGATATTTAGGTACATCTTGTATGAAAACATTTATAAAATTAATTTTATTACAAAAATGATATTTAGCTAGCTCGTATCAAGTTATTGTCAAGAGATTATGTTTAATTATCTAGTTTAAGTCTAATATTTTTACTACATATTGTCAATGGTTCTGTCTATATTAAAGGTAGTATTATTATGACGGACCTTGTGTTAATAACGACGGTCGCGCTTTAATGCTACCACCGGATCCAATGCGCCCCAACTGAGAAGACCCAGCGAAACAAACTCAGTGGGTTCATCTACTACCGGTTTCAACACGACCCAGTTGAGACGGTCCGGCGAAACATACTCAAGCGGGCATGAACACGGGATTTGGTCCAATTAGAGTAATTATTTAGTAGGCAAACACAATATATGCTCGATCGGTTGTCTGAATGCTTATTATTTTAGATTATATTTAGGTATACAAAAGAAAAACTTCGAAACAATAACATTATTAATTTATATGATAGCAATCATTTACAGATAGTTCACGTAACACAGCAGATCAGTCATGTCTATATGGCTACAAGATCTCCAGCGAGCAATGTGCAGGTAGGAAGTGAGAGCCAGACGTCTTTGTCATCGATGTACTCTTTAGTGGTGTAATAACCCCTAGCCATAAGTATACGTTTAATATGTGTTTTAAAACTTGTGTCAGGCAGATCAGTAATTTGAGTAGAAAGCTTGTTATAAAACCTAATACAATTTCCTACAAATGATTTATTAGTTTTGCTTACTCTAAAGCCTGGCATGGCTAGTTTGTTTTTATTCCGAGTATTTATATTATGCAGTTCACTTTTTTTTATAATTATGAATATTTTTTCTAACAAACATTATATTCTGACATATATATTCCGATGGCACAGTAAGTATATTTATTTCTTTCAACAAATTTCGCAAAGAATCGCGACTGCCTAAACCATAAATGGCTCTGACTGCTCTTTTCTGCAATACAAAAATAGTACCTATGTCAGCCGCCGAACCCCACAGCAGAATTCCATACGACATAATGCTATGAAAGTACGCGAAATACACTAATCTAGCAGTTTGTCCCACAAACATCTTGCATTGGTCAGGCTCACACAAGAATGAGTTTGAACTGTCAAGTGCATCCAACTCTGAATTTAAATTAAGAACGGTAGCCATTTATGAGTTTGAGTTAATCAGACAATAATGGGCTTGGGATAGAAAAATATTAACAGTTTGGGCAGTTTTGGCGAAAAGTTGAGAGAGTGAAGCAAGTAAATACTGAATTAATATGAAAATTAACTCGTTTGAGTGACGGTAAGTGTAGATTTAAAAAAATAAGTAAACCAGTGGGTGGGTTGTGTGTGTCAGTGGAAGCATATTTACAATTTTAGTAGTTAGTAGATAACATGATTGTAAGGTTATAGAGTCTAAGACAAAATAATTTAAATTTAAATTGGGTAAGTTATAACGGTACCTATAGCGCGTGATAACAATTAGAATAATTTTGCCTTATTATGAAAAATCTTTCAAATCTATAAATATAATTATTAAAAGTTAAATGGTAGAATAGTTTATAAGGAATAATACAACTTAATCTTATATGTTCTAGTATAGAGTCTTAATAATGTTCTGTCAAACGGTAATTAATACGGAGGGAGGATTTTCAATATTTAAATAACTTATAGAAAATTAAGCTATGTATAATTTTGAACAAATTATATATATTTTGATTAAATTGTATTGGTATAAAAGCATTTATCCTTCTTTCTCTCTTAGAGATATCGTTAGCAGTAATCACTTACCTCTTTTGACATCATTTTAAGGTGGCGTAATATATCCTCGTCTTCCTTTTTTATACCAGATATATTATATATAAAGTCACTATGTAAATAAAACGTACTTGCTCTACGCGTTATGTTTGCATACATTTTGTTTACTGCTTTGGTATATTTTTCTACAAAATCCTTTTCTACATCATTGACGCCAAGCGATGTCACTGGAATCAGAATAAATATTTCAATGAAGTTAGAAATAAATATTTCACATGTTAAACACTTACAACTGGAGCAATAGGAAAGTGAGGAGTACTTCTAAGGCCTGGTGGATATAAATGCATCACTCAAGGAGAAATTAGTACATTTAAGCAGTTACATACTTGTCCAATAATTGTTATAATGTTTACTTAGTCGCCATCAGAGAGCATCTTTTCTAGAGAGCATCAACTGCTCTTTATTCTAAACTGGACTCTCGTTCTCCACCTTCTATTTCCAGACAATAAACTATAACGATGCCCGCCTCACCGTTCTGACTACATTCACTCTTCCTTTGTTTAGTCTATGAAACGCGCTACTTGTAGTCATCCAGATCTCGAGAGGCATCTCGAGATCTGGATGACCAAAAGTGGCGTCTTATTTAAGAAAAAGCTAAGAGAGCTAATCCAAAAAAATTATATGCCAAATTGTTCTATCACTACAACAATTATTTTATTAGTACATGTCTCAGATTCAGATGGATTAGAATCGACGTCCACGAGGTCCGCGTCCGCCATGTTATATTTTCGATCAGTGCACACACCCGGCGCTGGCGAAGGTACTATAGCAAGTGTCCAGTCCAATCGCACTACTGACAGATATTAGTTCATTGACAACGTCAAATGTCAAACCTTCAAATCACAATGACACGTACAACAGTGTTGCCACTTCATTATTATGATCCATCCATCCATAGACTCACGCCTGTTTCCCAGAGGGGTAAGCAGAGACAACGGATTTCCATTTGTCACGATCTTTGCATACTTCTTTTGCCTCGATTACTGTCATTATATTCTTCATACATGCTCGCCGGTTTAGGGTACTTCTGACCTGCCCTTTCTTGAGAACATCTCCAATTTGGTCAGAGAATGTTCGACGTGGTCTTCCCCTTCCGGTTGTCCCATTCACACAGGCCAGGTATACTTCTTTTGTCAATCTTCTTTCATTCATCCTTTCTAAATGGCCAAACCATCTCAGCATGCCTTTTTCAATCTTTGTGACTACATCCTCTTTCACACCACAACGCTCTCTTACATCAGTATTTCGAATTCTGTCTCTCAAAGTCACACCACACATACTTCTCAGAGCTCTCATTTCCACTGCATTTATTTTACTTTCATTCTTTTTCTGCATTACCCAACTTTCACTTCCATACATTAAAGTTGGCACTAACACTCCATCGTGCACGGCTAGTCGAGCCTTCTTTGATACTTGCCGGCTACTCATAAAGGCGTGTAGTGCCCCATTCACTCTGTTCCCCGCATTTACTCTTCTAACAATATCTTTTTCATATTTCCCATCTCTCGTAAACAAAGTTCCCAAATATACAAACTCATTCACCTGTTCGACTTTCTCTCCTCCAATCACAATATCACACGCTGTCGTGTATTCATCCCTCTCAAATACCATTACTTTCGTCTTACCTACATTCATTTTCATCCCTTTCCTTTCAAAAGATTCATACATATTTGTTACCATCACCTGCAACTCGTCCGCCGATGATGCAAGTAAAACTTGATCATCAGCGTAAAGCAGACATTTGATGAGTAACTCATTCATCCTTACACCGCATTCGCTTTCTTTCAAATCTTTTAAACAGCTATCCATGAATAGGTTAAACAACCACGGTGACACTACACATCCCTGTCTAACACCTTTTTGGATGCTAAACCACTTATTATTATGATATCAGTTCGCGCCCGCGATCCCTACGAGCGCAAGCGTAAAAAGCGGCTCCGTGTAAATTAATTCTATAAATTCTATATTTCAACGAATATACATTAAAAGAAAGTGCCAGCGATAATACCTACGCAATCACAAAATAAATAATTTAACTGTGTGTGAATAAACAATAAAAAACCTATCGTTAAATATCTAGTTAAAGTACTGTGTTGTGAACGAAAGCTAGTGACTCATCATCTGTTCGTGCGGTCCGGCGTATTACCATAAATGGTCATGAGCGATGGATTTGAACAACAGCTAAGAACTTAACTCAGCATAAGCAACGACAATTCGCCCGGTACATCAGTTGACACCGTAGTGTAGCGGTTATACACCTCACATCGCCGCGTCGTCGCCCCGAGAATTGAAGATCGAATCTCACGCAAGCTTTCTTTTTGCTATTCTTTTTTTATGATTAAGTATATTTAAAACGCTAATAAGTATAACTGAAGATTGTTTTGATTTTTTTTTGTTGTTTGTACTTTGTTTGTGCTTTGACGGCGGCAAAATGAGTACTTCAGTTGAATTGTTTGATAAGGTAACTCTACGGAAACCTCAAAAATCTACTTCACTTGACAGTCTTTGCTGTAGTAATTCAAATTTATTTAATACAACTATAATGAGTATGCCGAACTCGACATTAAATGAAAGCGATACTATTATGCACCTTAATGATACTATTAAAACACTGAGAATTGAATTGCAAAGCGCACATAAGGAGATAGAGAATTTAAACATCGAAAATTTAAAATTAAAGACTGATTTAGGCAAAAGTCGACTATCAATAGATGCAAATAAAAAAGTTACCGTTTTGGATAGAAAAAGAACTTCACCAAAATCTTCAAGAAAAAATACTCTACAAAACAGATTCTCTACACCAGTGAGATCTAAAGATTCGCCATTCATAGTCCAAGTGAATGATTCTCAATTATCACTTATGAAGAACGAAATACCGGAGACACTAATCGAAGGGCAACCTAGTAAATATAAAATTGTAAGTTCTCCGAGCGCCTGCACTACCACAGAAAGCAAGACGACACACCGCGAAGAATATTTTACGTCGACTATAAACCACAAAAGAGATGAAGAAATCGCACCTAATATTTTGAAAGTCTCAGACACAAATCAGTTAAAAGTCATGTATAAAAAAAACCAGAAGCAAATTTTCCAACCAAATAGTAATGGCATAAGGGCACAAAAGGCTACTACTAACAACAAAAGGAAACATAGACTCTTGATATTTGCGGATCAAAGTGGTTATGGCTTTAGACAAACATTGCAGTATTATTTAGGAGACAGTTTTACCGTCACGTCAATCTTAAAACCATATGCTACGATAGAAGAAGTGCTTAAGACCTGTGTATCCATGTGCATTGATTACACCAACGCTGATTATGTTCTAATTTTAGCAGGTTCGAATGATAAAAGCCCGATGATGGTTCAAACATACCTACATTATACCCTGTGCCAACTAAAGTTCACTAATGTAATAGTTGGTAACATATACAATAATAACTTTATAAATATAAACACATTAAACGACATGTTGAAACTTGTGTGTCAGAACTGTGTAAATTCAAACTTTATTTCTCTAGACTCGAATTATTACGACAGGAAACCAAAATATGTAAACAAGTTGCATGCCTGTAGACTAATTCATAGACAAATTTTACACACAAACTACTTACTTAATTATCTAAATTATACAAAAAAGGTAACAGGTGCAAGCGGACCTAAAAGTTTTAAAAATATATCCTCCCAAACGGAATGTATTAGCTCACCTCTTGGAAAAAGAAATCAATTAAGTACTGAATTTGTAAATTCCGCAACACAAACTGAATTGACTTCACAACAATCACATTTTTTTCGATAGTAATTTAGAAATAATCAACCCAATGCCCGAATATGTACCTATCTCACCAAATTCTCTAATTAAAATGAATATAATTCACCAGAATGTGTGTGGAATCAACAATAAGAAAAATGAATTAGAACTTTATTTACAAACCTTTCATAAAACGGTAGACTATATATGTTTAAGTGAACATTTCTTGAATGATAAAAACATAGAGTTATTTAATTTAGTAAACTACAATCTTGTGTCTTATAATACTAGAAATAAGAAAACAAGGGGAGGAACTTTAATTTTAGGATGTAAAGACAGAACAACTGAAAAAGTAGACGTAATAAACAAGCTTTATAGAGTGGAAAGCTTTGAAATATGTTGTATAAAGGATATCAGTACTGGACTTTACTTGTGTTGTTGTTACCGCAATCCAAATGATAAGAATTTTGATCAGTTTATGAATAGCTTAGAAAAACTGCTAGAGCATCTGTTTAATAGGAAGTGCATAATTTGTGGTGATTTTAACATTGATCTTCTTACAGATAGCAGAAAAAGAACTGAATTTATGAGCCTGTTGACTTGTTACAACTTTAAACATCTTATTAATACTCACACCTTTATACGTAATAACTCGTATTCATGTTTAGATAATATTCTGACAAACTTGCCTGAGGACTGTGTAGAGCGATGTGAAGTAGATCATAATGGTTTAGCGGATGGACACGGGGCCCTATTAGGTAATTTTTTATTGGAAGATATAGCTAATAAATGTAACAATAATAATCATATTATAATTAGTAAAAGAATTTTTAATATTAAAAATGGTGACTCTTTTAGACAGCGAATTTTAGCCCATAACTGGAGCGGTATGGGAATAAATACATTTTTGAAGACCATTGGTAAACTGTTTCATAAAAGTTTTAAAAAACGGGAACATAAAATCAAATTAAATTGCAATTTCCAACTCATATGGGCTACAAGAGGTGTGAAAACATCGAGCAAGATGAAACGACTCTTATGTACTGGTGGTAACAATCTTGATATTAGTCTTCTTAACTACAGAAAGTTATTCGTCAAAATTTATAGAAAGGTAATTGTGAAGGCTAAAAAACTAACAATACGTGAAAAAATCAATAAGTCAAAAAATTTAAGAAGAGATATCTGGAAAGTAATGAATAAGATTACCAACAGGGTTAAAGTAAAGCAAACGGATATTCGACTTAAAATAAATAACCAAATTATTGAAAGTCCACAGGAAGTGGCCGATATTCTTTTGAAAACATTCGACAGCAAATACATCACACCTAAAATGGATGACCAAGATCCAATTCATTTCCTTCAACAAAGTACGGATAGGGTAAAAAACGATATGAATATTAAGCTTACAACTCCATGTGAAATTTCTAAAATCATTAATAGCATGCAGAATAAAAAATCATGTGGGTATGATGAAATTCCTATATCGATAATTAAAGACAATTTATCTATCTTATCAGAACCGCTTTCGACATTCTATAACAAGTGCATTATAGAAGGCATCTTTCCAGAGCAATTTAAAATTTCTAAGATCGTACCAGTTCATAAAAAAGGCACAAAAAATGATCCAAAAAACTACAGGCCTATATCCTTACTACCAATTCTTTCAAAAATCTTTGAAAAACTTTTAAAACAACGATTGTCTCTTCATCTTAATTTAAACAAAGTCATTCATAAAAGACAATTTGGATACCAGAAGAATGTAGGCACAGAAGATGCCATTCATAGGTTAATTGGCGATGTTATTCATAAAATGAATTCTAAAATGAAGGTTGCCGGCATTTACTTAGACTTAAGCTCGGCTTTTGACACTATTGCTCACAAACTACTCATTGCAAAAATGGAACACTATGGCGTACGCGATAATGCATTAAAACTCTTCGTCTCTTACTTGAGTAATAGAAAAATGTTTGTAGAAATTAATAATACACAGTCAGACGGGTATAGAAGGAAAATTAAATCACAAATGTTAAATATAACCACAGGTGTGCCTCAAGGATCAATTTTGGGGCCAATACTATATATATTATTCACAAATGACCTAATCAACTACATGGGGAAAGTCTTACCAGATATGGAACTTACAGTTTTTGCAGATGACACTAATGCTGTAGTCGCAGCTAACAACATCGAAGAACTTAGAGCTCAGGTAAATACAGCTCTAGCGGCTTTTTATCGTTGGTTTACCGCAAATAAACTGACAATAAACGTAAACAAAACAAATGTAATGTTATTTAAAACAACAGCGCGTAACAAAGACAGTATCGATATTGAATTAAATAAAGTTAAAATTGAACCAGTCAGGGAAGTTAAATTTGTAGGCATACATATAGACGAATGTTTAAACTGGAAAAATGAATTAGCTGCACTAGATTCATCTATATCGTCTGCTTGTTATGCGCTGCGTACTCTAAGGGATGAAGTAAGCACAAAGTATTTAAAAATGGTTTACTACGCACTAATAGAGTCAAAATTAAGGTACAGCATCCAATTTTGGGGCAAAAGCTATAATTACAACTGCCAAAGGGCATTCATCTTGCAAAAAAGGGCTATTCGAACCATAATGCGTATATCCCAACAAGAGAGCTGTCGACCACATTTCGAAGAACTAGGGATCCTCACTGTACCCAGCCTCTACATATTGGTATTGTTAAGCACTTTTAAAAAATATTTATACCAATATGAAACATACGAGGAGAGGTTAGCAAGGGGAAAAACGCGTAGAAAAGATTTTGCCAGCAACTTCAAGCCTCTATTTGATGTTGCTAAACATAGTCCTCATTATCAGGCTGTTAAAATTTTTAATAAGTTACCGATTGAGTTAAAAGGCATGCTGTACACAAGTTCATTTAAACCACAACTTAAGACACTCCTATTGAAAAGATGTCTCTACTCTATAGACGATTTATAAATCATTATGTTATTAATTAAATAATTTATTGATAATAACTATTATTATATAATCCATTAATGTTATTTGGATTTTTTTTATAATTAATAATTAATAGTTTTTATCATAAATGTCTATGCATGTTCATTTACTTATTTTAAATTAATTGTACTGTTTTTTAATTTGTATTGTTTTTATGTTTCATGTTTGTATAATATTCACATACAATTTAAATTGTTCATGAATAAACGGAATTGAATTGAATTGGAATTGAATATCCATGATTTATTAGTGTTGCCACTTTAGTCTTATAGAATCGTTCATAGATTATTTATTATTCTCCGGCATACACATATGATATATATATATATATATATATATATATATACTAATATTTTATTTTATATTATTTTATTTGTATATATAGTATATTAAAGTTGTATGGCCATATATCAGCTCAGAGTAGAACTAAGATCATAGATTGAAACAGTTTAGAATTGTCATAGAATACATTATAACGCCTGAAAGTATGGCTTCTCGCGGCGGTTGTTTTCTCGCGCACTGTGGTTACTAGTGGCTGGATCATGGTTTTGTTAATTATGGCGAAGAACAAAGTTTCGCCTTCGTTCCTATAAGTCGGTTAAATAAGTAATGGTTAAATTACTTTCACCGTGAAGTGTCTAACTGGTATCTTTGATTTGATAGAACTCAGCGCATAATTATAAGGTGAATTTCGATAGCGGACCACTGAGAAGATCCAAGAACTTGCCTGCTGTAATGATTACCCTGAATGAACATCGGAGTTATGATTTAATTGCGGTGAATCCCAGCGTTCAGATAAAAACCGTACTAATGGGAAGGTTTCGGATCAAAATTTGTCGGCTCCAATAACGGATATTTTGTCTGTCTGGTACATTATAAATGAATTCAGGTTCATGTTACACCATCAGTCATTTAACTCTGTAAGGAATGGCAATCAATATTGTCTCGGTTTGGCCATCGTTCGGTAACAGCGCCTGAACTTCAGTGAATTTGTATGGTCGCCGTTTATCTTTTCTCAATATTTTAAGTACAGTTTTGTGATGTACTGGGGCAAAATTATTGCTGTGCGTAAATAAATAAATAAAATAAAATAAATAAAATTTGTTTATTTCGGACCGGAATCCATAGTGTTAGTAACAGTAATCTTAAAAAACTATGTTAGTAATACTTATATTAAGATTTACATTCAAATAAGAACATAACAGGATACCACTATTACACATACCGATTATATGTAATTGCGGTATCCTTGATTATGTGTACGCGTGTCCAGTGCTGCATAATAGCACTGTCCACGTCAAGTCTGTTGGCCACAGTCTTCAGGAGGCAGTTGGAACTGCCACGAACCCACTGTAATAGGGACGCTATACGTTTTCTGATGATAGCCGAAAAGCTATCAACCCCAGCTGCGGCCAACATCCCTGAGGCACTACAGTGGCGTCGCAGCCCCAACAGCGCCCTGAAGGCATTATTATATTGGGTACGCAGGGTCCTGTATGCTCCTTGAGTGTAATTCATCCACAGGCTGCACGTGTACAAAGAATGACAATATGCTTTGAAAAGCGTGATTTTTGCTTGTTTAGAACAGCGGGCAAACCTGCGGGAAAGCATATTAGCTCGAATGCACAGAGCCCTGCGTTCCCGTTCCATATCCAGGTCATCCTTCAGCGACTCCGTAACCCAGTGTCCCAGGTACTTAAAGCTGTTTACTTGTGCTATTGGGGTCCCATTGAGCGTTACTGGAGGTACTTTGTAAGACTTATTACCTGCCTTGAATACAAGAAGAACACTCTTAGTTGTGTTGTACCTAAGACCATGAGCCACAGCAAATCGCTCACAGATGCCCAAAAGTTTATTGAGTGCACTATTTGATGGACACAAAAGCACCATATCGTCAGCGTAACTTATGTTGTTCACAAAGGTACCGTCAACAGAACAACCAACTCCAGCGCTGCTGAGCTCATTAATTAACCTATTGACATATACATTAAAAAGAGCAGGCGAGGTAATCCCCCCCTGCCTTACTCCAGATTCTAAGCTGTAAGGGCATGATATCCCTCCAGACCATTTAATTTACCGGATCGGGAACGAGCCGATCCGGCTCGTAGACGGAGGAGGCGTCGGGGCGGCGGCGGCAGCCGTTAGCCCAACTCCCCCTCGGGGCCGCGGCGGCAGTGTGAGAAGTGTCCTCTACTGTCGCCACGTACAAGTGGCTCCGGGATGACAGCGATCTGTTTGTGGCGCAGTCGCTGTGCCGTACTGGCAGGAGTCGGCAATAGGGGAGGGCAATCCAAAGGAGCTCTCCCAGGGTACGTGTCCCGACCATCTGGGACATGGCGCAAAAGGGGGGTACCGGAGCAGCATACCCGCGTTCCCGGGACTCCCCCATCAGGCGCCAAGAGAAGTCCACGGCAGGTAGGTTTAGTCGGTGCAAGTCCGACATACCCACCCGCAGACACTTTTTGCGGGTGGCATGCGAAGGCATTCCCCCTGCCTAAACAAAACAAAAAAAAAAAAAAAAAAAAAAAAAAAAAAAAATGTGTATTCCTAGCTGTATAGTACTGGACAGTCTGCTTGAGACACAAGACAGCGGCTTCAGTAGACAGTCCTGGTCTGAAACCAAACTGTGCATCGTGAAGCTTAATATGAGCACTAAGCTGCTGGTTCAGCAGGCTGTCCAGCACCTTAGCCACTATGGTTGCCAATGATATTGGTCGGTAATTGGATTTGTCACTAATATCTCCAGTCTTATTTTTGACAATAGGAACAACTAATGTTTTTAACATACTATCTGGCAAGTAGCCGTGATTTAAGCAAAGGGAAAAAAGCAAGGCTAAGACACGTGGCAGGTGTACGCCAGCATGTAACAGGTGTTCAATGCTTAAGTGGTCATGACCTGGAGATTTCCCCTTAGTCATTTTTCTCAACACAGATCTTATATCCTTTGCTGTAACCACAACTGGTTTTTTACTAAGACAGCTTATGCCAGAAAAGCCGGTATTTTTACTATCAATTGCCCCCACTGATGACTAAACGTTAAAGTGCTCCTTGAACATTTCAGCTATGAGCGAGGGATCAGTTAGCCCCTCCACATTTGCAGGAATACTAGGTTTAGGGTTTAGTTTTCTAGTTTGTTTCCAAAAATTGGAAAAGTCTTTATTAGAGTGATGCATAGCCAAAATGTCCATTTTGATCTGCTGTTTGTTTGTTTGACACCATTTAAGCTTAGTTTTAAAGTTCTTTTTTGATTCGGACATTTTGTCGTATATATATCCAGATTGCGGTTTATTATATAAAACCCAGTACTGAAACCAAAAACGAGCCTCACTATGGGCTCCCTTAACATGTTTATTCCAGCCACATATGTAATTCTTTTTGTTGACAGAAAATGTTTTCTTAGCACTATAAATAGAGGCTTCAGTCAAAACATTAACAATTTTCCTATACATATCCAACAATATCTTATTATGACAAGGATTATTACACAGAATCTCGGCACAATTTTTACAATCCTCTGGAAAGTCAATTTGTCTGAATTTTTCATTACAATATTCTGTATACATCGATATTTGAGATGGATCTCTTTCCTCCCACAAAATTGAATTAAAATTGTTATCATAACAACTATCAGAGGTTACCACTTTAGGTCTTATTATATTAAGGTCACATTGTAATTCCAGCGGAAAGTGATCAGACCAAAACACATTATAATTAATAGACGTATTAACAACTGTATGTTTCGTAGCTTCTGTTACTAAACAATGATCAAGCCAGCTATTGGTTCCGTGACTATCACTCACATAAGTGTATGAACCCGAAGACAAACCAAGTAGTTCAATGGCAGCACAAAACCACTCCTGGAGTGTACAGAAATCGCGCAGTTCATTACCAAACCGCCTACCCGGGTGAGCATTGAAATCACCGAGTAAGTAAGCATATTCAACATCGCAACTGTCAATAATGGCATTCAACTCACCCAGGCAATGTGTAAATTCCACTAAATGCGTTGGTTCATCCGTAGGCATGTAAACCGAGAACACAAGAAAGGTGCACTGAGCCAGAGTTACTTTAACAGCAATAATACGATCACTAGAGCACTGCACTGACGTTACACAGTCAAAGATGTTTTTCCGCCACAAAATAGCCACACCTCCATAAGGACGCCCACGCAATACACCCTCCGACGTGTCAACAGCTGATTTTCCAATATAATCGAAGTCGATGTCCACGGTACCCAAGAGAAGAATATCGTGCGGCAACAGGCACGTCTCCTGTAATGCCACTATGTCTGACGTCTTACACAATGATCTTATACATTCCATAGATCTCATTAGAGATCGACAATAAAAAGTACAAAATTTGTTATATCTCGAACCCATTAAGACGTTTTATTAGTGCCAGTACCATCACTTTTCTGAGTGAGGTTCTTTTTAAAGTTGATAAAACGACGAAAGGTTACTCCTTCAGGCCACAGGCTGTCATTTAAAAATAAAGATAGTTTATTCTTAGGAACATATATTATGAAGGCACTAAATGATTTAGAATCTTTCGAGTTTAATTTTCGCAAACTCACACTGACCTGAGTTTTATTACAGATATATTCACTGATATCCTTTTCTGTTGTATTCTTATCAACATTGTTTATAAACAACGGGTAAAAAAATCTAAAACTCATTTTTCTAATGACACTGCTATTTCTTCAGAAAAAACACCCTCGATAAGTTGAACCAGAGGCTTGTTTTCCCGTAATCTTTGTATAACTTGTACTCGCGCGGGAGTTATCGGGCAAGTAATCGGGCATATAATCGGAAGTCACAATAACTTTGAAGCTAGGGCCTCATTTTATTGCAAATATCATTAATCAAGGTTATATCGGTATACTCCGTAGCAGTGTAATTAAAACGGGGCGTTCTAATCTTATGACCAAAAAACATAAAGGAACTATCATACTATTGTTAAACTGCAATCTAATAACTTAAGTGCTCGATTTAGTACGCAATGTAATGACACCAGTGGTCTTATCATGGCCGGGATAATTTTCTAAAACTTTACTTAAAATCTCACCGCAATTAATCAATTATTATATTTAAATCAGATTTACAACTTACAGCAAAGGGTCTCCATGGCAATTTTCTCGAAAATCTCTTTACCCTGGCTGTTGAAAATTTCATTAAAACCATTTATTACTCGCAAGCTGAAGGCTGGGATCAGTAGCTTCCGGTGTCGCATCCAAATTTCACCTGAAAGTTATAGGATGTTCTATATTTGTCAAATACAATTATAATACATTGTAGGTTTCAGTTCTGAAATTCTAGATTCTATTGAATATTGTATTAATACGTCGAAATCAATCATAGAAACGGCTGTTCAGGTATCTAAATGATAAATTGGGCGAATTAGCCAAGCGGAGATTTCGTATTCAGTGTGTTGTATTTACCTATAACTAATATACAGAGAAAGATAAATATATTTCCACACCCCGCCCCGGTACGAGAGAAATATGCTGTTGTGTTCAGGCGCCATAGGTGCCCGTCTTGGACCTACACTCATCGCGGTCCGCAACAGCAGCCGAGAATGGACCGAACCTGACTTCCGCACCACTGGCAAACGCAGACACGCTCGATCATCCATCATACATCTTTTTATGTAACATTCATGCAGTAATCAAGAAACTTGTAAAATACAGTCCAACATTTTATTTATATATAAAGCAACCGAAAAAATCTAGTGAAGTAAAGGAAGAGTACGAGTATCCCGACAAGTACCCCCTTTGACATGCATTTGGTATTCTGTGAGTCGCTGCATTTTATTCTTCCTTTTTGTTCCGGATATTTAAGTCAAACTTCCTGCTATAAGTAATCATTACGTACATTATTTTTCTTCTTGTATGTGTTATTGAGTAGAACTTCGTGACCACTATAACAGGCACGTAGCAGAACATTACAGAAATTAAACAATAGCAAAGTTTCAACCTTGAAGGTCCATGCATGCTCAAGAGTATACCTAACGGCCATCTATTGTATGATCTTCATGGTCACTAACTTGTTTTTTAATTATCTATAGTAATGATGTGACGCAAGAAGAGAGACATGCGATATGGCATGTCTTGTCAGATTTCTCTCTTTTCGGATTCATTTTTCTTTTATTCATTAATGTTAATTTTTTATGTCACTCGAAAAATAAAGACTTTATTTGAGAACCAAGCATTCTCGGTATTCATAACGATGTGTTATTACTACTTACCAATTATTAGATAATTATCATGTACAACAAGCGACTAGAATTCCTTTTTTTTAATTCAAGTGTCGACTACGTATTGATGAGTGACCGGAAGGGTCGAGGTAAGAGCTTAATAAAGTCTTAGGTATTGTTTGCGATATAAAACGCGATAACTGCAGTTCTGGAATGCTCGGATGCGATTGTTGACAACCGAAAGTTTAAAAGCCAACGTGTTCGCAGGACAGTGTCACGACACGAGGGAGTTGTTCATTGGGAGTCCGTTTGAACTCATGTAGTATGAAATCAATGCAGTAAGAAAATAATAAGTTATTATTTCACGAATAATGACAATTTGAATATTCCCCAAATCATGAGTGAATTGTTTTTCAAATAAAAATTTGGGCAATATGTATGGCAAGGCATAATTACCATACGTTTCGCTTACCATCACACTAATATTATAATTGCGAATGTTTGTGAGTGTGTGAGTGTTTGTTACTCTTTCACGTAAAAACTACTGGACGGATTTTGGTTTAAATTTCTAGTTATATAGTTTACATATCCGAATAACGCATAGGCTATAATTTAAAAAGTTTAACGCGGGTGAAACCGCGGGGCACAGCTAGTAAAGAATATTTCTGTATTAAATAAATGAATGATTAGGATATAAGTTAAAGCAAAATATCATATTATCGTTTTATGAAACTGTTACTGCATTTCCGTTACGCAGCCAATGTAGTATACAGTTAAATAAATAAACCATTTACACTTAAGCCCTAATTCAACAGCAGAATATTGGACGTACATATATATTTTTTGTAACAGCATAAGCCAAGCGGAATACATACGTGCGCATAGAATAATACTTACGTGAGGCTGTCGGTAATCCATTGCCAAGCCACGGTTTAGCATACTCGTATACAAAATCCTTCTCAAGGCAAGCGTTGGATACGGTGACAACATCTTGAGGATCTGTTACAACTGCGGAAAAAGTTATAATACAGATACAATAATTGAACGCTTTAAACAAAATAGATAATACCACAATACGAAGAAGAAGAAGAAATAGATATACACTTTATTGATGTTGATGACAAAGAGTTACGTGGTCTCTCTGTGTTATGTGACCATCGCGACCGCCATCCCGTCTGCCAAGCGTGGCGATTGTGGCATGGCATACCCCTCCAAATTATGGACACAACAACATTGTGGTTTTTTTTTTGGGGAGGCCAGCAGTGGACGTCATCGTCAGTGGCTGATATGATGATTCAAAATGGAAGAGTCATTTCAAATAATGTAAACGAAATTGTTTTATACATTTAATTACCTTTCATGTTATACATCATTGAAACAAGAATTAAAAATAATCTATCATTAATTAACTAAAAAGTTGAAATTATAAACAACAACCTACCCATTAATATACGTACTGCAATATATTTATTTAGTTTTTTGTTTATGTGTATACATTTCTTTATTAATATTTCTTTTGTACTATTTTTTGTTTTTCGTTTCGACTTTCAAGCGATGCGTTGTGTGCGAACTTAATAATATCATTCTTGTGTAATATATATATTTTTTATATATTTATATATATATATATTGTTATATATATATTTAACATCAGAAATTAATATTATGATTAACAATTTCACAAATACTTAATAGATAACATTTAATAATAATTTCAAAAATAAAATTAGCGAAATCTGATGTGTCATATGTTTTGAAGAGGATGAGTCTGATAAAACTTTATTGTATAGAACGAACCAGGACTTTTATTTCTATAAATGTATTTATATTACTATTATATTTTTATGTCATTGTTTATATCAAAGTAATTTATATTTTGTTTGTTTTTATTTCAAGTTCCTTCCACACTGATTACCCACATAAAATAAGTCTCTTAACACCTCGACCTAAAAAAAGGTGCTGGACCTGATAATATTCCACCTGTTTTCATCTATAATTGCGCCAAGCCCCTTACCATCCCCCTCTACATCCTACACAAGCGATCCCTTAATACTGGAGTCATGCCAGTTATCTGGAAATCGGCTTATATAACACCAGTACATAAAAAAGGACCGAAGGATGATGTGCAAAATTACCGGCCAATCTCTAAGCTATGCGTATTTGCCAAAACACTCGAAAAAATTATTCATAAACAACTTTATTCGGCTATTAAATTGAGTCTCAGTGATCATCAGCATGGATTTATTAAGGGTCGCTCCACCACATCTAACCTCATAGTAGCCAGTGACTATATATCAGAACACATGTCTCATGGGTCACAGGTGGATGTTATATACACTGACTACACAAAATGTTTCGATCGTATAGACCATTTTATATTAAAGCGTAAATGATCACTGATGGGTATAACAGGTGATTTATGTAGATGGTTCGTATCGTATATTAAAAATAGGAGTCAAACTGTGGTAATGAACGGTTACTCTTCGCGAGCAATGGGTGTTACTTCAGGAATACCGCAGGGATCCTTATTAGGGCCCCTATTAATAATAATAATAATATCTAGGAACAATGTTACACAGATCATCCTAGCCCCAAACTAAGCAAAGCTTGTACTATGGGTACCAGGCGACGATATACATACTTATATAGATAGATAAATACTTAAATACATAGAAAATATCCATGACTCAGAAACAAATATTCGTGCTCATCACACAAATATTTGCACTTACCGGGTGTTCAGCGCGTTAAGGTTCACTTTCGACTGGCACAGAGACAGGAGTAATAAAGACGTGTGTTTGCTTCAAAGATTTATTTTCAACTGGTTAATAGACTATGACATGCTTAGAGTTAAACGATTAACACAACTATTACATATACCTATAGACAGGTATAATCCTTCCCAACATACCGCCCACCAAAGAACTAGTTCTTTTATACAAATACAATATGACGTTACATTAATTTACACATTGCAAATAACATTTAAATACTAGGAACAAAATGGTATATAGTCAGAACTATGACCAACTGTAAACTAATGACATTAAATGCTCAGTAAATCAATCTTATTGGACATACAATTTAATAAGAATAAACCTATACGGTATACGTGTTACATTAAAGCTTGGTGTCTACAGGTAGAAGACATAATTTACCAATGGATCGCTTAACTATGTGGTTACCAGTTTTCACACTATACACTCTAGTAACTGCATCTTGGCCTGGGTGTTTTTCTATAATGCGTCCAAGTGGCCATTTCCCTGGAACAGCGTTGTCCGTCTTTACGAGCACTATCTGACCAATGACAAATTCTGGAACTGTCTTTAACCACTTCGGCCGTTGCTGCAGTCTTGTTAGGTACTCATACTGCCATCGCTGCCAAAAGTCATTCAGTAGCCTTTGACTATGCTGCCATCGAGGTAACTTGCTGACAGGTAAGTCTTTCAGGCTTGGTGAAGGTACGGTGATTGGGGCTTCCCCGATCAAAAAGTGTCCTGGCGTGAGTACCTCCATGTCTTCCTTGTCTGCGTCATCGATGGGGCACAACGGTCGCGAGTTAAGGCAAGCCTCGATCTGGCACAGGAGCGTAGACATTTCTTCAAACGTCAGGTGACTGTTCAAGACTCGTTTGAGATGATATTTCGTGGATTTTATGCCGGCTTCCCATAACCCACCGAAGTTCGGACTGTACCCCGGAATAAAGTGCCATTGCGTCCCATCGTTGGCTAAAGTATTTACTATATCACCTTCGAATTCCAACTTAGCTGCGTTCCAGGCCTCAGCAAGATCTTTGTTGGCTCCGACAAAGTTTCGTCCTTGGTCACTTAACATGTGATTGCATCTTCCTCTACGTGATACAAATCTTCTGAACGCACCGATGAATGCATCAGATGTCAGGTCACCGACCAGTTCTAAATGTATGGCTTTAGTTGCCATACATATAAACAACGAAATATAGCCTTTGGTCGTTTTAGCGCCTCTTCCCTTAGACATAAGGATTTGATACGGGCCAGCAAAGTCAACACCACAGTGCAAGAATGCTCGGGCAGGTGTCACGCGTTCTTTGGGTAAGTCTCCCGTTAACTGGGTTCTAATTTCAGCCCTTTGTTTTGCACAGATTAAACATCTATGCACTACCGATTTTATTAAACTCTTTCCTCTCACAATCCAGTATTTAGATCGAATGTAATTATACATTAACTGTACACTTCCATGTAAAGTTACCATATGTGCATCGGATACAATCAGTCTTGTCAAATATGATTTATTATCTAAGATGATGGGGTGTTTTCTGTCTTTATCTATATTGGCGTGTCTAATTCTACCGCCCACCCTGAGAATATAATTCCGATCCAAATACGGATTGAGTGACTTCAGTACACTCCTATTCTTAACCTTACCTTTTTCTTTCAGGTCTTTAATTTCTTCTTCATAACATTCTCTTTGTGTTATTTGTGTACACTTGTGTAATGATCTTTCTAATTCTTCAGTGTTTATACTAATTTGTGTTTTTTCCTTTTTCAGGTTCAAGAATTGTCTACAGTATGTAACTGCTCGCAATAACTCCGTCAGAGTGTCACAAACCTCGAAGCGGATTGACCCATTTTTTTCTTCGACAGATTGGTCTTCAGTTACCACGTTTACATTTATAACCTTTCTGGTCTCTAGGTCTGTCGCAGTGTTTATGCTTGTGAATATTATTTCATTGCGTTTCAGCCATTCTGGTCCTTCCCACCATAATCGACAATTTTTCAGCTCCGATAGCAGCATGCCTCTGGATACGACATCTGCAGAGTTTTCCTTTGATAGTACGTGGAACCATTTGTCACCGATGTTATCAACTATCGTCACGACTCTGTTTCTCACAAAGGTTTGCCATCTTGAAGGATCTCCTTGCAACCAGGATAAAACAATTGTCGAATCTGTCAGTACTGCGCCGCATAGCTCCAGTCTCCGTAGTGACATTGGTTTTACAGGTGCAACTCTGGATTTGGCAGCAATTATGGTCGTTTTGTATTGATGGTCATCTCCCAGCACCCTCAGGTAAGCTACAGCTCCATACGCTTTTTCAGACGCGTCACAGTAACCGTGTACAGAAGCCTCCTTCATGGTTTTACTTGTGCATTGTAACCATCGCTGCAGTTGAACTACCTTCAAATGTGATAAGCTTTCTCTTATACTAATCCATTCTTTTTCTGTTTCAGGGTCTACTTCGTCATCCCAGGCGGTTTGCTTCAGCCACAAACTTTGAATTAGAATTTTTGCAGGTACTGCAGCCATCCTAGCGGATCGAATAGCCGGTGAACGTCAGCCAAAATCTTTCTTTTGGTCACGACTCCCGCCATAAGGGCGTAATTAAGATGATAATGAATAGTGTCGTCACCCATGTTCCAGGATAAACCCAGTGTTCTGATAGTACCTTGCAGCTTCATGTCTATTTTAACTTGCTTACTATGCTGTTCTGCCTCAAACTGATTCAGAAATTTGCTACTGTTAGATGCCCATTTCTGCAGCTTGAAACCTCCCTTTTTCAGGATATGGCTAATATTCTTAGCTACTTCTATAGCCTGTTCTACTGTATCTTGTCCAGACATTAGATCATCTATGAAAAAATCCTTCTTGATGATTTCAGCTGCTATGGGATAGTCTTTGCCTTCACCTACTGCTAGTTGTTGCAGTGTTTTCACAGCAAGGTAAGGAGCAGAAGCAGTACCGAATGTTACTCGTAGCAGACGATATTCTTTGATTGATTCCGTAGCGTGCTGACGCCAAAGAATACGCTGGTAGTCTGCGTCTTTCTGCGTCACTAACACCTGTCTGTACATTTTTTCTATGTCAGACACGAAACAGATAGACTTCATCCTCCACCTCATGACTAGATATCTCAGGTCTTGCTGAAGTTGAGGTCCTATCAGTAGTTCATCATTTAGAGATATATTATTACAACCCTTGGACGAAGCATCAAAAACAACTCTAACCTTTGTTGTTTCACTGGATTCTTTGAGGACAGGATGGTGTGGTAAGTATACTGCCGAATTATCTATCTCGTTTATTGGAACTATTTCCATGTGTTTTAGGTCAATATACTCTTTCATTATCTTTGTGTATTCCGTTCTCAACTCAGTATCTTTCTCAAAGCGCCTTTCAAGTTGCATGTATCTTCTTAATGCTATATCTCGAGTTTTACCTTCACCTGACATAGGTTTTATTGTTTTAAGTGGTAATTTTACCACGTATCTTCCTTCAACGTTTCGTTTGTATGTTTCTTTGTATATTTTCTCACAAGTTTCTTCTTCTTCTGTTAGTATCTTCTTACCGTCATCTTCTACCTCCCAAAATGATTTCAACATATTTTCAATGTCAATATGCTGACGCATGACGGTAATATCTTCCGAAGAAGTGGTTTCTTCTACCCTTCCAAAAAGAATCCATCCTAGGCGTGTATCTTGTGCACTTGGAGAGCCTGATGGACCTTTAACTAGACCGCCCTTCAGAATGATGTCATAAATTTGAACACCTAATAAAAGGTCCACTCGCCCTGGTTGATTGTAACTTGGGTCTGCCAGAGTGAGGCCTTGTAAATGCGGCCAGTCAGCAATGTTGTGGGTGAAATGTCTAGGTGGTAAGTTGGAGGTTATATTCTTGGGTATGACGTACGCCTTCATTGAAATCGTGAAATTGTCTTCAAAGCGTGATAAGAGATCAAACTCCACGATGTGGTTTATGTGTGTCTGTTTCCCCCCAACTGTGGTGATTGTTCCTCTGCTTGATTTGCGTTTTACCTTTAATCTTTGTGCTGCTCTCTCGCTGATAAAACTTTCATGTGATCCTTGATCAATTAAGGCCCGCAATACTGTTGTAAGTCCATTATCATCCTTAACATATACTAGTGCTGTTGCCAGCAAAGCTGTGGACTTCTTCGTAGTGAAGTGTGATGCTATTGCGACGTCTTCTTTTAGTTCTTCTTTATTTCCTTTTCCTTCGATATGACTGTGCGGAGTTTGTGAATTGTCTGACTGCTTGGTGTTACTTCTCTGCTGATGCAACAGTGAGTGATGGCGACGATTGCATCGACGGCAGAACACAGGTACGCGACATTTCCAGGCTGAATGCCCTGGTGCCAGACAATTATAGCAGAGGCTATTCTTCTTAACAAACTCGCTCCTATCCATAGGTTGAAGCTTTATAAAATCTTTACAATGGCATAAGGCGTGGTCTTCCTTGCACATTGTACACGTCTTCGCCGCTGTGGTCGCCGAAACATGGCATGATTTATCCTTTATAGTTTTCTCCTTTGAGGCTGTTGAACTACTACTAGCTGTCACCAACTCCAATGTACGGAACTTAGACTCCAAAAATATATAAAAATCTTTCAAGGTGGGTAACTGCTTAAACTCCTGAGTGTGTGTATGCTCCTCCCAATCCTTATGGGTCTCAGGGTCTAATTTCTGAACCATTAAAAATATAATTAGAGGGTCCCAATTTTCAATAGATAAATCCTGATTTTGTAGGCTATTTAAACATTCAGCTGTAGTGTCTAGCAAGGACTTTATCTGAGTTGCAGTTGGTGTCTTGATCGGCTTTTGACCGGTAAGTCGTTTGAACAAACTATTTACGATCACTCGTTTATTCCCGAAGCGATTTTTCAATATATTCCACGCTTGATCGTAGTTATTTTCCGTGACCTTTATATGTTTCAGCAAGCCTTCTGCTTCACCGGTGATACTTGATTTCAGGTATTGCAACTTCTGTACCAAACTGAGCGATGTATTGTTATGGACTAGTGATATAAACAAGTCATGATAAGTGGGCCAATCATCGTAATTACCATTAAACTCAGGCAGCTGGATTCTCGGTAATTTAACTTGCGTTTGGTTAACCGTCGCGATGTTACTACATACTTGGCCTGCTGGTGACAACGTAGAAATCATGTCCTTTAAATCGCCTTTTAAACACAAAAATAAGTCCTCAATAATGTAATAATCTTCGTTAACAAAGTACTGGATGGTCGCTCGTTGATCTTTCGGTATACACGTAACGAGTTCATCATGCGTCGTCTTAAATGACTTCCAATATTCTTCTATACATTGTAATCTTGCTTGGATGTAACCCTTTGTTAAACGTGCCTTGGGACATTTCTTTAAGTTAACTTGAGTTTTCCGCATTTTACTAGCTATTTCTTCTAGAAGATTGAGTAATTGACTGCTTGAAGTACTCATTTTAGTAACAGGGCACTTTTAATAGTCGATTTAAACCCAAAATTCAAGTAAACACTAAGTTATTGCGATGTAATAACTCGTAATTTATAAAATCTTCACTAATGAGTTTGTTGTTCACTCTTATCGCTGAGGAATGTGCGATCCTTTTGTATTCGGTCGGCCGGACCGTTTTTATAACTTTGTAAAACAGCACAAATGAATCCGGGGCGTTTGGACCATATGTTCAGCGCGTTAAGGTTCACTTTCGACTGGCACAGAGACAGGAGTAATAAAGACGTGTGTTTGCTTCAAAGATTTATTTTCAACTGGTTAATAGACTATGACATGCTTAGAGTTAAACGATTAACACAACTATTACATATACCTATAGACAGGTATAATCCTTCCCAACACCGGCATTCGAACCCAGGACCACAAGCTTCGTAGGCAGGAGCACTACCAACTAGGCTACGGTGATCGTCGTATCGTATTATTCAACATCTGCATAAACGACGTCGTATCCTGCTTTCTTAGCTCAAAAATTATATTATATGCGGATGACATGAAGGTTTTGGGTAAAATATCGTCTTATGAGGCCGCTATCTCTTTGCAAAATGATCTGGACCGTTTTAATTCATACTGCATCTCTTTGCAAAACCACCTCGAACTGAACATTGATAAGTGCTACGTGTTATCTTTCACTCGTAAACCGATTAATTACGATTATAGACTCGCGGCTACAGTTATTACGAGAGTGAATACTGTCAGGGACTTGGGAGTGACATTTGATTCCAAGTTGATCTTTGATTCACACGTGGACAACATAATTAATAGAGCTTCCAAAGTGTTAGGTTTCATTTTCAGACTTTCAGCAGATTTTAAAAACATTAAGACTCTCAAAATACTATATTGTGCTTACGTCCGTAGTCTACTCGAATACGCTTCTCAGGTATGGAACCCCAGATATGACACATATATAGTAAGGTTAGAAAACATTCAAAGGAAATTCTTAAGGTACATTCAATATCGCGCTAAAACCTATCTACCTAACTACACAAGTCGCTGCAGTAAGTTCCACATGCTTCCTCTACAGGAGCGCAGGAAAATAGCTGATGTCTCACTATTATTTAAACTCATGAATGGATGAACAAAATAGGCCTTCGCGTACCCTTAGCATTCCTAAGACGACATAATTTATTGCATACCCCTACCACCAAAAGCAACTACAGACAAAATGCTTTTTTGATAAGGGCAACTCGTTTGTACAACACTGAATGCCATAGAGTCGACATTGATATATTTCACACAAGTGTCTCAAACCTGAAAAGGACTATGTGTAATAATTTCTTTGAGTCACAGTGTTCTCAGTAGATTTTTTTGATTTTTTAAAATAGTAATAGGTATAGGTATGCTGTTTATTCTATATTTGTAATATGTATACAATTTATTTATTTGTGAAAACTTGTAATCCCATCTTCAGGCCATCTTTTGTATAACTTCAAGAATTTGTGTAACTAATTAGCTGTAAGTTTTCTAAATTTGAAAATAAAATAAAATAAAAAAGCATTGCACCAAGTGGCCCGGTCTGTTTTTTTTACCCTCAGTTATTGTGATTTGGCGTAACAATTGTGAGGGAACGCAGTTTTTTCACACCCAAACGTAAAAACCATATCATACCAAGATACTAAAAGCATCTATATCTGGCATGAGCCAATGCCTAAGGATGCCCATACCTCATGGTATGGTCAGATGTCCAACTGGCTCGATCATACAGAGCATCGATTGTTTGCATATATTGTATGACCCTTTCTAAACTGTGTTATTTCTGGAAATGTATAGGGTTCAGTTCCAGAAATAACAGGATTAAAACGTACTAAAACCAAATAACAAATTATTTTACAAATGTTAAGTAATCATAAAGTCAGGGAATTTTCATGTTCCATTTTTATTTCCCATTTTCTTCCAAGGAGCTACTACCACTGATGCGCATTGGAAGTGATACCCTTTCTTACAGGTTTCACATTTAAAGCGAAGTTATAATTTCGTCCAGACAACCGCTTTTCAACAGACGCCTAGATGGGCCAGAATTGCAAGAAATCAGACGAGACTGATAGCAAATAGTGTACCAGTGCAAAAAATATAGTGACTTACGGTAGTACAGCACTTGTCCAAAGTGAAAAACAGTTACACCTCCTTGTCGCACACAGTCTTCAGAAAGGGCCTTTATTACGTCCCATAGTTCTAGAACACAAATTAAATATTTTAATAAATCAATCTTATAAATCACACTATGTCATGCGTTTGTTCTGTTTACACTTCAATCCTGTAGTAGATCATAGATCGATCTAACATGACCCACCTAATGTGAATAGTACCTAATAATACCTAACGAACATATAGAGAAGAAAACAACTCCTCTATTGCTCGCCTGGAATATCTGCTTATCCATTCGAACAGATTTTGGACGCTTTATGTCTACACAAGCTGCTTAGAAACAAAAATGGTTGTTCATATATATTGGACTGCGGGCACAGTTTCGAAAACGATTCAAAAGCCTCTATAAAATATATATTTTTTTTCACTTCTTTCAAAGGATAATTGCGAAATGAAGATTTATAAAACATACGCCTAATTGTTTGCAGAATATATTTGATTGGCTCAAGTGTCACAGGCTACGATACGCTTCCTACCAAGTGGATCGCACACTTGTTTTCTGACGTGGTATTATTCTAACGGGTCTATGCTTTGAAATCGCTACAGTAACATTTAAAATCAGAGTTTGTAAAAGACACATACACAATAGCTAGTCATTAATAAACTTACTTTCAGGATTGCTGGTGAGTAGATGCGTATGCCCAATGATGGGCAAGGCGCCGGGGTAGGCCGGAGGCAGCGGATGTTCGTACTTGGCACGTTTGTTAGATATCCACACACAACATATGAAAACGCAACAAACAATACAGACTAGCACTAAACTCAACATAGTTTAATACTATTCGTGCTACCATCAAATTTATGTAATATATATTATATTATTTAAAGAATCGGGTTTATATACCCCGATGAAATTCATATAGATAAAAAACCGGCCAAGTGCGAGTCGGACTCGCCCATGAAGGGTTCCGTAGCAGCAAGTATTTCAGTTGATTAAATGAAAGCAAATTGCGGATTACGATTTATGACGTATTGAAAAAAACTACTTGCTAGATCTCGTTCAAACCAATTTTCGTTGTTAGTTTGCATGGTAATGTACAACATATATTTTTTTAGTTTTATCACTCTCTTATTTTAGAAGTTGCAGGGGGGGGGGGGGGGGGGGGCACTCATTTTACCTCTTTGGAAGGGTCTCTCGCGCAAGCTATTCAGTTTAGAAAAAAATGATATTAGTGAAGTAAACAAGTGACTTAATTAGTACTACGCTTAGCTCCAGATGACGAGTACAAGTATATATATATATATATATATATATATATATATATATATATATATATATATATATACAATATATATATATATATATATATATATATATATATATTGTATATATCCAACCAAATGTTTCAATTCACAAATTATGAAGTATCATGCACTCTTTATACACATTACATTATTACATAGGCGCGGGTTCTAAAGTGTATACTATAACAATAACACACTAATGTTACTGAATTAATTATACGTATTTATATCAATAATTAGTGGGAAACATATCCACCGATTAAAATTCAAAATGAGTAAAATGTAAGTTATTAATTAGTGATTTTTTTTTAACGTCTGAACGCCTGCCTGTCAGTGATACCTCGGATGTCCAGCGCGCGCCGTCACTCGCGCCGCTCGCCTCACTTTGCCGTCTAACATTATCACCGCGTCGCCTGGCTGCAGATTTGGCAAGTTACGAGCACTGCGGTCATAATAATATAATAATATATCCTTAAGCATCGTTTTGCTTACGTAACATATTATTATAATCCACTTTATTATCTCTAGCTGGCCGTAATTTGGTTGAACATACTGTTACCATATGTTCAACCAAATTACCCACGTGTTAAGTTTACGACTCATTAGGAGCTCTGCCGGGCTGGCAATCCCATCTCTCGGAGAGGTTCTATAGTTTAATAGACTTGAGTAAAAATCTGAATGGTCATTAATAGATTTAATAAATAAATGTTTGATGGTGCGAACCGCTCGTTCAGCCCGACCATTTTACTGAGGAAAAGGAGACCATTTCTTTTTCTATGGCGGATGGGCCCACCAAAAATTCTCGCGTTTATTAATGAAACCTATTTCAATTTGTTCCTTATGATCTCTAGATTTATGGGGTATTAGTTCTAGGATGTCTAACCGGAATTCTGAGAAATATGACAATTAAAACATGAAATCCACATAGAAGCAAGTTGTCGCAGAACCACAACTGTCTCGGACAGTAATTCTCTTTGCACGTTGCGTTGAGACCGTACAGCACAACTGACACAACGGTTCTGTTCGCTAAGAGTTGAACGTATTGAAGCCATTTCGACAAGTATTTCAAAGAAATACGAGAAACTAAGAAAAATACAATCACACAATTCGAATTTCAATAACAAATTCAAAGAAAATGTAAGAGTGACGTGACGTTTTTGTTTTTTTTTTAATGCTGTTTTACGGCTCTGGCTTCTTCGGCCTTATGATTGTTCAGTAAATATTTTTATATCATTTATTTTCGTTCATTACTTGACAAGTAAAGTCCGTCACAGTCAAGTCATACATAGTCCTTGTCCAACCCCATTTAAGCAGTGGAGACTTTACTGGAGGCTTTTATGGAGTTTTGGTTACAACACGGAAAATCAAAATTCACGGCAATATCGCACTTTCCTCCACTTGTGTACGTTGTCGAAGATGTTATGTCTAAAAATCCACAATATTTACACATAAAAACTCAAATTTACACCAGTTTTTGAAAATAAAACATAGCCTCGATGCGTCTTTTTCCGCGTTGACGCCAAAACTCGACGTGACGTTAAGTGTTCAGGGTTGCCAATGATCATTATATAATCTCGATTGTCCCATTCACAACCGTACAGATCTGTGACAAAAGTATATAAATGGACTGGAAATATTATGTCCTGACGTGAGTTTAACATTTTATACCCATCCCAAGAAAAGTGCTCAACGCCGCTAAGATTTTTCACTTCAAATAACCATACATCCACTGTTGAGAGAACTATTATTCTTGCCATCCATTTTATATATATTTACATAATTGCGAAAACGCGCCAATTTAACTATTATGGAGCTAAACATTTCACGTGTCAAAAGGAATCAATTCTGATTTCCTGAAAATCAGGGAATTCCCTAAAAGCTGGCAATCCTCGCCATTTGTTTGTATAAATGGCGGCGAGCCGTAACCGAATATCAAAAAAGTTCTTTTTTAAATGATTTATGATTCCGGTTACATATCTTTATAAGTTTGAACTCATTTGTTGTAATAATTTCAGTATATTTTTTAAGATTGATGTGATACGCAACCGTTGCCAGTGGGCCCAAAAAGAATGATCTCCTTTGGGGATGACGTAATAATATGTGAAAAACCCCACGTTTTCACAAAATCCCGAAACATTTTAGAGGCATAAGCCGGGCCATTATCTATTATTAATTCCGACACTATTCCATACCGAGCAAATTGTTCCTTCATCGCTTTTATCACGCTATCTGATGTTATCGAATTTAGAGTTGATACCTCATCGTAATTAGAAAAATAATCAACTAGAAGCAAAAAATAGCGTTTGTTGTACTCAAATGTATTAGAACCCACTTTTGTCCACGGCAAGTTAGATATTTCGTGAGGAATTAATGTCTCACGCTGTGGTCTCGCAGCGTGCATGGCACATACGTGGCAGCGCCGCACAGTGTGCTCGATATCGAGTGACATACCTGGCCAGTACTTACATAACCTCTTGGGCTTGTCTTTTGCATTTATCAATGCCCAGGTGGCCTTCATGCACTCGCGTTAACATTTCTGACCTCAGTCTCTCCGGAATGAATACAAGACCGACCTTGAACAACACGCCATCATAGTATTCGAATGACTTACGATGTTCCCATAAATTACGAATGCTTTCACCAGTCTCATATTTATTCAACGGCCAACCATTATGTATAACTTTGACCAATAACTGACATACTGAATCACGACTAGTATGTTCCCTACTAGTCGTAATTCAGTATGAATACTGAACTAAACTTTGCTTTGAATCACTAAATGCAACACTACTTATTACGACTGACTATGAACTTCGTCACATATTTTGTCTGGCATTCGTTGTGGGAGGGGTGCACGTGAGAGCGCGTCAGAAATATATAAATACTTTCCGGGTTCATAGACTACGGTAAAATCATATCTCTGAATCCACAGCATCATACGTTGCAATCTAGCAGACACGGAATTCAAAGATTTCTTAAACAGAGCCTCAAGGTGCGCTGTGATCAGATTCCACCAGCACATTGCTCTTTCCGAAAATATAATGATGAAACCTCTCAAAGGCCAAGACTATTGTGAGCATTTCTTTCTCAATTTTTCGAAATTTCTGTCAGCGTGCATGACGCAAATTCAACTGGTGCCCGCCCTGGAGTAAAACAGCACCAACAGCGTGTGAACTAGCATCGACAGATATCACCGCTGGTTGCTTTAGCGAGAACAGGGTAAGCACAGGTGCGCTACATATATCATCCTTTAATTCCCTTACTACCTGGTCTTCACACGCATCCCAGACCCATTCACAGTCTCTTTTAAGCAAATTTCGAAGTGGGGTTACCTTTTGAGAATAATTGGGAATAAATTTACATAAATAGTTCACCATACCTAAAAATCTTTCTAAATTCTGCCTATTTTGAGGGATCTTCAGTACTTTTACAGCTTTTAACTTATTATCATCTATTTCCATGCCCTCGGCGCCAAATTTCTGACCTAAATAGGTTACTTCGGTAACCTTAAACCCTCACTTGTTACGATTGAATTTTATCCCGACCTGCCTTGCCCTATATAATAATGTTAGCCTTTCATCATGTTCTTTCTCCGTAGATGCCCATAGGATGATATCATCTATAAAGGAATCGACTCCCTCTAACCCTTCGAGTAATTGTCTGACTCGAGAATGAAAAACTTCTGATGCTGAATTCACGACATACGGAAGACGTAAAAATTGATAGCGACCGAAAGGAGTACTGAATGTACAAAGATCTGCACTAGCTTTATTCAACTGTACCATCCAAAAACCAGACCTAGCATCTAATTTGCTATAGTACTTAGCGCCTTTCAATTTGGTGGCAATATCCGTTAGAGTGGGCAATGGAAAATGTTGACGCCGAATAACTTTATTCAATGGTCGCGGATGAAGACATACGCGAATACTACCATCTTTCTTTGCCGCGACCACTATCGCATTTACCCAAGAAGTGGGGTCAATGACTTTTCTTATTAGCCCCATTTTTTCCATGCGTCCCAACTCTCTTTGTAAACTTTCTCTCACACTAAGAGGAATTTTACGTACAGGACAAATGCAAGGAGTAGCATCCTTATCCACTGGAACTGTATAAAACCCCGGTATCCTACCGAGACCCTCTAATAAATCCCCGTACTTTGAAATATCCAAATCGTAAACTCGTTTTACTAACCCTATTTGATCAACCGTACCTTTTCCTAAAATACTTTCACATTCGTAATTAGCGATCACAAAATAAATGGCAAATACTCTGCCTTTATAAATCTATTTCATGATAGCTGAACCTATAATAAAAAGTTGCCGCAAAACGACATCGCTCTCGATTTAGTTTGACTAATATCTTTAATACTGAAGATAATTATTTTTAGAAATGACATTCAAGTCGGAACCAGTATCTAATTTAAACAAATATTTCTGCATGTTTTTTAAAAGAATTAATGTTTCATACCATTTAAAATCCTTAGTTTGAACTCCACTCTCACCACTTATAAACGAAATATGTATAGAACAAACTGTCATCCTGCAAGTCTTCATTAAGAGTATACAGCTTATTAGACGAACGCGATGTACACATTTTACTATAATGCCCTTTTACACCACACGAATAACACATCACATTTCGTGCCGGGCACCGAACCCCACCGTCGCAGTAGTAACTAAAACAAGCGTCGCAAGACCGACCGCGCGCTGCTACGCCGGCAGCGCCAGGGGCAGGCGACCACACGTAGTCACCGCGGACTCCGTGCGCCAAGCTGTATTATTACTAAAATAACTGTATTACTACAAACATGATCTGACTATTTACAAGCGCTTTTTTAAAGTCTAATTGAATAAAAACCTTTTTTAATTAATTTATTTAAGCCGGCGCCGCCACCGCGACCGCTCGGGCCCGCTCCGCCGACTATGCCGACGACTTGCGATCCCGCGTGAGCCTCGCCGCGCACCGCATAAACTCCATACAGAGTCCACCGATATTCCTTTTGGTATTTCACTTTTCGCCTCGATTTCTCGGCCATCCTCACTTGAAATCTCATTAGATTGACAAACCGCAACTGCCTTACCAAGGGTGAGGGCCTCCGTACGAAGTAATCTCTCTCGGACGGAACTATCCCGTACGCCACATACAATTCGATCACGGATCAAGCCGTCCTCCAATTCTGCGAACTCACATTGTTGACTAAGTGGTTTCAAAGCAGTGACGTACTCGTCGATACTTTCCCCGTTCTCCTGGCTCCTTGTAAAGAACTTCAATCGCTCCATTGTAGTATTGGTTTTTGTTCCAAAATGACTATAGAACTTTGCAATCAACTTATCTATGTCGTCCAGTTCTTCTACGTTTACGAACTTAAAAGTCAGCCCCTATAAGGTTAATCAACAGACTAGCCTGGACATCCTTCGGCTCCGTAGAAACGCCCGATGCTTTTAAAAATACTTCAAATTGTTTAAGCCACTTCCTCCATGAGTCGGCGCGATTTGACGGACTCCCATCCAGAGTCAATTGCGCAGGGGGGCGTGCATGTTCCATTATACCCCGATGTATTTATACAGCAGCACAAGATTTAATTCAATTTCAACCCACAATGAACACTTTTAACCATAAAATACATTTAATTTCTACACCGCTGTCACCATGAAGTAAAGCTACAAGATGATTGCGCACAGACTGACTTTTATTTATATACCCACATTGTTTCTTATTAATACACAACAATTAGAAACCTCAATATATTTTTTAAAGATCTATCCTTAGACACCTCACATGTATGGGTAAGAAGTAAAAAAAAAATTTTGAGTTTCTGTTCTATGTATGGAGACCCCCCAAAATTATGGGGGGTCTCCATACATAGAACCCTTTTTTTCTATTTTTGTATAAAAATCTTAATGCGGTTTACCGAATACATCTACTTACCAAGTTTCAACAGTACAGCTCTTATATGTAGTTTCGGAAAAGAGTGGCTGTGACATACGGACGGACAGACAGACATACATGACGAATCTATAAGGGTTCCGTTTTTGCCATTTGGCTACGGAACCCTTCAATTGTTTCAAAAATAATTTTAATTACAAAGTCATTGTTCATTATCAACACTCATTTAAGTTTATCCCACCATATAAAACTTGTTTGAGTTCTTAAATTAAATACAACTCACATATTACAATTTGGGGTTGCCTATCGTTTATAAGTTAGAAAAGCTTTTGACCAAATTCAATTTCACTGTAAGTTTTTCAACTATTATCGTTTCGTTTTGTTTTTACTTCATCAAAGTCACGTCTGACTATTAGACCTGTATGACCTATTATCCAGCTGTAGTCAGTGCCATCTGAATATATATATATATATATATATATATATATACGGCATGAAAGTATCCGTAAACACAGATTTCAATGCACTTCTCGGTGGTGAACAGCAGGATTCATCCGCGCATTTTATAACTTGTAGAAATATTGAGATTCACGGACGTGAACGCTATACCACGCGAGATTTGGTTCTGCTGGATCCTGCATGCTATCTTCGGGCTGTCTATACTCCGCCGAAACGTCGTAATCATCAATTTTTATTTCTCTCCACACTTCTGCAAGTGTTTCCCCAGCGTGCTGAAAATTGCGTTTTTCCAAATCATCATCCATAGTCATTCCTTTGTCGTCGAGATGAGAACCAAAATGTTCATGAGGCAGAATGACGCCTGCCAGTCGTTTGCTGAGGGGAGCCATGCGACGCTCAACTCGGTTATATGCGCTCCGCCCAGGAGCATTAGTCGCTATAAACAGGGCGTCCAGGTTGTTTTAATAACACCGACTACCGCAATGGTCTTCTACATTAACACTAACAAATACTGACAAGTGACAACAAAAACAACATTCAATGACGTCAATACAATCTAAGGGATTCCCCGTGAAATATAAACGAAAAGGTTTGCCAACATGCGAGAACAAATTAAAAATGACGACCAGACTAATACAATCGAGGGATTCCCCGTAAAACGTAAACGAAAAGGGTTACCAATTTGGGAGTTTTAATTCCCTATTTTTTTATATAAAAAAAGAAATAATGTTACGTAACGTGTTGTAAGAAAGACCCCCTCCCGCCCTGTAACGCATCGTAACGTTTTACAAGACCCCCCGCCCCCCCCAAATTGCGTTACGTAATACTTGAACGCTCCCTTACACATTGTCGAAATAACAATGAGCCTGGCCAATGTTTTATTCTGGATATGCAAAAGTAATCTAGAAGAAAATACAAGAACATCTGCATTTTTACTTTTTTATATTCCCAAAGACAGCTGAGATAATAGCAATCAAAGTACGCATTTTCGAGCGATATTTCAAACCGCAAGCGGCGTTTAATCGCGATGTGAGTGTGACATCGCGTGTCCCCTCACGCAGCGCGCCGGCCGCTTTGCGGATACAAATCTAGGTACTATTCATTTAGTCACCGCTGCTGGCGGCCCGTACTTGCGAGTTTATTACGAGAAAATTATTAGAAAATGCTGTGCAGTGCCAAAGAGTTTTAATTCAAATGTTAACACGCCCATAAAGTGTTTCTAGTATACCTAAAAATCCTATGATAAGGAAGAAATAGATGACCGCAATACGCAGACAGGATTCAATAGGACTGAAAACTATTGCATTTTGTTATGAATATTATTTTGATGTCAATAACTATTATATTTATACTTTTCTCATAAAGCACTACGTTATTTATTATTTATTTATACATATTTATTATATACTTCTGACACCTACCTTTGTCATTTAAGGATTTTACAAATTAATCTTATAAAAAATAGTTTATTGATTCATCTAAATAAGACACATTAATATTATTATTATCTATCAGGAACCTTGACATCGGGATGTTATAATAAATATATAAACCAACCATGTCGTATTTTTTTAATGAGAATAGGTGAATGTTACCTAACCTAATACTGACCTAGATTAAACATGGGATATATGGAAAAATATATTTTACCTACTTATACAATATTTCGTTATTATTATCTACCTTTGACTTAAACCACTAATACTTAATAGGTAAAAATAGGCATGTTGAATATAAGTGAAGTAAAATTGACTGCAAGTGTGGCGCAGCGGCTAAGACAATCGCCGCTGTGTGTCCGAGGTTTGATTCCCGCACCGAACAACTATTTGTGTAACCCATAAATAGTTGTTCAGAATCTGGATGTAATTTGTGTCCGTCTATTATATGTTTGTAAAGTATTATAGTATTATTATTGTCATTGAAAAAAAAAACAGTGGTATTAATCTACAGCTGTTAGCGTGCCGCTGAGTATAGTACTTACCTTCGTACTTTAGTATAGTTGGAGATGGTGTACAAAATTTTACAAACATTTTGCTAGAAAAATAATAGTACCGGTCTTAATTTTATCCTAAATACTAGACATATCGTTAACACTTTTGAAGATTTACACAGAGTGAGTTTATCCTCTACCGTTTGGTCTTATTTTGGTCGTCTATAATGGCATTAAAATTTGGTATTACCTATATGTAAATATAAAAAGGTACCTACTTATATTTTTATTTTCTATTAGTTTAGTTAGTTCTTTATTATATTTAATAAAAAAGGTAAGTACTGAAAACAAAAAATAAGTAAGTAACTAAGTCGACAGCATTATTGGTAGATTAAGAAACTTTGGATTCTTGACGCCGCATGCTAAAGTCAATCAAAGTTTGTCAGTCGTGTAAGGAAATCTTCCTCCCATGTAACCCTCTTCCAGGGTGCAGATATATGTAACTCACAAGGTATTTAACAGGTTGATGAAATACAATAATAACAAATTAATAAATAAAGCTATGATACAAGTACAGCGCGCGCGCGTCTTCACTTCAATGTTTCATATAGCGCGGGGCACGAGCGCACGGAGCGACCCGACAGCTGACGTCATGCGTCGAGCGCGCGATATCTTGAAAATTTAAAAGTGCTCAAAACTTCTCACAGTCGTAATTTCCATAATACTGCATTGATTTACGTGTAATAAAGACTAATCTAATGTACGTAATTTAATCTTTATTGTTAAGTAGCTTTTAGTGCAATATTCGCATGTGTTGGTCACCCTCATTGTTCGAAGTACTATGTTTCTGAACATTCATGTAATATGCAAACAAAGATGCTTGCTTCAAGCATGCAGCGTGCAAGCAAGCATGCTACATGCAAGTAGGCATTATTTAAAAAAATGATATTTTACCCAATTTTACCTGTACATGTCCGATGCGCACTGATGAACGATTGACAATAACTTACAATATAATACAAGCTAGCTAAATATCACTACTATTATAAAATAGATTGTATAAATGTTTTAACATTCCGTGTACCTAAATATCTGTAATAAGTAACTAGAAATAATAACTGTATTACTACAAACATGTTCTGACTATTTACAAGCGCTTTTTTGAAGTCTACGTGAATAAAAACCTTTTTTATTTATTTATTTATAAACCTCTACCGCCAGCCAGGTAGCCTGTATTACGTCTGGGAGTGTGACGGAAATAGCATAAAGCCTACATGGAAATTCTTCCTCGAAAATTATACTGCTACTAGATCCAACAAGGCTCAGTGTAAAACTACTTAATTGATTCGTAGGTCTAGTGGCAGCGTGTTCAATCGAAGATAATGAGGACCTGGGTTTTTTTTGCTTTATTTAATATCTATGTAAATAAAAAGAGAAGTCGTGACTGATTGACTGACTCATCAACGCCCAGCCCAAACCCTTGGACCTAGAAAGCTGAAATTATGCACAAATGTTTTATTTATAAAGTAGACAAGGATTAAGGAAGAATTTTTAAAAATTCAACGCCCAATGGGGTAAAACGGGGGTGCAAAGTTAGTATGAAACTTTGCCGTTTTTGAAGTTAAAGGCATGAAGATTAGTATTTGGCCTTCCAGTAAAAAATAAAAAATTAAGTATTTCAGGATTTTTGGAAATTCCACCCCCAAGGGCGAAGAATAGGGGATGTAAGTTTGTATGAAAAATGTGACAATTTTTAAGTTAAACGCATGAAAATTAGTATATTGGAAAATCAATATATTTTCCAGTAAAAAATAAAAAATTACGTGTTTCAGGATTTTTGAAAATCCCACCCCCAAGGGCGAAAAATAGGGGATGTAAGTTTGTATGAAAAATGTGACAATTTTTAAGTTAAACGCATGAAAATTAGTATATTGGAAAATCAATATATTTTCCAGTAAAAAATTAAAAATTACGTGTTTCAGGATTTTTGGAAATTCCACCCCCAAGGGCGAAAAATAGGGGATGTAAGTTTGTATGAAAAATGTGACAATTTTTAAGTTAGACGCATTAAATTGGTATTTCAGTTGAAAATTAACAATATATTTTTCAGAATTTTTGAGAATTCCTCCTCTAAGGGCGTAAAATAGGGAATGTAAGTTTCTATGTAAACTGCGACTTGAAGTTAAACGCATGAAAATTGATATTTGAAATTTCAGTAAAAAAATTGAAATATATATACACCAGGATTTTTGAAAATTCCACCTCGAAGGGCACAAAATAGGGAATGTAAGTTTGTATGAAAAATGCGATATTTTTAAAGTTAAACTCATGAAAATTAGTAGTTGGCTTTTCTGTATAAAATTATAAAATATTTATTTCAGGATTTTTGGAAATTCCACCCCCACGGGCGTAAAATAGGGGATGTAAGTTTATACTGACTGACTGACATATCAAGGCATAGCCTTAACGGCTTTTATGACGTAAGCATCCACTAAAGAAGGGTTTTTGAAAATACCACCCCTAAGCGAGTAAAATAAGGGACGAAAGATTAAAAAAAAACAATATTTTATTCAAATTGGCATAAACAAACAATTTACGTAAAATTCGAGTTAGCGTAGTATAATTTGTACAAAAAAATCTCGACAAGATGATCGCAGTTGATCGCACCAAAAGAATATCATCTTATTTTTACTGTTCTACAAGTTCACAATTTTGTAACTAGATGGCGTTCGTTCGTTTCAGATCGCGGGACTTATTTGGCATATCGGTTATAATAAATAAATGCTTGAAATAAAAGGTAGTCCAAAACTGAATCAATAGATGATCGAATAAATCTCACCCAAAAAATATGCACACATCTTAATTTTACCGCTTTACAAGTTTATAGTTTTGTTAGTAGATGGCGTAATCATCGTTTTAGATCGCGCTATGGTTTCGTTCACAAAATGTGATATTAGACCTATTAATGCCGTGGTCGCAACCTAATCTAATCAATCTAATTAATGCATCGTTATTCTTATATTACTTTATTTGACTTACTGATAAATATATATAACGGAGAAACGGGGGTATCGTTGTCTTTAGTCATGATGACGTCAGCAAGACTGACGTCACTATTATCTGCTCGTTGGTTATCCACTGAAGGTTGTTTACTTATGGCGATAGTAAAACCCAAAATATGTTTCGGGAAGTTTTATTCCATAACAATCTTCGATACAAGGTGATCCGTACGGTACCACGGCTCGAGCGAAAGTGATTTGTTCCGACACGTCGGCCGTATTTATACGAAATGTGCGGCGACAAACATGTTACGTATTTTCTTTGTTCGATGAACGAATGTAAATTAAATTATTGAAATCATCAATTGTACAAATGTTAAGATGGTTTATAAATCATAACTTGATTTTTAACACTAAATTCATTAAGTTTAACTAACTATTTAAGAGTAATTAAAACAAAGACTTAAAACTACTCCTATGACGCATTTGTTTTTGGTTAATTAATGTTGTTGCGCCGATACGGCCATTCTGAAAGGCGGTGCGCGCTCTGCACCAGCCTCAGTTCTCATTGTCCTTTTTAATCTGAAACAATAAAGTTTTGCTTTTGAGTTTGGTACCTGTAAGCAACTAAGTTGCTCATTTATAGTTATAGAGATATCGCAATAACCAAGTCACATTACACATGTGTTGGCTTATTATCATTATTTTTGGTTTGTTATTTTTGTAGGTAAAAAAAGATTAAGTTCTCGTAGATTTCTCGTAGATTAAGGAAAAAAGGAGTGGTGTTATATTGTGCTCTGCAGCTTGTTAACACAGTGGTATACAGTTGTTTAATAAAAGGAAATAAGGTTAGAAGGGTGAGGGTAGGTTTAGTTTTTGTAGAGTTCTCGTAGAGTTCTCGTAGATTTCTCGTAGATTTAGGAAAAAGGAGTGGTGTTATATTGTGCTCTGGAGCTTGTTAACACAGTGGCATATAGTAACGCAATACAAGGAAATAAGGTTAGGAAGGTGAGGATAGGTTTAGTTTTTGTAGAGGTCTCGTAGAGTTCTCGTAGATTTCTCGTAGAGTTCTCGTAGATTAAGGGACAAGGAGTTGTGTTATATTGAGCTTTGAGTGGCTGATAACACAGTGGAATACAGAGCCACAATACAAGGAAATATTATTAGGAAGGTGCTGTGATCGTAGGTTTATTAGTAGTTCTCGTAGAGTTATTTAGAGTTATTGAATTAAGTTACTTGCCCTTTACTATGGAGGTTGATGAGGTCTCGTGAGGTTGATGCAATTGGCTTGGTTGGTTCTGCAACAGAATTCCGGTGAGAAGACTATTGGTTTCCCGCCGATACGGTTAACTGATCACCAGGTTGTAGAGCATGGCGCAGCACAGATTCCTGCTGCTGGGTGTTGGTTGGTTTCTGTTTATCAGATGATGAGTTGATGTAGCAGCTTGGGTGCTCGATTGTTTAATCTTACTACATTCTTCACACGCCTTGTGTGATGTTCCTGAAAATAATCATTCTTTCGACAATATTGTAGTATCTGCACTCGGCCTATGCTGACTAACTCACTTGCGAGAAGTTAAAAAGTTGTACAACCCTTTGGTGTGTCAACGACACAGACGTTAACGTGCCTATCCAGCAATGAACCAGTCACGTTGCTGGTACTGCCTTCCTTGCTGCTATGGCTAGGACAGTTTTTCGTGGCTCGCAGTGCCGCATCTGGCAGCAAACATCTTGTCCACTTGGTCCACGTCATTCTACGGTACTGAATAACGCTTGATTCAATAGCTGCTCCCCAAGTAAGCGCCATTCACTATCTTCGTCATCGAGGGTGTTTTCACGCTGGTCATCTTCTGGGTTGAATCCCACTTCTGATAACGGAGAAACGGGGGTATCGTTGTCTTTAGTCATGATGACTTCAGCAAGACTGACGTCACTATTATCTGCTCGTTGGTTATCCACTGAAGGTTGTTTACTCATGGCGATAGTAAAACCCAAAATATGTTTCGTGAAGTTTTATTCCATAACAATCTTCGATACAAGGTGATCCGTACGGTCCGACGGCTCGAGCCGTCGGACCGTACGGAAGTTTTTTTTTTTTTATTTTATTAACGTGTCGCGTGCAGTTAGCCTTACGGCTTTTACTGCTTCACCGGGCAGTAGGGGTGAGCGTGGGCTCTAACCGGCCTAGCAAATATAGACTACAAACTAAGTACCCGCGCCGGAGGGCACCCCCTGTGGGGTTCGAACCTCGGCTCTGGGCGGATACTGACGGGGAGAGGGCGAGAGATCATGGTTTTTAGGGAGTTTAGTGCAACTTTCGCTCTACGTTAATGACATGACGCGGCCCCCCGTCCACGTTGAGGGGGGCTTTTTATCGGTACGATAATTTGTACTCGACACGTCGGCCGTATTTATACGAAATGTGCGGCGACAAACATGTTACGTATTTTCTTTGTTCGATGAACGAATGTAAATTAAATTATTGAAATCATCAATTGTACAAATGTTAAGATGGTTTATAAATCATAATTTGATTTTTAACACTAAATTCATAAATTTAACTAACTATTTAAGAGTAATTAAAACAAAGACTTAAAACTACTCCTATGACGCATTTGTTTTTGGTTAATTAATGTTGTTGCGCCGATATATATAATAAGGACAATTACTATGTATTCTTCCTTTTTTTAAATAATAGTAGCAAAGTAGTCCTTAGTTTCTTTCTTAGTTGCTTGATTGTTTTAAACGTTATTTTTTTAGATTAAGCTAGAAGTAAGTAGTTACATTGGTCATCATTCAAAATTGTCGCGGATGAAGTCGCGGGCACCAGCTAGTATAATATATAGGGACAATGTCACACAGATCATCCTAACCCCAAACTAAGCAAAGCTTGTACTATGGGTACCAGGCGACGATATACATACTTATATAAATAAAACATCCATGACTCAGAAACAAATATTCATGCTCATCACACAAATATTTGCACTTACCGGGATTCAAACCCAGGACCACCAGCTTCGTAGGCAGGAGCACTACCAACTAGGCTACGGTGACCGTTTAAAAACATGTCTTCTGATTGCATTAAAGAACTTAGTTTATAGTTCAGAAGGACTATGATACAATAACATAATGAAGAACAAAGCCAAATGAATACATAATATTATATACTCTCCCTGCAATATATGGCAAACAACTTGCGTGGGACATTCATTTTAATGTTTTTACAATCAATGTAGTAATTAGTGAATGAGAGTTTTTGATTACATTGCAATAATTGGGCCTAGTGATGGTATATTTAATTGGAAACCGCATGTCACTACTATCTGTTAAGGCCTATCTTTAGTTAATTTCACCATTTAAAACATTAGGTATAGTTGGTGTGTGTTTATTGATATTTAATACATCTTCTTATTAAACAAAAATCTTTTAAGTTACGAGTAAAAGAAGTTTTGATGAGTTTGTTCGTTGGTGTTACATGTATAGTTAAAACCTAATTGTGTTCATTTATCACACTTATATTTGTTGGAGGTTCCATATCACTGCACAAAACATATTTAAATAGTAATCTGCCACATTAGGCATTTTTTGACTTGTTGGTTGTCAATCCGTAAAAGTGAATAAAAATGTCTTGACTGAATGTGTGTTTTATATAAAACTATATAATAACAATAGGTACCTGCGTACTCTGTACAACAATTTCCGACAATATTTATAATAATAATAAATTTCATAAAACCCTAGGATTAAGTATGACTCAAAACAAGTTTTTTAGGTATTAAAGCGTATCTAGGTCATCTTGGAAACATATATCTTATCAAAATATGATCTCTCAGGTCCCAATCTAGCCTTCTAATCATAGACCTAACCGAGGTCTATGATAACAAAGCTAGATTGAGACCTAGACTATTCTAGGTCATGAGATATAGACCTAGGTAATGTAGATGGCTTTAAACCCGTATCTATTGATAGGTTATAGTTAGGCTGAAGCTGAATATATTTTCGGATAGCCCTAACTTAGGCATTTCAGTGTAACCATGATTGTAAACGTCATAGGTCAAGAATACGGGTATTACAGCATTAATTCCGGTCTACGATGTCGTGCAAGTTCTAAGACATCACACATTTTTGTTACAAATGTCAATCTCACCAATATGCAAAAAAGAAGAATCAGTTTTACAAGTCTAGTCGTTCCTCAAGACTTCTTTTTATATAAACTACAAAGAACTGGTACAAAAACTACCTTAAAAATTCTGTACGCTATTCAAAAACATTCAATTATAACATTAATTACAACTCTCATCCTACTAATATTATAAATGCGAAAGTTTGTGAGTGTGTGACTGCGTGAATGTGTATGTTTGTTACTTCTTCACGTTCAAATGACTGGAGCGATTTTAATAAAATTTGGTATGGAGTTAGCCGAGACCCAGGATTAACAAATAAGCTATAATTTATAAAGTTTAATGCGGGTAAAACCACGGGACACAGCTAGTTTTACATATTTTATTGTAATGTAGTAAGTAGTAATATTTGTAAGATAGATAATTGAGTTTGAGAAATAATTACGTCATTAATCTCGATAGTTTTAAAACCCCGGGATTCCGGAGATATTTAATGTTAACCTGCATATTTGAGGACATTTACCCTCAATTGCACTAAATTGACTACTGCTGATTACAGACAATGCTTTTATTGTGAATTAGGCATAGAACAACATAATAATGTCTGCATCATTTATATAATGATTACTTCTTTATACTTTATTTCAAGCTATAACATCTATAAGCTATAACAAATCAAATCTTAATTATAATGTCTTCCCAACACTCAGCGGTTCATGGCCACTTACAAAAAATACAATAATTTAAAACCCTAGTTAATATGTTCTTGACGTAAGTCATTCAATTATATATAAAATGTTTCTTTAATGATAATTCAAATGTTGATATGAACAGGTGGGTAGGTACTTAATGCTAATTAAAATTATAGCAACATAATAAATTAAACGTATACTTATAATCCTCCTAGCCGAACTCCAGTCTCAATAGAGATTAACCACCTGCGCGGGACATATTATAGTTCACAAGTGTGTGTGCAAACACAGGAGCACTTTCTATTACATCACTCTCATGACCCGATGGGACGTCTAGCGACACGATCGGAAAGAGCTCAGGTACAGGACGGACGTGCACTCTCGAGGCACGGGGGTATAGTACCGCCAACTCTCAGACTTCGGGCTGATATTGTGAAATCTTTCTTTTTACAGAAAAGTCCTAAAATCACTTTTTGGCCTGACCCAAGATTTGACCTCGTTTTTTGCGGGTGAACACGCTACCGCTAGACCAACGAGGCACGTATACGTATACTCAATCAGTTGTAATCATACACAGCATAGTAGTAGGTACATAAATAAATAAAAAGGTTTTTAAGGAAATACAAAAAGGGAGATAATTATATAATACTAGCAGCTCGCCCCGGCTTCGCACAGGTATTTTTTTCGCACCTTGGGTTACATTATTGGAGTTTTAGTATGGATCCCTAACCTTTTTGAAAATTTAACATAGCCTATGTTCAGCGGAGATAGCGTGAGTTCCCAACAGTGAAAGAATTTTTAAAATCGGCCATATAGTTTCGGAGCCTATTCAATACAAACCTACAAAAAAAAACAATCAAATCTTTCCTCTTTATAATATTATAAGTGTAGATTAGTGTAGATAATCTTGATAGAATGTGTCACAAAAAATCAATTGTATTTCTACTATGATTTGTAGGGTTTTCAATCAGTTATGCACACACAACAGCAGTATTGTTTTTATATAATTGTAGTCTTTTAAAATATTCGGTTGGACTAGTTCCAGGTTGAAGAGTAAAAAACGAAAGAATAAAAATGCTACGTTGAGTCAATATTTATAGTTTAAGATAAAAGTTTTCAAGACTCCTATGGTAAAATATCAGAAATAGCATAATTGAAGCCGCACGTAATTGAAACATTGGTTTTAATTACATTTAACTGAAATTATTTAGCTTCAGCCACTTAATTACAGACATCATTTATGTTTATAAAATAATAATTAATGCTAATTGTTCTTGGATAGGTCATAATGGGAATAAACGCAAACAAGGTATCTGGAAGGCTTTCACATCGCGGTCGGAAAGATCATTAATATAAGGTAAGACTAGGAGACCTCCCAATATACAATTCCATAGCGTTACTCTCGATATTTTTTAAAATCTCGAGGCACCGTTTTAAACCCCGTCTAAAAGTTAGGTCTCTAGCCATTTCAAGATATTGTTGCAAACCATGGGTTTTATTTTTGGACATGAAAATGTAAATTTTAACGACGACCTCCTTTTCAACCTTGAACAGTTGACTATGTAGGATTTTTATAGTAAACAAATGTGTGCCCACAAGTCTCATAGACGTAGAACTGACGGCCGCTGGGGCAGAAAGGTTCTCGAGTGGAGACCACGAACCGGAAGACGTGTGGGCAGGCCCCCTACTAGGTGGACCGACGATCTTGCAAGGGGCGCGGGAAGCCGCTGGAAGCGGGCAGCGCAGTATCGGCTATTGTGGAGTTTTAGGCCTTTGTCCAGCTGTGGACGTCTTTCGGCTGATATAATGATGATGATGATCGAAGCTATAGCTACCTAGTTATATAAGTATCAGATTTCAAAATATATTTTGTATATATTCTGAATTAAATACAATGGAACGGCGCGACCGAGAGCTTTATGCATTGAGGTAAACAAACCAATCAATGACAACCTACATACGTCCTTGAGGTTCTAAATCAACGCACTTCGTAATATTATATTCTAGCAACTATGTGTAACCTGTTTTATCTGCAAATAAATGAATGTGAATTCTCACGAACATAACAATCAAACTTGTATATAAATATATACTCTAATTATGCAATAAAAGGAATATTTAATAAATAAAAAACCCAACTGCGTAAATAATGAACCAAACTACGTACATAGACAAAGAACTGAAAAGAAAAAACCAAGCACATAGATGGCTGGTGGTCTAAAATTATATAATGTACTATTGAATTAATACTATTGAAGAAAATAAAATATATTGTAATAATGGAACATAACAACTGAACAGTCGGGATCCATTAGTCGACAGCCAATCTAATTTGTCAATGGATCCCGACTGCTCAGTTCTTATGTTCAGATGCCAGAATTTATTTTAACATAAGCTGGGAGTACCTCCACGAGGTAAGGGCGGTAACAGTAAGATATCGCGTTTTTTTGTAACATCAGATAACTGAGCTTAGGCGGGAAAAACATCATGAAGATTGCTTTTCGCTCAATGCTCACTGTAGGAAACGCAACCTTACTGGCTAAAACTGAAAAGTGAAGATGAATGAATGAATGACAAAAAATGAGATGCAATAGCATGGATATGAACACATCCTCTTCTTACACTCATTTACCGGCTACAATACAACATCAGCAACGTTTAGAAGAAGCAAAGTGGGTTTCTGTAAATTGTATTTAATTTCGGAAATCATTCAGGGAGCAGCAAAGAACCCAAGCTCCAGCCATAGTGATGTTGCAGAAGCTGGGAAGGTGTGCTTCCTGAAATGGTATGGGACACCAGCAAAAGTGACCCTTCTCAATGTAATTCTTCAAGAGGGTTTTATCGCCCTTTTTGAAGAAGAGCACCACCACACCCCTGTGCCATGCTTGTGGCGTTTGACCTTCTAGTATGACGGAGTTAAATAACTTCTGAAGGGCTCGTAGGGTTGGTGTAACACCCGCCCTTCAGAAGCTCTGCCGTAACTCCATCATCACCAGGCGCCTTGATGTTCTTAAGCTGTTCGAGAGCCATTCTAATCTCGCACAGGCTGACGTCCGGGATGTCGTCGGTAAGTGTTGGGTTAGTCGTGCTCTGGGATCTGAGGCACAACTATCGACAGGTGACTGGGTTTTCGTATACAGCTGTCCGTAGAACCTCTCGATGTCTCCCAGCAACTCAGGTCTAGACGTGACGATTCTGCCATCCTCAGTCTTCTGCTTCGTCAGTTGGCTCTGTCCAACAGATAGTTCTCTTGCAAACACTTTAGAGCCTTTGTTCCGCTCAATAGCTTCTTTAATACAATTCGTATTAAATTGACGCGTGTCGCGAGTCAAAGACTTTAAGATCTGTCTGTTGAGCTGCCGGTATCTAGTAGCATCATCAGAGGATGTCAGAACCATTTTCCGTCTTTCGTCCATAAGCTGCAGGGTATAGTCAGAGATCTTTTTGGTTCTGTTTGTACGGTGGGCCTTGAAGACCTTAGACCCAGCCGTATGGACAGCTTCTACGAGCCTGCCGTGGTATGAGTCCACTTCCTCGCAATCTGCTAGGCATTCGAAACGGTTTTGCAGTTCGAGCTGAAAGGGTTCAGGGTTTTGGATGTAGATGGGTAAAGGTCGGAGCGCAGACTTTATCAGTCGGAACCTCTAGAGCTTGACATTTAGGTTCAATGAGCCTCTCATCAGTCGGTGATCGCTCCCGGTTTTAACCGTATTGATTACTGAGACGTCATTGAACATCTGTCTACTCGTCGACAAGATAAAGTCTATCTCGTTTTTTTTTTACCATCGGGGCTTACCCAGGTCCATTTGCGGTTTTCCGGCTTCTTGAAAGAGGAGTTCATCATAAAGAGTCCCTCCTGCTCCATGAAGTCAGCCAACATTTGGCCCCGGGGATTCCGGTCTCCAGTTACAAATTGCCCCACTCTCAGCTCATTCCCGAATCGTTTAACCAGCTTCGCGTTAAAGTCCCCCATGACCACAGTGAAATAAGAGTTCGAGGTATGTATGGCTCTAGAAATATCCTCATACATGACCTCAACCTCATCATCGAAGTGCGTCGAAGTCGGCGCGTAAACCTGTATGACCTTCAACGAATACAGCTTGGTAATTCTGAGTATAAGGTACGCAACCCTAGTCGACTACAGACCTAACACCGAAGACCGACACACTTCCGATTTTCACTATGTTGTGGACGAGGGACTTGTGTACTTGTGTACTACTGTGATTCTATGCCAAAACTATAAGGATGTCGTCTGCAAACAAAGTGCATGTATAATGAGTTATATCTGGTATGACATTAATATAGAAAATAAAAAGAGTCCATGCTTATTTACGAGATAGTCCGATTGGCAATATTTGATTAGAGTTCCACTTTCCAGAGTGTCATTTTTTTTTCTTTTACTGTTTTCTTTTCAATCTATATTTTTTAATCTGTGATATGATAATGAATAAATAAACATCCGGGCCAAATATCACGTTAATACAAGCAGCTCTTTAAGCTGAGAGATAAGTCAGTCATTGTTATTGTTATATGACTGCAAATTTCGCAATCTCGTGATTTCATTGAGAGATTTGATATAATGAGGATTGTTTAGTAGCTTGCGGTGGTACAGAGTCCTAATAATTAAACCATCTAAAGACTTAACCTGGCTTTATGAAAAATTCAATTCAATTCAAAATTAAAATGCACGAACTGAGATCGACAACGGCTCAATTCAAAGTTGTCCCTTGCAACTTGTGTACAGTTACTAGCCAACATAATATTAAAGGTAACATTTTTCTTTAAATTTGACCTTGTCCACAAAGCGCATGAAATTTGGTTGTTGATAGTTCAATTCTCCCACCAACCAAAGGGACGTTGTTCTTTATATCTTTGTCATTGCATTTAAAACAATTCGATTTCGGTAGGTACCTACCTATATATAGTTTTTCAAGTGAAGTTAAGTACTAAATCGTTTGAAGTTGGAGATGGGCGACCGTGTTAGACGTTAGATACTTTAGGTAGTCCAATATACCTAATAGATACTTTAGTATATGTCCATCAACACTCACACGCACAGTCATATGAAGTTTTCGTCTTTTCATCGTAAATTTCTACTGTTTTAAAACCTATATGTGAGAATAGTTGTTACGCAACTTTAGATCGATGTAGCTCCTAAACAGCCGGTCAAATCGAAAAATGTTGAAAGAAAACTAAAAATGTTTTTTAAATACCTATTCAACGATACCCCACATGACATAGTTTGCAGACTTAATTTTTTTTAATTTTCACAATATGGCGTCCAGTAGTCGCCATATTGAATTTTCACTAACGTCATGTCTTTGGTGACACTTTCCGGACTGAAAGGAATCGATTGACGTGCGAATCATTAAAATCGGTCCAGGCGTTTGGTCTGTATAGTGCTTCAAAGGAACATACATACATACATAGCCTGATAAACACATTACCCTTTGCGTCCCGCAGTCGGGTAAAAAAGCAGGATAGACAATTAAAATATTTTTATGAGAATAATATAACAAAACAAAACTTTCCGATATTACATGTCAACTAAATATTACTGTTTCATATGAATCTATTTTGAAATTATGTTTACTAAATCATTTTATTTTATTTTATTTCTATTATTCATATCCTGTTACTTTGTATTCAAGATGACATTCAACATTTTATTTATATATGTAGTAAAATATAGCTAAAACTATAAATTTGGATAATTATTAAACCTGTACCTGAGTTCGAATTCGTGAATGCAAGAGTAATGTGGTTGAGAATGAAAGTTGGTATGACCCGTATCTTCCTAGTGTACGCTCCTGTAGATATGGGTGCAGTTGTAATACAGCGCGAATAAGAGGAAAGAAAGGCATTCTGGGAGACCCTGAGAGATGTGTTGCGGTTAAGTCAGTATAATGAAAGAGTAATAATGTTAGATGGTTTTAATGGATGGGTTGGGGTAAAACGTGATGGTTTTGAAAGAGTACTAGGTCAATTCGGTGACGAGAGTGAGAATGAAAATGGGTACAGTCTGCTTGAGATATGTTTGGAATGGGGTTTTTGTGTTACAAATACTATGTTTGAACATAAAAGAATCCATACGTTTACACGAGAGAGGAAAAATGTGAGAAAGAGTATGATTGACTTTGTGATTGTAGATGAAAGACTGAGAAAGAATGTTCTAGACACAAGAGTCTATCGTGGGACCGCAATCCATACAGACCACTTTCTGGTAATGAGCCGAATAAGTGGTCTATTCAAAGGATGGCGCCACCGAATCCCTGAGACTAAAAGTGTACTAGAGAGAATAAAAGTAGAGGAACTGCAAGAGGAAGAAGTGGCAGATGAGTACAAAAGTAAGTTGGTAGAGAAGTTTGAGGGATCTGAAGACATAAGAGAAGTAGAAGAGCTATGGAAGTTAGTCAAAGAAGGTGTGGTGAGTGTAGCTGGTGAAGTATGTGGTGTAATAAAGAGAAGAAGAGGAAGAAAGATGAAGAATATTTGGTGGGATAAAAGTGTACAAAAAGTTGTATGTGAAAAGAAGAAAGCGTGGTTAGACTGGCTAGCCACCAGAGCAAACGAACCAATGCATTAGGCGACGAACGAGGATATAGAAAGGGCCTGGAATGATTATAGGACAATGAAAGGAATTGTAAAGGATGTGGTGAACGAAAAGAAAAATGAACAAAAGGATAATTTTGATAGAAGGTTGTCTAAGGATTTTCAGATGAACATTAAGTTTTTCTGGCAATCCGTTAGATTAGTAAGAGGCATAACTCAAACCTCAGAACTGAAATCCGAGACCAAGATGGAAATATAGTGAAAGGGGAAGAATGCGTGTTAAAACGTTGGAAGGAGTATTTTGAAAGTTTGTATGAAAGAGGTGTAACAGAGAGTGAACGTAGTTCACTAAGTATAGACAAGAACAAATGTAAAGATGAAATTGGTATGGATGAGATTGTGAAAGCTATTAAGGGTATGAAATCAGGTAAGCCACCAGGGTATGACAGGATAACTTCCGAGATGCTGAAGGCTGGACATGGCGTCATAGCGAGTCAGCTGTGCAGCCTTTTCAATTTATGCTATACCACCGGCCAAGTGCCAAGTGATTGGTGCAAGGCTGTCATCGTACCTCTTTACAAAGGGAAAGGCTCACGGCAAGACTGTAAAAACTATAGGGGCATTAGTCTGCTCAGTGTCGTTGGTAAGTTGTTTGCAAAAGTATTGGTTGAAAGAGTTGTAAAAGAAACCGATGCGAAAATATGGGATGCACAGGCGGGTTTTCGGAAAGGAATGGAATGCACGGATCAGGTCTTTTCTCTACGAAGCATAGAAGAGAAGTTTTTGGGCAAAAGCCAAAAGGTCTACTGTGCCTTCGTAGACTTAGAAAAGGCCTACGATAGAGTGTTGAGGAATGAGCTATGGTCGGTACTGTCCATGTATGGGTTGGACGACAACCTTGTTCAAGCACTGAAATCTCTTTATAGGGATTCCAGAGATGGCGTGAGGATTAACGGGTCATACACCGAGTGGTTTAGCAGGTGTTAGACAGGGATGTGTAGCGTCACCGTGGTTGTTTAACCTATTCATGGATAGCTGTTTAAAAGATTTGAAAGAAAGTGAATGCGGTGTAAGGATGAATGAGTTACTCATCAAATGTCTGCTTTACGCTAATGATCAAGTTCTACTTGCATCATCGGCGGACGAGTTGCAGGTGATGGTAACAAATATGCATGAATCTTTTGAAAGGAAAGGGATGAAAATGAATGTAGGTAAGACGAAAGTAATGGTATTTGAGAGGGATGAATATATGACAGCATGTGATATTGTGATTAGAGGAGAGAAAGTCGAACAGGTGAATGAGTTTGTATATTTGGGAACTTTGTTTACGAGGGATGGGAAATATGAAAAAGATATTGTTTGAAGAATAAATGCGGGGAACAGAGTGAATGGGGCACTACACGCCTTTATGAGTAGCCGGCAAGTCTCAAAGAAGGCTCAACTAGCCGTGCACGATGGAATGTTAGTGCCAACCTTAATGTATGGAAGTGAAAGTTGGGTATGGCAGAAAAAGAATGAAAGTAAAATAAATGCAGTGGAAATGAGAGCTCTGAGAAGTATGTGTGGTGTGGCTTTGAGAGACAGAATTCGCAATACTGATGTAAGAAAGCGTTGTGGTGTGAAAGAGGATGTAGTCACAAAGATTGAAAAAGGCATGCTGAGATGGTTTGGCCATTTAGAAAGGATGAATGAAAGAAGATTGACAAAAGAAGTATACCTGGCTTGTGTGAATGGGACAACCGGAAGGGGAAGACCACGTCGAACATTCTCTGACCAAATTGGAGATGTTCTCAAGAAATGGCAGGTCAGAAGTACCCTAAACCGGCGAGCATGTATGAAGAATATAATGACAGTAATCGAGCAAAAGAAGTATGCAAAGATCGTGACAAATGGAAATCCGTTGTCTCTGCCTACCCCTCTGGGAAACAGGCGTGAGTCTATGTATAATATCTTTGACACTTCACACTTAATATAAGCTAGGTAAATATCATTACTATTATGAAATAAATCTTATTCTAAATGTTTTCATACAATCCGTGTACCTACCTTATCAAGTTATCATTCGCTCAAAGAGCAGCCCAACTGGGGAAGTACCTCCACCTTACAGAAGACATTCCTTAATAAAAACATTAATAATCTTGATGAGGCGCTCACAGCTAGATGGTCAGTCCATAGATGGGTGACCGCGAAAGTGGTTTAATTTCTGAGCGTCTCCTTGCTTCGGAGGGCACGTTAAGCTGTCGGTCCCGGTTGTAGCCATTCGGCAACAGTCGTTAAGCCATGTCAGAGGCCTACTGGGCGGCTTGAACAACTCTGACACTAGGGTAACCACTGCCCATACGATAAGTACCTAAGTAAGTAAGTAATAATCTTAATGTTGATTTTCTGCGAGTGAGTAAGGTCGCCTTAGCTCATTGGGTCAGCAGCACTTGTTTGCTGACTTTGGTTTTGCTAGTGTCAATGGGCGGCGGTGATCACTAACCATCAAGCGATCCACTTGCTCGTTTGTCGCCTTCTGATATAAAACCATCTATCTGTACTAGAAATAACTATGTAGGTATACCTACTTAACTATATTACTACAAACACATTCTAACTATTTACAAGCGCTTTTTAGAGTTCCGTAGCCAAATGGCAAAAAACGGAACCCTTATAGATTCGTCATGTCTGTCTGTCTGTCTGTCCGTCCGTATGTCACAGCCATTTTTTTTCCGAATATTTTTAAATATTTTAAAATATATAGAGACAATGTCACACAGATCCTCCTAGCCCCAAACTAAGCAAAGCTTGTACTATGGGTACCAGCCGACGATATACATACTTTTATAGATAGATAAATACTTATATACATAGAAAACATCCATGACTCAGAAACAAATATTCGTGCTCATCACACAAATATTTGCACTTACCGGGATTCGAACCCAGGACCACCTGCTTCGTAGGCAGGAGCACTACCAACTAGGCTACTACTACGGTGACCGTCATCTGTACTGTTGAAACTTGGTAGGTAGATGTATTCCAGCATTAAGATTTTTACACAAAAATAGAAAACGAACAATAATTTCCCCACACATAGAACTGATACTCAAAAAAATTTTTTTTATCATTCCCATACATGTGAGGTGTGTATGGATAGGTCTTCAAAAATGATATTGAGGTTTCTAATATTATTTTTTTCTAAACTGAATAGTTTGCGCGAGAGACACTTCCAAAGTGGTAAAATGAGTGTCCCCCCCCCCCCCCACCCCTGTAACTTCTAAAATAAGAGAATGATAATACTTAAAAAAATAAATATATACTTTTGCAGCCGATAGTACATCTATCGACTGCAAAAGTACATGGATAGTATAAAAACAAAATCGTATGAAGTGATAATTGACGACATCTGACGGATAACAGCGAAAGCGTTACCTATAAACTTAAATTGTAATTATGATCTTACTAGATGGCGTTGCTTTACTTCACATCATTAAAAACAAAGTTTTAAATTTCTTATAACATTTTACTTCTTATGAGTTATGAATTTTATTTGTTTATAAAATTTCCTTCAAAAAACATTACTTGTTGATTGCCAGAGGAAGTAAATTCTTTCGAAAATTTATTTTATTTATGTAAATTCACAAAAACACATTTGTCCCTAGCCGGGTATCAAACTCGGAACCCGTCATATTATGAACCATACGACATGCCACTTGACCATCGAAACGTGTATCAAAGTTGTTCAAAATTAATACCGCTTCATTCATATTCTTTATTGTAGTTTCTAACTAAATAGTTTTATAACTTGAGAGGGTTGACTCAAGATTTATGTTTAATACTCAAAAGAATTAATTAATAAGTTGTGGGTAGTAAGTACTTAATAAAACAACCTTATAGCAATAATAATTAAAAACCAGAACCATCCAGTTTATTACAACGCCAAATAGCGCCATCTAGTATATTTTTAGTGAACATGGAATGAAATGCTCACGGGATTATGGAACTTAAGGTATCCATGCAATTTTGCGGCTGTTTGTACATTACCATGCAAACTAACAACGAAAATTGGTTTGAACGAGATCTGGCAAGTAAAGTAAAAAGTTAAATTCGTTGCGGGATCCAAGACAGTTAAAGCGATTCCCCGGGACATGCCTGAGCTTCACCGCTCAGTGTCATTTCATTGTGTGCCACTGTTGATCCTGGCTTACAGGAGTTGCAGTGGTGGGTAAGAGGGAGGGACTAGTCCCGTTAAAAAAAAAAAAAAAATAAACTGGCAAGTAATTTATTTTTAATACGTCATTAACCGTGAACAACAATTTGCTTTAATTTAATCAACTGAAATACTTGCTGCTACCGAACCCTTCATGGAGGAGTCTGACTCGCACTTGGCCGGTTTTTAACGTCTACGTTAGTATAACCTTGTTTATTTAAGTTTTATATATAAAAAAAGCAAAGATACGTATAGGAGGACAGAATTTTATGAATACCGATAGATCTCTTTAAATAAACACAAGCAAACGCCGTAAACTTACTTACTAACTTACCGTAAACTTATACACGGATATTCTCCCATCTCTATTCATCCCAGGATTTCGATTCAACTCGTTTTATCGTTATCTAGCACCAATTCCTCCTCTCTTCCAATTTGTTGTGACCGTCGTGTTAGATTATATTTTTAATTATTACCTTCTAGTTATGTATACGCATGAAATGAAATGAGTTGAAATATTAAAGTGCACAAGTGTGCAAACACACCGTACTCAAGCAAACTACTACCTATGTAAAATTATTTATTTTGTTGTTTAAATTTGTATTAAACAAATATTTAGGTACCTATGTATTATTCAACTACGTATCTTAAGAAACGAGAATTAGAGTTGCACTGGTGTGCGTGTCTAGTATGTATAATAAATATTATGTAAATTAAATAAGTAGCACAATCTTCTTCCTAAGTTCCACAAACTTCACTCATGGAATACTTTAGCAGTATTTAGAAAAGGATTCTTTTTGATTCTTCACAGCCATAACTATCCATTTTTTAATTACCCAACTATGATTATTTTTACCTCATCGTTAATCACATTATATTCATCTATTATATTATATATTTGTTCATTTTATGTTATTTATAGCGATGGGTCGATTTTGCAGTTCAACCGAGTTCGGCTGCGTCAGCCAGCCGCCAGGCAGCACGAGCCATAAACCGATCGCATTTAAGACTTGTACTCACAACGCCTGATCATAGTATCAAGCAAAACACATTCGTGCTAAACATAAGTATTAAAAAGGATTCATGTTTTAACCTTAATTTGAATTACTCTTCGGAATAAATTAACCATCTCATAAAATGAACGAACGTTATAATATCTAGGTATACCAACTTAGGAAAGTTCTGAACATTATCTATAACAGGGGTACCTATTGTTTTTGTGTCCACCAGTAAGAAAGAACCAAGAAATCTAATAAAGGCCCAATGCCGAGAGAAATGTTCAACATGGATCATCTATAGGCTGAATTTAATTGGATGGTTGTAACTAGGAGTGGGCGTGAAAAATACGGTTCAAATAATAATGTATTATTATATGTAAACATTTTAATTAATTCAATAAGATTGTGACGACTTACTACTGTAGGTAGGTACGTGATATTTTAAATTAGTTTATCACTATCGAATGCTGTAGGTAGGTATATATCTTAAGTGATAGTTACCAACTTTTGGTATCGATTCAATATCAAAATGTCAAAATAACTAATGTGCACATAGTTGAGTTTCACTTATTATATTTAGGTATAGACGTTTCGAGTAAAATGTGTTTTGTAAGACGGCATTGGATAGTTGATATCTAGGCTATGGACAGTACAAGAAGGAGCTACCACCAGGCCCCTTCACTCGGCCATACCTACGGTGATAATTACCTACACTTTCGCGCGCCTTGGCAGTGGCGTTCACCATCCAAACCATTTGGTGGTAAAGACGGTCAAGTACACCCCATCGCACTTCTCACGTAAACACCGTCGTCCCAGGATCGTCTTAGACGAACCGGACGACGAGATTACTGCCTACCTTGAACAAGTTAAAGTCATTAGAAACTCTCGTGACACTACACACAAAGCGATACTTCGTACTCGTCGAACGAGAGTACGACCGCGAACGCGTCGCGACCACCAACGCCCTCCATGACCCTTAGTTTGCATATCGTATCGATAAAAAGCCCCCTCAACGCGGACGGCGGCCGCGTCATGTCATTAACGTAGAGCGAAAGTTGCACAAAACTCCCTAAAATGATGATCTCTGCCCTCTCTCCGCCAGTAATCGCCCAGAGTCGAGGTTCGAACCCCACAGGGGGTGCCCTCCGGCGCGGGTTACTTAGTTTCTAGACGGCTCGAGCCCTCTGCTCGCCTCTATAGTCCGGTGAAGTAGTGAAAGCCTCCTAGGCTAACTATAGCGTCAGATTAAAAAAAAATGAAAAAAAATGGCAGTGGCGTAGCCCGGAGGGCTGTCGCCGACCGCTCGCGCGCAGCGCCATACGCCACGGATTAAAAAATACTGGCAGCTCTCTACTTAATACTATAAAAATTTAACAACAAAAAGGTTTCATCATCACCATCACATATCTGGTGCTAGGTATTGTTCATTTGGATGTTTCTCGAAAAAAGGGGACAAGGTTTTATCAGTTTTTACATTACCTACAGTTGCGGAAAGGTTAGTTCAAATTATTATTTTAAATACCAAAGTAGGGATTTTGTAGGTGTTGATTGCCTGCTGTGTGGTGACGGCGACAAATATCAGAATCAGAATATCATCACCCCATCTCATCCCGTGGGGGGCGTAGAAGTCGACCCGAGGGAATATCTACCAGAGGACGGGAAGCAGCTTCCTTCTGAGTACTACGACCATCATACTGCGATCGCCAACCCGCCTGCCAAGCGTGGCGATTATGGCATATCCCCTCAAGATGATTCTTGAGGGAGGCTTGTCCAGCAGTGGACTTATTTAAGCTGTAATGATGAGGTGTTGATTATTTATAACTAGATTCCAAATAATGTGTCTTCATTCGTATAGACTCTAGTTTTAACGTTTTTGTTGGCCAAGATAGTTTTTAAAAGAATTGGTATGAGTTTCATACATGTAAGATAATTACGAGAGCAACTTGAAAATGTGATTTTTTGTTTGTTGAGATATCTTAACGATTTTGGTGTCAAATAAAAGATCTAGGTCTAAAACCATTTTATCCGTTTGAGTCATGTCAATCGGTCCACGCGTTTAGGAGATATTTATGAATTAGTATAGTAAAGTTCGTCGAGCCAGCTTAAATAACCTAACAAAAATATCACATTTATAAAAATTGACTGTGTAATCATACGCATCAAACATAAGATAGATTATGTGGTTAATAAGTGGATACTAGACGATAAATAGGTATCACAGTAACAGTGGCAAGCCGGCAACCCTACGCCAAGACACTCCGTGTCCTACAGCGACAGTGTAATGCGTTAGAAGAGAGCGGCAGCGTTTAGGTGAATATCGCGGTAGGCACTGAGCGCGTATGCAAGCTGAATTGCACTTAGTTGCTTAGTAGCAGGAGTCGCCATTTCTATAAATTGTTCCGCGAAGAGCCGCTTCTGTACGTAAGTACTTTTTTACGTAAGTACTTTTTATTCTGTGCTACCACTCCTAATGGCCCCCAATCTAACTATCGGGTAAGCACTGCCGTCCCAGAAAAGTCTCATTTGATCTGGATGACGATGTCACGGTTACCTATCATAAGTTCGAAAAATATTTGACCGAATTTCATTTCACCAAACGCCAAGAAAGTTTATGCACATTATTTCATCTGTTTGTTATTTTTGTTGTTACTGCAGCATGCAAGCTGCCATGCAGCATGCAAGCAAGCATGCAGAATGCAAGCAGGCATGCAGCATGCAAGCAAGCATGCAGCATGCAAGCAGGCATGCAGAACGCATGCAACATGCAGCAAGCATTGTTTCTGTCACGACTCCGGCGCTGCGGGGTTTGGGCGGGCCCACGCGAGCTTATCGTCGCAGATGGTTTTAACACTCACACCGGGCCTTCAAACCACTCTAGGGGTAGGGCAAACAAGACTGTGTGGAGTCGGTTTTGCAGGGATTCGTTTCTGTCACGAAATTTTATAGCACAACATATTGACTTTTTATGACTCTTATTTTAATTTAATTTCAAAATACTACCAAGCATCCGTATATATATTTGTGACCAATATTCAGTAAAATCTTAATTTGGTGTGGTGAAAATATGGCAAATAAGGCAATTGGCAAATGGAAAAAGTTCAAAAAAGGCTTCGGCCACTAGCAAAAAGTTATTTTGTAAATCGGTGAAAAATAATTCGGTAAAATAATACCTATGGCACATGGCACTTCGATTATATTAAAAGAAATATAAATAGCAAAAAAGACGTCGATCAATAGTTTTCAGTAAAATAAAAATTGCCCAATGCCGAGAGAAATTTTCAACATGGGTCATCTATAGGCTGAATTTAATTGGATGGTTGTAACTAGGAGCGGGCGTGAAAAATACGGTTCGAATAATAATGTATTATTATATGTATACATTTTAATTCATTCAATAAGATTGTGACGACTTTCTACTGTAGGTAGGTACGTGATATTTTAAATTAGTTTATCACTATCGAATGCTGTAGGTAGTTATATATCTTAAGTGATAGTTACCAATTTTTGGTATCGATTCAATATCAAAATGTCAAAATAACTATTATATTTAGGTATAGACGTTTCGAGTAAAATGTGTTTTGTAAGACGGTATTGGATAGTTGATATCTAGGCTATGGACGGTACAAGAAGGAGCTACCACTCCTAATGGCCCCCAATCTAACTATCGGGTAAGCACTGCTGTCCCAGAAAAGTCTCATTTGATCTGGATGACGATGTCACGGTTACCTATCATAAGCTCGAAAAATATTTGACCGAATTTCATTTCACCAAAAACTTCAACTTTTATCGTTTCGTTTTTTTTTATTTCACCGAAGTCACGTCTGCCACTATATCAGTTAACCTATTACCAATTGGTTTTTTACGTTACTCCGATGTCTCTTTTGGTTTAAAAACTTTTCACCGAAGTTACACATGCCGAATAACATTTGTTCGAAGTATTGTGTTTCTGAACATTCATTTTACCACTATTTTAATTACCATATTTTCATTTCACCAAACGCCTAGAAAGTTTGTGCACATTATTTCATCTGTTGTTGTTTGTTATTTTTGTTGTTACTGCAGCATGCAAGCTGGCATGCAGTATGCAAGCAAGCATGCAGCATGTAAGCAGGCATGCAGCAGGCAAGCAGGCGTGTAGCATGCAAGCAGGCATGCAGACCGCATGCAACATGCAGCAAGCATTGTTTCTGACACGGCTCCGGCGCTGCGGGGTTTGGGCGGGCCCACGCGAGCTTATCGTCCCAGATGGTTTTAACACTCACACCGGGCCTTCAAACCACCTGTTCCTCAGCTCGCGGGCCGCCCTCACCTACCGCGCCTACGGCTAACAAGACTGTTTGGAGTTGGTTTTGGAGCGATTTGTTTCTGTCACGAAATTTTATAGCACAACATTTGACTTTTTATGACACTACATTTTAATTTAATTTTAACATACTACCAAGCATCCGTATATATATTTGTGACCAATATTCAGTAAAATGTTATTTTGGTGTGGTGAAAATATGGCAAATAAGGTAATTGGCAAATGGAAAATGTTCAAAAAAGGCTTCGACCAGTAGCAAAAAGTTATTTCGTAAATCGGTGAAAAATAATTCGGTAAAATAATACCTATAGTCTAAGAGACGTGGAAGATCGTCCTTCACCGATCTGATAACCAGATGAGACGTATTTTTTATCAAATATTTTTTATTAACAAATATGCCTATAATTGCTTGCCTATCGAAAAGTGCTCATGGCTATTTTTAATTAAATTAACTTTTATCGATTTTTTTTCATCACCTTCATACTTTTGATAACCAAATAAAATTTATTTCACTGATAGTTTTTAATACACAGAATATGCCTAGGTATGCTTGCCTACTCATTTCAGTGTATAACTACCTGGCAAGCAGGTGTAAACAGCTAAGTCAAAATAGGTGACTCCATCGATCTGCTAACTTATCAAAAGTTATCTCAAATTTTAGATTATTTTATTTCAAAATTAGTCATTTAAACTTGCCTGCGAAAAATCGTACTTAAAGTACTATTGCCAGGCTAAAAACTTTTAGAGTTTTAGCCACTTGATAGGTGCAACAGAAAAAGTAGAGCGTCCGAGGTCCGTGTGCTAGAGCAGGACACAACATAGCAGCTGCTCGCTACCTGACCGTAGAACGTATCCGAATGCGCATGCTCGTGCACATGTGAGTGACAGAGACAGCATTTATTTACACTTGTCAGTAATTTTGAACTCCAATTTATTACAACTAATTTTGATCTCAATTTTTATATTATTTTACGCTATACATACTTACAGCTATGCAATAATTGAAAATAAATAATTTGCCACATCAGTAGATACACTTTGATATTTACAGTATCTTTATTACTTAGGCGGTAAGAGTGATTATCGAACTGCAACGTTTCCACGGTCATGGGGTTGACCCACAGATTACCAAAAGTAACCTTAAAATAAAACTGGCTATAACTTTTATATCCCAAGTTCTAAAAATCTAAGAAATTAAAAATGCCTTTTCTATCACATTAACCACCAATTAAAACATAAAATATCCCGTAACCCGAAATTTTCCTTTTATTACTGTAACTTTGTTGTAACACGTGTAATGATAACCAAGAAAATCCACCGATTCTTTGCTTAATTCAATATCTCCATACTTAAAGCAATGTTTTTTACGGAAAGCCAATTTTAAATAGCATGTTTTGAAATGAATGTTCATTAAAGTCAATCATTTGTTTTTTTTCACCACACAAAAAACATTTTTTACTCATTTTTAAAATCACAATTCTTGAAAATTAATGTTATTTAACACGTGTTGTCACTAATAAATAATTTTCGACTCCGACTATACACGAGCATGCGCACTCGGATACGTTCTACAGTCAGGTAACGAACAGCTGCTATGTTGTGTCCTGCTCTAGCACACGGACCTCGGACGCTCTACTTTCTCTGTCGCACCTATCAAGTGGCTAAAACTCTAAAGTTTTTAGCCTGGCAACAGTACTTTAAGTACGATTTTTCGCAGGCAAGTTTATATGACTAATTTTGAAATAAAATAATCTAAAATATGAGATAACTTTTGATAAGTTAGCAGATCAATGGAGTCACCTATTTTGACTTACCTGTTTACACCTGCTTGCATACACAGAAATGAGTAGGCAAGCATACCTAGGCATATTCTGTGTATTAAAAACTATCAGTGAAATAAATTTTATTTGGTTATCAAAAGTATGAAGGTGATGAAAAAAAATCGATAAAAGTTAATTTAATTAAAAATAGCCATGAGCACTTTTCGATAGGCAAGCAATTATAGGCATATTTGTTTATAAAAAATATTTGATAAAAAATACGTCTCATCTGGTTATCAGATCGGTGAAGGACGATCTTCCACGTCTCTCCTACTACTATGGCACATGGCACTTCGATTATATTAAAAGAAATATAAATAGCAAAAAAGATGTCGATCAATAGTTTTCAGTAAAATGAAAATCGAACAAAAATAAATCGGTAAAGTGATGTTGATGGTGATGATCGGTTCCCCGATGCCGCAACTTACCTTATACAAGTCAAGGTTATTAGAAACTCTCGTAGCACTGGTTACAATTTGATTTCAGTACCTACCTATCGTACTTAGTATCGTCTCACATAGTCGTAGTTGTCATCTTTTTGACGCAATCGGAAGATCAGACTTAAAGTAATTTTTACTGTAGCATTTCATGGGCTAGGTGCCTATTCCACGCTTCTACTGACATACATAATGGAAAATAAATAATAAGTAAAAATGCATGTGATTTTTCCAAATGAACATCTATCTATTCTATACTTTTGGACTAACATTAATAGTCCAGTGAAAAAAAACCTAAAGTCGTACACTGTTGGCTGTATCAAAGCACACTTAACATGTGAGATATAACCAATATATTTATAATTGCACTGAGAGCCAATTGTTCTCAAAATAAATGATTTTTATAAATTGCTATAATTGAAAACATTTTTATTCGTATGTTGACAATTACAACAATAAGAAGTATCGTACCTAGCGGATATTTTATTGACTTCGTATTATTTTTTGACATCGATTATATTTACTTTGAAATTGTTGACGTATAAATTATTACTATTATATTTGAATGTATAATATTATTAATTAAATATTATCGGGATTGTTTTAATTTGAAAAATATTGTGATTTTATAACAAATTGATGTTCATTACCTTTAGTAAATTTTGTTGAATATTTTAACTAAACATGGCATCTATTACTTGCAGGAAATGTAAAATTGTGTACTCCTGTGTGGTTGAGTTTTGAGAACTATTTATTTATATATAAGAATAAAGAACCTCTTTGTGCTAAATTTCACACAATAAATATTGATTGATTTTAATTTATCTACTTAAAACGGTTTACCTTCCTAAATATAGAGGTAATAAGAAGTAATTTCTTGTAGGTAATATATTGTACCGTCGAATTGTTATGAAAATAAGTAATCATAACAGTAATAAATGGTACTTGCTATTTTTTTTAGAGGGTATAATAAGTAAAGCTTGCTTTGAATCTCATTTTATAACCAACACTTCTAGTTTAAATTAAAACACGATAGGAATCTAGAGCCTATTTTGATGTGTTATCCACCATGATTAGTTTATGTAAATCTGTCACGATATGACTCAAATATTTTTTGTACTAATTCAACGTATTGATTTTACCCCCTGGTGCTTGGTGCAATTTTAATTAAATGTGTTATTTATAGATAATATTGACTGCAGTCATGTATTTTGACCAATACTTCTCTCAATATTTCGTACCGTATCTTCTATATATCTTAGCAATTTTGCTCGATTCTCCTGTACTTCTCACTGCTGTAAAAATATCACGGCCACGTTCGTTGCAAAATCTTCTTCATGAAACCTTGAGCGCAGTGGTATTAGGAAAATTATTTTACAATTTTTATCACCAACCATCCAATACTTAATCACCCGGAACTATGATTAACTTAACGAGTCGTATAGAAACAAAACCAGCATTCTGCACTTTGAATAAAATTTGTCAATTAAATACGTCTTCTGTATGGTCTTTGAGAAATAAATAACATTAGAATATAGTGATATTAGTTGCTTAGGGATTATACAAATTACATACTAGCACAAGTGTTGGCCATATTGAAGTCATATTGCTATATTTTAAGTTCGAATTTTGCAAAATGGGTTTGGTACAAAATATTAAGAATGCCACATTATCATACCAAATATGTCGAAGGTTGATGCCAAATGATTTACAGATTGCCGTCTTTTAATTTCAGGGGTGTTAAAATTAAACTTAATAGTACGTAATGCTTCTTCACAATAAGTAGGTATCTCTTGTTAGTTTAATACGACATTGTAAAAAAAAGGCAAAAGAAGTATGCAAAGATCGTGACAAATGGAAATCCGTTGTCTCTGCCTACCCCTCTGGGAAACAGGCGTGAGTCTATGTATGTATGTAAAAAAAATTAAATATTACGTGTCTTAACTTCTAATGTGCTTTCCAGTTCGTTCCAAAATGCTTACACAATAGTTTTTGATGTCACTTATCTTATTTTTATTCATTAGAACAATATTAAGTATAACTTGTGGACTGATCAACGCTTATTTCATTCGGATGTAATATGACCTCTAATTTACTTAACTAAATTTTAATTTTATAGCATTACTAGCTGTGCCCCGCGGTTTTACCCGCGTTAAATTTTATTAATTATATTATCACTGCTCCTCCCCCGTAGGTGATAGCGTGATAATAGGTAGCCTATATGTTGACCCGACCTCTTAGTAATATTCATGCAAAATTTGAAGTAAATTCATGCAGTACTTTTTGAGTTTACCCCGGACATACATACCGAGGCATCAGTTCCTGCCGTATCGCTGTTCAACAATGTTACTTCTGATTGCAAATCGATTGCCATACGATCCCGGAAGTACAGTTGTGAAGACCAGGAGTTTATTAGAGGTGAAATCAAGAAATTGCTGGAACAGCACATAATAGAGGAGAGTAAATCACCTTGGCGAGCACAAGTGCTGATAACCAAGACTGCCAGTCATAAAAAGCGCCAAGTATACGCTGTTGGATGCCTATCCGTTACCAAATATTGAAGAAATAGTCACGAGAGTTTCTAAATATAGTATCTTCAGTGCCATTGACTTACAGAGTGCGTATCATCAGATTCCAATTGTCACTCATGAACGTATATATACGGCTTTTGAAGCGGCTGGTAACCTGTATCAATTTTGTCGGATTCCTTTTGGAGTGACAAATGGTGTGTCTAGTTTCCAGAGAACTATCGACTGGATCATCAGAAAGGAAGGCTTGATTGGGACCTTCGCGTATCTAGACGACATAACTATATGCGGAAATACTCAAGATGAGCATGATCAGAATCTAAGCCGTTTTCTGTTGGCAGCCGACAAGTACGGGTTGACGTTAAATAAAGAGAAAAGCAAATTTAATCAGAAATCACTCAAAATATTAGGGTACTCGATTGAAAATCACATTGTCAAACCTGACAGCGATTGTCTATGTAGCCATTACTTATCCTACCTCCTCCAGAAGATATGCCCGCGCTAAGAAGAGTACTAGGCATGTTTGCACATTACTCTAAGTGGGTGCCAAACTTTTCCAAAAGAATACACTCCATTGCACATACGGTTTCGTTTCCATTGGGCATTGAAGCCATGAAATCTTTTGAAGACTTGAAATCGATGATCGCAAAATCTTCTATACACGTAATCGACGATAAAATGCCATTCACAGTAGAAACTGACGCTTCGGAACATACAATTGCTGCATCACTCTCACAGGATTCCAGGCCAGTAGCATTTTATTCTAGAACGCTAAATAAAAACCAACAAAATCATTCCGCCATCGAAAAGGAAGCCTATGCCATTGTTGAGGCACTCAATAAGTGGCGCCATTTTTTGATAGGTAGACCATTCAAGTTCATCACTGACCAGAGATCGGTAGCATTCATGTTTAACGCAAAACACTCTAGTAAAATTAAAAACGAGAAAATACAGCGGTGGCGTCTAGAGCTGGCACCCTATAATTATGATATTATTTATATACCAGGACGAGAAAACCACGTTGCTGACACGTTATCCAGAGTGTGCGCCAGCATGGACAACTCATCACGACTCACGCGACTCTATAAATTACATGAAAACTTATGCCATCCAGGAGTCACAAGAATGCATCACTGGCAAAAAACAAAGAACTTGGCCTATTCTATTGAAGAAATTAGAACGATAACAAACAACTGTCGGATATGTGCAGAAATAAAACCAAGATTTTTCAAAAATGCCGACCCACTTCCAAAGCTTGTTAAAGCAATGGCGCCCTTCGAGCGTTTAAGTATTGACTTTAAAGGTCCTGTCCCAAGCAAAACTATGAATCGGTATATACTCACCATTATAGACGAATATTCCAGATTCCCTTTTGCTTTTCCATGTTCAGATATGAATGCAAAGACGGTTATAAATCTGTTTATGATGTTTGGTATGCCTGGCTATATACATTCAGACAGAGGGGCTGTCTTTTTATCTGCTGAAAAAAGAATATCTGCACTCTCGTGGTATCGCCACGAGCAACAACAGCATACAACCCGCAAGGAAACGGACAAGTTGAAAAACTTAACTCAACGCTGTGGAAAGCCATACAGTTGGGTTTACGTTCCCACAATTTGCCCATAGAGAGTTGGGAGAAAGTTCTTGATAACGCTCTTCATTCTATACGATCACTGCTTTGTACTACCATAAACTGTTCACCGCATGAGAGGATGTTTAAACACTTCCGGAAATCGCTAAACGGCACCTCCATTCCGACATGGCTTACAAGTGCCGGACGGGTCCTTGTCAAACGCTGCGCTCCACCCAACAAGTACATGCCCTTAGTGGAAGAGGCTGATCTAATTGAAGTTACCCCTGATTATTCAATTACTAGACTGAGGGACGGCCGAGTAACAGCGGTGTCAAATCGTCACCTAGCTCCAATTGGAGATGAAGGAGAGAGAATTCGAGAGCTTGCAACTGATGAGAGTTCACGTGGCTCTGATCAGGATATTTTAATACCTCAAGATGAGTCACCCGCAACAAGCATTAATCATGGCGAAACTCCATCACTCAATACTGCGCCTGTTGCTGAACTCACTCTTTCACCTGGAGTCGTCTCACTACAACCTGCGTTACAGCCAGAGGTTGATATTAGAAGATCTGGGTGTATTAGAAGACCACCTGCTCATTTACAAGACTACAGTCTCTAAGCAAAGCGGTGGAGAATGATATGAAACTCATTACCTAAATATTTAGATAATCCTCCTTTTATAGTCTTCTCTATGATGATGTTTGATAGATAAATATTCATGTCACAGTTGTCAACAATTTTAGTCAATTAAAGCCTATAATAATGTTTTCAGGCAATTCATAGTTTTATTTCAGCTATATTACCGCCTTTGGCACCAAAAGAGATCTCAACTAATCTCATTTACATTTGACAGATTGCCGCCTTTGTTTCTATACGACTCCCTAAGCCGTTGCTGTTCTATGCAAATAAAATCTAATAGCACAAATCAATATACAAAGAGAAATATTGTCTTGTGTTCAAGATAAAATATGTACTTTGTATAGAATTTCTTACAAAAACCAAAATCGTATCTTTTAGAGCATCTCCCGTTGTAAATTAAACGTACTACTTACTTACTCTCTGGTTAGAGCCTGCCAAAGATATTAATATCTTTGGAGCCTGCAACACTGTGTTGTCATAATATGTCAAAGTGTCAATTAGATAAGTGTCGTTTGTCTGTGGTATAAAATATTGGTTCGACAAAAATGACGAGCTACACAATTTTCGTTTTGTAAAAAATAATATTAAATTATCGACTGTTTATCAGAATGACTGTGTGGTGTAAACTCGAAGATGGAGAAGTATATGCTGTTGGTAAGCATTTGCATGTTTCGGATCCGTGTTTCTTCATCAAGTGAATAATATATTTTATATTGTGTTGGTTACCTCCCGCAGAGAAGAGACAAATATAAACATTGTATCAGAAGTATCACCTGCCCGCTGTAACTTGTATCAAAGTAATCCTGTGAGAGCTTGCCCTCAATTAAAGTTTGACTAATATCTTAAAATGTTATTTAGCAGTTTTCATGTTCAATTTTGGCCACTCCCTTAATTCAGAGATTAAATAAGCTGATAGATAACTAATTCATCATATTGCTTAATTGACCGTAGATATGGGAAGCTTTAATGGTTTTATTTTGTTCTTAGAACATTAGTATTACTCTGATACTTAATCATCACAGGAATGAAATAATTCAGATTTGTTGATGATATGGTGTAATTTGTTTGATTTTGACCTTATTTTTTTACAACACTTATTTCATCAATGTTATTTTGTTAATTACTTAGTAAACCTTGAGATCAGAGATCTCTTCTATCCATTGAAGTGGTGTAAACAAATCATTACATGGCTAAGTGTGAACCATACTCAATATTGTAATGAGAATCAACTCAAGGGTCATAATGCTTCAACAAGTTATGGAATCAACTACACTCATCTTTTCTGCGATGAATTGTCATTTTGGGATCCAGCACATTAACTATTTTAACAATATTTTGATCCCAGATAGCTATAGAAATACCATCCAAAATATCAAATGACATTTAATGAAAAAATTACAATACAATCAGACAGTACCCCTGATTTAATGCAATTCCTAATGTTTATATCATTGCATCTCTTTCTAACATTGTTGTTATGAAAAGGACAGAGCCCCCTTAGTTCTGGTGTGAAATACTGAGTAAAATATTGGTCTGCAGTTCTTGTAGTTGTTCTTATATCTTAACAGCTCGTTCTTATGAGTCAAGATATATTACATTATTTAAATTGGTTCAGTGGTTTAAAAGGTAAATTCACCAGAACTGCATTGATTGGATTCTTTTTAATTAAACCAAACATTAAATTTGCACTAGAGATTGGTGAAATCATTTGAAGTTAATGTGGATTGAAATAAGAATATGACTGCAGTAAGCAATCATATGTAGTTTGAATAATATTTACAGTGGCTTCTTCATCTATATATTTCTTGGACAATTTACATTTAGTATACATAAATAATTATATAGTATATAAAAGGAAAATCATTCAATGTAATTATTTTGAGGAAACTTTATTGACACTGACCCTCGGAAACATTTTGTTGAGTACATCACACAATTATCACTTATATTATAATAATATTAGCTGAAAGACTGCTGGACACAGATTTCTACAATTGCCAGTTTTGCGCTGCCTTCATCCTGTGGTGGTCAGAGCCCCTAACAATATCATTGGTCCATCTTGTATATCTTATCTAGGTGTACTTTCATACAGGACTTAAACCATTAATAATATTTTACCTTCCCCAAGAATGGGGAGAAATGCAATGATCGTCACAATTGACAGACATGTTGGCAATTGAAATATCCTGGGTCTGGGTCTAATTATCTATATAAATATATATTTACAAAAAAAAGTAGTAAATCAGTTATCTGGTTTCTATACACAAAACAGTTCTGCTTAGTTTGGGATCAGATGGCGGAGTGTAAATAATGTCCCAGGTTATTATTATTAAATAGTACACAGAGAGATGCTGGTACCCATTCTGTGGTAGATGTTCCCTCGGGTCGACTACTGGGTAGAACAGGGTGGTGACATTCTGTGTTGTGAGTTATACAGTGGACATTTAAGGTATTAATTAAGGTAAAAAATAGTAAGTTAGTATCAAACCTGTCTTCTGATCAAAAGTTTGCATTTTCACTCATACAACATTAGAAACATCTACACAACATCATGAAACCTAATGTGAATAGATAATTAAAAAAAATTATAAACATCTTTCTGTGGTCCCTGTGGTCCCACATAAACTTATCTCATAATTAATAGATTATAACATGAACATTAAATATTCATAAGCCAATCTTCAGTAAAAATTACAAGGATAATTTTAAGACTGAAGAAAGATCACAAATAGTGGTAAATATTGTAAACTTATGTTTTTGTAGGTGGGCTCTCAGTTCACACAATATGCAAATGCTAGTTGTTTAAAATATAATTAAATACCTGTACCAGGGCATCACTTTAACTGACTAGGATCCTGCAATGAAGAAAGAAAGAGATTTATTCAAAAAATTGCACAGACAACAAAAATATAAAATAACAAAAAAAAAACATTTTAACTAAAAACAATTGACAGACACAAGGTAAACCCACAATCAGATCAACTATTAATGGGTCACACAAATAGTACTCCTGCGCGGGAATCGAACCCGGGACACGAAGTGGCGAGGCAACTGTCATAACTGCTGCGCCACACATGCAGTCTATAATAAGTAACTTAAAACTAGATGACGCGTTATTGAGTGTGCCACCGTACCATAGACACATAATCATAATCATTTATTTGCAATAAGTGTTGGTACAAAGCAGATCTTAAATATAATAGGGTCCTTAACACTTAGCCATACATGGTCATGCAAATATTATTATACAATAATGTCAATTAATATTTCATAACAATGCCTAAATATACATATAGCAGCATAAGATTCCAATAAAAATGTACAAATAACTATAAGGTGCTTACTAAATGCCATGAACCGCAGTAATAAAAAATAATCCAATAATAAATGATGAAACACACAATGATAATGTCAACATAAACAAAACAACATCGAATTATATTAAATAAAATTAATTAAAATGTCACAAAGTTAAAAAATAAAATACAACAATTTGCAATAAAATTATAATTAAACATAGGATTCTTATGCTTTGGGTTTCAAATATTCAGACACAGAATAAAAACATTTTTCTATTAGCCATGATTTTAGCTTCTTGCAAGATATTGTTGTATTTTGTAAGTCAGTTATATCACATTTGGGGCAAGGACATATTGTTGGGTATATGGGCACCCAGGTTTTCCAGGTGGGCAGCGAAAGTGTTGAGATAATGTAAGATAATAGAAACACTATCTTCTGTAACTGTATACTGCATGTGTGGCACAGTGGTTAAGTTAGTTGTCTCGCTTGTACAGTCAAACGCACAAGTAGATGATTAAAAAAACCATATATTAAATACATATTATTGTTGAATGTGACAACATGTGTGGAAAGGAATCTCTGGCTAGGGAGTTTATTTTAAATATGTTGGTTGTTGGGCTTGTGCAAAAGATTTTGACACACAATATATATATTTTGATAAACAATCAGAAGAGATTGAACGCATAATTTTTGGCATAAATCAGAAGTGTGGGCGTTGATTCCTTTTTCTATTTTCATAGTACAGATAATAATAATAATAATATCCTGGGACATTATTAACACACGGCTATGTGATCCAAACTAAGCAGAGTTTGGACTATGGAAAGAAGATAACTGATATACTACATATGGACAAAGGCCTCCCCCAAAGATCTACATAATATATGTACTTCCATAATATGTATACACAATTATAAATAGAATATAAGGTACAATGGCGTTGACGTATCCGTGTGTACATCTTTACCCACGGTTACCCCTTATCGATAAAGAATGAAAAAAATATATATATCGTAATTTGCGTCAGCATAGTGTGGCGATGAAATAAAGTGTGTCAGTGTTAAGTGTAAAAATAATTCCTCTAATACTACCGCCCAATATCAATGATCACTCATAAAACCAAACCCTATAGAGGAGAGTAATATATATAGAGTATGTAGATGATTAAAATAGGACTCATTTTAATCATCTACTTTTATCGTTGACTGTACTTCAGCCCTTTTAAAGTTCCCTAATAGTGTGGGCGTTGTATAAAAAAAAAACTATTGATGCCCAACTAGAACATTTAGTATGTGTGGTACTGAGTGTATATGTGATTTGTATGAAGATGTTAATTTATTATATAAACACAAGATCGTTGCGTATAATCCTCACAAGTCTATTATAATTACATCATAGGAATTTAAGTAGAATTCACGACATGTTCATGGATAAACTGCGGCTTCCTTATTACATAGGCTGTAAGAGTTCTTTTTGTAGTGAAATATATCCACTGATGTTGTGGTGTCTACTGTGATTTATATATACTTCGGCCTTCTTTATTACATAGGCTGTAAGAGTAATTTTCGTAGTGTAAATATATCTACTGAAGTTATGGTATGTCCTGCGAATTATCTACATTTATTAATATGAGGCATAAGGATATTACTATAGGGAAAATAAATCCTTAATTATTATGAGGCACTTATTGCCAGTGTCACTTAACTGGTTTAAATAAATAAAAAAAACGGTTTTTATTCACGTAAATTTGTCAGAATATGGAGTATTACATAGATAGTGGAGAAAACGTTAGGAGCGATAACTTGAACTAACAAACAAATTGCGCTTCAAAACGCTACCGCTAAATTGACATTAGTCTAGCGGTAGCAGTTGCGTGTTCAAGCTCAGATAATGGAGTTTGGGTGCAAATCCCGGGTGGGGTAAAAATGAAAGAACGTAGAAGGTCTCTCTGTGTACCTACCATAACCACCATATTGCGATCGGCAACCTGTCTGCCAAGCTTGACGATTATGGCATATCCCTCCAAATGAATACGAAAAATGATGGTCTCCATATCAGAAATCCTTTTGGCAGGCCTTTGTCCAGCAGCGGACGTCATTCCGCTGACATGATACATACTATATTAGAAATATATATTATATCCGCTATATATGTATATATTGCTATCGAGGCGTTCCGAGCATCTGGCTAGATGCTCTCACCGGTACATAACTGATTGGCGAGGTTAAGCTCGTGGTCAGTCTATAGATGGGTCATAGTGGTTTAATTTCTGAGTGTTTCCGTGCTCGGAACGGGCACGTTAAGCTGTCAGTCCCGGTTGTAACCATTAGGCAACAGTCCTTAAGTCATGGTAAAGGCCTACTGGGCCGCTTGAACAACTCTGACACCAGGGTAACCACTGCCCATACGATAAGTAAGTAGTATATTGCTATTATTATTAGTTTTATAAATTGGCTTAACTTAAGAAAAGCATGTTTATAATGTAAAAGTGTTGTGTTCAATCCAAAGTTAAATAAGCCCTTATTTCTGCATTAGTAGAGTAAGATTGTGACAAGAATTTATGTAGATAGCGCAGGTCAAGTAATTGAGATCTATTTCTGGGGCGCGTGGAACCGTGTTGTTTACTGACCTAAAAGAGAAAGCCGTCTAATTGACGCTTATAAGATTCAAAATATATGCTATAGTATCAATACCCGCGACTTTGTCGGCGTTGTAGTCGAAATTATGTGGTTAATTTCAAAAAAATGTTTAAGTGTATAGACAACAAAGCTTGTTTGTTGCCCTTGGCGGTCTATGATCGGTCAAGCAGTCGGTATTTAAAAGTGCAGGCCATGAAACAATATACCGGCCCATTGTGAGTCGAACTCGCATATACAGGGTATCGTACCATCCAGATATTTTTCTTTTTTTGGGACAACTAACACACCGCCATCTGATCGCAAACTAGACAGTACCCTATAGCAGCTAGACAACTGATATATTCATATTCATAGTACAGAGTAGTGGCCTGTTGATAAGAATTTACATTTTATTACCAAATAGATTTAATAAAGTTTTATATTTTGAATAAAAAAAAAAAAAAAAGTTTTCATACAAGATGTACCTAAATATCTATGTTACTAGAAATAATATCTAATGTATACAACTATATTACTACAAACATGTTCTGTCTATTTACAAGCGCTTTTTTAAAGTCTACGTGAATAAAAACCTTTTTTATTTTATTTATTTATTTATTTACAAACTTATATATTTCTAAACTACCTGTCCCAGCAAACGTCGTCCTGTCACACAAATAGAAATATAACTGGGAATCTGGTCGCTGCCACTAAGCAGGTTTATTGTAAATTTACTATAAAATTATTCCCGAGTCCCGCCCGAGATGGGGTGATGAAATTCTTCGCAATCACCACACAGTATATCTTTAACGGCGTAAATTCTTTCGATGTTTTGAAAGAGTGTAATTTTTTTCTTGTAAAATTGTCGTCAATCTTTTGATTACATTATGTATTTTATAAATTTTTCTTAGTCTTGTATCATATTCTATCTGCGATTATTATCTTCAGACTTTTTAGAAGATTTTTATGTATTATTTCTCCTACCATCATTAGTGCAGTCATTGAAGCGAAAAATACGGTCTTACCTCCGAATTTTTTTACTGTGAACCGATTTGCATGAAATTTTGGAATTAGGCTCATCTTACCCTTAACTTCAAAAGTGAAAATGATCTGAACTCCGCCTATTATTTTTAAGGGGTGTAAATAACCCCTTAATGGAAAAATTGACATTGAGCCATTTTATCGCTAGAAAACATGTCTAATAGTAAGTGGTGAAATTGTAAAGTATTTTCTAACATAATTACCTCAAAAAATTGCCATTGATTGAATAAAATATTTACAAATTATATAAAATTGTACTATTATTATTAAAATATAATATTATTAGTCATGACTCAATATCGGAGTCGCTGTCACATTCAACATCTTCTGGCTGAATTGGAGGGTTATTTTGGCAGTTATCTCCACTGCACGTTCCACAGGTACTATTACAAAACAGACCAACTTTTCTGCATCCGCTAGACGCTCCACATCCTTTTTTGCAGTTGCAATAAGTCATTTTCAGCTGTTCTTGTGGTGCGGGTACACAATAGTTGTACACATTACAATAGTTGTAGGTCTCTATTATACTGCGTACTTTCACGTTGCTCCAAATATTCACACTCCGAAATTTTCAGTTACTAAGTAGAAAAAAATATGATAAGTTTTTGGACCATAACTCCTTCAATTTTCATGCTATCACAATTTATAAAAAACCATTGTAAAGGTAATTAAGAGAGCTACAACATCCTTTATTGCAATATATAGTAAAAAGCCTTTTTCTAAAACGGTGAAGGTTTAAAGGGCTTAAGAGAGGCTGTGATTGCGCTGCCACGCGCTCTTTAAACAATCATATCTCCGTCAATTTTTGTTTGACAGAAAAAACGAAAAAAACCAAATTGTTTGTCAGAAAAATACCTAAATTTTTTATCGGAACACTTTTATACGTATCAGTCGTCATTTTTGGATTATAAAAAATTTGAAATTTTGTTTTGTTTTTTAATCGTGACTTTTTTGAAAAATATGTGTCCTGAAGCAGCCAAACTGATACTATCTATCAAACTCTGCATAATAAAGTTAATTCTAGGCGGAATACGATTAATTTTAATGTTGGTGGAAAAGGCACTTATGATACCCATTGATTTAAAAGAAAAAACATTAGATGCACCCCTTATTTTCAATACAGCTCACTTATTTTACGTGCAAAAGACTTTTAATAGTGCTCATATTAAAGCTTATTTCAAGCACTACAAAACCCTTTTGTATTAGATTGCATAAAATGCATGTGCTCGCCGCTAGATGGCATTGACCACATCGATTAAATTTCATACAAAATAAAAAACGGCTTTGATCTTTAATATCTAGCTTAATATTGCATTTAGAATACTTTTTAAAAAACCAAATTGTTCATTGTTTTACCTGCTACAATTTTGTTGTTTATAAAATTTTCGATTAAACGTATATTTTTGGAGATATTTGCAACAAACCGATGAAAAACGTGAAAAAATTGCGAATTTTCAATTGCCAATAACTCGAAAAGTATTGGATTTTTTGTAAAACTTTATAGATGATTTTTGCTTAAAATTAGGCCTTCTATCAATATCCGTGGTTATTTAAAAAAAACAAAATTCACCTCCGAGAAGGGATGGCAACCACCCCCAGGGTGGTTGCGGAGTTCAAATCATTTTCACTTTTGAAGTTAAGGGTAAGATGAACCTAATTCCAAAATTGTATGCAATTCGGTTCACAGAAAAAAAATTCGGAGTAATAATGCTTCAATGACTGCACTACATCACCAATTTTATATCCTAACAATTATTATGTAATATCGAATCCTCTTATTTACGAACTTAGCTTAATTGCATAACGTCTTCGTTGGGAAATATCAGTTCGCGGCTTTTTTAACAATAATACTCGGACAATAATATTTTAACAACATTCGCACTAAACAAATAAATTAACCAGTAACCAATTGAAAAAACAAACCAGAGACAATTTCACGATTGGCAGAAAGCGATATTGGATTATTCTAAAAACTAAAAACTCTAGTACAGTCCCGCAAACTTTTCTGACCCGGTGGCAGCGTCGCTGTTATCGCATTTAGTGTTGCTAGTAAATATTTTTTGCAATAAAGTGGGTAAAAATAATATGCACATTGTAACGTAAATGTTACTTCACTAAAAAGCAAACAAATACTGTCATTACTAATCTTTATAATATCTTTATATTTTTATACAATAATTATGATCATTTACATAAAATGTATGCTATGTGTTCTCTAACGGAGATGCTCCAGGTATTATTATGTGACCGGAATGGTTTAATTCAGAAGTCATTTCACCATCATCATTATCGCAATCACTGCTTTCACTTTCACTATCACTACCATGAATGATGAAAGGCTCGTCTAAGTATCCATCCCTTTTTCGATACACATTTTCAATATTTTTGTACATTATTGCAATGCTTTTGCCATTCATTGACTATTATTTTATCAAAAGCTTCTGCAATGAATGATAGGATTTCAGAATTCTATCTACCATGCTCTTTTTCTTTCACAAGTTTTCTTACACATCACTCCCAGACACCTACAAAGGAAACAGCAAAAATTAAATAAATAATGAATATTTTAAAATATGTATTTTAATTTAAAGAGCGAGGGGGAATTTCGTATTTTTTCAGAAGCTGACAACACTAACCTGTAGCAGCAGCTACGCATTCATACAACTTATTGAAGGGTATAATTGGTGCCTGAAGGCGTTATTCTTCCTTCATATAATTCAATACTTGTAATATAACGTTCCCCGCATCAATTTTTAAAGCTTTCGGCATTTTTCACAATTAAAAACCACAAAGAGAAAAATAAATACGCGCAACAAACAATCAATGGCAGGAATGTCATGGATTGACATTTCAAACTGGCGTCATTAGTTCTACTTTTGGCCACCGGGCCAGATAAGTTTGTAGAACAATAGGTACATTCTGTTTTGTCAATCTTGACAGTTTTTATTTCATTTCGATGCAATTACTTTCTATGTATTTGAATGTTGTTTTTAATAATTATATTACTATATATTATTACCTATTATCCTATATCCTATTCCTGACCAAGATATATCCAAAAACACAAAAATCATTTAAATTGCTCCACCCGTTCTTGAGTTATAAGTGGTGTAACTAACACGACTTTCTTTTATATATATAGACTAGCTGACCCGACAGACCTTGTCCTGTCTTAACGATGACTATTAACGCACGCTATCTGTCAATACTATGTCAAATAAAAAAAAGTTACATTAAAAAAGGTTATATTGTCCAAAGCGCTAAGGTTAGATTAGAAATAATATTTGGTTGTGAAGTATTCTTAAATTTTCTTATTTTCCGCGCAAATTTAAATTCTTTTTTTTACATAAGAACCTTCTCCTGACAATAACAAACACAATAAAAAAAGAAATAGTGAAATCGGTCCAGCCGTTCACGCGTGATGTCGTGACAACGGAAAACGGGTTTCATTTTTATATATATAGATAATATACATAAATTACACCCAGACAGAACAAATAATCGTGTTCATCACACAAAGTTTTATTCTGAATGGCGATCAAATCCACGACCTTCGGCTTACCAGCAGTCAGAGACTACTACAGTCACTAACCACTAGGAATAACATGCCACAATCACTCTGTGGAAATTTTAAGTAGGTACCTACCTACCGTCTACCTACCGTTCAAAAGGTACATTAGTGAGATTGAGCAACAACAAAAGATTGTTGTATGTGAACTTCCTTTTATTTTTTGTTATCATAGCGGCAGTATAAATGCACACTCCGTGAAACTTATACTGTCTACTTTTTACACTTCATGAGATACAGCCTATTGACAGAGAGACTGACAGCGAACTCGAATTTATAACCACTTACTAACCAAACTGCACGAAACATTAAACTTTGTCGTGTTCAAGCGTAATCTTAAGAAATGGCTTATTGAGAAATGTTATGCTGTTAATGACTATTTGACGGATAAATATTTATAATTCATGTTGTATTAATGTATTTTTTATATTTGTAAGGTATTAGTTATTTTAATTATGTAATTCTCTTGACATTAATTTTTTAATTATGACATTTATATTATGTAATTTTAGGTAAATGATTGATTTACGAGCATATTTTTTAAATATTTGCATGCCTAAATGCTGATTATGGTGATACCTACTACCTTTGTAATAACTAATGTAAACAACCCATTTTCGCAAATAAAAGATTTGATTTGAACGCTTAGTAATAGTTTTGTGGCACCCTTTTTTTTTTTTTTTGGGACTAGTCCCGCCCTCTTACCCACCGCTGCAACTCCTGTACGCCAGGATCCACAGTGGCACACAATGAAATGACACTGAGCGGTGAAGCTCAGGCATGTCCCGGGGAATCGCTTTAACTGTCTTGGATCCCGCAACGAATTTAATCAGAAACAGAAAAAAGGAGTTAGAAAATGAATAGTTCCACTTCCCTCCAGAGCAAAGCGGGAGACAGAATGATGTAAACAGGCTATAGCCTCATAAAATGAGAGATTTGCAACTAGAGAGGAAGATATGTGGATATGGCACCCTTTGTGTACGGAATCCTAAAATCGGGTCCGACCAGATGGATTAGCGATTGTGCCAGGAAGCTCCTATAGTCAATGGTCCCAAATTCATTCCCACGTTCCAACGAAACAAATTGGCATACGTCCCTGCATGCCAATCCGCGCGTCCCCTGCCGTCACCTGAGGAAGTCCAATTACGTCTGTCAAAACACCAGCCTGCCAATAATGTACGTCCAATCAACATAATAAAATCATACAATTGATTTTGGCTTGAACTTCGAACGTGCGTTTCAGTTTTAATAGCATATACAGAACCATTTAGAAAAATATGTATAAAACTATAAATATTCACAATTAATATCAACTTTATTAGTACATAACCATGAGTAATAAATTAGCTATTTAATAAAATTATGTATTATTAATTAAAATTAGATGGACTGATGATCTTGTGCGGGTCGCTGGAAACTGCTGGATGCGAATAGCACAAGACCGGCAATTGTGGAGATCTTTGGGGTAGGCCTTTGTCCAGCAGTGGACGTCTTTCGGCTGATATGATGATGATGAATTAAAATTAAAATTTTAAATGATTAATATAAGTCACTGATGTAATAATTAATTAATCTGTGCTTAGAAGACTACGACTGGCCAGGTCTACTCGTTAGTGGCCCTGAGTGCCCAGCTAGAAGTCTCGAGTCCCACTCGGGACAATTCTTTGTCTCATGCGTACGACTGTTGCTTCTGTGTCCGGTTGTAATCTCTCTATAATATGTATATATTCAGGAATATATAAGTATGTTTATCAGCTGTCTGCTTGCCATAGTACAGGCTCTGTGCAGTTTGGGATCAGATTGCGGCATTAATTGTGCCACGATATATTATTAATTATATATACTGACTGCCTCGTTGGTCTAGCGGTAGCGTGTTCACTCGCAGAAAACGAGGTCCTGGGTTCAAATACCGGGTCGGGCCAAAAAGTGATTTTGGGACTTTTCTATAAAAAGAAAAAATTCTCAGCCCGAAGTCTGGGAGTTGGCGGTATTATACCCCCGTGCCTCGGAGAGCACGTAAAGCCGTCGGTCCTGTGCCTGACCTCTTTCCGGTCGTGTCGCTAGGCGTCCCATCGGATCATGAGAGTGATGGAATAGAAAGTGCTACTGTGTTTGCGCACACAATTGAGCACTATAATAATAATATGTCCCGCGCAGATGGCTAATCTCTGTTGAGACTGGCCGCCGTGGCCGAAATCCGGCTAGGAGGACATTATTATTATTATACTTAGTTAACTTACAATACGCCATGTTCTGACTATTTATAAGCGCGTTTTGAAGTCTATGTAAATAAAATCCGAATATTTTTTGTATTAATGATTTTAAGTCTGTTGTCTAATAACGACAGCCGAATCTGCACTCATTACGTGCTCACAGAAATGCAGACGTGAGCCCACTTTAATGAAATTAATAGGTACACCAAATTACAGGTAGCGGAAGCTGCAAAGATATAAACGGTCATATTCTAAATGAGAGTTTCGATTAAGAGATAATATGTCCGCCAGCAGTAGGTACCTACTGGTATAACACCGATATCTGGTTACACTCGGTATAGTGTGACAGGTGCAGTGTATCTGATATCGGGTAGATTTATAAATTTACTAGACACGACTAAGCTAATAAAAACAAATATTAACCTTTTAAATGAAGTATTGCGGTGTCACTATGAACAGAAACGGAGTCCAAGAACCAAAGGAGTATAAGAAACCAAATTTAACCAAATGGCCTTTCAAACTTTACTTTGGACTGGGATTAGATGTGTAGGTAGATGGTTAGATGCGACCAGCAAGCTTGCTGGGTTTTATTGTCTTAATTCGCGCGTTTTACCATCTTGTGGTCACATTATATACTTTTGCATATCGGGGAATAGATTGTTATGTAATCCAAAATATTACCACACATCAGATATCTATGACAAGGTATTGCACACTTTATTTAGTGCTTAGCACAAAGCTCATTAGTGCTTAGTATCTTGAACCAATGGTGCGCAAATGAGCTTTCAATTTTTATGCAAGTAAATAAACGAATAATTTTGAGCTTACCAGTTATTTTATGGAAATAAATTCTCTAAGTCTAAGGCAGTAAAAGCAATAGCGAAGGGCATCAGAATAATAAGTCCCCTTATCTTCGTTGAGCTCGCGCTTCACAACAATCTCACATACTGGTGAACGAAGATGTGGTTGTTAGGCGGACTTGACGTGCCTGTAATATACCTGATAGTCTAAATATGGAAGCTTCGTATGGCATGTTGAAATGACAGCGGTTCAACAAAGTGGTGGTTATCCTCCACCTTCCTGGAAAAGAGGGAGAAGATTATGGAGTCCTTGAGCGCATTCTTAGAAGAAAACTTGCTTATAAACTGACCTCGGACGGACCTCGATGGTCCTGGTTTTAGAGGATTTATCTTTAGGTCGCGATTAATTATAAAAACGATAGCTGATATTTGACAGATCCTAGTACAACACGATATTTATTTACTTAAAATTTCTCATTTATTAAAATGAGAGATGAACTAAATTTAATATGTGTACGATTGCTGTGAAATATTGAACTAAATTTAATATGTGTACGATTGCTGTGAAATATTAATGGTGAGTCACATTACAATGAATCGAAAAATGTTATTGTATACTCATGATCAGTAAATTAAATAACAACGATTGTTTGATTGATATCTTCATAAAATGAACTTTGCTGCTTGATGTATCTTTAATAAGCTGTTGTATATTTCCAAATTGTTTTGGTTTTCAATCTAATCTTTTACTTATAGTAGCCAATAGCAATTACCTTTCGATGAATCATTCAAGTTTGTTTGTTTACATTATTTTCGCGAGGCTGTTGTAAATTTTCGATGTAGGTACAGTCTATATGATTGTTAGATCTGAAGCCCCCACATCAGCATTCAGATCGCGATCAACTAGTGCTCGAACGCGAATGCCTGACGACCGCCTCGATCATAATTTTGGAGTGCAAGTGTCGTGTCTTAGTGAGTCACACATACCGACCCTATTGTGCAGGATTAATTGTTTGTGTAAGTACAATGAGTGTTAAACATTTAGTTTCTTCATACGGGCTATGTTTTTTTCCTGTCTCATCATACGGGATGTGAGCGTTTTATAATTTTGCCGCGATATGAAATGTCAAGCGCACTTCTCTTGATAATGTTACTTATGGGACTAAAATTGTCTTTTAATTACTTGATCATCTATGCATCTATAGCATTAAAAATGGAAAAATATATTCTATCAAATACTTTAATTACTTACATAATTATAATATTTCAGAATCCTTACATGTCGATTCAATTAATATTAAAGAAATCCGTAATTAATATAAAGACATTTAATCACACATATTAATATTCAAGTAATCCATGGTTAATATTAAGACTTGTATATTAACACAAGAGTCATATGAATCACTTTGTCTATGTAATTTTATCCTTAAATAATATTTTCAGGCTACCAACATTCTTAAAACTTTCTTTTTACCACTTTATTGTACGATACTGACCTTTACTTTGATTAACATTTCAAAATTCGGGTATCAGGTAAAGTCAAGTCTTCATTTGCACATTCCAAGACATTGCTCCTAGGATTAAGAATGTAGTAAATAATTTAGTTCCCCACATAACTCCGCAGTCTGTTAAATTATGATAAATAACTGATATAATTTCAATTGATAGACATCGACATGGATATTTCACGAAAAATAGGATGATGTTTCTAGCTAGCATAGTTATAGAAATAAACTTAGTACGGCGGTGCATAAGTGTATGTAATGTGTAACCTAAGTGCAATAAATATTTTTTTTGATTTTGGTATTAGTATAAGAGCCATTCAATAACTTTTTATGCACCTAAATAAAGAATAGTACTCTTTGTGAATTCTACCGACGCCAGCACATCAAGCTACCCCAATCTGTCAAATTGAAAGTGAGCCTTATGCTTTAGTGATGAAGTTGAAAATCTATGAAAGAAATTTGACAGATTGGGGTAGCGGGATGTGCAGGCGTCTGTACGCGTACACTGATTATGTGCGCCAAAAGAAAATCTAAGAACTAAAACTACCTAGTCTTCTCTCATACAAACGTAGTCATCATTTTTCTCCCTGGATCATATAAGTCTAGTTTTATGAAATACCTGTCACGAACACGCCTAAACTTTTTGCTCTGTGGATAAGCCTATATTTTGTAATAGTAATGTAATAACCCTCCAAATAAAAACTAGCCTATCGATGTACCGTTGGAAATAAATGCGTGATTTACAAGTCTGGGGAATTTCAACCGAAAATTAGTAGCAAAATACTCCAAAATACTCCTGATGGCATTTTAGTGCCATCAGGAGTATATTGGAGTATTCTCAGGCATGCGGGTTTCCTAGTTTGTTTTTATCTTTCACTGTTTTGAGTATGAGATTATTAATTCCTAATACGTACTTACATGAAACCTAAAAACCCGTGGTTTTGGGTTTGAACTCGAGATCACTGACACAGTCCAACAGTCTACCCTCTAGGTTCTCTACTTTTAAGTATGCTGCACAAAATTTTTGATTTGAATTAAAATATAGTACCTACCTACGTTTGATGGTGCCAACATGGCTGAGAACGAATGTATGGAATTAGTGACATCAAATACAAATGTTATAGTTTGTTTTACAGGTTTTGAAGTCGGTGTTTTGTTTCTAATATTATTAGGGTTTAGACATTTCCTTACGAGAAACGGAACCCTACAAAAGGGTGTCATTAGACAGTACAACTTTTATAGCTGTTCAACTGGTGTATTGTATGCCAAATTGCTTGAGATGTCATATCACAGGATACGTTAACCATATTTCTTTTTATTGGCGCAGCGCTTGGGACGTCGCGCCGTCACCATATGGTTGGTGGGTAACGGTTTTTGGCATGGCTATTTTTAGCGCAGCGCACATCAAGTGTGATTGTAATGAACTTTTTATTGTTGATACGAAGATTATTAAATTTAAAAGTAAACCATTAACTGCTGACTAAGAGAATAGCAGTTTATGTTAAAGACATTAGTTTGTAGTGTTTATTTCGTTAAGTATTTATTCCTTTATCAAGCTAGGATGACATTTGAATAGGTTTTGAGCTTCCTTAAAAAAGTGCAATCTGAATTTCGGTTACGGCGCCCATTCTCAACGGAGACTAGCCATCTGCACAGGACATAATAATATTGCAATGCACGAGAGTGTGCGCAAACAGAAGTGCCCTCTCTTATTCCGATGGCCGGTAAAAGAGGGAACAGCTTTTAACGTGCTCTCCGAGACACGGGCATAACACCGCCAACTTGCCACGCTAGGTCCTAAAAAAGGTCTTTCTTGCCAAAAATACTTTAATAACAATACCTTGCTGACCCTAGATTTAAACCAGGTTCTCATCATGTACTACACCAGCGCTAGGCCACGATCACACAATCAGCCGCTTTTGGGTGTTTGAATAACAAACATCCAAACAGCTAAACATACAAATTTTAATATTAGTACAATAGCTAGAACACGAGAGATGGTCTCTCTCTTTTTCTTGTTGGAATCGGGGTTTGTGACAATTAGGTTGGTTGTTTGGTAGGTTGTATGTTTTCATTTAACTTCGGTTTGCATGAGCAATCTTAATTTTGTAACATGTCGTTTGCAGCTAATATAGGAGCCTAGTAGTTGACTGCTTTACCTAGTAAACCTTTGCCCTGTGAACAATAATAAAAATAATAATAAAAATAATAAAAAGTTTATTTCAGAAACATACAACTGCTACAGCATATCTTATGTAGGGGTCTCCTTTTAAGTATTACAAATACCTGTGCTAGGAGGCCCCGCTCTTCTTAACTAATATATAATAATGTGTAGGAGTGTGTATGTAAAACAAAACAGAACAAAAATAAAAAATATAGTTAGAATTAAAATACCTAATATCTAAAAGAAAATGAATGAAAGAAAATTTTTGCCCTAATAATCAAGCAAGATTCTTTAAATCTTGCTGTTGAAGGCTCCTCATTTTTATACCTACTTAAATCTTATTGTAACCAGATAACTGATATACGACATATACCACTTTCAAAAAGTAAAGTATATTCAAAATATATGGTAATAGATCAGACTACGAAGCTTTCAAATTATTGAGAGATAGATGTAGATCTATAGAAACCAATTGTTACAACAGTTACATTGCGTCAGTAGAAAACTCTATTAAAACAAATCCCAAATTTTTCTGGTCATACGTCAAAGCACGACGAAAATGTTCATATATTCCCGGCACCATCACTTATGGCCAAGCAGTTGCTACCAGTGGCGAATATATTTGTAACTCTTTCTCAGAATATTTCTTTTCTAATTTTCTACACTCTCCCCTAAATATACCTACAGTACATAGTGTACCGTGCAACGATTTTGACTCAGTGTCGCATATCTGCAAGGTGCACATTGACATAAAAGAATTAATAAATATATTAAAAACCCTAGATGAATCGAAATCAGCTGGACCAGATCAATTACCCCCACTTTTTCTAATTAAATGTGCGGATACCATTTCAACACCTATCAGTTTGCTATTTGAAAAATCACTTGCAGAATGTATTGTACCGTCATTATGGAAAAAAGCATATATAACTCCAATACACAAGAAAGGCTCGCGTACAGACGTCGTAAATTACAGGCCGATATCTAAGTTATGTATATTAGCCAAAGTATTCGAGAAAATTATATATGTTCAACTTTACGCTTCCCTGAATAATTATTTTAACAGCACACAACATGGTTTTTTAAGAAAACGTTCGACTACATCTAATCTTCTTGTATTAAATGATTTTATAACAGAGGCTATGAGTAAAGGCAAGCAAGTGGATGTAATTTACACTGATTACAGTAAATGTTTCGACAGAATTTCACATAAACTGCTAATTAAGAAACTTGAACTCATTGGTATAAGAGGCAACCTGTTGAGATGGTTGACATCTTACATTTCCAATCGATCGCAAGCAGTCGTAATAAATAATTATGTGTCTAGCTGGGTAAACATCCCTAGCGGAGTCCCACAAGGCTCTCTACTAGGTCCATTATTGTTTTTAATTTTTGTAAACGACATCGACAAATGCTTCGACCACTCACACTTACTATGCTTTGCTGACGACATGAAAATTTTTACCGCGGTAGAAACACAGGCAGATGTTGTTAATCTACAATCTGATCTATCCCGATTGACGGAATACTGCAGGTTCAATGAGTTGGAGTTAAATCCCTCAAAATGTTCGGTATCTACCTATTGCAGAAAAACAAACATCGCTTCTGAATATTACCTTAATGGCTACAAGCTTTCGAAACTGCCCACTGTACGTGACCTAGGCGTTATTCACGATTCGAAGTTACTCTTCCAGGAACATATCGATCACATAATTAAAAAAGCATCGCAAGCCTTAGGGTTTGTGATGCGAATGTCATCCAGTTTTAAAGATGCCAAGACATTTAAAATATTGTACTGCACTTTCGTACGCAGCATATTAGAATATGGCTGTCAAGTTTGGAATCCACGTTACGACAAATATATATCCCGAATCGAAAATATTCAAAAAAAGTTTATCAAATATCTTTGTTTTCGCTTAAAATACAAATTTAAATCAGATGATTACATTCAGCTATGTGCCAAATTTCACTTTCTTCCCCTCAGTATGCGTCGCGAAATTAGTGACATCACGTATCTGATGAACATAGTATCCGGGACGGGGTGTCTATCGAGCACAGCTGTTTCCCAAAATATCTTGGAGTTACTCTGGACAAATCACTCACATTTAGCCAAAACTGCAAGAATACCAAGCAGAAGGTGCACTCTCGCAACAGTCTCTTACGGCGACTTGTATCCTCTAAGTGGGGTGCTTCGCCTGACGTTGTGCGAACTTCTGGGCTGGCGCTATGTTTTTCCTGTGGCGAATTTGCGTGCCCAGTATGGAGTCGCTCAGCACATGCAAAGCTGGTGGATACAGCTTTGAATGAAACATGCCGGATAATCACTGGTTGCCTCAAACCGACCCCGGTGCAAATGTTGTATCCACTGGCAGGAATAGCGCCACCAGAAGTTCGTAGAACGGTGGCAAGCTGCAATGAAAGAGCCACAATGGACAACGACACACGTCACCTTATGCATGGCAGTAACCTTGTGCCTCATAGGCTGAAAAGCCGCAAAAGTTTTTTAAGGTGTGTCCACCCACTTATTGGCGAACGGAGTCGTGAGAGGCTAAAGATATGGCAAGAAAGTGCTTCCTTACCCATCCCATTTGTTCCTCCGGCTGAAAATCTTCCACCTGGACACAATATTCCGTGGCCAACCTGGAAGTCCCTGAACAGGCTCCGGACTCAGGTTGGTCGAAGTAAGGAAAACCTGTACAGGTGGAGATTTATTGACGGGGATAGCCTAGGATGCAGGTGCGGTGCTACCCCCCAAACCATGGGACACTTGATCGCATGTCCTGCGTGCCCTAACACCTGCACGTTACAGGAACTAATGGACGCTACTGACAACTCTAAACTCGTAGCTGAGTTCTGGGAAGACTCAATCTAGATTGGCATCGACACGCTAAGAAGAAGAAGTATCCGGTTCAATTGATTGTCCTTATCTCCTTTCAAATATCCACTTCAACGTGCCCACGAAAGTAGTAAGACACCATACTCCAATCCATCTTCCATTAGTATCTACTAACTATCGCCAAAATGCTTTCCTGTGGCGGGCGAGTAATTTGTTAAACGTAAATACTAAGAAATTTGATTTTGATATTTTTAATTCGAATCCAGAATCAGTGAGACGGCAGCTCAGTCAAGACTTTTTCTCGAAATTTAGTGTGCAATAATCATTTGTTTGATCCTTATACGACTCACATCTAACTTGTATCCGAATTCATATTCGTGGAGACCTAATAATGGCTAACTGTTGTGTATACCTAATCTATTAAGTTATTGTAAGCTGTTGGTCTTCCTAATAATGTTAAATAAATAAATAAATATATGTAGTATATCAGTTATCTGGTTTCCATAGTACAAGCTCTGCTTGTTTAGGGATCAGTTGGCCGTGTGTGAATAATGTCCCAGGATATTATTATTATTGAAGATACCGAGTTCATATAGCATGTGTTTACCATCAGAGGTAGCTTATTAGCCTTTGTTTGAATATATTTTTTTCTTCTTTCCAGCCATATACAACTTCGCGGCCAGACCTGGGACGCGACAGTTATCACTCGACGTGGGCGAGTTGGTGCACATCGTGGGCGAGACTACAGACTGGTACTGGGGTTCCAGCCTACGGAAAGACGCCACAGGTGCCTTTCCGAAGTCCTACGTGCTCGTCAGGGACTGTGTGGTGGTCGATAGGTGAGCAAATTGCGGAAGTTATGTGAGTCCATAACACGTTCAATCATATTTGATGTTCTCCATAGCTGTATTGATGTACAGTCATTAACAGCCTTGTATATAGTCTTTAAGATGTCTTCAAATGTACCGCTTCCCGGGTTTACAGGTTCCCGCTTCTAGCAACCGTTAACGCCACCCTTTAGAGATCAACGATACTAACTGAAAGTAAGGTAGAGCTACTTTCTTTCCATGATTTCCTCACAGAAAACACTTGTGGTAATAAAATGATTAATACTGTGGTCTCGGGTTGGGAGATGGGTCGGCAACGCATGAGGCGATGCCCTGTCTACCGTTAGCCAATACGGAAACCACTTTGCATCAGGCGAGCCATAAGCTTATTTGCCGAAAAGCTAGTGTGCAAATGTAGTAGCGGAATTTGGAAGCAGCGATAAAGGATACTCTAAAACATCGACAAGATTTTTTTCCTGTACTGCGTTATCATCAGATTGTGACAACAAAGGTTTCTCAGTGTACGAGAGATAAATGGGACGTAAAAAAAAGTTTTATTTACACAGGATATGACAGATTACTGTAGCAGTGCGCACTATCGCTGCAGCGCGGTAGCGAGGACTGCTCACTGATAATATTTTAATTACAACGGCAGCGGGACCCCGCAGTCGCACATATGTGGGACACGAAACAAGAGGAAAAAGTATACTGTGTTATATTTTATAATGCGCTATCGTATGCAGGAATACTAGGTATCGATAAAAGAGTATTTTATGTCATTATTGTGTATGGATCATGATCATCATGTTAGCCAAATTGCGTCCACTGTTGGACAAAAGCCTCCGCAAAGAATGGTTGGATATGCCACGCTTGGCAGACGGGTTGGCGATCGCAGTTTGGTCATAGTCCACAGAAAGACGCTGATGCCCGTTCTCTGGTAGGTATTCCTTCGGGGCCATATCTAGGCTTCCCACGGGATGAGGTGGGGTGATGATATTATTCGCCGTCACCACACAGCAAAATAGTTCTATTTGTTCATTATAGTACTATTTTTAGAAACCAACGATTTGAACTATTTGTATCAACGACCGATTTGAGTAGAATTTATTTGCGAAATTTCCGCAAATATTCCGTATCAATTAGTATCAGTATTTATGTATGTTACGTAACTTCTCCGTTGTTTGTTAAACACTTTTTTAACGAAATGGATTGGCCCCACACAAATTGTGTTCCAATCAGTGTCATAAACAAAAGTGGAAGTCTTTATTTTGTTCTTAAAGACAGTCGTTTCGCAACTTCGTCTTCGATTCCCGAAGTGGACAACTGTTCGTGTAAATAGTTGTTCTGAGTCTAGATGTACTTTGTGTCTCTCAATTATATGTATGAAGACTGCCCCGCGATACACAGAGATTCATTTACCTAATAATTGTCTTTAAAAAAAACATAGTAGTAAAGACTAATTATTAAGGATTTAAAATGAAGGACTCTATGAACATGACTGTAAGTTAGTTTTTTGCGTAGTGTAACATAAATAGTGGACGTAACTTACAGACTATCATCATCAACGGCTGAACCTTATTCTTGCATGGGAACTTAATTTAAATTTCGTGTATTTTGTAACTGCATGTGCTACCCTTTGGAAGGGTAAATTAGGATCTTTTTTGCATTGGATGTGCAGTATAATACACGAGCGGGTATGTGATTCAGCCATTCAATGATTGTTATCAATAGCGGTTGATGACCTCTACAAATATGAGTACGTTTTTATTTTAATTACTAGCGACTCGCCTCGGCTTCCCACCAGTAGGTAGATTGGAGATAAATAATGTATTTAAAATGAGTACGTTATCTTATCTTACTTTATAGAATCGTTTCGCGCGCGTGTCTGACCACTTCCTGACCCCCGAACAAGCTGGTTTCCGAAAAGACACACATACATACGCTGCGGCAAGTTATACAGACCGAGGAGTATAACCAGCGATTATGCTTAGCGTTTGTGGACTATGAGAAACCCTTTGATTGATTGAAACCAATGGCATGCTGAGGTTTCTTCAAAGGTGCCAAATCGACTATGACCATATCGAGGTTAAAGTGTTGGTATGAGAACACCACTATTTCAGTCCGACTCCAGGACCAGAACTCGAAACCTATCCAATTGCAGCAACGCGTGAGACAGGGAGATGTAATATCTCCGAAACTGTTACCGCTGCATTGAGAGATGTCTTCAAGTTTCTGGACTGGAAAGGCTTTGGCAGTACTCTTTATTCTGTGCTTTGGCATCAATAGCAGTGGCGAGAACGTCACTTACCTTCGATTTGCCGATGATATAGTAGTCATGATAGAGACCTTGAAAATCTCGATACAATGCTCGATGACCAAAGCAGAGTCCCTAAACAAGTGGATCTGAAAATGAATATGGTTAAAGCGAACTTCTTGTCAAAGTGAAGGTTAGAGTCTACTCGGTCTCCATTCTTCACTTTAGTAGGCGATACACCATCCAGCTAGATAGATCCCACATCGAAAAGGGAGTCCATCTTAGAATCCCACTTGACGGAGCAGTGTTCAGGAAGTAACATCATCCCGTCCAAAATGTGGCAGTGTCTCAAGTCGAAAATCTGTGACCGGTTCTGTTGCTAGTGATGATTTACGGAACAGAGACATAGTTGCTTACTATGGAGCTCATAAGAAGGCTTCAGGTCACCCAAAGAGCAATGGAGAGGGCTAAGCTCGAAGTTTCACTGCAAGATTGGATCGTAAGTGTCGAAACCCAACTAAACGAACAAACATATTCCAGAAGAATTGACAAGCTGAAATAGCAGTAGGCAGGGCACATAGCTCTTAGAACCGACAGCCGGTAGGACAGAAGTAGACTGATTACAGTTTCCTGTAGAAGAACTGTAATTTTACTATTTTTTTTTTTTTACATTTATATAACGTTATTAATATTATTATATCATATTCTAATTGCCTTTTGTTTACTATGATTTATTGATCTAACTATTTTTTAAATTTAATATAATTATTTTTATTAATTTCTTGAATATGTCTCATCTGTAATTAATTAATCATTTTATTATTATTGAAATTGTATTATTTAAAATTAATTTTAAATTTTATTAATTGTATTTTATTTAAAATTGTAAGGTATTGTGTAAATGTTTGTTAAATTTAATGTTTTTTAAGTTGTTAATTTAATTCATATGTCATTTATTTTAGCTTTATGTCATTATGTTATGTTTTTGTGCACATTCAGATACAAGTTACTTGTTTATGAATAAATGAAATGAAAAATGAAAAAGATTATTGAAAGTTCTCGAGTGCTGACCTCGAACCGAAAGCCGCAGCGTGGGCAGGTCCTCTACAAGATGGTCCGATGATTTGTGGGAGTCGCTAGAAGCCGCTTGATGCGGGTAGCGCAAGACAGGCTATTTTGGTGATCTTTTTAGGGAGGCCTTTGTCCAGGAATGGACCTCTTCTGATATATTTGGCTGTTCTGTTGTTTAACTAATCGATTAATTATATTTTCATCTCCTTGTTTTAGATGTGGTGAAACGGTAGTAGCGTCAGCCGGTGGACAAGGTTTGGTTCACGATATCGCAGTCACACTTAGAGAATGGCTTAGCCATTGCAAGAAATTATACATTGTAAGTATCTAGTACATTTTTATCCAATCTAATTGAAGAAACTGTTGCAAATACATGTGTTTTTAAATTTTGATATATTTTGCTATTCCAAGTCAGGATGCAGAGTGCCATTCAGTAATGGTTTCGGTACTGGGATAAATAAGCCCATTGTGGCCTTATCAGTCAAGCACAGTGAGCTAACTAACATATGTGGGTACAGTCTGTTACTAAATGTTGGTTTTGAAGAGTGTGCTAATATGACAATCTAATATCGAATCCAGTTCGATGGTAAACATGACAGTTATCTGGTCTGAGAGACTTATACCGTATTTAAGAAACCCTTCGACGCTTCAATAATGACTAAGAATGATGTTCTATAATCTAGAAAAAGAAACGCAAGCTTAATCGACATAAAAGTCAGTAGACTTAGGCTGAGATCTATAGAGCGTACTTAGACTTTGCTCAAACTTTACTTACGTAAAACTTTGCTAAATGTATGCTAAGCTTATACTTTGATTTGGTATTTATAGACTTTTTGAAGTTAAGATTATGCTTAGGATAAGCTAAGACAGACAAAGTCAAAACACCAATTGTAATTTCGTTACATGCATTAACTTCTGTCTAAGTAAAGTCTGAGCAAAGTCTAAGTACGCTCTATAGATCTCAGCCTAAGAGCAGAAAAACACACCCTAAATATAGAATCCACAAAATGTCTTTTAAGAATGTTTAAAAAATACCTTCACCGGGTAATTTATAAGTTAGAGCTGCTTCACACTAGCGTTTCTTAAGCGTAGGTATTTGATAAACATCGCAACGCAGCCGTAGACCTCACTACACTATTTGTAAACCTAACTTACAATTCTACATGTTACGGCGCTAGGGTCACTAAGGTCACAACGCAGCGCACACGTTACGCCGCGCCGTCCCGGGCGTGTGCGTTAATCGAACGCCTACCGTACGCTAGATAAACGCTTGTGTGGAGGTGTTCTAATATGGTTATAATTATAACAAATAGTCGCGGTTGCATATGTCTAAATTATACATTCTTGGAATTCTGTACAATGATAATAATGAGCTCTCTTATTGCATAATGCAGAAATTGCAAATTCGTTGCGGGATCCAAGATAGTTAAAGCGATTCCCCGGGACATGCCTGAGCTTCACCGCTCAGTGACATTTCATTGTGTGCCACTGTTGATCCTGGCTTACAGGAGTTGCAGTGGTGGGTAAGAGGGAGGGACTAGTCCCGATTGCATAATGCATCGGCTAATGAGTTATTTTTATTCACGTGTGCGTACTTTACTATGCAATTATACACAAGGGGAAAGGTATGCGATTCTGCCCCATAAAAGCCGCGTAACATTAATGGACTTCCTTGTTCGTCTAGCGATAGATTGTTCAACCGCAATTGATGAGTCCTTGGGCTCAAAATTCTTAGGATTGCTATAGCAAGAGAAAACAATGAGTAGGTACTAAGCAGAATTTGAAAGTCGGCGGTGTTAGTAGCCCGAGCCTTGGATACCACGTAAAGCTGTGGGTCCTGCGCCTAATCTCCCCCTTAGTATCGGATAATATTAAATAAGATAATTGTTTATTTCACCGCAATAACATACAAAATCAAAATAATATGTATGTACAGACGCCACCACATCAAGCTACCCCAATCTGTCAAATAGGTATCCCCAATTGAAAGTGAACCTTATGCTTATGTGATAAAGTTGAAAATCTATAAAAGAAATTTGATAGATTGGGGTAGCTGGATGTGCTGGCGTATGTACGTTGACAAGCAACACATTTTTACAGAACAAAAGTATTGGTTTGTTACATAATATCTATTTTAACAACATTTGTGATGAGGATCACCTTAGCTAAGTTATACAGGGATAACTTGTATAGTACCAAAATTACAATTGTTTATAGGTTGAAAGTCTCCAAAAAAGAAACCAATGTAAAATATGAAAAAGTAATTTTTAAAAAATCCTCTCATGGTCGTGCGTGTGTGCGCCCGTTTGTGTGTACGTGTGTGTGTGTGTTTGGGAGTGTGTGGCTTTAGGCGACAAATATCACAACCCCATCTCATCCCGCGTGCGGACGTATAAATCGTCCTGCACTACGAAACTAAGGACTTAATTAGACTTAAAGTCCTAATTGTCCTAGCATAATTAAAAACAATATTCATGTACAATTATGTAATATAATTTGTGAATAACGTTGTTACACACATTAATGTACACACGGCAGCGCATCAAGCTACCCCATTCTGTCAAATTTCCCCAATTGAAAGTGAAACTTATGCGTTTGTGATAAAATTGAAATCTATAAACGAAATTTGATAGATTGGGGTAGCTGGATGTGTTGGCGTCTGTACACCTTAGTTTGGTTACACAGCATCATTTTATACAATGTAATACTGTTTTTTTTTCTTATTAATAAAATTAAATGTGTTTCTTAGTGTCGTCACTTACATTAGAAAATAATCAGGTATTTTTATATATTTCCATGTATTTACATAGGCAAACCAAAATTTTGCCTTAGGCCTTAGGGCTTAGGTTAAACATTAGGCCTATTATAGGTTTTCACGATTAGCAATAGACCACATATCAGTGACTAAGGTACAATATATTACTAAAGAATTACAACTACTATAATAAATGTAAAACAAAACAATAATTTTTAAATATAATTTTTTTCTGTTATTTTGTAGAAAAATGATAGAAAAAGCTTCGATTTGATGGAAATGAGCATGAAATACCTCCGGGAGTTACGCAAACAAGCGGCATCCGGCGCACTGCCGCAGGACGAACTTCGGCGGATAGCCATGAAAGCCGTCTTCTCCATAGACAAAGGAAACAGGTACCATTTTTATTGTTGAATTGTATTGACTTAGGTTATCTTTCTTATCTATTAGCCAAGTCTCTACATTTCACGCTAATGGTAAGGTTAATGCGAGCTTGAGGATTGGTTGTAGAGACCCTGACCTTCTCATACGAGCTTTATTAGTAATTACTGACTTATATTACTGACCTGCGATTTAGTGGTTAGTGACCCTGACTGCTAAACCAGAGGTCATGAGCTCGATCCCCACCCAGGACAAATATCTTGGGACAATGTCACACAGATCATCCTAGCCCCAAACTAAGCAAAGCTTGTACTATGGGTACCAGGCGACGATATAAATACTTAAATAGATAGATAAATACTTAAATACATAGAAAACTTCCATGACTCCGAAACAAATATTCGTGCTCATCACACAAATATTTGCACTTACCGGTATTCGAACCCAGGACCACCAGCTTCGTAGGCAGGAGCACTACCAACTATGCTACGGTGACCGTCAAATCACGATGATGTGCACGATGTGATGGGCACGATTATTTGTACTGTGTCTGGGTGTAATTTATTTATTACTAGCTGTGCCCCGCGGCTTTACCCGCGTTAAACTTTATAAATTATAGCCTAATGTGTTAATACAGGGTGGCAGCTAACTCTATACCAATTTTTAAAATTAAAATCGCTCCAGCCGTTTAGACGTGAAGAAGTAACAAACATATAGACTCACGCAGTTACAAACTCTCGCATTTATTATATTAGTAGGATATGTATGTATTTAGAAATATATACGTTTGTTTGTCAGTTGTCTGGTTGCCCTAGTAGGTTCTGCCTAGTTTGCCATTAGATGGCAGTGTGTTCGTTGTCCCAAGATATGTATTTATTTATTAATGTAAAGCTTGGTTTATTTGGGTTTGTTACGGAATATCCATTAGAAAGTTTATACTTTTTTTTACAGAGAATTAGGAATGGAATTGTCAGTGCGAACAGCGAACTGTCAACTTGTAGACCCTTTAAAGATCTCCACGTACAAACTAAATGTGATGCACGATGAAGCCAACGAACGGATTAGTAAAAATAAAAATATGGTGAGTTACAACATACATTTTTGGTAATTTTCACTTTTTATATAGGTACTATCTGGTGCCCGCGACTTCGTCCGCGACAATTTTGAATGATGACCAATGTAACTACGTACTTCTAGCTTAATCTAAAAAATATAACTTAAAAGAAATAAGCAATATAAATTTAACAAAATCTATCCTATAAATAACCTAGCTAAGAAATAAACTAAAGACTACTTTGCTACTGTTATTTAAAAAAAGGACCCGATATCATCAACCAAAAAAATCGAATTTGAGTTGGCGTAAATTATTGGTGTATCTATTGAATCTGTTTTGGATTACCTTTTTTTAACAACAAATTATTCCCCGGATTGCTTTATTTTTAACTGAAATACCAATTTACATGCATTTAACTGGAAAAAGTTAGATTTTTATTAAAACCCCTATTTTACGCCCTAAAGGGCTGGAATTCCCAAAAATCCTGAATCCATATTTTATTTTTAACTTTAAGGCCAAATACTAATTTTCATGCGTTTAATTTAAATATTGGCACATTTTCATACAAACTTACATCCCCTATTTTTCGCCCTTGGGGGTAGAATGTCCAAAAATCCTGAAACACGTATTTTGTTATTTTTAACTGGGAGGCCAAATACCAATTTTCATGCCTTTAACTTCAAAGACAGTAAAGTTTCATACTAACTTTGCACCCCCGTTTTACCCCTTTAGGGATCGAATTTCGAAAAATCCTTCCTTATTCCTTGTCTACAGTATAAAGAAAACATTCGTGCAAAATTTCAGCTTTCTAGGTCCAAGGGTTTGGGCTGGGCGTTGATGAGTCAGTTAATCAGTCAGTCAGGACTTCTCTTTTTATTTATATAGATAGATGAAATACATATTTTTATTTTTAACTAAAAGGCCAAATACTAATTTTCATGCGTTTAACTTAAATATTGCCACATTTTTCATACAAACTTACAACCCCTATTTTACGTTCTTGGGGCTGGAATTTCCAAAAATCCTGAAATACATATTTTTTATTTTTAACTGGGAGGCCAAATACAAATGTGCATGCCTTTAACTTCAAAAACAGCAAAGTTTCATACTAACTTTGCACCCCTTTAGGGGTTGAATTTCAAAAAATCCTTCCTTATTCCTTGTCTACAGTTTAAAGAAAACATTTGTCCAAAATTTCAGCTTTCTAGGTCCAAGGGTTTGGGCTGGGCGTTGATGAGTCAGTCAATCAGTCAGGACTTCTCTTTTTATTTATATAGATTGTTGTAATGGAGAATTGGTATAATAATATTTTACTTCTAGTTTATATAAATGATCTATATCTAGCAGTGAAAGTATCAGACATAGTTCTAATCGCTGATGATATATCACACAAGACAAGGATTAAAACATAAAACTTCTTGAACCTAATAAAACTGTGACTTACTCGGTTATTGGGTCTCAATTTATTTGGCGACCTAAATTTCGGTTGATCCATTGAGTCCAAAGCTAGTTTCTGCCAAAATGCTTAGTATTCTTAATAAGGTCAGACGGTATTTCACGAAGGAACAGCTTTTTAATTTATACAAAGTTCCAAGTCCGACCCTGTATGGTGTACTGCTCTTCTCTTCTTCTTTTTGCTCTTCTCTATCTTTGGGATGGCACCGCAAAGTATCAGCTGGGCTATTTGGATTCGATAGACAGACGCGATCGCAGGATAATCGATGATACAGACGTAAAAAGTAAAAAGCTGCAAAATTTGGATCATCAGCGTCAGGTTGCAATCTTATCGGTTTTCTACAAGCTGTTTCATGGAGAATGCGCTCAAGACTTCCATGAACTTATCCCTCCATCTCCCTTTTTTCATCGGACTACCAGGCGTCAGGAGGCTCTCCACCGCTATGTTGTTGACATCCCATTATGCCGTACGAAGCGTTTTGCTTTCTCTTTCATCATACGCACGGCTAAGCTGTGGAACAACCTTCCAAACGACGTGTTTCCAGACTCATATAACATGGGTTTATTCAAGGTTAAAGTGAACAAGCATCTTATGGGTGCGCGCGGTTCACCGTCGACCACATCTTCACTTACCATCAGGTCAGATCGCGGTCAAGCGCAAAACTTTCCAGGACTGTCTCAACTTAGCCGTATTGAAACCGCTAGTAAAGTTTGTTTCGCTGGGACTTCAGTCCAAATAAGACACAAAAAATCAATGCCGTAATACGTTAAAGATGATTTTCTTTATTTTGGAGATTGATGTTTTGGTTATTTTTTTTTACTTTTATTATAAAACGGAACATATTTATAAGATTTATTCACTACAGGAGTTGAAACCCGTGTCAGCCCAGCCAAGCGCCCCGGCCGGGGCCCGCACGTTCGCGGTCCGCGTGCACGACTTCGTGTGCCGCATGACGGAGCCGGCCGAGCTGGCGCTGGCGCTGCACGACGCGGCGGGCACCAAGCTCACGGAGCACTTGTGCTTCAAGTGGGCCGCCAACAGCGTCACGCACACCCCGCTCGTGGTGTTCACGGTAGGTGCTGTGTCTGGGCGGCTATGGCCGCGTGCACTTCGTGTGCCGCATGACGGAGCCGGCCGAGCTGGCGCTGGCGCTGCACGACGCGGCGGGCACCAAGCTCACGGAGCACTTGTGCTTCAAGTGGGCCGCCAACAGCGTCACGCACACCCCGCTCGTGGTGTTCACGGTAGGTGCTGTGTCTGGGCGGCTATGGCCGCGTGCACTTCGTGTGCCGCATGACGGAGCCGGCCGAGCTGGCGCTGGCGCTGCACGACGCGGCGGGCACCAAGCTCACGGAGCACTTGTGCTTCAAGTGGGCCGCCAACAGCGTCACGCACACCCCGCTCGTGGTGTTCACGGTAGGTGCTGTGTCTGGGCGGCTATGGCCGCGTGCACTTCGTGTGCCGCATGACGGAGCCGGCCGAGCTGGCGCTGGCGCTGCACGACGCGGCGGGCACCAAGCTCACGGAGCACTTGTGCTTCAAGTGGGCCGCCAACAGCGTCACGCACACCCCGCTCGTGGTGTTCACGGTAGGTGCTGTGTCTGGGCGGCTATGGCCGCGTGCACTTCGTGTGCCGCATGACGGAGCCGGCCGAGCTGGCGCTGGCGCTGCACGACGCGGCGGGCACCAAGCTCACGGAGCACTTGTGCTTCAAGTGGGCCGCCAACAGCGTCACGCACACCCCGCTCGTGGTGTTCACGGTAGGTGCTGTGTCTGGGCGGCTATGGCCGCGTGCACTTCGTGTGCCGCATGACGGAGCCGGCCGAGCTGGCGCTGGCGCTGCACGACGCGGCGGGCACCAAGCTCACGGAGCACTTGTGCTTCAAGTGGGCCGCCAACAGCGTCACGCACACCCCGCTCGTGGTGTTCACGGTAGGTGCTGTGTCTGGGCGGCTATGGCCGCGTGCACTTCGTGTGCCGCATGACGGAGCCGGCCGAGCTGGCGCTGGCGCTGCACGACGCGGCGGGCACCAAGCTCACGGAGCACTTGTGCTTCAAGTGGGCCGCCAACAGCGTCACGCACACCCCGCTCGTGGTGTTCACGGTAGGTGCTGTGTCTGGGCGGCTATGGCCGCGTGCACTTCGTGTGCCGCATGACGGAGCCGGCCGAGCTGGCGCTGGCGCTGCACGACGCGGCGGGCACCAAGCTCACGGAGCACTTGTGCTTCAAGTGGGCCGCCAACAGCGTCACGCACACCCCGCTCGTGGTGTTCACGGTAGGTGCTGTGTCTGGGCGGCTATGGCCGCGTGCACTTCGTGTGCCGCATGACGGAGCCGGCCGAGCTGGCGCTGGCGCTGCACGACGCGGCGGGCACCAAGCTCACGGAGCACTTGTGCTTCAAGTGGGCCGCCAACAGCGTCACGCACACCCCGCTCGTGGTGTTCACGGTAGGTGCTGTGTCTGGGCGGCTATGGCCGCGTGCACTTCGTGTGCCGCATGACGGAGCCGGCCGAGCTGGCGCTGGCGCTGCACGACGCGGCGGGCACCAAGCTCACGGAGCACTTGTGCTTCAAGTGGGCCGCCAACAGCGTCACGCACACCCCGCTCGTGGTGTTCACGGTAGGTGCTGTGTCTGGGCGGCTATGGCCGCGTGCACTTCGTGTGCCGCATGACGGAGCCGGCCGAGCTGGCGCTGGCGCTGCACGACGCGGCGGGCACCAAGCTCACGGAGCACTTGTGCTTCAAGTGGGCCGCCAACAGCGTCACGCACACCCCGCTCGTGGTGTTCACGGTAGGTGCTGTGTCTGGGCGGCTATGGCCGCGTGCACTTCGTGTGCCGCATGACGGAGCCGGCCGAGCTGGCGCTGGCGCTGCACGACGCGGCGGGCACCAAGCTCACGGAGCACTTGTGCTTCAAGTGGGCCGCCAACAGCGTCACGCACACCCCGCTCGTGGTGTTCACGGTAGGTGCTGTGTCTGGGCGGCTATGGCCGCGTGCACTTCGTGTGCCGCATGACGGAGCCGGCCGAGCTGGCGCTGGCGCTGCACGACGCGGCGGGCACCAAGCTCACGGAGCACTTGTGCTTCAAGTGGGCCGCCAACAGCGTCACGCACACCCCGCTCGTGGTGTTCACGGTAGGTGCTGTGTCTGGGCGGCTATGGCCGCGTGCACTTCGTGTGCCGCATGACGGAGCCGGCCGAGCTGGCGCTGGCGCTGCACGACGCGGCGGGCACCAAGCTCACGGAGCACTTGTGCTTCAAGTGGGCCGCCAACAGCGTCACGCACACCCCGCTCGTGGTGTTCACGGTAGGTGCTGTGTCTGGGCGGCTATGGCCGCGTGCACTTCGTGTGCCGCATGACGGAGCCGGCCGAGCTGGCGCTGGCGCTGCACGACGCGGCGGGCACCAAGCTCACGGAGCACTTGTGCTTCAAGTGGGCCGCCAACAGCGTCACGCACACCCCGCTCGTGGTGTTCACGGTAGGTGCTGTGTCTGGGCGGCTATGGCCGCGTGCACTTCGTGTGCCGCATGACGGAGCCGGCCGAGCTGGCGCTGGCGCTGCACGACGCGGCGGGCACCAAGCTCACGGAGCACTTGTGCTTCAAGTGGGCCGCCAACAGCGTCACGCACACCCCGCTCGTGGTGTTCACGGTAGGTGCTGTGTCTGGGCGGCTATGGCCGCGTGCACTTCGTGTGCCGCATGACGGAGCCGGCCGAGCTGGCGCTGGCGCTGCACGACGCGGCGGGCACCAAGCTCACGGAGCACTTGTGCTTCAAGTGGGCCGCCAACAGCGTCACGCACACCCCGCTCGTGGTGTTCACGGTAGGTGCTGTGTCTGGGCGGCTATGGCCGCGTGCACTTCGTGTGCCGCATGACGGAGCCGGCCGAGCTGGCGCTGGCGCTGCACGACGCGGCGGGCACCAAGCTCACGGAGCACTTGTGCTTCAAGTGGGCCGCCAACAGCGTCACGCACACCCCGCTCGTGGTGTTCACGGTAGGTGCTGTGTCTGGGCGGCTATGGCCGGCACTGGCCGCGTGCACTGTTCTTGACCCACTGTCCAACATCTGACGAGGGTGTGCTGATGAACGGCAGTGAAGACTGTACGTGACACTTTCACACAGAGCAACCGCATGCTTCAGGCATATTAAGATAGAGTGGTATTTGTATATAGTACCATTTAGGTATCATATGAATAACTGCAATAATCAAATACGGTATACAGGTCTTAATCGCAGTTTAACTATAGGCACCATCCTCATATCAGTCGAAAGACATCCACTGAATAAAGGCCTTCCCAAGGAACTCTACATTAGCCGGTCGTGGTCTGCCTGCCTGTCCTTCCATTGGCTTCCCTCAACCCTTGCAAGGTCCACCTTATAAAGAGACCTGCCCTACCTACGTCATTCAGTTCAACTATAGCTTATTCTAAAAATTATTCTTCATTCATATTATTCAGCGCTAGGTTCATATTATCATCTATCTCATTTCTTTCCGAGGGGTGTAGAATGTAAGAAAGAAATGCATACCAGGGAATAGGCAGCAGCGTCTCACTGTGTACTATGACCATTATCGCTGCGATCACCATCGCTTCTGCCAATATAATAATATCTCCTAAAGATTATGTCCAGCAGTGGATGGCTTTCGGCTAATTTGATGATTGTAATGTAATGATTATTATATTATTATCATTACTTTGTTTCAGGATTTCGGTGGTGATATTCTGAAGAGTGAAAAAATTTACTTAGTCTGTAATATAGTAAGAATTGGCAACATGGAAGCGCAAAATATTGATCATAGGTAATTATATATTAATTGTATTTAATCAATTATCACTATAATCGCTCCAAATCTATCTATGTACTGTGTTCAATTGCTGTCTTGCATCAGATGTATTTCCTGACTTGTGAAGTATTGAAGCGTTGGAGTTAAGTAGCAGAGCCAAGTAAAGACATGTGTACTGGGTTACGACGTTTATTACTCTGAGAGGCATAATACATAAAAATGGTGCACCACTACAAGTATCGCAACGTAGACAATTATATGAGAGCGTTATAAAGGAGCTTACCTACTAAATAGTATAAGGGAACTTACATACTACACTTCAGTATAGTAAAATTATTCCTTTGTTTAAAGAAAGAAAGAAAGAAAAAAATAGTTATTCCGTAAACAAGCACAGATAATAATAATATAATAATATAGGTACACATAAAGAAGTTCTTAATTGCTATCTGTGCGAGTCCGAATTGGTCCCATCTCAGCACTAGCTGCGACATTACTGTTGCAGCGCTGGTTTTCTGATGGAACCAGGTAAAAAAGCTGGTGTTACTTCAGATCCTTCAAACGTCTGACCTATTTCGGTATTGTCCACTATCAGTAAAATATTCGAGAAGCTTATACTTAGCCAGTTGCTCAGACACTCTTGTGTACACAATTTACTTCACCGGAAACAGTTTGGATTCAGAAAGGGTTGTACCATAACCCTTTCTGAATATCTGGATAGATCCAGGGGTCAATCTGTTAAAAAGTATTATCGTGGCTTGCGATTTGCCCAAAGCATTTGATTGTGTCCATTACGATACTCTTGTCATTAAACTATACGCACGTGGTATCAGGAACAAGGCTCTCGAACTTTTGACTTCTTACTTCGGCAATAGAATTCAGAAGGTCGAATAAACGGTAAAATATCTGTGGGATCCCAGGTAGTAATGGGCGTTCCACAGGGGTCAATTATGGCCCATATAAGCGATAAGGATGAGATTGTTTAGTTTGCGGATGATACTTTATTTTAGGTTTAAAATAATTCGACAACTGCGCAATTTTGACGAATCAAACCACGCAAGATCTAAAGTTATTCATTGGTTTACTGCCAATAATCTTTTGCTAAATGTCTATAAAACTAAAGTCATCAAAATCATCGATGTCATCAAATTATAATGAGAAAAATGTCTTCGAATAAGTTTGAAAAAAAAACCATAAATGTCAAATTGTGTAGCAGGGGAAGTTTTGCTACACAATTTGGTGTTACAAAACTTCTGATTATTTAAGTGACTAAACGGTTTGGGATTGAGTCGCTTTAAGTAGTACAATGTAATTTTATGTTAAGAAATAAATATTAAAAAAAAGTATTCCTACTGAGTTTTCTGGCAGTGTTTCTGAGTAGTTGTAACGTCATGTACTGCACGGTAGGGTAAAAAAGTTAACGATTCCACACAAGTGTTATATTGTAATGGAATAAATTAATTTTATAGAATAACTTTTATAGCCTGTCACAAAAATGTAATATTGTTTTTAGATGGAGGGGGGATGTAAATAAAAAATATGGTGTCATAAATAATGACTATACAAATCCGAAACCTTTCCCCAGGACATGCCATGTTTATAAAGTATTCTACATTTCAATATAATTTTCCGCACAGACGAAGTTCAGTGGCGCAGCCGCCGCCGCCCAGCGCCGGGCGCGCCATGATGCGGCGCCCCTTCGGCGTGGCGTGCCTCGACATCAAGCGCCACGTCACGAGGGAGAGCTCGGACGAGCAGATCAAAGTGCCTTTCTATGCGTAAGTACATATCCGTATCTGACATTCTCCTTCCAGTACGATTGCTTGTTTTAATTAGACGTCGTGCGTCTTGCAACGTGTGTCATTGATCTAGGCCACAGGCTCCCCGAAAACTAAGGTAATAGAAATCTTCAGTTTGTTATAAGGTTAAATAATAGTTTGTTATAAGGTAAAAGGATTCTTCGAATTTTTTAAGAAAATTCACATAGTTTTAATATAGTTTATCTACATTTATTTAACTAAAATATGTTGGTACCATTTTGTTCGATAACTTTTTGCCATCTTGTGTGCACCGAACAACTGATGAGATTTAAGCAAGAAGTTGAAGAAAGCGGCCGGAATTAATCAACAGGAAGTTGATTAATTCCGGCCGCTTTCTTCAACTTCTTGCTTAAATCTCATCAGTTGTTCGCATCAGAGTTCAGAATCGATGGTCCTGCCTGGTGGTGACAGCTCATAATAAATAATGCCCTTCCAATCCAGTGAACGCAAATAAACATGGAAGCATTCCTAGCTCGCGAAAATGACCCAACGCAGATTGTGCCGCGGTAGGCGGGGCTTAAAAATTGTGCCGCGGACCGAGTGGGACCGAGTTTGCGCACTACAGGCATCAATGGCGGTCGTCTGTCAGTTATTAGTTTCAGCGTGTTTAATTTCCAAAAATGCCTTCCAGTGCAGTGAAGTGGTGTATTAATAAATCTCATATGCATAACAAGAGTGTTGGAATTAGTTATTACGAGTAAGTACATCGCTATATATTTTAATTTTATTAAATATGAAGTCAATCAAATTGACATAAAATATATGGTGATGTTGTTATGCAAACGAATCAATTTATTTATCTACACAAAAATTATGACGATTTTTTTTATTTATTACAATTATTTTAATCTTAGATAAAATACTCAGCATCTTTAGGGTATGCACAAAGAATGGTAATGGTGGTATTAAAAACAGCTTGGTTTCTTCAAATTTCCACTCGATCTAAAGCGAAGAGAACTATGGACGAACACGGTTCGTTTGGAAATGAATTCAATTCAATTTTATTTATATATTTACAGGGTAACTTGTAAAGCACCAATTACCTCACAGGATTAGATAGCTAAAACCATAAGCAACAACATTTATTTTACAACTTTTGATAATTTGTATAATTTTTTTTGTAAAAAGTCTATATTAATTAATTTACCACTTGAATGTTTATAACTCTACGTGCATCGTAAATAATATGTAACCAGGCGGCTTGCGTATTCTTTGCGATGCCCGTAGATTAAGTTGTTGCTTATGGTGTTAGCTTCCTAGTCCTGCGAGATTGTTGGTATTTTACAAGTAACCCTGCATATCTAGATCACCTATAATTTCAAGTCGATTCGTCCACGCGTTTTCAAGATAAAGGGTATTGACAGACAGACGGACGGATGGATAAAGAAGTGAAGGGGACCCTAAAAAGTAGTACTTAAGTGTTATGTATACCTACGGAAATTGTAAATAATAATTAGTGAATAATTACTTAATTGATCACAAATTTGTTTTATTTACCTATTATCATAGCAAATAAACCCATTACTCGCCAAATACTGCTCTATTTAAAGACCTGAGAAAAACTCTTGCCGTAAAGTTCAAGATACTGTATATTTTTTCATAATTCTTTATTATTTTTATAATATCAATGTCACGGTGAATTATTTTCGTTGCACTTTATAACATAAAACATCCCTCGGCGAATGTCATGAACATGGTAATTTAGACCCGAACATGACGTCATAAAGTCTACTTTTAAAAGGTGTATCTGAGCGGTAATATTTTGGCCAATCAGAGACGGTATTCCGTTGTGTCAGTTTGATTGGGATATTGGGTCAAAATTTGCGCTTAGTTTCCTTGAAGTAATGCTTCCATGTTTATTTGCGTTCACTGTTCCAATCCCACCACACACAGCATCACCTTGTTGCGAGTTAAGCCGAGTTTCGGCACAGTCTGTCAAGCCTGTCCGGCCTATGACCACGACCTTTTTCACACCTTCTTGTCCTACGTGATTCACTTTTCGTCAGTTACCAGTTTCTTCAAAAATGGTTCGGTTTCACTACGTTTTATTAAAGAATCAGAAATGAGTACACGGTTCATTGGGTTTCTTTCAGGGAGCTCGTGAGGTACCCAAATATCGAGCTTTTTGTGTACCCAGTTTTACTCTTTTACTCTCACAGATACTGCAGTAGGTCCATAAACATAATATTTTTCGCGAATTGCATTGCATTTTTACCTTTATTGTTGTAACATTTTAAAATGTATCTTGACACTACGAAAAACAAAAGGAAATTAACACACATTTTCTTCATTTGAATTCGGAATTATATTCTTTAAAATTTTAACTTTCAATGATACCAAAACCAGCCAGATACAAATAGAATAGCCAAAAATATTTTATGACAAGTTCATATATACTATAATGCGAAAAGATTTTTTCCCCGACCTAATATTAGTACCTGGGTACTTCTGTTCAGTATAAATTCTCATGTTAGGGGACCTAACTCTTCAAATTACAACAATCAGAAAGAAAAAAGTAAACTAAGTATGTGTGAGATTACACACATTGTATTAATTCTTAACTGGTTAAAGATTTGATGCATATAAAGTATTCGTAGAGACTTATATATATCGAATCGAGGACGAGAGCTTTTGCGCAGACAGTGGCTGTGCTGTCTGTATTTTGCTCGTTAAAGAAATATGGTTAGCGCTGGTCCGGTGGTACGGTGGCATCGAGTGTGCCGAGTGACACTGGCTTATCTGCACAGTGCACATTCTAGATGTACGGACAGGAATTAGAGTATATTGATAAAATCTGATTTGTTAACCCTTTGTTACAGATACGAAAAGGAGAACTTGGACAGCCTACTGAAGAAAGTGATAGCTAATCGTGACATCAAAGACGCTAAGTATTCGCAAGGATTGTGGGTCTCCGTTCAAGTCGTCGAGGGAGATTTGAAACAGGTATACCATCAGATGTAATATTAAGTCTAATACATTTTAACCAGCGACAGGATTTTAATATGCATTGTCTTGGTAAAGCTCCCTAAAAAGATGGGTACATACCTTATAGCAAATAGAGTAAATAAATATTAAACAATGAACTTGCTGCATTTTCATAATCGATTATGATTAAATAGATCGATTCTTTAATTATTTATTAGTAGCTTTACCCCTTGGTGGCATTCGCGCGTTTAGCAATTTATTGTTGCATAACTGTTAATTTTAGATATAACCTATCTTTATTCCAAATTATAGCCAAAGTCAAAGTAACTTTATTCCGTAAAAAATTTACATTTATGTGGAATCGTCATATTATTTTTACCCTACCGTGCAGTGCATGACGTGGCAGCTACTGAGAAACACTGCCAGACAACTCAGTAGGAATCCTTTTTTAAAATGAAATATACTTAACATTAATTACAATCATGTGTGTTGACTCAGAACAACTCCATCCCAAGCACTTTTATCACTTAAATAATCAGAAATTTTGTAATATGCCCTGCTACACAATTTGGCTTTAATAATTCTTTTAAACTTATTCGTAGAAAATTCTCTAATATCTTTGGAAAGTTTGTTATAAAATCTTATACATTTCCCCATAAAAGAGTTTATTTATTTATTTAGGAAGACCAACAGCAAATAGTGACAATCATATGCAATTATTGTAGTTCCTGAGAGCCAATCAAAGGTCTTCACGAATAGATAGTTGCATATGTAACAATAGTGTGATCAAATAAAGTTAAGTTATAACAACTAAACACGTTTACACAATTTATTTTTAAAAAAGTCTAGGCTGAGTACCCTTCTCACTGTCTCGGTTTTATCAACAAAAATATCAAAATTAAACAATTTAATTTGGCTGTTAAAATAGTTGCCAGCTCGCCACAAAAATGCATTTTGCCTATAGTTTGTGGATACCAAAGGGAGATGGAACGGAGTGTAGTGTCTCACCACTTTCGTGGGTATATCGAACGTTATTTTGTTTAGCAGGTCAGGGCAATCTATAGCACCAGACAAGATGTTAAGTAGATATGTTGTGTCAGCTATTTCACGCCGCATGGCCAGGGGCAGCATATGGAAATGTGCACATAATTTTATATAATCGTCAGAATTATAATTAACGCGATAACATAGATATTTAATAAATTTGTGTTGTATGTTTTCTATACGGGATGTGTATATGTCGTAACGAGGATTCCACACTTGGCTGGCATATTCCAGTATAGGTCTACAAATGAACAATATAAAATTTTAAATGTTTTGGCCTCTTTGAAGTTAAATGATAACCTCATCACAAATCCTAGGGCCTGATATGCCTTTTTAACAATCTTGTTGATGTGCTCATCAAATAATAATTTAGTGTCGTGGATTACGCCAAGGTGACTCATACTTTTGCACTTCTGAAGTTTATGCCCCTGGAGACTGTAATCAGAGAGGATGATGTTCTTTTGCCTACTATAAGTTATTACCGAACACTTAGTGTGGTTTAAATCTAGCATGTTCTGACTACAATAATGGCTAGTTACTTATTTTATACTTATACTTGTGTGTTATCATAACTAGAACTAGTAGTTTGGGAGTTAATTTCGTGTGTTAGTTTTCAGAGTTTGAGCAATCGCAGATAAGCTTTGTAATAGACACGAAGTCCCAATGTAATATATTAGTGTATGACTGTCGTAGATCCGGGAAGTGAACCCGAGCCTGGTGGTGGGCAACACGGTGGTGGCCCGCAAGATGGGCTTCCCCGAGGTGATCCTGCCGGGCGACGCGCGCAACGACCTGTACGTCACGCTGTGCAACGGCGCCTTCTCCAAAGGTCAGCGCTTCCTCCCGTGCTGCCTTTTGGAATCTAATTACTTACTAGCTGACCCTGTTTTATTTTATTACTAGCTGTGCCCCGTGGTTTTACCCGCGTTATATTTTATAAATAACCACTGTTCCTCCCTCGTATGTGATAGCTCTTAGAAATATTCATGCAAAATTTTAAGTTAATCCATGCAGTACTTATTAAGTTTAGCCCGGACATACGAGGGTGCGTTTTTAAGTTCACGGAATGGGGGGGGAGGGTATAATAATAGGTCATTATCGGGATGGCCACGACTTCAGCCACTCAATATTAGTATAAATACCAAGTTTTATCTTAATTGGATCATTAGTCTCTGAACTATCGTCAAGCAAACAACTCAATCGGGAAAAAATCGGGAAGAAAGTGTGAATTATGGAAAAAATCGAGTACCGTGCCGTAATAAAGTTCCTTACCAAGCAAGGAAAGTCAGTTCAAAATATACTGGAAGAGATGGAATCCGTTTACGGGGACTCATGCCCGGTTTACAAGTGGCACAGTCTCTTTAAACAAGGCAGGACCTCACTTGAAGACGACCCTCGGCCCGGACGGTCGCCCGAGGTGACTACTCCGTAAATCATCAAAAAAGTCGAAAAAATTATATTGGAAGATGCCAGACTAAAGAAGAAACAGCTTGCAGAAATGGTTGGAGTATCGGATACGACAATTTTCAAAATTCGACATGATCATCTTGGCATGACAAAGGTCAGTGCAAGATGGGTGCCAAGAATGCTCACGCCGCCTCAAAAACAACGCCGCGTGGAGTGTTCTCGCACGTTTTTGGACCTCTGTAACGAAGATAAGGATGGACTTTTAAGTCGAATTGTTACTGGAGATGAAACTTGGGTTCACCATTATGAACCTGAGTCGAAACAGGACTCTATGCAGTGGCACAAAAAAGGCACACCACCACCCAAGAAGTTTAAAGTGTCACAATCGGCTAGAAAAATCATGGCAACAGTGTTTTGGGATTCGGAAGGGATCCTGTTGATCGATTATAAAGATAAAGGCGTTTCTATAACCGGACAATACTACGCTTCCATCCTCGAGAGGTTAAAAGAAAGCATTAAAGAGAAAAGGAGGGGAAAATTAACCAAAGGTGTCCTTCTTCTACACGACAACGCGCCAGTTCACAAGAGCCGTGTTGCTTTGGCTGCCCAGCATAACGTGGGCTGCCATATTTTAGCCCAGACCTGGCTCCCAGTGATTACTACCTCTTTCCAAAACTCAAAAAAGAACTTCGTGGGAAGAAATTTTCTACTGATGAAGAAGTGAAGGACGCGGTTTTAGCCTATTTTTCGGACAAAGACAAAACATTTTTTTATGAAGGTATACATAAGCTAATTGAAAGATCTGAAAAATGTATAAGAGTAGCAGGTGAATATATGGAAAAAGAAAAATAATTTTGTATTTTTATTTACACTTCTTACCCTCCATTCCGCGAACTTAAAAACGCCCCCTCGTACATACAGACAAACAGACAAAAATTCTACAAACTATATTTTTGGTTTCGATATCGATTGTAGATTACGCCCCAAGAATCCCTTAAAAAAATATTCAATCTACAGTTTTGACTTACCTACGATTTTATTATATGTATGGATGATACCTACTTAATTTCATTTTATTTTAACTTATTACAAATTAAGTTATATTTTATTGGCAATAGTTGTACCCGCGCTTCGTCCGCATAATAATTAGTTTATATAGTTATTTTCTAAATTAAAGGATTTTTTCTGAAATAAACGTAGCTTAAGTTACTCCTCATTATATCAGCTACCTGCCAATAAAAGTCCCGTCAAAATTGATCCAGCCATTTCAGAGATTAGCCGGAACAAATAGACAGACAAAAATTGGAAAAAAAATATTTTGGTATATGTACCGTATATATTATATATTCATATACATGTAGTAAAAAACGGTTATTTCAATATTACAAACAGACACTCCATTTTTACTTATATGTATAGACGTTTAGATTAACGGACTATCTATCTATGGTGACAATAATCTGTTAACAAACTTAGGTCAGCATTAAACACTTATTTTTCACTTCTTTTAACTTTCTTTCTTTCTTCAAAGGTGGGGGAAAGTCTTCGGAGAGAAACATCGAGCTGGTCGCCAGAGTCGTGGACAAAAACGGCATTATTTTACCTGTATGTATACACTACATAAGGGATATTTCAATTAATATATTTATAAATGGATAACCGAGAATAAACATATTACAACAGAACTTATTAATTTTTACGCGTCGCTACTTGATTCGTAGAATAATAATATCATGGGACATATTTGACGGTCACCGTAGCCTAGTTATTACGAAGTAAACAACTCCTCATCAAGATAATAACGCAGTAGTTAAGTAAGTAGGGTAAAACAACTTTCCATTAGTCTGCTTTAATTAGGTGTTGTGGTACAGGACGTGGTGTCGGTGGGCGCGGGCGTGGCGCTGGCGCAGGAGTACACGTCCACGGTGTACTACCACGACGACCGGCCGCGCTGGCAGGAGGTCTTCAAGGTACGCTCTAACCTTCTTAGAATAAAAAATAACATCCTAGAGGTTGCCTGTGTAAATTAAAGGAGACGGGGATTTCTGGGCCTGACTGTAATAAGTTGAGATATGGTTTAAAAAAGCGTTCTATTTTTCTATTTCAAACTGTAAAAAATTTACCCAATTTACAGTCTGGAAAACGAGAAATCTCAAAATAATTTTAAGACACGAATTAAATTTGGTCGTTGATTACTATAATCGATTAACGGTAATGAGTTCAAACAATGTAATATAAAAACTCTTGCACCAAACACCAGATAACCGATTTAATCATAATAATTATTAAATAAAAATAAATAATTATTAACATAATGTCAGCAGTAAACAATAAAATATCAATAAAATAAATAGAAATCATAATATCGGGTATCGTTCAAATCGATTTATTCGTTATTGGCTAAATAACTATATTTTTAATCTATGCTGACAGTGACTGGTGACAGATTTTGAATCCTAATCTATGATCGGTCACTCGTGTCTCGTATCGTTTAGTGCGTGTGTGATTTCAGTATTTTTTATTGTCTTGTTTATACATTATATCCCTCGACAACTGTATTCTCTCTACGGACTTCTGATATTGCTTAACGTGTACGATTTTTGCTAAGATACTGGACACGGATAACTATTAAATAGCAATCGCCCTTAAAAGTTAGTTGTTTAGTATAGGTTGGTACATAACCTCCCTATTAAGTACTAATATATATAACTCTGCTCACAGATTGAAAAATCCATGGAATTCTTATTGATTGGCTGATAATTTATAGACCCATTAATTGACACCACCTTTATCTTTTTACATTCGGGCCCAATATTGTATGAAGACGTATCCGTCTCCTTTAGAAAGCAGTATGTTTGACTTGACATGAAGTCTTAGCAAAGTGGTTGTAAGTGTATTTAACAGTTTGTTTTTCGTAATAGTTCAGTATATATAGCTGCCACTTTCAACATTACGGTTTATTTTATAAGAATTCAGATTTGAAACTTTTTGATCTAAAAGTAAAAGTAGTTTTAAATATATCTAATATATAATTTTTGAGATATTGAAGCTATTTATAAAGTTGGAGCAATATCTAAATTTACACTTTCTGAAGGTTTTATTTTGTTTGCAGTGATAACATTACTTTTAATATGAGGCCGCAACGTAAATTTTTTTCTCGTATAATATGGCATCATTTCCTCCACCCTGAAAGTAAATTACAGTTACCATTTTGGCCTTTATGTAGAACCTGATCCTTAATTCGCGTAAAGTAAATTTACAGCCTAATTTGTACGTTTGAACAGGTCCCAATATCTTTCCTTGTGACACCACCACCAATTGCAACCGGGTAGAAATTATTCAGAAGGTTGTTCAGTTGAAGGCATCGGAATTTATGTGAGCCGTAGCTTATATAGGGCGAGATCGGTTATACTATATTAACCAGCTTCTGTAACAGTATGGTTGTCAACACTATCTCGAAAGTCTTTGTGAGGTCATAACCTTCATATAGATTTATTCTAGCTAATCACTACAAATGGTAAGCCTGGTGTTATACCATCCTTCCTTCTAATATTATAAATGCAAAAGTTTGTGGGTATGGATGTTTGTTATTCTTTCACACAAAAACTACCATATGGATTTTGGTGAAACTTTGTAGTAATATAGCTTATATATCCGCATAACACATGTGCAATAATTAATATAGTTTAACACATGTGCAATAATTAATATAGATTATTAAGAAAACAAATTGTTCATGAAAAATAAACTAGCATTGTAGGGGAGACCGGGGCTACAAGTTCCGATTTTCAGTTAACCTCAATATTTGTTAAGAATTTTCGACTTTAATATTCCTAGGCTGCAATTAAAATCAGCCTACATATTTCACTTTGCTATTAAGATAGTATTCTGGGTAATTTATTGTGAGATTTATTTGTTATTAATTTTTTATAACCAAAGCCGGAGAGTAACAACTAACCCCAACTCGGGGCAAGTTGTTCAGAAGCCGGGGTAAGTTGTTACCATATCTGTGAATGCTATTGTTTGTGAAATAATAAATAATAATAGATTATACTAGGTCTGATATTCAGTAGTATTTAATCAGGAATTAGATAAGGTAAACATATACATATATGTTTTAACATTTAACTATTATTTATCCTTAAAAAATTATTGAAGTCACAATGAGCAGTTCTCAAAACTTGCATCTCAAGTCTTGGTAATTATTTCAGTCCTAAATAATGTTGCCTTATCTTTGGCTTAAAATATCAATTACATAACATAAAGAAACAAGGAGGTAACTATAGTTTGTATTTAAACAATTAATAAGCATTAAGAGCTTATCAAATAACTTGCAGCTATAAGACATAATAATCTTTAACCGTAATAATTGATAATTATTACGGTTAAAGATTTTTATGTCTTAGGCTGAAAATAATAATCATAAATACATAAAGAAATGCCATCATAGGCAAAACTTCAAATAACTTATAATTAATATTCTGAAGATATATCGGAAAATGCCTACAACTGGAATAGGGCCAGTTCTTACAATCTTGACACTGAACCCATTCTTCTCCAGCACGTGAACTAGAGTAACTATTACAGCACACTAGGCAATAATACTCTAAGCTGTCCTCTTCACTGTCAGAATTTTCACCACTTTTTAATACCTCGTTTGATCGTTTAACAGATTTCCCCTTTCCATTTCCTTTCTGTATTTTACTCTTCCTTTATGTTTTTCCTTTTCTTTTATATTTTTGTTTCCTTTTCCTTCATATTTTTATTTCTGTTTCGTATATATTTTTTAATTTCACTTAGTTTTATTTTCTTGCTTTGCTCTTCTTCTAAAACCTATTTCTCAGGAGTATCCGGTAGAATTGTGGACTGTCTTATATGTCTTTTGTGCGTTCCAATCCTTCAAGGTGCCTTTGAAAACCGACGTACAGTTTCTGGAGGAATAAAAGTCACGCTTTCCAAGTTGTTCTCCTATAACCTTTTGGCAGAAGGACGAAGAAGATTGAACTACAGTTTAATATATGCCTACTTATCTTCCTGTTCTTCTGTAAATACGGCTCCTGCTTTTTTGTAGCCAGTTGTGATATTTTCTTATCTAGATCTTACTTTTTTTACGAATCTGTAAAATCTCATATGGCAAATGTGGCAATAGTTTTTATTTTTCTGCATTCTTTAATAACTGCATGCGCTGCTGTTTGCAGCAACTCATTTGAAACTGAACCTCATGTCGTTTTCCGTGTGAAAGTTCGCATGCTATAAAAGAAAATAACAATATTTATACCTCATTTTTGGTACAAAAGATTTAGGGCAAGTAGTTCTGAAGTCACAACCTGCCCCCAAAAAAAAGGAACATCTAACCCCAATCATAAGTGTTGAATAAAAATCAAAATATAGGTTAGGTTACAAAACATATGTAATTTACGGATAGTGTATCACACCAATATATAAATCTTCGGATTGAAATAATAAAACACTGAACGCTAATCGTAAAAATTCGTGACACTGACCAAAAATGCTAAATCTGAAATTATTTACTTACGTGAATCAGCGACGCACGTGCTGCCGTTCCAATATTCCCGGCGGCACTGGCCTATCAAAGATGGTCGCCATCGGTGCGCTGTGGAATTGCATTATATGACGCGTTTAAACAATATTCCTATCCCTTCTCCTCGAGGAGTTATTTCAATCGGAACAACTTACCCTGGTAACTTCTAGCCCCGGTCCCCCCTACATGAAATCTGAATCAATATCTTCATCTATTTTTCGTGTGGCCAATGGTCACCCGGGTTCTGAAATGGTCAAGCATGGCCTCTGTAACGACTTGCCTCTTATGACTACATGTGGGACCGACAGCTTAAGGTCTCCGAAACACGAAGACTCGGAAATGAACGCAGTCTTGGTTACCGATCTACAGAATTGTTTATGTTTGTTATTCTTTGTACAGGTGTGTCTGAATATCGAAGAATTCAAAGAGGCACATTTAGTGTTCCTGTGCAGACATCGCAGTTCTAACGAAGCTAAAGACAGGGCAGAGAAATACTTTGCACTGTCCTATCTACGACTCATGCAACGCGAAGGCACCACCACACCCGACGGATTACACAACTTGTGTGTCTACAAGGTAATAGTTCATATCACATATTATGAGGTTTTCAATGACTTACTCCATCCTGTGTTGTTGAATTTCATCTGTCTATATTGCTTAACAATGACTCGAGTTTCTTTTTAGGGTTCCGTAGCCAAATGGCAAATACGGAACCCTTATAGATTCGTCATGTCTGTCTGTCTGTCCGTCCGTCCGTCCGTCCGTCCGTATGTAGCTGTACTGTTGAAACTTGGCAAGTAGATGAATTCTGTGAACCGCATTAAGATTTTTACACAAATATAGAAAAAGAACAATAATTTTGAGGGGTCACCATACTATACATATAACTGAAACTAAAAAAAAACAATATTCTTCGTGCCCGTACATGTGGGGTATCTATGGATAGGTCTTCAAAAATGATATTGATGTTTCTAATATCATTTTTTTCTAAACTGAACAGTTTGCGCGAGGGACACTTCCAAATGTCGTGGTAAAATGAGTACCCCCCCCCCCCTGTAACTTCTAAAATAAGAGCATGATAAAACATAAAAAAAACAACATAAAAAAAATATATGATTTACATTATCATGGAAACTTTTTATAACATCACAATATTTTTCAAAGTTAAAACAATCCCTATAAAATCAAATTAATAATATAATACATTCAAATATAATAGTAATAATTTATAGGTCAACAATTTCAAAGTAAATATAATCGATGTCAAATAATAATACTATGTCAATAAAATATCTGCTACCATAATCCAATAATTGTTGTAATATACGAATAAAAAAATTATTCAATTATTGAAATTTTAAACACAGTTTTATGTCAATCTTATATACCTAAACTATAGTCATTTAGCAAACTAGTGTGCATTTTTTTAAACATTGACTGGTCTTCGAGAAATTGTTTGACACTATAGTATGCTTTACTAAGAATATATAACTATTTTGGGTAGCTGGAAAGCGCTGGATGCGAATGACGCAAGACTGGCTATTGTGAAGATCTTTGGGGGAGATTTATGTCCGATAGTAGACGTTTTTCGGCAGATATGATGATGGTAATATGACGATAAAATATATATTACTTTTTCCAGATTGATAAACACGCGACTGATATAGAAGCGAGTGCAGCGTGTCTAGAAATGCCTTCCAAGCGCGAAGAGTTGCCGGCAGGCGCGGAACACGGGCTTAAACCGAAAAGCGGAATTCTATCGTTAGTACATAAAGATCAGCTAGTTGTGGCAACCAAACTCTGCTCAACCAAGCTGACTCAAAGAGGTATGTTGTGTTAGTGTTTACGGGGTGCATATAAGTCCTTGGTCACTCAATGATGTACTGATATATGAAACACATCCTTTACGTAAAATGATAACTGAATCAATGAACGAATTAAGTTCTTACGTTAGGTTGTAAGTTTTTCTGTGATTTCATTGTCTGGTTTCACTGGTTGACTGAAGAGAAATATTGGATGATTGTTGCCTACTCATACTGGAAAGGAAACACCTCCGCAGTTAATTAATTTCACCAACTTTCTTGTCTATTGCGTATCTGTATAATACATGTTTACTTATGTTTACTTGCAGAGGAAATCCTCGGCGTATTAAAATGGCATGCACATCTATATGAACATACTCTTCGGAACGCGCTCACACAGCTTCTAAACGTACCCAGCGAGGAATTAGTAAAGTTCTTACAAGATATCCTGGACGCTCTCTTCCAGATACTCACTCAGGTAATATACCATTTGCACGTAAATTTTTCAGGGAATTTGAAATCGGCTTAAAGTGCGAAGTGGTCTTATATCGATTTGTTTAAATAATTTTACTCCATAACAGATAAAATCTGTTGACTGTCACTATATAATTGATAAATAAAATAAACATACTCTATATCTAGTTTAAATCCGTTAAATATCAGTTCAATCTTCCAATGATCCCTTGAAAATTGCCCGTAGGGGATTAAAACTGGTTGCTATTGTGCTTCTTGATCGCGGGTGCGAGGGTGGTGCAAATGGTATCTCCGCTTGAAACGGATATTTTGCCTAATTAACGCTACATATTCATTTCCATTTCCATAGCCAAATGCTCTCACAGGACCGTAAGTGATTGGTGCGGCTAAGCTACTAAGTTCGCAGTCATTGATGGGTAACTGCCAAAGTGGTTTAATTTCTGAGCATCTCTGTGCTTCGGACGGTACGTTAAGCTGTCGATCCCGGTTGTAGTCATTGGGCAACAGTCGTTTAGCCATGCCAGAGTTCTAATTGGCCACTTGAAGAACTCTGACACTAGAGTAGCCACTTTTGAATATGTAAGTGGTATGCATTAAAGAACCCTATACAAAGTTGTGTTTATTTTCTTTTTTGTTATTTTTCAGGTAGAAGAAGATGAGAGATATAATGAGAATAGTTACGGAGTGCTGGTGCTGGACTGCCTGCTGCGGGTGATCTCGCTGGTGGCGGACCACAAGTACCAGCACTTCCAGCCCGTGCTGCACGTCTACATCGACGAGAGCTTCTGCGACGCGCTCGCCTACGAGTGAGTCCAGCCAGCCTGTTATGTGTTACTGAATAATTACGGAGTGCTGGTGTTGCTGGAGTGCCTGCTGCGGATGATTTTACTGGTGGCGGACCACAAGTACTAACACTTCCACCCAGTGCTGCACGTCTACATCGACCAGAGCTGCTGCGATGCGCTCGCCTACGAGTGAGTCCAGACAGCCTGTTATCATTTATTGAATAGTTACGGAGTGCTGGTGCTGGAATGCCTGCTGCGGGTGATCTCGCTGGTGGCGGACCACAAGTACCAGCACTTCCAGCCCGTGCTGCACGTCTACATCGACGAGAGCTTCTGCGACGCGCTCGCCTACGAGTGAGTCCAGACAGCCTGTTATCATTTATTGAATAGTTACGGAGTGCTGGTGCTGGAATGCCTGCTGCGGGTGATCTCGCTGGTGGCGGACCACAAGTACCAGCACTTCCAGCCCGTGCTGCACGTCTACATCGACGAGAGCTTCTGCGACGCGCTCGCCTACGAGTGAGTCCAGACAGCCTGTTATCATTTATTGAATAGTTACGGAGTGCTGGTGCTGGAATGCCTGCTGCGGGTGATCTCGCTGGTGGCGGACCACAAGTACCAGCACTTCCAGCCCATGCTGCACGTCTACATCGACGAGAGCTTCTGCGACGCGCTCGCCTACGAGTGAGTCCAGACGGCCTGTTATCATTTATTGAATAGTTACGGAGTGCTGGTGCTGGAATGCCTGCTGCGGGTGATCTCGCTGGTGGCGGACCACAAGTACCAGCACTTCCGGCCCGTGCTGCACGTCTACATCGACGAGAGCTTCTGCGACGCGCTCGCCTACGAGTGAGTCCAGACAGCCTGTTATCATTTATTGAATAGTTACGGAGTGCTGGTGCTGGAATGCCTGCTGCGGGTGATCGCGCTGGTGGCGGACCACAAGTACCAGCACTTCCAGCCCGTGCTGCACGTCTACATCGACGAGATCTTCTGCGACGCGCTCGCCTACGAGTGAGTCCAGACAGCCTGTTATCATTTATTGAATAGTTACGTTACTGGAATGCCTGCTGCGGGTTATTTTGTCGGTGACGGACCACAAGTACCAACACTTCCACCCAGTACTGCACTTCTACATCGACCAGAGCTTCTTCGACTTTTTTCAATCTTTGTGACTACATCCACTTTCACCCAACAACACTCTCTTACGTCAGTATTCCGTAATCATTAGTACTACGTTAGAAGGAAATGCGATTATATGAAATCAGTTTATTAGTATGGCTTACAATGACGGGCATGATGATCGTTTTGATTGGCAGGAAGCTGATCTCGGTGATGGTGTGGGTGATCTCGTCGGCGGACGGCGGCGACGCGGCGCTGAAGCGCCTGCTGGTGTGCATGAAGTGCATCGAGAGCTTGCTGCGCTTCGTGGTGCGCAGCCGCCAGCTGCGCAGCGCGCTGCAACACGCGCCCGACCGCGACTTCTGCGTGCTGTTCGAGGTACGCGCGTAGGGGCAGTATGTCTGTAACACCAGCATGCGAGTGTCATTACTACAACAATATCGTTAATGTCTACAGAAACTACTGGAGCGTTTAGTTTGGCTGATGAAGTGCAGCGAACACGCGCTCACGTGCCAAGGCTCCGCGCTCAAATACTTGCCCCACGCTGTTCCGCACATTATCAAAGTGTACCCAGATACCCAACTCAGGTAAGCTTAGATCATCAATAGAATCAATGTTAACTGCCTCAGCAAGCAGCGCATGTCGGCATAGATTGTCAGAGTAGAGTGTGTCTGCCCGCAGCGCGTACGTGGTGCGCGCGCTGGAGACGCTGCCGCTGGGCCGCCTCAGCAAGCAGCGCATGTCGGCATAGATTGTCAGAGTAGAGTGTGTCTGCCCGCAGCGCGTACGTGGTGCGCGCGCTGGAGACGCTGCCGCTGGGCCGCCTCAGCAAGCAGCGCATGTCGGCATAGATTGTCAGAGTAGAGTGTGTCTGCCCGCAGCGCGTACGTGGTGCGCGCGCTGGAGACGCTGCCGCTGGGCCGCCTCAGCAAGCAGCGCATGTCGGCATAGATTGTCAGAGTAGAGTGTGTCTGCCCGCAGCGCGTACGTGGTGCGCGCGCTGGAGACGCTGCCGCTGGGCCGCCTCAGCAAGCAGCGCATGTCGGCATAGATTGTCAGAGTAGAGTGTGTCTGCCCGCAGCGCGTACGTGGTGCGCGCGCTGGAGACGCTGCCGCTGGGCCGCCTCAGCAAGCAGCGCATGTCGGCATAGATTGTCAGAGTAGAGTGTGTCTGCCCGCAGCGCGTACGTGGTGCGCGCGCTGGAGACGCTGCCGCTGGGCCGCCTCAGCAAGCAGCGCATGTCGGCATAGATTGTCAGAGTAGAGTGTGTCTGCCCGCAGCGCGTACGTGGTGCGCGCGCTGGAGACGCTGCCGCTGGGCCGCCTCAGCAAGCAGCGCATGTCGGCATAGATTGTCAAAGTAGAGTGTGTCTGCCCGCAGCGCGTACGTGGTGCGCGCGCTGGAGACGCTGCCGCTGGGCCGCCTCAGCAAGCAGCGCATGTCGGCATAGATTGTCAGAGTAGAGTGTGTCTGCCCGCAGCGCGTACGTGGTGCGCGCGCTGGAGACGCTGCCGCTGGGCCGCCTCAGCAAGCAGCGCATGTCGGCATAGATTGTCAGAGTAGAGTGTGTCTGCCCGCAGCGCGTACGTGGTGCGCGCGCTGGAGACGCTGCCGCTGGGCCGCCTCAGCAAGCAGCGCATGTCGGCATAGATTGTCAGAGTAGAGTGTGTCTGCCCGCAGCGCGTACGTGGTGCGCGCGCTGGAGACGCTGCCGCTGGGCCGCCTCAGCAAGCAGCGCATGTCGGCATAGATTGTCAGAGTAGAGTGTGTCTGCCCGCAGCGCGTACGTGGTGCGCGCGCTGGAGACGCTGCCGCTGGGCCGCCTCAGCAAGCAGCGCATGTCGGCATAGATTGTCAGAGTAGAGTGTGTCTGCCCGCAGCGCGTACGTGGTGCGCGCGCTGGAGACGCTGCCGCTGGGCCGCCTCAGCAAGCAGCGCATGTCGGCATAGATTGTCAGAGTAGAGTGTGTCTGCCCGCAGCGCGTACGTGGTGCGCGCGCTGGAGACGCTGCCGCTGGGCCGCCTCAGCAAGCAGCGCATGTCGGCATAGATTGTCAGAGTAGAGTGTGTCTGCCCGCAGCGCGTACGTGGTGCGCGCGCTGGAGACGCTGCCGCTGGGCCGCCTCAGCAAGCAGCGCATGTCGGCATAGATTGTCAGAGTAGAGTGTGTCTGCCCGCAGCGCGTACGTGGTGCGCGCGCTGGAGACGCTGCCGCTGGGCCGCCTCAGCAAGCAGCGCATGTCGGCATAGATTGTCAGAGTAGAGTGTGTCTGCCCGCAGCGCGTACGTGGTGCGCGCGCTGGAGACGCTGCCGCTGGGCCGCCTCAGCAAGCAGCGCATGTCGGCATAGATTGTCAGAGTAGAGTGTGTCTGCCCGCAGCGCGTACGTGGTGCGCGCGCTGGAGACGCTGCCGCTGGGCCGCCTCAGCAAGCAGCGCATGTCGGCATAGATTGTCAGAGTAGAGTGTGTCTGCCCGCAGCGCGTACGTGGTGCGCGCGCTGGAGACGCTGCCGCTGGGCCGCCTCAGCAAGCAGCGCATGTCGGCATAGATTGTCAGAGTAGAGTGTGTCTGCCCGCAGCGCGTACGTGGTGCGCGCGCTGGAGACGCTGCCGCTGGGCCGCCTCAGCAAGCAGCGCATGTCGGCATAGATTGTCAGAGTAGAGTGTGTCTGCCCGCAGCGCGTACGTGGTGCGCGCGCTGGAGACGCTGCCGCTGGGCCGCCTCAGCAAGCAGCGCATGTCGGCATAGATTGTCAGAGTAGAGTGTGTCTGCCCGCAGCGCGTACGTGGTGCGCGCGCTGGAGACGCTGCCGCTGGGCCGCCTCAGCAAGCAGCGCATGTCGGCATAGATTGTCAGAGTAGAGTGTGTCTGCCCGCAGCGCGTACGTGGTGCGCGCGCTGGAGACGCTGCCGCTGGGCCGCCTCAGCAAGCAGCGCATGTCGGCATAGATTGTCAGAGTAGAGTGTGTCTGCCCGCAGCGCGTACGTGGTGCGCGCGCTGGAGACGCTGCCGCTGGGCCGCCTCAGCAAGCAGCGCATGTCGGCATAGATTGTCAGAGTAGAGTGTGTCTGCCCGCAGCGCGTACGTGGTGCGCGCGCTGGAGACGCTGCCGCTGGGCCGCCTCAGCAAGCAGCGCATGTCGGCATAGATTGTCAGAGTAGAGTGTGTCTGCCCGCAGCGCGTACGTGGTGCGCGCGCTGGAGACGCTGCCGCTGGGCCGCCTCAGCAAGCAGCGCATGTCGGCATAGATTGTCAGAGTAGAGTGTGTCTGCCCGCAGCGCGTACGTGGTGCGCGCGCTGGAGACGCTGCCGCTGGGCCGCCTCAGCAAGCAGCGCATGTCGGCATAGATTGTCAGAGTAGAGTGTGTCTGCCCGCAGCGCGTACGTGGTGCGCGCGCTGGAGACGCTGCCGCTGGGCCGCCTCAGCAAGCAGCGCATGTCGGCATAGATTGTCAGAGTAGAGTGTGTCTGCCCGCAGCGCGTACGTGGTGCGCGCGCTGGAGACGCTGCCGCTGGGCCGCCTCAGCAAGCAGCGCATGTCGGCATAGATTGTCAGAGTAGAGTGTGTCTGCCCGCAGCGCGTACGTGGTGCGCGCGCTGGAGACGCTGCCGCTGGGCCGCCTCAGCAAGCAGCGCATGTCGGCATAGATTGTCAGAGTAGAGTGTGTCTGCCCGCAGCGCGTACGTGGTGCGCGCGCTGGAGACGCTGCCGCTGGGCCGCCTCAGCAAGCAGCGCATGTCGGCATAGATTGTCAGAGTAGAGTGTGTCTGCCCGCAGCGCGTACGTGGTGCGCGCGCTGGAGACGCTGCCGCTGGGCCGCCTCAGCAAGCAGCGCATGTCGGCATAGATTGTCAGAGTAGAGTGTGTCTGCCCGCAGCGCGTACGTGGTGCGCGCGCTGGAGACGCTGCCGCTGGGCCGCCTCAGCAAGCAGCGCATGTCGGCATAGATTGTCAGAGTAGAGTGTGTCTGCCCGCAGCGCGTACGTGGTGCGCGCGCTGGAGACGCTGCCGCTGGGCCGCCTCAGCAAGCAGCGCATGTCGGCATAGATTGTCAGAGTAGAGTGTGTCTGCCCGCAGCGCGTACGTGGTGCGCGCGCTGGAGACGCTGCCGCTGGGCCGCCTCAGCAAGCAGCGCATGTCGGCATAGATTGTCAGAGTAGAGTGTGTCTGCCCGCAGCGCGTACGTGGTGCGCGCGCTGGAGACGCTGCCGCTGGGCCGCCTCAGCAAGCAGCGCATGTCGGCATAGATTGTCAGAGTAGAGTGTGTCTGCCCGCAGCGCGTACGTGGTGCGCGCGCTGGAGACGCTGCCGCTGGGCCGCCTCAGCAAGCAGCGCATGTCGGCATAGATTGTCAGAGTAGAGTGTGTCTGCCCGCAGCGCGTACGTGGTGCGCGCGCTGGAGACGCTGCCGCTGGGCCGCCTCAGCAAGCAGCGCATGTCGGCATAGATTGTCAGAGTAGAGTGTGTCTGCCCGCAGCGCGTACGTGGTGCGCGCGCTGGAGACGCTGCCGCTGGGCCGCCTCAGCAAGCAGCGCATGTCGGCATAGATTGTCAGAGTAGAGTGTGTCTGCCCGCAGCGCGTACGTGGTGCGCGCGCTGGAGACGCTGCCGCTGGGCCGCCTCAGCAAGCAGCGCATGTCGGCATAGATTGTCAGAGTAGAGTGTGTCTGCCCGCAGCGCGTACGTGGTGCGCGCGCTGGAGACGCTGCCGCTGGGCCGCCTCAGCAAGCAGCGCATGTCGGCATAGATTGTCAGAGTAGAGTGTGTCTGCCCGCAGCGCGTACGTGGTGCGCGCGCTGGAGACGCTGCCGCTGGGCCGCCTCAGCAAGCAGCGCATGTCGGCATAGATTGTCAGAGTAGAGTGTGTCTGCCCGCAGCGCGTACGTGGTGCGCGCGCTGGAGACGCTGCCGCTGGGCCGCCTCAGCAAGCAGCGCATGTCGGCATAGATTGTCAGAGTAGAGTGTGTCTGCCCGCAGCGCGTACGTGGTGCGCGCGCTGGAGACGCTGCCGCTGGGCCGCCTCAGCAAGCAGCGCATGTCGGCATAGATTGTCAGAGTAGAGTGTGTCTGCCCGCAGCGCGTACGTGGTGCGCGCGCTGGAGACGCTGCCGCTGGGCCGCCTCAGCAAGCAGCGCATGTCGGCATAGATTGTCAGAGTAGAGTGTGTCTGCCCGCAGCGCGTACGTGGTGCGCGCGCTGGAGACGCTGCCGCTGGGCCGCCTCAGCAAGCAGCGCATGTCGGCGCTGCTGGAGCTGGTGCGCGGGCCGCTGTGCGCCGCGCCCGCCGCCCGCGCGCTGCTGCTGCCGCACGTGGCCGCCACCACGCGCGCGCTGCTCCGGGACAAGGCCGAGGTCAGTGCTCCACCCGCCTCCGCTCCGGCTTGACCGCCCCTTAGGACTTTGGGATCGTAGCGACAGCACCTATTGCTACTGCTGCAACTACTCCGCCAGTAGAAGATCGAAATCTTTAGTTCTGCCCTTGACACCCGTGTCGCAACATTAATTAGGACCTTTAGTATTATTAAGAAGTTTAGCCCTTGGCGTGTATAATATTACCAGCGCGCGAAGAGGGCAGAAATGCCACGACTGTGCGACTATAGGTTACGGAGACACTTTCCATCGAATGGACTATATGTTATTTGCCGATTAATGTTCAAATGTCCTTTAAATGTGAATATTGCTTTAGAAATTTATTTCAATTACAAATATGTGTCGTACTTTCCCGTCGAATATTGGCCTTCATTTTTTTCTATTCTTGGTAATCAAATGAAAAATGCAATTATTATAATTTACAATTTGAGAGATGTCTCAGACTTAAAGAATTTTACTATTAAAATCCCAACAATTATCAAGAATAAATCAGAGTTTAAAAACTTTACTTCAAGATTACTTTTATGGTCTCCCTCTTCGCGCTCATTTTAAGCCTCTTTTGTTGGCTATCATTCCAGCGGATGGACCATTAGGGTCGTTTTATTAAAATTTTGTCGGTATTTGTTGCAAGAAATTCAAAACGATTTTGACGTTATTTGCTGTCGCAGAACCGAATCAATCTTTAGGGGCTGTCAATCTGGACATACATACAAAAAACATACACACACGCACATTATTCATATTGTACGGTAACATGGATCAGTTTTTGTTACATAAAGCGTAACAATGAAAAGGTTTACACCCACGCTAATCTTTGTTTCTTACTTAAAAAGGTCACCTTAATGGTCGGCCAAATATACGGTCTGACGAAAACCAGTTGTGGAGGAAACGTTTAGTTCTTCTCCTTTCAAATATCTTTAGCTTTTTTTACATATCCCAAATTCCAAATTAGAGTGTTTTTTGTGTGAGTGGTCTGAAATAAAAAAAACTATGAATTGTTTTATTATTGTTTGAAATTCACTTTCACACACAAAGATATAATTCTTCATTCGATCAATTCACGTGAAAGGATGATGCCAGAGTTTCTATGAGATCTGGTCCCACCTTCCAATAGTTATGTGTGTTACATCGTTGGATAGGTATTTTTGAGCTGAATAAAAGTTACTATGGCGCCAAGTTCAAATCTTAGTCCGTTCAGAGTTATTCTTTAATAAACATGGTAGTTTTATCAGTAGCCAACTAATGTTGTTTAAGTAATAATTGCATTTCTTTGCTTTATACACGTAGTGTAGATACTAACCTACGGTTATCAATTGCGTCACTGAGTCGCAAACCTTATGACAAAAAGTTAAACAGATGTCAACATTGACAAAATGGTTTTTTTTACAAATAATACAACGATTGCGGATTTTAAACGTATACATTTATTTAATCATCGTTGTCTACAATGACGTTATTTAAAAATAAGGCTGGGCCTACAATTGTGTAATATGTCAAATGTCAATAAACAGGTACCAAAAAAGTCCAAGAGATAGCCGGGGTCAAGTAGAAACTGTAGAACGAACGGAAAGACAAGACGTTGTCACACACGTATTGCAAACGAACGACTACCTGCGCTTGCGCGCACCCTCGCCGCCTATCCGTGCCGCTAACCAGTTTCATTGTTCTAAGCATACTTAACGAGTGCGAGTGAGACAGACCGATAAAAAGGTTTGCGTTACCGTCTACACTACGTGTATAAAGCACAAATGCAATTATTACGTAAAAATAACATTACTTGGCTACTGATAAAACTACCATGTTTATTAAAGAATAACTCTGAACGGACTGAGATTTGGATCTTGGCGCCATAGTAACTTTTATTCAGCTCAAAAACACCTATCCAACGATGTAACACACATAGCTATTGGAAGGTGGGACCAGGATTTGCATCCTCCTTTACTGAATCAAATTGGCACTCTCAAACAATTTACTTTTTCAAGTGTACAGTGGTTGATAACTCCTACTTCTGAATTGCATTAAAATGAAATTGTTTTTATGAAATTTAATCATGTTTTTGTTTTTAACTAAAGTACATGCAATACTATCAGGTACTTCTGTACACAATTTAGAATTGACACTTCATACATTTCATACATACCATATCAAAAGATGATGTCCATTACTTTTATTCAATTATATTGTGACATCATCTTTTGTTACTGCAGGCAAAATAGGTAAGTGTTATATTTTTGTATTGATAAGAGTCTAGCCTGACCGGAAATAAATCTATTTAAATGTCTAGTTAAAGTAAAAAAAGAAAAAACTATATATTTTTTGTCAGGCTGCACTGCTATCAATTTAGGTTTTATCGTCAATAACACTGTGTACGTTTAGTAAACCCACCAGTACGTGTAATGGTATGTACGCACCGCACTCGGTAATTTATGTATAAGGGCTGCTATCTAGTTTCCACCACTAAATATGACGACATCTCCCTACCTGGCAAATCCGAAATATCCATTTTTAGAATGTCATTTCCTTTTAATAATACGCTGAATAGTTCGGATATAGCCGACAATTCGTTTAACAAGATGGCAACCCAATATGTATATGTCATTGTGTTTGTGGTCATGCAGTGAGGATGCAGGCGAATGGCTTGGCTGGGCAACGAATAACCTGTAATCGAATTAAAAAAGAAAATCTAATACAAAATATTTACTTTATAAGTATAACGTAAACCTAATTCGTTTTAAGTTCTATTAAGTGTACTTATGTCTAATTTCAGTTCAGATATAAACTGTCCTTTGGTCTCGTAAATCTAATAATTTCTGGCAGATAAAATTCAGTAAAAATAGTAATCTCGTATGTAAACTAAGTATCATATTTTGGATATGACATTTTTAGTTATACATCCTTCTTTGTTCTTGTGTAATTCGTTACCCATACCAATACCACGAGAGCCTGCCACCGAATTTGTGTGTCTAGGGCGCGTCGCAGATCCAGAGGTAAGCACCGCACGCTGATGCATGCCGCCCGTATTGCACCTTATTGTGTAGGTCTTAGAGGTCATAGTAGCGTGAGATTTCACTGCCCGTTTCTTATGAAACTTAATAATAGTACATTTAGATGGTTTCTGTAGATAAGTAAATAAGCTCTAAAGTGTGAATTCCCACAATTCCCATGATGAGTTCCCGTACGTCGGACACGGCAAATGTCAGATGATTGAAATAAATACATGAAGTATAGACCTTTCACTATCGTCAGTAACCTACTGAACGAACAAGGAACTCAAAAAGAAAATCTCTGACAATACCATTAAATACTTGATATAATCTTTATACCTCTCTTGATATAATCTTTATAACTCTTTCACTGGTACCTTTCTACTGGCTTTGAGCTGCAGCTTCGGGTCAAGATGCGACACAAACTCAATAAAAAAGGGTCAGAAAATAAGGTGATCGATAACGTTTATTTGTCAACCATAAAGTTTGTTGATATTCTGTTATAAACTCAACTCGTAACACTTTCCTACATAACAAAGCCATCTTAAACCCCGTATTTATTTTGCTTTTGAAGTACGGCTACTTAAAACCATTTAATTTGATAAACAAACAACCAGCAGTGAAAACTCTATTAAGCTTATTTATGGTGTGGCGGGTAGATACTTTAAGATAGATGTATACGAGAATATGATGTAGATAGATACTAAATAATAACCTATTTATAAACACGAATCAGCTTCAAATTAGGTATTTTTCTTTCTCGACGTTTTAACGTGCCTTCCGATGCGTCTCCGTACGCTCAGCAATTAAACCATTTTGCGGCCACCCATTTATAGAATGGCCGCGTGGATACTTTACCTCTCCGATTACATACGGATCGGTGAGAGAGACTGGCTATGAGAGCGCTGATTCATCAATAAACATTCCATGATTAGTGTGCTGGTGTACTATCTACAATTTATAAATAGTACCGTGTAATTATTCATGTTGGTGAAGTAGAAATATAATATTTATATATCAAAATAGTCTTGTGTATAAACATATTTATGTTATATGTTCACTGGTCATTAACAAATACTAGGTGTTACTATTAAGTCGGTGTGTGCATGCTAGTAACATTATCTTTTGTAAGTCTTTATAATTCATTTAAATTTAAGAGATAATTGCTCAATCATTATTAAAATATTGGAGTGTGATAGAATAGTTACTACAAAATTCCCTTATTTCCTCTTTATATCGTGATGTTAGTATAATAAGTATATGAAGATGATGACGATATCCTGCCTGACACGTCAATGCGAACCTTGTCAAATGCAAGAATGAGAACAAAGAAGGCTGGCGAAAGCAAAGTTTGGTTAAAAGATTTTATTAATTTGACCCAATATCAATGTATCTTTATGGTATTGATAAAAAAAAATGTTAATTTCATTCATATTAAAAACACTTTTCATCATTGTTGGACTTAAAAGTAACGATGTAAAGAGTAATATGACGACTCATAAAAAACTAAACCTTCCTCGATATGTGAACCCAGAGCCGAACTTAAAAATATAATAAACATCTGATGATAACTGGCCAATTAGGTCACTGGGCCTAAATCTCTCCACTGAAATTTGAGAAGTGCATATGTGAAGTGTGCCCTACAGTACTTCACATATGCACTACGCAAACCTATAGTGGAGGCTGCGGTTGTTTCGCCTAATAGGAAGATCTTTCTTTTAATGTAGCGCAACGTCATCCCTCGAGTACATACTTATGTAGAAAGCATAACTGTCCATGGAAGGTATATTTTCCAATTGTTAGACGGTTAAATTCTCAAGGAGGAAACAGGAGAATACTAATCCTGAATTTTGTAAAATTCATTTTTAATGGAGCCTTTGCGTTCATATATTATTATTGTTAGTATGAAATGTATTTAACTATAATTATAAATTAATATTGAGCAACTATCTTATACTCGAAACATCATCCGCATTCAATCATTAACAACATATACTCGCACCCGCATCGTGAGATATGCACACAAACCGAGATTATCAATAGTCATCTGTTAAATACATAAGTTTCAAATTACTTATTGTTTAAGTATACTAGTGCGGTATTACTCATATAAACATTTTAACACGTCTGACTTCGTTATACGCCAGACGAACAATTAGTTAACCGTTAGCTAATAGTTAGTCTGACGTATAACGTATACGTCAGATGTCAGATTGTGTAAAAATGCACCAATGGCCAAGGAAAAAGTAGTTAAACTGATTCCGATATTGAATTATTATTTTCAAGTGCTTTGACTTTAGACTTGATTGACGGAGGTCCGGTTGACCTAGTATTTATGGCAGATTTTTGGTACCCATAGTGACAAAACTTGAAATTATTTTAAGTAAGTTACGAGTATTACGAGTATTATCTAATTTGAATTGGATTTCACTGGTTTCGGATAGATTCCGATGGATACGAAAATGTTACAAGAATAATACCGTACAAAGATACTTAAACAAATTACACTCACAAAAGTTATATCTCTTTTAATGTACTTATAAAACATTTAATATACTACAACCTTATCATATTTAAGAATTTATATGTATTTACTAACATCACTTTATATGTTCGTGTGTGCATGTAGTGTGAACACCTGTGTGTGTGCGCGTCACCAGCTGGTAAGGATGGCAAAAGTTGGTTCAATTAATTCACCACTTAATTGGTTAAATATTCACATTACATCGTGTTATGGTTGCATTTTAATAAAGGATTTTAATAAAAGACAACTTAAACTAAAAACAAAAAACTTAGGTATTAATTTTATGTAATTTTATTTAAAAAATGTAAAAATAACGGTGTAAATTTATCCAAAAGCCTGTTCAACTTTAAGGTTTTATTCAAAAGTTATTTCAAAATAAATATTGTGTTCATTAATAGTGACTGTACATACGTAATTATTCAATTTGAAGCTTTAATTATTATTAGTGAACCTCGCTTTTGCTTTATAGTTATGTGTGTCTGTCTGTGTGAACACTTTTACTAACACCTTGTAGCTATAATAATACACTTATAATTTAATATTACATTTCATATAATATGGAACATAATATTTATGTATGTATTCCACAACTACGTTCTACCTATATTATACATACTTCGCACTATAGTTTATTCAATATTAATATTGTATTCATGATAAATCCTTTACACTTCACTATTTCTCAAAATAACATTGCAACATTTTTTTGATGTTGATATTAAACAATAAATTTAAAATGTAATAAGCGCCTTCGATGTCGCTTGAGAACTAAATTGTGTGCAAACTCTTGATGTGTTGCATGTTCTGCGCTTGCGCACTGTCACTTGACATGTGTCAGTTGACAGCTCGCTGGTGTTACGGCTGATCATTATAAATAAAATAATAATAATAATAATTATTGTTGATGATAAATCTATATCACCGAGTAAAATTGCTAATTTCTTGATTTGGTTGATGTATTACTTAATGTTTTATAATGATCAGTTATTTGGTGTACGCTTGTGACGAATTCCCGATGTGTAAATATATTTTTTTATTGTTATTTTACGACTACACTTCTTTCGTGTTACCTACTCAAATTTGTCTCGCCTATAGAAGGTGTAAAAGTTCTCGACTGAATTTTTGAGCATAGATGCTTAAATACGAGCGGACAGTCTAATCAAATTTCGTGCCATCAGTATGCACAAATTTTCGAATCTATATGTGTTCAAAAAGATTTATGCGACATATTATGATAATAGAATTATTATTTTTAGTAAATAATTGTTAGAGGCTTTGAATGGTCGTAAAATGACATATGCCGTACGGCTTGTATCGGGAATAAGTCAGTGTGCGCTAGCCATGTCGGGTGTGGCAGTGGGACCGTGAAGCCGCCCACAAGTATCGCTCGGTGGGCAAGGCGGCGCGACTGCTGGGCGAGGACACTCGACGGCTCCGAGACCAGACGAATCAGCAGCAAATTGTATGTATACCTGTATAGACTACACATATGACAGACAACTTAATCTAGAATCGCTTTTAATAAGCCTATGACACTAATAAGCCCTCTTTAATTTGGAATACAAATACATCTACCTTTCTAGGAACAATCGCTGAACTTTATTCTCAATAGGTACATGTACTTCATTGTAGTAATACTGTTTATCGAGTATGTCATTTGAAATGTGTCACATCTCTATTGCTAGTTGTCAAAACAGTCTAGCGTGCTGTCCATTTTACGCGGCACTGCAATCATAATCATAAATAGAAGTTCTAATTTAAAAACTGTTCTCAATTTTGGATTTTTTTACTGTTATAAGAAGCCGAAATATTGGCAAATGTATCAATAAATATATTAAAATTAAAGAGTTGAGATCAGTTGTAACTTCAGCTTTCATCAGTGATCATGATTCTGGAAATCAGCGAAAACTTTAGTTTTTAAGACACGTCCGTCGGCTGTAGACTGACTTTAATATTAGTTGCTTTACTATTACTAAAATACGTGACAGTTCGGTCTATATGTTACATTACCTTACCTGCAATATACTTGAATGCGATACGCGTGCAAATTCTCTTTTCATTTTTTGAATAATCGTGGTTTTATTTGTACTTATCGTTAGGAAATTTACATAACTTCCTGTTCCTCTTTTGATTCGTGATGGCGTTGGTAGTAAGCACATATAGGTCACGAATCTGTTAAAATGGCGCCCGTCGTAAGAAATGGGCGTGGAAATATCTATTTGCTATTTAAATGTAAAGGACTTTCCACATGAATACTGACATACATGACTTTCCGCATATTTATTACTTTCACTATCCTCATATCCCTGTATGTACCTACATATCTCATTTACTTTAGATATCTTACGAATGAACGACAACATTTTTCATCTTAGTGGGACTTGTATTGGCATTAACAGACTTGATATGGTTCAAAATATCAGTTCAAATGTTAAATTATTTGTGATTTTTTTTTTTTTAAGACTACGTCCACCATTAGAGAGTAAATTGGTGACTAAAAATATATTTGAGTCACAGAGAGTTGCCCTGTGCTTAAATTGATCCCAACTGGGGCGGCGAACAACGAGGAGACTAACTTGACCTCTCCGCCCCTGTCCCGGTATTTGCTAATGTCAGTTTGGTTATTAAATATAATTCTGATTTCATGCAGCAATCTCTACGGCCAAGAGGATAGAGTAAGTACAATATAAGAAACAATACGTTACGTTTCTTATAAAAGATTTATATCTCGGTATTGTTTCATCAATGAACATTTCTGCAGTCATTATGGTCCATTTAAAATGGGATATTCATTTCATAGTACCCTAATCCATCTCAATATTTATACCAGTGGGAGGTTTTAAATATGTAATTATTTGTGATCGGAGTAGGTAGAACTATTGAGGGCTAAATAATTCAAATGTATATATTAATATGGACATGACACCGGGATTCCAGGAATCCTGAATTGTAGTAGTGCATACTTTGTTACTAAATAAAATTGTTTTCGATTTTAACTGACATTATCTACGTAAAAAATTACCTAACTTATCCACCTTTTTCACATAAGTATAAATTTATGCAGTCAAATCTCAGTTCATCATGTATGGACACAGCCTCTAAAATCATTACCAACGTTAACAATATTTAATTTTTTTTATTGCTCTCATGGGTTTATATAGGTCTTAACAAAAGTAAAATATATAAAAAAGTACATATATAATGTAAATCCCAGTGAATCCCGGGATCCCAGGCATGTCCATAAGTACTATTAAAACATGTCGCAAGTACCAAAAATAGCTCTACCTACTCGGATCTATTGTAATTATCCACCTTAGCTCTGTATTAATAAAATGCAATTTTGGTTATAAACTATATGACGATGGTAAATTACTTACCTAACCGTATGATTCTTTGGAGCAGTTGATTTAAGCGAACGACTCAATGTAGGTGGAGCTCTGCGTTGAGACCCTGGGCGAGGTGATGTCGTTACTGGCTCGTGATGACGTGGGCCCGGTGGAAGCGGACGTGGGCGAGCTGGCGCGGCGCCTGCTGCCCACGGTACTGAGGACAGCGGCCTCCATGTTGAAAGACAGGAAGAGCGGAGTCTACACCGACATGAGTAACAGCGCTGATGACACTTTATTAGTAAGTTGATCCATTTTCTTTCAGTTTCTATCTCTACTGGTAATGCTTGATGGATTAAAAAGCTGGAGATCCATATTCAAAGGTGAAGCTTCAAGCGCTTGGAACTTTTTATATTATGTTCGATTCTTAGTCTGCCATGTAACGCATGTATTATAACACCCGTAAGGGATATCATGGATGAAGAAACAAAATTCTGTATCAAATGCCCCAGTATCTTTTGTATTCTTTATGTCGTACGTGAATTTGAAGTGGTCTTCAATCAGTATTCTGTGATAATAAAATCTTGTAGCAGCTTACCAATAATGCCGAGCAGTGAACTGACCGCGAGGCGAGCGACCTCACCGCGGCGGCTCACTTTTGCTGTGTCAGCGTAATGCGATTACTTAAATGTTCGATTTACGAAATCCGAACACAGTAGGTGTTTACCTAAAACGGAAATATAGGTGGCCCCATATGTATATTGGTTTCACATATCACAGTCGTCTGCATTCATATGTATACATTAAATTTCCAGTATATATTAGTTAATAATCATATTAGTTCTGGGTATTTAAATATTATATTAGCTAGGCTTAGTATGAAATAATGTAAAATTGGATGAAATTGTTGTAACTGTATAACGTTTTGATTTGATCGTGTATTGTCATCGTCAACTGCTACAACATAGATAAGGGATTTGTTCTTGTTTTTCTTATTTAAGTATTTTTACTAAGTAAATCTTAGCAGCAGATGACATATTTTCAGATTTGTCGACGACTTTAAAAGCACCTTGTGTAGTTAGTCAATCATGTATGTTTCAGAGAGGTATCGTGTCCGTGCTGCTGGACATGATCCGCCAGATGTCGGACTACCAGTACGCCATGGTGGTGCGCGCGCTGGAGGCGGACGGCGCGGGCGGCGCGGGCACGCTGGTGGCGGACGCGCTGTCGCTGTTCCTCGCCATCCTGCAGCGGCCCGTGTACCGCCCGCACTGGGCCGACATGCTGCATCTGCAGCACCACGTCATGATGCACGCCTTGAGGTACCACACCCCTCAGTAGGAGGAGACCAATTGTTCTCATTTTCGTATTATTAGGGCGTTAATTTATGAATTTATACTTTAAGTTTGATCGGCCTGGTTTTGATTCTATAATTAAATAGTCATATCTAAATAGGTGTTTTTTTATTTTTTTATTTAGGCCCGCAAACTGGCCGTTACGGCAAAACATACATTATTGCATTATACATATAAATAAATGACAGCCAAACAGCCTTCTAAGTGCGAACACAGCATGCTCACGAATATCTCACTTTCACAAACATTTACAAACTTAATTTTAATAATAACAAACTTATAATAATTGAATAACAATAATAATTGAATCTATATTACTACTACATGTTAAATTAATTTATAATTTAGTGTGAAGAAATGTCTTGATAGTATTGACAGATACACTGAACGGATCGAGTTCCTGATAAATTTCGTTAAGGGTGGAGCACATTCGATAAAATGACGAATGCTGAGCGTAGTTAGTGTGACATGATGGTAGGTTAAACAATTTACGATTGTGTAAGCGGCTTCCAGTTCGCGGTATATGTAATTGTAGTTTTCCCAACAAATCCGGACTATCTATTGCACCATTAAGGATATTAAACATTAGAACAACATCAGCTACCTTGCGTCTATGTGCAAGAGGCAGTACTTTGAAGTGTTCTAGCCTAGCTTCATAGCAATTTAACTTGCGACAGAGATTATTTGTGTAAGTTAGGTGGTATAGAAATTTCTTTTGAAGCCCTTCGATTCTATTGATATGAACTGCATAAGATGGGTTCCAGATTGGGCTGCAGTATTCCAATAAACTGCGAACATAGCAAAAAGGATGATAGGAATTATTGGGCCTCTAAAAGTCTTGGTTTGCCTGATTACAAAGCCAGATAGTCTTGGCCCCTTTTTAAAAATGTGGTCGATATGCTCGTGGAAGTCCAATTTTTGGTCCACAATTACTCCTAAGTCACGGGTGCTCGTAACTTCATTCAAGGGTGTATCGTTTGTGTGATATGTGACTGGGTGAGTTTATTTTTCCCGTAAATTTTATATATAAACATTTCGCCGGATTTAGTATCATTTTATTCCTATAACACCAGTCACTCATGATATTAAGATCCTTTTGTAGACAATTGATACCGTTGATCACTCTATAAATTTTTTAATCGTGAGCATACATTTTAAAGCTAGAGGTTATGGTGGATTTGAAATCACGAATTGCTACGATTTGAGAGCGATTACGGAGATAGGATTCACACCATCTTAGAAGTGTGCCGCATATGCCAGCATGACCAAGTTTTTGAATGAGAATATCATGGTCAACGACGTCAAAGGCTTTAGAGAAGTCTGTATATATAGCATGCACTTCCTTTCTATCATCCATTGCCTCGACTATGTCATTGACGTACCCAAGTAAGTTTGATGTGGTAGATCTTTTAAGGAGAAAGCCATGTTGTCCACAGTTGATAATTGGTTTCACATGAAAGAATATAATTTTCTGTACCATTGATTCAAATAGTTTTCCTGTGGCTGATAATATGGAGATAGGTCGATAGTTTGACATATCGTTCTTGTCACTTTTTTTGTGGATTGGTGTAATATGGGCTATTTTCCATTTTGCAGGAAACACACCACATCTTAGGGACTTATTAAAAATAATATGTAATGGCTTGACAAGATGGGAGGCGCATGTTTTTAAAAATATAGGTGGTATGGTGTCTGGTCCTGGATCTTTGTTTGTGTCAATGCTTTGCAGGGCTTTCAAAATATCCCATTCAGATAGTGAACAACCCAATGAAGTGTGGCAATTATTCAAATTATTGGGTACGAAAAAGTTGTTTGCGGTCGAGTCATTCCATTCATTTCTGTATACGGAGTGAAAATAATTCGAGAATAAATTGCTAATCTCCTGCCCACCCTGTGCAATATGGGTGTCGAAGAACATTTCGTCTGGGATTTCGTTATTATTTGATCTGAACGAGTTATCGTGTCGTAATTTTCAGATTATTATCCACGACGCTCCAGGAGCGCCTGCACGGCACGGACGAGTTCGACACGGACGCGCTGAAGCTGGTGCACGCGCTGAGCCGCACGTGGTTCGAGGCGGGCGCGGCGCTGGCCACGTCCCCGCCGCTGCAGCTGGAGAGCCTGCCCGTGGCGCGGCGCCAGCGGCTCACGGCGCTGTACGGCGACATCCGGCGCGCCGTGGCGCACTGCCTCAGCGACATGTGGCACAACCTGCGTAAGCGTGCCTCCGGAACAGGCAACCCGACTGAACCACTAACTGAAACGAAACCCCATGTTGTTCAACTGATTAAATGTATATCTACAACTAGTTGGGTGCTTAAACGCGATGATTTTTTACTCTATAACAATCGAAAATCAAGATGTATCCTACATATGACATCTATAACGCTATTTATTTAATATAGTAGCATAGATTTTCCTAATTCTGTTAATCTCTAAAAACTTATTTGAGCTTTTAAGTGGATGGTACGATGAGTGCTCTTAAAACGTGGTCTACTTAACGTTTTGGTTTTTTTCTGCTTTGAAGTAAACGCAGCAATTAAGCCATGTCAAGCCATAAGAAAGAGAAATTGGTATATTATGGGGCAAAGTGACGGATTGTCATTTTAAGACTATTTAATTTATTATTACCATATATTATTTCGATGCTTCACGACAACCTTTTTTGTGTCCAGGTGACCACAAGCGGTCGTTTATTCCGTGCCTTGTGGGCCCGTTCTTGGAAGTGAGCTTTCTTTGTGACGAAGAGGTCCGGAACACGACTATACCTATCTTCTTCGACATGATGCAAACGGAATATAGCCACAGCATCGCCAACGGAGATTGCAGTGAGTTTTTAATATTATTATGATGATTTACTCAGTTCTTATTTGACTACTGAATAATCTTTCGTCTTCTTTGCTTTTTTTCCATTTCTATTAGGGCTCTGCCTGCTCCCAATGTTACAGGAAATTCAATGCGATATTGCTATCACAATCACTCGAGCGTCTGCCATCTGACCTTGTAACACAGAGAACCAGTACCTGAAATGGAGATAAGATTATCATAGATGTTGTCTTAAGGCGTTCTTTGACCTTAAATAAATTATTGAAATAGTGCTTAGAGTTTGAGGGCTATGAGAAAGCCTTTGATTCTATCGAAGCCTGGGCCGTGCTGAGGTCACTCCAAATATCTCCAGGTGTTAAAAGTGTTTGAATGAAAACGCCTCTATGTCAGTGCGACTCCAGGACCAGAACTCGAAACCTATCCACTTGAAGGGAGGAGTGAGACAGGGAGATGTTATATCTCCGAAACTGTTCACCGCTGCATTGGAAGATGTCCTCAAGCTTATGGACTGGAATTGCTTGGCTTTCATCACTCACCTTCAATTTGCCAACGATACAGTAGCCATGGCTGAGACCATGGTAGACCCCGGTACAATGCTCGATGACGTTAGCAGAGTTTCTCAACATGTCGGTCTTGAAATTAAAATGGATAAGACGAACATCATGTCGAACATCCATGTTGCACCCACTCAATTGAAAGTTAGAGACTCTGCACTCGAAGTTGTAGAGAACTATATTTACCGAGGACAACAGCTATATTTAGAAGATGTAAATGGATTACTAAAGGGTTGAGAGCTAGCTGTAAAAAGAAGCAATTGTTGCGATTTAATTTTTATAAAATGAAAACCAGGAAAAATGAAAATATATACAAAAAATATGCCAGGGTTTTAAAACAATGTATTGATCTTTCTATAAAAAACTATTTAAGAAAATTAATCCAGTATTCTAAAAATGTCGGCAAAACATCGTGGGATATAATTAAACAAGATTCAAAGGCAACAAACTATTTTATAAATGAAATACATAATGGTAGTGATACTATAGATAAGCCACACGATATTTCAGAAACATTTAATACTTACTGGACAAATATGACCAGACAGCAAAATCAACCACGCACTACACTTCAGAGTACCATATGCAACAGTTTCTTCTTAACACCGTATAGTCAGGAAGATGTTCATAGAATCATCATGTCTCTCAAAAACACGAGAGCTGTTGGGTTTGATGGTCTGGCTACGCAAGTAATTAAAGAATGCTCAAGGGAACTTTCATACGTTCCTTCTTAATAAATTTGTCATTTGCAGAAGGCTGCTTTCCAGTATTGCTTAAAAATGCTATTGTAAAACCCATATACAAAAAAAGTGACCATACCAAACTTGAAAATTACAGACCAATAACTCTTATTTCTGTCATTAGCAAGGTATTTGAAATTGCTATGTATAGGAGTATGAAAGTAAATACAGAGAAGCACAAAATACTAAAAAGTGAACAATATGGGTTTCAGAAGGGTAAATCGACTACACTAGCTTGTTTTAACTTGACTAACGAAATAATTAACAATCTTGACAATGGACACCACGTTACTGCTGTTTTTTTTTGACATGTCGAAAGCATTTGACTTCGTTTCTCATGAATTATTATTAAATAAGTTAGAAAAGTATGGAATAAGAGGACATTCCTTAAAATGGATTGAATCTTATCTAAGCAATAGAATCCAGAGAGTTGAAATAACAAATATAAGTAAAAATAAAGAGCTAAAGACATATCAATCAAATTATAGACAGGTATCATGCGATGTTCCACAGGGAAGTGTCCTAGGGCCATTATTATTCCTGCTCTATATTAATGATCTCCCTGAAATTACACAATACCCTTGTACTTTATATGCTGATGACATATCGATAATAATTTCTACTAACTATGACATTAATAATCATATTCTTGACATCACTAATACAATTAAATCTATTATTTTATGGCTTAATGACAATAACCTGTATGTTAATTTGACTAAAACTAATTTAATACAATTTAAAACATATGGAAAAAGGTGTAACCCAATTAATATTAATCATAATGAACATCATATTCCAGAAATTAATGAAACAAAATTTTTAGGTTTGTTAATAGACCAATATTGTAATTGGAAAGCTCATATTGAGAAAGTGTGCACTCAAATAAATAAATTTGTATTTGTTTTGTACAGACTGCGTAAAACAGCGAACATAGACACTGTCTTGACAGCTTATCATGGGTACGTAGGCTAAGATATGGGTTGGTTCTTTGGGGTAACTCTACCGAGGTAAATAGAGTTTTTGTGGCACAAAAAAAAATGTTTTCGTGCTATAGTAGGCATTACCCCATGGGAATCATGTAAGCCTGTTTTTTATGATTTAAAGTTATTGACGTTGCCGTGCATGTACATACAGCAAGATTTTTTAGTCACCGTCCAAATTTTGATATATTAATCTTTGGCGAAAACCATTGAATACGTGTTTTTTCTTTTAGTATCACTCAATACAAAAATATTGAGATATCACATCACAAAGTTATCTATAAAAAGTTGATGGTTCTGGACACCGCCGTGCCGTGCGTACACGCTGGGTAACTAACTACGCGGGCTTGCCGCCCCGCGCGCCGCCGCAATTCATTGTTAACACAATAATAAACAAAGTTGCAAATTTTCCCTTCATACTTTCATGGGCTTAGGACCATCAATTAGCAAAAAGTTTGTGCTATGTTCACTATGATTAGAATGTAATCCTTAATTAATCAATTACAAATAAAGTAAAAAAAAAATTGGATACATAAGAACTTTAGAACTTATTAAAACCGTGCCGTGTAACTTTTTGCTATTAGGCGTATTTAAAAAATTTGAATCAACTTATGTACAAATAATTAAAAATCGAAGTAATCAAAATAATCATAAAACAGTCACATTAACAGTACTTTAATAAATGTTCAAAATGCATACCGTTTCTCTCTAAACAGATTCTTGCACGTTTTTGCACATTATTTTTAATTTTGTTGAGCACTACAGTGTCACTTTTCACTTGGTCGAATGCACGTACAATTTGTCCTTTTAATTGGTCTAGGCTTTGGGCTTCCTCCACATACACTCGTCGTTTTATTTCGCCCCACAAAAAAAAGTCACATGGAGTAAGATCTGGGGACCGGGGTGGCCAGGGGACGGGCCCCCCGCGACCAATCCAACGATCACCGTGTTCTGTGTTTAAATAATCACGAACGGCGGCCGAGTAATGAGGCGGTGCACCGTCTTGTTGATAATAAAAATCATGATAGGCGCTTGCCGGCACGTCATCCATGAAATCAGCAATTACTGTGCGTAACATATCTAGGTACGTGCCCCCGTTCAGCCGTCCCTCAATGAAATATGGCCCCAGTATTCTGTTGCCGACAATTCCAGCCCACACATTTGCGCTAAACCGCACTTGGTGATACGTTTCTCGTATCATGTGTGGGTTTCGAAATGACCACCAATGTTCATTATGCTGATTATACAGCCCCACTCGAGTAAACAAGGCCTCGTCAGTCCACAAAATGTTCGCTTCGGGGTGTGCGATCAGCCACTCGCAGAAGGCTCGACGGGGAACGGCGTCTGCGTCGTTCAAGGCCTGTACCTTTTGAAAATGGTACGGGTGCAACCCAGCAATATGGAGAAGTTTCCACACGGCATATTGGCTTACACCGAAGCGCCGCGCTGCATCTCGCGTACTCGCTCTAGGGCTCCGTTCGAAGAAATCGAAGATATCTTCTTCGATCTCTACTGCGAGTCTCGGCCTGCCACGTCCTTGAGCGTGTGTAGGAGATGTAAATTGGCCATGGTCTAATAGCCTCTGATTTGCGGCCAAAATTGTTTGGCGATTAGGGATGGAAGGATTTATTATCCCTTGATTGCGAAGGCGAGGAATACTCTCTGCTTCGTACAGTCTCTGGGCACCGTTCAAGCTTTCACCACTAAGTATGTAAGATCGCACCATTTCGTAATACTCGCGGTGGGAATACATTTTATGCAAATTCAAGATCGCGCGGGGCGCCGGCGGGATGCGCGGGAACACGGAAGTAAACGCTTGCGCCGCGAAAGGGTGCGCGGGGCCGACTGGGGATAACGATAGATGTTTTGCGCAGGTGTAGCGGGGCGGGGGGCAAGCGGGGTGCGCGCTGCACTTTCATTGAATGTTTGCGCGGCAAGTGTAGTATTTTTAACGTTTAACTTAGTGACCAGGCAGAGCGGATAATGTTTCGAGAAAATTATTTAATATAAAAATTATACGTATCGATTTTTTTTCAAAAATGGAGTTAGTGAATATTACATAATGCCTAGAGAAAATTTGGACGGTGACTAAAAAATCTTCCTGTATACGAGGCTGCAAAATTTGTAAAAGAGCATAAAACTCTATTTGTTAATGCTAAAGATAAATACCCCAGGGACAAAAGAAATCCTGAAAGAATAGTTTTGCCAAAAAATCCAAGAACAACACTGTATCTCAAAAATAGTTACGCGATGTGTGGCAAGATCTTTAATAAAATTCCTGAGGTAATAAAAGAAATGCCATTAAATGCCTTTAAAAGTAATTTAAAATCGTGGTACACAGAGAAAGCATATTACTCCGTAAGTGAATTTATGGCATAACTTCTTTAATTAATGCAATTGTAATAATAATGGTGTAATAATGATAAGGTAATAATAATAATGTAGGTAATAATGATAATTTAATGACAATATATTTATAATAATGTTAATATTTGCATGTCAATAAATTGGCTGAAGTTGTAAGGACCTGTAATTAGTTAGAAGACCAATTAAATGTACCAACTTTACTGCAAATAAAGAATAAGAATATGAATGACAGACCATCCATTAGGGTAGGTCCAACTTCTAGAAGGAGGTCAATCGTAGAAACAAACTCGGCTGGGCAGCGTTCGGGAAGCTACGTAACATTTTCTCGTCCAAAATTCCGCAGTGTCTCAAATTCGAAATCTTCGACCAGTGTGTGTTGCCAGTGATGACTAACGGAAAAGAGAGGTGGTCGCTCATTATGGGCCTTATTCGAAAGCTCAAGGTTACTCAAAGAGCAATGGAGAGGGCTATGCTCAAAGTTTTCCTGCGTACCAATCAGAAGTATCGAAATCCGCAGGCGAGCAAAAGTCACCGATATAACCCGAAGAATTGCAAAACAGAAGTGGTAGTGGCGGGGCACATAGCTCGTAGAAGCGACGGTCGTTGGGGCAGAAAGGTTCTCGAGTAACGACCACGAACCAGAAAACGCAGCGTGGGGAGGCCCCCTAGAAGATGGACCGATGATCGTGTGCGGTCGCTTGAAACCGCTGGGATGCAAATAGTGCAAGACCGGCAATTGTGGAGTTCTTTGGGGGGACGCCTTTGTCCAGCAGTGGACATCTTTCGGCTGATATGATGATGATGATGAGAGGTCTGAGCAAAGAAAAAGAGTCTTGTGGAATTCTACTGGGGATGCGAACCCAGCTTGACATGCAATTATTTGATACTACAGCTTGCGATCTAAAATCTATATATAAGACATGAACCATCTTAGAATTTTTTGGTATATTCTGATACATACTTTTTTTTTACAGCTGATAGCCCACTACGAGAGTTGGAAAGCGAGATGATAGACAAAGTAGATGTGTTAGTCGAACGGGGCTACGGCGACACAGCCTGGAGGGCGCGCTTCGTGACTCTGTGCGGAGCTCTGTGCAGCGCCGCACATGCTGAGCTGAGACGGGCAGCCGCCGCACTAGTGGCCGCTGCGGCCCGGCAGCTGGACACCCTGCTGCAGTACCGCGCCGCGGCGCTGCGCTCCGCCACGCCGCACCGCATGCACCTCACCACCAGAGTGCTGCACTTCTACCAACAGATCGAGCGGCCGCACATGTACATACGGTACGTACAGTAGCCAGGCAGCTGGACACCCTGCTGCAGTACCGCGCCGCGGCGCTGCGCTCCGCCACGCCGCACCGCATGCACCTCACCACCAGAGTGCTGCACTTCTACCAACAGATCGAGCGGCCGCACATGTACATACGGTACGTACAGTAGCCAGGCAGCTGGACACCCTGCTGCAGTACCGCGCCGCGGCGCTGCGCTCCGCCACGCCGCACCGCATGCACCTCACCACCAGAGTGCTGCACTTCTACCAACAGATCGAGCGGCCGCACATGTACATACGGTACGTACAGTAGCCAGGCAGCTGGACACCCTGCTGCAGTACCGCGCCGCGGCGCTGCGCTCCGCCACGCCGCACCGCATGCACCTCACCACCAGAGTGCTGCACTTCTACCAACAGATCGAGCGGCCGCACATGTACATACGGTACGTACAGTAGCCAGGCAGCTGGACACCCTGCTGCAGTACCGCGCCGCGGCGCTGCGCTCCGCCACGCCGCACCGCATGCACCTCACCACCAGAGTGCTGCACTTCTACCAACAGATCGAGCGGCCGCACATGTACATACGGTACGTACAGTAGCCAGGCAGCTGGACACCCTGCTGCAGTACCGCGCCGCGGCGCTGCGCTCCGCCACGCCGCACCGCATGCACCTCACCACCAGAGTGCTGCACTTCTACCAACAGATCGAGCGGCCGCACATGTACATACGGTACGTACAGTAGCCAGGCAGCTGGACACCCTGCTGCAGTACCGCGCCGCGGCGCTGCGCTCCGCCACGCCGCACCGCATGCACCTCACCACCAGAGTGCTGCACTTCTACCAACAGATCGAGCGGCCGCACATGTACATACGGTACGTACAGTAGCCAGGCAGCTGGACACCCTGCTGCAGTACCGCGCCGCGGCGCTGCGCTCCGCCACGCCGCACCGCATGCACCTCACCACCAGAGTGCTGCACTTCTACCAACAGATCGAGCGGCCGCACATGTACATACGGTACGTACAGTAGCCAGGCAGCTGGACACCCTGCTGCAGTACCGCGCCGCGGCGCTGCGCTCCGCCACGCCGCACCGCATGCACCTCACCACCAGAGTGCTGCACTTCTACCAACAGATCGAGCGGCCGCACATGTACATACGGTACGTACAGTAGCCAGGCAGCTGGACACCCTGCTGCAGTACCGCGCCGCGGCGCTGCGCTCCGCCACGCCGCACCGCATGCACCTCACCACCAGAGTGCTGCACTTCTACCAACAGATCGAGCGGCCGCACATGTACATACGGTACGTACAGTAGCCAGGCAGCTGGACACCCTGCTGCAGTACCGCGCCGCGGCGCTGCGCTCCGCCACGCCGCACCGCATGCACCTCACCACCAGAGTGCTGCACTTCTACCAACAGATCGAGCGGCCGCACATGTACATACGGTACGTACAGTAGCCAGGCAGCTGGACACCCTGCTGCAGTACCGCGCCGCGGCGCTGCGCTCCGCCACGCCGCACCGCATGCACCTCACCACCAGAGTGCTGCACTTCTACCAACAGATCGAGCGGCCGCACATGTACATACGGTACGTACAGTAGCCAGGCAGCTGGACACCCTGCTGCAGTACCGCGCCGCGGCGCTGCGCTCCGCCACGCCGCACCGCATGCACCTCACCACCAGAGTGCTGCACTTCTACCAACAGATCGAGCGGCCGCACATGTACATACGGTACGTACAGTAGCCAGGCAGCTGGACACCCTGCTGCAGTACCGCGCCGCGGCGCTGCGCTCCGCCACGCCGCACCGCATGCACCTCACCACCAGAGTGCTGCACTTCTACCAACAGATCGAGCGGCCGCACATGTACATACGGTACGTACAGTAGCCAGGCAGCTGGACACCCTGCTGCAGTACCGCGCCGCGGCGCTGCGCTCCGCCACGCCGCACCGCATGCACCTCACCACCAGAGTGCTGCACTTCTACCAACAGATCGAGCGGCCGCACATGTACATACGGTACGTACAGTAGCCAGGCAGCTGGACACCCTGCTGCAGTACCGCGCCGCGGCGCTGCGCTCCGCCACGCCGCACCGCATGCACCTCACCACCAGAGTGCTGCACTTCTACCAACAGATCGAGCGGCCGCACATGTACATACGGTACGTACAGTAGCCAGGCAGCTGGACACCCTGCTGCAGTACCGCGCCGCGGCGCTGCGCTCCGCCACGCCGCACCGCATGCACCTCACCACCAGAGTGCTGCACTTCTACCAACAGATCGAGCGGCCGCACATGTACATACGGTACGTACAGTAGCCAGGCAGCTGGACACCCTGCTGCAGTACCGCGCCGCGGCGCTGCGCTCCGCCACGCCGCACCGCATGCACCTCACCACCAGAGTGCTGCACTTCTACCAACAGATCGAGCGGCCGCACATGTACATACGGTACGTACAGTAGCCAGGCAGCTGGACACCCTGCTGCAGTACCGCGCCGCGGCGCTGCGCTCCGCCACGCCGCACCGCATGCACCTCACCACCAGAGTGCTGCACTTCTACCAACAGATCGAGCGGCCGCACATGTACATACGGTACGTACAGTAGCCAGGCAGCTGGACACCCTGCTGCAGTACCGCGCCGCGGCGCTGCGCTCCGCCACGCCGCACCGCATGCACCTCACCACCAGAGTGCTGCACTTCTACCAACAGATCGAGCGGCCGCACATGTACATACGGTACGTACAGTAGCCAGGCAGCTGGACACCCTGCTGCAGTACCGCGCCGCGGCGCTGCGCTCCGCCACGCCGCACCGCATGCACCTCACCACCAGAGTGCTGCACTTCTACCAACAGATCGAGCGGCCGCACATGTACATACGGTACGTACAGTAGCCAGGCAGCTGGACACCCTGCTGCAGTACCGCGCCGCGGCGCTGCGCTCCGCCACGCCGCACCGCATGCACCTCACCACCAGAGTGCTGCACTTCTACCAACAGATCGAGCGGCCGCACATGTACATACGGTACGTACAGTAGCCAGGCAGCTGGACACCCTGCTGCAGTACCGCGCCGCGGCGCTGCGCTCCGCCACGCCGCACCGCATGCACCTCACCACCAGAGTGCTGCACTTCTACCAACAGATCGAGCGGCCGCACATGTACATACGGTACGTACAGTAGCCAGGCAGCTGGACACCCTGCTGCAGTACCGCGCCGCGGCGCTGCGCTCCGCCACGCCGCACCGCATGCACCTCACCACCAGAGTGCTGCACTTCTACCAACAGATCGAGCGGCCGCACATGTACATACGGTACGTACAGTAGCCAGGCAGCTGGACACCCTGCTGCAGTACCGCGCCGCGGCGCTGCGCTCCGCCACGCCGCACCGCATGCACCTCACCACCAGAGTGCTGCACTTCTACCAACAGATCGAGCGGCCGCACATGTACATACGGTACGTACAGTAGCCAGGCAGCTGGACACCCTGCTGCAGTACCGCGCCGCGGCGCTGCGCTCCGCCACGCCGCACCGCATGCACCTCACCACCAGAGTGCTGCACTTCTACCAACAGATCGAGCGGCCGCACATGTACATACGGTACGTACAGTAGCCAGGCAGCTGGACACCCTGCTGCAGTACCGCGCCGCGGCGCTGCGCTCCGCCACGCCGCACCGCATGCACCTCACCACCAGAGTGCTGCACTTCTACCAACAGATCGAGCGGCCGCACATGTACATACGGTACGTACAGTAGCCAGGCAGCTGGACACCCTGCTGCAGTACCGCGCCGCGGCGCTGCGCTCCGCCACGCCGCACCGCATGCACCTCACCACCAGAGTGCTGCACTTCTACCAACAGATCGAGCGGCCGCACATGTACATACGGTACGTACAGTAGCCAGGCAGCTGGACACCCTGCTGCAGTACCGCGCCGCGGCGCTGCGCTCCGCCACGCCGCACCGCATGCACCTCACCACCAGAGTGCTGCACTTCTACCAACAGATCGAGCGGCCGCACATGTACATACGGTACGTACAGTAGCCAGGCAGCTGGACACCCTGCTGCAGTACCGCGCCGCGGCGCTGCGCTCCGCCACGCCGCACCGCATGCACCTCACCACCAGAGTGCTGCACTTCTACCAACAGATCGAGCGGCCGCACATGTACATACGGTACGTACAGTAGCCAGGCAGCTGGACACCCTGCTGCAGTACCGCGCCGCGGCGCTGCGCTCCGCCACGCCGCACCGCATGCACCTCACCACCAGAGTGCTGCACTTCTACCAACAGATCGAGCGGCCGCACATGTACATACGGTACGTACAGTAGCCAGGCAGCTGGACACCCTGCTGCAGTACATACATACACGCAATGCCGTAACGCTTGGTGTGTTGCAGCTACGCGCACAAGCTGGCCAAGATGCACTCGGGCGCGGCGCAGTGGACGGAGGCGGGGCTGTCGCTGCTGCTGCACGCCAAGCTGCTGGGCTGGACGCACGAGCCGCTGCCGCCGCGCCTGCGCCACCCCGACCTGCCGCACAGCCACGGCACGCACCGCGACCTCAAGGTCAGCTCACCCAATAACAACACCGATATACCCCACAACTTTTCGCCTTGTAGTTTTGTCAATTATGCTATTGGAACCAAAAACGACTTGATGTTTCTTAAACTGTCTTATAGGGTCTGGCTGCTTCGGTCTTTTGAGCCGTTGGGGAAATATTTATTTTTCCAGTCGTGCAGTTATTATTATATTATCATTGTCAGGGGCGTTATAATTTCACTGTATTGAAATATGTATTATTTGCATACATAATATTATCCTCAATAGTCATAATTTAAATCAATAGTATATATGGTATGTTGATTTATAATTCAATGAAGGATCAATTCTTCATAGTAATGGCAACACTTTTTTATCTGTCATATTGAACTGATTGTATTTTGATTTACATTCGTGTTTAGGCTTGCTTGACTTGTATCGTGAATGTTTTCTTGTCGCTTGTATATTTACGACGACCTTTGGCTTTGATTCTGGATTCTGTTTTCGACTTCCCGACTGACCCCGGCTTTCTTGGACTTTGGATCTACGCATCATGATTTTCCTCTGCTATTCGCACCTCGGACCACTTATTTTGTCCTAAGCAGCTATGGCCGCGTAATTTATTTGAATAGGTGTGAACTTACCACGGTTGTCATAGACATATCTTAACCTGTTTTACTTATTTATAGGTATATAGAAAGTAGTATAATTATTACAAAAATTCGTTCTATGATCTAATACAATGTTGAAATCTTGTTGACCTTATACGCCTTACAATACATAAATCCCATATTTTACATAAAAATAAATATACAGGGCGATAGAATATTAGTACCACTTCAAAATGCATATTGTTTTATTTATGTCCATTCCAGGCCATGTTTGTATGGGCTGGTTGCCGATCTCCTTTCCTGCGCTTTTATATTACTACTTGTATAAGTTTACATTTACAAATACTGTGCTACACTGTACAAGAATCTAATCTGTTTCTTTATATGTATTCAGGAATTCTTGTACAAAGAAATAGCAGAGTGTTTGGAGCGCGGCCACCAGTGGGAGCTGGCGATAGAGATAGTCAAACAACTCGTGTTAGTGTACGAGGAAGAGGCCTTGGGCTACGCGCCGCTGGCCATACTGCACAGGCAGCTGGCAGAACTGTACGAATCCATATTGAAGACTCTGAGGTCACACCCGGGGTACTTCAGAGTTATATACCACGGGAAAGGGTTTCCGGAGCTGTTGAGAACGCCCCATGTGAGTATGAAGTTTAACTTACACTTTTGAGACCTCGTCTATCGGTCATGGACTTTGAATGATATTGATATTATAACACCAATTGATGATGACCCCATGGAAATATCAAATGCAGGTTTAGTTTATTTGCTCTCCGTAGAACGGGCGTGTAATATCTCCAACTTTCAAATGCTACTGATTGTTTTTCTTGCTAGAAAGTTAACCTGATGGTTCATTGTATGTTGTCCTCTTGTTTTTTGAATTTCTCGCAACATACAATTATGTTTGAGGTCCATAAATTGTGGTTCTGAGTATGGGTTGGATATGTGTCTGTTCATTGCATGTTTGAAAAGTGTTCTTAGTTCGTAAAACGGAGGTCGTCTTTTTTAAGACCAGCGATAAATAAATATGAACATATAAGTACGTGAATGTAGAAGCATCTCGTGGTAGATATTGACCCGTGTGTGCAGGGCTACGTGTACCGCGGCGACGAGTACGAGGGCCTGCAGCAGTTCGTGGAGCGCGTGCTGGGCGAGTGGCCCGACGCGCACGTGCTGCCGCGCCTGGACCCGCCCGGGCCCGACATCACGGAGTCCGACGGACAGTGTATCCTTTGTGTTTGTCCTACAGGGAGATTCTAACTAGCTTTTTACTTCGACTTCGAAAAGAAGCAGGTTATCGATTTGTCTGTAAATTTTTGTATATTTGGTTGCTTGTAAAACACCAACAACCTCGCAGGATTAGATAGCTAACACCATCAGCAACAACTTTTATTCTACGAGTTTGGACATAAATCAATACATTGTACTGTCGTGACATTTGTAGGTGTATGTTTCGACCATAAAGGAAAGGCCGACGCTCGCGGCAGACGGTGCGCTTGCACTACTAATATTAATAACACTTACAATAAATCATTTCTGACCCTTGAGTTGCAAAATAAGAACGTGTTAAATCTTTAATGGCTGTTTGGCTGAGGGCAAAGAATATCAGCAGCCCATGCAGCATTTCATCGCGTGGGGGACGCAGAAGTCGACCCGAGGAATATCTTCCAGAGAACGGGCAAGCATTGTCTCTGTGTGTACTATGACCGTCATATTGTAAGGACCAACCCTTATGCCAAGCGTGGCGATTATGGCATATGTCACCCCCACTGTGAAAATCTTTTGGAGAGGCTTTGGTACAACAGTGGACGTTATTCCACTGAAATGATAATAATACAGATATTATTAAACATTTCAGTGGAATAACGTCTACTGCTGTACTAAAACCTCAACTGACAAAATCATATCTAAAATCTAAATTGAATTTGCTAGATTTGTTATTCTCGTTAAATAGAAATGTCGAAGTATTATAATACCCTTAATACAAAATCAGACCTACAAATAAACGCGGTGGAGCCCGTGATCAGCGACAAACTGAAGCGCTCGTCGGGCAAGCCCGTCGCCGACCAGATCCTGTCCTACTACAAGCACAACAACGTCGACAAGTTCATATTCAACAGGCCTTTTCAAAGAGCTGGTATTACATTTATTTATTTGACTATAGAAAGCTGTTCTGTATTAAAATCGGGATTTACCTAATCTTATTCTTGAGAGATGCATGATCCATGCTTCGTCTCCTATGGGAGATCCGTCCGGAGTCCAATGGAGAAGATTTATTTTATTAATTTATTTAAACACACATAAACTATCATTACAGGAACTTAATACCTAATTCGATAACCTATATATTTATTTTTGAAACAAACAGTCTTTTACAAAAAATGTATACAAAACTTACTTTCTAATAGACCTAAAGTTCCATTATCTTAATAACTAACATTATGTTCCTAGTTTACTTTGAGAACACTGAGCAACACATACAAGATTATCAAATAAATTATACAATATAAATAGGTTTTTGTATTTAGTAGTAATTTTCTTATTTTAAGTCTAAATTGTGTATAATAGTTTGAGAAAATATCAACACTATTAAGATTTTTATCATAAAAATTACAAGAACGTCTTATAAAGGTATTTTTAGCATATCTTGTACTGCACATTGTAGTAGAAAAGGTATCCATAAGACGTGAGGAGGGACGCGGTACTCTAAACGTGATATTCTGTAACAATGATGATGAGTCAATTTTGTTATTAACAATCTTAAATAGAAACATGATATCGAGATAAGAGCGCCTGATCACCAAAGAGTCGACGCCATGCTTCGATGCAGCAGTCTGAAAGTTTAGAAAAGTATTTTCAGTTCGGTAATCAAGAGATTTCAGGACTTTGTTTTGTATTTTCTCTAAACGTTCAATGTACACCGTATATTCTGGATTCCATATGATAATTCCGAACTCCAGAATGCTGCGAACGTAAGCGTAATATAAGACCTTGTATATAAATGGACACTTAAAGGGTTTAGAAAAATTTATAAATTACAAACAATAATAGTAACTCGATAGTAACTGAAACTAAACAAATAGCGGCCTGTGTGAATTCGTTCGTGTGCACGAAAAGATATCAATGCTGTGAGCCGACGTCTTGAGCGCCCGCAGCAGGCACGTGCGCGCGGCACGCAGCTCCGGCCGCCCCACGCACTCGTCCGGGGCGCGTCGCCTGCGCACCTCCAACACGTTCGGATTATGGATTGCGCCACGCATCACTTTCAATAGAGCGACCTCCCTTCTCACTTCCAGCCTGTAATACCCCACCATACCCAGAACGAATAGAGTAGGGTAAAGGAGCGGATAGCCCGGGTATATCCCATACTGCTTCAAATACACGAACCTAACAAACTTGTTCTGGATACGTTCCAGCATCAGCCTGTACTTCTCTCTCTGACCATATTACGGCATTGCATTCCAGATGACTCTTCAATGCCTAGTAAAGAGCTTTTAAAACGCCTATGTTTGGGAAATTATTTGCTTGGCGTAAAATTAGTCCCAAATTCCGATAAGTTTTCTTGCATACATCAAATAAATTCAAGATTCTGTGTCACTTAGCATAATGATATCACCGAGTGTAGATTCTACAAGTTTTTGAAGTGAAAACTTCTTTAAACGCGTTGAACCTTTTGGATATGCTATATTATGTATTATATAGATATACCTCTGTGCGTTGTTAGTGTGTATTATATATAAAACTTGAGAGGTGTCAAGTGACACACGGATGGAACGAAGTTATTTCTTATTATTTATTATGTACAAAAAACCTATATACACTCAACAAAAATAATCGTCGCGACACCACACTGTTCAATGCGAAATAGAAATGAAAATATCTGGCTTGCTTTCTATAAGAGAAAGAGAGAGAGAGAGACAGACAGAGAAACATGCGCACGCCGCACAGCTGCAAAAAGAGTCGTGACAATTTTTCCGTCTAGCCCCCTTTCACAACACGCGATAAGGAACTTCGTTCCAACAAAGAGTATATCTCAAAGTCAAGTGTCAACTACTGTATTGTTATAGATTAATTAAATTAAAAGTGTAAAATAATTGTTTTCACTCCCATTGGCCAGTCCCCAAAGACTGACCCATTTTTTTTGTATTTACTCTATAGAGATAATATTCTTAATGACGACTCAACTGACTTTAGTCTTATCCGGTGGTAAACACAGACTGAGCTAACATAAAACAAGCCCATCGACTGAGGAGTTTGTTTGACAGGCCTGTTGGCGTGGTTGGCAAATGAATGCTTTTCACGCTGGTGGTCGTGGGTTCGATTCCCACCTAGGACAGATATTTGTGTGCATGTACATATCTGTTTGTCCTGAGTCTGGATGTAATTATCTATATAAGCATGTATTTACAAAAGAAAAGTATATCAGTTATCGAGTTTCCATAGTACAAGCTCTGCTTAGTTTGGGCTGTGTGTAAATAATGTCCCAGGATATTATTATTATATTGGTTGGCTATTGACTGCTGGTGCTGAGTGAAGATTTTGATCTTAGTTGTGCCCAAAGGAAGACGCAAGTGGGTTTAGAGGCTTTTCTATAAGTGCATACTAGCTGTGCCCCGCGGTTATAACCGCGTTAAATTTTATAAATTATCACAGTTCCTCCCCCGTAGGTGATAGCGTGATAATATGTAGCCTATATGTTGACCCGACCTCTTAGTAATATTCATGCAAAATTTGAAGTAAATCCATGCAATACTTCTTGAGTTTAGCCCGGAAATACATACAGACAAACAGGCAAAAATTCTAAAAACTATATTTTTGGCTTCTATATCGATTGAAGATAACGACCCCAGTATCCTTTTAAAAAATATTCAATTTACAGTTTTGACTTTCCTACGATTTTATTATATGTACTTATAGATTAAGTCATTCTCATTAATCATAACACATTGATATGACATTATTATGTACTGCTTGTTCTACGCTATATACTTCTGTAAATCTAATAAATAGACTATAATCAAGTTGATGTTGGATATGGAAACCGTCCGAGAAGTCAGAATGCCGCCCTAGTATTTTTGTTGTTTCTGTTTGCAGAAGAATCCCTGGATGGCTCCACGGATGATTTATCTAAGAACATAAACATGTTTGCGAATCAATGGCAAAATAGGACCGAACTAGAAATTAGTGACAAGTTGCCAGGTAAGGTCTTTTCTTTTTATTTATATAAGTTTGGTTGTTGATTTTTTATTCTAGATAAATTTATCTTTAATATGGGTCAAGTGCCTGAAATAATAGATTTTTTTACAATTAAGTTTGTTAATTATAGTTCAGAGTTTGATGAGATTCAAACAGACTGTCGTTTATATTTCACTGTTGATCCTGGCTTACAGGAGTTGCAGTGGTGGGTAAGAGGGAGGGACTAGTCCCGAAAAACTAAATATATTTCACTGCTTGAGATTGCTGGCATTTCTATAACTATACAAATTTCTTAAAGGTATTCTCCGATGGTTCCCAATCACAAGCACACGGACTTACGAGGTGTCCCCCATAGTGGCCGCGGTGGAAATCTTGAAAGACAAGAACAGCGCCCTTAAGTCTGCTATAATGGAGGCGAGGGCTCCTGATGCTTCGCTGCATCCACTGTCTTTGCTTCTTACTGGTATGTACAAACGTTTCTTAAACATGATCATATTTCGGCTTATGGAACCCTGGATAACAAAGTGAGGAAACCGTGATAAATTGTAACACAAAGTTTTTAAATTAAACCAATAAAACTAACAAAAAGTGTAAAAAACATAGAACCGTCTCCAACTTGTCTGTATGGCAATCGAATCAGACGAAATGTATGTGTATCCATTTTAAAAGTATTCCCTACTGAATAAAAACCATTTCAGAATCTTTACGAAAAGCGAATGTACAGACGCCAGCACATCAAGCTACCCCAATCTGTCAAATTTCTCCAATGTAAAGTGAGCTTTATGCTTATGTGATAAAGTTGAAAATATATGAAAAAAATTGCTACATGTGCTGGCGTCTGTACCTCTAAATTCATAACCTCTTTCTTCTAAAGTCTGACCGAAATAGTAAATAAGCTGGTTTATTAATTTTGTGAGGACATAACTTCGTAGTCACTGAAACAAAACCATCGCGGTTAATATCTACACTAGTAAAAGTAATCCCTGTGTAGCGGGGTACTGTACAAACATAGCCAAGTACATCCAGACTCGGAACAACAATGCATTGCTCATACCTGTCAATATTCTTATGATCTTGAGATAAAAATGAGGAATAACTTGGAAAGGCAACATCGTGGCTATTAATGGTTCTTACGAGTGGCAGATGTAGTTCCCTGAAATAGACGTGATATCAGTAAGTTATGTTTGGACTCCAGTCATATTTAATAAAATATCAAAAGGTTGGAAATACCTCACAATCACTATATTTAAACGTAAAGTTAAATCACATTTAGTCGAAAAAGCCTACTATAATATATTAGATTTTCTAGTTGATAAGTTCTAACCTGACATTTAATCAACTTTTTATTTTTTTGACATTTATTTTACTTGTTATTTTATTTTTGACATATTTTTTTAAATTTAATGATATATGTATTATTGAATTGATTTATTGTGAAATTTTTATTGGACTGTTATTTTTAGATTTTCCGAAAACTAGTTCTTAATTTGAAACTTTTAAATTTATTATTATTAAACATTTGCACGCTATTGTATAGCAAACATGTCCGAACATAATATAATAATATGTCCTCTACATCTTGCATGCAATAATATTTTTTGTATGTGTACACATGTTTATGCAAATAAATGCTTACTTACTTACTTAGAGGAATTCTTGTATACAAAATATTTTCGTACTTTTCAGGTATTTTGGACGCGGCAGTACAAGGCGGCATAGACAACTATGAGCGAGCCTTCCTCACGCCCGCCTACGAAGCGAGGCACCCCGAGCATGCTGGTTACCTGGCACAGCTCAAGGACCTCATCGCAGACCAGATACCGCTGCTCAAGTTGGGTAAGCTACTCTAACTTATTACTTCAAAGCTAACTGCCACAAATAATGGCGGTTTAGGAAAATCCAAAATGTGTTACTGGATTTTTTCTGGCTAAAACATACAGTAGCAGATCGAAGTCTGGCAGATCGTGTGTACGTGGCCGTGCTTCGGAGAGCACATACGCCCGTCAGTTCTCACATCACACAATAGCACCCTTTTTCTGGCTAAAACATACAGTAGCAGATCGAAGTCTGGCAGATCGTGTGTACGTGGCCGTGCTTCGGAGAGCACATACGCCCGTCAGTTCTCACATCACACAATAGCACCCTTTTTCTGGCTAAAACATACAGTAGCAGATCGAAGTCTGGCAGATCGTGTGTACGTGGCCGTGCTTCGGAGAGCACATACGCCCGTCAGTTCTCACATCACACAATAGCACCCTTTTTCTGGCTAAAACATACAGTAGCAGATCGAAGTCTGGCAGATCGTGTGTACGTGGCCGTGCTTCGGAGAGCACATACGCCCGTCAGTTCTCACATCACACAATAGCACCCTTTTTCTGGCTAAAACATACAGTAGCAGATCGAAGTCTGGCAGATCGTGTGTACGTGGCCGTGCTTCGGAGAGCACATACGCCCGTCAGTTCTCACATCACACAATAGCACCCTTTTTCTGGCTAAAACATACAGTAGCAGATCGAAGTCTGGCAGATCGTGTGTACGTGGCCGTGCTTCGGAGAGCACATACGCCCGTCAGTTCTCACATCACACAATAGCACCCTTTTTCTGGCTAAAACATACAGTAGCAGATCGAAGTCTGGCAGATCGTGTGTACGTGGCCGTGCTTCGGAGAGCACATACGCCCGTCAGTTCTCACATCACACAATAGCACACTTTTTCTGGCTAAAACATACAGTAGCAGATCGAAGTCTGGCAGATCGTGTGTACGTGGCCGTGCTTCGGAGAGCACATACGCCCGTCAGTTCTCACATCACACAATAGCACCCTTTTTCTGGCTAAAACATACAGTAGCAGATCGAAGTCTGGCAGATCGTGTGTACGTGGCCGTGCTTCGGAGAGCACATACGCCCGTCAGTTCTCACATCACACAATAGCACCCTTTTTCTGGCTAAAACATACAGTAGCAGATCGAAGTCTGGCAGATCGTGTGTACGTGGCCGTGCTTCGGAGAGCACATACGCCCGTCAGTTCTCACATCACACAATAGCACCCTTTTTCTGGCTAAAACATACAGTAGCAGATCGAAGTCTGGCAGATCGTGTGTACGTGGCCGTGCTTCGGAGAGCACATACGCCCGTCAGTTCTCACATCACACAATAGCACCCTTTTTCTGGCTAAAACATACAGTAGCAGATCGAAGTCTGGCAGATCGTGTGTACGTGGCCGTGCTTCGGAGAGCACATACGCCCGTCAGTTCTCACATCACACAATAGCACCCTTTTTCTGGCTAAAACATACAGTAGCAGATCGAAGTCTGGCAGATCGTGTGTACGTGGCCGTGCTTCGGAGAGCACATACGCCCGTCAGTTCTCACATCACACAATAGCACACTTTTTCTGGCTAAAACATACAGTAGCAGATCGAAGTCTGGCAGATCGTGTGTACGTGGCCGTGCTTCGGAGAGCACATACGCCCGTCAGTTCTCACATCACACAATAGCACACTTTTTCTGGCTAAAACATACAGTAGCAGATCGAAGTCTGGCAGATCGTGTGTACGTGGCCGTGCTTCGGAGAGCAGATACGCCCGTCAGTTCTCACATCACACAATAGCACCCTTTTTCTTATAATGTAATGGGAGGACGGGCAGCTTAGCATAGAGAGTACACTATAGTATGTTCTGCATAATAGGCTAGACCCCCTAGCAAAATTCGGCCAGGCACATGAATAATAATATGATTTATTTTCTCACTACAATAAAATTTAAATTGTCCTCATAGTCAAATCGCCTAATACGTAAAATCCTTAGACGACTATCCATATGCACGGGACTTATACAATCGCAAATCACGTGGTCAGGCGCAGACTTCAACTTTTTATTTGAAAAATATCCTCACAACCTGATTTTCGGCGGCTGAATACGCTACTGCTAAGACGAAGAAGCTATTCAATTCCAGTATTCAACGTGATCTAATTATGCATTAATTAATTATGTTATTACTAGTTGTGCCCCGCGGTTTTACCCGCGTAAAAATTTATACATTATCACAACTCCTCCCCCGTAGGTGATAGCGTGATAATATGTAGCCTATATGTTGACCCGACCTCTTAGTAATTTTCATGCAAAATTTGAAGTAAATCCATGCAGTTATTTTTGAGTTTAGCCCGGACATACATACAGACAAACAGACAAAAATTTTTAAAACTATATTTTTGGCTTCGATATCTATTGTAGATCACGCTCCAAGTATCCTTTTAAAAAAATATTCAATGTACAGTTTTGACTTTCCTACGATTTTATTATAAGGTATTCAAATGTATGGAAAATTGTTTGGTGACAATGGATTCGGTTAAATAAGCGTGTGTGTGCAGGTCTCGAGCTGCACGGGTCGCGCATGACGCCGGACCTCAAGCCGCTGCACTTGCGCCAGCTCAAGCTGTTCCAGGACATGCAGCAGCACGTGCACCAACGATATGGGAAAAAGGTAAAACAACTATGTTTCTAATCTCAAAAATGGGAAATCATAAATTTGATCGTCCGGCGGCGAACAATACACGCTGGCAGATGAAATTTAGGATTTAATCTGCCAGCGTGTATCGTTCGTAGCTTAACGCAGAGCGTCTACCCCGGATTGGTAGATGGTGCAGGTTTGAGACCCGCCGGACGATCAAATTTATGATTTCCCATTTGTGAGATTAGATAAACGCTTTGCATTGCGAATAATGCTATAAAATTCAAATTTAACTATGTTTCTATTTCTTTTTAACCCCGAAATGTGGATAGTTATTAGCTTGAGAACTGATTTCAATACATTTACATAATTGTATTGTTCATTTCCTTCCATCTAGGCGAACTTATTTAGGTTCGGATTTAACTAAGTTACATATCCTATTCTGACTTCTTGTAGTACCAAATCGGGAAACAGACCACCTGGTGTGCGGTTACAGTATGCGCATGCGACACCCAGGGCAATGTAGGTACCGTGTCGCCAAATAAGTCCTTAGTTGATATTCCGTTATCAATATTTTTTTTTTTTTTATTATAGGGACTAGTCCCTCCCTCTTACCCACCACTGCAACTCCTGTAAGCCAGGATCAACAGTGGCACACAATGAAATGACACTGAGCGGTGAAGCTCAGGCATGTCCCGGGGAATGGCTTTAACTGTCTTGGATCCCGCAACGAATTTAATCAGAAAGAAGAAAAGGAGGAGTCAGAAATGAATAGTTCCACTTCCCTCCAGAGCAAAGCGGGAGACAGAATGATATAAAGAGGCTATAGCCTCATTAAACGAGAGAATTGCAACTAGAGAAGCCAGCTGCAAGAGCACCAAGGATTAATTTAAGGGTCCTAAGTGAGCTGTTATATTTGATTCCAATAGTAGGTATGGCAAAAGCGCTTAAACGCACGGAAGTTGTTCCTTGTTGCTACAAGATCCGTGTAATAAACTACTCCAGATATTGGTTGCAAGCTATTTAACATAATATCACGCTGATTTTGCCAGGGATCACATTCCCAAAGTATGTGGTGAGCGGTTTGTTCATATTCGTTACAGGAAGTTGAGCACAGACAGATTGGTGAAGATACTAATTTGAAACTAAACAATTTACTTTTAAAATTGCCGTGTCCGGTAAGAAATTGTGCAACACAATGGTCTATAATTAGCCAAGTTTTATTTAACCGTTCGCGTATGTCCGGAAAGAACTGGTGCAGATGGCGACCCTTGGTTGAGGTATTCCATCTACATTGCCATTCATTTAGCAGTTCGTCATTTAAGTTAGCAATTGGCATAAATAGCCTGGATATTTTAGCACGGTCGCGTAATGATAAGAAATCATTATTTAAATTTTCTCGCGTAGAATAATACATCGCTGCTCGTCTTTGAACCTCAAGATCAACCGGAAGTACACCCGCTAGTACAGGTAGGGCCTCTGTGCTTACTGTTCTATAGGCCTTACACAAAAATATCAACGCCAACCTTTGGCTTTGTAGTAATTTACGGCGAGCAGCTCCGATGGTAGCCCTATCAGCCCACACAGGCGAGCCGTAGCATATACACCCAAGATAAGTGGCTCCGTAGATGATTCTAAGAGTATTGAAAGAGAGGCCCCAGGTTGCCGTTGATATCCTTGTAAGTGCAAAAAAGTTTCGCTTAGCCTTTTCTCCAACCGATTTAATATGTTCTATAAACGAGAAGTTCTTTTCTAAAACTAAACCCAAATAACACGTGGATATCTTACGTTTAACAGTAACATTATTCAGTTTTACGCTCGGGGGAGATTTTAGTTCACCCTTCAGAAGGAGTTGGTAGGTTTTATGGGGAGCAAATGTAAGGCGATTTCTTTTACCCCATTCACTTATCATACTTAAACAAGTTTGAGCCAGATTTTCCAACTCTCTCCTGGAGTCACCCTGTATAAGTAAGAGGCCATCGTCGGCATATGCCGTTAGAGAGCAGCGTGATGGCAAGGGCAATGTCAAGAAATCATCAAAACCCAAGTTCCAAAGATACGGCGCAAGCACGGAGCCCTGGGGGCAGCCCATGGTTAACGATTTAGTGACTCTGTAGTGACCAAGCTTAAGAGTTGCAGAGCCATGTACAAAATAAGATGTGATTATCGAATATATATTACTGTAGCAACCGCGTAACTTCAGTTTTTGTAACAAAATTGGCCACCACGTGTTATCAAACGCCCCTGAAATATCTAGGAATATGGCCAAAACGTATTTACATTCGGACGAGTTTACAGTTTTCCTCACCGAGATAGCTGCGTCTACTGTCGATTTACCCGCAGTAAAACCAAATTGATTACCATTAAATTTTGGTCCTCCTGGTATCAATCGCGGTACGATAAGTCGTTCTAGAAGCTTGCCTAAGGAAGGCAGTAACGTTATTGGTCGATATGACTTAGGGTCCTCAGGCAGTTTATCACCATTTTTCGGTATAATACGAATAAAACCGTTGCGCCAGGTACGCGGAAAAGTCCCTTCAGATATGCAACGATTAAAAACTTTTAATATTAATTGACCGGATTGTTTCGTGGCTTCTATTATCATTTTGTTGGATATTTTATCTTCACCTGACGCTTTGTTAACAGGTAGCGATTTCACAGTATTTATAAACTCATTAATAGTAGGAAGACTCGACATATACGTAGCGGGTGAATCATTTGCCCACTGCCTAATCTGCTTGTGGTAGTCATCATCGTCCAAGGAACTATCGTCAGGTATGAGCGAATTAAGTAGGGATTCCGTGGTCTCCTCTATTCCACTGGTGTAGGTATTATTAATTTTTAAGTTTTGAATATAAGCTAGATCTATAGACCTATTTGCTTTGAACTCATGGTATAGGGGTGACCACGGGCCTTCTTTTTCTAATTTATGGACTATTTTTCTAATAAGATTGCCTTTGGATTTCTCTATTGACGAGCGGTAACGTGAACGAGCAATTTTGAGATTAATATATGCACTATTTAAAACATCGCCTACGATTTTACGTTTTTTTAGTTTATTATATTTTTTACGTGCTCTCCGAAATTCACAGCGAACTTTAACTAAGTAGTTATTCCACCAATCGCATCTTCGAATATTAGTGATAGGGACGCGGCCTATTGCAATATCGGCACAGTAGGTAAAAGTATCCGACATAACTACGGCACATTCTTCTGTTGTTAGTTCATCCCGGGTGAAATCCCTGGCATGCGCGGCAAAAAGAGCTCTGAAAAAATCCCAATCGGCCCCTTTGAGCCGATATCTATAATTACCGTAAGTAGCCGTAGGTCTTTGTACCAACCGAGGAACATACTCGTACACGATTAAGCGGTGATCACTGGATGAAGCGTCAGGCAAAACACGCCATCCATCTACTCGGACGTCTGAGCTTGAAAAAGTGACGTCAATAAAAGATTCGCCAGTAGGGCTACAATAAGTAGGCGGTGCATCAGGGGTGTTATGTATTGATAGATTCATCTCAGCGACGAAATCTTCTACGGCATTACGCCGTTCTGTATCGCTTGAACGGTATTTGCCATACCATAACGTAGAGGATGCGTTAACATCTGCACCAATAATGATTTTGTGTCCATTGAGGGACATCAAAACAGTGCGCAAGTGATGTAAATGGGGACCAACAGGATCTGAATACTGAAAATAACAGCTCACTACGTAAACTTTCCAGGATGGGGATGATATTTCAGCGACAGCACAGTGTGACGTCATGAGGTTTCGCATAGCGCTTACCGTAAAATTAGTACGCGTGACGTAAATAGCAGCCCGTGATCTGTTGTCTAGCTGCACCAATTTATTTTTTAAACGCGCATATTGATATTGTTCTTGTACGAGCACTATATCTAAGTTGTATTCATTGACTAAAGTTTCCAACTCTGAAGTCGCAACCCTATCATTGTGAAGGTTTAGCTGCCCTATTTTTAAGTTAGCCATATTAATATTTGGTATTTAGGACTAACTGCTCAAGTTTATGCTTAAATGTGGGGCAGTTTTCCGAGCCGCATTTGTGGTCATGAGGTTTTTTATATGCTTTACACGATGCACAAACTGGTTTAAATTCTGGGTCATCATGATGACTACAGGATTTTGTTGGATGTGCTTCTGCGCATAAGGCACAGGTAGGTGATTTATTATTGCAGTACTTGAAAACATGCCCATATTGCTGGCAGTTTAAACACCGAACTACCTCTAAATCATCAATGAAGCGGCATCTAGCCCAGTCGATGAAAAGTTTTTCTTTAGTGTTGACTAAATGTTTTCGTATTTCCGGTTCGAGCTCAATTCCCACCCACTTGCGCCCATTAGCTACGTTACGCTTTCGCACAATTTTGGTCTTAGATGTAAAATCGTCTTCGCTGACCTTAATATTTTTCTCATCTTTGATATTTTGCCTATATAAAGCCGTTAAGAAGACCTGGTCGTCCATTGATGATGGTACATCTTTAATAAGTATTCGCGGTCGTCGCCCGGAGGGAGTTTGAAGTTTTAAGCCCGCCCAACGAATGGCCTCGACAGATCGTATTTTATTAAGTTGGCTTTCATTTGCCACTCGAAGTACAACGCCAGAATTGGAAGTTTTTTTAACGCCTACTATTTGAAAACCGTCGTCCGCGGGTTTTATGGCCTTCATAAGCGCTTCCTTAGTCGCCGACGAAGTCGCGTACTCCGCCGATCGCTCAGCGGTGGGATATGCGATAATTGAGGGAACCGGTCTTCGCGTTTGTACTATGGGGGCGGTGGTTTTTTTTGGTAAACGCAGTTTTAATTGTTCCGCGTACGTAGGAGTCTCAAAATTAGTTTTGTTTACGCAAAGGTCTAACTGTCGTTCTGCGTTCGCCAATTTCGTTTCATTACATGAAGATTTAAGAGCAAGTAATGAGATAATACTTGTAAGGCGCTGCGTACAATCCATCACCGATAACTTATTCGCTATATTCATACCCGAGTTGGAATCACTGACTAACTCGTTAATCTTTGACAAATAAACTGAAGCTTGTGTCACAAGATCGCAATAGTTCTCACTGTTTGTATCGCAATTTTTTAAAGTAGACGGATATTCGGATTGAGATCCCCGAAAACGTTTTATATCCGATTCCAGTTGACGGTCGGGAGTATAAAACGTCGGTGACGCATCGCCTATCACGCGTTTGTTTAAGCCTGAAGGGGGCGTTCTCGGCGTTCGATTGCTTTTGGTAAAACCTTCTCGGCCTCTATCGGGTGGGACATCATTTATCTTTGACATGGTTATTTACAAAAAATAAGCAAGCGCTTTAATGTAAACACAGATATTAAACGCGATAAAAAGCGACTGTTACTTTGTACGCGGTACCCTCACAAGAATAAAAGTTAAACTTACTCACCGAACGATAATTTGGTAAAAAAAATCCAGATATTACTTATCAAAACACTTACAGATACGTATTCAACACTAACACAAAGCTAGAAACAGAGCACAGGTCACAAAACAATCACGAAATAGCAAAACAAATAATATAATTGCACAGCGAACCTCCGACACACTGATCCGTGGCAGAGCGGGGAGGGAAGTCCGTTATCAATATAACTGGTTTCTTATCTTATCTTATTTTGTTTTGGGGAGTACTTGTGTACAGCACTTCGACCCTTCAGGATCTTTTGTACTATCCCCCACTGGTTTTATTCTATCCCTAGAGCCCTGAATGAGGTATGCACATAATCCAGTACGCTTCTTAGAGGTAGATCCTTGTAGTCACCTGGTTCTGGATATGCCAGCCCCAGGATGGCCATTCTGTGTCTCGCCAATGCATCGCATTTGCATATTATATGCAGCATTGTTTCATTTCATATTTTTTATTTTATTTGTTCAATTAACAATTTTCACATTGTGTTTGATATAACTGGTTACTGGTGGTATAAATTTTAATGGTTGGACAAATACAATTTAATGTTGTGAGACGTGGCGTATATTTCATGGAGCTAAAACTACCGAGCGCTTGATTGCCTCGCACAGCGGCGGGCGAGGGAGGGGGACTACACCGACACGACACGAGTCGCGGACGTAGATTTCCGTATCGCTGCTCGCGCGACTCGGCTCGTCCCGCTGTGGCGGCCCCCTCCCCAATGAGCTCAAACAACCTCAATCTCAATCTGTCATTCGATATGCAGAAATCTATGTTACGTTACGTAGAAGTTTAATTTGAGTTAGATTTTGATCGTAGACCGGTTATTCTCAAACCAGTCAAACCCCCTCAATCCTACAGACCTCCGAATAAATAATAAGTACTACCAACACTGACAACTCATAAACCAATCCAAGAGTTTAGTTCTCGGGAAGGTCCAGCGACGGTAAGAATGCAGCCTCAAATCTGAGCCTACGACTCTTATCACACTGAGGATAATCACGCGTCGCACAATCGTACCGTGAAGATGCGATAAAATCGATGGGATAAGAGTTAAGTGCAACTAAACGCTGACAAATGATCTTTAAAGAGCCTTGTTACCAACTCAAATCCGAGGCATCCATAACCATCCACGCCGACTGACTCGAGATGGCCCCGTTTCTTTTATCAACAGAAGAAAATTTTTATATTCTAATGAAGCCATTTTTATTTCAGAATTGTGACTTAGAAGTGGGTTCGCCAGAAGTTCAACTCCGGATGACATATCGCGACAGCATATCGAGTGAGTCCGGCGTGGCGTCTATGAATCGCCTTTCCGATATATCCACAGGGAACGAGTAAGTACAGATTTTATATGTTTTAAGCTAAATTTACTACTAAAGTTACTTACTTGAAATAAAACATATTAATGTTACTCGAATCTCCCGCAGTTCTAAGGGCCTATGCACACCACGTTTTGTAAGCGCGCCGTCGACGCGCGTTTGTAGTGATACAGACGCGCCGGTGCCGCGCGTTTGTATCGATACAAACGACAACAAACCGCTCCGTAGGATAAAAGCGCGCCGTCGACGCGATACAAACGCGCGGCACCGGCCCGTCTGTATCGATACACACGCGATGCTAACGCGCGTTTTAGAAACGTGCGTCGACAGCGCGCCTAAAAAACGTGGTGTGCATAGGCTCTCAAACTACTTTTCGGATGTGGAATAAATCACGCTAAAAACACATTTATTAGACGTTCATGTAGACAATATATATAAAGAACTACTGGAAGACGTGGACATATTTGCTTGGTCTCTGGATAATTTCAAGAAGAAAGTGGGTGACATCATTTATAAGGTTTCTTCTACATTTTTAAATACCTACATTACGGTTTTGTATTGTGATTTTCGTGAAGAAATGTATGTTGTATTGGTTAAATACCGATGAAACAGACATTTCTTCTGTAACAACTGATAAGAAAACACGTTATTCAGCAACCATATACGTATATTCATCTCATCAGGATTGCACCATTACAAGACTTAGCAAACTTTAACTAAATTACTTCACTTCAGCATTATAATAAATCAAGGTACACACAACACAAGATGTTAACAACGTTTCTGTTTCTCCGCTCGATGAGAACTGCCGAACTTTGCAGCCGTTCCAAATGTCATGAACGGGAATGAACTGAATGCATCGGCCATTCCGCTCATTCATCAGAGACAGATTATATCCTTTTAATAAATATTAAATTAAATACAAAGCAAAATTACCTTTTTAAGTAAACAAATCATCAAAAATGTTGCCAATTATTTGGAAATCATAACACAACTTTAGCTTATTGAGTTTTTATTTCCGTTTTACTATTTGTGTAGACATTATTGCTTAGGTATTCTTATTATTGCGTAGGTATTCGCCTTTTTTGTCATATTTTTTTGTGTCCTATTCATTACTAATTAATGGAATTTTTTGGCCTTCTTGTATTTTGCTCTTATATTGTATTGTCTTTTTTGTGAACGACTAGAATAAATATTTATTTATACAGGAAACATAAAAAAGTTTTCGAAACCATGATTTTGATTTACTAAAATTAACGAATTCTTAAAAGTTTTAGATTGTGGGTGACAATGCTAATGAGGGAGGAAATCACCAGGATGCCCGTAATTTTATGACGCAGTCGCCTGAGCTACGACAGAGGAGTGTGTTTCCTCTGTCGTAGCTCCGGTGATAGCGCTGTAAAAAACAACTTCAGAAAACTTCACAAGCTAACTTCTTCGCTGTACTTGCGTGGACGTAAATAGCGCCGATGGTCTCCCAAAGTCCCCTTATAGGAAAATGTGTTGAATTCACGTTATCTTTCGGCGTGTCACCGCCGTTCGACTTGAAAAGGCCATTTAATGTCGTCAAATGGAACTCTGTACCGGAATATTGATGACCCTTGTATATAGATATATTGCCACATCATTAAAGTTATTTATATATCGTATTAAATTGGTTTTATTATTTCCAGCACGGCCGGATCAAAGAGCCCAGGCAGGTTTTTCAGCTTCAACACCACGATAAACCCTCTCAGGTAAGGTTGTCCCAACCGAATACAACTAGTTCTTGATAGGAACCCGCTTGTTACCAGAGTATTTCGTAAGGAACACCGGAGTTTCAGCTGTCTGTATTGTTTTTAGGGTTCCGTACCCAAATGGCAAAAAACGGAACCCTTATAGATTCGTCATGTCTGGCTGTCTGTCCGTCCGTATGTCACAGCCACTTTTTTCCGAAACTATAAGAGCTGTACTGTTGAAACTTGGTATGTAGATGTATTCTGTGAACCGTATAACAATAATTTTGGGGGTTTCCCATACATAGAACTGAAAATATTTTTTTTTTCATCATACATGTGGGGTATGTATGGATAGGTCTTCAAAAATGATATTGAGGTTTCTCACTTTGCTCACTTTTTTCTAAACTGAATAGTTTACTCGAGAGACACTTCCAAGCTGGTAAAATGAGTGTCCCCCCCCCCCCCTGTAACTTCTGAAATAAGAGAATGATAAAACTAAAAAAAAAATATGATGTGTCTATACATAACCATGCAAACTTCCACCGAAAATTGTTTTGAACGAGATCTAGTAACTAGGTTTTCTTTTAATACGTCATAAATCGTAAACCTCCATTTACCTTTCATGTAATCTACTGAAATACTTACTGCTACGGAACCTTTCATGGGCCTGTCTGACTCGCACTTGGTCGGTTTTTTTCACCTCATCTAGTAAAATAAAGCGAAACATATAATCTAATGAACGCTAAGCGTCTTCGAATATTATTTCGATTACTTGATTATTGACGATTGAAAAGGGGTACACCAAATAAAAAATAACGAAATTTAATAAACTTTTGTTTTAAACATTTTTAAGGATGACTGTTTTTTTGTTTGTATCTTAACCGTATGCTGTTGTTGTAGTAAAGTAAACCGTAGTATATCAGAAACTCAAAATATCGATGTGGCTATTATTGACTGTAATATGTTTCCTTGTTTTAGTGTAATAGTTCCAACGACGAAACCGAACCGAAACAGCGGCGCTAGTTTGTCGAATCGCTTCGGGACACTCAACCACACGCCGAGAAGAAATAAACGCCAGTTGAGAAAGGTAACGTTTCTGTGACTTGGATAAGTGTGGCCCTCAGTATCATGTCAGCTGAAGGACGTCCACTGCTGGTTAAAGGGTCTTTTTCTTTTTTTTTTTTTCGTGGTGTAAACCTTTTATAGGTCCCCGCCGTTTGGGGGAGACGACGGGGTATGTGGGAGTCCACAGGGTTACCCACTAAAACCACCACGGCAGCCTAGCTTCTAGATGCTTATAGTGATGGCTCCGGGAACTCGTAACGATTTAGTTAAAGGGTCTAGCGCTATCTGTATATTCACGATCCCATACATATTTGTAGAGGTAGGGCACAGCGTTCATTCGCTCAAAAAGCAGCCGGACTTATTAATATTATTATTATATTTATGATTAATAATAACATTAATAATTTTAATGCTGTGTTTCCGAGTGTGAGTAAGGTCATTGGGGTGGGGGGAAGGGTCAGCAACACTTGTTTGCTGACTTTTAAAGGCCGGCAACGCACCCGCGACTCTTCTGGTGTTGCGAGTGTCTATGTGCGGCGGTGGTCACTTACCATCAGGTGACCCACTTGCTCGTTTGTCACCCACTGATATAAAAAAACATTCTTGGTATCTACGTCAGAGGAGTGTCTTTCCTCTGTCGTAGCACCGCAGATTGCCTTATAAAAATAAACATCAGAAAACTAAAGATTTTGTTGATCAATAAATGATTTTATAATGTAGTAGACTATTTAAATGGTAAATTATATTTTTTTATTATTTTATTTCTTTAATTTAATAATATTATGAAAACAGACAACATATTTTGACTCTTACACTATGCATTGACATTATATTTTCAACCCCATCATACATATTTGTCATGTCATTATTTTGCTACTTTATTGATATCATTTTGTTACTTTTGTCATTATTTAACTTAATGTTAATTTAATTAATTGTTATTTTAATACAATGCAATGCGTGGTTGTAATGTATGTTTGTACTGATTCTTAAATACTAATTATTTTCTACTACTTGGATTTTATTTAAGTAAAAATAAAAAATACTGTTCGCATGCCTTATTTTAAGGTAGAATAGAGCACAATACCAACACTATAACAGCTTGTACTTTTAACCTGTATTCTGTGAATAAAGATTATTATGATAAAAAAAAGCTTTACACGCTAAGTTCTTCTCTCAATTTGTGTGGACATAAATAGCGCTGACGGGTAACCACTCCCAAAGTCCACTTATCAAACATGTGTTGATTCTATATGGTGTTTAAAACAGTAATTTTATATGGTGTTTAAAACAGTAATTTTATATGGTGTTTAAAACAGTAATTTTATATGGTGTTTAAAACAGTAATTTTATATGGTGTTTCAAACAGTAATTTTATATGGTGTTTAAAACAGTAATTTTATATGGTGTTTAAAACAGTAATTTTAAATGGTGTTTCAAACAGTAATTTTATATGGTGTTTCAAACAGTAATTTTATATGGTGTTTAAAACAGTAATTTTATATGGTGTTTCAAACAGTAATTTTATATGGTGTTTCAAACAGTAATTTTATATGGTGTTTCAAACAGTAATTTTATATGGTGTTTCAAACAGTAATTTTATATGGTGTTTCAAACAGCAATTTTATATGGTGTTTAAAACAGTAATTTTATATGGTGTTTCAAACAGTAATTTTATATGGTGTTTCAAACAGTAATTTTATATGGTGTTTCAAACAGTAATTTTATATGGTGTTTAAAACAGTAATTTTATATGGTGTTTCAAACAGTAATTTTATATGGTGTTTCAAACAGTAATTTTATATGGTGTTTAAAACAGTAATTTTATATAGTGTTTCAAACAGTAATTTTATATGGTGTTTCAAACAGTAATTTTATATGGTGTTTAAAACAGTAATTTTATATGGTGTTTCAAACAGTAATTTTATATGGTGTTTCAAACAGTAATTTTATATGGTGTTTCAAACAGTAATTTTATATGGTGTTTAAAACAGTAATTTTATATGGTGTTTAAAACAGTAATTTTATATGGTGTTTAAAACAGTAATTTTATATGGTGTTTCAAACAGTAATTTTATATGGTGTTTCAAACAGTAATTTTATATGGTGTTTAAAACAGTATTTTTTTTCCGGCAGAGTGAAGTTGCGAATCAAGCCAGTGGCGGCAGTCAATGGTACACCACGCCTAATGGCTCCGTCAACAACAACAACAACAACACCCCTAATAACACGGCCCCCACAAACAACAACAACACAGACACGCCCAGCGCCTCCCTGCGAGAGTTGACTCAAGAGGTGAGCCAATCCGTATTGTCAAAGGTCAGTGGTTTCGGTACTATTGCGTGTGGTGTGCTAACTGCGTGGCTAACACCGGCCTAACAACAGGACTTGGACTTGGCACAGATTAGACGCTGCACTGTTATACTAGGTATTTAGTATGACTGTATGTCAGTGCAGCATCTAATCTATAAAGATAAAATCATTTATTTACATGAAACATAGTTTACAAATTATTTGTGTTTTAATCGTTATTAAGTTTCACATGCTTCACCATATATGTATATATATATATAGTATAGGATAAATAAACCAACGATTAAATATTCAATTATAATATCTCTTTTCAAAATCATAGAAAATTGTGTATTTGCCACGTGTGTAACGTGGCAAATACACAATTTTCTATGATTTTATTGGTCAAAAGCGGTCGAGAGCCATATGTCTAGATTGTCATACAAATTAGTCAGTTTCAGTTGCTTATAGAAGGCTATCACTGAGTCATTACTAGCTTTAAATAGTTGTCGTCACCAAATTCTTTAATGTGGTGTGTTTTAGCGTTTTTTTATATGCCGAGGTTTGTCTAAGTTGATTATTTATAAAATATAAAAAAAAATTAGAATAGCTAGTGATTTATGAAATATACTGCTGTAGCAGACGGATGAATGGAGTCACACTTCTATACCTTTTTTATGTAGCTCTAGATGTAAATAACTTAGGACTTTACAACCATTTGACTTTTTTAGCCAGTTTTATAGTTTTAATTTTGAATATACTTTGGCATATAGTTGCCGCACCACCAACCCTGAAACCTATGTCAAAGAGAATCTAGATTCTTTATACAGACCTTTTAATTTTGTTTTTTTAAATGCAGTATACACACACATGTCGAAAAAGAAGATGATCCAAATAATATTTATCAGATTTAGTCAAACTGGCTTCTTAATTAAATTTCTATTTAAGTTCACAAAATATCTCTATCTATGTTTTGTAAAACTTTAGAAAAATTGTCCATATTTGCAATACTCACTTAAGTTAATGTTGTTAATTGAAAGGCAAAATTAAGGATTTTTTTTTTTTATTTTTTCTTTGTTTTTCAAGAGTAGGTATGTAAGGCGTAGCTATCAGTTTTTTCTTACTATTTGGAGAGGTGTTCTTAGTTAAACAATATATTCCACAAGGAACATGAAATTATTTGATTACCTCTAATATATACACAAATCATAATCACAAACATATGTTGTCAAAGTACTAAAAGCTCATAGCGCAGGCAATCAGGCGCAGCGCCGCCTGTGCCCGCGACGCGAGCGCGCGCGCGTGGTGCGGGGCGCGCTGTACGTCCGCGCAATTCAAATAATAATAACCTGTTTTTCCATTCACACGAATTACACAATCCCAGCGACTTGGCATGCTTCAAAATAGTTCACATATTATTTTAAATTATGGAAAATTATTCCCACATTTTGCAAAAATTGGACTTTTTCTACATTTTTACAAGATATAATTATTTCTGGAAGACTAAATTTGAGTCTACCTAAACACCATATTGTAACATATTTTTTTTGTAAATAGTTTCAATATATTTTCTTAGCCTAGTAATTGCTAAATAATACCAATAGCTAACGCCAATATTCCCTGTAAATGTTAAAAAGGCGAAAATAAATTTCGATGATATAACAGGATTCACAAAAATCGTCGGTGGTAGAAATTTATTATATGTACACACGGCTACATATGAAGCTATACATTTCCAATTGACTTGTCATTGTATGGAAATCCTATACAACGCGAGATCAGCTTATACTGAAAATGTATAGCTTGATATGTAGCCGTGTGTACTCAACATTGCGGTAATGTTTTATTAAAAAAATTTGTAAAGATCTTTCAATGTACAAAAACATTCACAATTTTATAGTTATGATCCGAAACAATCGATGAAGTTAAACATTTAGGCACACACTGTGTTTGTAGACAGGTGAGCACCGTGGCTTGAACAACTCTGACCACTGCCAGCACAAATAAATTTATAATAATTTAAACGTATTTTATCGCATGAGCAAACGTTGCAAGCAAAATGGTTACTCTAATGCCCAAGTTGTTCAAGTTGGCCTCTAACGTGGCTTAACGGCTATAACCGTGACCTTCTTGTGCCCTCCAAAGCACGGAGACGCTTAGAAATCAAATTATTTACGGAGTTATAGAAAGGTAAGGTAGTTTTAATGTCAGTTACTTCATAACATAAGATGGTCATATAATTCTGTCTATTAATCATTTATAAATCAATGCAATACTCATAACCAACTAAAATTATTTAATGTACTATTATGTTGTTAATACATCATTATTGTTAGCCTGGTTTCACAATATCCAAGTGAATTTGATACTACATATATTCAATGAATAAAATTTAGAATTATTTCGTTAAATTAATTCAATAGCGGTATTAATATAATAATAATAATATATTATTTTTTAATATTAATTTTAAATGTTTTTAATTGTATTTTATTTAAAAAAGTAAGTATTGTGTAAATGTTTGTAAAATTTAATGTTTTTTAAGTTGTTAATTTAATTCATATGTAATTTACTTTGCTTTATGTCATTATGTTATGTTTTGTGCACATTCAGATACAAGTTACTTGTTCATGAATAAATGAAATGAAAAAAAAAATTAACAAAATAAAAATGAAATGAATATTTGTTGAACCAACGATTCTACTCTTACTTGTCATATTTCTACCAGTAGCACAACAAAACTGCTTTTCATTCTGAACGTTTTGGTAATATTCATATACAGGTGAGTAAAGCACACTGCCAAAATATATTCAATAATTTGTTAACCAGCCAGCGGCTGCCAATATTTTTTCATTCGAATCCTTTTACTGAATAAATCCGGTGTTATCTACCATTTAACTTTAAGTTACAATTATATTAAAGTTTATTTAACATTTAACTTAAAGTAGTATTTTACCAAAGACGTTAAAATTTATCTACAAAATACACGTCAGAAATGAATTCCTTGCATGCGCTAACCTACTTGGATATTGTGAAACATGTCCTCAATGTCATAAAAATGTAAATAATAATAAATAGAGATAATTGCTTTGCTTTTTCTACATGTTTGGAAATAAAAAGATGAAATCAACAGAATGGAAAGTTTCCAATAGCTGCTAAAGTTAATCAAACAAAATTGACTCTGAAGTGCATGACAGCCAAATGCTGGGGATATTTGAAAAGAAAAATGTTGCTGTTTATTTTGCGTGGAGCACTTGGTTAATACTTTTATATTAATACTTATTTTCCGATTGGGTGCTACATTTAGGTCTGCTCTGTGAATACAGAGCAGTCTTTTAGGTACAGGTCGGTTGTCAGAAAGCTTTGCCCAGATATTTTTGAGCCAGCATACACCGCCTACTGTTGTTGAAACAATTCCAAACTCAATGAATAATTTGTCTCCTCAGATAGCGCCAATGTGTCAAAGCATCGCGCTGTCAATTCGCGATCTAAGTAGAACAACAATCAACGTACGTATTACTTTGTCTACGTTCTCACGGACGCAGAAAACGCTTCGCGCACAATCATCTGTCGGATTGTAAACCTTATTATGTGAAAATAAAGACAAGTTTAATTGCTGGTACTTTTAACTACTACCCGAAATGTTAATAATATTTATGAGGTAAACTTGTTTTTTACGTATGTTACGCGATTTTTCCGTTGATTTCGAACCACTTTTGATAAATAATTATCAAAGCCGATTTCGATATGGTGCCATATAAATTGTGTTCAAATCGGATAGCAAACTCAATGAATGTTGGAGTTGGTTATATGATTTTAAAGAGTAATTATTGACACTAATGAGATTTATAATCCCACTATGAAATATGCAGCCATGAGCCATGCGTCCGTAAGAACGTATGCTTACAGACTTTAATTAATTAAGCTTGAGAGTTTATTACAGTTTAATATTTTATGAATAAAGCGTTTTGTGACACGCTCGAGTTTGGAATTGTTTTTGGTTCATCACGCTATGTGGTGCTGCTGATTCTGCATGTGATGTGTTCATGAGACTTCATATAGAAAAGTATACCTACGTATTTCTACTTGTGGCAGCATCTTAACTTGTGTATACCAATAAAACACCTGGTACTGTACTTGAGCAAAATATGTTAAAAATGTTTATTAAAAAATTACTCTGAAGTTGTTTAATAGAATAACAGTATAAATTTATTAACAGTATCCAAGACATCGCTTAGGAATATAAACAAAATGATAGCCAAAGTTTCTAACCGGAGTTACCGGAAAAATGTACGAACTCCACCTTCATGAACCCAACAAAATCAATAGCGTCACTAATTGCAGTACTATTTCGAGATTTTATACAGCTTTCGCTCTGGTCGATTACTGATTCAATTCAATTGCTACAAAATGTTCTTCTGTTAGCTGGTGACGGAGCGACCTTTACGAGCGGACGCGGAGAGGGAGCGGGAGCGGAGACTGTCGCAGCGTACCAGCCTGGTCACCTCCGCGCCTCCTTCAAACAGAGATTCCTTTGGTTAGTGTACTAAGTGTTATTGTACTAACTGATGATGGAGCGGGAGCGGAGACTGTCGCAGCGTACCAGCCTGGTCACCTCCGCGCCTCCTTCAAACAGAGATTCCTTTGGTTAGTGTACTAAGTGTTATTGTACTAACTGATGATGGAGCGGGAGCGGAGACTGTCGCAGCGTACCAGCCTGGTCACCTCCGCGCCTCCTTCAAACAGAGATTCCTTTGGTTAGTGTACTAAGTGTTATTGTACTAACTGATGATGGAGCGGGAGCGGAGACTGTCGCAGCGTACCAGCCTGGTCACCTCCGCGCCTCCTTCAAACAGAGATTCCTTTGGTTAGTGTACTAAGTGTTATTGTACTAACTGATGATGGAGCGGGAGCGGAGACTGTCGCAGCGTACCAGCCTGGTCACCTCCGCGCCTCCTTCAAACAGAGATTCCTTTGGTTAGTGTACTAAGTGTTATTGTACTAACTGATGATGGAGCGGGAGCGGAGACTGTCGCAGCGTACCAGCCTGGTCACCTCCGCGCCTCCTTCAAACAGAGATTCCTTTGGTTAGTGTACTAAGTGTTATTGTACTAACTGATGATGGAGCGGGAGCGGAGACTGTCGCAGCGTACCAGCCTGGTCACCTCCGCGCCTCCTTCAAACAGAGATTCCTTTGGTTAGTGTACTAAGTGTTATTGTACTAACTGATGATGGAGCGGGAGCGGAGACTGTCGCAGCGTACCAGCCTGGTCACCTCCGCGCCTCCTTCAAACAGAGATTCCTTTGGTTAGTGTACTAAGTGTTATTGTACTAACTGATGATGGAGCGGGAGCGGAGACTGTCGCAGCGTACCAGCCTGGTCACCTCCGCGCCTCCTTCAAACAGAGATTCCTTTGGTTAGTGTACTAAGTGTTATTGTACTAACTGATGATGGAGCGGGAGCGGAGACTGTCGCAGCGTACCAGCCTGGTCACCTCCGCGCCTCCTTCAAACAGAGATTCCTTTGGTTAGTGTACTAAGTGTTATCGTACTAACTGATGATGGAGCGGGAGCGGAGACTGTCGCAGCGTACCAACCTGGTCAACTCCTCCGCGCCTCCTCCCAACAAAGATTCCTTTGGTTTGAGTACTAAGTGTTATTGTATTAACTGATGATGGAGCGGGAGCGGAGACTGTCGCAGCGTACCAGCCTGGTCACCTCAGCGCCTCCTTCAAACAGAGATTCCTTTGGTTAGTGTACTAAGTGTTATTGTACTAACTGATGATGGAGCGGGAGCGGAGACTGTCGCAGCGTACCAGCCTGGTCACCTCCGCGCCTCCTTCAAACAGAGATTCCTTTGGTTAGTGTACTAAGTGTTATTGTACTAACTGATGATGGAGCGGGAGCGGAGACTGTCGCAGCGTACCAGCCTGGTCACCTCCGCGCCTCCTTCAAACAGAGATTCCTTTGGTTAGTGTACTAAGTGTTATTGTACTAACTGATGATGGAGCGGGAGCGGAGACTGTCGCAGCGTACCAACCTGGTCAACTCCTCCGCGCCTCCTCCGAACAAAGATTCCTTTGGTTTGTGTACTAAGTGTTATTGTATTAACTGATGATGGAGCGGGAGCGGAGACTGTCGCAGCGTACCAGCCTGGTCACCTCCGCGCCTCCTTCAAACAGAGATTCCTTTGGTTAGTGTACTAAGTGTTATCGTACTAACTGATGATGGAGCGGGAGCGGAGACTGTCGCAGCGTACCAACCTGGTCAACTCCTCCGCGCCTCCTCCCAACAAAGATTCCTTTGGTTTGAGTACTAAGTGTTATTGTATTAACTGATGATGGAGCGGGAGCGGAGACTGTCGCAGCGTACCAGCCTGGTCACCTCCGCGCCTCCTTCAAACAGAGATTCCTTTGGTTAGTGTACTAAGTGTTATTGTACTAACTGATGATGGAGCGGGAGCGGAGACTGTCGCAGCGTACCAGCCTGGTCACCTCCGCGCCTCCTTCAAACAGAGATTCCTTTGGTTAGTGTACTAAGTGTTATTGTACTAACTGATGCTGGAGCGGGAGCGGAGACTGTCGCAGCGTACCAGCCTGGTCACCTCCGCGCCTCCTTCCAACAGATATTCCTTTGGTTTGTGTACAGTGTTATTGTACTAACTGATGACGGAGCGGGAGCCGAGACTGTCGCAGCGTACCAGCGGAGTTCTTTTGTTTTGTATTTAAGTATAAAATTTCGACATAAACATAATTAATTCTAAGAATCAGCCCACCGACTTTCCTTAGTCATATTTGTTAGGGGAAGACGCTTCGTTCATGTGTTCTTTAATTACATTATTGCTATCACTAATCACTAAATACACTAATCACGACACTAGTTCATAGGGTTTTGTTCTCTTTAATCGTCTCACTAGCTCTGTAATGTCGAGTAGCTGGATGGCCTCGACTTTCACATGATGTTGAAGCCTATGTTCATGAGCTGTAGCGTATTTTCGAATGGTCTCTGCAACGGACTCCATCTTTACATCCCGATGTAAATCGTCATTTATATACCAAGGTGCATTTACGATATCTCGTAACACTTTATTCTGGAATCTTTGGATGATATTAATGTTGCTTTTTTTCGCACAACCCCACAATTGTATGCCATAAGTCCACACGGGCATTAAAAGGAGATCGGCAACCGGCCCATACAAACATGGCCTGGAATGGACATAAATAAAACAATATGCATTTTGAAGGGGTACTAATATTATATCGCCCTGAATATTTATTTTTTATGTAAAAGATGGGATTTATGTATTATAAGGAGTATAAGGTCAACAAGATTTCAATATTGTATTAGATCATGAAACGAATTTTTGTAATAATTATACTACTTTCTATATATAAATACAGGTTAAGAGTGATGGTTAAGTAAAACAGGTTAAGATATGTTTATGACAACCGTGATAAGTTCACACCTATTCTAAAAAATTACCGCGGCCATAGTTGCTTAGGTCAATATATGTGGTCCGAGGTGCGAATAGCAGAGGTAAATCATGATGCGTAGATCCAAAGTCCAAGAAAGCCGGGGTCAGTCGGGAAGTCGAAAACAAAACCCAGAAACAAAGCAAAAGGTCGTCGTAAATATACAAGCCACAAGAGAACATTCACGATGCAAGTCAAGCAAGCCTAAACACGAATGTAAATAAAAATACAATCAGTTCAATATGACAGATAAAAAAGTGTTGCCATTACTATTAAGAATTGATTCCTTCATTGATTTATAAATCAACATACCATACATACTATTGATTTACATTATGACTATTGAGGTAAATTATGTATGCAAATAATACATATTTCAATACAGTGAAATTATAACGCTTCTGACAATGACAATATAACTGCATGGTGGGAAAAATAAATATTTCCGCAACACCTCAAAATACCGAAGCAGCCAGACCCTATAAGACAGTTTAAGAAACATGAATGCCGGAATAAAATGATTTACTTTTTAGAATTGAAATCATTTTCCCATGTTGTACAAGGAAATAATAGACATGGAGGAATTTTAAATATTAAAAGTCCTTTTTTAAATAGTAATAAATAGTTTTGTCCATCACAGGCCGGGATTTGCCGAAGCCTTTGTCTGTATAACAAAGCCACTGGCGAAGATCTTCCAAGTAGCCAGTACATTTTTTAATGTCGCAAATCTTTTATTTTCTTTTTGACGTGCGCTGTTTTGTTGGTAAAGTCTACCTGTATGCACTTTGATTCATTCTCCACTTTCTTGTCCAATTGAAAACTTGGTTTATGGCCAGTTGCAGCTTTTCAACAGCTCTTTGATGGCCTTCGCCAACGGCCATAATTGCTGTATCATCAGCAAACGTTGTCATATATCATAGGTGTATAGTAGGTACAATATAGGACCTAGTACACTCCCTTGGGGCACTCCAGCTCTTATCTCGATCAACTCAGAATAAGCATTTTCTTGTTTTATTCTAAACTTTCTGTTAGAGATGTATGATGTTAAAATATCTGCGTACTGTTATGGTAACAAGAGTTTCAATTTATATATTTGACCCTCATGCCAAACTTTATCAAAAGCTTGGGCAAGGTCAAGACGAGCAGACGAGTAAACTTTTTTCGTTTCTAATGCATTTTCTATTATATTGGTACTCCTATGGACTTGATCTATGGTTGAATGTTTTTCTCTGAAGTCAAACTGGTGTTCAGAAATTATGTTTCTTTTATCTATTAAAGGTTTTAATCTTTTAAGCAAAAGTTTCTCAAACAGTTTTGATATAATTGGTAATAGTGAAATAGGTCTGTATGACTTTATATCATGGGGAATTTTACCAGTTTACAAGTTTTTGAACCATACTTAGTTCGGCCACTTTCCATTCCATTCCACATTCCATAGATCAGGGACATATTTTAACAGAAAAGCCGCATTTATCAGAGTCGTAAGTTTAACGAGAGCCTTACGAGGCAGGTTACGTAGAATTTCCCCGGTGATGAGGTCATATCCTGGGCTTTCTGTACTTTGAGATTGTTTAGTATCTCGTTATTTACTTCTCAGGAAGTGACTAATCGTATTTCAGAAGTACTCTCGAAGTGAATTGTTTAAGTTTTCTTCAAGTACCATCCCCTCCTTTGGCGTAAATATGTACTCTAGGTGTTTGGCCAATGTTTTTGCTTTTTCTGCGTTGGACAGTGCCCATCGTCCATTATAGAGTTTAATTGGAGGTATTTGGTTCATTGTTTTTTGCATTTGTTTAGTTGCTTTCCATAATGAATATCCCGATTTGGCAGTGTTTGATAATTGTTGAAGCACCAACATTTCGTCGTTATGTTTTTGAATCTCTCTTTCAAGTTTTTTGTTCATATTATTTAGTAGTCTTATCTTGAGGGCACCTCGTTTTATGCCATCTATTTCTTTGTCTCCTTTTTTCAATTAAGAGCTTTGTAATATGTAAAGGATACATTTTTCCCTTATGTTTTCTTTGGGCAACTGGAGTATTACTCCAAGCTGCTTGTTGTATATTAACCACAAGGAGTTCATCTTCTTTGTCTAGTTGGTTTGTAGTTTTAAGTGGTATTTTTAAGTCTATGTATCTATCTAATACTATCTTAAAACTTTCCCAGTCTGTGTATTTGTTACATAAGGTTGGGTGGTTTGTTTTTATATTTATACTTCTATTTACAGTAAGAAATAAATAGGTGAATGATCTGAGTTCATATCATAACTTTGTTCTATGTGTAAGTTGGAACGTGATACGTTTTTTATACACAAAGAAAGCTATGAGATCTGGAATTTTGCTAGTATCTGTTGGCCAATAAGTTGGCATTCCATCAACATCACCTTTTACTTCTTTAAGGGCTAGTAGAAGTTCTTTCCCTTTCGTTGTTGTGAGATGTGTGTGTATTCTTGGCATTGAATTCACCACCTAAGATGAACCTTGGCCCAAGCTGGCTTAGTAACCTCAAATACTGGTCTTTCTTAATATTATGCCTAGGAGGTGAATATATAGCAGCTATAGTCAGCGGATATAGCTTAGTTGTGAAGTATATGGCCTTGACTTGAATCTCTTGATCTTTACAGGTGATGCTTTCATTGAATTGAAGTATCTCTTTCACTATAATGGCACTGCCACCTTTAGCAGAGTTACTCGGGTGTAATGCATGATAAACTCTGTAGCCCTCAAATTTAATATAAGATTGTTTTGTAAAATGTGTCTCAGATATGAGGCAGAAATCAATATTTTCTGTGTTTAGGACAACTTCCAATTCATGCTGATGTTCGAGAAGTCCTTTGGCATTCCAAGTCATAATTTTAATTGGACTAAGCATGTTTAAATTTTGCTTCTAGTTTTTTAAGTCGGCGGTCAAATCCTGACATGTGCTTAAGAATTTTATTTTCTAAGCTTCTATTTGCAGTAATTTGAGCATACGTATCTTGAGTAGAGGTCGTTGGAATAGGTCATTACCTGATGCAGGTTGGCTTTTCTCGGAAATACCCGTAGAAATTTGTTTGCTAGCAGAGGGTAACTGGTATTGTGATGTAGTCGTTTGCTTCTTAAGGCTTTTTAAATGTTTTGCATTTCTTTAGCGATCATACAACCCCTATAGTTGGCGGGATGTGGTTCGCCACAATGTACACATTTGGGTTTTTGTCAGTTGGCTTTGTGCAATGGACACTTAGATGTTTGCCTGTGCATTTAACACATCTAGGTTCCTTCGAGCAGTATTTTTGGGTATGACCATATGCCTGGCATCTCTTGCATTGGGGAATTAATTTAGAAGTTTTAAAAGGACAAACTTTTATCTTGCACCCAAGAATAGTTTTGATTTCATATATTTTATTTATGTCTTCTTCGTTCTTGAAGGACAATATGAACATATTAGGAGGGACTTTGTCCCTCCATCTGAGTTTATTTACAGCATCCTCTATACTGTAGCCTTTACTCTTCAATTCCTCAATAATTCTTGTAGGTTTACAAGTATATGGGAGTTTTTTTGCAAGTACCCTTATAGGCATCGCTTGCTTGTTTTCATACGAGTGCCAAAGTGATTTATTTTCTTAAAGAACTTCGGTTATTGACTTGAAAGATTTTTCATTTATTGCGATAATGTTAACGCTTTTACCTGACATCATTTTGGTAGTGAAATCGCCAGATGGTAGCTTTTCTTTAAGAAAGTCAAACAATTTTTGATAGTTTGTAATTTCATCGACGATGATTGGTGGCGGAGGCGGAACTTTCCTCTGTTTCTCTATCACAGTAGTTTTAACTGATTTTTTTGGTCTTAATTTTGACTTCGGGAGGAGGATGTGGTCAGTTTCCTTTGTTTTTCTACTCTTTTGTCTAATCCACTGAGTTTCTTTGCCAAGATCTACGTCATCAGTGCAATATTCGCCACACTGAATAGAGGAGTCTTCCAATGGAAGTTGCCACAGGTTTTTGTTGCTTTAAGCTTATGATTTGTTTTTTTTGCTTTTCCATAACTTTGATAATATTTTGTAATTTATTATTTTAGGCCTGTTGTTCATTATACATTCAGTCAAAAAGTATCGGGAATGGATGATTTGTTTATGGTACCAAATTCAAATTTTTGTTTTTTTTTTGTTGTTGTTAGATTGGCGCAACTGTTTTCCATTTTGGCGCGGAGTTTGAGTTGTATCTGTTATTTATATTAAATACAGTGCTGGTTTTAGTAATATCATATATAGTGTGTATTGCGAATTTCATAATGGACAAAAATATCGAACAAAGAGTGAGTTAAATTTGGCATAGCTAATGGAATTTCGTGTTCGGAGTCACTGAAAATGTTACAGAAGGCTTACGGTGAATCGACTTTATCAAAAACTCGTGCTTATGAGTGGTTCAAAGCGTTCAAAAGCGGTCGAGATGTGATGAAAGATTTGCCTCGCTCTGGTAGGCCATCAACGTCTGCAACTGAAGTTAACATCGCAAAAGTGAAGGAAATAGTGACTGAAAATCCTCATTCAACTCTGAGAGAGATAGCCGCCGAACTTTCTGTATCTCACGAGTCGATTCGTACCATTTTAACTAATCATTTGGGTATGGAACATGTTGCCGCTCGGCTAGTCCCAAAAGATCTGAATTTTCTCCAAAAACTCAATCGCATGAAAGTCGCTGAGGACATGGTAGAACGAGTCAATTCCGACCCAACATTCATGAAACGCATTGTTACTGGTGACGTGACGTAGGTTTACGAGTTTGACATGCAAACTAGTCAACAAGCTTCGGAGTAGCGCCTTCCAACTGAACCGAAACCGAAAAAACCACGCCAAAGTCGATCAAAAGTCAAAGTCATGTTGACTGTTTTCTTTGACTATCGCGGTGTTGTGCACTCTGAATTCTTACCGGAAGCTCGAACGGTAAATAAAGAATATTATTTGAGCGTTATGCGGCGTTTAAGAGAGCAAATTCGACGAAAAGGGCCAGATTTGTGGAAAGAAAATTCTTGGATTATGCACCACGATAATGCGCCTTCGCACAAGGCCATCATTGTGAACGTATTTTTGACCAAACATTCAACAAATACCATCCAGCAACCACCATATTCACCAGATATGGCTCCAGCTGACTTCTTTCTTTTTCCTAAACTCAAATTACCACTTCGTGGTACCCGTTTTCAATCGGTAGAAGACATAAAGGAGAATTCGCGGCAAGAACTGAACTCAATTAAGAAAGCAGCGTTTAAAAAATGTTTTGATGAATGGATTATTCGTTAGCGTAAGTGTATCGTTTCTGAAGGAGCATACTTTGAAGGTGATAAAATAAATTTGGATGAATAACAAACATTTTGTATATTATTGATCTTTTCCCAGTACTTTCTTGACAGAGTAGTATGCTTTGTACAACATGTGTTCCGTTTCGTGTTAAAGTTAACGTAAGGTTGGACTTACTCAGCAATAATTATTATGTGTGTCATTGTGGCGTGTCCGGCTCGGCCGGCACGCGTACAATTTGCTGCGTATGCACTTGCACTTTAAACTAGAGCACTTTCACAACGCGACTGTTCTCAACGAAAATTGACAACTAACTCACTTAATTATGTTTATGTAGAAGTCTAGGTTAATATAGAATTACTTATTAGTCTCTAGAATAGATTCTAATACTATATCTACACTAATCTACTATACTTGGTACTTTATTAAATAATAAAAAAAGAAGTTTAAAATATTATTAGCCTTTTAAAATTTTACATGCTTCTAGTTGGTTTAATTATATCAAAAAAATATGTTTGATATACAGCAAAAGTCCTGGAACTATGAGCAGATGTGTTTTCTGGGTCTATGTTTTGTAGGGGAAATTTCTCTGTGCCGTAGAAATTCCTCTCTTCTGTGATTAGGACAAGCTTTCCAGGTCCATGAGTTAGCGTTTTTTTAGCCTTGTTCTGCTTTGTGGTTTTGATAATTGAACTGCCAGTGGGTTGGCATGATTTGCCAATCTGTTTTTTAAGTCCCGCATTAGGTTCGGATTTCTTCATTTACTGTGTTCATGTTTAGGTATTGGTGAACCTCAGAGGTTTGAATGAACCATGGTGTGTTGAGCATATAGTTTTGGGCTCTTTGAATGATGTTGACACTGGAATTGCATGCTGAGCCCCACAATTGAATTCCATATGTCCATATCGGCTTGATGGTTGTCTTGTAAATCAGCAGCTTGTTATCTATGGACAGCTTGGACTTGAGGCCAAGCAGCCAGTGTAGGTTCATGAATCGAACGTTCATCTGATCTCTTTTAGCTTGTATGTGGTTTAGCCAAGTCATTCTGCGGTCTAAGTGTATACCAAGCTATTTAACTGATTCACATTTGAAAGTGGGTGATCGCCTAGTTTGACCGGTGGACAGTCACCTTGTCTTAGGGTGAATGTGATGTGGACAGACTTTTGGGCACTTGCCTTCATTCTCCATTGTTTGAGCCATACATCTATGTTATTTAGACCTTCTTGAATAGCTTTAGAATCTTCTATGGGGTTGCAACTGTCAACTTGCTGTGAAGATTGTGTAGAGTACAGGTCCAAGAACAGATCCTTCAGGAACTCCGGCTTGAATATCATGAAAAGCCGATGTACAATCGTCTTCTTTGACTTAGAATATTCTGTCACTAAGGTATGATTTCAGAACTCTGAAATAGGTGTGTGGTAATAGTGCTTTGATTTTGCTTAGCAAGCCCTCGTGCCAAACTCTGTCGAAAGCTTGTTGTATGTCCAGGAAAGCGGCTGAGCAGTACTGTTTGCGTTCCAGAGCATCTCGGATAGTGTAGCATACCCGGTGGACTTGTTCGGTGGTTGCATGGCCTTGTCGAAACCCAAATTGGTGGTCTGGTATTACAGAGTTGAGGACTAAGTCTTGTTTAAGGCGATCTAAAAGTAATCTTACAAATAGTTTTATTATACAGCAAAATAAAAAATACATATTCACTCCTGGTCAATCTGTTACACACCGATCGTTCCGTTCCTGTCACAGATCGCGTCCATAATATTAAATCTTCTTCCATCTCTAGGTACGACTGACTCCAATCAAGAGGAAGAGGAGCTAAAGCCGCCACCGATACCGCAGAAGGAGAAGAAGCACACGCACCGGAGCATGGAGTTGGACGGCGAGCTGAACAACAACGCGGAGCTGCCGCTGCCGCCGCGCTACAACTACGACACGGTGGCGGTGCTGGCGCCGCGCGGCTCCTTCCTGTACAACTCCATGGCGGCGCGGCGCTGCACCGCGCCCGCCGACGGCAAGGCGCCCACGCCGCCGCCCAAGAAGCGCAACGCGCAGTGACGCGCCGCGCCGCTACGTGTCGCGTGCCAGTCTTGCCCGCTGCTTTATACGCAAGTGGAAAAGACTGTGTCATAAAACGCTTCAGTACATTAGAGTAACACGACGTGATATCTGGATTGCACATTACTAAACATATGTATGATGTAGACTTCCACAGTATTTATGCGCGCTCGCCTTGAGTTATTATTTTTCTAAATATTTCCGTGCTCCAAAAATCACATTGAAGTGCTTGTACGGACTGACTATGCCCGCCACTACTGTAAAGGTAAACCTATAACATCTTAATTATGTTTGCTAGTAATAATCATTGATGATGATACACATGATGATGACAAACAGTAACAGCCGGGTGATCTATTTGTGTACATAATAGTTTAAGATATTATTTATTTAATTCAACTGAGAAAGTCTTTCTTATTCATAATTAATATAATGTTTGAAATGGCTGAAAACATTGTGTTAATTAAGATTTTAGATGTATTCAATTAGTTGCTTACAATTATTAAGTGTGTTTATTATTAATCAATTATGTTATTATTATTGTAATAAATCTAGCATTTTGAAATGATACAAAGTAGATTGTAAAATATATCATACCGCATCAATTTCGTTATTCACGTTGTTTCGCATTTAGTTATACGTTGATCATGATTTAATTTAATTTAGTGAAACAAATGTATACAATACATAACGCCTAACTCACGACATAAATTGTCGTATGAACAGCCTCCGACCGAGTTAATATGGACCTTCACCAGGGAATGCATCCTGACGTCGTGGATGTACGGACGGGAAGGGAAAATATCGTCCTCGACTATGTTTAGCACGTCCTGCCCCGCGCGTGCCCGTCGTGTACCGCACGTCTCCAGTCGCGTACCGCACGTGTCCAGTCGCGTTCCGCACGTATCCAGTCGCGTTCCGCACGTACCCCGTCGCGTTCCGCAAGTGTCCAGTCGCGTACCGCACGTGTCCAGTTGCGTTCCGCACAAACCCCATTGCGTTCCGCACGTTCCCCGTCGCGTTCCGCACGTGTCCAGTTGCGTACCGCACGTGTCCAGTCGCGTTCCGCACGTATCCAGTCGCGTTCCGCACGTACCCCGTCGCGTTCCGCAAGTGTCCAGTCGCGTACCGCACGTGCCCCGTCGCGTTCCGCACGTGTCCAGTTGCGTTCTGCACGAACACCGTCGCGTTCCGTACGCGCCCCATTGCGTTCCGCACGAACCCCGTCGCGTTTCGCACGTGCCCCGTCGCGACCGTGATTCCACTGCATTCGCTCCGTCCGCTCCTTTCCTTCACGACGATCGTGGTTTCTTCGTAATCTAAAGCAAATGAAAAATCCATCCATTCCCCGTCCCGTACACGTCACATATGCAGCGACCTCCAATCTAACTGGGGGAAAGTTTCCGCCTGCGAATTTGGCGGAACAGTGCGATTACTGTATGAACGCGTATTGTAAGATGGCTATATTTCTCGGGTATCCGTAAACACGCGACGGAACATTTTTTAGAATTAGAAGATAAACTATAACACAAATTAATGCTTTTGGTTATTGGATATTTTAACCGATACGCCGATAATTGTGTATTTACCAGCATCATACTTAATTGTAATGGCAAATAATTCGTTTCTTTTTCTATGGAGAAAATTTAAAGCTGTTGTGAATTGCTTTCCTTTTCTAGAGCATATAGTTAGGATACGTATATATATTCAAGACTTAGTATCTTATCTGTAAATCAAAAAAATATGGTTATTGAAAACCCCATAAACTCTTCAAAATATCCCCTAAAGCGAAGACCTTTCCGTCAGTCTGTTACGTGAGGAAACTGTTCTACGTATTCATTGTCTATGATCTAATTATTGATTGTCTGTAGTTTGTTATGGTTTCGCATAATATTGCTACATTTGTATTTCAACATATAAAAAAGTGCTATAAAATGCTATGTTAGTTTACTTACCGCTTATTTATAAAAAATAAAAGCTTGCATATAAGCTTTTCAAATGTATTGGTTGTTTTGTTCGGTGTAATGAAAAAAACAAGGACAAAATATATATGAAACGGATTGGTGTACGTTTTGATATTTTCATACGTAAGGCTGGTAAATCTTTACTATTACCCACCTCTTTAGTACTTTATCAATGTTACCATGATAAAGAAATTGCTCATTTTTTTAAATATAAGATTCCTTTGAGTATATTATATACTATAGATACATAATGAATGATGATTATTAGCTTTAAACCACTTCCATTTGATATTGCATGTATACATATATATTATTATAATGTTCAAATTGACGATTTATAAGAATGACTCAAATGAGGCAGTCTTGTGAAATTATACAGCGTGTTCGTGTGATAATCCTTAATACTCAAACCACTGATGGATAAGTTAATGAGCAAGACACTTCCAAAATGTAATAAAAAAAACTTGAGAGGTGTCAAGGGACACCCGGATGGAACGAAGTTATTTCTTATTATTTATTATGTACAAAAAACCTGTATACACTCAACAAAAATAATCGTCGCGACACCACACTGTTTAATGCAAAATAGAAATGAAAATATCTGGCTTGCTTTCTATAAGAGAGAGAGAGAGACAGAGAAACATGCGCACGCCGCACAGCTGCAAAAAGTGTCGTGACAACTTTTCGTAAGATTTTTTTCCGTCTAGCCCCCTGATAAGGAACTTCGTTCCAATTATATTTCAGTTTCTATTATTTTCGAAAAGATATCGCGTAGGGTAGCATTGCTCTAGGGAAGCCACATGCCGCCCACTACTTACCCCACACGCCCACGCCCTCTACGTACAGACTCCAGCACACCCAGCTACCCCAATCTGTCAAATTTCTTTTATAGATTTTCAACTTTATCACAAAAGGATAAGGTTCACTTTCAATTGCGGCAATTTGACAGCTTGGGGTAGCTTGATATGCTGGCGTCTGTACATTAAACTTGTAAACAACAAACTGAAAAGCAATTGTCAAAAAGTCTTTACCATAAATAGAATATTTTCTGCTTTCGAAATTGATAATGTTATAATGTTTGACATCGGTGGCAGAGTCTATTAGTCACTAGTTCTAAGACCTAATATGTAGTAAATCCCTGCATATTGTAATTACTAGACCCAGTGTTAATATTAATCATACATGCAAGAAACAAATCATTATTTAATGCATATTTCCATTACAAATATAGGTTTTCTAAATCTTAAAAATTATACGTTATCGCGACGTAAGGCGTGCTTGAAATGTAATTCCGAGAATAGCAATTTAGACCGCTGACATGGCTCGAACCTACAATAATGGCCTGAATATTTTTGGCCAATGAAGCTTCTGATAATTCTGTTAGTTTGTCAAAATGTATCAATCTCCTTCCAATACAATCTACAGGATCCCATCGGTCTTCTAAATTTATTTTCTAAATTAGTAGATATTGTAGTTTTAATAACGTTAACATGAATTTCCAAAATATATTTTTGTGATATACTTACCTACTAAATTCGCTTGATGCCATTTGATCCAAAGTTTTTTAGTGTTATTAAAGAATGTTGATATTGTTACCAAAACAAATAGGTTATAGAAAATTATGTTTATTAATAAGCATTTTCTACAATGGGTTATGTGTGTTCAAAAACAATCAATGATATCATCTGTTGTATAATGATATTATTATAAAACCGAACTTATGGTAACTAGTATAAAGTACACTTTTCAATACTTAGGCCTCTTTACGCACTATGCGGCTAGCCGCAATGCGGCCAGCCGTGCGACTGACCGTACTCAGATATTTGTACGAGAAAGTAGGTTTTTATTCGCACTGTGATGCGGCAGCCGATGAGCAATATTGATTGCTGACGGCTGACCGCATTCCGGCTAACGGCATAGTGCGTAGAAGGCCTTACAATGCGAGTAATTTAGTTAACCTGGGTTGGTGTTTACATTCAACGTGGAGACAGAAGGTGATTCTTAAATCCAGTTGGTTAATCGATTAACTAATCGATTACATAAATTTGACTTGAAGCTCAGCTTTGAATATGTTCGTATATGGCGGATGTTATACCTGACTGGGCTATATTCTTGAATTGCATTTATATATTGCGTTAATTATAAATAAATTCCACTACATTATTACATATTACCATCTTAATTCAACGATAGTAATATGGTCGTAGTACTGATATTTAAATTGGATTTATTAATACTTATCTACTTAAGATATACTCTTTGTAATGTAAAAATCCAAATTACTCAACTCATATTAGCTTTAGAAATCCAAGAATGGGATATGATTTGATTAATTCTTAAACAGTATTTTATTTTTACGTATGTAAATTATTAATAATTGAAATTCTTAGAATGTTATACAAAATTCTTTTGTAAATTTAGTGCGTTGATGCGTTTTAAGATAATAAGACATTATTTTAATTGGAGCATGATATGGACGTGTTCTATTAGTAAAGACAATGCTAGCCCGCTATAATCTTATAGTCTGGGAATATCAGAGAAAATAACAAGTGCCTTCGGGTTGAGGACACGTCAAAATTGTCTCGAGGTGTCTTGAGACATTAGACAGAAGTGAAGCTTCTTACATGAAGAATCAAAAAATATGTTTTTGTTTTATTATTATTAATTAACTAAACGTACAACGGGAACCGAACAAACCTGATATTTATTTATTTTTAAGCTACGAATGATATACACCGAGAGATCAATTTACGTGTTCCCTTTCTATAATAGTTATGAAGGATGTAGGTACCAACTTTCTAAACACGTAATAATTTAAACATTCAATGTTGAATGTGGAAAATATGTTACCATATCATATTGATAACACCTCTCAATGTAACTCTTAATAAAACAACCACTCTTAACGGTAACCTATAACCGTTGCCCTGTGTGTTATTATTTTGTTATCATGCAGATTAGAGGTTTCGGTTCGATAAAGTATTTAACTTGTAACCTATATATAAACAAAGATGTGTATATGTTTATACTTCCGTTCCACACAAAATACAGAAAACACATACTTTATAATTTACAATAAATTAATTATAAATATACAAAAAAGGAAATTATCCTTATAGTGTACCATTTTGCGGCCATATCTATAACCAAGTTTATAATAATAAAGAATTGTATATAATTTTTACCTTGTATATTTTTAGAGATATTTTCCGATATACTCTAATCAGTAAAGAGTATACTCTAATTATAAAATAATAATAGTTTTTGTATATAATATTGTTGGGTACAGTTGGCTACATTAATTACTATGTAGGTATGAAATGTCCCAAGATTATATAGGCGGGAACGTATACAAAATAATAAATTCTGTAGAACCTAAATGCCGTACAGGAAGTGCCACAGAAAATTAAATAATATTTTAATTAAGCTGAGTACTGATATGTTTTGACAACGGAAATATAATGCGGAAGCAGTTTTAGCTAAGTCGTTAGATTCTGTAAGATTTTTTGAGGTTCGGGCCTAATTAAAATATTAAATACTTTAGAGCCAGGGCAATAAGTTTGATTTTAGGTTGCTGGTGATTTTGCCGAATGATTCGTTAAATAATTGGTCAATAAATTTATCCTTAGATTCAAATGGACCCTGTGCACAGCATTATGTATATGGTATGAATTTCAGTAGGTTGGTTAGTTTCTTACGGATTTAATCTTTAAGGTACGGGGCGTTTGGACTTAGGCCGAAGATTATTCATCACAATATATTGTGTCTATATTAAAACCAACCAACCTAAAGGAAACCAATCAACCTACTGAAATTCATACCCAAACATGGGATAAATGCTATGCACAAGGTCCATTTGAATCCAAGAATAGTTTTATTATTCAATTATTATTTTGGCGAATGATTCGTTAAATAATTGGAGAATAAATCTATTCTTGGATTCAAATGGACCTTGTGCATAGCATTTATCCCATGTTTGGGTATGAATTTCAGTAGGACCAACCTACTGAAATTCATCATGGTTTCCTACGGATTTAATCTTTATGGTACGGGGGTCCGAACTAAGGCCGAAGATTATTTATCACAATTTATTGGGTCTATATTAAAACCATGGCGTTATAACGTCATGATTTTAATGTAGATAAAAATTATGCTGTTATTTATCACCAGCGTCGCTTAGTTAAGAGTTTTATCCGCATATTAACTTTTGTAGTTGACTGTACATCGTTTTATTGTTATTTTATTGTAATTAAAATCAGGATCAAACTATTTTAAGTGAATATGTCTCTATATATTTTGGTTATCACGTATAGCTTTGATAAGATGACTATCTTTGACTTTCGTGAATGCGAGACGAAATATTTCTTAGATTAATAATAAAATTCCTTAGAATAAACACCTTAATATAAGAATAATTCAGCAAATTATGTAATGTATACAATTAAACTTATTTATATGTCAGTATATCTGTCTCCCTCTATTATAGCTGGTATGAAAAGGACGGCATAATTAAACATGTCCTCTACTAAAATAGCTTGTCCGGGGCGCATATTGATAGACAGGTGCTAACGTGACGCTTATTCCTTCAGTAGAGTAGAATGGAATACATTCTATTGCTACAAATAGAAATATAGTAACAAGAGTTTACTCAGAGTTACGCGGCAAAACTAAATTAACCGACTATAAGATTATCATCATCATATCAGCTGAAAGACGCCCACTGCTGGACATAGGCCGCCCCCTAACCCTACCACAATTGTCTGTTTTGTTCTACCCGCATCTAGTGGCTTCCAGCGACGCTCACAAGATCATCGGTCTATCTTGTAGAAGGCCTGCCCACGCTGCGTATTCTGGTCCGTGTTGCCTACTCGAGAACCTTACTGCCCCAGCGGCCGTCGGATCTACGAGCTATGTGCCATGTCCATTGCCGTTTCAGCCTGGCAATTTTTCGAGTCGACTATGGCATATCCCTCCATTCTTTGGGGAGGCTTGTCCGGAAGTGGATGTTCTTTGGCTGACATGATGATAATGATGTCGGGTACTTTGGTTCGCCCGCGGATCTCAACATTTTTTATTCGATCTCACAGGGAAAGCCCGATTGGGTTAACCATGAGCCGTTTTTGACCCAGACCCGTCTTACTATGAGTCCTTGCCTCTTCATAAGAAGTACTTTGGAATGAAGTGCAATGATATTAAAATGGGTTTCGTTATATTGCTTAGCGTAGGGACCATTGTGACTTCAAATTGAACAGATTGCTGTTAATCTGGTATATATTGCATAGTTACCTTTCTTAGAACAAAGTTATCACTAGTTGGGAGGATTTCCAAGGCACTAGTTAAATATGTTGTTCGGAAAATGTCTTCCGTGAATTGTAAAAAATATTATAATAACAAAAATGTTTGTCTCGCGGCCATAAACCACCAAATATATGAATTGTTGTTTTTTGTATATTATACTAAATATTATTTATATTTAAGTAATATTATACTTTGATGTTATTGTGTAATGTCGCAATAATTAGATATTATTACCAGTAAATAAATAGTTATTTTACAGATTTGTGTGTTTCATTACATTACTATTAAGTAAGTTATCCAGGTGCCGTAGTAAAACACCGGGGTGTCCCTGTAATTTTATTGCTGCGTAACCTACCCTACAGCAGAGGAAAGATGTACAGACGCCAGCACATCAAGCTACCCCTATCTGTCAAATTTCCCCTATTGAAAGTGAACTTTATATTTTTGTGATAAAGTCCAAAATCTAAAAAAAAACTTGTGTGTACTTATGTACACGCGTTAGAAGTTATACTTCTTAATATACAACTTGAACATAGTTATCAATTTTCATACCACCTAGAACTAACTTCATGCTGTTATTTTTACGATGCGCTCTGCGTCTGTACTCTAGAAAACCGCGGCCTATCTACTACACATTAGATTCGCTACGATTATATTCTCCACTTCCATTTGTACGGACGTAGTTCCGACGGGTGACTACTCCCGACTGCACCTCAGTGTGTCGATTTCACGTTCCCGCCCAGCGCATCACTTCAGCGCCATTTTGTGTAGTCAGATGGCGCCACCTTTACCGGAATATCGATAAACCAACCGTATTGATGACCATTGTGCCGATTTAATTGTATTTGTATTTATGTTTGAAATACGTAACCCATTTTCTTATAACACTTTGAAAACCTGCTGCCATTATTCAATGCCGTTTGAATTGCTCAATGCCATTGCCATCAATGAATTGCTGTTGATAAACTGGAATGCTACACAAAGATATAAATGAAAATAGCCACGTAATGAATGCTTTTAAATATATTATTATTTATCTAAGAAGTGCTGGAAATGGTAAATGTAAGATATATTCTAAACACAGGTAGTAGAAGAGGAAATATTGTGGGACAAATTAATAAACAACACTTATTTAGATACTTATAATATAATATACTGGGACATTATTTACACATAGACATCTGATCCCAAACTAAGCGGAGCTTGTACTATGGAAACCAGGTAACTGGTATACTACATATACCACTTTTCTTTAGTAAATACATACTTAGATAGATAAATTACACCCAGACTTAGGACAAACGGACATGTTCATGCACACAAATATATTATTATGTCCTGGGTAAGAATCGAACCTCTGGCGTGAAAAGCAAGCATTTACCAACCACGCCAACACGCCCGTCAAACTTGTTTCGTTATAGAGTTGTGTTTTATAAGTATCATTAAAAAGAGTAGATAGTAGATATTATTGCTCCCCCATTTCTACCTCTAGAGGGGTAGACCGGAGATCTGTTCGGAATACTGCTAGAATATTCAGCAAATAAAACAAGGTAATTAATTAATTAATGTTATCCAATTAATTCATGACTGTCAACTGATAATGCTTTATGTTTTACGTGAATACTAATTTGTTTGACTAGTTTCTAATCCACCATACCTACACAAGATGTGACTTAGTGGACGTCACTTAGAACGCTGCTGCCGATTCTCTATACAGGCTGTCCGAGGAGTTGACGTTCAAACGCAACATCAAGCGCAACAGCTATGAGTGCCAATTCACGGTTTGTAAAATTTGACGTTACGAAACACATGTGTAGACCACTAGCCAATTTTTACAAATTATTCGTGGACCAAGCGACGTCCACTCGTTGACCACTCGGCGCCGCGGCGTTCACTCGTTGACCGCGCGGGGTCCACTGGTTGACCGCGCGACGTTTATTGGTGATAACGCGGCGTCCACCCGTGGACCACCTGTCGACAACGAGTGGACGCCGTGCGACGAAGTGGTGCCAGGTGGCTCTAATGAGCTGTGACCTTAAATCCTTTTTAATTAATGTTATAATGGTGTTCCTGGCACAATACAAAACTTTCTAAACTCAAGATTTTCGTATTTGGAACGGGTGTATAACAGTTAAATAATACTCTTTAACCGTAACTTAGTACAGATAACATTATTTTGATGAGATTAACCGTACCACTATCACAGATTCCTAAAACAAATTAACCAAACATCATATTTATAGCGGTCAGATAAAAATTATCTCTAGAGGTAGGTAATGGATTACTAAAAGTAGGTCTGTGGGTATGTTGATATGAGTCTGTAGTTATATATTTAGAATAGCAATGGAGTTCATCAAATCTAAGAACGAACGCGGTACATACAACTATATTCTTAATGCTGAGTCCAAGTGACAAACATGCAGACCGCTTGATGGTTAGCGGTTACTGTAGCCTATGGACACTCCTTGATTAACTCTGGCAACGTAATTCACACACACCAACAATAAATTAAGTTGACAGGTAGGTAAATGTAAATATTTGGTTCCTCCCAGGGTACGTGTCACGACCATACCACGTTCCAGGGGCCCTTTCCATCAGGCGCCAAGAGAAGTCTCCGGCAGGTTAGGTTTAGTCGGTGCGAGTCCGACATACCCACCCGCATACCCACCCCTACCTTAGCAAAAAAAAGGTAAATATTTAAAATGCCAATGGGCCATTAATGAGGCATAAGACATCAAATACTCAACCAGAACATACATAGGTACTAGCCTATGCCTCACAAAAAAACGAACATTCCAAATATGAAATAAAGAAATCCAAATTCCTATAACACGTCCACATAGCACTTATTACAGTAAAAAATACTTAGGTACTTACATTGAATTTGAATGCGTGAAAATCTACAATAAATTTCCGATATCTATAAAAACGGCTTATACCATGTCAAGTTTTAAAAATTATTAATTTTACACTTTATATACTTATAAATGTTAATAAATATTTGACAAAAAAATGCAAATATATAGATATAAATTATATGTGTGTAAATATAAATCTGATTTAATATTTTTGTAATCTATGTGCATCCGTGTTGGACCGACGATGTTGATGTTTTGAATCGTAATAAAATCATCTCATTTTATTTGGGCAACAGGCAGAACATGGATGCACTGAATACTGAATCTTATGTTTAATATAGTCTGTGATATACCTAAATAAGAAATTATTTAAATGAAAAGGTACATTTCTATTCATATTTTATGTATCTACCTCTAAATAGTGAACGATTTGAATGTTATAAAATATTTGAATAAATCTATAGAAGGAAGTACGAAAACCAAAATAATTAGTGATATCATCATCTTTTCTTAAAATAGACGTCGGTTTAATATAGAAACTTACCGACGCTAATCTATAAATAATTAAATTACCTGAATATGGTGTAGGTGTGTTATCTAATGAATATTTAATAGCTATAACCTTAGTTGCCCTTTAATATTTCAATTTAAGAATCTATATGATTAGAGATCGCACTTGTTCGAAATTCGACCATTACCTAAGGTTCTATTGTCAAAGACATAATATTAATCTGTTCTCAGTTTTGACACTCAGTTTGTCATCTCTCCTCGCTTTGTCAGTGTGTCAAAAGCATGGTAGTCTGTGTAGGTAATGTTTTTTTATTAAATTTTTTTTTTCTAATGCGAATGATAAGAAAGTATTAGTTTCAGAACTCCTTCTCCATATGAACTTTAACTGTTCGAAATTTCATACTCCTCCGTCAGCGCAATTTTCGTAAAAAAGGGGTTCAAAGTTTTTGCTTCACTTTTTAATAATACGCCATCTATAGTTATATACAAGCATATATCTTATGACTGACTACAAACGTAAGCACAAGTGCACTTTTATTATTCCGACGGGAGTGCGAGCCGACCGATCGGAAAGAGTGTCAGGTACAAGAGTAGTATTTATAATATTAATTTCCTGGGACATATTCACACACGGCCATCTGATCCCAAACTAAGCATAGCTAATACGGAAACCAGATAACTGTTATATTACAATACTTACTACTTTTCTTCTGTAAATACATACTTATATAGATAATTACACCCAGACTCAGGACAAACAGATTCCCGTCATTGTTGGTAAGTATTAAAAATTTGGCATGATGACATGAAATCTAAGGTACTAATTAAGTACTTTAATATTTACCGAAAACAATTGTCACTACACGTTCACGTGCAGTATTCGTGATGATCACATAAAAATAGAATACGCATAACGAGCGATGGTTGCCTATTATGTTTTAACCACACAAAAAAATCCTTAACCCACATTGATAAACTTGTGTTTTTGTTAACATTCGGTAAACAAAAATGCGAAGTTTTCCACAATAATACGGACGCTGGTTAGTATATAATCCTTCTAAGCAATTAATTTACTTCAAAATGTAAATTTTGAAAAGATAATTGAATTGAATTGAGGTCGAATGTTCCTGCGTGTATAGGCTTTAGCTGAAGAGACCTCACCCGTGACCCTGGATACCGCTGGGTAAAGGATAGAGCATAGTAGAGGCATGCTAGGTTGTATTGTGATACTGAGTCACTTGATACATTGACATAAAACAGCATCATTAAAACTCAGCGCCAGTGGATAGTTTGTCAGAAAAAGTTAAGGTACTGATACTAATAAATGGTTCAAGCTTTATTGTTGAAAGATCTCGAACTAAATATGGACATAGTTACTGTAATTGAAATATATTATTCAATTCGTTGGGTTGTATTTTGGATTTGTATTTATGTTTATTTAACTACATGGATTTTATAAATAACTAACTGTGCCCCGCGGTGTTTATAAATTATCACAGCTCCTCCCCATTACCATTACCCATATAGACAGAACCATTGACAATATGTAGTTAAAATATTAGACTTAAACTAGATAATTAAACTTAAACATAATCTCTTGACAATAACTTGATACGAGCTGAGCTAGCTAAATGTCATTGCTATTATAAAATAAATTTTATAAATGTTTTCATACAATCTCGGGTACAATCTTGGGTAGCTTGATGTGCTGGCGTCGCCGCGTCGGTACGTAAGCCACACTTCGCGCCTTATAATAAGTATGTCAATATTATAATTTTCTTTGTAAGCGAATGTAAATTTCCTAATCGTGTTTGCTTTCAAACGGAAAATCTTGATGAGCTATCTATTGTGTATGCTATGTCTGGCAGCAGCGTGTTGACTCAGCATGCGTGAACATGCCGCAACGGCGCGGCGGAGTCTTAACGCAAGCTAACCCTGCGCCCACCCACTTATGGGACGGCGCGCGGCGGCGCCGACGGGATGGGCTAGTTTAAAACATAAGAGATAGGTCAGGGATACAGGCCCAGAGGCTTAACACGCTGTCCACAGCGCGGGGTTATTAAACCACCCTATTTTGAACTCCCGGCTTCTACTATTTTTATTTTTCTTGAAGTGCCTAATATCATTTTATTACAGACATAACCATTCGGACAATATGTAGTAAAATATAGCTTAAACTATAAATTTCGATAATTAAACCTAAACTTAATACAATCCAGCTAAATATGATTACTAATATAAAAAAATATATAAATGTTTCAAGAATCCGTACCTAAATATCTACATATATGTAACTAGAAATAATTATGTATACTTCACTATATTACTACAAACATGTTCTGACTATTTACAAGCGCTATTTTAAAGTTTACGCGAATAAAACCTTTCTATTTTTATTTTCTATTTTTTTAATGAACTCAGGACTTCACTTCCTACGGTTGAACACGCTACCGCGAGACCAATCATACACAATAAACGCGAGCTCATTAAGATTTTCCGTTTGAAAACACACGCGATTACATTTACATATTTGCCTTAATTTAATTGTTATCACCTCTAATTCTAATTCATATTTGAGTAGGCCACGTGGTTGACGCATGTTGATACTGTGCCGGCCGTGCGTCTGTGTCTGCCGGTCCGCCCGTACGTCACGAGTCACAAGTAACAGCGCTGTACCTTGCAAACGGAATGAGTCACTGATAAGGTTACGCTCTGATATTCTGCCCTTTATTTTCTCACACGTTAATTCACGTCTATTTACTCCACCAATTAATAATTAATAATTATAATTATTATTATCTCACATGTTTATTGCCAATATTATTTACAAGATAATACAAATACAACTCATACAATATATGGACTACATCGATTTTTGGAGAAATTTCCGCACAATCCTGGCATTCGCCAGCAAATTGTTATTATTATATTTATTATTAATTTATTGAAAATCACTACCCGTCGTTGGGGGCGTAGAAGTCGATCTGGGGATATAATTACCAGAAAACGGACAGCAGCGTCTGTTATTATATTTTTATATATTAAGCTTAATAATTGCATTATAACTCAATTAAAACACTTCATTGTTAACTTAAGTATATAATACATGGCTTTTAGGTAGAATACAGTTCACAAATAAGTTAAAACCATTCTTGGTAACACTTGTATTGAGCAAATGAAAATTGATTTGAGTTGAACAATTCGATTTAGATATACTCAATACATAGAACCCAATACAGGTCATTACGTAAATTTTAGTCAAGAGTTACATAATCACCGAGGCACCAAAAAACTGTTTCAAAGGAATTGCTTTAAAACGTGCATTAAAGTGTTTAATAAAGTTCCAAAGGGAGTTCGACAGCTTCCACTAAAACAATGGCTTTTAAGTAATGAAAAATGTTTATTGTGTCTCAAATGTATTATTATAATAGTATAATTAATTTTAGCTGTAAATGATTTGATAAAATTACGTATGTCATTGTAGACAATATTATGTGAAACTGTAATTGTGAAGACTATAAAATCTTGGCTGTACCATATTTTGAGCGAAATAGTAATCACTATTACTAACTAAATTATCACAATTTTTATTAAGATAATGTTACAAGCACTATATTTACCACATACTAAGTTACCTGTACCTAGCTATTGGGTAATTAATAGTATTTAGATTAGAAAACTTAATTGTGATGTGGTTAGGTTATATTTATGAACGTGGATAATGTGTTATCATTCCATTATCTTTCCTATATAAATATTCGATAATAGTTAAAAAAAACCACGTAGCATACCTACAAATAAATATAGTGGAATTGATACGACTCTTCAATTGCATTTGGTTATTAGCGGTTATTAAGAATATAGTAATGATATTTCTCATTAATGCGATTATGGCCTATTGCCGGTCCGTAACTAATCATCTTAGGACGCGGTCAGTCCTTAAATGAGTGACCGCTAAAGTGGTTTAATTTCTAAGTATCTCTGATATTCGGAGGGCGCGTTAAGCCACGTCAGAGGCCAACTAAGCGACTTCAATGATTATTACTCTAACAACTGTCATACGATAAGTAACTTAACATGATTTTGTGAAGTAATTATCACGATTAAGTATAAATTCTACATAAATAACTATCAGGTTCAAAAACCCATTACCACTAGAAAAAGATCTGTACCCTTTAAATGAATCAATATATTGTTATGGACTACAACCGCAATAAAATTTAATGACAGATAAAAAACACATTAAACGCATCATTAGAAAAGAGAATATCCACGCGTAGCACACGCGTGAGCGGCAAGATAAATCATCATCATCATTTCACCCGAATGACGCCCACCGATGGACAAAAGCCTCGCCAAAATATTTCCACAATGGAGTTGTCTCCATCATTTGGAGGGATATGCTGTAATCGCCACACTTGGCAAACAGGTTGGCGATCGCAGTATGATGATGATAGTACACAGAGAGACGCCGCTGGCCGTTGTCTCGGAGATATTCTTTCGAGACGACTTCTACGCCCTCCACGGGATGAGATGTTTTTTGCCGCCAGCCAACCAGCTACACGTATTATGAGGTTGTTACTAGACCCCCTTGTTACTAGAGTATTTCTAAAGAACATTAGTCTAGCTAAGGCAGAACTTACACTGTCCGTAATGTCTGTGTTGTCAAAAAATGAGTAAGGGCTCTTGATAATTAAAGACTTTTAATTCGTTTGTTACTAGCGTATTTAAGGGAACTACTGAGTAGCTACTGAATCTAAATAGATTCAGTAGCTACTCTAAATAAAGTCGAACTCATACTGTCCTTAGTGTCAGCGTTTCGTACATTAGAGGAAGCCCGAGTAAAAAATGGATAAAAGCTCTTGATAAAGCTTTGTTCCTAAGGTATTTATAAGTTATTAGCTGTGTCAGAAAAATCTCAAAATCACTTTTATACCCGACTCGGGACTTGAATCAGGACCTCATTGTTTGTGCTTGAACATGCTACCATCCATCCAAAATTTAAGTACTTGGTACTTGTCTGTGTAGCATTTTCCATTTATTTCGTTGTAGAGCTCTTTTACTTCTTGATAATTGTCCACTTGTAATGTTTCTTTAAGTTGATCAGTAAAATTTCTTCTCTTCTCTTCTAGACCAATAATTAATTAGTACACTATTAATTATGGTCTATAATGTACTACGATTGGAAGCTGTTTTACATGTTTTATGAATCGATTATTCGTATAGGAATGGTAATAGTATGGCAAAACATTAGCCACGTTCATAAAAATAACCTAACCACATCACAATTAATTTTTCTAATCTAAATAGGTACTATTAATTACTCAATAACCACAGGTTACTTAGTATGTGATAATAGTACTAGTAGCATTATCTTAATAAAAATTGTGATAATTTAAAATGCGTCAGTAATTACTTGTGGAATAAGATAAACGTTAAATGAGAGGAAAATCACAAACGATCAGAAACCACGAATGATAATTCTTAACGGTATTTGATGTTAGAAACAGATTTAGCTGGACAACTTGCTGACAAATTAATATAATGTAGGTACTAGATTTAGAGTAGGAGTAGTAGGAGTGCCAAAAATACAGGCCTTGGCTTAGTTTGGACTCCAGATCTCTTTATACATGTTGTCAACTTTATTTGTTTCATATGTGGTGACGGCGACAAATATCAGAATCAGAATATCATCACCCCATCGTAGAAGTCGACCCGAGGGAATATCTACCTGAGGAAGGGCAGCAGCTTCCTTCTGATTACTATGACTATCTTACTGCGATCGCCAACCCGCCTGCCAAGCGTGGCGAGTATGGCATATCCCCTCAAGACGATTCTTGAGGGAGGCTTGTCCAGCAGTGGACTTATTTAGCTGTAATGATGATATTTTGTTTCATGTTAATATCATGTAATTTGTGGAGATACAATAAATAATTTTAGTATTTGTATTTGTTAGCAACAGATTTAACTTGAACTCGATTTAGCTGGACAAGTCAAGGCTGAGATATTATAATATTATGTGTATAGGTTCCCTAATGTTAATTACCTCATTATTCTTGAGGTATTAAGTAACTGTTTATAAAGCTATACTTTACTTGTTGTTTCGTAAATTAAAATGTTTTAAATGGTTCTGTTAATAGAAATGAAACAGCCCTAATAAGTAATTGATATTACTAGTGCTGGGGTTGTCACGCTCCATCCGTTATTTGATTGAAAACAATATATATATATATATATATATATATATATATATATATATATATATATATATATATATATATATATATATATATATATATATATATATATATATATATATATATATATATATATAAATAAATATCAAATTAAAATGAACATGAATAACATTTCGCCTCCTAGCCTGGTTAAATGGGATGTGTTTGTGAATATACATACAATAATGTTTAAAATATATAGTTTGCTCACAGATAATATGCCACTTATGCTATAAAGATCGGTTGTGGGATCTATATGGCTTAAAATGTACCTTTAAAGGTGACATTTGGGCTTTTTCTAACTCTTGAAATATAATTTTAGTGGCCCGTCCTTAAACTGGTAAACAGTATGTTATGTATTGTATTGAATTGGAGAGTATTATACTGGACACTTGGTCCTTCGAATCGGCTCGAAGGACCATTAATTAAGTTTTACGGACCGTTCCAAGATCTCTTTTACGCTAGAAAGATGATTTTTTCGGAATAATGACATGCTAGAATTGGAATACGGCTATTACCGACGTAATACCTCTACGCAAGTACGTGCCTCGTTATATTTGCAATAGTAAGTACTATTTTAATCTTTCCAATTCGAATAACGTTAGTGTATCGTTTTTTGGTCCTCCGATTGGGTCGCAGGACCTTTAATAAACCGTACGAAAACAGCTAACAGACATAGAAATGAATATACAATATTTACTGTATAACTGCAAATTTATTTTAAGTATCGTTGATGCGCCATACGGACTCACCAATTAAGAATAGGTACTTAACTATTTCTCAAATACTAATGTATGTGTACTAGTGGTTATTCTAGTGTTAGAGTTATTCAAGCCGCCCAGAAGGCCTTTGACATACCTAGCTTAACGACTGCTGTTTATTTAACTACAGCTAAGACCGACAGCTTGACGTGCCCTCCGAAGTACGAGAGTCTCAGAAATTATTATATATATAATAGCATGTTGTCCAATATTGCCGAACCAATATTGGACAACATGCTCCATTTTATAGAATGGCCTCAAGTTATAATGGCATACGACAGCTTTTTGACATCTTTTCCAGTGGCTCAGCATCAGCTAAACATTGCATCAAAAAAGCTTGAAGAGCCAATGCTCTGATAATTGTTAGCTTTTCCATTTGTTTTAGTCAAATTTTTAATTTAAATTTTTAGTTTTAGTAATTATGCCCTAATTTATTTTTATATTTTTATTTATTCTTTAGATTAAGTCTTTTAGTTACCAAAGCACGCTGTGTTCACTATTTTAGGGCATACAATTTGGATATTTGTTTATACATTTGTGTTTTATATGAATGAGTTATTGTATTGTCCGATTTGTGAGTATATAAAAAAAAAACTCTATGAACTGACTGCGAGTCTAGTTGCTTATTACACATCACCGATCACTTATCGCCCGGTGAGAGTACCTGGCTATGAGCGCCTTTATGATCATAGCACGCATAGAATGTGAGTCATCGTTAGAATTAAATTATGTACAGACGCCAGCACATCCAGCTACCCCAATCAGTCAAATTTATTTTATAGATTTTTAACTTTATCACAAAAGCATAAAATTCACTTTCAGTTGGGGAAATCTGACAGATTGGGGTAGCTTGATGTGCTGGCGTCTGTACATCCAATTTTAATGAGCTGCTCATTTGGCTTGCTCCTTAAACTAGCTGGTGTAAATGCAGCTAATGTAAGGTTTTAGCTTTGGATTACAGGTCCACCGCGTTGGGCTGTTGGTGATTTCAGCTGTTTACACAACTGATCTTTATCATTCAGATGATCCGACAAACATCAACCATACCAAAGCAAACTGATACCAGATCGTGATTAGACGTCAAAGCATAAATACTATTCTAAGCTACCATAGCCAAATGCCATTTAGCGTGATAGATGCTCATCGGGTATGGCGATTTTGTGATTTAATTGCTTCATTGTGAATCTATTCAGCAAGTCAATACTGCTGTATTGATCAGTTGAATAGATTCACGGGTTGTAAAAAAATACAAGTATCTAGCCCCTGAATTGGAGGTCATCACACCATTTAAACTAATTGATATAAACATTGATACTCTTATCTAGTTATGAATGAATCTATTACGTACGCTTTTCCGACTATGACATTATGAAACTGAATCGCCTTTCAATCTTATCTTGTGCATTATTCAATGAAAATGCCTAACTACTGTCGTATGTAGCTTTTATATAATAATAATAAATCTTTATTTCAGGCATAACCCATAATTCGTTAGTTTTGTGTTAGTAACCAGTTATGCTTACATGCTATATTAGTATTGTTAGTGTTAAATTTACTAATTTATAAAACTAATTCGCACCTATAACTGTCTCCACCCAGTGTCTCTGGATGGGACAGTCGGGTCTACCACCAATCATTTTCAGCAATCATTTTCAGGACAATTTATGAATGAAATAGTTTTCAACTAGACTTTGCTTATTATTACAATTACCTATTTACGTGAGAGTTGCGTCGTCTTGTGGCACAGACAGAGTAATCAAGGAAGCTTATATTTTAGGTTGGTATAGTATGTCTAAAGGGCAGCACCGGAGCAGCATACCCACGTTCCCGGGACTTCCCCCACCAGGCGCTAGAAGAAACCCACGGCAGGTTAGGTTTTGTCGGTGCGAGTTCGACATACCCGTCCAGATACTTTTTGCGGGTGGCATGCATTAGCGTTCCCCTTGCGTTACAAAAAAAAAGGTACAGTATGTCTACTCTAATAACAATTGTGCTTGTGTCTCGTTGGTTAGGTTGGTCGCCTCTCTGCTGGCTCAGCGCAGTCATGTTTCGTGCTCAATCCCCAGACAGGACAACTATTTGTGTGACTCATATCTGTGTGTGTGACAATAATTTCCTCTTATTGCCTACTGAAATACCCATTATAGTGCAAAAGTGTGTGCGCAAACACAGGGGCGATTTCTATTGCGAGGCTTTACGTGCTCTCCGAGGCACGGAGTGTGATACCGCCAACTCCTTGACTAGCGGCTGATACTGCGAAATTTTCTTAAAGAATAATCATAAAGTCTCCGTACGGCCCAACCCGGGATTTGAACACAGGACTTTACAATCTGCATGATCTGATTTACGTGCCCGTAAAGTCCACCGTGGACAGTGTCTTCAGTTGGAATAAATTTAGTGATAGGTATTAATAAAAATGATTGGTCAATTTAACATAGATATGTTAAATAATTAACATAACTTAATAAATCAATGAATTTCAATGCGCTACTGCAAAAAACTAAAACACGTGAATGACAAACAACGTCGTTTATGATATTACACATTTTCCGAATACTTCGTTGTGCGCAGGCGCAAAGACACGTGACAAGCTATACTGTTGAAACTTGGTAAGTAGATGTATTCTGTGAACCGCATTAAGATTTTCACACAAAAAATGAAAAATTATAATTTTGGGGGTTCCCCATACATAGAACTAAAACTCAAAAAAATATTTTTCACCGTACATGTGGGGTATAGGTCTTCAAAAATGATATTGAAGTTTATAATATCATTTTTTTCTAAACTGAATAGTTCGCGCGAGAGACACTGTCAAAGTGGAAAAATAAGTGTGTCCCCTTTAACTTTTAAAATAAGAAAATGATAAAACTAAAAAAAATATATGATGTACATTACCATGTAAAATAACAACGAAAATTGGTTTGAACGAGATCTAGCTAGTAGTTTTTTTTTAATGCGTCATAAATCGTAAACCGCAATTTACCTTTCATTTAATCAACTGAAATACTTGCTGCTGCGCAACCCTTCATGGGCGAGTCCGGCTCGCACTTGGCCGGTTTTTGTTTCATAGAATTTTCAAATCACAAATTTCGCTTCAAAACACGTTTGTTCCCTTGTAAATAGTTAATATATCAATTATATAATTGGAAGTACTTATACAAATTATTTTATTAAATTCTAAGACTAAACCTGCAATCTCATTAATTGCTAGTACAGACGCTAGCACATCCAGCTACCTCAATCTGTCAAACTTCTTTTATATATTTTCTATTTGATCACATAAGCATAAAATTCACTTTCGGTTGAATTTCGAACATTGCGATCTCTAGTACATATATATTTAATGTACAACATCCGCATTAGGGAAATCAAATTTTACACACCCAGATTCAAAACAACTATATTTATATATAATACATAGCTACTAAACTTTAAGCTGGTGCCAACTCGAATACCATCTTTCTTTTTTTTTTCTTCTGAAGTTGGCACCTCTTTATGGTGCACAGCAAATATTTGTTTATAAGCATCTACTATACTTGGTATTGTTGTGTACGCTTTAAAGGCTGCACCAAGCGGGATATGGCCGCCTTTAAAATTGACCACTGTAGCTGGGAAAAGCTCGCTGAAAATAGAGTTGAATGGCGCAAACGTGTAGTGGAGGGTCGTTAGTTCTGTGACGAAGCCTGGTTCGTAGTACTTGCTGATAAGAGACAGAAGCGACATGAAAGCGGCTCGGCACCAACCACCGCAAACTTCTCTTGTCAGGCCTGCGGCAGGCTATGTCGCTCTCGCATCGGTTTGTTTAGCCACGAAAAGAAATGCCTCTCAGACAATGCGCCGTAAATCGTCTACCTAACAGACGCAACGATATATATATATATATGTGTGAGTGTATTATGAATAAAAGTATTTATTTCTTCGGATCGATTCCCGCACAGTTAAATGTAAATAGAAATAAAGAATTCTATTTACATTTAACTGTGCGGGAATCGATCCGAAACACGAAGTAGCGTGGCGGCTTCTTTAACCACTGCGCAACACGTGTAATTAATGATTCACATAAAAGGGTTGAAGTCCAAATACTTACAATGCTCATTAATTGCACAAATATATAGATACAATCACTTCATTGTATTTTGTGATTAATGCGTTTTCTGATTAATACATTTCTTGTGGTTTTGTGGTTATTAGGAAACTATGACAGTACATCGACAACAGTAGTAGACTGGTATAGATGAAGGCCTGAACAAGACTTAGATTTTTATTATTGAAGTGAAAACTTCTAGGGTCACTTTGGGCATTTATAAGATGGGAAAATACAATTGAATTTGCGACATGGCGACACTTTTACCATTACCGACACCTCTCATATATTGTGTATGTATGTAAATAAGTATAAATCTGTATATAATTATGTACTACAGAATTATACGTCTCTACAGACTCCAGCACATCAAGCTACTCCAATCTGTCACATTTTTCCCCAATTAAAAGGGAAACTTATGCTTTTGTGATTAAATTGAAAATCTATAAAAGAAATTAACAGATTGGGGTAGCTGGACGTGCTGGCGTATGTAAAAACATTCATACATTATTTACATTTTCACTCATTAGTGCAATTGGATAAATGTTGTTGTTCACTTGATCATGATGGACAACGATACAGCTATTAGTAGGGCCAATTTAATAGATCACATTTGACATCTGTCAGTTACTAGTCAAGTGAATTATAAAATGACCTTATTTGGTAATTATTACAATAAAGATAAATCGTAATGGAAAAATAATTAAGCAAATGTGCAGTTCTTACTACTACAGAATAAATAATATTCTATGGCCGCCGGTTAAGGGTACGTTGTTGAATTTTGATGAAGTGTCAAATGAGATCTATTAATTTGGCCCTACTGGTAGTAGACATTAATAATGTATGCCCCCGTTCCTTTCATACGAAGTTGATTAGAGGGAGATGTAATAGCACATAAATTAGTTTAGTGATTTAAAAGACAGAATCGCTAGCACTATCCGTAAGCTAAAACGGTAAAAAATAAATTTTGTATAGGTAGGTATTATAAAAGCCTACAATAATATTATTTTTGATATGCTATATTAAGTAAATACCTATTATATAACATAGTATATCCACAAGGTATCTTGTGGTTAGAGGAAATATTGTCTCCGCAAAATAATGTACCTAACTCTTTTATGATGTATATATATATATATATAATATTACGAGTATAAAAAAAAAACTTCCTAATTATCCTACTAATGTTATGAATGCGATAGTTTGAGACGAATGGATGTTTGTTACTTCTTCACGCAAAAACAACCGAACGCATTTTGAGGAAACTTTGTAGAAAAATAGCTGAGATATGCGATTATAAAAAATACCTTGAGGAAAAAGTTTCTTCGCATTTTTCAAGAAAATACAAAACATTTTTTAATATAGTTTATTTACATTTAACTAAAGTATCATCATATATCATCATCATATCAGCCGAAAGACGTCCACTGCTGGACAAAGGCCTCCCCCAAGGATCTCCACAATAGCCGGTCCTGCGCTGCCCGCATCCAGCGGCTTCCCGCGACCCGCACAATATCGTCGGTCCACCGTGTAGGAGGCCTGCCCACGCTGCGTCTTCCGGTTCGTGGTCGCCGCTCGAGAACCTTTCTGCCCCATCGGCCGTCAGTTCTACGAGCTATGTGCCCTGCCCACTGCCACTTCAGTTTGGCAATTCGTTGGGCTATGTCGGCTACTTTGGTTCGCCTGCGGATCTCAGCATTTCTGATTCGATCTCGCAGGGAAACTCCAAGCATAGCCCTTTCCATTGCTCTTTGGGTGACCTTGAGCCTCCTGATAAGGCCCATAGTGAGCGACCAAGTCTCTGTTCCGTAAGTCATCACTGGCAACACACACTGGTCGAAGACATTCGACTTGAGACACTGTGGTATTTGGGACGAGAAGATATAACGTAGCTTCCCGAACGCTGCCCAGCCGAGTTGGATTCTACGATTGACCTCCTTTTCGAAGTTGGACGTACCTAGTTGGATGGTCTGTCCTAGGTAAATAGCAGAGTCTCCAACCTTAACTAGAGTGGGTGCAACATGGATGTTCGACATGATTTTCGTCTTATCCATGTTCATTTTCAGACCTACTTGTTGAGAGACTCTACTGAGGCCATCGAGCATTGTACCGAGGTTGTCAAGGGTCTCAGCCATGACTACTATATCGTCGGCAAATCTAAGGTGGGTGATGTACTCGCCATTGACATTGATGCCAAAGCCTTCCCAGTCCAGAAGCTTGAAAACATCTTCCAATGCAGCGGTGAACAGTTTCGGAGATATCACGTCTCCCTGTCTCACGCCTCGCTGCAATTGAATAGGTTTCGAGTTCTGGTCCTGAAGTCGGACTGACGTGGTGGCGTTTTCGTACAAACACTTTAACACCTGGACATACCGATAGTCAATTTGGCACCTTTGAAGAGACCTCAGCACGGCCCATGTTTCGATAGAATCAAAGGCTTTCTCATAGTCCACAAACGCTAAGCATAATGGCTGGTTATACTCCTCGGTCTTCTGTATAACTTGCCGCAGCGTATGTATGTGGTCTATGGTACTGTAGCCTTTTCGGAAACCGGCTTGTTCGGGAGGCTAGAAGTCGTCAAACCTTCGAGCGAGACGATTCGTAATGACTCTCGAAAACAACTTGTATACATGGCTCAGCAGTGAGATGGGTCTGTAATTCTTCAATAGGGTTTCATCGTTATATTGTCGTATATATTGTTTCAAAAAGCTTATGAAGTAAATTCGAGATTAAAAAGGGATGCACACAGACTGGTATTACAAGACATTCCTAAATCAGATAAGTATTCTAAAAGTTGTCTTGCAATGTGTGTTAGAATATACAACAAGATACCCAAAGAGTTAAAATTAAAAACAACAAAAACTTATTTAAAAACAAATTGTACAAATGGCTCAGCATTTCTAATTTCTATGACATCAAGGATTTAAAATAAAATGAACTTTTTAAAGAATAATATGCACACAATGTAATTTTTTAATATTTAACTATATGCATACTTAATAATGTTTAAAATTTGATCTTGACCAATTTTTACAATTATATTGAATTAATATTACCAGATTAATTAATTATTGTGATTATATTGTATAAATTTTAAGTTTTATTTGTATATTGACATATATTATTAATTATTTTGCATGCAATTTTTACATTTTTTTGTAAGCTAAACATGTGGAACACAATATGTAACCATTTGTAACACCATCATACCATGTTTAAGGCAAATAAAGACTTATCTTATCTTATCTTATAGCCCTTTTTGAAGAAAAGCACCACCACACTCCTGTGCCATGCTTTTGGCGTTTGACTTTCGAGTATGACGGAGTTGAATAACTTCTGAAGGGCCTGTAGGATCGGTGTACCACCCGCCTTCAGAAGCTCAGCTGTAACTCCATCATCACCCGGCGCCTTGTTGTTTTTCAGTTGTTTGAGAGCCATTCTAATCTCGTACAGGCTGACGTCCGGGATATCTTGGGTGTAGTGTCGGGTTAGTCTTGCTCTTGGATCGGCATGAATATTGACAGGAAGTCGCGTTGTCGTGTACAATTGTCCGTAGAACTTCTCGATCTCTCCTAGCAACTCAGGTTTTGACGTGACGATTCTACCATCCTCAGTCTTCAGCTTCGTCAATTGGCTTTGCTTATAGACAAATCTCTTGCGAACACTTTAGAGCCTCTATTCCGCTCGATGGCCTCTTTAATACTAATAGTATTAAATTGGCGTGTGTCGCGAGTCAGAGACTTTGAGATTTGTCTGTTGAGCTGCCTGTATCTGGCAGCATCACATGAGGATGTTAGAATCATTTTCCGCCTTTCTTCCATAAGCTGTAGGGTATGGTCGGAGATCTTTGGGGAAATTTTGGGACTTCTGATCAAGATACAGCGACAAATGATTTTGGCAGTCTTCTCGTGATGTTAACCTGACACTGCCTAAAGAATTCTGAAGAGACCGAAGCAGGTGGAAATCTGAAGGTGTAAGGTCAGGACTATCTAAAATTTTACTGAGTCGCTAAAGATCTGTGAGGTCTAGCGTTATCATGATGAAAAACCACACCCCTTCTGTTGATTGAATCCGGCCGCTTTCTCTCAACTTCTTGCTATAATCTCATCAGTTGTTCGCAGTAGAGTTTGGAATCGATGGTCCTGCCTGGTGGTAACAGCTCATAATGAATAATGCCACTTTGTTCACAGTCTGTGAAGCCTGACCAGCCCATGATCACGACCTTTTTCGCACGTTCTTGTCGAACGTGGTCCACTTTTCATCACCAGTTATCAGCTTCTTCAAAAATGGTTCGGTTTCATTACGTCGTAATAAAAAAGCACAAATGAGTACACTGTTTATTACGTTTCTTTGAGTGAGCTCGTGAGGTACCCAAATATCGAGCTTTTGTGTGTACCCAGTTGTTTCATATGCGCTAAAACTGTTTTGTTATCAATTCCCAGTTCTATCTACGTCGTCAATACTGATACGCCAATCTTGCTTCACTTTTTCAAAAATGGAATCCATTTTATGCGTAATAGGGGCACCAGAGCGACGTGCATCTTTGACATCAAAATTTCCGGATTGAAAACGCTTAAATCAAATTTTTGCTACTCTTACAGATACTGCACTAAGTTCATAAACATCGCAAATTTTTTCGCGGCTTGCTTTGCATTTTTACCTTTGTTGTAGTAAAATTTTAAAATGTATCGAATTTCTTCATTAGATTCACCCATCTTGACAGGACAAAAATCAAATGAAAATCGCACATTTTCCTAATTTGAATGTGGAATTAATTTCTTAAAAAAATTTTCTTTCAATGGTACCAAAACCAGCTAAATACAAATAGTATAGTCAAAGAGATTTTATGAAGAGTTCATACATACTATAATGCAAAAATACTTTTTCCCCAACCTAATATACCTAATACTATTCAATTTTAAATAACATTAAAATTATCAATAAAAGATATTAAAATTACAGTTCTTTTACAGCATATACATATCTAGACACTTATTCAATGAAGAAGAATAGAATGAATGAAGAAGTGCAGAGAAATTATTAAGAGGTTTTTATTTTTTACTGATGAGATTTCATAATTCTAGGGCGACATAGATGGCGCTAATACATACACATATCAACACTTCGAACTGTTGTTGTGACAAGTGGTGACTATAATAATGTCCTCCTAGGCGAATTTCAGCCACTGCGACCAGTTTCAACAGAGATTAGCCATCTGCGCGGGACATATTATAGTGCACAAGTGTGTGCGCAAACACAAGAGCACTTTCTATCCATCACTCTCATGATCCGATGGGACCCGACCGGAAAGAGGTCAGGTCCGCTTTACGTGGTCTCCGAGGCACGGGGGTGTAGTACCACCAACTCCCAGTCTTCGGAGCTGATGCTGAAAATACACAGACAGCTGAGACAATACACAGACTCGATCGGAGATATCTCAGGTGTACCACCATGTCGTTGATGGCCTTACGGGCTTGCCGAGTGTACGCGGTGCAAAGTTCAGAAAATCCAAATTACTATATTTATAATAATAAATTCATTTATTTCAGGCAAAGCACACCCATCACAACACATTAATAAATAAAAATTACATAATATGAATTAGAAATAATAATAAAATTATACAATAGAAAAATTATAGTAAAATTAATATAAATAAAATAAATTACATTAAAACCTTTTATCCGACATTGGTACTGCCGCAACAATGCCTGATGAAAGGACAGTCTAACCTTCCCGCAATCAAACTCAAAATGGCGTTGGAACTGGCCCGCACTCGGCGCACCATGGACGCAGCGCGCTTGCGCATGGTCGCCTGAAAGCAGTCCATCTGATACACTACCCATAACCCGTACACTCTCACTTGATAAAGTAAAACCATCAAACAAATAAATCTAGCGGAACCATCTGTTTGATGGTTCTCACAATTCTGACACGTGCACTGCAAATATAACTTGGTAGAATCCAAACAAAATTGCCTTATCACGATGTATGTACGTAACATTAATAATTACGGAGTCCAGTAGGTAACTGTATAATTTGTGGTCAGCAAAGTCAATCAGATCTTATCTTGACTGCCTCGTTGCCGCGTTGGTCTAGCAGTTGCATATTCCACATAATAACGATTCGACGGTCACCGTAGCCTAGTTGGTAGTGCTCCTGCCTAAGTATTCTATATAAGTATGTATATCGTCGCCTGGCACCCATAGCAAGCTTCGCTTAGTTTGGGGCTAGGATGATATGTGTGACATTGTCCCTATATATATATGATATATTATTATTATTATGTCGTCGATGGCCTTACGGGCTTGCCGAGTGTACGCGGTGTAAAGTTCAGAAAATCCAAATTACTATGATACACTGCCCATAAACCGTACACTCTCACCTGATAAAGTAAAACCATCAAACAAATAAATCTAGCGGAACCATCTGTTTGATGGTTCTGACAATTCTGACACGTGCACTGCAAATATAACATGGTAGAATCCAAACAAAATTGCCTTATCACGATGTATGTACGTAACCTTAATAATCACGATTCAGTAGGTAACTATATAATTTGTGGTCAGCAAAGTCAATCAGATCTTATCTTGACTGCCTCGTTGCCGCGTTGGTCTAGCAGTTGCATATTTCACTTAATAAGATTTTGGGTTACAATCCCGATCTCTATAATCGAATCAGTACAGTCTGACATCCTATTTAACATTTAAAAATAGCTACGTAACCTAGTGATTTATAAAACAGGATCTATGTAAAACCGTAGCCTATTTGGTAGTGCTCCTGCCTACGAAGCTGGTGGTCCTGGGTTCGAATCCCGGTAAGTGCAAATATTTGTGTAATGAGCACGAATATTTGTTTCTGAGTCATGGATGTTTTCTATGTATATAAGTATTTATCTATCTATATAAGTATGTATATCGTCGCCTGGTACCCATAGTACGAGCTTTGCTTAGTTTGGGGCTAGGATGATCTGTGTAACATTGTCCCTATATATTATTATTATTTATGAACTAAAACATCCTTACGCACGCTTGACTTAGGGAGTAAGCCGGTGAATGTGTGACGAGAGCGATACGAAAAGTGTGATAGGGCGAGGAGAAAGGAATTTAATTTAGTGAAGATAGAAATTGAAGTTACGTTTCATATTGGAGTTTCATTTTAGAGGCAAGATAGAGATTTCTTTGTCTCTTTCTCGCATAGCCAGATACATATAGATGGAGCTACAAGCACACAGGTGGTCTCCATAACAGTGGCATGTCAATATTTTGTCTAATCTATGCTATAAATTAAGTGAACAAAAATGAAAACAATTCAAATTCCATATAATACAATATTTGAAGGTCAGGTGTTTCTACTTTTCACCTTTATATTGAGTACTATTTCAATAATCAAATAAATAAACGAATTTGAAACCCCGATAACCACATTTTGTTTCATTATGTTTCAGAATTAAAATTGAATGTATTTTCTTACCTACCCTTGATATATGGCAAGGGTTAACGAACTTTAATAAAAACACCAGCAATAAGTAACTCATTTGAAAACATTTCTTCTATGGTTTTAGAATATTGCAAGGGTTAACGAACTTTAATAAAAATACCAGCAATAAGTAACTCATTTGAAAACATTTCTTCTATGGTTTTAGAATATTGCAAGGGTTAACGAACTTTAATAAAAATACCAGCAATAAGTAACTCATTTGAAAACATTTCTTCTATGGTTTTAGAATATTGCAAGGGTTAACGAACTTTAATAAAAACACCAGCAATAAGTAACTCATTTGAAAACATTTCTTCTATGGTTTTAGAATATTGCAAGGGTTAACGAACTTTAATAAAAACACCAGCAATAAGTAACTCATTTGAAAACATTTCTTCTATGGTTTTAGAATATTGCAAGGTTTAACGAACTTTAATAAAAATACCAGCAATAAGTAACTCATTTGAAAACATTTCTTCTATGGTTTTAGAATATTGCAAGGTTTAACGAACTTTAATAAAAATACCAGCAATAAGTAACTAATTTGAAAACATTTCTTCTATGGTTTTAGAATATTGCAAGGTTTAACGAACTTTAATAAAAATACCAGCAATAAGTAACTCATTTGAAAACATTTCTTCTATGGTTTTAGAATATTGCAAGGTTTAACGAACTTTAATAAAAATACCAGCAATAAGTAACTCATTTGAAAACATTTCTTCTATGGTTTTAGAATCAATACTTAAAAATATTATATATAAGGAAATTTCACACAAATATTCTGTTAGGAATTGCGTCGTTCATTACACGCAATTAAGCTAATAAAAAATAGTAGGTAATTATCTTTTTAAGTATAGCATCAAAAAAGTTGGTTTTCAATATCTACCATGTCGTGCAGTACGCGGGAGCAGGACAAAAAACTAAGATGCTTCATTAATGAAATTATCATACACTTCTATAATATGAATTATATTTTATTCTCAATGCTATGCTGTGCAAAGAAACTGGGGACTTAACGTCCGTGAGTGGATACAAGTATACTACGAAAATCGGCCGTACTGCATACGTAATACGGCTAAATTAGACAAATTGAAGAGAAGTAGGACACTGCGTTCATTCGCTCGAAAAGCAACGCGACTGGGGAAGTACCTCCACCTTGCAGAAGACATTCTTTAATAATAACTTAATGTTGTGTTTCTGCGTGTATGTAAGGTAGCCAGAGCTCATCAGAGTGGGGGGAAGGGTCAGGAACACTTGTATGCTGACTATTAAAGGCCGGCAACGCACCTGCGACCCCTCTGGCGTTGCGAGTGTCCATGGGCGGCGGTGGTAACTTACAATCAGGTGATCCACTTGCTCATTTGTCGCCTTCTGATATAAAAAAAAGAAATTCCTGAGGGTACCATCCGCTAAATATATTATAGCACTCTTTGGCCGGGAGGTTCGACCGGGAACGCGCTTAGTCACCATGGTCGGTAAACTTTAGTTTTTATGGCTTTATATTCGTAGATTCGTAAGAATTGTCCTTGATGGGGATCGAGCCCACCTCTAGCTTGGCAGTCAGCTACACCAACAGGCCAGACATTTATAGATGAGAAAGAAAGCAACCCAAGGGTCATGGACGGCGATGGTGTTGTCGACGCGTTCTCGGACATACTCTGGACGGGGAGTACGATATATCGATTTGTGTACAATGACACGAGAGTTTTTAATAGCTTTGTGTTGGCTACCGATGTGGCAGATGACGTAATGGTATTTAATTTATAGGTAATAAACAGGCCATTGGGTATCAGTGGTTGCGTCAATTATTTCCGGGATTTCCGCTGCAAGGCTCTATAGGTATAATTTGGTCAATTAAATTAGACTTGAGAAACTCCCTAGATACTTATTAACTATGTAGATTTGATCTTTTACATTAAAATCATCTTTCAACCATGACTTTGAAATTTAATATAATAATAATTTATTTCATTAAAAGGTTACAAAGACCCATAACTTATATTATCTTAACTAATTTTACAATAATAATAATTAACTAAACTAATTAAAATAAAATTTAATAAAATAAATGAACATAATAAAATAAATGAACATAATAAATCTTATAAAATTACAACAATATAAACAAATTTAGGTTGACTGTCCTTTATAATAATATAATATCTGGGGACAATGTCACACAGATCATCCTAGCCCCAAACTAAGCAAAGCTTGTACTATGGGTACCAGGCGACGATATACATACTTATATAGATAGATAAATACTTATAGACAGAGAAAACATCCATGACTCAGAAACAAATATTCGTGCTCATCACACAAATATTTGCACTTACCGGGATTCGAACCCAGGACCACCAGCTTCGTAGGCAGGATCACTACCAACTAAGCTACGGTGACCGTTTATATTGCGTTAGTATTTTATTATTTATATAAGGACAATCAACCTTATTGGCTATCATATTTAGGACGCTGTTGGCACTGCCGCGAACTCTAGCTACCACAGAGGCTACTCGCTTTCGCATTATAGCACTAAAGCCATCCACTCGTGCTTCCGCGAACATGCCGGATGCGCTACAGTATCGGGGCAGCCCCATCAGCATCCTAAATGCGTAAATGACTACCTACGGTGTAACTCGCTTCCTTTACAGTAACTGGTCTGTGGAAAAGTATTTTGTCTCTAATAATATGATTCCATAGGGGGCAGCGTAGTGGTTTAGGCGGTTGCTTCATTTCTACGTAGATACTGTTGTGGTTCGGTTTTGGTTGAAACTGAACAACTAGGTATTTGTGTGACTTATGAACACGATGTAACGTAAATAGTTGATGAAACTTAACGAGCTTAATTAAAAACGAACGAGATGCAAAAAACACTTCCTATATAAAAATGCCTACAATTTAACGCATTTTGTATGCGGAGCCAGTAACAGACCATATACGCGCTTCTTAAATTCCGCTACTATTTATGTTAAGGGCTTAGAGACGCGCGAATTTCGTCAGCGCATGGCGGCCATCTTGGTACAGCGATTGCTGTAAAATTTGCCATGAAAACATACATAAATAACTAAATAAATAAAATAAAAAAAAACTTGTGTGTACTTATGTACACGCGTTAGAAGTTATACTTCTTAATATACAACTTGAACATAGTTATCAATTTTCATACTTCATGCTGTTAAATTTTTTGGTGTCGGTGTGCGCGCGCATCGTAAAAATTCGCTCTCATCATTTTTCTCCATCGCGCCAAAAGAAGTATAACTTCAAAAAAGGTTTTTATTCACGGCGACGTCTACTGGCCACCGAGACCGTGTGACTCCACACCGCTCGACTACTTTTTATGGGATGATGTGAAATCTCTAGTCTATGCAGAAAAATCACATTCAAATGCCACCCTAACGCCAAACAAAATTCGCGTTCTTCTTGAGCTTGCGCCTCATTTACGCGAAGATGTCAATCAAATTTGGTCCTCTGGTGGAAATAGGGCTCAATTTTACACCACCTTGAGCGGAGTCGCGGGGACCATTTGACTGAAATAATATTTCAAAATTGTTGTAGACAGGTTGTTTTATTTAATTTCTAAGTTCGAGTGCTCTTAATGAAAGTCCTTTTAACTTGCATAGTTGTAGCTTAATGTGTATTCTCTGAGCCCACAGGTGTTACACCAACCTGCGTTGATGACATAATTACAAACTTTGAAGACGCCGAAGTGAACACGCTACTATAGACTTTTATTTAGTTCCATACAAGATAGTCCGATGATCTTGTGAGGCACGCTGGAAGCCGCTAGATGCGGGAAGCGAGTGTTCGGCAATAGTGAATTTTTTTAGTGAGTCTTTCAGCTGATGGGATGTATAGGATTACATGTAATGTTGATTTTATGGTCCTGGGAGTAAATAACGTCCCTATTGGTCATCGGGGCGAAAGATGAAGGATCGGTAATGTTACAGTGGTGCCGTGTATGTGGCCATCATGCACTACGGTAACCGGTTATCATCAATCGGTGGGTCGCAAGTTTGTTTCCTGTCTTTGTACTATAATAACAAGCTATCATTTTAACTGCCTCGTTGGTCTAGCAGTAGCGTGTTCACCCGCAGAGCACGAGGTCCTGGGTTCAATTCCCAGGTCGGGCCAAAAGTGATTTTGGGAAATTTCTGTAAAAAGAAAAATTTCTCAGTATCAGCCCGAACGAAGTTTGGGAGTTGGCGGTATTATATCCCCGTGCCTCGGAGAACACGTAAAGCCGTCGGTCCTGTACCTGACCTCTTTCCGGTCGCGTCGCTAGGCGGCTCATCAGATCATGAGAGTTTCCGCACACACTTGTGCACTATAATACGTCCCGCGCAGATGGCTGATCTCTATTGAGACTAGCTACCGTGGCTGAAATTCGGCTTGGAGGACATTATTATTTCTATAATAAAGAAACATCATTGAAGGTGCGCCTGGCTACCGGAATACATAAAAACATGAGAGAATATTTTTGGACACTAGATGCTCCTTTTTTTAATGATTATTTCTTGTAAAAACTGAGGTGAGATTTTTATAATTTGATCACAGCCTCTATGGTCTATCGGTAGCGTGATTAACTGCAAATAATCAGCTCTTAGGGTCGGGACAATCAGTGGCACTTCGATTAGGAGACGTTTAGGGACGTTTTGTGGTTTCTTTCTAAATCATATTCGTCAGATAAGTTGTCTGTATTTATATGAGCAAGATATTTAAACTTTCTTACATTTTTAAAGGGGTTCTGCGTAAGTAAATCGGCAAGAAGTTATCGGGACCTTATCCATACTTAAAAATCATTATCTCAGTTTTATTCACATTATATGTCAATTGATGTTCATCTGCATATGTTTCACATATTGAAATGAGCCTTCTAAGGCCGTGAGGGAAGGGGCTGCTCAGGACCATGTCATCGAGGGGGGTACCGGAGCAGCATACCCGCGTGCCCGGGACTCCCCCATCAGGCGCCGGGAGAAGTCCACGGCAGGTTAGATTTAGTCGGTGCAAGTCCGACAAACCCACCCGCAGACACTTTTTGCGGGTGGCATGCGAAGGCATACCCCTGGCTAAACAAAAAAAGACGTGAAATTAAGGTTGTTTACACATGCTTCGTTCATATGTGAAGACGCGGACTTCTCGTCCGCGCCCATTTACCAAATTACATTCACACGAAGTCTACCAAAGGCTGTATGAGAAAAAAAAGAGTACCCCAACAGCAGTTACACCAGTCGCAATGTTCACACATTCAAGTCCGGTGTGTGTCTAGGAACAGTATTACTATAATGCGATGGCTTAAACTACAACCTAGTTACAGACAGAGGATGAAATAAGAAGATCTGGACGATCAGAAGACCACCTACTCATTTTCAAGACTACAGTCTCCAAACTATATTATTAGATAATCCTCCTTTTATATCCTTATAACTTTTTTATGATGATGTCATTGCTATGATTGATAGATAATTGTTATGTCAGAGTTATGTACAATTTTTGTCAATTAAATTGAAATATTACCTATATTGCCAGAAAACATAACTCTAGACTATAATTGACTAAAATTGTACATAACTCTGACATAACAATTATCTATTAATCATAGCAATGAAAACATCATAATATAGTACATTATAATAAGGATATAAAAGGAGGATTATCTAATAATATTAAAATAATGAGTTTCATGTCACTAACACAATAGTAATTGAAATGCTAAAAGCGATTGTGATTTATTAGTATGGAAAGTAATGAAAAATAGATAGTGAATGCAGAATAAACTTTGTTTAATGTGTAATGAAACCATAGTTGTTCTCAAAGAATATATTTTTTTTTATATTTACTTTGGTTGCCAGTACAGGCTATGCCTAGTTTGGAATCAGATGACAGTATGTTAGTTGTCCTAAGATATTAATTAGTATTATATTATTATTTACCGCGTATGAAAAATATGTCAATTGATTAGTGGTGTATAACACCAAATCCATGAAAAAAAAAAAGGTTTATTCACGTAGACTTTAAAAAAGCGCTTGTAAATAGTCAGAACATGTTTGTAGTAATACAGTTATTATTTATAGTTACTTATTACAGATATTTAGGTACACGGAATGTTAAAACATTTATACAATTTATTTTATAATGGTAGTGATATTTAGCTAGCTTGTATTAAGTTATTGTCATAAATACATATGTGTCCCGTGACCACATGACGTTCTCTTATTTGTCGTCTGAACTGTGACGACAGCTGACTTAGGCTTACGGAAGTCATGACTAACTCTATGTATTCTAGTACAGGTTTTTACAGATAAATACTACCGGTGCGTCAAATGAATCATCTTGCAGATGTGCCACTATTGATGGGTGGCTCACTCTGCATCGGTGGCCTCGTGTTTCGGGTTCGACCCCTGTACAGGATAATAGTCTTTGTAGGTTTTGTGTGACCCGCATATACATAGTTGTCCTGAGTCACGGTGTACATTGTGTTCGTGATCGCATGTTTCAAAAGTCCTTTTGTTTAATTATTTTGAGTGACTCAGTTCGTAGTGAATTTTGATCCAAAGGTGTCCGCGCTCAAGATAAATATTTGTGATCATGAACATATTCAGTCAGGGCGAATGCCCACGCATGCCACCCGTAAAAAGTGTCTGCGGGCGAGTATGTTGGAGTCACACCGACTAAACCTCACCTGCAGTGGACTTCTACTGGCGTCTGATGGGTGAGCCCCGGGAACGCGATTATGCTGCTCTAGTGCCCCCTTTTGAGCCATATACCAGGTGGCCGAGACAAACGTATCCCAACCACCTAGGATAGTGCGCAAAAGGAGAAAACTCGTGGGGGCAAACTAGAGCCCTCCAAGGGTACGGCCTGGGAGGTCTCTAGCTTGCCCTCCTGAGTTCCCAACTCCTGCTAGTCCGCTGAGACGGTGACTGCCCCACAAACATATTATTGTCTTCCCGGAGCTGCTGGCACGTGGCAACAGTAGAGGACACTTCTCTTACTGCCAACGCAGTCCCGAGGGTAGTTAGGTTACCGGCTGCCACCACCGTTCCAATAAATCGTCTCCGAATGGTATTGGCTCCTTGGCCTCCTTCTGCAGCATGACTGCCTCACAGAAGAAGAATATGGCGTTCCATTTGCATCCCACCTATTTGCAATGCTGTACGGGCTCCGCTACCCGGTGAGCCTATATGGCAACCAGACGACTGATAATGATAATCAAATTATGTATGTAATTGGATATATTTGCATGTATTTATGTATGTATATGTATGTATTTGTATAATTAGAAACTGTGTAAACATTTAACTGTTAAATTGGAAGGTTGCTGGTACTTTTAGCACAGGTTTTCCTTTTTGGGGTGTGTTTATGTTACGTGTGATACGAACTTTAGTTAGAAGTCTGTCTTTTTATGACAGCAAGTATATTTGTATAATTGACGATCGCGACTTTGCAAATTAACGAATTAGAAAATCTTTTGCTGATCGTTCATTTATTTAAATGTTTTACGTGATATAATTACGATTCTAGACAGGACAGACATTAAATCAGGTTTTATCAATGCACGTGTGGCTCTGTGCGTAAGGTAAAGTTGCCTCTCTAGGCACCGGAAAACTTTTGTTTGTCGCATAAATGGATTTTTCTAAGTTTAAGTGAACCTTATATGTCTGGTTAATTACAAATTACTTATAGTATATTAAAAAATTGGTATATAATAACGTTCACGCATTGAAAGATTCCTCCAAATCTACTGGCAACTAGTCTACTGGCAACAAACTGTTTTGCAGTTTGGCACGGGTATCAAAAAGTTTGTAAAGGATTTTAATTTAAGATGAATAAACTTTTTTTTCATTTTTCAACACGTGGCCAAAAGAAGGCTGCATTGCTGAGTTGTGCGACTGTTGATTCCTTGGCCTTCTGATCAAACGACGCGTCAATCAAACGCTTTGATATTGGAACAGAGTGTTAACTTAGATTTATCACTACTTTTTCAAGAGAGACCACGCTCCCAATTAGTGTACACATAAGGAAAAACTGAGTCAAAATTAATAGTGTTAGAAAAATTATATATGTCGAGCTTTATTTAAATAAATAAATCATAATAACCACAATAAATAGGTACATAGAAAATACTATTGTTGAAACTTTATACTGTTGTACTGACTGACCTGTTGGCCTAACAGTTAGTGACCCTGATTGCTAAGCTAGAGGTCGTGAGTTCGATCGCCATCCAGGACAAATCTTTGTGTGATGAACATGATTATTTGGGTGTGATTTATCTATAATATGTATTTACAATATATTAGTAAGTTAATCGATTGTCTGGTCGCCATACAGGTTCTACCTAGTTTGTGATTAGATGGCAGTGTGTTAGTTGACCGTAGATATTATAATTATAATGTTGATGATGATGATGTCTTCCCGGCCGAATTTCAGCCACGGCGGCCATTCTCAATGAAGATTAGCCAATTGCGCAGGACATATTATAGTGCACAAGTATGTGCGCAAACACAGAGGCACTTTCTATTCAATTACTCTCATGATCCGATGGGACGACTAGCGACACGACCGGAAAGAGGTCAGATACAGGACCGACGGCTTTACGTGGTCTCCGAGGCACGGTGGTATAATACCGCCAACTTTCAGACTTCGGGCTGATACTGAGAAATTTCCTTTTTTTACGGAAAATTCCCAAAACCACTTTTTGGCCCGACCCGGGATTTGAACCTAGGACCTCATTTTCTGCGGTTGAACACGCTAGAACAACGAGGCAGTCAATAATTAAAATAATTATAATATAATATAACTTATTTGAAACGTTGCGAAATCAAAATTATATTAGTCATGTTAAAAACACTGTCGTATATAAAAATACAAATACGAACAAGATAACACGACCTTATCTAGTTAAAACCGGCTCGAATCTGCTAAAAATAGTGTTAAGTAGGTTTTTATTATACGTATATTCATGTCTGAGATGTGTAAACTATAAAACTCATGATGTTATCATAATATTGTTTTAATTAAGTCATTGGGACAAATATGTCTGGCTCTACATCGCGTAGTCTACTCTACTTTTAAGAAAGTTTCCACGCGGAAGCATAGATAGGGATTATACATGTCATAAACAGGGATAAGAGTAAAATTTTAGTTTTATAGGAAAAATGTGAGCCGTGTGGTTCCCGGCTCAGAAAAAATAACAGAGCCACCCAGTACATCCCGTGAGTGTCGTAAATGGCTTCTAAAGGGATACACCAGGAAGTCGGGGAGCAGCGTTACCTGTGCTTGTGCTTCCGCCTAACTTCGGCCGCCAACTCGAAATGAAATAATGAAATTTATTCAGCACTTGGGTAATAACATACACTTGTATTTGTCAAGTTCACAATGAAGTAAATACTCAAATCTAGTATTACAGCAAAATGAATTACTCCGTCAGTGCGGTCTGTATTATCACATATATTTTTCAAAATCCTTAAATAAGTAACAAGTTACTTAGCTATTATTTTCCCGCATGCCAAGCGCGGTGACTACGGCAAAAATCTCCAAATGGCAACGTTGTGGAAACCTTTGGGGAGGCCTATGTCTAGCAGTGGACAATATCAGGCTGATGAGGAAAAATGTAAAATTATACATTTCTGGCGGAGATTGAACCAGCATCTATACCGAAGTAAGTAGCTCTCAACAGCGAAAAAGGTTATTTTTCCGCAGTTTTTATTCACCACTACGTAGTTTACCATGCATAAAAATATATAGGTCGTATATTACTATATTTTAAATGACATAAGTTTCATAGATAAATTAAGCTCGTTAAGTTTTGTTCATTATTTAAGCTTTATATGCCATTCAGATAATAATATTATCAATAAATATTCTAAATTATAGCCTACTTTAAGGAGGAACTCGTTACGGTAAAGATTTTATAGTGTTTACGCTTCGATCAATAATAGTACTATTATTGATCGAAGTGTTTACGTTTATATGTGTTGCCTTTGTCCAGTTGTGGACGTCTTCCAGCTGAAATTATGATGATGATAATATAATTATTTTTAATATATTTATTTAACACTTTTCACTTTCAACTAGTCTAGTCAAGACTAGTCTACTTCTATATACTATGTCTTTCTTAACTTGGTACGCCCTTATCACTCGTTATTTTATTCTTCTTTCTGATCTTGTCCATCCTAAGCTTGTCTGGAAGAGATCGCAGTTAGCGATAAGGCCGCCCTGTTGTGTGGTGATGGCATAGAATATCGTCACCCAATCTCATCCCGTGGGGGGCGTAGAAATCGTCCGAGGGAATACCTACCAGAGAACGGGCAGCAGCATTTTTCTGTGAACTATTACCATCAAACTGCGATCGCAAACCCGTCAACCCGTCTGCCAAGTGTGGCAATTATGGCATATCCCCCATTCTTTGGCGAGCCTTTGGCCAGTAGAGGACGTACTTTGGCTGATATGATGATAAGGCCTCCCATTGTACCATATCTAATATTACCCTTTACTCTCATTTGTAAATCTTGGTGTATTTATATTGTGAGATCCAATGTTGTTGGAAACTAGTTTGTTATAAGTACTTATTAATTTTTTTTTCCCTCTAAAATTCATGTTTCGTAGTTTATTAGCTCTTACGTTTTTTAGTCTTATTATTTAGTAGTCAAAATCATCCAATCATAAATCATAGGTATATAATTAAAGCAAGTTGCAAGTTTAATAAGTTATATTTCAATATTTCTGTCGTATTTCTTATACTCGATAAGAAATACAACAGAATAATAATATTGAAATTACCTTAATATAGACAGAACTTATCAGACTAGATGTAGTAAAGTATATCTACAACTGTAATGTTTTTTTATAATTACATCTAAATAATCTCTAGGATATATCTTAACTTAATATAACCTAGCTAAATACCTAACTAAATCAAAAATATTACAAATTAAATATTCTTTCTGAATGTTCCGTGTACCTGAATAACTAAAATATGTACCTAGAAATAATTATGTTTACTTAACATGTTCTGATTATGTATAGGTGCTTTTTAAGTTGAGGTCTAGATGAACCAATTTTTTTTATTTTAGAAAATAAACTCTTACGCAATTAGTTACAAAGCAGCAAACTTTTGTTGGTAGCTAAGTTTCTTTTGTAAGTACTCTACCAAGTTATGTTCTGACGGTTGTTTATCTAATAAGTTCGCAGTAAGCACAAATATTTTTCATAGAATGTAGTAAGTGAAGACCTGTATTTGCATTACGATAAATGTACGAATTAGTTGTCATCTTGTAGTAGGTCATTAATTAATATTTCTCATTATTTTCGACTAGTTTTTCTTGCCAGTACGGAACAGAGACGTGGTCGCTCACTATGAGCCTCATTAGAAGGCTCAGGGTCCCCAAAGAGCAACGCAGAGGGCTTGGAGTTCCCTCGGGAGATCGAATTAGAAATATCGTAATCCAAAGGCAAACTAAAGTCACCGCAATAACCCGAAGGATTGCTAAGACCGACGGCCGTTGGGGCAGAAAGGTTCTCGAGAGAGAGACGAATTGGAGACGCAGCGTGGGCAGTTGGAAGAAGCGGATAGCACAAGACCGGCAACTGTAGAGATCTTTAGCGGAGGCCTTTGTTCAACAGTGGAGTAACGAGATTGGACAAAGTCAGGAATGAACATATCCGAGGCAGCTTTAAAGTGTCTCCTGTACCAGAAAAGATAAAAGAATGTCGTATGAGATGGTACGGATATGTCATGCGAAGAGATGAGTGACACGGAAAAGAAGAGAGACAGAGGTCGCCCCCCCCCCTTGACGTGGTGGTCTTAGAGAAAGTTTGGGTCTTAGAGAAAGTGGTTTTAGAGAAAGCCCAAATACCAGATTCGACAATCCAGGAAAGACGGTCCTGGCGCAAAATAATTAGGTGAGCCGACCCCACCTAACGCGGGATAAGGCAAAGAGAAAGAAGAAGAACTTAGTTTATCTTTAGACTAATTTACGGATTCTCGGGTCTTCTATGATCGAAGAAAATTGCTTATTTTGTTTTGGAATTGACTGTTTTCATTATTCGTTGGAGATCCTCAACTAAACAAATATATTTTGAGTAAGGAGGCGTCAAGCCTATTGTTGATGTTTGGAGCACGGACCAATCAAAATTGCAGGAAGTCCACAAAGGTTATGTTTACTAACAAAATTATCTTCGTTAACGCCAACAATAGAATATAAAGTACAAATATTTTGCTTCCAGAAATGGCAATTTAACTTATTCTGTCCACGACACTTCGTAAAACCGTGACAGTAGTCTTATTTTATAAGCAATAAGGGTGGTTTTGTATTATAACTGCATCCACTGATGTCGCGTTGACTGTACTTATATTGATAGGTAGCATCATATTTACTTGAAGCGACATAAGGGACTGACAACAGCCTTTTTAGTTTCTTCAGATGAGTTACAAACCTTTTACCTTGCTTTACAGTATGTATAATTGGCTCTATTTTAAAGAACTGTATTGGTTTTAAGCAAATATGATATGATAATTTTTATTTATTATATTTTTCAATACAGTCTAAGTAATTAAACTAAGACTGTATTGAAAAAATATAATAAATAAAAATTATCAAGTTTGAATTTTTATAGCATTAAATTCGCAATGCAATGCTTTATACTAATCTCAAAAATGGGAAATCATAAATTTAATCATCCGGCGTGTCTCGAAATTATCGTCAAAAACACAAAATAATCTAGACAAAAATACAATTCAAAAGAAATTGTTACTTCATATGTCGTGCATTTTAAGATTAGAAAGAGCTTTGCCGTGTTAGATTTGGCATAAGCTTTATATTTTGTCGATAATTATTTGTTTTGATATTTGTTATGAATTTGGTTCCGTAATTATTAGCTTTTACGGGTGTGATTGTTATGTAACCTTCAAATAAGGTGTTTGTGGTAATATAGTAGGGCCCCCCTTTACCTTTTCGTTGGAGTCGTAAAAGGCAACTAACACCTGTGTACTAGCTACCACCTAACTGCAGTCGCCAACTCGTATGCCAAGCGCGGTGACTAAGGTAAACCCCTTCAAATGTTATAGCAACTTTTGGAGGAGGCCTATATCCAGCTGATTATGATGATGACGATGACACTGTTGAGAGTATGCCAGCCATCTTTCCTTAAAAAGGTATCTCTCACCTTCCTTCGCTAAGTATAGTTCCATGAACCAACTCAACCGAACCGAATTGCTTTCGCAGATGCAACAAGAACATATAAAGACTCTTATGTTTTGGAATCCTTTACTGGGGTTGGTATATACCCAGAACTTTTGCTTTCTCTAGCGCCTGAAGTGGAACCAACAGCACGTCGCGTCGGTCGACATATTTAATCCCAGTTGTAGTGTGTACAACTTCCAATCGCGTTGTTGTGAAAAATAAACTAACATCGATTCTTAAATATAAATTAAATTTCTTAAATATAAAAATAAATACTGCGTGACTATTATAAATGGCGGTAAAACTCATTGGCACAATTAACAAATTTGGACGACGCTGTCTAGTGTTAAGCCGATAAACTAAATATTTACATTAACAATTTCTTTTTTACTTGAACTAGAATTAGAAAGTTAGATAAACCTATTCGTGTCAAAGTTCTGACCCAAAAACAAGAAAGGTGGTCTTTAAAACTGGCTGAAATAAACCTATGGTAAGCCAATGGGATGAGTCCAAAAAGAACAAAACGGAAATCATAGCCTTCTTATTACTGGATCATTAATTATAATATAATATTCTGCGACATTATTTACACACGGCCATCTGATCCCAAACAAAGCAGAGCTTGTACAGACGCCAGCACATCAAGCTACTCCAATCTGTCAAATTTATTTCATAGATATCCATAGGTATCATGTATGTACCTCTACATTCTGTAACACCTATGTATCACTCATGATCGCAATAAATATTTGTATTAGTAGATTTTCAACTTTAGCACATAAGCATAATGTTCACTTTCAATTGGGGATATTTGACAGATTGGGGTAGCTTGATGTGCTGGCGTCTGTACTATGGAAACCAAATAACTGATATACTGCATATACTACATTTCTTTTGTAAATATATACCTATATAGATAAATTACATCCAGACTCAGGACAAACAAACATGTTCATGCACACAAATATTTGTCCTGGGTGGGAATCGAACCCACAACCTACGGCGTGCAAAGCAAGCATTTACTAACCACGTCACAGGCCCGTCATATATGTACATATATACACGTACCTCCGTATATCTGTACTCTTGGTATTACGTATGCCTGTTTTTAGGGTTCCGTAGCCAAATGGCAAAAAACGGAACCCTTATATATTCGACATGTCTGTCTGTCTGTCCGTCCGTATGTCACAGCCACTTTTTTCCGAAACCATAAGAGCAGTACAATTGAAACTTGGTAAGTAGTTGTAGTCTGTGAACCGCATTAAGAATTTCACACAAAAATAGAAAAAGAACAATATTTTTGGGGGTTCCCCATTCATAGAACTGAAACTCATTTTTTTATTTCATTGTAACCATACCTGTGGGGTGTCTATGGATAGGTCTTCAAAAATTATATTAAGGTTTCTAATATAATTATTTTTAAACTGTATAGTTTGCGCGAGAGACACTTCCAAAGTGGTAAAATGAGTGTCCCCCACTGTAACTTCTAAAATAAGAGAATGATAAAACTTAAAGAATATATGATGTACATTACTATGTAAACTAATAACGAAAAATGGTTTGAAGGAGATCTAGTAAGACGTTTTTTTAAAAAAACGTAAACCGCAATGTACCTTTCATAAATCAAGTGAAATACTTGGTGCTACGGAACCCTTCATGGGCGAGTCCGACTCGCACTTGGCCGGTTTTTATTTCTATACATGTTGTTTTCTATTAGCCTAAGACGTTCATTACTTCACCGGACAATAGAAGCGAGCGTGGGTCCAAGTTGTCTAGCTTTAAAGAGTGCGAACTAGGTGCTCGCACCAGACCCACCCGGCCATCGCCTTTGGAGTTCGAACTGTGCTCAGTGCCTCTACCACGAGTTCCTGCAGTTTACCTACTCGATCACACGTACAGTTTCGTCCCATACATTGAGCACCAGCACCTCTCGCGGAAACTATTAAGAACTAAAACTCTGGTGCTCAATGTATGGGACGAAACTGTACGTGTGATCGAGTAGGTAAACTGCAGGAACTCGTGCTAGAGGCACAGGGCGGTCATTGAGGTAGTTTTCTGATACTACTACGATAACATGGAAGACGCGAGTATCTCGTCCCAGGAATTTCGTCGGCAGGAATGCAAACAAAGGGCCATGGAGGATGCAGGCAGTCGCGACGTGTTCGCGGACGTACTCTCGGACATATTCCTGGAAGTGCACTCGTATTCACACTCGGGTATTATTTTTAATTAAGGAAATCAGTTCCAAGACATTGGATGACAGTATACTGACTGATATTCAATTGGTAGGTATATTATGACGCATTCCAGGAGAATATTATCAATGATGCACCCGATCCTATACTATGCTTCCCATCTTGTGCAAAGCCAAATAAATAATAAAATCGTAGGAAAGTCAAAACTGTAACTGTGTGTACATTGAATATTTTTTTAAAAGGATACTTCGGGCATGATCTACAATCGATATCGAAGCCAAAAATTTTTGTCTATTTATCAGTTTGTCTGTATGTATGTCCGGGCTAAAATCAAAAAGTACTGCAGGGATTTACTTCAAATTGCATTTGCATGAATATTACGAAGAGGTCGGGTCAACATATAGGCTACATATTATCACGCTATCACCTTCGGGGGAAGAGCTGTGATAATTTATAAATTTTAACGCGGGTAAAACCGCGGGGCACAGCTAGTACCTAATAAATAAATTTTATTTCTTTCTCATATTGTCCTTATGAGAATGACAACAACTAAATGGACACTACTAAAGATGTCCTTCAGCTGTGTTAATTTTATTTTAGCGCGAAGATCTCGTAGAACATTCCCTGACCAAATGGGAGATGTTCTGAAGAATATAATGATAGTAAACGAGCCAAAAAAAGGGTGCAAAGATCGTGACAAGCGGAAAACCGTTGTTTCTGCCTACCCCTCTGGGAAACAGGTCTATGATGTATGTATGTAATTTAATTTACATTTCCATTTTCTAACAGAATCTCTAACGTAAATAAAGTTGCATTATTCCAGACTATACATATAATAAAATCATAGGAAATCAAAACTGTACATTGAATATTTTTAAAAAGGATACTTGGGGTGTGATCTACAATCAATATCAAAGCCAAAAATATAGTTTTTAGAATTTTTGTTTGTGTGTCCGTTTGTCTGTATGTATGGCCGGGCTAAACTCAAAAAATACTGCATGGATTTACTTCAAATTTTGCATGAATATTACTAAGACGTCGGGTCAACATATAGGTTACATATTATCACGCTATCACCTACGGGGGAGGAGCTATGATAATTTATAAATTTTAACGCGGGTAAAACCGCGGAGCACAGCTAGTACCAAATAAATAAATTTTATTTTAAATATAATGATAGTAAACGAGCCAAAAAAGGGTGCAAAGGAAAAAATAAAAATCGTAAATCCGTCGTTTCTGCCTACCCCTCTGGGAAGCACGTCTATGATGTATGTATGTAATTTAATTTACATTTTATAAAAGAATCTCTAACGTAAATAAAGTTACATAGGTATAATAAAATCGTAGGAAAGTCAAAACTGTACATTGAATATTTTTTAAAAAGGATACTTGGGGTGTTATCTACCAATCAATATCGAAGCCAAAAATATAGTTTTTAGAATTTTTGTCTGTTTGTCTGTATGTATGTCCGAGCTAAACTCAAAAAGTACTGCATGGATTTACTTCAAATTTTGCATGAATATTACTTAGAGGTCGGGTCAACATATAGCCTACATATTATCACGCTATCACCTATGGGGGAAGAGCTATGATTTTATGAATTTATAAAGTTTAACGCGGGTAAAACCGCGGGGCACAACTAGTTTCCTAATAATTTCGGATTTTCACTAACAAAGCGATGCATATGAAACTTAACATTTTCAAAAGATTTCTTATACCACATTATTACTGTCTCAAAAATATATAGAATCGACTTGAACTGATTTTTTACCAACCCATTTAAACATTTTATATTCTGATTTTAAAGCATTCCCTGAAAATAATAAATAAAGATATCTAAACCGGTTCAAAAACGCAAAAATGGTGTGAAATACTTACAAAAAGAAAAAATACAGTCTAATCGATAACCTCCTACTTAATGACATTGGATAAAAATGGAGGTCGGATTGGTCTGAAATAAAAGTTTTGAGATGCATCTGCACGTCAGTAACTGCCCTGTGTCGAGGTTCAAACCCTAAAATTGGTGCCCAATAGCCGGAGTTACATAGTATTTTAATTTCTAGGTGGCTAGAACCCCGTTCACTACTATTGGTACATACTGATCACGGGGAAAATGTTTAAAAGATGCACTGTCACTGTTTTACAGATAAAATATTTACAAATACTTAGGCACATATACGACTGTGTATTGCAAAATAAAATATCTATAATTAATAAAATATCTCTACGAGAATTTGATGTCATGTTTTATATAATTTGTAAAAAAAAGTATTTATATTTTATATGGATTAAGTCACATAAATAGTTGTCTACTGCGGGAATCGCTCTGCCTGACGCATATTCTTAGTGTGACAATTATTATTTAATTATAATGAAAATAATAATAATGACCTCCTGGCCGATTTACAGCCACGGCGGCCGGTCTCAATGGAGACTAGCCAATTGTGCAGGACATATTATAGTGAACATGTGTGCGCACAAACACACGGGCACTTTCTATTCCATCACTCTCTTGATCCGATGGGACGACTAGCGAAACAACCGGAAAGAGGTCAAGTACAGGACCGACGGCTTTATGTGCTCTCCGAGCCACGGGGGTGTAATACCGCCAACTCTCAGACTTCTGGCTGATACTAAGACTTTTTATTTTTACAGAAAAGTCCTTAAATCAGTTTTTGATGCGACCCGGTATATCAACCCGGGACCGCGTTACCTGCGGTTGTGTACGCTGCTGCTAGACCAACGAAGTAGTTAAAAATATATACTAAGCATAGTCTGCTGTGTGGTGATGGCGACACTGCTGTGTGGTGACGGGGACAAATATCAGAATCAGAATATCATCACCCCATCTCATCCCGTGGGGGGCGTAGAAGTCGACCCGAGGGAATATCTACCAGAGGAAGGGCAGCAGCTTCCTTCTGATTACTATGACTATCTTACTGCTATCGCCAACCCGCCTGCCAAGCGTGGCGATTATGGCATATCCCCTCAAGAAGATTCTTGAGGGAGGCTTGTCCAGCAGTGGACTTATTTAGCTGTAATGATGATGATGACTAAGCATAGCATAAACAAAACATAAATAGTTAATTAGTGTACGAACCTGAAAAACTAATAGAATATCAACTTCCTAAATACATAAAAATCAAGATTAACTTCCCATACAAAAACGACGATTGGATGGCGCAATTAGTTAAAGAAACCAATTTTTGTTTATTTTATCTCAAATTGGTTTTCTTTAAGTTTCATTCAATCGACTACAATTTATGTTACCTCGTATAATTCTGGCGTATAACTCTTTCTTCTTCTTGTCTACGTTTCCCACGGGATGAGATGAGGTTATGTTATTCTGATATTCCCCGCCGTCATCGCACAGCAAAGCGTCTTCTATATACATACATCACATGAATTATTGTCTTGTGCGGGAATAGAACCAAAAACACGGGTATTTAGTACTACCAATGAATAAATACAAAGAAAAATACAGTGATTACTTTACTTCCCCAAATTACATTACTTTCAAGAATAATTTTCCGCAGAAACTGACTTTTGGTTATTCCAATTTTCCAACCCACACTTCTTTGTGTCACCCACAAACATTTTGACGTCAACGAAACAAAAGCAATTCGAGGACTTTCGATGAATTACAATTATTATCAGCATTAAGCCTAGCGGTAGCCTGTTCAAACCCAGATAATGAGGTCCTGGGTTCAATCCCGGGTCGGGACAAAAAGTGATTTAGGGATTTTTCCGACAAAAAGAAAATTCTCAGTATTAGCCCGAAGTCTGCGAGTTGGTGGTATTACTCCCTCGTGCCTGGGAGAGCACGTAAAGCCGTCGGTCCTGAACCTGACCTATTTCCGGTAGTGTCGTTAGTCGTACAATCGGATCATGAGAGTGATGGAATAGAAATTTCCCCTGTGTTTACACACACACTTGTGCACTATAATATGTACTGCGCAATTGGCTAGTCTCCATTGAGACTGGCCGCCGTGGCCGAAATTCGGCTGGGAGGACATTAAAACTAATTCATTAAGGGTCAGCGCAGACAGAGAGGAGCGCCGCGGAGAGGATTTTATTAAGGCACTAGAAAATCAACTTTAGAGCTATAGGAATAAAGTGCATATATGCTTGAACCTGACAAAATGCTCGCCCAGTCTCGCGCATTATAATGTTCAAGCATACATGCACTTTATTTAAATAATTTTAAAGTTGATTTTCTAGTGCCTTAATAAAATCCTCTCCGCTGCGCTCCTCTCTGTCTGCGCTGGCCCTAAAAGTCCGAAAGATGCGTTCTTTCATCTCAGCGCATCAGTTTATCACATGGGACCTATTTAATAATTAGTTTACATCGCAAACATAATATACGATACATATAAAAAGCATATTAAAACTCCTGTACGTAGTAGCGCTCGGGTCGTATAAGCGAATCAGTCGCGCGGTGAGTCCGTCGTGTCCGGACGCGTTGTATCGTACTGTGACGGAACTAAAGTGGCCGTTCGCCAACTGTAATTATTATTTTCGGATCGCATCGCATCGTGAGTATTTTTCTATGGCATTGTTTTGATTGGGATTCTTTAATAATCGTGTCGTTGATCTCAAAGGCGATTTGTGGACTGTTTTTATTGCATTTGTTATTTTTTTTCGGGCCGGCTTGTTTTTGTTTTATTTTTTCAATGAGTTTTGGTATTGAGTGTTTCATAATTATATACAAACAATTACGTTGAATTTTTTTACTTCTGAAGAGCGACATTTTTACCAAATGATCATAAAAGCTAAGTCTGGGTTGTTTAAAATGGTAGCGATTTTACGCGTGTAAATCTCGTATTGAGATTGATATGAATTGTCATAATGATAATGTGTTTATTGTTCTAATTATCTAAAGATAAATTTTAATATTTACCGGACAATTGTGCATATATGTGAAAGAAAATAATTATTTAAAAATATACCTATAATCGAATTTTTTGTAAAAAAATATATGAAATAAAACAATAATAATTAAATTCACAAACCACGTAGGATAAAAGAAAATCGCGTCCATTTTTTTTATAATAATAATAAAAACATTACATAGCTATTATTGAAAGGATCCGTTTTCGTAAAAAAATGAGCGAAAAACTTTCAAATGAAACATCAATATTTAATAATTATGATACTTCGTAACTTAGTAATTTTGAAGTGTAATTTTTTAGTACTTCTTATTTTTAATCGTATGGGTCGAGGAGGCTTAGTGCTCTGACAAGGTTTGACCGCTTTGACGGTCACCCATCCATAGACTGACCGAGTCCCAAGTTGCTTTACCTCGTCGATCACTTACGAACCAGTGAGTGCCATTCTTACCAGTTACCTTTCTTACCCTTATTCATCATTAATTACCAGTTAGGTCACCGGAGCTCATTAGGGAAGATCGAGATAGCGATGTCATGTAAATCACTAGCGTCATAACGTATGGCTACGGTAGCCACTTACCATTAGGTGGGCCGTATGCTTTATCGGCTATAAAGCATACGTTAGTATAGACGCCAGCATATCCAGCTACCCCAATCTGTCAAATTTCTTAAATAGATTTTCAACTTTATTATATAAGTATAAGGTTCATTTTAAATTGGGGAAACTTTACAGATTGGGTTAGCTTGATGTGCTGGCGTCTTATAAAAAACAATTGGAAATTAGATCCGAGGCAGAAAACCAGTTCTCATTAATTTTTATTACTTATATATAATAATATTTACTTTATGTAAAAGAAGACAGACAAAAAAAGCCCGGTAGATAATAATATGTAAAGTATATCCATTGGCCTTTATGTCTATTGCAGACGATTTATGGCTTTATGCCTGCCTGCGCAGGAGTTGTTATAATGCGCAAGACAGGTCTGAGCTACATGGTGTTACTCGTGATTTACTATTTCATTGTAGCCTATGTGTTAATTCAGGATATCACCGATCTTCACATAAAATTTTCTACAAATCCGTTGCAGAGTTTCAACGAGATTCAAGTGTACAATCATTCAAACATGCAAACCTTTATATTTTACTAGCTGTGCCCCGCGGTTTTACCCCCGTTAAAATTTATAAATGTGTTAATGCAGTCAGCTAACTGCATACCAAATTTAACAAACATACATACACACTCACAAACTTTCACCTTTATTATATTAGTGTGATTATATTAGCAGGTTTTTAGTATATTTTATGACTATTGTAAAGAGGATAAGTTCCTGAGCAGTTTGGTCCATAAACTTTATATAAGATCCTTTGATACTAAAATATTTCATACAAGAGCCAAAATTATCATAAAATACAGAAAGCAATACTAGCATTTGATACAGGGGAAAATATTAGCATTCGATATGGAGCCCATACTAGCATTTGATATAAGAACCAGTACTCGCATTTGATACATACATAGACCCACGCCTGTTTCCCAGAGGGGTAGGCAAAGACAACGGACTTCCATTTGTCACGATGACATTATATTCTTCATACCTACCAGTTTAGGGTACTTCTGACCTGACCTTTCTTGAGAACGTCTCTGATTTGATCAGAGAATGTTCTACGAGGTCTTCTCCTTCCGATTGTACCATTCACACAGGCCAGGTATACTTCTTTTGTTATTTGATACAGAAGCCAAAACTAGCATTTGATAGAAGAGCCAATACTAGCATTTGATACAAGAGCCCAAGTATTGTTTCTTGTAACAAATGCTAGTATTGGCTCTTGTTTGCTTTACAAGAGATATGTACAGACGCCAGCACATCCAGCTACCCTAATCTGTCAAACTTCTTTTATAGATTTTCAACTTTATCACATAAGCATAGGGCTCACTTTCAATTGGGAAAATTTGACAGTTTGGGGAGCTTGATGCGCTGGCGTCTGTACATACAACAGACAATAAAGCTCGTCTCCGTACAAACTTATCCGTAATTGTGGCCCCTGGATTTTAAGGCTAGACTTGTATTAATACGACTCTACATAGTTATCAGCTATTTTATTTATTTATTTATTTTAGTAGGTTAACCAACGATTATTTACACATTTGAATATAAGAGTTATAAGCTAAATGTTACAGAGTTTCGTGTAATAATCACTTATAGGCTAACACAGCATGCAAATCAAATTAGCAAAAATTAACTATATAAAATATTTTGAATACAATAAAATAATAATGGTACATTGAAAGTTGCTAAATACTTAACTAAGGTTAAACATATAACTTATATAAATCTGTACAAAATAAAGTTATAAAAGCATTAACAATAATAAATTTACAAAAACACTTAACATTAATTATAATTAGTAGTTACAATTTATAAAACGACTGAATATTAATACTAAAATTAATTATTGAGATACAATACAACAATTTCAATAAATCTAACGATTGGTTATCAGTAATAGCGACAACATTAAATTAAATGAGATTGGGTTGAAACAGTTTATATATAAAACTAAAACCTAAAGCTAAATTGTCTGTGAAGCGATAAATGCGAGCTATGGTCAATAACCATGGCAAAAAATGCCAATTCTTAACTGCTGAAAATAAATATCTGAGAAACACGTCCTACTTTGCTAATGCGAATAAACTTGGAAACATTTTGTCACCTTTAATTTTTCTTTAAATATTTATCGCGACCCAATTAAGATTCCAAACGACGTCAAACACTAATTAGTAAAACCTAAAACCGTGTTGCATCTTAAAACTCAATACAAGAATTTCAGGTTTTCCAACGAAATTAGAGCATACTAGCTGTGCCCCGCGGTTTTACTCGCGTTAATCTTTATAAATTATAGCCTGTGTGTTATTTGTATATCAGCCGAAAGACGTCCACATCTGGACAAAGTCCTCCCCCAAAGATCTCCACAATTACCGGTCTTGCGCTATCCGCATCCAGCGATTTCCAGCGACCCTCACAAGATCATCGGTCCATCTTGTAGGGGGCCTGCCCACGCTGCGTCTTCCGGTTTGTGGTTGCCACTCGAGAACCTTTCTGCCATCTCAAACATCCATACTCACAAACTTCCCCATTTATAATATTAGTAGGATATAATACTGCCTGCTCACTCAGCTCTAATTTCGTGGGCAATGTAAAGTGCGCTTTTTGTTAACTTAATCAAGAACATCTGCAATACGGGTCGCATCACTCACGGCTCTCTGACTTCAATTTTTCTAACTGGCTGACTTCAACACTTAGTTGTATCGTATCACACCAAACCCGCCTGTATCATCACAAAAATAAGAAACAAAATAGATTGAGTTGAAAACGGTCAAAAAGAGTTAAAGATAGGTTGAAATTTTAGAAAATCATTGATTGCGGTCAATATTTTTATGACAAAATTAAGGCAGCTTTTTTAAACCATAAACTTTTCGTGAAGTGACTTCAACTGCTGGACAAAAGCTTTCCCCATTAATATCATAATCGCCACGGTTGACAGGTGGGTTGGCTATTGCAGTATAATGATCATATTGAGGAGAGTGAGGCTGATGACCTTTCCCTGGTACCTACGGGACAACGGTCAATTTCAAATACCTATTCCCCCTGAACGATTTCTACGCCTGCCACGGGAGGATTATGAGGGTGGTGATATTCATCACCATCAGAAAATACAACAAAATAATAAAATAAAATAATATTTTTGAAGTTATTCTTCTTTTGGCGCGATGGAGAAAAATGATGAGAGTGAATTTTTACGATGCGCGCGCACACCGACACCAAAAAATTTAACAGCATGAAGTTAGTTCTAGGTGGTATGAAAATTGATAACTATGTTCAAGTTGTATATTAAGAAGTATAACTTCTAACGCGTGTACATAAGTACACACAAGTTTTTTTATTTTATTGTTAAGCTATATAGCTATAACGAATCTAATCCCTGCGTCGCAGGGTACTTTACAAACATAAATAATAGACGGACACAAATTACATCCGGACTCAAACTATTTATGGGTCACACAAAAAGTTGTCCGGCGCGGGACCCGAGCCCGCGACACGAAGAGGCGAGGCGACTGTCTTAGCCATTGCGCTACACATGCAGTCAATATTATGTTTTAAAACTATATGGGGTTTCTTCAATATTTTTTCGATCAGGCACAATTGTGCAGAAATTTATTTATTTAAGGACCGTCAACGTTACATACACTCATGCAGTTATAAGACTAAGTTAAATAAATAAATATGGTTCTTGTCCAGCCACTTAATTAGAAAATCCTGTGCAGATCAGCTCTATAATCACGAGTGCGGTTCCACGTTGTATAATCACACACTTAAATATAGGATTACCATTAAGAATGTTAATTAATCCGCATTTAACGACGTACTTATAACGAAAGTGCATTCCGATAAAAAGTATTAAAATAACATGATTTTAAGTGCGCATATATTATAAATAATAAAGAATGAGCTGTTAAGCGGCTATGGTAACCGTTTACCGGGTAGGTGGGCCGTCTTTTATTTGCTGCATGTGTTTTTAAAATGTTTGAATATGTTTTGCGTTTTCTGTCCAATGAAGAATAAAAAATATTCACATTTCTCAAACATATTAAAACCTACATTATTTAGTATATTAATTAATAATTAATATGTGTTTCAATTGTTTATGAAAGTATATGAGTATCTATTTATTATTGCCAATATCTATTTATAAAAGATGCAGTACTATAAAATATAAATAGTGGAAGAATCTGAAGGGCTTTGAATATGTTGAATGTATGTAAAAACATATTTTTGTACCAAAATCGGCAAGACTAATTAAAAATGTAAACAATAAAAAGTTGTGGAATGGATTTGCAAGACTTCTGAAAACTTTAATTTGTCAAAAAACCTTAAGGTTTGTGCTACAATTTGCTAGAACACAACCTGTTTTAAGCAAATTGTAGCCCAATTATTCAGTAAAAAAAAAACAATCTAAAATCAAAAAACGTTGTGAAAATCTACTTAACTTTTGTATTATTTCGATTTATTTTAATGTTGCCAAATTTTGAAAAAAAAGAAGAGGTAATATGTTTTGGACAGATTCGGGTGCAATTGCTTGCTCGTGGCCGTCTCGGGGACGGAAAGCTCCATTGCAGGCCACTACACCCCCTTATGGAGGTGTTAGTTTGCGACCTAATAAAGATTAGGTCTGTCCGTGGGTTGATTCCAGGGAGAGGAGTGCAATGTATAATCCCCCTAATCTATCCGAAACTGAACGATGTTTAGTAGTTACAAAACCAAAAAGAAGTTACCGATACTAAAATATCGACCACATGACGTATGTATGAGATCACAAAACTTTTTTGTTACTTATTTACAAACTGGTTACGTTTAACTTGCTCATTTGCATAGTTGCGCTGCTTTTATTTTCTCCGCTATTAATATTGCACCTCGTGTTGACTCTCGTTACAATAAATCAAATATACGATCATATAAAAAAATGTGGGATTTTGGGGACTGCCGATAGATGTGAAAACTATTTTTTCATACTCGGAAAGTATGAAAAAATAGTATGAAAGTATTGTTTATTTGATCCTTTGAGCGGTAAAGGCTGCTTGGAAATTAAGTGGCAATAAAATTTAAAAATAGAATTCAATTTGATTCGGCAATCAGCTGTCAATTTTAAAAATAGAACTTAATTTGGTTAGGCAATCGGCTGTAAAGCATTTAAAATAATTAAGAAAAAAAAGTGAACAACGCCGCTAAAGATGTTTGCACTTCAAAAATGCTGGGATCATGTGACGGCCAGTGTGAATTTAAAAAGACCCTCCGTCTTATAAATATTCGATCAGGTCACGTGTCCTGACGCGAGTTTAATATTTTTTACCCATTCCAAGAGTGCACAACGCCGCTTAAGTTTTCACTTCAAAAATGTTTTTATCGCATTTACTATAATTGCTGGCATACAGTATTATTAAAGGAACGATTTATTATAAATTGTTGGGTTACAAATGTTTTAAAGATTAAATGTATTAAACTCTATGTGGTGAAAAATAAGATTATTCAAATATACATAAGATTTATATTTATTAGTTCCTGTGCACAAAGCGGCAACAGGCTAACAGCTTCGCAGTGTGGTGCCTTTTCTCGGAGGATGATTAAAATATTTGTTATTGTTTTTATTTCACCGTGAAAGACAGCAAGTGGAAGGCTTTGATTCTTCGGCAATTTAATTACTATTCGCATCATTTATATTTATATTTTAACAATGAATTCTAAATATACTTTAAGCTTATAATGATGTTTGTATTTATGAAGAAAGACAGTTTAATTTGGAATGGAATGCATTTTCTTTATGCTCCTGAACTTGGTCGACGCTGGCAGTCTGCCCGGACTTGTGGTTCATCTGCTCCATTAAAAGTTTCAGGTAACCTTTGTTTACTTGCGATATATATACATATCATCTCTTTTCCTTCAAAAGAGTAATCAGATGTTTCTCAAGGTTTTATATATTACGGTACAAATGTTCGAATTAAATATTACTAGGAACCTATAGAAGAAATGTATAGTTCGTGTGTAGATATACGTAGCAAATTATATACGCTAATTTACTTTGGAACCAGGTAATTATAGGAGATATCCCGTATAGATAATATAAAACGAAATTATTTCTTTTACATCACTTAAGTTATTTAAGTATCAGGCCATACATCGATGTTAAACTGCTAATAATACGCGTATCAATTGAGCACTCAGAGCGATTAGTGAACGTACGGGCATCTTTAATACAAGTACTAAAGATGCCCTGTCAAAATGCCATGTCAAAGAAATGCAATGATATTTAAAATTAGTTTAGTATTGCACAGAAGAGAACAAGTTGGATAGAACAAAATTGTAATGGTCGACTTGTACCTAACGTAGTACCTAACGATTTAAATATTCATTTATTTTGTGACATTTAATATTATAGATAAATTGTATAATAAATTAAGTAAAATTGTATAATGCCATTACTATAATGGATTAATTTAAATGATCTTTGATATGGACATCCCTAATGAATATATAATGTTACCTACCTATCTGCTATATTGAAGTTTTAATTTAATTATCTACATTGTGGTATAACTTTAATTATTGACGTGCATAAGTGTACCACGTGTTTGTCCTAAGTGCAATAAAGATATCTGATTCTGATTCTGCATTGGGGGCAATGTTAAAATTTTGGAACACTAGTGTGGAACCTGTGGCTCAAGTATTCGGAAATACCCCTGGATGCTGTACAAGTCCAATATAATAATAGTTTTAGGATGCTTTTGGGACTGCCTTGTGTTTTTAGTGTCTGGTGGATGTTTAGCTATGATGGTCCCTACCACTGCACCAACAGGATAGTTTATAAATTTTATCCAAATAGAGAAATTTTAATTTGTTAAGAATTGAGTATACTCTGCTCTGTGACAAGTGAAACTAGACGCAGAGCAGAAGACGTGATATCAATTATTTCACAGAAATAAATGAAAAAGAAATCTTTAACAAAATAGTTATAACAGACAATAAAGATTAGTCTTTATTCTATGTTTGAAATTATTTTGTACTTTCTCTAAACTATTTACCAACTTCCTAAAAAGGGAGAGTTCTATATTCAACGTGTGGCGCAGCGGTTAAGACCTCACCACTTCGTGTCTCGGGTTTGATTCCTGCGCAGGGCAACTATTTGTGTGACCCAAAAATAGTTGTTCTGAGTCTGGATGTATTTGTGTCCGTCTATTATATGTTAGTAAAGTACCCCGTGACACAGGGATTAGATAATAGATATAGTGCGGGCGTTGTCTTTAAAGAATAAAAAAAATTGGTCCGATATAGAAATCTATAACAAAAAATATTAGTCTTTATTCTGTGTTCGAACTTATTAATACTTTCTCTATATTTTTAAACAACTTCCAAAAAAGAGATAGTTCTCTATTCAACTGTTTGCTTTTATAATTATATGTATTTTATTAGTTTCTACTACTAAAATGACCACAACTATATTATATTGTATTTTAATTAACAATAAACATCTATTTACACATAAATACAGCAAGTGTTGCTCACGTGTACTCTTTAGAAGTAATAAGACAATACACTAATAAATTTAAACTCGTGACTTCCTAGTTTTCTCTTTGACAATGAAAGTACAAGGATATGTTAATTTCAATTTAAATAATGCCGTTTGTAATTATTACCACCGGCTCAAATATGTGGTAATCATATACGGATATCTAAATATCTTATCTTGGGCACAACTAAATATTGGACTTGTACAGCATCCAGGGGTATTTCCGAATACTTGAGCCACAGGTTCCACACTAGTGTTCCAAAATTTTAACATTGCCCCCAATGCAGAATCAGAATCAGATATCTTTATTGCACTTAGGACAAACACGTGGTACACTTATGCACGTCAATAATTAAAGTTATACCACAATGTAGATAATTAAATTAAAACTTCAATATAGCAGATAGGTAGGTAACATTATATATTCATTAGGGATGTCCATATCAAAGATCATTTAAATTAATCCATTATAGTAATGGCATTATACAATTTTACTTAATTTATTATACAATTTATCTATAATATTAAATGTCACAAAATAAATGAATATTTAAATCGTTAGGTACTACGTTAGGTACAAGTCGACCATTACAATTTTGTTCTATCCAACTTGTTCTCTTCTGTGCAATACTAAACTAATCTTATCTTGGGCACAACTAACACACAGAGCATGTTACCACTGGTAAACAAATTTATATATTTCTAAATACAAGCTCGTTGTCTTCAATTCTTTAATGTCAATATAGTTGTACTAAATTTAAAAAAGTAATTGCTCAGTCACATGATATTTAACATTTTTTTTTGTTACGTTAATTCGACCATGTTTATGTAGATTGCATTGTGAGCTTCACGGGTACAAGTGTATGTTGACACCCAAAAATAAATGTCATTATTTCCACCATATTATAGATAAACAACACCCGTGATAGAACAAAATATAATCGTGTTCTTCACACAAATATTTGTCCTGGGTGGGGATCGAACCTACGACCTCTGGCTTAGCAGTCAGGGTAACTAAATACAATAAAGGCCAGTCAAATCGGACTCAATTTGGTTTGAAGTTGGCATTGACTTATATGTATAACTAGACACGCTGTTTCGAATAAAATCTCTGTCCCAGTCCGGCTGTGCGCGAGGTGAGGGGTGCGCGCGCGGCGCGGCGTCCCAATTGCTTACTGAGTTGCAGCGCCCGCGCTGCAACTCGGTGAGCAAATTCTCAATATGGGATTGCGCGTCTAGTAGAATACATATAGGTCAATGAAAGTTGGTTAATAAAAGTCAGTGCCTACTTTCCGTGAAGCTTGGTCGCCGCAGCCGATTTTTGGTCAAGAGTACTATATGATTGCATTATTTTTTGAGAAGCGAGCAGCATTTAACATAGAGCCAGAGGCTAACTGTTGACGCCACAGTAAGCCTCTGGTATAGATCAATGAATGTTCTCTAAATACTCGGCACCATCCGAATTACCAGCGCTAGAAAGATAAAATGTTCTAGCTGCTAGCAAATGCTGAAGTGGTGCCATTTCGGTCTTGCACAGACAACAGGTGTCTTTGTTTTTATTTTTATTTTTCTCTTTCTTTCTTTCTAAATATGACTACAACCGGGACCGACATCTTCAGGTACCGGTCAGCCATTTATAGACGAACCACGCGCCTACAAGATGTGAGTGCAATGACTATGGGCAACTCATATTATGAATGACTTTACTAAGAGTCTTATTACATAAACATTAATGGAAGCCGACTTCAATTAATGTGTTTTGTAGTTACGTTGAATTGACAATATCAAGTAACGTAATCTTATACTCTCAAAGCACTAAGTGGCACCGGCAGCAAATTTTCCTTCGCCCGTTGGACTGACTGGACCGGCTCCGAGTAGGTTGTCTCGTTAATTATCTGTAGGTACCTACCAAAATAACAAACATGAACACATAACAATAAAAGAAACCGGTGACAGATGTATCTTTATTTTTATAGCTACGACTTTTGAAGGATCATAGGAATCTAAGACTATCATGTCACGTGACCAACGTATTTGAACTTGCACATTCACGTGACTAATGTATTTGAACTTGCACATACACGTAACCAACATGCACATTTTTATTTTGAAAAGCAGAACGTGATTTCCCCGTTGTTTGTGTCTGATTTTATAAATTATTTTTGTGCTGCTTTTGGAAACGAGGCCCATATATTTTTGTACCGACCGATTGAATAAAAGAAAAGTCGGATTAATGTTCTAACCTACTTCGAATTAATCGGTTGTCAAGTCAACTGATGTTTTTTTTTGTATGTTTTACGTTGTTTTTTTTTTGAACGTTGTTTTTTCGGTATTAATACATAAATTGGAAATCATAAATTGAGTCATCCGGCTGGTCCCGAAACAGCATCCTCTACCGATCCAGGGTAGGCGCTCTGCGTTAAGAACGATAAGAGAAGATCAAATTTACGATTCCCTTGGCAACACCCTTTCGATGGATGTAGGTGCTATCCATCGGCTTTGTAACTTAACGCAGAGCGCTTACCACGGATTGATAGAGGGTGCTAATTCGAGACGGTACGATTAAATTTATGATATCCTATTTTTGAGACCAGATTTACGCTTTGAATTGCAAATAATGCTATACAAAAACTTAAGTTCTTAAATTATGTCCACTATTTATGTTACAGACTCCAAGCACATCAAGCTTCCCCAATCTGTCAAATTTCCCCAATAGAAAGTCAACCTTATACTAATGTCATAAAGTTGAAAATCTATAAAAGAAATTTGACAGATTGGAGTAGCTGGATGTGATAACTATCAAAATATTTTTTTATGACAACAATGCAAATGTCCGATACTTTTTCTAATTTGCTGAGTTACACAGGTAGATTGCGCTCATAAATTTTTTTTCGTACACTATTTACTTTTGAATAAGTAATGCGTGACGAGAGCGTTATGAAATGCGTGATTGGGCGAAACGAACGGAAGTTGAGAAGGAGATATAAGTTAGTGAAGATAGAGAGACAGACACAGGTTTCGTATAATACCATAGGGACAAGAGGAGAGAGAGGGGCTAGTACACATTTTCTTTTCTCTTATAATAATATCTGGGGACAATGTCACACAGATCATCCTAGCCCCAAACTAAGCAAAACTTGTACTATGGGTACCAGGCGACGATATACATACTTATATAGATAGATAAATTCTTAAATACATAGAAAATATCCATGACTCAGAAACAAATATTCGTGCTCATCACACAAATATTTGCACTTACCGGGATTCGAACCCAGGACCACCTGCTTCGTAGGCAGGAGAACTACCAACTAGGCTTCGGTGACCGTATGTAAGTTTTACTTCATACGTCTGTTCTATAACTTTTTTTTTGTATATACTTGATTTAAGTCCCGTGTCTGGACACGATGTATTTATGAATATAATTGATGTTTACTAAAGTAAAGTAAAACACTATTTATGCATAAGAAGTATACATAAATTACACATAATTGGTTATACAAAGTGTAACACACGTAGTGAATGAAACTGAACGGGCTTTAGTCGTCGTTAAATCTTCGTATAAGGATCATTACTTGATCCTTATACACGCTGTAGGTCCGGATACTCGCTATCTGCGCCAATACAGGTGCACTTTTTATTAATTATTTATTTATAGGCTTATCAACGAAATATATACATAACATTAAACAACGATCTTTTATCCAATGAATAATCTTGCATGCCTCCAATTATAGGGAAGCATATCATTAGTAATTAAAATCACGAAAGTACTTATATCGTTAAAACCGTAAGTAAACCTTAAACAGTAGCCGAAGTTTTCTCATAAAAAATCAAAAAATAATTCAAGACATAATTTATTTAAAAATATTGTATTTTTTTGTATTAGAATAAATTTGCAAACTTGTTAGCAAAATAATGCTATTACATACATAAACTCGCGCCTGTTTCCCAGAGGGGTAGGCAAAGACAACAGACTTCCATTTGTCACGATATTTGCAAACCTCTTCCGGCTCTTTTACTGTCATTATATTCTTTATAGATGCTCGCTGGTTAAGGGTTAAGGGTACTTCTGACCTGGCCTTTTTTGTGTCCTAGAATATTATTATTATTAACTTTAGGAGCGCTATCCCCCCCCCCCCCCCCCAACTGTACAAATCAAACAAAAATATTTTCAGACCTAATAAACAAATTTTGCGCCACTATAAGGGACATCAAGTGATCGTTATTTGGGTATGGGAAGTAAATCTATTTTTTTTGTATTTTGCTTGTTGATGTTGCTACACATTGTTCAGTTCATATTTTTTTTACTTACGTCTACTATTAAGATTACGCTTTTGAAAGCATATTGCCAATATTTCTACACCTGCAGCCTGTGGGTCAGTTATATCAAAGCGGACGTACAGCGACTTACGTGTCCAGTATAATAATGCACTCAGGGTACTGTTGGGGCTGCCATGGCGTTGCAGTGCGTCAGGGATGTTCGCTGAAGCGCGGGTGGGTGGCTTTGCCGCAATAGTTAGGAAAAGGTGCGCCTCCCTACTCACTCCCGTTCGTGGCAGTACCAACACTAACCCAGTATAGTGTTGGTACTGCCACGAACGGGAGTTTTTACGGTTCAGTGGGAGTCCACCATGCTGGATGCAAAGATGGGTAGAAGCGTAGAAAAATAATTTTTTGTTACCTTTACTAACATTAGTTTTTAAGAACATTGTTCCTAACAAAATATGGACCTTGTCTGAAATAAATGTTTGTTATTATTATTAATGTTACACGTCGTACAACATTAGTTAAGCTTCATTTCTGTCGTCTATTGATTCTATATCTTGTCTATATAACGTCTAGTCTTCTCGAGAGCTTGTGTTTCCGTTGCGGTGACAATAAACGACAACGAATTACTGTCATGTCATTCCGTGACGGGAATTCTCTTAGATATTATACTCTGTCTGATTTGCATTATAATTGCTTCTTTCTTGGCATTTCGGTTTGCAAACACGTTCGATGAGCATTTACATGTTGTGAATTTTTAATGCTCACATATCATATTTAGCAGGTAATGATGTACCGGATTCGCGACCTGAGTTGGGCCAAAACTTATTACTGGAAAAAAAAATGTTACTTGTTAATATAGCATTTCAACCTGGGTTACTGACCTTGACTGCTAAAAGAAAAATCAAATATTGACACTAAGTTCACTCTACATCCTAGAGATTGGACTATTTGTTATAAAACATCCACAACTATTCGAAAAAGCCAGTGAAAATAGTCTGCTTAGTCGAAGAGATCCAACAAAACTTAGATTAAAATAATGTAGAATTACACTTTATCGCCAGAACATCATTTTATGTGTATGAAGGTGTATAATAAAATCTAAAACCCCTAAGAGAACTTCAAATTAAATTTAAATAAATGGCTAATTGAAAAATGGTTTATACTGTTCAAGAATTCTTCGATTTTAAGGGATTTTGATTGGTTTTTTTAAATAAATGTATGATATTAAATATAATTTACCATTTTATTAATGAAACGAATCGTTATGTTTTAAATAATTCCTATACCAGTCCCTGGTTAAACATGTTGAACGTATTTTTATTTTAAGACCTGTAATACCTTGACCATAATTAGTGCAAAAAAAAATTATTCTATTCTAAGCCAGAGGTCGTGGGCTGGGTCACCACCCAGAACAAATTTTTGGCGATCGTAATGTATTTATAATATGTATGTATTTAGAAATACATAAGTATATTTATCAGTTGTCTGGTTGCCACAGTATAGGCAGTGCCTAGTTTGGGATAAAATCGCAGTGTGTTAGTTGTCCCAAGATATTTATTATTATTTAGTATCAGAGACATCGCATCACATATTAAAGCGACGCATGTAAGATATAATATTTATTTTTTAATTCCACATTAATGCAAAAAACCCTTGTATCGGAGAAGACATTATAAATATACAAATCATGAACACAAGGCAATCCTAGTGTCAGAACAATTATTTTATTGGTTATACAAATAGTCCTGCGCGGGAATCGAATCCTAGGCGAGGTGACTAAATAAACCACTACGTTCCACGTGCAGTCGGCTCCTGGGATGATGTCAACAAAAGATTTAAGTGTTTGTTGATCCTAATTAGTTAACAGAGCCCCGCTTGCAGCGTCTATATTAAGTCCTGAAATCCGTCTTCTGAAGTTTATAAACTCAATCCATAAGTTACAAGAATGACGCTATTGATCCCTAATACGGCCAGATGCGCTTTTCTTTTTTTATTAGACATGCCGTGCTTATACTTAGTAATAATCTGAGGTAATCTAATAACTAATCAGCTCTCATCTCAGCTTGTATGGAACTGAAGCTTCAGTGCACGAGTTCGACTCGCACTTTACAGGTTTTAATTCACAATTGATAGTATACAAGTCTGTATACTGACGCGGATACGATGATACCATCAGGCGGTGTAGGTCGGTGCCAAATTCAGTGCATATGAGTACGTACCTACGCACTTATGTTCGAACGTACCTACTTACATTTACACCTCTGTCACAGTATAAATATGGACAGTAAGGTAACTAAGCCTTTTGGAACGATGTTCCTTATGGCGCGTTGTGAAAGGGGGCTTGACGGAAAAAAATCTTACGAAAAGTTGTCATGACACTTTTTGCAGCTGTGCGGCGTGCGCATGTTTCTCTGTCTATCTCTCTCTCTCTCTTATAGAAAGGAAGCCAGATATTTTCATTTCTATTTCGCATTATTTTTTTTTATTTTTTTTTTTTTTTAATATAGATATATTTTTTTTTCACACAGATCATCCTAGCCCCAAACTAAGCAAAGCTTATACTATGGGTACCAGGCGACGATATACATATTTATATAGATAGAATTTGAACATTGAACAGTGTGGTGTCGCGACGATTATTTTTGTTGAGTGTATACAGGTTTTTTGTACATAATAAATAATAAGAAATAACTTCGTTCCATCCGGGTGTCCCTTGACACCCCCCAAGTTTTTTATTTTAACGTTGTGGAAATGCCAAGCGCACGTCGTGTACCGCTGAGCTTCTAAAACCACCATGGTAGCCAGCCTCACAGTGCTTGTAGCGGGGGCTCTGGGTATTCGTGAACAATCTCACCAGTACCCCCGCTGTACACTGAGCGTCTGCGAGACTCTCACCCGGGGGGGGGGGGGGGGGAGGGGCTCCAATGCCTCCCCTCTCCCCAGCACGCACAAGCGCGTTTGGGCAACCTGAGCTACAGCAGGTTACCTCTTCCCGGGACAGCTTATACACAACGTGTGGAGTTCCCTTCCTCCAAACGCCATCGGTCCCAGGGAAGGTAACTAAGCCTAATTCATGAAATTCACCGTATCCTAGTTGGTAGTGCTCCTGCCTACGAAGCTGGTGGTCCTGGGTTCGAATCCCGGTAAGTGCCAATATTTGTGTGATGAACACGAATATTTGTTTCTGAGTCATGGATGCTTTCTATGTATATAAGTATTTATCTATCTATATAAGTATGTATATCGTCGCCTGGTACCCATAGTACAAGCTTTGCTTAGTTTGGGGCTAGAATGATCTGTGTGACATTGTCCCTAGATATTATTATTTTATAATTACCTACGCTATATTGAAGCTGTGGGGTTGTACCTTTTAATATTTTAGATACCTATTATTACTTTTTATATTTATATTTGTTTTATAAATCAACAGGACGGTTATAATACGAAAGCTCCCGTTTTAACGAAGCTGAGTTCTATCAGCCGTATACTACACAACACGCACGTGGATTTTTAAAAAGATTAAAAAAAAATACATAATAATAAAGGTTTTTATTCACGTAGACTTTAAAAAAGCGCTTGTAAATAGTCAGAACATGTTTGTAGTAATATAGTTGTATTGTTTCTAGTAGGTAACATAGATATTTAGGTACATATTGCGGAGACAAACTTATACGCGGCCACTCGTTTTGACGCGTCACTCACTACTGACAACACCGCGACAACCGCTTAGGGGTCTTGTCGATGCGCATGTTTGTGTGAGTGTGCCGTTTCGACTGTTTGTAGGTAGTTTCCGTGCTGTCTATTTTTATACTGAGCCTCTGTGTTTTGCCCACGTAATGATGACGCGGGGTATAAATGTAATTGTGTTTTGACTGAGTGAATATCGGTCGATCTGCAAAGCGTGCTCTGCACGTGTTCGGCAGACATTTCGAGGTAAAACTTCTTTAGGTACGCCACTTGAGATGTAAGCTGGTAAATGCGTTACGAAAAGAGTGATCGGGCGTGGCGTACGGAAGTTGATAGGGAGATATAAGTTAGTGGAGATAACCATAGAGAGAGAGTGAGATTTCATATGTGAAAATTGTAGAGATTGTTTTTGTCTTTGTTTAATAAGTGGTCACCGTAGCCTATGGACGCTATCTACACCAAACAATTGTACGGACCCCTGATGTTAAGCGGTCAACGTAGCCTATGGACGGTATCGATACCAAACAAATATACGGACCACCTGAAGTTAAACGGTCACCGTACCGTGCCCTCCGAAACACGGAGACCCTCAGAAATTAAACCACTCTAGCGGTCACCCATCTATAGACTGTCCGCATGCCTAAGTGTTTTATTTGACTTAAGAACTGGTGAGAGCATCTGGCTATGACCGGATTGATTTCTTAAGAAAATGTAATGAAGATAGCTTTTCTCTTCTGATGATCTTGATCCGTGACCATAAGCATGGTGATCACTACCATTAGGAGACCCACTTGCTCGTTAATCAAGATACGAACATTTGACGGCCCGTTGGCGTGGTTGACAAATGCTTGCTTTTCACGCCGGAGGTCGTGGGTTCGATTCCCACCCAGGACAGATATTTGTATGCATGAATATGTCTGTTTGTCTTAAGTCTGGGTGTAATTTATCTGTATAAGTATACTTACAAAAAAAGTAGTATATGTAAAAAGTGTATATTATCAGTTATCTGGTTTCCATAGTACAAGCTCTGCTTATTTTGGGATCAGATGGCCGTGTGCAAATAATGTCCTAGGCCCAGGATATTATTACTTCACCACAATAATATAAAACAATAACAATAATAAGTGCATACAGTTTTAAATAATAAAATTATTGGCTTGTTACAATATATACATCATTTGCAATCATTTGTGGTGGCTAGCATCTTAGCTATTCATATTCATATCATTTATTTGCATTCCACAATGTGAACTTAGGTGGTAAACTAAAGGCTTATAGCTAGGAGCATTATGGACCCTGTCGGGCACAGCAAATTTATAATTATATATATCGGTATTATTATTATTCGGAAATTATTAAGGAACTAATTGAGTTTTCTATTTAATATGACTACTTTACATTTATATATTAATACATTACACTAGCATATTATTATTTTACTATCATGTCATTCAATAAGGAAAGAAATTTTGCTTATTAACAGTAACAAGTTATATCTTTGCCTAGCTACTAGCTATCATATAAAAAATCCTAAATTAGAATAGCACCTCAGTAGTAATGTGTGCTCTAGTTATTCAATTGTAAAGAATTATTTATAGCAAAGAATCCAACATACACTATATCCTCAATTGGCTGCTGAAAACGACATTTTTCTGACATATGTAATAGGGCGTGGGATTAGCGACGTCCATTCCTTGTTATGATATCAACTCTTAAGGCGCTGATCAGCAATTTTTTTAAGACAACATTATTTCCATGTATCGTGAGACATAATTTACGGACACAAAGCACATCTAGACTCAGAACAAATATATATGGACCACACAAATACTTGTCCAGGGGCTCTACCGGCTAAGTCGCCGAACATTGATTTCTTAAATGGCGTTCAAATAAAATAAGCTTAAAAATGACTTAATCAATCGTTAAATCATTTTTCATGAGCACATGTGACGTTATAAATGGTCCGGAATCGATTGTCAACGTTGAAGCTGATTTAACGGTTAAGTCATTTTTAACCTTTATTTATTTGAAAGCCATTTAAGTAATCGATGTTCGGCGACTTAGCCGGTAGAGCGCCAGTGCGGCAATCGAATTCGAAACACGTTGTAGCAAGGCGACCGACTCCAGTGTGCCAAACGTGGAGTCGGTAAGTAGGTATTTTTCTAAAAAATATTAAATAAATAAATAAAGATTTTTGGACAACTAACTCACTGCCATCTGTCTCAAACTAGGGAAGCCCGTACTATGGCAACCAGGCAACTGATAAACCGCAGTATCCCATAATACCATGACTTAAAACAGTGACTTTAATCATTTCTCGGGACAATGTCACACAGATCATCCTAGCCCCAAACTAAGCAAAGCTTATACTATGGGTACCAGGTGACGATATACATACTTATATAGATAGATAAATACTTATATACATAGAAAACATCCATGACTCAGAAACAAATATTCGTGCTCATCACACAAATATTTGCACTTACCGGGATTCGAACCCAGGACCACCAGCTTCGTAGGCAGGAGCACTACCAACTAGGCTACGGTGTCTACAAAACAAATAAACTCAAAAAAATTCACCTCGATACAGAACAAATAATACTGTTCATAACACAAAGATTTATACAGGGTGGGAATCGAACCCACCACCTATAGAACCTCTCCAGAAATAGTCTCAGTTTGTGTGATAGCCAACACGTAAAGTTTTCCCGCCATTACGTTGACCTAGCCCTGTTTACTGTAGCAGTGGAACCCGTCTAACTCGTCACCAGTACATTGACTTATCAAGTTCTTCTCTCTCTCTAATTATAGTCCGCTGATTTACTTCATCGAGAGCCTTCTGTATCAGAGTTCTATTTATAACGGTCTTATACTGTAACACAAGCTGTTATATGTATCACTAGCTATGCCCCGCGGTTTCACCCGCGTTTTTTAAATAAAATAAATAAAAAAGGTTTTTATTCACGTAGACTTTAAAAAAGCGCTTGTAAATAGTCAGAACATGTTTGTAGTAATATAGTTTTATACATTATTATTTCTAGTAACATAGATATTTAGGTACACATTGTATGAAAACATTTATAAAATTTATTTTATTATAGCATTGATGTTTAGCTAGCTCGTATCAAGTTATTGTCAAGAGATTATGTTTAAGTATCTAGTTTAAGTCTAATATTTCTGCTACATATTGTCAATGGTTCTGTCTATATTAAGGTATTATTATTATGACGGACCTTGTGTTAATAACGACGGTCGCGCTTTAATGCTACCACCGGATCCAATGCGCCGTTAAAGTAGTTTTGGCGTAAAAAGATACCATACCATCCATACTCACAATCATTCGCATTTATAATATTAGTAGAATGTGTACCTCTAGCGGTTTTGGCAGTGCACGCCGGAATAACTCGCAGATGGTAGATTTTTCCATCCTTACTTGACACTTATCGTCATATTTTGGACAATACACACAATGTGTTATTCTGGTGTATAAGCTATATTATTGTAAGGTTTCATTAAAATCCATTCAGTAGTAAAAACTACTGAATGGATTTTAATCTCTCCCACGTAAAAACTTGGGAGAGTAACAAACATCCATCCATCCATACTTACAAGCTTTCACGTTTATAATATTAGTAGGATATGCCTACCTATATATTAAAAAGTAAATTTCGATACCAAAGACAATCGCAAAAAGAAACTGAGCGTAGTATAAAAGAAAAATAAAAGCTAGCTAATTGCGTGTCGGACTTGCACACGATGGGTTAAGGTCGAGGCAAAAAATATCCAATAACAACACATTACTTGTATGGAATTGCGTCTTTAATTTAATCTAATGTTTATTTGTTACTAGCTGTGCCCCGCGGTTTACTTGCGTTAAACTTTATAAGTTATAGCCTATGTATTATTCGGATATATAAGCTATATTACTACAAAGTTTCATCAAGATCCGTCCGGTAGTTTTTGCGTGAAAGAGTACTTAACAAACATACGCACTCACAATCTCTCGCCTTTATAATATTAAGTGTGATTATAGCAGCTTTAGTAAAAACCACTTCATGAAAAATGCAGTTGTCTACTGGTCTAGTGGTTAGTGACTCTGACTACTAAGCCGGAGGTCGTGGGATCAATTCCCGCCTGGTACTAATCTTTGTGAGATGTACACGATTATTTGTTGTGTCTGAGTCTAATTTATTGGAAACTAGCTGTGCCCCGCGGTTTTACCCGCGTTAAAATTTATAAAATATGGCCTATGTGTTATCCTAACTATAAAAATTTGCCTATGTTCTTTCTCAGGTTCTAGACCATCTGTATAGGTACCAAATTTCATTCAAATCCGTTCAGTAGTTTTGGCGTGAAAGAGTAACAGACAGACAGAGTTACTTTCGCATTTATAATATTAGTAAGGATTAGGATTAGGATGTGTTAATCCAGGGTGTCAGTTAACTCCATATCAAATTTTATTAAAATCGCTTCAGCCGTTTGGACGTGAAGAAGTAACAAACATACACACTCACACAGTCACACACTCACAAACTTTCGCATTTATAATATTAGTAGGATATGTATGCATTTAGAAATATATAAGTATGTTTATCAGTTGTTTGGTTGTCATAGTAGATGGCAGTGTGGTAATTATTGCATCATCATCTTCATCATATCAGCCGAAAGACGTCCACAACTGTGCAAAGGCCTCTCCCAAAGATCTCTACAATTGCCGGCCTTGTGCAATTCGCATCTAGCGGTTTCCAGCGACCCGCACAAGATCATTGGCCCATCTTATGACAACATAAAAAGGCTTAATTATTATTGTCACTACCACTACCACTACCACTACTAAATGTCACTACCATTATAAAATAAATTGTATAAATGGTTTAACATTCCGTGTACCTAAATATCTGTAATAAGTAACTAGATATAATAACTGTATTACTACAAACATGTTCTGACTATTTACAAGCGCTTTTTTAAAGTCTGCGTGAATAAAAACCTTTTTTATTTATTTTATTTTATTGTCATTTTACTAATTATAACAAAGACATTTTGTGCATCAAACACACACAAGCAATTTAATCAAATTCGATAGCTATATCCTATCGATTATTCCTAGTACCTACCTACTTCTGACCTAAATAAAATTACGAAATCCAAGATGGTTAGTGGTTCGGTAGACTCTATTAGCCCCATGTCAATTACCATCCTCATCATGATGAGGGCTTTTGTAAAATGCAAATATCGAACTTATAGCACCCTCAGACTCAGAACAACAATTAATGCGTCACACAAGTAATTGTCCTGTACGAGACTCGAACCAGTAATACCAGGTCACCGGGGTAGTAGCAACTTTAACCACTGTGCCACATGTGCAGTCAATAACCTAAAAATTACGAAGCCATGTAGTTTTACTGTTTCATCGTATACAAGAAGCCTTTGAACTTACATTTACGTTTAGAAGAAAATACCGAACGAAATTTTCATATTTCAATACATTTTTCGTTTTATTCTTCGTAATAAAATGTTAAGGTTGAGATAACATACATATTTCAATATTTTCACAAAGATATTAAAGGTAGTAAGGTGTTAAAAAATGGATTTGTTTAATAGTAAGTAACCGTACTTCGAAGGACACGTTAAGCTGTCGGTCCTAATTGTTGCCGTTGGACAACTGTCGTTAATTCATGCCAGAGGCCAACACGGCGCGGTGGCTTGACAACTCTGACACGAGAGCCTATTCTTTTCTTTAACGGCCGGCAACGCACTTGCGGCTCGTCTGGTGTTGCGAGTGTCCATGAGCGGCGGTGATCATTTACCATCAGGTGGCCAACTTGCTCGTTTGCTATCCTATTTTTTAAAAAAGTAACTACCTACATGCCCTGAAGTAAAGCCCTACCCCTCCGCATAATATTGTCGTTATATGTATAGATACGCTGTCGCATTTTTAATTTACTTACTCATCGTATGGGCAGTAGTAAACCCTAGTATCAGAGTTGTTCAAATCTTCAAGTAGGCCCTTGAAATCGCTTAACGACTGTTCTATAACCACTACAACCGGGACCAATAGCTTAGCGTGCCCTCTGAAGCACAAGGACGCTCAGAAATTAAACGGCTGGCCGGACGGCGGTCACCCATCTTTAGTTCCGAGCCCAGTTGCTTAACCTCGCCGATCTTTTAGGATTATCCGTCGGGCTCTTGTCGCCGCCGGCGTCCCAGCTAGGTTAGAACCAAATGGCTTGGCACGAGACGACGGTAAGAGACCTGATGGTATGACGTTGCTCCCTTGGAAGTTGGGTAGGCCTTTGGTATGGGACGCGACATGCGTCGACACCCTTGCGCCATCTCACCTTCCAAGGACAATGGCATGCGCCGGCTCTGCTGCTGCATCAGCTGAGGCCACTAAGCGGCTCAAATATACAAACCTTGAAAGAGATTATATATTTGAGCCGTTTGGAGTGGAGACGCTTGGGCCATGGGGTCCGAGAGCGCGGATTTTTTTCCGCGAATTATCCAAACGCTTGGTGGACGCTACACGCGACCAGAGGGCTGGCCAATATCTTGGACAGCGCTTAAGCATTGCCATCCAGCGTGGCAATGCGGCCAGCATTCTGGGCACGATGCTCAAAGGCAGCGATACCGAAGTTTTTTTCGACGCCCAAAGATGAGACCTGTATATAATAATATGTATATCATGTATATGTATATTTATTTTAATTTAAATATAAGTATATATTTTTAGTAGTTTAATATAGTTTTACGTTTCCTTAGTTGATAATTTAAGTTTATTAGATAATTTAAATCCTTTGTATTAACATGAAATAAATGTAATATATAATTTTGGTGTATGTACCGTATATATATATTCATATTAATGTAGTAAAAACCGGTTATTTCAATATAACAAACAGACACTCCAATTTTATTTATTTGTATAAATGATGTTATTATCCCCCGACGCATAAAAGAGTGGTGTTACAAGTTTGACGTCGATGTATGTCTGTGTGTGTGTGTGTCTCTGGCATAGAAGCTCTCATACGAATGTACTGATTTCGATGCGGTTTTGTTCATTTTAAAGCCAGTTTCTTTTGCGGTTCATGATTTTACACATAAATGTATTCATTTTTTGGGACCTAATGATAAGTTTAAACACTAATTACCTTAAGCATACAAAAAAAGGTAACCAGATTTCAATACCCACCCATCAATGTATCTTTTAAATGGAGTTTATATCAAATATTGGGTTGTTTTTGATGAGGAAATGCAGGGTTAGTTTCCCCATTATTTTACCTCAAAGAGAATACGTCTTAGGTCGTTGATACTTGATGTTGGGTACAAGAGTATATCGGTTAAACTTTAAGATAACAATCTCTTTCCGTTTGCGTATGAAGTGTGCAGCTACCTGGCCTTTAGCTCTTAACATAAAGGCTTTGGTTATCAAACATAATTATTTTGTTTGCAAAAATACTAAAAGAGTATAACAGTAATAGCAAAGTCACCGATATACCCCGAAGAATTGCAAAACTGAAGTGGCAGTGGGCGGGGCACATAGCTCGTAGAACCGATGGCCGTTGGGGCAGGAAGGTTCTTGAGTGGCGACCACGAACCGGAAGACGCAGCGTGGGCAGGCCCCCTACAAGATGGACCGATAATCTTGTGCGGGGCGCTGGAAACAGCTGGATGCGAATAGCACAAGACCGGCAATTGTCGAGATCTTTGGGGGAGGCCTTTGTCCAGCAGTGGACGTCTTTCGGCTGATATGATGATAATAGTAATATAATAGTTTTGTTTAATTTTTACAGTTTAATGGGGAGATAGTGCTCTTGAAGTTAATAATAATAATATCCTGGGACATTATTTACACACTGCCATCTGATCCCAAACTAAGCAGAGCTTGTACTATGGAAACCAGATAACTGATATTCTGCATACCTATAATACTTTTCTTTTGTAAATATATACTTATATAATAATATCTAGGGACAATGTCACACAGATCATCCTAGCCCCATACTAAGCAAAGCTTGTACTATGGGTACCAGGCGACGATATATACTTATATAGATAGATAAATACTTAAATACATAGAAAACATCCATGACTCAGAAACAAATATTCGTGCTTATCACACAAATATTTGCACTTACCGGGATTCGAACCCAGGACCGCCAGCTTCGTAGGCAGGAGCACTACCAACTAGGTGACCGTTATATAGATAATAACACCCAGACTCAGACAAACATACATGTTCATGCACACAAATATCTGTCCTGGCTGGGAATCGAACCCACGACCTCCGGCGTGAAAAGCAAGCAATATTAATAATATTATTTAATACAGAAAACATACTATGGTTGTAGTCGTCATAGTCATGTCAGCCGAAAAACTCACGTGCGTGTCAGTCAGTCGCACGTGAGTTTACTAAACAGTGCCTCTAGCACGAGTACCTGCAGTTTACTTACTCGATCACACGTACAGTTTCTCCCAAACATTGAGCACCAGCGCCTCTCGCGGAAACTATTAAGAATTAAAACTCTGGTGCTCAATGTATGGGACGAAACTGTACGTGTGATCGAGTAAGTAAACTGCAGGAACTCGTGCTAGAGGCACAGATTGGCTGTAGCAGCCACCGGGCGCACCAACGCCGTACCTGCTAGGAGTTGAAGTCGTCGCATGACCGAAAATCATCATCAGTGGTTACCCTGGGATATTACGACAATCTGTTTCACGGTAAATGGTTGTTCTGAGTCTGGATGTAATTTGTGTCCGTCGATTACATGTTTGTAAAGTGCCCTGCGACAGAGGGATTAGTTTCCCTAGTGCGGGCGTTGTCTTTTGAAAAAGAAAAGAAAAGAAGATGTAACACCGCCAATTTCCACACTGCGCTACTGATAGATTTTTGTGTCCCACTTTTTTGGGTGGACCCATTTTACTTATATGATATATAAATGGCTGGATATCGCTGGATGCGGATAGCGCAAGACCGGCAATTGTGGTGATCTTTGGGGGAGGCCTTTGTCCAGTAGTGGGCTTTCGGCTGATATGATGATGATGATGAAATAGATGCGAATAATTTCAATATCACCAGGCACGGTTACCGTAACCTAGTTGGCAGTGCTCCTACCTACGAAGCTGGTGGTCCTGTGTTCGAATCCCGGTAAGTGCAAATATTTGTGTGATGAGCACGAATATTTGTTTCTGAGTCATGGATGTTTTCTATGTCTATGAGTATTTATCTATCTATATAAGTATGTATATCGTCGCCTGGTACCCATAGTACAAGCTTTGTTTAGTTTGGGGCTAGGATGATCTGTGTGACATGGTCCCTAGGTATTATTATGTAATTATTATTATTACTGGTCCTTCCCTCTTACCCACCACTGTAACTCCTGTTAGCAAGGGGCAACAGTGGCACACAATGAAATAACACTAAGCGGTGAGTCTCAGACATGTCCCAGGGAATCGCTTTAACCGTCTGTCAAGGAGTTAGAAAATGTAATAGTTCCACTATTACATTTTCTATCTCCTTGACAGACGGTTAAAGCAATGTCACCAGCAAATCGAAGAATAATAACTGAAATTCCCACACAAAGTTACTGGATCCATACTCAGAAAGCGTAGTGTGTTTAAAAACTTGTTCCGTGTTTGAAGAACAGTCTCTAAACTTCATCAAACACGATGTTTACAAACGAATCATAACAATGTAGATTTTCCAAGAGTTCCCCACTGCTGGGAATTGTGTTTCTACGTGTAACGAATTAAGGTACTTTTTGTTGGAGGAAAAGTAATCAACTTTAAACTCTGAAACAATGTGTTTGAAGAGGTTTGAAGTGAAAACTTCTTTGGACACATTTAGCATGTTTACGGTCGGAAAAAACAATCGAAGTAGCGACATTGTCACCGTTACCGTTACCGACACCTCTGTAAACAGGGACTCGACAGCCTCGTTGGTCTAGCGGTAGCGTGTTCACCCGCAGAAAATGAGGTCCTGGGTTCAAATCCCGGGTCAGGCCAAAAAGTGATTTTGGGACTTTTCGTAAAAAAAAAAAAAAAAAAAAATCCCAGCCCGAAGTCTGGAAGGTGGCGGTATTATACCCCCGTGCCTCGGAGAGTACGTAAAGCCGTCGGTCCTGTACCTGACCTCTTTCCGGTCGTATGGCTAGGCGTCCCATCGGATCATGAGAGAGATGGAATAGAAAGTGACCCTGTGTTTGCGCACACACTTGGGCACTATAATATGTCCCGCACAGATGGCTAATCTCTATTGAGACAGGCCGCCGTGGCTTGTAAAACACCAACAACCTCGCAGGACTAGATAGCTAACACTATAAGCAACAACTTATGATAATTTGTTAGATTTTATTTTCGTACATAAATAAGTATTAATATTTTTGCCGCTTGAATATTTATGTAACGCTACCCGCAAGTATATACATTGTTAACAATCAAATTTTGCTACTATTTGACGACACATAATCTCGCATATTAAGAATAATAAATACAAAACACAATATGTGATAAAAATACAAAAATCGTGTTTGTTAGGTTTCGCAAGGTCACCGCTCAATTTCGCTAAAATTATTAGAAAAACCTAATTCTTTATTCATCAGAAGGTCAAGCTTTATAGTTCTTATAAGTCAAGTAAAGGCAAGATATGTCTAGAATTTTAATCATAATATAATACCTACAGTTGATAATAGCATATTGACCACACGTGTTTTTCGATTTCATCGAAATATTTGTGTGACCGTTGTGATCGTTGTTCTAAGTCAGGGCGTGCTGCGTGTCTGTGAATTCAAGTTTTGTAAATCACCGCACTGCAAGGTTTAATTCAATTTTATTTATTCATTTGCGGTATATGATGAAGATCGAGGGGACAACAGGGATCTGCACCAAAAATGGATACCAGGAAGTATGTGCAGACTGCATTCAGGGATCTAAAAAAGTAATGGGGTTAGTATAAAAGATCCTGAAGGGTGGAACGGTCGGAGTTGTCTTTATCTTTGTCTTTGTCTTGGTATGGGTGTACATAAGTACACCTATACCAAGACAAAGTTAAAGGTGGTATATTAAAGCTTTACACTAAAAAAATGCTGCCTATCGCCTGGCAGCCGGATGGCTTGCGCTTAATATGCCTCCCTCAGATCCACATTAGATACAAAATGTAAATTAATAACATTAATTGGGTCAAAGAATCAGCATTGCCATACAGCGTGGCAATGCGGCCAGCCTTCTGGGCACGTTACCTCCCGACGATGCGGAGGAATTCTTTGGCGCCCCATAACTTAGTTATAGTAGTTAGTTATTATAGTTAATTTAGCTGATATTTTTCTGTTTCTTACAATTTAAGTTGATTATTCAAATATGTATTTCTTTATTTTTATAACATTAAATTTTAATTATTGACAACGCCCATTTAATAACAATAAACAAAAGCAATACTACCATTGTTGTTACACTCGTAGAAATAATCAAAATATATTATTACATGCCAATTGATTAACATCAAACCAGTCAGTAAATAATCACAATGAGGTATTAATATTTAGATAACCAAAATAACAAGGATCAATTAAATAAAAAGTCAAATGTCAATTGGAACAACATTTGGATCTAATATGTATTTTATTTCCAGACCTTGACATATTTTTGATTGGTTTTACACGACTGATTAACATTTTATATATATAAATGAATCCCCATCTCCCGGTACTATACAGACTTATAATGGACGAACAAAGGTCATATTTTTAACATGACGTATACAGTTAGCCTTGGACGCTTTCACTGCTTCACCGGAAAATAGAGAAGAGCGAGGGCTTAAGTCATCTAGCCCGAACCGGAGGGCACCCCCTTTGGGGTTCGAATTTCGCGTCTGGGCGGTTCCTGACGGGGAGATGCGTGAGAGGGTCGTATCGTTTCGCTCTACGTCAATATGTGACGCGAACCTCTAGTCTCGTTTGATTTAGGTTTGGAGACGACTTTATCGATTTGAATGCAAACAAAGGGTCATGGAGGACGCTGGTGGTCGCGGCGCGTTTGTGGTCGTAATCTCGTCCGGCGAGTACGATATGTCGGTTGAGTGTGTAGTGTTGCGAGAGTCTTACAACCGCAGTGACTACCGCAAACTTTTCCAAATGGAAACAGTAGGTAAACTATATCGGGTTGAGTGGGTGGGCGAGCCTCTAAAGATAATATATGTTTTTGGCTCCCTTTACCTAAATATGTTATGTATTATACAACAACAATAAATCCATCCTAAGTCTGAACTCTGACGTATCAAACGCTCGGTTCGGATTTTATAGTTCTTGAAGAAGTAATGCCGCCTGAAGTAATAAGCGCCCTTATATAAATAGCTAAGACAATATAAATCATGCGTTTAAAGATCATTCCTATTCATAAGATTTACATAAAGTTGGCTTTGCTAAAATATTATCGATAATACGTGAAAAGTAGCCAATTTCGTAAGCTAATACGGTTTTGGCAGAAGTTTGTAGTGTTTGTTTGGCACAACCCATGGAATTTTAACTCTGTTTAATATACATATTGCTAAATTATACACGACTACCAACCTGGACTGGTATCGTACGGGTCATATCATGTCCATCGCTGGACAAAAGCCTCCCTAAAAGATCTCCACTATAGAATTGTGTCATTTGGAGCGATATAATCGCCATGTTTGGTATAGTATAATGGTAAAATACACAATGTATAGCTACTGCATGTATAGTTAATACACAACTATATAGCTTAATCTATAAATTTCCTTGACAATAACTTAATAGAAGCTAGCTAAATATCATTACTATTATAAAATCAACCGTGCATCTAAATATATATATGTAACTAGAAATAATCATGTATACTTAATTATATTACTACAAACATGTTCTGACTATTTACAAGCGCTTTTTTAAAGTCTACGTGAATAAAAACTTATTTTTTTATTGTTTAAAAAGAGACGCTGCTGCTTTTTCGTCATAACAGCTATAATAAGTCCACAGCTGGACAAAAGCCTCCAAGAATCATCTTGGAGGGATATGCCATAATCGCCACGCTTGGTGATCGCAGCATGATGATCATAGTACTCAGAAAGAAGCTGCTGCCCTTCCATCGGGTCGACTTCTACGCCCCCTAGGGATGATATGGGGTGATGATATTTTGATAATCACCGCACAGCAAATTCGCCGCCGCAGCAAATTGCTGTGTAGTGACACACAGCAACTTCTGCTCCTTATCTTGTATATAAGTCACCAAAGTGGATATGACTGCCTCGTTGGTCTAGCGGTAGCGTGTTTAACCGCAGATAATGAGGTTCAAATCCAAATCCCGGGTCGGGCCAAAAAGTGATTTTGGGATTTTTCCGTAAAAAGAAATTTCTCTGTATCAGGCGGAAGTCTGGGAGTTGGCGGTATTACAGCCCCGTGCCTCGGAGAGCACGTAAAGCCGTCGGTCCTCTACCTGACCTCTTTCTGGTCTTCGCTAGTCATCCCATCGGATCATGAGAGTGATAGAATCAAAAGTGCCTTTGTGTGTTTGCGCACACACTTGGCGCTCTAATATTATTATGTCCTGCGCAATTCGATAGTCTACATTGGGACTGCCCGCCGTGGCCGAAATTCTTTCGGGAGGACATTATTATGTCCTCCCGAAAGGCTGCCAGGCGAATACCTGCAGACAAAACAATATGCCACAGAAGAGATAATTCTGATAATATTTGTCTCTTCTGTGACGAGGGTATTGTGCAATACGCATTTAATTGAAATACATGAAATAAGCTTGTGCATAAGTTAACCCAGTAACATTATATAATATTGCATTTACTTATTTACGTAGCTGTTACAAATACGTTGAAAACACTTAATTAAACATAAAGAGAATTTAAATTTACGTAGATGAAGGTTATAGGAAAATATTTACTCTCATAGTTACTTGCTTTTCAGCCATTTTATTTTATTACATGACATTTCATAATTAAAAGTCGTAATCAACATTAAAAATTAGAATTTTTCAGGTATTTTGGTTATAATTTTCATATATGTATGTATTTATTTATTTATTGGTACTATATACCAAGTTGTATATAGTATAGTATGTAAGATAATGTATAAGTTTGTAGTTAGTATTAAATGCCGTACGAAGCGCTTTGCTTCCTTTTTCATCATACGCACGGCTAAGCTGTGGAACATCCTCCCAAACGACTTCCAGACTCATATAACATGGGTTTATTCAAGCTTAGAGTGAACAGGCATGTTATGGGTACGAGCGGTCCACCTTCGACCACATCTTCACTTACCATCAGGTGAGATCGTGGTCAAGCGCAAACACATTTTGCATAAAAAGAGGTTTACTGTTTTTAGTCATGGTACCAATGTGTTGATATCAATTCATCATTTGTGTACACTGACAACTACACTATCTCTGTTATTCCATACTCCAGTACCTGCCTAGGTTGTCTGGAAGATATCATATTTAAAAAAAAAATAGCGGCCAACTGTACAATTGTATGATTGAATAACAATTTAATCCTAAGCATATAAATAAAACATATCATTGACCGAAACCAAGTCATGTATTTTGTATCCGTCAATTATCAAGCGTAGAACAAATAGTTATGGGTCTCTCAAATAGTTATCTTGAGCGATAATTGAACCCGGGACAAGAAGGGGCGAGGCGACCGTCTCAACCGCTGCGCCACACGTGCAGTCAAATACTATTAAGTCAAATAAAAAACTTGTGTGTACTTATGTACACGCGTTACAAGTTATACTTCTTAATATACAACTTGAACATAGTTATCAATTTTCATACCACCTAGAACTAACTTCATGCTGTTAAATTTTTTGGTGTCGGTGTGCGCGCGCATCGTAAAAATTCACTCTCATCATTTTTCTCCATCGCGCCAAAAGAAGTGTAACTTCAATAATGAATAAAAAATAAGTCAAATAATAATGAATCCTAGTTTTGGAATTCCATTCAAAATATGAGGAAATATTATGTTAAAACATACTTGTAGCAAGATTATTAAGATATTTCGTAAATTATGTCGTTGTAATACCTAATCAAAGTAGTCAGCCATTCTTAATATCTACTAATTATTAACATTTTTAAGCATTTGCGCAACACACTTCGCGCTTTTGTAAATTCGAACTCACTCACCGAGTGTTGTTAAACGGCAGACTTTCCGACACAATAGTAAAAGAATGGCGAAGTGCTATATATTGGCACATTGCCAACGTTCGATCTTAAAAAAAATTAAGAACATTTAAAATTGGATCTATAAAAAACTGAACCATGAAAATCTGGGCTTGATAGTTATACAGTTATAATTATCTTATGATATTTTGGTAAAGAAATAACAAAGATAAATATTTTATTTGTTCCTTCATAAACTGGGGCGTTAGTTTCTGTATATAAGATACATTCTAGCTATGCCCCGCGGTATCACCCGCGTTAACGTAGTTTTAGCGTAAAAGAGTAACAAACATAGGTACATCTATACTCACAAACTTTCGCATTTATAACATTAGTAGGATGTGTACCTCTAGCGGGTTTGGCAGTTTACGCCGCAATAGCTCGCAGATGGTAGATATTTTCCTACTTACTTGACACTTATCGTCATATTTTTGACAATTCACACAATAACTTTATAAATTGTAACCTATGTGTTATTCTGATGTATAAGCTATATTATTGTAAGGTTTCATTAAAATCCATTCAGTAGTTTTTACGTGAAAGAGTAACAAACATCCATCCTTACTTACAAACTTTCGCGTTTATAATATTAGTAGGATTAATACGTAAGAAAATTTACAGCGCCATTAAAATAATATGACGAGTTATATAAATCCTAATAACCATATATTAAAAACCGATCAGAGGCGTAAATAAAAAGAAACTAATATTCTTCAAAGACGTCAATGTTTATGTAAAAAAATGCTGCGCTAAACTCTCGCTAATCTAATGTTTATACTGACTGCATATTTCTATTTGTACAGACGCCAGCACAACAAGCTACCCCAATCTGTCAAATTTCCCCAATTAAAAGTGAACCTTATACTTATGTGATAAAGTTGAAAATCGATAAAAGAAATTTGGCAGATTGGGGTAACTGGATGTGCTGGTCTGTACAGGTTGTACGTGTCTGTCAAAATTAGCATAGGTAATTTTGTGAAAATTATATCTAGGGACAATGTCACACAGATCATCCTAGCCCCAAACTAAGCAAAGCTTGTACTATGGGTCTAGCGGTAGCGTGTTCAACCGCAGATAATGAGGTCGTGGGTTCAAATCCAGGGTCGGGCCAAAAAGTGATTTTGGGATTTTCCCGTAAAAATAAATTTCTTAGTATTAGCCGGAAGTCTGGGAGTTGGCGGTAGTACACCCCCGTGCCTTGGAAAGTATATAAAGCCGTCGGTCTTACCTCTTTCCGGTCGTGTCGCTAGTCGTCCCTTCGGAACATTTATTCCATCATGAATATGATGGAATAAATGATATGTTAATGCTGTTGACTTGCCATATAAACAAATTTTAATAAAAGCAAAAATATAACACACCAAGACAAGTTCTTTATTACGGAATGGTAAAAAAATCCCTACTAAGTTTGATTAAACACGTGGAATTAGTTTAAGATGGCATTTCAAATCTCGCCATGTAATTATATTTATTATTTCCTTATCCGAAATTCATATTTACTTGTCAGACATTCATAAACAATTTTAGATTAGTCGTACTTAGTTGTCTGGCATAACGAAAACAGAAAAAAGAATAAAACCTGCATTTACTCACCAATCTCAACAGGTAACATGCATATTAGAATTATGTACTCCATAACATATAATTAATGCCGGTACATAACCGTTAGAGGGCGCTAATTACTGCAGTTAACATCGCGCTGGCTGGCAGAGTGGGTACAGTCGCTAATCCATAAAGCCGAACATGTTTTCATATAAGGGAGGAAATTTAGGTGTTTATTTATAAAACAAACCTAACTCGGAGATTCTTACCTCAATAAAGACAGAACCATTCAGAAAAGATGTAGTACAATATATTTTATATATTATAAATATACATAAATAAACTATAAATACAAACATAAATAACCATTTTGAGATAAATAGTCCGGTTAATTTAGACATCAAAGGTTACAATAATTCCCATGAGGCTGAAAATTGGTAAGATCTCGATCGTTTATTACACTATTATAAAGAAATGAGAAAAGTCCTCATCGATCCGGCACGTGCCAAAAAAATTACTTGGGGTCACAGGTCACAAAACGGGTTTTTCTGCGATTTTCAGCAAAACGGTAAGTTTTATCATAAAATTAGCTGAGACAAAATTGTAGATTAGATAATAATCTATAAAAAAAGTCTCAGTATTTTTCCTAAGAGCTTTTACACCGATTCACCAACTCAAAAAGTTGTAATAGTTAGCTAATTTTATGAGCAAATTTTATGATAAAACTTACTTGGCTGAAAATAGCTAGAAACTCGTTTTTGTGACCTTTGACACCGAGTAAATTTTTTTGAATGTGCCCGATGGGAACTTTTCACATTTCCTTTATAATATTGTAATGAACGATTTTAGCCATTTTCAGCCTAATGGGAATTTGGGAAATTGTAACCTTACCCCTATTTTTTAGTCTAATTTGACCGGACTAAAACTTCAAGAAGTTTTCTATTTAACTAAACCAGTACTATCATAAAAAATATTATACCTCTATAAGATCAACAAATATAAGTCACGATAATAATCTATTTTTACAAAGAATTAATATAAAGTTAATTTGTAATACTGCAACTCATGTTTTGACTAATTATAAAAAAAGATTTCTTTTTATTAAACATCGAAATGAAGTTTGTATAAATCTTCTATTTACTTACATTACAAGCGCTTTTTTAAAGTCTTTGTGAATATAAATAGTTTTTTTTAAATCGGGCGTTACTTCATCCTTACGGAATTATTTAACTAATGACGATAAGGACATTCATTGGATAGGTTCAATGTATGAAAAAAATTAAATGTATGCAAACACATTTAACTTTTTTAGACTAAAATTGGCAACATTGTTCAAAATCATTATACTAGGGGAGGCCTTTTTCCCGCAGTGTGTGGATGTCATTGGGTGACGTGATGACTTATCTATTGTTTAATTTTTTTATTAATGTTGCCAATTTTAGTACAATAAGTAGATTATGTTATGCAGAAATTCAGCCCATCCAATACCCTTAAGAGAAAAACGGAAAAATTTGTACGATTACTAGTATTCAAACTAAATACTCTAGTATCACCATAAAGGATACTAAAATAACTCGAAATAATCGATAAGAAACAATTAATTGTATATTGTAACTCTATATTCTTACGAATTAGTTGAATTAATTACGTTTGAATAATAAAATTGACTACACTTTTAGGGTCAGCGCAGACAGAGAGGCGCGCAGCGGAGAAGATTTTATTAAGGCACTAGAAAATCAACTTTAGAGCTATAGGAATAAAGTGCATATATGCTTGAACCTGACAAAATGCTCGCGCAGTCTCGCGCATTATAATGTTCAAGCATACATGCACTTTATTTCAATAATTTTTGAGTTGATTTTCTAGTGCCTTAATAAAATCCTCTCCGCTGCGCTCCTCTCGGTGTTTAATAAGTGACTACATAGGTACATTTTTTATGTGCATTTTATCTAGTCAATTAAGTTTTTGTTAGTTTAAGAAAGAAAGTCTTTAATTAAGTTTGCACATGAGAACATGTATGTTTATAAGAAGTTATATAAGGAGAATACTTTGCCAAAAACTGATTATACGTTTCGTGTTTACTGTAGGGTAAGGGGAGCGCTGCCAGCGCACTTTTTCTTTCGCTGTAGTTGGAACTAAAATACAGCTTTACTTCAGTCGTGTTGTCCAAAGCACAATGGTTTTATTCGTTTTGTGTTTAGAATATTCCACGACAGTAAAATAATTACATATAAAAAAGGAACGTAAAGCTAGGCTTAGAAATGCACCCTCTAGCTCAGAAACCTCTACCAACCTTAAAAAACCAACTATCCCAAAAACTAAACCAAAAATCTTATGCGCTTTAGCATTAAGTTACACTTAATCAATGTGGGATACTGTTTAATTATTTTGTGAATAAATGGTAATCATTTTTAAGATACAGTGACTTGCTAAGCTAAGACAGACAAAGTCAAAACACCAATTGTAATTTCGTCACATGCATTAACTTCTGTCTCAGTAAAGTCTGAGCAAAGTCTAAGTACGCTCTATAGATCTCAGCCTAAGTGTGCCTGTAGCAGTACTCAAACAAACTGACTGTACATAACAATTATTACTTGATGAGGTAATATCAACAGCTGTTTAGATTTGACTTTGACCAGAAGAAAGGTCAGATTGTATTATTGTCTTTAAAGAAAATGTTTTATTAGAAAATATTATGTAAGTAATTGAGTAATGCACATTGTATTAGCGAAATTACATCGTAACAATTAGCTCTTCAAACAGTACTTCAAACTTCTAGTACCAAGTATATATGTATATAACTAGACTCGCACCCCGGTTTCGCACGGGCAGACAATAAGTAATAAATAATGGTGATGTATGTCTGTTTGTCTTGAGTGTAAGTTGGCTTATTTGCATATCGTACTCATAAGCCAGTCTCGACACCATAGTAATGATGCATTATATAAACATCAATAGTACCACGAATTGAAATTAAGAGTTAAATTATCTGTAAGACTGTGGATACAGTTGGGACTTCTGTTTGCTGTCTGCCTTACGACTTGTTTTTACATTAGCATCACCATTGGGCCAGTCTTATTCTTATTTTTTATTGTACACAGAAAATAAATACACAAGTTAGAAGTTACAAAAGAAAAGGCATGTACATAGGCGAGCTTAATTCATTATTGATTTTCAAAATTATGGGTATAGGCAGTGTACAACAAACTATTATAATTATGTACCTTGTCGGGTAGATATATTGATAAAATACACACTAATAATTACATACGATACCTTATAAATATATATATCTATTTAATAAACTACATAAACCTACATACGTTATATATACGTAAGTTACAGAGATAAGAAGTGATTCTTAGTTCTGCTCTTAAAATCACTAGCTGATGCCACAGCCAGATGGAAGAGTCAACAGATTTTAAATTAGATTATGTCGTGTAAGTGTGATGGTAGCGTTCTCGATGTACAGACGCCAGCACATCAAGCTACCCCAATCTGTCAAATTTCCCCAGTTGAAAGTGAACCTTATGCTTATGTGATAAAGTTGAAAATCTATAAAAGACATTTGACAGATTGGGTTTGCTGGATGTGCTGGCGTCTGTACCCACGGTGTAAGTAAAGAAATAAATAAATAATTACGGCTTTTATTCACATACTAGCTGTGCCCCGCAGTTTAACACGCGTTAAACTTTATAAGTTATCACTGCTCCCCCCCCCCCCCATACGTGACAGCGTGGTAATATGTAGCCTATATATATGTTGACCCGACTTCTTAGTAATTTTCATGCAAAATTTGAAGTAGATCCATGGAGTACTTTTTGAGTTTAGCCGGGACATACATACAGACAAATAGACACACAGACAAAAATTCTAAAAACTATATTTTTGGCTTCGATGTCGGTTGTTGTAGATCACGCCCCAAGGAACCATTTTAAAAAATATTCAATGTACAGTTTTGACTTTTCTACGATTTTATTATATGTATAGATACTTTAAAAAGCGCTTGTGAATTGTTTGAACATGAATAGTATTACAATTTAACTATAGATAATTAATTCTAGGTACACGTAGATTATTCGATCGTGACGTATACTTGATCAAGTAGCATATAATTTAAGATAATAATACATACATAGACTCACGCCTGTTTCCCAGAGGGGTAGGCAGAGACAATGGATTTCCATTTGTCACGATCTTTGCACACCTCTTTTGCCTAATAAGATAATAATGTTTTTAAGGTTATATTGGATATTTAAGGTTTGTAAATATCAACTGTCAATACTTATAGTTTTAGATAATTATATTTAACTACGTATTGTCAGAATGGTCTATAGTGAGGAAAGAATTGAATATTATTATTATAACGAACCTTGTCTGCAATAAGTAAGTAATCATAATCTTAATATTCTTTGTGAAATTAGTTTCGCGTTCCGGTAGCTTGAGAGGTTACTTTCTGTGCCCCAGGGAGCGCCTTGACTTAGATATGTGGACCATATGGGAACACTTATGAGAGTCGTTATATGTAGTCAGAAGACTACTGAAAACCAAGTTCTGCTTTAAGGTGTTAGGTCCCGGCAGTAATCATCAGATATCAATTCTACAGTTAGCGTAGGTGGCTTTCACTGCTTCCCCAGACAATAGAGGTGAGTGGGAGCTCAAGTGGTGTACTATCCCCGCCAGAGGGCACCCACTTTGGATTTCAAACCTGGACTCATATAGTGACGTGCAGATTTATGAGAGGGTCTGTTTTTAGGGACGATTTGTGCGCTATGGTGGGGGCTGCTCGTCCGATTGAGGATCGTAGGGGTATATTATCGTTACGATAGCAAACTAAGGATCATGGATGGCGATGGTAGTCGCTGCGCCGCGCGCCGTCGCGATAGTATTCTCGCCTAATGGAATGTGTACAGTGTCACGAGAGTTTCTTATAACATGAACTTGTTCTAAGTAAGTCTTGATATCACCGCTCGTCGAAGATGTTCCTGGGGCTACAGTGCTTACAGGAGAGAACGATCAAGGTGTATTAGTCTGCCGCGACCACTAAGGAATCTAGCATTAGTGCTAACTTCTGTTCATACAAAATAAAAATTCTATAGTTCTTATAAGGAAGTACAGTGACAGTAAATGAATAGATAAAAGTTTAAGTACCTATTCACTTACGGCGCTATCAATCATTAATTACTTGGTAACATTTCTATTGAGTACCACTTAAAGTCTATTCAGTTCTTTAGTCAAAAGGTCTTAGAACACGACTTACGTAGATGAAGTATAATGCGAGTTAGTGTATTGTTGTAGCCAGGCATTATTTTCAAATCACACTAATCACGCTAATAATTATAAAGGCAAAAGTTTGTGAGTGTGTGAGTGTGTGCGTGTGTGAGTGTGTATGTTTGTTACTTCTTCACGTCTAAATGGCTGGAGCGATTTAATAAAATTTGGTATGGAGTTAGATGACACCCTGGATTAACATATGCATAGAGTATAGTTTATAAAACTTAAATATCCAGTGTCACCTTAAATATCTAAGTGCAACCATTTATGAAACAATAAAATTTTATTTTATTTTATTTAAAAAATTAACGCGGCAAAACCGCGCGTCACAGCTAGTATTATAATAGCGGAAGTTTGTGTGTGTGAATGTGTATGTTTGTTACTTCTTCACGTCTAAACGGCTGGAGCGATTTTAATAAAATTTGGCATGGAGTTAGCTGACACCCTGGATTAACATATAGGATATAATTTGTCAAGTTCAACGTGGGTAAAACCGCTGGGCACAGCTAGTTTATCATAAAGAGTACCAAGTCAAAATATATTTCAACAAAACATTCATATTATTTTATTGAACTCTGTCAGTTAACAGACTCTGTTCTGTTGCCAAACACACAGAGCAAAATTATTAAACTCTATGATTTTTATTTCTGACTAGCAGACCCGGTGAACTTCATACCGCGTGTTATACAGTTTTTTTTTATTAAAATATTTTTTCTTAAATAAACGTAGCCCTAGTTACTCCTTATTATATATTATATATATATTCATAGTATACATGTAGTAAAAAAGGTTATTACAAACAGACACTCCAATTTTATTTATATGCGTAAATAACCATAATAACTGTTTTAATTTATTTTCCAGAATTTTAACCAAGAACAATGAACTCGGGATGGCTCGCGTGGGAGTGTATAGTGTTCGGCATCTTCGTGTGTGCGTCGTCGTGTGCCCCCCTCTGGAGGAGGAGACGCGACAATAGCGCGGGAGGGAATGCCAAACAAGCATACATATTCGCCGGTGGCGGCGTGTCTACATTGGCTATGATCCTCTCCGTGGCCAGGGGAACACTCGGCGTCAGATCTTTTTTGGGTGAGTTTCAAACATAGTATTCATCATCATCATCATCATATCAACCGAAAGACTTCCACTGCTGGACAAAGGCCTCCCACAAAGATCTCTACAATTGCCGGTCTTGCGCTATCCGCATCCAGCGATTTCCAGCGACCCGCACAAGATCATCGGTCCATCTTGTAGGGGCCTGCCTACGCTGCGTCTTCCGGTTCGTGGTCGCCACTCGAGAACATAGTATTACCGGTCGGTAATAATTTCTTTGTGGCTTTCTTCTCCGGGTCGTCCACCTAGGTAGCTGGAGAAAGCCGCAGGATAGGTAAGGTAGGTTCCTCAGCGGAGAGGATCGCGTTGGCCGCTTAACACGTGATCGGTTATTATAATAATTACCTCCTAGCCGAATTTCGGCCACGGCGGCCAGTCTCAACAGAGATTAGCCATCTGCGCGGGACATATCATAGTGCTCAAGTCAACACAGGAGCACTTTCTATTCCATCACTCTCATGATCCGATGGGACGCCTAGGCGACACGACCGGAAAGAGGTCAGGTACAGGACCGACGGCTTTACGTGTTCTCTGAGGCAAGGGGATATAATACCGCCAACTGCCAGACTTCGGGCTGATGCTGAGAATTTTTTTTTTTTTACCGAAAAGTCCCAAAATCACTTTTTGGCACTACCCGGGATTTAAACCCAAGACCTCGTTCTCTGCGGGTGAACACGCTACCGCTAGACCAACGAGGCGGATCAGATCGGTTATACCGTGCAAGTGATCACACCCTCATTTAGAATGCCGTCTTTTTACGGCCGCTTAAGGCCCATAGTGCTGTGGCCCGAATCCCATAAGGGTGCCCTCTAGTCGCTTAAATTAAGCTACTGTCTGAGAGCCTTCTGCACTAGCCAACTTTTCGTTGTCTTCCATTCTTTAATTTTAATATAGTAGTACTAAATTTAAAAATAATTGCTTCGTAATTTGTTATTTATTTAAGGATAAAATAAAATTATTATGTGATAAGACAGACCGCACGGACCGACTAATTAATATTTTTTTTGTTACCTACTTTTATACTATCTTCTACTATGTTTATGTGAGACATTGTGAGCTTGGCAAGTACAAATGTATGTTAATACCCAAGTGCTGAATAAATTTCATTATTTCATAGTTGAAAATTAGGTAGTACAGCCTAGATCATATTAGTACTAAGGTCCAATATAACCAAAATAAGTGCAGCAACTAAAATACGGCAGATGTGAAACAAATGATTAGCCTAAAAGAGAATGAGATATATATAGAGTATCAGGAGTGATAATAAAAAGGTTTATTAATTTCATTGCAATTTTTCCAAGCTTATACGTATCTTAAATTTTAATGCAGAGTATTATATTTCATATATTTACATATTTAAGATATATTATAGCACATATTATCCTGTTTTGATGTTATTTCTTTTGAACAAATGACACGAGAGTACCTCTCGCATATATAAATAAAAATTATTGATCAAATTACCACAGATGTGTTAAATAATTAACATAAATTAAATTAACCAACGAATTTAAATACGCCAATGCAAAAACATGTGAATGATACACTACGTCCTTTATGACATGTCACGTTTTCCGAATATTTCGTTGTACGCAAGCGCTAAGACACGTGATAGAATTGTAGTCTATGTCATCGTCTCGTAGCTTAAATCCTATTCATTTTACTGTAGCTTTTTTTGTTGTATCGAATTTAAAAATCACAACAGTACTAATGAACTCACACTCACAAAATACTTGAAAATTCCTCAATAAAAATAAAGATATTGCAGTCTCCAATTATATATTGTAATTGCTTTGTCTTTAGAATACTGATTTCATAAATTTCATGAAGTGAACCTAATCGCGTGCAAGCCCACTTGAGTTTAGCCGCTAGTAGAGGTAGCCCGCTAAGTTTGTTTCGTTGGGTCGTCTCAGTTGAGATAGATTGGAGCTGATTAAATACATATTACGTAGTTCATTTATGAAATATGGTGTACCGGATACGTCGGGACTTTTACATAGTGCTCGTCGCGGGTACTCAAGAACGTGTGTGTTCCGTGATCTTAGTGTTGCACCATTATAAAGTAACCGACACAGCCCGTAGAATTGCCGAGCTGAAGTGGCAGTGGGCGGGACACAGTGCTCGTAGAAAGGTTCTCGAGTGGCGACCATGGAACGGAAGATGCAGCGTAGGTAGGCCTCTTATAAGATCGACCGATGATCTTGGGAGCGTTGTTGGAAACCGCTGAATGCGGGTAGAGCAAGTGGGTGACTTTTGGTTGATCATGATGATGATTATAAAGTTTATGTAAATCAAAAATCTCTTTTAAAATAATTCATTTTATGCCTAGTCATTACTTTATACTGAATTAAAAAACAATTTTTTGCTCACTTGCTTGATGTCTTACTGACATCGCGTGTTATAAGAAAAAAAAGACCACTAGTGAGATGTAAAATATTATATTAAAAATAAAAAAAACACAGCAGATAGACAATGATATTAACATGGTGTGGTATGTGGTGTAGTAACTGAAAATAATTTTGATATATGGTTAGATTACGCTCATCTACACTGTCGTGATTTTAATTTTTTATTTAAAACTTTCGCACAAATAATATTGTACATAGGCGGACTTAATGCCATAGGCATTATCTACCAGTCAACCTTTGGGTGGTGCAGAAAGACTAAGGTAGGTGCACTAAAATTGTCAAATATAAATTTAATAGATTCTTATTATGGTTTAATTATATGCATAAACACTAGACATAACATAATAATACGTACTATTTCTACATATATACTTGCTATATAAGTAAATATATCAATTTATATGTAAACATAAATACAATGTATACATAATATACAATGTACATAGGGACACATTGATTGACAAAATCTATCGGACAAAATGCCGCCCAAAAAATCATTTTCACTTGACATTGGTAAAATTATGCTTGACATTAAGTACCTAAAAAGAAGCATAGCTAAGATAACTGACCACTTATTCCATTATGGTATATTATTTTATACCCTTGTTTCAATGAGACATATACATGCAATCTTAGTACCGCGACTTTAAATTAAATTCTGCCACGTATACCCTTTATGATCAAGTGGCGTCCCGCGTGGGGGACGTATACTCCACATTGGAGAAACCCTGCTGTATGTTTGTTTTAGTAACAATAGGCAGATAAACACAGATGATGTCATCGTGCAGGTAGCGATGACTGCGCAGGCGGCAGGTGACCTAAACCCTGGATTGTTGTGGTTGATTATTCCAACATTTATTGTTATGAATAAAGCTATTGTACTTTGAGAGGTGCTTTTCTACTCATGATGACTGTATCAATTTATTTTTAGAGTTCCTTATCCAAAGGGTAAAACGGGACCCTATTACTAAGACTTCGCTGTATCTCATGAACCGTGATAGTTGATTATTTTAAATTTTATTTGCTATATTAAATTTTCACCGATGATGTATTTCATTTGTTGTATGGGAGCCCATACAACAAACGTGGATTTTTGTCCTTAAATATTTATTTTATTTTGAATTTTAGTATTTGCTGTTATAGCGGCAACTGAAATACATCATCAGTGAAAATTTTATATAGCCTGGAACAGTAGCATATTTATTTTCAATCTTGTTGTTTAGTTTTTGGTAGCCTCCTAACCCCGGATCGGTGAACCCGTGCCTGTAGTTCGTGCCAGTGTTCACAAAACTCTTTTAGAATCCCGTCTTTTTACTACATTGCCCCCCTGAGCTTTTGTCCGAACCCAGTAAGGGTGCCCTCTGGTACCTATTAATCGAATTATTTAAGCTAATGGTACCGCAGTGTCTCAAGTCGAGACGGAACAGAGACGTGGTCGCTCACTATGGGCCTTATCAGGCGGCTCAAAGTCACCCAAAGAGCAATGGAAAGGGCTATGCTCGGAGTTTCTCTGCGAGATCGAATCACAAATGCTGTGATCCGCAGGCGAACCAAAATAACCGACATAGCCCAAAGAATTGCCAAACTGAAGTAGCAGTGGGCAGACCACATAGCTTGTAGAACTGACGGCCGATGGGGTAGAAAGGTTCTCGAGTGGCGACCACGAACCAGAAGACGCAGCGTGGGCAGGCCTCCTACACGGTGGACCGACGGTCTTGTGCGGGTCGCGGGAAGCCGCTGGATGCGGGCAGCGCAGGACCGGCTATTGTGGAGATCCTTGGGGGAGGCCTTTGTCCAGCAGTGGACGTCTTTCGGCTGATATGATGATGATCATGATGAATGGTGAACCATACCAACCAAAAACCTACTGCGTTCTTCAACTGCTTGGTATAAATTTTTAATACAATATCTAGTACTATATTTTAAATAGTAGAACTTGTTATTTATAACGGACGGAACAGTTTTTTAATACTTTGTTATTGTATATGGCTATATTTATATACTGAATTGTGAGATAGAAACACGTGTATGTTAATACCAAAATTTTGAATAAATTTCCTTATTTCGTTATTTTTATATTATTTTGTTAACTGCCTCGTTGGTCCAGCGGTAGTGTGTTCACCCGCAGAAAATGAAGCCCTGGGTTCAAATCCCGGGTCGGGCCAAAAGTGATTTTGCGACTTTTCTGTAAAAAGATAAAAAACACTACATCAGTCCGAAGTCTGGGAGTTGGCGGTATTATACCCTCGTGCCTCGGAGAGCACGTAAAGCAATCGGTCATGTACCTGACCCCTTTCCTTTCGTGTCGCTAGGCGTCCCATTGGATCTTGAGTGTGATGGAATATAATGTGCTCCTGTGCTTGCGTACACACTTGTGCACTATAATATGTCCCGCGCAGATGGCTTAACTCTATTGAGACCGGCCGCCGTGGCTGAAGTTCAGCTAGGAGGACATTCTTATTATTTTTTGTTTTAAAAGACAACGCCCGCACTAATGAAATTATTCTCACATAAAGACATAAAGTACGTGCAGACTCATCACAACTATTTATGAGTCACACAATAGTTATCCTGCGCGGGAATCGAACCCGAGACACGAAGTGGTGAGGTGACTGTTTTAACCGCTGGCGCCGAGGTTAAGGCCTCCTCCTCACTATGCGGTTAGCCGGAATGCGGTCAGCCGTCAGCAATCAATATTGCTGACCGGCTGCCGCATCACAGTGCAAATAAAAACTACTTCCTCGTACAAATATCTGAGTACGGTCAGCCTTACGGCTGGCCGCATTGCGGCTAGCCGCATAGTGCGTAGAAGGCCTAAGACAGTCGACACGTGCAGTCGAATTATTCAAATTTACTACTACGAATATTCAATTTGAACGTTAATGCTTTCTGTGAGTAGGTATGCACACATATCTCTCTTGTTTTTATCGTAACCTTCCTCAATTAGTCAGCGCTTTGTATTATGTTACTAAAAAACGAGATACAAGTATTTTCCTACCAATTCATATACCTGTATTTGAACGTAAACAAGTTTTGTGTCAAGTGTTTTTTCCGACGGATCCACCGAGACTTGAATTCAAAGTACTTGGATGAGCAAGATGCGATAGTTTTGCTCATTATTCTGGAATTTGAGTTTTTAACCGACTTCAAAAAGTAAAGCTCAATTTTACTTCAACGTTTGAACACTGTTTTTATATGATTTTTCAAAATACAAAATAAATTGCTACTTAATTTTGTTTTTTTAATCGCATAACCAGCTTACGATTATAAAATGTTAGAGGTAGTCATATGGTTTCTAAAATGACAATTCAATTCGTATCGGCTGGGAATCAAACCTAATGTGGCTAGCTATCAAAATTCCAACCACACAACTGCTTTTGTTAAAAGCAATATGCAGGTGAATTAATAAGCTCCTCTTATTTGAGGTCGATTCTAAATACTCAGTTCAGTCCCAAAATATCTGATATAGCAGTGCCCCGCGGTTTTACCCGCGCTAAATTATATAAATGATCATAGCTCCTCTCCCGTAAGTAGGTGATAGCGTGATAATATGTAGCCTATATGTTGACCCGACTAGAGGTCGGGTCAACATATAGTAGTAATATTTATGAAAAGTGTTTGAAGTAAATCCATGCAGTACTTTTTGAGTTTAGCCCGGACATACATACAGACAAACAGACGCACAGACAAAAATTCTAATAACTATATTTTTGGAGTTTTGACTTTCCTACGATTTTATTATATGTATAGATAAGATGAAAGTAAATGCATTAATAAGACAACATAAATCATGTATGCTTTAAAGCTTTCCACGAGTAATCAAACAACAATGTTCGTTTACTCAATAACTTCAGGCACACACGCTCGCATCTTTGATACAACTAACACTGCTATCTGATACCATACTACAAATACAAATACTAACAAATACAAATATTTATTGGAATCAAAAACAGATAATATACAATATTGTGTGTACGTTAGCAGCTACATTAGTTAGGAAAAACTGTGTCGTAGCTGTTAGCGCCCACCTCCGCGGTAGACTAAAATGTTCCATAGTTAGGGTAATAATTAAATACACATTTATAAAAAAAAAAATGAAAAGTAAAAAAAAATGTAAAAGGAAAATCTTATGAACTATTAGATCACTTTGAGTGTGTGTATGTGCGTGTGAGTGGGTGTGTGTGTGTGTTTTGGTTGAGGGATTGTGTGTGTTTCTAGAGTTTAAAGTTTGTAAAAAGAGTTTATGTTAATTTCAGTAATAGGAAATTTAGAAGGAAATTAATGGGTGTATTGGATGTTAAGACTCTATACTATACTATTCAACCCGACAACTCATGAATATACTTCGATATTTCTAAATACATACATATTATAGATAGATTACACCCAGACACAAAAAATAATAGTGATTGTGAGACATAGATTTGTTTTAACAGTAAAAGTCAAGTCCGCTAGAACAATAGAAAAAGAGATATGAGATAGAGAGAAAAGGACAGTTGCACCTTCTCATGCAACTTTCCCTCTCTCTCTGTCTGCCCTGCTATATGCCAGCTATTTATGCTAACTTGTAGAGTTCACCGGTCAACTAGTGTTTACGAATTTAATTCTAAAAATGTGTAAGTATCTCTGGACTTTGATAACTTTAGTGACAGATTGAATCTTAAAAAGCTGATCACGGCGCCGCCCGCCGCGCCGGCGCCGGTCAGGACCTGCTTACGAATTAATTTAAAAAGTTAGGTATAATATGAAAATTAAGTTCTTTTACGTCATGACGCCATTGCTGCAGTTAGAAGCTTAGTCATCAGGTTCGGAATGAGGTTATGGGTGTGTCAAATGACTTGTTTATTTTTATATTTTACTTTAATTTATCGTAGGGGGTGTACCTTGTGTCATAGTTGTTCAAGCCGCTTAGTAGGCTCTGGCATGGCTGAACGACTTATGTCTGACCAGGACCGATAGCTTAACGTGCCCTCCGAAGCACGGAGATACTCAGAAATAAGACCACTTTAGCGGTCACCCACCGTTAGATGACCGCAGGCTTCTTAGTTTTCCGTTCAGCCATGTAGGTCGCACCTTATATCCCTCCTAAAATTCCCATCCCGTAAAACTGAATTCTACTCCCAAACTTTTACTGTCCGCGCGGTCAGGTTATGGAACTCACTTCCGCCTAACATAAGAAACTTTGAAATAGATATTTAAAAGATGTAACATAATGCCTCCGCGTTGCCACCCTGGAAGCAGCTGGACCCGGTAACGCAGGGTCTACACTAGCCGATTTCCTCAACACGATGTCCCAACAAAATAATGGCCCTTTTAAGGAGCCCAGCAACAAAAAATTACGAGTCAATGGATCTATAATAGGTATAATTGATCATTAGATGACTATAGACCATTATAGACTTTGTTTGTACGTAAGCGCGTAGTTTTGTAAATTATCAAATCCTTATTATTTAATGTAACTAAAATAAAAATAACCCCTTAGGTTTGAGAAATCGTATAAAGGTCATTATAATTAGTTTTAGGGTACTGCACCGAAATGGTTAAAAGTCACCTTTTGTTAACATGACTTTTATATTAATTTCGGGACTAGTCCCTCCCTCATACCCACCACTGCAACTATGTAACTGTCAGCCTGGATCAACAGTGGCACACAATGAAATGGCACTGAACGGTGAGGCTCAGGCATGTCCCGGGATATCGCTTTAACTGTCTTGGATCCCGCGACGAATTTAATCAGAAAGAGATAAAGAGGAGTTAGATAAAATGAATATTTCCACTAGACTTTTATAGTTATGTAGACGATACTTTCACTACTCCAACCCATAATAGACATGAGCGAGGGCTCAAGCCGTCAAGCAAATAAGCCTACAAACTAAGAAACCGGCGCCAGCAAGCACCTGCTTTCGAATTCGAGAGGGTCGTATTGTGTAATTGTCGCTATACGTTAATACGTAAAGACGCGAGCCGGTCTTCCGATTGAGAATCACAGAGGTCGTAAGCTGAATGGTGTGATTCAGCGTGATGGTCTCTCACAGCTCAACACATCTCATCATTGAATTGGGAGTTAATTGGAAGTTATATTCATTATTGCTGCATGACTATGTACACAACTTTGTATATGAAAGGGAACGAAACCGTCTATACACGAGTACGACTCGCACTTGCCATTTGTTTATCTTAAAAGGCACTTCTTCCGATAGATCTGTTTTTCGCCAAACGATCTCACAAAAAATTTTATGATTTTGATGAAACCGAATTCGCTGATTTTTTATTAACATACGAGCTATATTACTAAAAATATATTTATTTATAGACATACAACGCCAAAGATTTGTGTTTTGTCCGTATACGTTAGCTACGTAGTATTTTTTTCATTCTTGGCGCCTGATGGGGTGAGCTCCGTGTATGCTGCTCCGGTGCCCCTCTTTTGCGGGACACGTATGCTGGGAGGGCTCGGGATTGCCCTCCCCCATTGCCGTCTCCTGACAGTCCGGCACAGCGACTGCGTTCGACCAATGAGTCTAGAGACTAACAAATGCCCATACCGGATTCTAAACGTTCTATTAGATCTATAATACTTTCCACCGTTTATGATGTACATCATATCGATAAAAAAACTTATCTATTTTTTTTAATGGTATATTTTAAATTACATCTAAAATATTAAAACACATCACATCCGAAACAGCTGAAAGATTTGTGGCTCTCCTTATATTAAAGTATGAATTTAAACATATTATAAATAAAAAAGGTTTTTATTCACGTAGACTTTAAAAAAGCGCTTGTAAATAGTCAGAAAATGTTTGTAGTTATACAGTTATTATTTCTAGTTGCATATTACAGATATTTAGGCACACGGAATGTTAAAACATTTATACAATTTATTTTATAATAGTAGTGATCAGCTCGTAGAACCGACGGCCGATGGGGCAGAAAGGTTTTCGAGTAGCAACCACGAACCGAAGACGCAGCGTGGGCAGGCCCCCTACAAGGTGGACAGACGATCTTGCAAGGGTCGCGGGAAGCCGTTGGATGCGGGCAGCGCAAGACCGGCTATTGTGGAGATCCTTGGGGGAGGCCTATGCCCAGCAGTGGACGTCTTCCGGCTGATATGATGATGCTGACGTTAAATGTTCTTAATAGAAAGAGGGCAGCCGTATATAATAATATTATATATATTCTCAACAAACTTGGCCAGTATTTTTCTTTCTTAGATGTGCAGAACACTAATAAAGAAAAGCCAGACTGATACTTTATCTGAAGTAAAAAGTATAAAAACAAGTTTACCAACAGATTTCAAAGTTACTATTAGCGTTGTTTTTGCTTGTTTTTTTCTATCAAGCATGAGCAAGCACGTTTCCACTACTGCGGTTTATTTAATAATACCTTCATTTTTTTCCTTAAAATGTGTGTGAAAGACAGTTTTTAATTCTCAAGAGAAATTGATTCGTAGCATGAAAATGCTTAAACATACACAGTAGTCATACTAATATTATAAAGATGAAAGTTTGTGAGGGTGTGAGTTTGTATGTTAGTTAATATCTCACGCAAAAACTAGCGGAGGGATTTTGATGAAACTTTGTAGTTGATAATATCATACTAATATTATAATGCTGAAAGTTTGTGACTGTGTGAGTGTGTATGTTTGTTACTTCTTCACATCTAAACGGCTGGAGCGATTTTAATAAAATTTGGTGTGGAGTTAGCTGACATCCTGGATTAACACATAGGCTATAATTTATAAAGTTTAACGCGGGTAAAACCGCGGGCCACAGCTTCGTCGCTTTTCGATATTATGTGTGTTGTTTTTGTATGTAAATGATTTACTCGCCTCAAGTTGCATCGTTAGCGTAAGCGAGCCAACCAGCACTTTCTTTTTCGCGGGTTCGAGTCCTGCGCCGGACAACTATTTGCGTGACCTATAAATAATTGTTCTGTGTCTGCATGTAATTTGTGTCCGTCTATTATATGTTTGTAAATTACCCCGCGACACAGGTATAAAGATTCCCTAGTGCTGGCGTTGTCATTAGTTTAATCTAAATAATCTATAAGGTAATAGTAGACAGTTCACATTAAGATATACTCTTTGTATATATATAACGCATACTAATAACACACGGAGGTATAATATCAGTATGTGTGAGAAGCGTGCGATGACGATGACGCGAAGGCCATGTTTTTGTGCAAACTAAAATTGTTTACAGTGCCGAAAGAAATTTTATTTTTTATTATATTTTATTAATTCAGAAAACTTACAGCTAGAACAAAAATAAAATAAAGGATGAAGGCCAATTACAAGTTTTCGCTGATATTCATAAGTTTAAAAAATAAGGAAATTGGTGGAAAAAACATAAAAAGAGAAAAATTGAAGAAAAATACATAACACTAATTTATACACATTACTTAAACACATAACTAATTTTAACACATAACTTTAATTTTTAGAATTATAAGAAAATTAAAGATACTAGCTGAAAAACTACTATAAAAAAAGAAATAATTATTTGCGTGTGCATGATACTAAGTTAGTTATTGTTAAGTTTATATTTACATTATTGTATCGGGTAACACCTGTGTTAAATAAATAAAATATGTCGTTGTGATAAACATTTCTTTTTTAAATTAATCATAAGCGTACTTGTGTCTTAATGTCTTTATTTTCCTGAATTTAATCCAACCTGGTAATAAAAATAATCACATCCGCTTGCAATGTTCAAAACCAGAATGGCGTCCTTTACGTACAGACGGCAACATATCAAACTATATACATACCAGTACCTATAAGCTGATCCCGCGTTGTATAGGATTTCCATACAAATAGAGGTCAGCTTATATTGGAAATTGTAGCTTGTGATATGTAGCCGTGTGTACGAGTAGATATATGCCGAAAAATAATACAAAATGTAATCATCATGTCTGCTGAACGTCGTCCACAGCTGGACAAAGGCTTCCCAAAAGATTTCCTGATATCCTGGGACATTATTTACAAACGGCTATCTGATCCCAAACTAAGCAGAGCTTGTACTATGGAAACCAGATAACGGATATACTACATATACTACTTTTCTTTTGTAAATAAATACTTATATAGATAATTACACCCAGACTCAGGACAAACAGACATGTTCATGCAAACATATAACTGTCCTGGGTTGTAATCGAACCCACGACCTCCGGCGTGAAAAGCCAGCATTTGCCAACCACGCCAACAGGCCCGTCAGTTCATTAAAAGTCCGAAAGATGCGTTCTTTCATCTCAGCGCATCAGTTTATCACCCATGGGGTTTCCCACCCAGGGAATCGAACCCGAGGTCTTGGGTTCGATTCCCTGGGTGGGAAACCCCATGGGTGAAAAGCAAGCATTTGGCAACCACGCCGCTGTGGAGTTACTGTTGTGTCCATAATTTGGAGGGATATGCCATAATCGTTACGCTTGACAGACGGGAGAGGCGGTGCTGCCCGTTCTGTGCGAGATATTCCCTCGAAGCCACTTCAACGCCCACCTCGCGATGAGATTGGGTGGTGATATTCTCTTTCCTGTGTGGTGACGGCTTAGAATATCATCACCCCATGTCATCCCGTGGGGGGCGTAGAAATCGACCCGAGGGAATACATACCAGAGAACGGGCAGCAGCGTTTTTCTGTGAACTATGACCATCAAACTGCGATCGCCAACCAAACGTGGCGATTATGTCATATCCCTCCATTCTTTGGGGAGGCTTTTGTCCAGCAGTGGACTTAATTTGGCTGACACGATGATTCTTTGGTGAGGGTCGCTGGAAGTCGCTGGATGCGGGTAACACAAGACCTACAATTGTGGAGATCTTTGGACTTTGTCCAGCAATGGGCGTCTTTCGATATGATGATTATTTGCCAGCAACATTGCAAGTCAAGTTACGTTGGTATTCGACAACAAATATATAATAGCCCTTTTATTTATGAAATTTGTGTGAACAAATTATTATACAAGTACTAGGTGCCGACATTAAAGTTATTTATTTCACGGTTCAGCGAGCACGGTAAGCGCTGTGCACACTTTTATGACGACATTATTTTTAATCACAATCGGTACCGGAATCTAAATAATTACTTCTGTATGTTGTCGTTTATTTTGTCAATGCAGTTACTTGCATTACTGTTAAATTCAAGTACGCTTTTTAAGGGATCGGGAGTCTAATAGTTCATCTCTTGTCGGGGAAGTATAATAATAATAATATCTTGGGACATTATTCACACACGGCCATCTGATCCCAAACTAAGCAGAGCTTGTACTATGGAAACCAGATAACTGATATACTACATATACTATTTTTCTTTTGTAAATACATACTTATATAGATAATTTACACCCAGACTCAGGACAAACAGACATGTTCATGCACACCAATAACTGTCCCGGGTGGGAATTGAACCCACGACCTCCGGGGTGAAAGGCAGGGTATTACCAACCACGCCAACAGGCCCGTCCTGTAGTATTTTCCGTTTTTTATGATCGCCAGTATCTTAATCACTGTATACAACATAACATGTACCCAAGGAATAAAACGGGACCATATTACCAAGACTCCGTTGTCTGTCTGTCGTTCTGTCTGTCAGTCCGTCTATCACTAGGCTGTAACTTATGAACATAGCACACACACAATTGAAATTTTCACTACAGATAATGTATTTTTCTTGCTGCTAATACTATAAAACAGAATAAAATAAATATTTAAATGCGAAAAATAAAAAGAACAAAAGATGATTTGTCCTTAAGAGGTCGAAACTTTTGGACGAATCTAACATAAAATTAATTACGAGAAAAAATATTATTTGGACGCCTCCAAATTAATATAATTGTAAGAAAACCGGAGCCCTTTTTCATTAAAACAAAAGGCTCCAGATTATGAGGTTCACTGTAGAAAAATAAATCGCAAGGAACATTACAAACTTGCAATTCACGGACACAAAGAATAATCAGGGTTAGATCAACTACATATTAGACGCTATGAGAATATCAGCGCTGTCGTAATATTGCCACGCCCAATGCGCCACGCCTTTTCACCTAGAACGGACTATATTTATTATAAGCTTTTTAATATAAATACATACTTATATAGATAATTACGCCCAGACTCAGGATAAACATACATGCTCATGTACACAAATATCTGTCCTGGGTGGGAATCAAACCCACGACCTGCGGCGTGAAAGCCAAGTACCTATTTATCAAACACGTCAACCGGTCTACCTATATATGGGATATTATATATTAGGATCCATTCCCTAAGTATTGCAATCTAGCGTGGAAATGCCACCAGCTTTCTGGCCACGTGGTCGGTGGATGACGGTGTATAGGAATAGTTCGACGCTCAAGGCTTCTGACAACGTTCTTAATTTATATTTGTGATGTTTATTATTATTATATTCTATTTTAGTCTTCATGACGACTCAGCGTGGTAATACCGCTAGCCTTCTGGGCACGTTCCCCGAACATGATGCGGAGAAAGTTTTGGGTTTAATTTATTTTTAATTCTGTATACAGTTATTGTTATATTTTATGCATATCTTGATTAACATGTACATTTTAGTCGTAAATATATATTTAATAATTCCCACTAATAAATACATAAAATCGATAATTAGTCCGGCAGTTGATTATAATTAAATTAGTCAGAAATTATGAATATTATAACCCCATAAATGAGGTCGATTTACCCGGAAACCCTGTATACATTATTTATGACACAAATTTACAAAAATATTTGTAATGTGCGAGAGTCGAACCCGCAACCTTCGGATCATATGGCAAGTTAACTGCCAACTAAGTCACGGTGGTTGTCGCAGTATTGTTTCCGTGTTGAAATATATGCGAAATCGTGTAATCCCACGGAGAGGGTAATTGAGATAAATTCCTTGACGCGGCAGATCACGGGAATCATTTGTGACTTCCTCATCAACGAATGTAATGTGGTTACGCAACTCTGTATTTGGAAGTATAGACGTCCAAGGAAATCAGGGATTAGATGTGATCAGAACATTTAGTACAATCAAAATAAAAAGGCCAAGTGAAAGTTGGGCTCACACGACTACAAACCCATTTTGAAGACTACGCAAAAATCCTTGTTATTATATTTTTTATATGTCACTAATAATAAGTTTAGATATTAAGTTTACATACATACATAGATTAACGCCTGTTTGCCAGAGGGGTAGGCAGATACAACGGATTTCCATTTGTCACGATCTTTTCACACCTCTTTTGCCTCGTTTACTGTCATTATATTCTTCATACATGCTCGCCGGTTTAGGGTACTTCTGACCTGGCCTTTCTTGAGAACGTCTTCGATTTGGTCAGAGAGTATTCGATGAGGTCTTCCCCTTCCGGTTGTCCCATTCACATAGGCCAGGTATACTTCTTTTGACAATTTTCTTTCATTCATCCTTTCTAAATGCCCAAACCATCTCAGCATACCTTTTTCAATCTTTGTGACTACATCCTCTTTCATACGACAACGCTCTCAAGTTTAATACGTAGGTAACGTATTAAAGTTATTCGTATTCGTAATAGAGACTGCCTCGTTGGTCTAACGGTAGCGTGTTCAACCGCAGATAACGAGGTCCTGGGTTCAAATCCTGGGTCGGGCCGAAAGTGATTTTGGGATTTTTCTGTAAAACGAAATAATCTTAATATCAGCCCGAAGTCTGGGAGTTGGCGGTATATACTCCCGTGACTCGGAGAGCACGTAAAGCCTTCGGTCCTGTACCTGACCTCTTTCCAGTCGTGTCACTAGGCGTCCCATCGGATCATGAGAGTGATGGAATAGAAAGTGCTCCTGTGTTTGCGCACACACTTGAGCACTATAATATGTCTCGCGCAGATGGCTAGTCTCCTTTAAGACTGGCCGCCGTGGCCGGATCTCGGCTAGGAGGACATTATTTGTAAATAAAAGGAATGCCTCATTGTTTCAGCTGTAGTACTTTCAACCGCAGGCAATGATGACCTGCGAACAGAAGTACAAATTACTTCATGTGTTATCTTTCATACTTCATTTCCTAATGTGTGGCTTGCTACCAGAATAACACGAGCGACCCCTATACTGACCTCACAAAACACAGAAACCAGTAACTGACATGTTAGACTAGTTCTTAAATCGTATCGGGCTCTTGAATACTTACCTGTGACAATTGGTATGACTCATGCCTGAGTCCATGAGTACTGGGTTTCTGTTTATTGCCACGGATTGACATGCCATTGTAGACTCTACGGCTTTTCTAAGTCAGAACTCTAAAATTAGTATTTATTTGGTAAAAATAGATTAAACGATGCACTGTTAATGGTAATTAAATAGTTGAGATTTTTGTAAAAATTGTTTGTGTGTGTGTTATTATCCGTATGTCCTTTATAAAATTGTAAACTATGCATTTGATATATAATGTAATATCCTGGGATATTATTTTTACACACGGACATATCTGATAACAAACTAAGCAGAGCTTGTAATATGGAAACCAGATAAAATCAAAATCAAATGTCATTTATTCCGTTAAAATATTACATTTGTGTGGAATCGTCATTTTTTTTTACCCTACCGTGCAGTGCATGACGTGGCAGCTACTGAGAAACGCTGCCAGAAAATCTGGACAGTTCTCAAGCATGCAGGTTTCCTCACAATGATTTTCTTCACCGTTTTAAGTACGAAGCAATTAATTTCTAATACGCACATGAATTTGAAAAGTAAGTGGTGCGTGTTTTAGTTTTGAACTCGGAGCCATGAATTCACAGCTCAACGATTTATTCACTATGGAAACTAATAACGATCTATCCTAATAACCCAAGTAGCTATGTGACCTAATTCGTAAGAATGTCATATCAGGGTGGGGGTGTCTTGTGTGCTGCATACGTCTTCAGCTATGGTAACCGCTTATAATAATAATAAAAATATTTAATTCGGATAATTCTATCCACAGTATTATGTGCTTATGCTGGCTGCTGTATGCTTGTTTGCGGACTGCAATTGCTAGCTGGAAAGTGTAATCCTGAAAGCAATAGGACATTGGAACCGATTAACACCAGTAGTGCAGTAGTGGAGTCATACACACAGCTGGGATCAGAGTCACCAGTATCTCCACAAAATGACATTACTAAACATATCTCCATACTGTATTCCGATGAAATGGGTAAGGGCCTTGGTACCTTGCTTTGTAATAAGCTGAGTTGTTCCTTTGTCAACTATTGTATGCCAGGATTACATTATAAAGATATAATACATAAATTAATTCAGAATAAACACAGTGCCAAATCATGTATAACTCTAATGGTAGGAAATTGTAAAAACTTAAAGAAAAAAGACATTACAGATAGTTTCACTGAGATGTTAGAATTAGACTGTAATAAGATAATATTGTGTGCCTTCCCCTATGTGTCCAATGTGCCTGATAGTACAAATAATTATATCCACAAGCTAAATATGCACCTACAGTTTTTGGTTAGCCATTATAGTGATAAATTTATATTTTTGGACACAAATAGTTTTATAGATTCTTGTAGGGTAACCATGAGTACAGTTACTGTCTCAAGAAAATTTTTGAACATACTTGCAAGTTTAGTAGCGGCACATATTAACTCAGTCATAAGTAGTATGATGAAGTCACATTTTATACCATCTTTTAGTAATGTTATTAAAATCAATTTAGTTAGTAGTTTAAACATGTAAGCATGACAATAGAGAAGTGTGATAACTTTCTAATTCTATCACATCAAAATATAAACCGCTTCTCTGGCAAAATTCTAGACATAGAACTTTTTAATGAAAAATATGAAATAGATATCCTTTGTTTTACAGAAACATGGCTGAAGGCACACAAGATGGCTTTTAGTGTCTGTGGCTATAGGGTCGCCAGCTTTTATAATAGGGTTTCGGCAGAGGGTGGTGGAGTACTGATACTACTTCGAGACCAAATTAAATTTAAAGAACGTAAAGATATATGCCAACTATCTATTGAGCGTGTGTGTGAGGTGGCATGTGTAGAGACGCAGTTTTATTGTATAATATGTGTGTATAGACCACCAGCATCCGATTTAAAGCTTTTTACAGCAACAATAGAAGACATTCTTAGGAAAATTAAAAGTAAAAAAAAAATCCTTGTATGTGGTGATTTTAATATGAACATTTTAGCAGATTCACCTGAAATAAACATATTTCTATCTGTATTTCGGTCCTTTAACCTTAAATGCTTGTTCTCTGAGGCCACGAGAGTCACACCCACATCTGCTACTTGCATTAATAACATAATTACCAACTTTGATGTCTCTGAGAAGTGTTTGGTGGCTGGTGTTCGCTCTGACCATAAATGCCAAATAGTAAAGATAAAAAATGAGATAAATATAAATAAACAAAAAATTAGTTTTAGACCTTTAACAAAATCTAATTTGGGAAAGTTCAGTAACAACCTGGAGAATAGTTTGTGCCATCTATTGCCAAACAAAAGTAACCCTAACGATATGTACACTACATTATTCCACTGTATTTGCAAAGAATTTAATAAAGATAAAATTTAGTTCTTGGGCAACTCAAGGCATTAGACTGAGTAGAGATTTTTTATATGAGTTGTATGACAGAAGGTCCTATAACCCTGATGTCAATTTTATTAATTATGTCAGAAATTATTCAAAATTTTTTAAAAAGGTTTGCATTCAAGCTAAATCTTTATATATAAGAGACAAAATTAAAAAATCTGATAATAAAATAAAATCAGCTTGGCAAATAATTAATACTGAAACTGGTAAAAGTAGATCAAGAGATCAAACATTAGTATTGAATATTGGTGATGAACTGGTTTCAGACAAGCTTACCATTGCCAATTTTTTAGCTGCTTTTTTTGCAAATATACCCGTGGATATTACTAAGTGTCTCGCATCATCACCAGATGTGGCTGAACTCTTTTTAAATCAAAGCGTAAAACAAACTGTACCTAACTTTAGTTTTAAATCCGTAACAAGTGATGATATTATAAAAGCTTTTAAGAGTATTAAAAGGAAAGGCACAGAAGATTTGTGGGGACTGTCTGTTAAAGCAATTGAATCAATCATACTAAACATTGCTACAATCCTGGCAGCCACCTTCAATGGCTGTATAAGTGATGGTGTCTTTCCCGATTTAATGAAAATAAGTAAGATAATACCCATTTTCAAGGCAGGTTGTTCAAAAAATGCCACGAATTATAGGCCTATCTCAATACTGCCAGCTTTAAGTAAAATATTTGAAAAGCTGATGCTCAGCCAAATGTTGTCGCACTTTAACGTGAATGAGATATTGCATAACAAGCAGTTCGGGTTTACAAGGGGCCGCTCTACTCAGGATGCAGGTTGCACATTAATTAGGTCAATATTGGAGGCTTGGGAGGGATCACAGGATGCGCTGGGAGTTTTCTGTGATCTCTCTAAGGCTTTCGATTGCGTTGATCATCGTACGCTCGTTGTTAAACTGAAGTACTATGGAATATCTGGCACATCTCTTGATCTTGTGATGTCCTATTTATCAGGGCGACAACAGATGGTTTCGATAAAACCTTTTTTATTTTATTTTATTTATTTATTTTACTTGGTAGTATAAAAAAAACTTGAGAGGTATCAAGGGACACCCGGATGCAACGACGTTATTTCTTATTATTTATTATGTCCAAAAAACCTGTATACATTCAACAAAAATAATCGTCGCGACACCACACTGTTCAATGCGAAATAGAAATGAAAATATCTGGCTTGCTTTCTATAAGAGAGAGAGAGAGACAGACAGAGAAACATGCGCACGCCGCACAGCTGCAAAAAGTGTTGTGACAACTTTTCGTAAGAATTTTTTCCGTCTAGCCCCCTTTACAACGCGCGATAAGGAATTTCGTTCCAAAAAGACAGATAACTACATGAAGGTTTATGTTGGATAAACAATCTACATTTGCAAGGTACCACCTTAACATTTTACAATGCTCTTCATAAGCATTTCCGTTAAGATGACGTTACTACGACGTAACGTCTTTCTTTCACGTGGTTGAAATGTGATCAAAGGCAAATGTTTCGACATGTGTAATTTTAAGGTTTCAAAGCCATAACTGTTAACAAATATTAGCATGATATTGTAACTGGTTAATCTAATAACAAATTAATAAATCAATATACTCTATGTATTTCCTGATATTTATTAGGTTTTGGCTTTCTTCGTTTATCTTTGACGGGCCTGTTGGCGTGGTTAGTAAATGCTTGCTTTCCACGCCGCAGCTCGTCAGTTTGATTCCCATCCAGGACAAATATTTGTGTGCATGAACATGTCTGTTTGTCCTGAGTCTGCTTGTAATTATCTATATAAGTATGTATTTGCAAAAGAAAAGTAGTATATTAGTTATGGCTCTGGTTTCCATAGTATAAGCTGTGCTTAGTTTGGGATAAGATGTCCGTGTGTGAATAACGTCCCAGGATATTATTATTATTACTATTATTATCTAGCGGAACTGAACTGCAAAGGTCTATGGCCTAACTAAACAGCTTATTATTTATCTAATAATAATAATAAATAAAATATCTAGGGACAATGTCACACAGATCATCCTAGCCCCAAACTAAGCAAAGCTTGTACTATGGGTACCAGGCGACGATATATATACTTATATAGATAGATAAACACTTAAATACATAGAAAACATCCATGACTCAGAAACAAATGTTCGTGGACCACCAGGACCACCAGCTTCGTAGGCAGGAGCACTACCAACTAGGCTTCGGTGACCTCTCTTTGGAGTTTGGAGGTTAGCTGTGTTATGCGACTCTGCCGTGCCTCGCAAGGTACTTAAAACCGCTGGTCCTGGTGCCCGAACGGTCGCAGGTCGTTATGGTTGGGCTTTCCAATCGCATTACAAGATCACGCGAATACAGCGTTCATTACGGGCTTATTAATATTATACATTTCGATAATTTCTATTAATGTATCGCTGATGTAGGTGCTCGGAATTGTGTGAAATAAAAATAAAATATTTATCAAGTATAACTAAACAATTAATATCTAAAAACTGGGAAATCATACATTTAATCGTCGGGCGGGTCTCGAACCAGTACGAACTACCAATCCGGAGTAGGCGCTCTTCGTCATCAAGTGTTTCATTGTAACCAGTAGCCGTTATATGAAGCTGTTGCTCGCACAATTATAGGTTCATTCTCTTTTTGTTTGACAGTTAATCCGGACCGCCAAGTTAGCCTGCCTGTGTTCTTGTGGGCTCGTATTTATAGTGGGTAGTGCGCCAAGATTGTTTAACCTAGGCGTTATAAAGAATAATTTTTAAATTTAATTATGATCATGATAATATTAATACGTGAAGAAAAATCTTTACCCCTTTTTCGAAAATTGCGCGGACAGAGGAGTATGAAATTTGTAACAGTTACACTCTTTTTTTAAAAATGAAGTGTCAAGTTTAACTGCAGTTGATCCTTGGTTTAATCGAAAACCATCCAATGAGATTGCTTGATCCATAGTTCAACTGCCGTTTAACTTTAGACTTCGTTTTTAAATAAGGGTGTTAAAGTTCATATCGAGAAGGAGTGCAGAATGCTAATATTTTTAGGTAATAATATAATAATAATATTCTGGGACACTATTAACACACGGCCATCTGATCTCAAACTAAGCAGAACTTGTACTATGGAAACCAGATAACTGATATAATACAAAAGCTACTTTTCTTTTGTAAATACATACTTATATAGATAATTACACCCAGACTCAGGACAAACAGACATGATCATGCACATCAATATCTGTCCTGGGTGGGAATCGAACCCACGACCTCCGGCGTGAAAAGCAAGCATTTGCCAACCACGCCAACAGGCCCGTCAAAAGAATTCGAACTAAATTTAAATAAAAAAGACAAACATAAGTAACTACTAACACTATGGACGCATGTCTGAAATAAATTATTTGATTTGATTTGATTTGATTTGATAACACACACTACCATACTTTTGGCACACTGACCTACTGAAAAGAGATGACAAACTGAGTAACAAAACTGAGAACAAACTTATGTTGTTTGTCTTTAATGTCTATAATCTTTGACAATAGAACCCTAATGGTCGAATTTCGAACAAGGGTGATCTCTAGTTTTCATTAATATGATAGAAAGACACATAAAACAAGCTCATATAATTGTGAGCAATCTTATTACTTTACGTCTTTACGTATATTCATACCGAAGTGCTACATGAATTTCATATACCATTAAAAACTCATTTATTTAGATAGATGTGCACAATTGCGTACCTGTGCCATTAAATTGTATCTTATTCTTAGTGTAATTACTTAAAACGCTTACTAATGTTTATTTAAATTCATGAGAAAGACGTGACGCAGAATATATATTTGAAATATTGCCAATTGGTAAGTCCACGGTTAGTATTGTCATCCCAAAATACAAATTTTGTGTGTACCGAGTAATTATATAAATTTTCCTTTGTTATTACACGGGATGAATGAAAGAAGATTGACAAAAGAAGTATACCTAGCCTGTGTGAATGATAAAACCATGTGAATGATAGCTGTCTTTAATATCTGTTTTTAGCTAAATCATTCTACGGCGTACTTGAATTATAATAGTTACCCCAGAAATTATGTACAGGGAAAAAGATTACTTTCCATTCAAAATAACTAAAAGAGTAGTAGTAGTAAAAGAGTAGTAGTTACAAAGATTGAAAAAGGTATACTGAGATGGTTTGGGCATATAGCAAAGATGAATGAAAGAGTATTGACAAAAGAAGTATACCTGGCCTGTGTGAATAGTGCAACCGGAAGGGGAAGACCGCGTAGAAAACATTCTCTGACCAAATCGGTGACGTTCTCGAAAAAGGCTAGGGGCTCTACCGGTTAAGTCACCGAACATCGATTTCTTAAATGGCGTTCAAATAAATAAAGGTTAAAAATGATTTAATCAATCGTTAAATCGGCTTCCATGTCCACATGTGACGTCATAAATGGTCCGGAATCGATTGTCAACGTTGAAGCCGATTTAACGATTGATTAAATCATTTTCAACCTTTATTTTTTTGAATGCCCTTTAAGAAATCGATGTTCAGTGACTTAGCCGGTAGAGCCCCTGGTCAGAAGTACCCTAAACTGGCGAGCATGTAGTAAGTGTAATGTAGTAGTTTTTTATGGATATGTTAAGGAGCATTAAAACAGCTCCTTAAACTATCCCTAGTATTCCTCAGAACCTCAGTTTTAGTAATATTTAATGTTTAGAAAATCTTATTAAATAACAACCAAGGTCAATATTTTTTAACTATTTTTCGATTAAGACTTCGTGGGTTTTTCCTATGATTAATTTACTAAGAATCGTTTCGATATATTATATGATGATCCTTATAAAATAAAAATGTTGTAAATGATACGTGTTCTAAGAAATGCAATAAATTATGTTTATCAAATCCGACGAATATACATACATAGGCACTTAATTATAATTTGATTGTTTTTTGACATTCTTGACTTAAGAGGTTAAAGGTTCAAACCCCGCATGAATTAAATGCAATCGCCACCAAGAAAACTCCACAACAATTAATCTCCATAAAAATTAGAAAGTTACTTTTACATAAGTTTAATGTTTGTATTATTGCACTCTTTTCAGTCAGGAATTAATAAGGGGAGGAATTGTGCCTAAAGATTAGTCTTATCTATCCTACTCCTGGCAGAAAAAGAAATATTTTGCTCAAAGAGAACCCAATTCTGCAATTACGCCCTGTTTACAGAATACTGCATTCAAATAATCAATATATTTAACAATTTATAAACTTTATTATTTTTTTTTTGATAATATTTTGGACAACTAACATAATGCCATATGATCCTAAATTATGAAGAGGTCGTACTATGGTATCCAGACATACTACTTATAAGCATATTTATATATTTCTAATTTCAAACATATTATAGATAAATAACACTTAAACGCAGAAGCAATAATCGCGGTATTCAAATTCAAAGATTCGTCCTGGGTGGGGAGGAACCCACGACCTCTGATTTATCAGAAACTCGTTCTAATTTAGCAGGTTGTAAGCTTCTTAGAAGAATTGGTTGGAATACATACTGATTTGAAAAATATACAACCAACTTCAACTATTCTTAACAACGAGAGATTTCAACCACACTTATATGGGCCTAAAGCTTTGCCAGTATACATTAACAAAAGACCGAACGAAAGACCAACGGATAAATAAACATTGTGTGGTTTTATGAAACCACGATGCAAGTGAAACACTTTGTCTCTTACGGCGTAAAACTAATTCACTGTCGGATATCGTTGACCGGTTCATTTGACTCACTACCTGTCTCGTTATCCATCATGATCAAGTGAACGACAACATTTATATCAATACATACATACATACATAGACAGAGGGGTAGGCAGAGACAACAGATTTCCATTTGTCACGATCTTTGCATACTTCTTTTGCCTCGATTACTGTCATTATATTCTTCATACATGCTCGCCGATTTAGGGTACTTCTGACCTGCCCTTTCTTGAGAACATCTCCAATTTGGTCAGAGAATGTTCGACGTGGTCTTCCCCTTCCGGTTGTCGCATTCACACAGGCCAGGTATACTTCTTTTGTCAATCTTCTTTCATTCATCCTTTCTACATGGCCAAACCATCTCAGCATGCCTTTTTCAATCTTTGTGACTTCATCCTCTTTCATCTTTCACACCACAACGCTCTCTTATATCAATACACTGAACAGATGCGTGAAAATGTAAATGTCATAAGGTTTGCTGACAGCCTGACATGCTATAGATAGACGAAAAAAATTGAGACGATGCAAAAAAGATTCACTTTAAGAGAATTCTTGAAATCGGTTCACAAACAACGGAAAATTGTATCATATATAAAAATAAACATACAGTCGAATCGATAACCCCATTCTTTTGATTTCGATTAAAAATATGTCTGTAGGATCCAATTCACGGACACGAAAGACTCTTATTGAGCAACATACATCACCCAAGTGGGTATGTACATCAGAATGTCTTTGACTTTCTAGTTACGGTTGCCTCTGAGTTTCTGCGTCTGAGGTCGAGGAAAAAGTAAACCAAAGTTTTTTTGAGGCTTTGTTAGGCGCAGGATTATCATCCATGCCCTCTACTTTTTAAATTTACTTTTAAAGTTAATGGCTCAACAGTCGTTCTTCCTATATGCCGGTTTTCCATAAAAGGCCATTCCATAAAAGGAACAATACGGAATTAGATGCAACTAATTAACATACTTTGCATCTAATTCCTTATTGATTCCGTCTTTGGTAAAATACGTTACTGCAGAAAATAGAGGTCCTAATAGACAAATATCCTTCATGTTTGTTGTAGAAACGTATTTTTAAATGGGGAAAGGAATTACGAGTTTTCTTGCCTTGTATACGCTTACATTACGTATAAAAAGCTGAAAAGGCATTGTTATATGATTGTCCACTACCGTTAAACGGGTTTCTTTAAATGTGTGAAAGGGAAAGTGTATAGCTTTGTCATTGTGGGGTAGTTTGTATGACAATTTTGTATGAATTATGCCTTCGCTGTGTCATATGGTCGCATCATATATGAATTAGTTGATCATTCGATTGGGACGTTTAGACGTGATCAATTCTCGTGATATGTATTGTGGATGTAGGACCAATCATAATCACCAAGTTATTAGTATGTGAGCATGAACACGTTAGGAGGGCACGTTATTTTAACGAATGGACATCGCCTCTCTCCTAGGCGAATAGGCTTAAACAACTGTTGTAGAGAATATTTTTTATGTCGCACGGAGTATAGTGCAATATTACTGCCAACGTAGTTTTAGTGGATATCAAATTATTCAGGTACGTAAGGGCTATATTGAAAAAGTCTAGTATCGAGAGAAATACTTCAATCATTAACTAAATAATGAATTTGTTCAAGAAACAACAGAACAGTTGTACCAAATATTTATAAAACTGAACATTTATTCAATAGTTAACGAGTGAATATCTTTTAGTTACAAGCTTTTATTATTTTTTGGTACCACCAATATTTGTTAGATAGAAACATTTATTAAATTTCGATTTTCGTGTTTTAAGCAACCCGTTCATCTTTCCAGGTTTTCCGTCAGAGTTAGTGTACTATGGATCAGCGATGTGGGAAACTTTGTATGGCATCATTCTGGCGTTCCCCCTGGTCTGCTGGATCTTTGTTCCTGTCTATTACAGGCTGCATACCAACTCTGTGTACGAATATTTACAGGTGAGAAATATTAAAACTGAATAAGTACTTTTGTGTTTAACCCGAATATAACAAATATTTTTTTTGGATTTCGCTGTTTTGTTTCGCTTTCGCGATTTCATGATGGGTTTTCCCTTGACCACGCTCTCACCTGATGTTAAGTGAAGATGTGGTCGAAGGTGGACCGCGCGCACCCATAAGATCCATGTTCACTCTCGCCATAAATAAACCCCAGTTGTATGAGCTTAGCCGTGCATATGATGAAGGAGGAAGCAAAGCGCTTCGTACGGCATAAAGGGATGTCAACAACAAATTAATATCCATTTGTAGTTTACTACTTCTCCCTGTAGTAGAATCGGCATTATTTTGTAATATTTCGTTTTAAGAGTTCTTTACTTCACAACAGATAAAGAGATTTTTCTGATTTTCATCAAATCTCACATATTTTATTTGAAAATAAATAAAAACATACCATTCTCATTACTACCTGGATTAATATGGGTGGATATTTAATTATCAAACAATATATTTTCTTCTCCCTTATTTTCCAGATGCGCTTCGGATCTCGCTGGGTGCGTCGTATGGCGGCAGCCACATTTCTTCTCCGTCAATTGCTCAACCTGTCAGTCACGGTGTACACACCAACAGTAGCGTTGCATGCGGTACTCGCATTGCCGCATTGGGCTTCTGCAGCAGCCTTGACGATAGTTGCAATTGTCTTCAATTTACTGGGAGGTTTAGCGGCAGCTATCAGGTAATTAATAATAATAATTACAAATTCCATAATAATATTATAATTAATATTTATTTTTGGTTTCAAATTGAATCTTGGGTGGGTGAAGGCACATTAAATTATTTTATCAAATGTCTTAATTATTAAATTGACAAACGCATTCAGGCTTCCTAACTTTAGATAAAAGATTTGTAGTCTCACTGACTGCACGTATAGCGTAGTGGTTAAGACAGTTGCGTCGCCACTTCGTGTCCCGGGTTCGATTCCCGCGCAGGGCAACTATTTCTGTGACCCATAAATAGTTGTCTTGAGTCTGGATGTACTTTTTGTCCGTCAATTATATGTTTTTAAAGTATGTAGTGACATAGGGATTAATTTCCGTAGTCCGGAATTTGTCTTTAAAAAAACTATTGGCAACGACGATTACTTTTTCAAGAATGGTAGGCTTATGAATATTCACTCTCTTTTTCAATTATACTTAACTTGATAATTGCATTTTCAGGGCTGATGTCATCCAAACCCTAACAATGATCTTGGTGAGCGGGGCATTCATAGTGCAGGCCACAGTGAAGGCCGGAGGTCCCGCGCAAGTCGTCAGCGACAATATAGACGGAGGAAGGTTGAAGTTCTTCCAGTAAGTATATTATTTTACTAATAAAGATTGAAATGCGTCTCAAAAAATTTACCTTCAAATTTTTCTATCTCTCTTCTATCATTGTACAAAAGATTAGCTAAAACTTGACTACCGTGTTAGTGAAGCTCAATGCAAGATTTAAGAAAGAAGTCATGGAAGTCACGAGGGACTTAGAATGCACTGCAATGCTGATTGAGGAACCATACAATTTAACCAAAGTCTTCTTTTGCAGATTTGCAGGCGACCCAACAGTCCGTGTTGACACTCTTTCTGCTACCATCGGACAACTCTTTATGTCTGTCTCCATCTACGGCTGTCAACAGACATTTGTGCAAAGATATTGCTCCATGTCCAGCGAGGCGCAAGTCCGAAAAACCTTACTCTCCAACGTCCCTGCTGTTACTGTACTCTTCAGTTTATCGTGGGTAGTTGGAATGACGATGTATGCACTGTACAAATACTGCGATCCTTTGTCTTCGGGACAAATCGTTGTTCCTGATGAAGTACTACCATTTTATGTGCAGGATCAGTTCAGCTTTTTACCAGGAATGCTCGGGTTGTTTTTGGGAAGTTTATTCAATGGTGCTTTAAGGTTGGTATAAATATTATTGTAATTAATTTTGTTTTGACATAAAACAACGGCTATAATTGAATAGTTTGATCCGTTTGGGACTTAATGTACGACGTACTATGGGTACGATCCTCAAACAGAGACCATCATTCATCATGTATACTACGAAAATTTCTTTCGGATCTGGTTGTTTGAGGAACTATCCTCCGTACCTTTAAGATTCCAATTTTAATAACAACTTCTATAGCATTTTATTAATTTTAAATTGCATTAGACATATAGCTCCAGTTTTAAATTAACATATCTCTTTACCGTTTTAATAGTGTAGAAGAATGAATACCTGACCTAATCTTCTCAGTTATTGGTTCCGTGTAGAAGGCAGGGTGAATTTAACGAGATATAGGTACCGGTCGATGATTATTACGGCTCATGGTGATGATAATAGAAGAGGCACTAATTTTAAAAATAATGTTAAATTTTACAAGGAAAATAGTATTAAAATGTTTTGGAAGTAGAAACTTTATATATCATTATTTAATCACTAAATGAATTCATGATGTTTTGTGCGCTAGATTAAAATAGACAGACCGGTTATATTCTTTAAAATGTATCCAATTCTTTTGAATTCGTATTACCATAATTATCTATTGACAGTGTCTTAAGGCAACGTTTAATTCTTTGTAACCTTGTGGTGTTATTAAACTTACAGATAAAGGTGCTTATGTATCATTTAGAATAGAATAAAATACATTTAATCAGCATTAGAGACATACAGGAAATCAATGAAAACAATACCCGTCCAATTTGACCCCCGTATAACCGTATTTTCGCATGCACTTTAAATTTTAACGCGAGTTCAAAAGCCCTTAGATAAAGATATTGAAGTTCAGGTTTTTGACTGAGTTTGTAACGGAAGTATTATTTTTTTCCAGTTTCCTGGTATCCAACGTGAATTCTTTGGCTACGGTCGCTTGGGAAGATTTTGTGTCATTTGCTCCAGCCTTCAGGGGAATCAGTGATAAGCAGCAGCTGACTATTATTAAAATTATTGGCATTATATTTGGTAAGTTATTACAAATCTTATATATTTTGGCTTTAGGATCTAAGATTTAAATACATTTTCTTATATCAGAATTCTTTTAGTCAAATTAAAAATATCGCTGTCTACAATTTTATAAAGAAATTTTATCTTATACTATATTCCCTAGAATGGAAACTCCACCGACAAGAGAATTACTCTTAAATAAGCGATAATGTTATCCCTACATACCCTCGATCTAATTATGATAATGTATGATAAATACAAGTCCTATTTTAAGGAAGTATGGCGGGACTAATTAAGAAACATAAATATGTATAAGACAATATTTGATATTTTTAACGGGCCTGTGGCGTGGTTAGTGATTGCTTGCCTTGCATGCCACAGGTCGTGGGTTCGATTCCCACCCAGGACAGATATTTGTGTGCATGAACATGTCTTTTTGTCCTGAGTCTGGATGTAATTATTTACATAAGTATGTATTTACAAAACAAAAGTAGTAAATCAGTTATCTGGTTTCCATAGTACAAACTCTGCTTAGTTTGGAATCAGATAGCCGTGAGACAATAACGTCCCAGGATATTTAAGAAAATAAAAATATATTTGTAAATCACAGCAGTTAGACTTAGTCGACATAGGAAGATGAAGTTAGATACAGGTTAGGTCAAAACAGAGACGCCTGTGACCGTTTAAAATCTTGATTTTATATATCTATATAAAATGAAGATACTAAAAAATTATAAATTCATTGAAGCTGATGATATTTTAGCTCAATTTTTCTGTAAATATCAGAAGTTTATGTGACCTTTCGCGGCAAATATATAAATTGTATTTAAAGAAGTAGCGTTAGTTAGTAGCTTTATAAAAAATGTCGTCGTGCGCAAACACGCCTGCGGCGTAAAAACCTTATAAAATAATTCAGCTAGTAACGTTTATATTTAGAACGCATTGCCATGGTTGCCAAAAAATGGCTCCAATAATGCTTCTTCAAATTATTATTTTATTATCCTTGTATTACATGGATCCTACACAAAACACACAGACACACATACATACACGCGCACACACATACACCATTACCAAACATCCAATTCGAAATTCAAAACATCGAGGCGTGCTTAATAATAAAGCCGTTGTTCTGTCTTGAAGAATTTGATCACAGCGCCAGCTAACGGGTTTAATTCTAAAGTCAAATTATCCAGGGACAATCTTATACACATAATTATTTTTATCAAAAAGCCTTACCTGAGTACCATATCATGATGATGATGATAAAGTAACCACAATGTAATGCCACTTACTGGGCAGATTGTGAACCTAAGTCATCAAGGGTGCAGTCTCACAGTCACAGGCGTCATATATGAGAGGTTTATATACTAATTTAATGCAATTTTTATGATGATATTTCTCGATGTTTTAATAGTTATTCTGCTATTTGGGGCCGAGACCGATCCATTAAATAAAATATCACAAATATCAGTTCATTCATTGTTGAGTTATATTAGTATGACTAGTCCGACTTAAATTAAAACTTTCAATTTTGTTTCTATTTTCAGCCATCATAATAATGTGCCTTTCGCTCTGCGTGGGCATCGTTGATAACGTCGTCGAAGGATCTTTACTAGTTACTTCAGCCACATCGGGGGCATTATTGGGAGTATTCGTGTTAGCTGCACTATGCCCCATGGCTAATGCAAAGGGGGCAATGTGGGGCATGATTGCCTCTCATATAGTGACTACGTGGATGGCGGCCGGTCGGTTAATTTACGTCAGTAAAAGTCAAGCAAGGTTGCCGATGTCGACAGAGGTGAGCATTGATTTAATTTCTAATTTTATGCCCTCTTAGTACCCTTTAACAAGAAATAGAAGCATGTGCGGACCTTGTGGTGGTTGTTGCCGTCACTGCGGTGGTGGATGCGGTGGGTGGTGCTGCCCCTGCATTACAATTTAGATGGATGAGGATGTGGCGCTCGACTCGCAAACAAGCCATGGTGACTGCGTCGGTTAAGCGCCTCCGATTTGACGTTTGTCTCGAAGAGTTTAACTCGGTGCTGCTTCATGGAGATAAACTACTATAAATAGAAATTAGTTTATTAAGCTGACTTAATTTAAATAATACAAAGAAGGCTTTGAAATGGTAAATGAAAAGATCGAATTATAACGTAAGACTAAAACTAATATAAAATTAATAGAAGATAATATATTAAGAGCAGTTAATACTTAATGGATATTACGACGTTTGGTGTGTAGTTGACAGCAAAGAATATCACCACCTCATTTCATCCCGCGGAAGGCGTAGGAGTCGTTGCTAGGGAATATCTCCCAGAGAACGTACAGCAGAGATTCTTTGTGTACTATGACCATCATACTGCGATCGCTAACCCCTTTGTCAAGCGTTGCAATTACGGCATATCCTTCCAAATTGACACAAGTCCATTGTGGAAGTCATTCGTGGACGCCTTTGTCTAGCTGTGGAAGTTATTCCGCTGATGTAATTTTCTAAATAATGATGAAAATATTATCTAAGAAATTGAGCATTATGTCTTATTTTAATGCAGCATTAGAAGGCGTTATTTTCTGATTTAGATTTGGTAGTCAAGTCCATGTTAAGTTTCAGGTTACAAGAGACACCTTTTGTATTTTTCTTAAAGATCCTCGTACGAATCAATATTCTTCGATTTCAGGTTAGCAATCCGACTAATATTATAAAGGCGAAACTTTTTGAGTGTGTGAGTGTGTGGTGTATATGTTTGTTAGTTCTTCACGTCTAAATAGCTGGAGCGATTTTAATAAAATTTGGTATGGAGTTAGTTGAAACCCTGGATTGACACATAGGCTATAATTAATCAACTTTAACACGGTTAAAACCGCGGGGCACAGCTAGTATTAAATAATTAGCTGTGTGGTTTCCGGCGCAGTTAGAATAACAGGGCCACCTCATACCATCCCGTGGGTAGCAGCAGCGTCAACTGTGTAGTAGCCACCACCTAACTGGGGTCGCCAACTCGCCCCTCCAAATGGCAACGTTATAAAAACCCTTGCGGGAGACCTATGTCAAGTAGTGGAAGATATCCGGCTGATGATGTTGATGTTTTTAATGGTTCCTTTTCTGTTTCCAGGGTTGTGCAAACTCTACGGTTCCTATCTACAGCAGCAGTTTGCCTGTGGAAGTGAATCACACGCTGGCATTAATTGCACCGATATTACAACAAACTATTAACAGTACTATTCCTACGCCAACTGAATCACCTTTGTAAGTTAATTTATCTATATGTACAGACGCCAGCACATCAAGCTACCCCAATCTGTCAATTTTCCCTAATTGAAAGTGAACCTTATGCTTTTGATATAAAGTTGAAAATCTATAAAAGAAATTTGACAGATTGGGGTAGCTGAATGTGCTGGCGTCTGTACTTCGAAATAATTACGTATTCTTAACTAGTTTAATCATACTACAAATATGTACTGACTATTTAGAAGCGCTTTTTTGAAGTCTACGTGAGTAAAAACCTTTTTTATTTTTATAATAACAATCTTCAATGTCTTCAATTCGACTGCCTTTTTATGTTTTTTTTTTATCTTTTTTGTACATACTCAATTTTTCCAATGTTTGTCAATCGATTTTTGAAAGCATAACTTTTTCCAATCGATAAAGAACGCTTTCTAAATAGTCCTATACAATTTTATTTTATTATAGAAGGTACAAGGTAATCTTATGAACTAGAACAGTTTCCCACAAAATAGGATAGACTTTTATTTATTTTATTATTTATTATATTTTGAAATAAAATTTGTTACAATCTTCCTTTCTCTCTCTCTCTCTTATTCTATTCAAGCGGCCAAGCTAACGTCAGGGGATATAGCTAGCATTAGTAACCACACACAGTACATAGTGTGAGAGTTGTTTAAGTGGAGAAGCTAATGTCAGGGGACATAGCTTAACGACTGTTGTCTAATGACAGGGACCGACACCTTAAGATGCCCTCTGGCTCGGAGATATTCAGATTAAGCCATTTAGCCGGTCACTCACGGATCTGTAACACCTGTGATCTGTGCACCTCCTCGTTAAATTTTACTAATGAGGAAGTTCTCATGAAGTTTCAAAGTGAAACTACAACACACTGTTTTTCTGCATAACTGGACATATAAATGTATATTAACAAGTTACCTTTAATAATGATTCTGCCGTAAAATAAAATACCTTTGTTTCTGTGCTCAAAATGAAAACAGACCCCCTCTTTAGTTGATCGCTGGTTTATTTCTCGTTAACTAAAATACCTGTATTTTCTTTTCTAGCATGAGTGGTCTTCACATGTTCTACTCAGTGTCATACATGTGGTACGCCGTCATTGGTACCATAATATGTGTCACAATTGGCAACATAATCGGTCTAATCACTGGTAGCGAAAAGGACGCGTTCGACGAACGTCTCTTACATCCACTCGTCGCTAAAATCGCTCGCAAACTGCCAGGGCCGAAAAGAATATTCACAACCGAAAAACCAGCTGTTCCTGAAGTGAAAGAAGTGGAAAAAGAATCCAAAGAATCATCTGAAAGAACTGAAGATACGGTTGCAGAAGAAGAAGATAAAACTGTACAAAAACAAACTGTGTTTGCAACTGCTAGTAGTAGATTGTTCGATGTTTATGATGTTAGAAAATCGCCTACGCCTTCTTCAGTAAGAACGAGGTTGTGATTAGTTTCTTTGCTAAACAGAATCGAATGAAATTAAGATAATCGTAGCAGAGAACAATACTTGAGAAATACTTAAGTAATGATCTGTATTGATTTGTCTTATGAAAGGAATAAAGGTAAATACAGTTAACCCAAAGGGTTTACTTAAAACATGCCTTTATACCGATTTAATGGCTGAAGTGGTCAAACTTTATATTATTATTGATAATTATATTCATGCAGTGCGCATATATATAAGTTATGTAGGAAATAATGAATGAAAGTCGTTTTAGTTTTAAATTTAAGTAGAAGTAAGTGTAAGTTAGGCTAATTAAGTTTCTATGTACTTATAACAAATGATTAAGACCATTTTATATACCCATTATAATTTTTAGTAAACACTTACGTAACGTATACTAGTAGGTACAGGTTTTGGTTGATTACTGATTAATGTTCATGGTCTAAAGCTTGTAAATAAGTTATTAGATTACGATAAACATAAAATAATGCAATCTGATTTGTGCTAACAAATATACAACAGATTTTAAGAACAAAGGTGGTCTTTTTATGGATATTTTTTATGTTTCTCGTGATATAATAACGATTTTGAACTGCTTATTTGGATAGAAAACACTAAATACCAAAACCATTGTAACTATTATATAGTAACACCCAAAAATAATGTAATTTTGTTTTGTCTTTGAATCAACGTATATTAAAGAGTTCCTTTGTAGGTGTAACTGTGGCATAAATTAATTTTAGTTCGTATATTACTGATAGTTTATTTTTTATAATGTATCTATAAATACTTTTTGTTAAAGTCACGAGTGCCTAGCCTAGATTTGCATAGAAATTGAAGACTGGTTCTAAGAATTTATTATGACATCAATATTGTATTATTGTTCATATAAAATCCTTATGACGATGTAACTAAGTATGTAAAAAATTATAAACAGGGTATGCCAGAATTAATGTACTCAAATCTAACTAAAATTACGTTAATCAGGTCCAAACATGTCGTCTTTTTCAGTGAAATACCTTGCGACTATATTTAACAATTTCCAGTTATAGATACTACCCACGCCTGTTTCCCAGAGGGGTAGGCAGAGACAACGGATTCCATTGGTCACGATGTTTGCACACCTCTTTTGCCTCGTTTACTATCACTATATTCTTCGACTTCTGGCCTGGTCTTTCTTGAGAACAGCTCCGATTTGATTAGAGAATGTTCTACGAGGTCTTCTCCTTCCGATTGCACTATTCATACAGGGCAGGATACTTCTTTTGTCAATCTTCTTTCATTCATCCTTTCTAAATGCCCAAACAATCTCAGCATACCTTTTTCAGTCTTTGTCACTACAACCTCTTCCAGTTATTTTGAATTGAAAGTAAACTTTTGTCTCTGTACTTCATTTCTGGCATATCTATTATAATTTCAAGAATTCTTTATTGTGTGTATGTAATTATTTAGTTATAAAACAGATGTAAAAGACAGCCTTAGCTTGTATAATATATGTAAACAAAACAGTTAGGTATAACATTGCAAGAAAAGAACAATCTTTAAATTTATACATATTATACATTAGTTATTTCCATATATATATATATATATCATGCCATATAATGTGCCTTTAGAATGAAGTGTATCAGAGACAGTGTTTGTGTGAATATATATTTTTTTAAAACAAACACTACTATTGTTATAATAATAATATAGATTATAAAAATGCCATTACGTCTAAAACTGCCATGTTAATCCCCTGCACGTCTCTTGAGATTGCTGGTGACTTTAATATCAATCATGTCAGCCAAATGACGTCCATTTCTGGACAAAGAACACAATGGGGTTGTTTCCATAATTTGGAGGGCCATGCCATAATCGCCACTCTTGGTAGACCTGTTGGTGATCGCAGTATGACGGTCATAGTACACAGAGAGACGCTGCTGGCTGTTCTCTGGGACATATTACCTCTATATCTTTTATCTCCCCCACGGTGAGTAATGGGGTGGTGATATTAAATCAATAACCGAAAACTTGAAATCTCCTGTTATTTCAAATTTGACGTCACTCATTATTATTGACGTACCTAATCAGCAATCTTTTACGCCGCTTATGGGATTAATATAGCATTTTTAGAAACCTTTAATGTGGAATATACATATTTTAGGTCTCTGGTATCTATCCTCATGATTTGCACAATATTAATGAACGAATGTAACGAAATCATGATGCCCATGCCACCCTGTACGGGGCATAGATTTTAAATAATATTGAATGCCTTATAGTTGTAAGAATGAAAAATGTAGAATATAATGTTGACTAGTTGTAAATTCTTAACGTTTAGAAACATGGTGATACAGGTTGGACGAATAATAGAAAAACAGTTATTCTCTCTAGAAGCTGCTCAAACTAAACTTGTTCTAAATTCACTTAAAACTGGTTACTGCTGATAGCGTAGTAGTGCTTTATGCCTTAGACAAACGGAAAATCTGTTAAGTCAATGAACGTAAAAATGCATATAATAGATACAAAACAGCTTTGCTCATGAGCACAGTCTTGTGATAATATTAAAAACAATGGTTCAGTACAGTAAATTCGAAAATGACTCCACAAAACTAAGTACTCGTGTTAGATTTCAGTGACGATACGATATTTAGATTTTTGGAATAAATCGCTTATAAAATTTTGTAACTAAGTGACTGGGATCTTTATTTCTTTAATTGACTGCCTTGTTGGCAGTAGCGGTAGCGTGTTGTATCGCAAACATAGGTTAGGTTCAGATCCCAGTCGGGCCAAAAAGTGGTATTAGAATACTTAACATTCATTCACGTTTGTGTCGGATACAGTGAGGTAATCGAAAGTGTACCTTGGTAGGTATTACAAAAACACTCCTCATATGTTCTGAGTAGTTAGCTACTCTGCGTTAAGATTGAAATACTTTTGATAAACTAAGTGCCGTCAATAAAGTTATAACGTTATAACCTGAAATATAAGTGTTGTAAATAACCTGACTTTATACATATAGTTTTGTAATACTTCATCATCATATCAGCCGAAAGACGTCCACTGCTGGACAAAGGCCTCTGTTTTGTAATACTTAATGCGAAATATTTCATAATTTTGGTAAGATTTCTATTAAATTTAAATTCTTTTACACTGATATTGGTGGAGTCAGGTGTTAAAATTAACATCAACGTTCACTTAATATTTTTCGAATTTTGTCCATGTGATAATAGTACGTAAAATGTAAATATTTTATTAGATTTAGATTTATTGGAGTAATTAAATTAATTACTCGTGTAGATGTAGATTATTCCGATATGAGCGTTATATGATGCGCGATTATATGTACGTTGTCTGAGAAACACATTGGGTGGACCGTATAAATATATTTTTAATTAGATACTTAAGTTAAAGACATTACTGAATCTTTATACTTATTATGTATAATAATAGGTTTCAGTTGTTAGCAAGTAAGTTAAAAATTATGCCATATAAACGTATGTTATGTATTGGAAGGTAGCAAAGGTATGCTAAAGTAAAAATAAGGTTTTAACCTACTGGTCAATTATTTTCATATGCAGTAATTAAAATGTATTTATTATACAATTTTAGGGCTTTAATATGCTGAAAATGTTAATTATATTTTACCATATAATACCAATACTATAGTAGGGTAATATTTATAATGACTGGATAGTTTAAAAGTTGCCCAATCTGCAAGTGAAAAATGAAGGCTTTCCGAATATTGTTTTTAAGACAGAATAATATTTTTTTAGTATGAATTTATTAAATAACTAAGATAAGATTCAATAAACCTTCCACGAAAGTAGGAACAGTTCAATCAGCGCAAGCCAAGAAGACGAAGTATTAAAATTGTATTAAAAATTCAATTTTAAAATAATAAATTACTTTCGTGATGTATTATTTTTTGTCTATTTTCTTGTGCCTGGTTATTCATTAGGTTTATAGCACACGTATAATAATATGTGTACATTACCGATCAAACAAGCCTAGACTTTGTGGCATACTTCTTGCGACTATAAGTTCGATTATTGCAGTTAAGTTTGCTTATAACGTGATAATGGTAACACGCGGTGAAGAGAAATCCCGAGTGAAGATAAAAAAAGTGAATAGGAACAGGGATAATATAAAATTTTGTTCCTGTTTTTTAATTCGTGGATTTTTATTCACCCCCGTTTTATCTAAATTAGTTTGTGAAACTTCTTCAGCGTGTTAGGTAAGTCTCGATACTAAATCAAAACTATAGTAATTTATATGATGGTTTGCTGATAACGTGATAACGGTAACACGCGGTGAAGAGAAATCCCGGGTGAAGATAAAAAAAGTGAATATACAGGGGGATAATATTAAATTTTGTTCCTGTTTTGATTAATTCGTGGATTTTTATTCACCCCCGTTTTATCTAAATTAGTTTGTGAAACTTCTTCAGCGTGTTAGGTAAGTCTCGATACAAAACAAAACTATAGTAATTTATATGATGATGGTAAGCCACCACTGTATTTATTTATTTGATATTTTTATGTTATATATTATTGATGCCTAGCATTTCTGAGAAGTTTTAATAGAAACTATCCAATTGAATTTGAAAGTTAAATTGAAAAATTATCATACAAAGATGGGTGCAATTTTGTTTCAGTAAACGTGTCAATTGAAAAAGATGCAATGTAACTTTCACTTTCTTCAACTGAATATAATATTTTTGATGCGTTGTATATGTGTGAATGTAGTTTTCACATTTATTTGTAACTCATGCAAGTTAAGTATACTGTATACTAGTACCTACTTGGAGCTTTCGACCACAGTGGTGCGTATTTTTGACTTTTACCTGCGCCCTGGTAAAGCTCAAAATTTGTACCTAGTACTTAACAACTTTGGTCGAGTGCCGTAACTTTTAGTATACTTCAGTAATGTAAATTTGTTTAATAAGTAATGTTATATCATATATTTTCGTGATGTTTGGCAGTATTATTATGTTTTTGTAAAACACTTCTTAGTCTGTGTAACTTTATTTATTTTTAAGCGATTATTTAAACGTGAAAAATTAAACGAAATGTTCACAGCACTATATCAGGTTATTTACTTTAACACGTCTATTTTTATTAATATAGCTTACACGGATCCTGCAATTAATCATAACATTGTTTATTTACTTATCGTATGGGCAATGGTCACCCTAGTATGAGGGTTATCTTAGCCGCAGAGTAGGCCTGTGACCAACAGTTTAACGTGCTCTCAGAAGCACGCTCCAAAATTATGGTGTAATTCTGGAGCTCGGAGTCCTAAATGATATGGCAACCTTCAAGAAGTAAGCCTAATCCTTTCTTATTGGCTCGCCGTGCACTTGCGGCCTCTTCGGTGATGTGTGTGTCCATGGGCGGCGGTGATAACTTCCCATTAGGGGCTCTACCGGCTAAGACGCCGAACATCGATTTCTTAAGTGGCGTTCAAATAAATAAATGTTAAAAATTACTTAATCAATCGTTAAACCGGCTTCAACGTTGACAATTGATTTCAGACCATTTATGACGTCACATATGCTCATGGAAGCCGATTTAATGATTGATTAAGTAATTTTTAACCTTTATTTATTTGAACGCCATTTAAGAAATCGATGTTCGGTGGCTTACCCGATAGAGCCCCAGGTGACCTGATTGCTCGTTTGCCTAACTATAATATTACAGAAATCAGAATAGCACCCTAAAATTGTTAATATATTGGATTTTCAGGGTATCTAGAGTTTGTTGGTGTGATTGACTCGTAAGTTACCAGAGTATAAGTTCTGTCTACGCTTCAAATAGACTAATTTGAATTAAGTCAGTACAGCGAGTGAATCTGTTTGTACAAACATTTATGTCAAATAAATAAATATCCATCTATCTAACCACTAGCACCCTACGTTCCCTTTCAGCATCGTCCTTTAGTTTGTCAGTAAGAATGAGCCCTAGATATTTAATAACATATACGCTATTACTGACTTATCGTATGGGCAGTGGTTACCCTAGTGTCAGCGTTGCTCAAGCCGCCCAGTAGGCCTCCGACATGGCTTAACAACTGTTGCCAAATGGCTACAACCGGGACCAACGGCTTAACATGCCCTGCGAAGCAGGGATCGAATTAAACCACTTTGACGGTCGCCGATCTATGGACTGACGCGAGCCCAGTTGCTTAACCTTTTTATTTGTGCTGGATGGGTTTGTGCTTGACCATGATCTCACCTGATGGTAAGTGAAGATGTGTTCGAAGGTGGACCAAATGCAGATGGACAAAGCGCTTCGTACGGCAGAATGGGATGTCAACAACAAAGCGGTGAAAACCCTCCCGACGCCTAGTAGTCAGATGAAAAAAGGGGGAAGGAGGGATAAGTGCATGGAGTTCTTGAGCGCATTCTCCATGAAACAGCGTATAGAAAACCGATTAGCTTGCAACCTGACGCCTATGATCCAAGCTTTGCAGCTTTTTATTTGTTAAGTCTCTGTCATCGATTATCCTGCGAACGCGCCAGTCTATTGAATCCAGCTGATATGTTGCAGAGCCATCCCAAAGATGAGAGCAGTACTCCATGCAGGGTCGGACTTGAGCTTTGTACAAATTTAAAAGCTGTTCCTTCGTGAAGTACCGTCTCACCTTATTAAGGATTCTGAGCTACTTAGCAGAGGCCTTAGGCCTCGCCAATAACTTACGGACCGGTGAGAGCATCTGGCTATGAACTCCTATCTATTCTATTGATATCTCGTCCATTCAAGCTTAAGTTGGGTGTTTATATCATACGTTTGGAAAGGGCTATGTTTTGAGTTTCCCTGTGAGATAGAATCAGAAATGTTGAGATCCGCAGGCGAACCAAAGTAACCGACATAGCTGTAAGAATTGCCAAGCTGAAGTGGCAGTGGGCAGGGCACATAGCTAGTGGAGCCGACGGCCGCTGGGGCAGAAAGGTTCTCGAGTGGCGACCACGAACCGGAAGACGCAGCGTGGGCAGGCCTCCTACAAGATGGACCGATGATGTGGTGCGGGTCGCTGGAAATCGCTGGATGCGGATAGCGCAAGACCGGCAATTGTGGAGATCTTTGGGGAAGGCCTTTGTCCAGCAGTGGACGTCTTTCGGCTGATATGATGATGATGATGATCATACGTTTATCGACCTCGTATACACATTTTCATTATCTCAAGCAATGAGGCAGTTCACAACGTGAATTTCTTATGCAAATCTGAGATAAAGGGGACACTTGCTTCCACGACGAAATCAATTTGCGTTTCAATGAGGCCCAGTGCGCGCAGACTTATTCTGGTGTTATTCCATCACTATCCTTTTGAAATAGATTACGTACGCTTATTAGTTAGAATAATGTCTGAATCTAAAAAAAATGCATTGCTTCCATCGCACTTGTAAGCCGTCTTAAGTTCAGTAAAGAAAATTAAATTAGCGTTCTACATTTCACATGGAATATCTAAGTAGAGTTGAAAAAACACTTTAAAACAGCAATTATTTTAAATAGAAGTCAAAAAAGGTTTTATAAAATCATAGAACCAAATATACTTTTTAGGTGATTTTAAATATTACAAGGGACCATCTTGTAATCTTTAGCCCTACCAAACGTAGACGTGTATTTGAATAAAGAAGGTGATAAACTAAAAAATATATGTAAGTAAACTTGTAAAGAAATGTTCTAAATGTTCAAAGCGTTTCAAAACTTACTAGCCGCGCTATATCATCTCTTAAATTAGTAGAGAAACAATGGATAAATTACACACCATACCTACGAGTGGGTGATGACGATCGGTCGGTATATCAGAACCTTACCATATTAACAGTATCGTTTAAATTGGATAAATAAATAAATAATATCCTGGGACATTATTGAAACCCGGCCATACGATGCCAAACTAAGCAGAGCTTATACTATGGAAACCAGATAACTGACATACTACATATACTACTTTTCTTTTGTAAATACGTACTTATATAGATAATTACACCCAGACTCAGGACAAACAAACATGTTCATGCACACAAATATCTGTCCCGGGTGGGGATCGACCTCCGGCGTGAAAAGCAAGCATTTGCCAACCACGACAACAGGCCCGTCAATTCAAATTCGTTATTTGTTAAAACGTGGTCACAGTAGAGGTGCTATAGTAGGTATTATATAGACTTATAGACTATTATATTGACTGTCTCGTTGGTCTAGCGGTAGCGTGTTTACCCGCAGAGAACGAGGTCCTGGGTTCAAATCACGGGTCGGGTCAAAAGTGATTATCGGACTTTTCTGTAAAAAGATAAATTTCTCAGCATCAGCCCAAAGTCTGGGAGTTGGCGGTATTATACCCCCCTGCCATGCAGAGCACGTAAAGCCGTTGGTCCTGTACCTGACTTCTTTACAGTCGTGTCGCTAGGTGTCCCATCGGATCATGAGAGTGATGGAATAGAAAGTGCTCCTGTGATTGCGCACACACTTGAGCACTATAATATGTCCCGCGCAGATGGCTAATCTCTGTTGAGACTGGCCGCCGTGGCCAAAATTTGGCTAGGAGGACATTATTATATAGATTCGCATATTGGCCATTTAAGATAATGATAATATCCTGGGACATTATTTGCACATGGCACATGGAAACCAGATAACTGATAAACTACATATACTACTTTTCTTTTGTAAATATATACTTATACAACATGTAACGTAATTAACGCACACCCTCAAACACCCCAATTACAATATTATGTTGTAATCATAATACATACACTGAATTTTTAAATTAACATATATATGCATTATTATTTACTAAATTATTTTCTTGGAATAAAGTATATTTTTCTTTATTTTGTATTGAATGATGGAATTTGTATAAATACAAATAAAACTGCGATTTATAAGTCTTATACTTTGACTTACGGTCCATTTCATTTGGTTTTGACTCTACAGGGTTGATACGACAATGATTTCCGTAGTTTTAATTATTGTGGAATAAAAATTTACCTATATTAAAAATGATATAAATCGATTCAGTAAAGGTTTCTGAACAAACTATTTTCAGGAAGTGCGTTAATTATGTTACATGTTGTATAGGTAATTGCACCCAGACTCAGGACAAACAGACATGTTCATGAACACAAATATCTGTTCTGGGTGGGAATCGAACACACGACCTGCGGCGTGAACGGCAAGCATTTACCAACCACGCCAACCGGCTCTTCATTATGAAGGCTTATTTAGATATGCGTCTACAGAAAAAAAAAAATGTGAGCCGTCACGGGACGCCTGGCAGATGTGAAACATCGACATTATTTTGTAAAAGTAATATGCAGAAAAGAACATATTGTGATAGGAACTAAATATGTCATAATGATAAAATAATAAAAAGTCGATTGCTCATGGCGACGCGTCGCGACACCGTACACACTACTATCGTATAGCGTGGCGACGCGTCGCCACGGCATGCGTCGCCACGCCAATAATCTGTTTTACGTGCGGCTATAGATGTTTCACATCAAAAACATTTTTCTATCAACCAATAACGTAGTAGGATTCTACATTTGTTAATCGGTAAATGTAGTGCTGTGTGCCTGACGGCCATAAAGAATATCGTCACCCCCTCTCATCCCGTGGGGGGAGTAGAAGTCGCCCCGAGTCACCCTGAGCAGCAGCTTTCCCCTGAGTACTATCAACGGTCAGCGTAGCCTAGTTCGTAGTGCTCCTGCCTACGAAGCTGGTGGTCCTGGGTTCGAATCCCGGTAAGTGCAAATATTTGTGTGATGAGCACGAATATTTGTTTCTGAGTCATGGATGTTTTCTATGTATTTATCTATCTATATAAGTAGGTATGTATATCATCGCCTGGTACCCATAGTACAAGCTTTGCTTAGTTTGGGGCTAGGATGATCTGTGTGACAAAAAAAAAACTATGACTACTGCGATCGCCAACGCCAACGGGGCGAGGCATATCCCTCCAAGATGAGTCTTGGGGGATGCTTTCATCCAGCAGTGGACCTCTGATAGCTGTTATGATGAAATGTGGAACTTCGTGAGGCAAGTGACTATATAATCCGCACAGACATTGCGTAGCCTTTAAATTTTATAAAAAAAAAAATTATTAAATTTAAGGGCAATTTTCCCGTATACGTTTATAGTTAATCTGGTAAGGTTATTACTACATCATAGTAAATTTCAAGCGAAGTATTTTCTGAATAACACTTTCGCGTTCCCTTCAAGTATATAAGGTATGCAAATTGTATAATAAACTTAAGTGTCACAGTTTTGGGGACCGCGCGATGCCTAAACGATGTTCATTATATCATAGTACAGTCAACGACAGAAACAAGTTTTTAAATTATTTGTTTTGTGTGAAAATAAACAATTTTATTTTATTTTTTATAAGTATACAATGCTCATAGGCTAGGAATACAAGCGGTATTTGTGCAAGTCATCATAGCATTCATATATAGTGCGAGTAAGCAAGGATTTTAATAAATTATTTAAAAAGTTTGATTTTGACCCTTTTAATACCAAGAGCGAGGTGGCACGCAGGCAGCTGAACCTTAATTTTTCCAATAAGTTTTAACATATGTCTTCAGCTACTCTGATTGAGAGTAAAATCGGAAGCATTGTATGTGTGTATCAGTCGCTATCCGTGGAAACCTGTAATTGGCTTTATGTTTCCTATTATAGCAGTAATATTTTTATGTATAGCTGTTGGTTTTCCAAACAATAAATAAATAACAGTTGAAAGAAGACTGCCACTGGACAAGTCTCCCCTAAGAATAATCTTGGGGGGCGTAGCAGGCGACCCGAGGGAATATCTACCAGAGAACGGGCAGCAGCGTCTCTCTCTGTGGTTTTACCATTTTTCTCAGTTTGTCAGTGTGTGAAAAGCATGCATTTTTTTAATAAAAAAATATTGTTTTTTTATTAAAATAATTTACTTGTACTATTATATTAAAATATTAGCTTTCTCCACTTTTTCTCCATATTAACTTTAACTGTTCCAAATTTAATACTCATCCGTCCGCGCAATTTGCGAAAAAAGGGGTACAAAGATTGTTCTTCACGTATTAATATTATAATACCAACTGTTGCGAAAATTTTGACACTTATCTATTGTTTCAGTCAAAAAAGTAGTTATTGTGGCCACATAACCATTTTTTAACTTACTACATATTTTTGATAAAAATTCAATCTCTGGAATGCGGTGCGACACTCGTGTCACTTTTAAAAAACTACTTCGTATCTAAGGCGTGTTACCGGCGGGGAGTCTTTCAATATTCGCGCGTTTTTATTCATTGAATGTAACGTTTTATTTCTATTCATCGTATGGAAAAGTGGTAACGGTCAAACTAGATAGATAGTTACCAGTGCCTTCCAAAGAACAAAGACACGAATTGAACGTTTGGCTGGCGCCGTAGACTAGGTGATGTACAATCGTTATAGCACTCCCAGGAAGAGACATACTAATGTAACACAGGTTGACTAAACTATGCGTGCTGAGGGAGGGTGCCTCATAGCCATAGTACCGGCTACAGCATTAAGCGGGGGTTCTGGTAGTGGGCGTTCTCGAGTTCCCGGAGCCTCTGTTACATGCAATGTGAGGATGACTACCGTGGTGGATTTAGTGGGTAGACTGGGATAAAAAAAAGAAATAGTTTATTATGGTATCTTATACTACTAAAAATGATCTAACAAAGGGGCCTCCTTTTAAGTATATTAAATAATTGTCCTAGGAGACAAACTTAGCCCTCATAACACACCTCCGCCCAAAGAAGTGGGGGTATGCGTATGAAATTCTAACTGGTACAAAAAACGTCACAATCTAACTAACATTTTTCATTTCATTCGTTTTTTACTCTCGGAACACCAGGCAAGTTGCAGGTCGTTGCCGACCTTTAAAAAGTCGGTAGCATAAGTATTACTGTCCCCTCCCCCGCCTCTCCGATGAGTTCTTGCGACCTTACTCACGCTCAGAAACACAACAGTTAGTAATATTATTAATAAGGAATGTCTTCTGTAAAGTGGAGGTACAGATGCCAGCACATCAAGCTACCCCAATCTGTTAAATTTCCCCAATTGAAAGTGAACCATATGCTTATGCGATAAAGTTGAAAATCTATTAAAGAAATTTAGCAGATTGGATAAGCTGGATGTGCTGGCGACTGTACTTCCCCAGTCGGGCCGTTTGTTGAGCGAAAAACGCTGTGCCGTGCCTCTCTTAAAATTTAATTATATGATTGTAAAAATTAATACTAAGTGGTGCACTGTACCTAATATCTTTACAATCAGTTGGGAATAGTGCGACATCAGAGGATGATTAAATTCATGTGTAATTACGAGAATATGTTGGGGAATACGTAGAACATGTGAGCGAAATTAAACGGAAATTTACATCTTTAGTGAGACGTAGGCATTATGGAATGTGCGGATTTTTTTTATTAAACCATTTATTACTCATTAGGCAAAGCCTCCTCCAAGAATAAGAAGATATGCCACACTTAGAAGACGGGTAAGCGATCGCAGAATGACGTTCGTAGTGCAAATATACGCTGCTGCCCGTTCTCTGATAGTGATGTATTTGCCGTTTTTATAAATAACTAGCTGTGCCCCGCGGTGCTCCCCGCGTTAAATTTTATAAATTTTCTTTGCTAAAAACCTCACGGAGCCCGAGACTTTTCCAACGAATGCAAAACTGTGGAAATCGGTTCGTGCGTTCTGGAGTTATAGCGTCAGGAAGGAAAACCCGACTTATTTTTATATAGTAGAAGATGGTACGGAACCTTTCATGCGCGAGTCCGACTCGCACTTGGTCGTCTTTTTCTTTCTTAGCGGTCGGTAAGGTAATAAGGCCATTAAGTGATAAATTCACTTACGAGTCGTACCCATGAAAAATATGACTAGCCCAGTTTCATTTCATTTTAATAACTTTTTCAAGATGTGTTCGAAACGGATTAGCCTCCATAGCATGTAAAACCTACTAAACGAAATTTAACACTATTGCATTTTTTTATAAAATAGTTCTTATGAAAGGGACATAGCATCTTTAGTAGTTTTGGCGTAAAATACTGTAGGACAATATGGGACATGATATAAACTGTGCGCGTATTTTAAGTAGTTTATGGAAACGTGTCAAAAGTCGAACTGCCCACAAACAAAGACACCAATTAAACCACTTTGGCTGGCGCCATAGATTTGTTAGAGAGAGACGTTATGATAATTAAAGTGGGTATGAAGGGCTAGAAAGTTCAACGGACGAATAAATATGGGACTGTAAAACCAACAGACAAACACCATACATTAAGTATACGAACGCTAAAGTAAGTTGGTTGAGAAGGTTGAGGGATCTGAAGACATAAGAGAAGAAGAAGAGCTATGAAAGTTAGGCAAAGAAGGTGTCGTGAGTGTAGCTGGTGAAGTATGTGGTGTAATAAAGAGAAGAAGATGAAGAAAGATGAAGAGTTGTGTAAAAGACTAAATCACAGGTGACCGACGAGCCAATCATTAATAGAGAGGTCAACATTCTAACTGTACCATCTCAGTATATATATGAAAACTTACTATATGTGCATAAAAAATATCGATTCCTTTTGTAAAAGGAGCGATACACATAATGTAAATACTAGATATAAGAATAATCTCATATTGCATACTATCCGTCTCCACAAAATAAGTAATTCTTTTATGGGGCAATGTATAAGATTCTATAACAAACTTCCCAATGATATTAGAGAATTGTCTACGAATAAGTTGAAAAGAATTATTAAAGCCAAATTGTGTAGCAGGGCATATTACAAAATTTCTGATTATATAAGTGATAAAAGTGCTTGGGATGGAGGTGTTCTGAGTCAATACACATGATTGTAATTAATCTTAAGTAAATTTTATTTTAAAAAAGGATTCCTACTGAGTTTTCTGGCAGTGTTTCTCAGTAGCTGCCACGTCATTGCACTGCACGGTAGGGTAAAAAAAAATATGACGATTCCACATAAATGTAAAATTTTTACGGAATAAAGTACCTTTGACTTTGACTTTGAATATGCTGCGTCTATTGCCTTGCGACTAACCAGTTTAGGTAAGGTTATTTCATCAAAAGTCCGTAAAACCGTTCCTATAAGTATTAGGTATATAAAATATCAGACAAATTAATTACTGTAACAAAACTTTTCAAACATTATTCTTATCTTCAGAACTCCCAGTGGGTGAGTCCAAAAGTTATGGAATCTCTTCTCGGCACTGTAATTAATCAACATAACTTATAATTATTATTTACTTGGATCCACGAGTATCTGAAGGTAGTTGTATCATCTCAATTAATCACAATTACTAAGTCGATTATAACTATGAGATTGCGAACAGAACCGTCTAGTTACACAAGATTAATTTTTACAAGATAAGTTCTACTTGAAGAAGGTCTACACATTTTATTATCCAAACGAACGAACTGTTTTTTGTTCTAAAATAAACGAAAGAATTTAAATTAGCATGTAATATATTATGTACTAATCTAACAATCTAACACAAACCCCCGTGGTTTAAGTGGCAGTAAGAACTGTACTCAAACTTTATAAATACGAGTATTTGTTTTGGTAATAATAAAAAAAAAAAACTTTAAAAAGAATCTGTTCTATTATTTATTCGGGCGCCAGATTATAAAATTCGATTAGTCGGTTGCCTTAGTTAGACCATATACCCTGTTCGGATCGCCAAAAATGTAAGGTTTTGATTTTCTCACATGGGGGTTGAACGATTCGCGTCTTAGGTCGGTAGAACAGGTGTTGACATTTAACTGATACGAGTCATAAAAGAAAGTCACTGAAAAGAGTTCAGGTACAGGACATGTTGACGTGCTTTCCGAGGCACGGGGTGTAACTTCGCCAATTACAAACTCCGGGCTGATACTGATGCTTGCAGAAAAATCCAACATTTGAACTTTGACCAAGGAGGCAAACTATATATATTATATAGATAGTTAGTAAGCACTATACTATTTGACGGCGCATTCGAAGTGTCACTTGTCGGATTATGTCAGAACTAGATTTGACAGTTATCATTTCTAGCGGAACGTCATGTCGATGGTCAGTGCGGCCATGTTGGATTCATTGAATCTGTAATAAAGGTTAAAATAATCTTTGTCTGCAATGGCCGGTGTGAGCACACCAAGTTTTATGGATAGGTTTTGTTCCGCGTAGGTAATCTATACATATAATAAAATCGTAGGAAAGTCAAAACTGTACATTGAATATTTTTTTAAAAGGATACTTGGGGCGTGATCTACAATCAATATCGAAGCCAAAAATATAGTTTTTAGAATTTTTGTCTGTGTGTCTGTTTGTCTGTATGTATGTCCGGGCTAAACTCAAAAAGTACTGCATGGATTTACTTCAAATTTTGCATGAATATTACTGAGAGGTCGGGTCAACATATAGGCTACATATTATCACTCATCACCTACGGAAGAGGAGCTGTGATAATTTATAAAATTTAACTCGGGTAAACCCGCGGGGCACAGCTAGTACTGTATACGATAATTATTGCTAATTGCGATTAATTCATAAGGTAAAAGTGCAGGTAATGATTTGCGAATTGAACTGTAATTTGTATTATTTGTGAAGTAACGTGATTTTATAATCGTTTTTGGACTTTTATCTTGTTCTTACCTATACGCCCAGGTGAACAATCAAGACCAATTCTCATGAAGGCACACCTGTGCCGTTATATTAATAATTAGCTGTGCCCCGCGGTTTTACCCGCGTTAAACTTTATAAATTAACACAGCTCCTCCCCCGTAGATGACAGCGTGATAATATGTAGCCTATATGTTGACCTGACCTCTTAGTAATATTCATGCAAAATTTGAAGTAAATCCATGCAGTACTTTTTGAATTTAGCCCGGACATACATTTAATACATACAGACAAAAATTCTAAAAAGTATATTTTTGGCTTCGATATCGATTGTAGATCACGCTTCAAGTATCCTTTAAAAAAAATATGCAATGTATAGTTTTGACTTTCCTACGATTTTATTATATGTATAGATATAGTAAATTGTTTGTTTTGTACTGAAAACGCAACTTTACTTCAGTACATGTTCATAAAACTATGCCCTATTACGTAATAAATAAGGTTGCTGCAAGGCCGCTGGAACAGGTTTTTTGAAGATGATGTACTACTTCTATGGCCATTAGAAGCGAGGGGGTTCCTAGTAACTCATGCCAGATAGGAGTCTTGGTTACTAACTCGGGGAAGTTGGTTTTTAGGGACATTCTGCGCAACTAAGGTTTGTCCGCTTGAGAATCGGACGGGTCATTTCATCAATACGTATGTAAACTAGAGGTCATTGAAAGTGATAGATCGGTATGTTCGTGGTCGTACTCTCAGCCGGCAAGTACGATATAACTGGTCGTGAACAGTGTCACGCAGCAGGGCAGGGTTCCAAACTATGCAAACCTTGTACTATGTAAATCACATAACTGATTTACTATTTTTTTTTTATAAGTCAGGAGGAATTCCTACGAATGCCACCCGCAAAAAGTGTCTGCGGGTGAGTTTGTCGGACTCGCATCGACTAAACCTAACCTGCCGTGGACTTCTCCTGCCAGTCACAAACGGATCGCCGACTTCCCGGAGCTACTGTCACGTGGCGGCGGTAGGAGACACTTCTCATACCGCCACCGCTACCGGTTGCCGCCACCGCCCCGACGCCTCCTCCGTCTGCGACCGGGATCCGCTTACTCCCGATCCCGCTAGTCGGTCGCCGTCTGGAGCACGACTGCCTCCCAGAAGCAGACCACGGCGTCCCATATACTACATAATCTACTTTTCTTTTATCCTTCCTTATCGTATGGGCAGTGGTTACCCTAGTGTCAGAGTTGTTCAAGCCGCCCAGTAGGCCTCTGACATGGCTTAACGACTGTTGTCTAATGACTACAACCGGGACCGACAGCTTAACGTACCCTCCGAAGCACGGAGACGCTCAGAAATTAAACCACTTTGGCGGTCACCCATCTGTGGACTGACCGCGAGCCTAGTTGCTTAACCTCGCCGATCGCTTACGGACCGGTGAGAGCATCTAGCTATGAGCTTTCCTTTTATAAATACATACTAATGTAGATAATTACACCCAGACTCTCATGTTCATGCACACAAATATCTGCCCTAGGCATGGCCACGACCCGCGGGGTGAAAGGCAAGAATCTACCAACCACGCCAATCGGCCCATCAAATATTCCCACAATGAAGTTATGTCCATCATTTGAAGGGATATGCCATAATCGCCAAGCTTGGCAGACGGGCGATAGCAGTATGATAGAGTACACAGAGAGCCGCTGTGCTCGTTATCTGGGAGATATTCCCTCGGGTTGTCTGATATACTTTCCGTCAGCCACACAGCAATATTTAAACAACATAATACTTTACTGGCCTGTGTGAATGGAACAACTGGAAGGGGAAGACCTCGTCAAACATTCTCTGACCAAATTGGAGACGTTCTCAAGAAAGGACAGGTCAGAAGTACCCTAAACCGGCGAGCATGTATGAAGAATATAATGACAGTAATCGAGGCAAAAGACGTGTGCAAAGATCGTGACAAATGGAAATCCGTTGTCTCTGCCTACCCCTCTGGGAAACAGGCGTGAGTCTATGTATGTATGTATGTATAATACTTAAATAATAGGTAGTCCTTATTTTACATATATTATAATATATACAAATTATAAGCACGGTCCTTTGTCACAAAGCAGTTCCAACGCCTTGTCGAATTCTCAGGTGATCAAAGAGTTAACGTCGTCGCTAGCTATTTGGTCACCTTAATCCGCAAATGGCGATTTGAAAGGTTTTTTTAGTACTTTTATGTTTAATTTTGTAGTACTATTTTAAGATAGCTTTAGTTTGTAACTAAGTATCTTAATATAGTACTACAAATATAAATATTATATATTTAATAATTATGTAATATTTCATTTAAATATTATATATTTATAATATTTCAATGAAATGTTTTCAAAAAATAATAAACCGATGAAGATTTTGTCCTTAATTAGAGAGATGTAGATATCAGAGATGCTCATAGCTAGATGCTCTCACCGGTTCGTAAGTGATCGGCGAGGTTAAGCAACTAGACTCGCGGTCAGTCCATGGATGGGTGACCGCCAAAATGGTTTAATTTCTGAGTATCTCCGTGCTTCGGAGGGCACGTTATGCTGTCGGTGACATTTAGGCAACAGTCGTTAAGACATCTCAGAGGCCTACTGGGCGGCTTGAACAACTCTGACACTCGGGTAACTGTCCACACGATAAGTACTAGGTACTAAGAAAGTACCAAATTTCTGAAACTGTACGGCAGAGCATTAATTGGCGGGCAGCTCAGATACTTATATATTTATAGATAAATTTTGTAGTATCCAAAGGCATGTTGATCCTTTCTGTTGAAGATACAATATAGATTAAATTACATTTATCAGGTACATAATAAACAGAACCAGTAGAAAGCCTAAGTTAAACAAGTTAATGTAACAGTGCCCTATCTGTAATCTCTGCACAACACGTTGTTAATCGCAAAGGTCCAACGTTGAAATTTTCCAAATTCATTATGCCCTGAAGTTATTTAAGACGATACCACGTTAATTAACAAAGATTTACTTCAAAAGGCGTTTTAAGAGAGTTTGTTTAAAGTTACGTACAGTTCACATCAAAGTGGAATTAGTGATGGAATGAAGTTCTTTATGAAACTCACTGAAAACTGTGATTAGAGTTGTCAAACATCAAAGTTTAATAATTTGATAATAGGATGTACCTAACTCTTGATTTTTCGCCAAAGAATTTGATTAAAGCTGTGTATTTTAAAGCTGTAAAAGGCTAAGTCAATTAAGACATACCTAATGAACTTCATCTAAGTTGAGTTGGTATATCTTAATTGGCTAGACGCACATAATAATATCAGTATTGAGGATAAAATTAATCTTTGACTAGAGTTTTTCAGAAATATTTAGTTTGGTAGTGTCAGGGTATTTTTAATAGTAAGTAGTTAGAATTCTTAACTATATTTTTACTTTTACTCGCGGCAATCTTTATAAATTATAGCCAACGTGTTAATCCAAGGTGTCAGCTAACTCCATACCAAATTTTATAAGAATCGTTCAGCCGTTTAGACGTGAAGAAGTAACAAACATACACACTCGTACCCTCACAAACTTTCGCCCTTCTTTATTCTTTATTGCACACATCTTTATAATGGGAACAAACAGGTGCACAACAAAATATTAAAATATTGATAACATACACACTAATATTTACATACAATAGATAGGTACATAATAATATATATAAAGAATAAACTACATAAAACCTACATATCTATCAGTTCTTATCTCTTTATTTATGTATATAAATACATAAATTAAAGATAAATTCTTAAATATACTTAATGACGAGTTATCACGTATGAAATGTGGTAAAGAGAGAGTTCCAAAGGCGCACTGCGCGTACAGTAAACGAGCCATCATAGCGGCTGGAAGTATGAGAAGGAGTCCTTAGAAAAAGAGAAATAGCTGTGCGACAAGGTTTACCTCTAGGCACCAGATACTCAAAGCATACACGGAAATAGATGGGAGCAACAGAGTTATGAAGAATGGCTATGAAAGTAGTAAAGTAGAGAAAGGGTATGACAGTCCCGACGCCGCCGAATAGGCAACCACTTCAATTGAGACCGGAACTCCGACACGTGGTCGTACTTCCTTAGGCCGAAAATAAAGCGGATGCATAAGTTCTGTAGGCGTTCGAGCTGATCTAGAAGTTCTTCTGTTGCATCAAGAAAACAGACATCAGCATAGTCAAGAAGAGGGAGTAGAAGTGAAAGCCTTTATAATATTAGTGTGATATTTAAAATGAAATAGGTTTTAAAGCATACACGCATATAAGATGATTTAGAAGTTGGAGGTGTTATAATATATACCTACTGGGTAAGGCTTGTATCTGTTTGATATGATCTAATGAGGTCAACCAGCATGTCTTGAGCTATACGGCCAAGAAGAGGTTACTTTGGGGACTGTTGAGAAAATTAGAGTACAGACGCCAGCACATCAAGCTACCCTAATCTGTCAAATTTTCTCAATTGAAAATGAACCTTATGCTTTTGTGATAACGTTTAAAATCTATAAAAAATTTGATAGATTGGGGTAACTGGAGCAGCTGGCAGCTTTACACAAATAAATTGGGTGAGATACCCTTACAGGGATATTTCACGGGACTGAATTCTGAGAGGCTCATAAGTCATAAAGAGCCTAGCTTATATCTTGCATTAAATAATAATTTCTACTCATTCGATATTTATGTTGCACCTCTTGTAGAGAGTCTAATCCATTATTAATAGCTTTGGAACCAATAACTATGATGGTCAGGCCAGGTGTAAGATTCAAGGAGGCTTCTGTATCTTGTGATCAATATTCTGCGTAACCCATTCTGGTAGGTCTTGACGTCTTGACCATAGTGTTATAAATATGGTCCGAAGCATTGGAGTCCACCATACCACATTTACATACACTCAGAGAATGCCTATTCATGATGGATTTTCGTACGAAAAATAAAAGTCTTAGTAGAAATTTATTATGTTCTCAAGTGGCGACCACGAACCGGAAGACGTAGCGTGGGCTGGCCCCCTACAAGATGGACCGACAATCTCGCAAGGGTCGCGGGAAGCCGCTGGATGCAAGCAGCACAGGACCGGCTATTGTGGAGACCCTTCGGGGAGGCATTTGTCCAGCAGTGCTCGTCTTTCGGCTGATATGATAATGAGTAGTTTTTATTTAGTTGTATTAACTTAACAAAGTAATAATTGCATAATTGCTTCCTAAGTCATTCCAAACACAGATATCAGAATAATGAAAACCTCCCAAGCTCTTTTGAGTGATTGAACCATTTATGTTGCTTTTCAAAACATTTTAGTGACAAGAAAATGCTTTTACAGACCATACCACATGTTTTCGAAGAAGTAAACAACTTTATACTGCAAGAAAGTTCATTTTGTACTTTTTCTACTTCAAAGTTTTAAATTCAGGCTAGATATATAGGTTTTTGAATTTATTGTTATTATTTAGACTACTCCTTGGGGCAGAAAGGTTCTCGAGTGGCGACCACGAACTGGAAGACGCAGCATGGGCAGGTCCCCTATAAGTTGGACTGATGATCTTGTGCGGGTCGCTAGAAACTGCTGAATGTGAATAGAGCAAGACCGGCAATTGTGGAGATCTTTGGGGGAGGCCTTCGTCCAGCAGTGGACGTCTTTCGGCTGATATGATGATGATGTTGATTCGGACTACACCATAACCTAAGGAATACCTAATTTAGTGCGAAAACCGTATAATTGAATGTTGTTTCTTCAAAAACCTTTCAACGACAACTCTATACTGCGACTATGCTTATACCAAACACTCTACTGTATCGAGAGAGTACAGGGAAAAGGTCAATAATACACAGAATGCTAATTATTCTTCCAAATATATTCTATCGCCTTCAAAGAAGACCCTTCCAAAATAACACAATTAAGCTAACGAATAATCCAAGTAAACATTTGTAAACGCATACTTTCGCATATCTCTCGCCGTAAATTTTCTTTTATGTATATAGACTGAAAACAGGTGCATTAAAGTGATAGTCCGAAGTCCAGTATCAGTTACCATTTCCTTCACTTTGTGTGATGTTAATTTTAGTCGATGACCAACCAGAGCAAGACATGTCTCTCACCACATTTCTAACAAGAAAAGATTATATATGAATCTATCTCGTGTGGCAGTTATCTCGTAGTTCTAAAATCATAACTTATAATTTTTCTTTCTTTATAAACAATAATTTTTGTAAATCGACACGTCAACTGAATGACATTCGCTGGACAAAGGCTTCCCAAACGACCTCTAAAATGGAATTGCGTCCATCATTTGAAAGAGTATGCCACAGTTGCTACGCTGAACAGATTGGTTGGCTGTATAATATCCATATTACCCAGAGAGACTCAGCTGCCGTTCTCTAGTAAATATTCACTCAGGAGGTCAAAAATTTCTGTCTTATTTTTCATGAAATTCCCTAGACCCGTCACAAAGTTACAACTCTTCTATCTTAATTGGGTTACATTGATTTGAAAATTACTTTAAACTTTCGATTTCGTGAACCATTAGTAAAATTCTTCTTTGAGCGTTAATAATGGGTCGTTGATTAATTCCGCCTATTATTTACCGAGATTCAAGTTTTCTATAATACTTGACTGCCCAACCTGCGAATCAAGCTTCATTTGCAATTTGAGCTTTTTTGCTATTATACTATGACTTCATTTCACACAAAATTTTATTGACGGCTGTCAGTCAAATAAAGATTGACGTAAAGGTAAGTTACTTTTATTTTTAAATTAAATCAGTGAAGATCGATCTATGAGAAAGATAATTGATGGAAAAAGTTTTTTATTGAAGTTATTTTAAGATGTCGAATGTGATGCTGGAATTTTTGGACTAAAGGTGGTCGTACTCCAAAAATTCCAGCATCGATGGACATCTTAAAATAACTTCAATATAAAACTTTTTCCAGCAATCAAGTCGATCGAATGTAGTCTACTAAGACCAGTCATAGTCCAGTAAAACAGTAGTCCAGCTATAGTCTCATAAGCTGAATTATAGCAGGACCACTTATCCACTGCGCCACACGTGCACTCAATAAAAATACTGCGTAAAGAATCAATGGTATAGTTTGAAAATCCAGGGACACCTTTGTATGGAATATTAGCAGCTAAAAATGTCTCTTAAAAGATACAAAGTTAGTTCTCCAGATTTTTTGGACACCCATGGCACCACTTATTCTGCTAACAGATTCCCACATTAACCTTGTGGTTTATACCACAACATGCTGAAGGGCAGACTTAATTCAAGATCGTTAAATGGACTCATTGCTACCCCTATTTAAGACGCCTTCGACCTCGCACACGCTCTCGCTTGGCAAGGGTGGATAGACTCTTAGTGGTGTTAGAAGGATTACCAACACCTTACATAGACAAGACATTTTTTTTGGTAAGGCGGGGGGAATGCCTACGCATGCCACCGGCAAAAATTGACTATTTTTATTTATTTAGGCTTACCAACAATTGCTCACACTCAAAATATTACAAATTGCGTCCGACTATAACTAAAGCTAAGTGTAACAATCTCTTATAGGTAAGCACGGCATGCATCTTTTAAAACTACTATCTACGGGTGGGTATGTCGGACTCGCACTGACTAAACCTACCTGCCGTGGACTCCTCTTGGCGCCTGATGGGGGGAGCGCCGGGAACGCGGGTATGCTGCTCCGGTGCCACCCTTTTGCACTGTGCCCCAGATGTTTGGGACACGTACCCTAGGAAAGCTCGGGATTGCCGTCCCCTATTGCCGACTCCTGCCAGTCTGGCACAGCGACTGTGCCACAAACAGATCGCTGTCTTCCCGAAGCTGCACAGTACAGTGTAGTGTTGGCACTGTGTGCCGTATCACAGTGCCAACACTACCCAGTGAAACAAAATAAATAAATGAACATCAATACACTGCCATTTGTTCCCAAACTAAGCAGGGTCTGTACTATGGTAACGAGGCAACTGATAAGCATACTTATATATTTCTAAATACATACATATTTCGATCATTGGTTATAACCCACACCAATGATCGAAATATGTATGTAGTTAGAAACTATGTTACTTGTTTACATTTATTATATTATACTGTAATGTGTAACTGTTTAAAGTCTCAATAAAAAAAAATTGAAAAAAAATTGTAGTTAAATTTCACCCAAATACAGAACAAATATCATCATCATCATATCAGCCGAAAGACGTCCACTGCTGGACAAAGGCCTCCCCAAGGATCTCCACAATAGCCGGTCCTGCGCTGCCCGCATTCAGCGGCTTCCCGCGACCCGCACAAGATCGTCGGTCCACCGTGTAGGAGGCCTACCCACGCTGCGTCTTCCGGTTCGTGGTCGCCACTCGAGAACCTTTCTGCCCCATCGGCCGTCAGTTCTACGAGCTATGTGCCCTGCCCACGCTATTTGTCCAGAACAAATATTCGTGCTCATATTTGTTCTGGACCGAACCCAAGACCTCTGGATTAGCAGTTACTAAACACTAGACCAATAGGCTAGTCAATTTATTTATAACTGTCTATATTTTAAAACAACGGACTGTATCAAAGTCTGCCCTAACACATACTTATTCTCTTCATAGTAATAAGTAGAATTTTATAATTGGAATCCTATTTTTGGCTTAAACATGTTTATAATTATCCCCAATTTTCTGTCTAAATAAAATAACACCAAACTCCGTGAAAATCAAGCTCATAGTTTATTCTCAACCCTTCGCTTTAGTCTGAAGCTTCACTGCCCAATGCGTGTAATTTTGGGAAAAAAATGTCCGCCCCTAAATAAATCACATTAAATTATGGGTAGGGTAGCTTTGCCCTTGAGCGAGGCAATTATCGGACACGGTTGTATAGCATAATTAGGTGCTTAGAATTGAATTACCGTAAAATTTACATATTTTTCATGTAAATTTATATGAACATTTATACATATATATGAACCAATAGTTAATTAGATTGTTGTGAAATAATGGTAATGCCGTCTTTGGGTTCCTCTACTGCCTACACCTTAAGCTCACACCAGGACTGCAGGTGAAGCAGATAGTAGTAGTTGGTCTTAAGAGTGAAGCCTATATGTTTGATTGTGGCTCTTGTGTTAGTTTGTAACATGGAAGCCCCTATGATGATGAAATGAAATGATTTAAATACAGTTGCATGCAGTTATGCGAAATATAGATTTTTAATAATTTCGCCCCTCCAAAGTGACAAGTCTCTTTTTTGAATATTCTTTACGGTCATGGAATAGATGATTTCAACAAAAATGCTTTTACGTAACCAGTAACCTTAGTTAGGAAAAAGGCAAAGAAGAATAAACTCCACATGGTTGTAAAACACTATTGAACTTTGTTTTAACACCATTTTCTCTTTTATAAATCCCTTGAATGTATTAAATACTGCAACTTGTTGGGTCGAAGAATGGTTTGGGTTGTCGATCAAATGTAATTAATCAAAAAAAATATTGGGACAAATCACATACTGTCCCCTAATACCAAACTAGGCAGATAGAGCCTGTATGATGGCAACCGGACAACTAATATACATACATAAATATTTTTAAATACATATTATAGATAAATTATAGCCAGACCAAGAATGAATAGCTCAGGCCATCACACGAAGATTTGTTCTAGGTGGGGATCGAACGCATGACCTCTGGCTTACTAGACAGGATCACTAACCACTCGTCTAATAGGCCAGTCAATGATGTATCTTTATGGTTTTAAGCAGAAATCTTTAGGTATCCTTGAAATACTTGCATCTACTTTTGTTACGCGTAATATTTTTACACCGTGCCTACTTCAAATAGATTTTTTGTTCATTAAAAATGGACGGAATTCGAACAAGATTTTTTTGACCCAATTCAGGGGTGTAAATTGTTGATGAAATATAGATTGTGTTGTGTCGAGAGTAATACCAGGTAAATTAAATAAGATGCGGTCTAATCGTAAACCTTGCGGGTGTTTTAGACGGAAGAAGAGCTCCTATCTTAATTTTTTGGTATATATTTTTATATAATATTAACAACTTTAAAAATAATAGCTTAGTAACTTGTTATATGTTTAAGGTTTTAAAAATATATGTGATAAAACAGACCGCAAGCGCAGACTAATTCAATTTGTTTTTTGTTAATTTAATACTGTATTCGACTTTGTTTATGTACTGCATTGTGAACTTCACAAGTACAAGTGTATGTTAATATCCAAGTGCTGATTTAATTTCATAATTTCATTACAATTACATACAAGCAGACATTCCACTTGATTGTCAATACATACCACGTTATTAAAGTGTAACCTTTACCGTAATATACCTTCTCTTAATGACCTCAGCTTACCTTACTCCAGGAACATTACTTTAACACAGTAATATATGTAACCTGAATTATATTCTATTGATCGTAGTTGTATTGTTGTATTGTTAGTAAACATATTGTTGCCACCGCAGCCCCGAAAGATAATATCTTTCGGGTCTGCGGTGGCAACAATATGTTTACTAATCATAAAGTGCACAAGATATTAAAATAATAAATTAAATTTGATTTTATTTTTTTGAGATGAATTTAAGTAACGCAATTTTTTGAGCTTACTTTGTGATTTTGAACTAGCGAAAGTAGTCAAATCATATTTTTGTATTAATGATGCTCTTGACAATAACGTCAAATTTAGCGTTCATGTTTTTTAACAAGATGAACTTCGTAATATTGGCTGAAAACACTGTTGCCTTACAACTACGATCAATAAGAACTAGCAGTACATACCACAAAGCACAAAGTTAGTGGAGAACGTGCTTTCGGTCAACGGTTTGACTGGGATAATGTCTCAAACTTATAGAACCATAAAGATACATCATTGACTGGCCTATTAGACGAGTGGTTAGTGATCCTGTCTAGTAAGCCAGAGGTCATGCGTTCGATCCCCACCTAGAACAAATCTTCGTGTGATGGCCTGAGCTATTTATTCTTGGTCTGGCTATAATTTATCTATAATATGTATTTAAAAATATTTATGTATGTATATTAGTTGTCCGGTTGCCATCATACAAGCTCTATCTGCCTAGTTTGGTATTAGGGGACAGTATGTGATTTGTCCCAATATTTTTTTTGATTAATTACATTTGATCGACAACCCAAACCATTCTTCGACCCAACAAGTTGCAGTATTTAATACATTCAAGGGATTTATAAAAGAGAAAATGGTGTTAAAACAAAGTTCAATAGTGTTTTACAACCATGTGGAGTTTATTCTTCTTTGCCTTTTTCCTAACTAAGGTTACTGGTTACGTAAAAGCATTTTTGTTGAAATCATCTATTCCATGACCGTAAAGAATATTCAAAAAAGAGACTTGTCACTTTGAAGGGGCGAAATTATTAAAAATCTATATTTCGCATAACTGCATGCAACTGTATTTAAATCATTTCATTTCATCATCATAGGGGCTTCCATGTTACAAACTAACACAAGAGCCACAATAAAACATATAGGCTTCACTCTTAAGACCAACTACTACTATCTGCTTCACCTGCAGTCCTGGTGTGAGCTTAAGGTGTAGGCAGTAGAGGAACCCAAAGACGGCATTACCATTATTTCACAACAATCTAATTATCTATTGGTTCATATATATGTATAAATGTTCATATAAATTTACATGAAAAATATGTAAATTTTACGGTAATTCAATTCTAAGCACCTAATTATGCTATACAACCGTGTCCGATAATTGCCTCGCTCAAGGACAAAGCTACCCTACCCATAATTTAATGTGATTTATTTAGGGGCGGACATTTTTTTCCCAAAATTACACGCATTGGGCAGTGAAGCTTCAGACTAAAGCGAAGGGTTGAGAATAAACTATGAGCTTGATTTTCACGGAGTTTGGTGTTATTTTATTTAGACAGAAAATTGGGGATAATTATAAACATGTTTAAGCCAAAAATAGGATTCCAATTATAAAATTCTACTTATTACTATGAACAGAATAAGTATGTGTTAGGGCAGACTTTGATACAGTCCGTTGTTTTAAAATATAGACAGTTATAAATAAATTGACTAGCCTATTGGTCTAGTGTTTAGTAACTGCTAATTTAGAGGTCTTGGGTTCGGTCCAGAACAAATATGAGCACGAATATTTGTTCTGGACAAATAGCGTGGGCAGGGCACATAGCTCGTAGAACTGACGGCCGATGGGGCAGAAAGGTTCTCGAGTGGCGACCGCGAACCGGAAGACGCAGCGTGGGTAGGCCTCCTACACGGTGGACCGACGATCTTGTGCGGGTCGCGGGAAGCCGCTGAATGCGGGCAGCGCAGGACCGGCTATTGTGGAGATCCTTGGGGGAGGCCTTTGTCCAGCAGTGGACGTCTTTCGGCTGATATGATGATGATGATATTTGTTCTGTATTTGGGTGAAATTTAACTACAATTTTTTTTCAATTTTTTTTTATTGAGACTTTAAACAGTTACACATTACAGTATAATATAATAAATGTAAACAAGTAACATAGTTTCTAACTACATACATATTTCGATCATTGGTGTGGGTTATAACCAATGATCGAAATATGTATGTATTTAGAAATATATAAGTATGCTTATCAGTTGCCTCGTTACCATAGTACAGACCCTGCTTAGTTTGGGAACAAATGGCAGTGTATTGATGTTCATTTATTTATTTTGTTTCACTGGGTAGTGTTGGCACTGTGATACGGCACACAGTGCCAACACTACACTGTACTGTGCAGCTTCGGGAAGACAGCGATCTGTTTGTGGCACAGTCGCTGTGCCAGACTGGCAGGAGTCGGCAATAGGGGACGGCAATCCCGAGCTTTCCTAGGGTACGTGTCCCAAACATCTGGGGCACAGTGCAAAAGGGTGGCATCGGAGCAGCATACCCGCGTTCCCGGCGCTCCCCCCATCAGGCGCCAAGAGGAGTCCACGGCAGGTAGGTTTAGTCAGTGCGAGTCCGACATACCCACCCGTAGATAGTAGTTTTAAAAGATGCATGCCGTGCTTACCTATAAGAGATTGTTACACTTAGCTTTAGTTATAGTCGGACGCAATTTGTAATATTTTGAGTGTGAGCAATTGTTGGTAAGCCTAAATAAATAAAAATGTACTGCTAGTTCTTATTGATCGTAGTTGTAAGGCAACAGTGTTTTCAGCCAATATTACGAAGTTCATCTTGTTAAAAAACATGAACGCTAAATTTGACTTTATTGTCAAGAGCATCATTAATACAAAAATATGATTTGACTACTTTCGCTAGTTCAAAATCACAAAGTAAGCTCTAAAAATTGCGTTAGTTAAATTCATCTCAAAAAAATAAAATCAAATTTAATTTATTATTATATTATCTTGTGTACTTTATGATTAGTAAAAATATTGTTGCCACCGCAGCCCCGAAAGATAATATCTTTCGGGGCAGTACTAGAAGCATCCTCTACTGCCGCCACGTGCAAGCAGCTCCGGCAAGACAGCGATCTGTTTGTGGCGCAGTCGCTGGACTGTCAGGAGTCGGCAATAGAGGAGAGTAATCGAGACCCCTCGCAGGGGGAACCGGAACAGCATACCCCCGTCCCCGAGGCTCCCCCATCAGGCGCCAAGAGAAGTCTACGGCAGGTTAGGTTTAGTCGGTACGCGTCCGACATCCACCCGGAGACACTTTTTAAGGGTGCCCCTACCTTATCAAATATAGAAACCCCAGGATTGGTAGATGGTGCTGGTTCGAAAGTTTGGAAATCGCATGAATTTTATATCATCATTCAATGCGACTGTGAACTGTTTATAGGAAACAAAGCTGATGGCTAATACCTACATATATCCTCCGGAAGGGTTAGCAAGGGAATTCAAAATTCGATCTGCCAGTGTGTATCGTTCATAGCTCAACGGCTGTGCGCCTACTCAAGATTATTAGATGGTGCTGGTTCGTAACCTGTCGGACAATTACGTTTATGTTATCCCATTTTTGAGATTAGATTTCAGCTTTGTACAGCGAATAATGCTTTAAAAACTAAAACGTCAATTGTATATTTGTAAAGACTCCGCAACAAAGAGATAACTAATGCGGGCGTCGTCTTAAAATAAATTTGTTAAAAAAAATTGTGTTAAGTACTTAATAAAGTAATATAACTTTTTTTTGTTGCCTGGAAGAGATCACATTTAGTGATAAGGCCGCCAATTGTACATTTCTGTAATGCATCCTTGTTCTTTATGTTTTATTTTACTTGGTGTACAATAATGAGTTATCTATCTATATATCTATAACTTTATTACATAAACACCCATACACAACGCCGTACTATGTAGTACACAAACGTAACTGCCGCGTTGGTCAAGCGGTAGCGCGTTCAACCGCAGAAAATGAGCTCCTGGGTTAAAATCCCGGGTCGGGCCAAAAAGTGATTATGGGATTTTTCCGTAAAAAGAAATTTCTCTGTATTAGCCCGAAGTCTGGAAATTGTCGGTATTACACCCCCGTGCCTCGGAGAGCACGTAAAGCCGTCAGTCCTGTACCTGACCTCTTTCCGGTCGTGTTGCTAGTCGTCCCATCGGATAATGAGAGTGATGGAATAGAAAGTGCCCCTGTGTTTGCGCAAACACTTGTGTACTGCACTGCTGTAATATGTTGACTAATCTCCATTGAGAATGGCCGCCGTGTCCGAAATTCATCCGGGAAGACATCATCATGTAGTACATACCTGCTTACTGCACCAAATGAATCTGTGGTTGAAAGTGAGTTTAATATGAGCGGAGCAGGTTAGAATAGAAGAAGAAAAAGTACGTACTTTTATTGTGATATAATATCCCGCCCTATTTTTATCCGCAGCCTGCCAGTGGAGATGTCTCCCGGCCTCATCATTAGCGCGAGGGGTACGTAATAGGTATCGGAAAATTTGCCTTACAGACGACGCAAAAATGTTTACTGTATTTACCGATTTAAGCTTGGCACACAATTTATTTCCATCTAATATTTTACTTTTGTCTTATTTATTTTATTTATCTGACTGCCCAGTTGGTTGATCTAGTGTTTAGTGACGCTGACTGTTAAGCGACAGGTCGGGGGTACGATCCCCACCAGGGACAAATCTTTCTGTAGTTAATACGAAAATTTGTTCTGTGTCTAATTTATCTATAATATGTATGTATTTAAACGCGAACTCCGTGCGCTGGCACTCCAGCGCGAGAAGATCGACACCAGACTGACAGAACTGATTGAGAAAGAGACGGGATCTGATGCGGGACCGAGTGGCTCCTCCTCTGCCGATGAAGTACACCTGCTGACACACAAGCGCGGAAAAATCATGGCCAGGGAGGGGAAACTCAACAGCCGTATGCGCGCAATACGCGAAGGCGACAGCCAGCGCGACGCGCAAGCGGCAGTTGAAAGAGCAGTACGCGACCAGTCGCTAGTAAGCGAAGGGAACACCCAGCGCGAAAAGCAACCGGACGCGGAAACGCGCGGACAGGCACTTCTACGCGAAGGGGAAACCCAGCGCGAGATCTCCCTGCCCGTGACTAAACCCAGCGGACCCGCTGATCAGACCCGAGACGACACGACAAGACCAAAAGACAGGCCCCGAAACAGGAAGAGAGGGAAGCGGGCTGGAGTCTCACGCAATGCGGCCCTGACAGAAATTCTGTCAAGCACCTCTGACCCGCAACCAAGCACGAGTGGCATGGGTGCGGCGAAGAGAGTGCGCCCGGACGACTCGGCTTCACCGAGTGGCCTACAGGGAGGCCCCAAACGCGTGAGGATCCAATCCGCTCAAGGGGAGCGGAGAACCTACGCGCTGGCTACAAAGGACATACCGGCGGAGCTGGCCGTAGCTATCTGCTTCTCTCCTCCTTCCAGAGACATGACCACCGAAGAAGCGACTCACGTACAGAAGACCTTGGAAAACCTCGTCATGGACACTGACCCCACTAGCCCACTCCCGGCCTTCCGCGGATATCCTCGGATAGCGGATGGCACCGTGCAGATGTGGTGCGAGGATAGACATGCCTTGACCTGGTTGACTCTGAATGTTCCCAAGATTACGATGCCGCACACTGATCTGACACTGACCGTGATGAAACAGGCCGACATACCTACCCGTGTCCGAGCCGCGCTCTTCGTACCCAGGTACAATGGAGATATAGCGTGGCTACAGAGCGTTCTGAAACGTCAGAACACCTGGTACGACATAGGTAGGTGGACCTTGTACAGGGCGACAGCAGTCGGTGGCGATAACTACGGGACTTATTTGACCCTGGGTATCCCACCGGATGAGGCCGAAAAAGTCTTGGCGTGGGAGCGACGAGTAGCGTACCTTTTAGGTTCGATATACGTCCGCTTCTACCCCAAGACCCAACCCTCAGACACCCGAACTGACACCACTAACCCGACAGACCAAACACCGACACCGACACAGACAGACCTACCCACGACTGACGACATGACACAACTAGAGGAGGAGATGGCGAGGGCCGCGATGGCTGACAGTGTACCACCCGAGTCACCTGGGTGGACCGAGCAACTGCTCGCATCTTCACCGGATGTAGGCGAACACAGGATGGGGGAGGGAGACAGGATACCCGATGGATCCGTCTCGCCCTAACTCCACCCAGCCGCCGCCACCCTCGCCCCCTCCCCTAGAAATAATACAAACAAATCTCCAGCATAGCCAGACTGCCACGGCTAGCCTGCGCAGGGCGCTGGAGACAAAACCAAATACGGTCGCACTGATCCAGGAGCCGTGGGTCAGAAACAACAGAATATGCGGCCTCAGTAACATCGGAGGTAAGCTGATCCTAGACACACATGGCACTGGAACACCAAGAACCTGTGTCTACATACCTAAAGATATACCCACAACAACACTCACCCAATTCTGTTCCAGAGATTTAACAGCTATCAGGCTCCAGACACAAGGCGAGGCCCCGGACATCGTACTGGCCTCAATATACATGCCAGGCAACGACGAGGTTTGTCCACCAAGAGAGATGGCTGACCTGGTAAACCACTGTGAGGGCACAAATCTGGACCTAATCATCTGCACAGACTCAAATGCTCACCACCCACTTTGGGGCTGCGACAAGCCAAACCCTAGAGGAGAGGTACTATGCACATACTTATTCTCCACTAATCTTAACATTATAAATCGCGGCTCGGAACCGACATGGGTCACAGTCCGTGGACAAAGCATCATAGACCTAACGCTGGCCACATTAGGCGCGACGAACCTCATATCTAACTGGCACATATCAGATGAACCTTCTTGCTCCGACCATAGAAGGATTCGTTTTATACTCTTAACCACTCCAAAAAAACCCGAACCAAAGCGAAATCCGCGACGAACAAACGTCCCCAGATACAAAAAACTTCTAGCTACACTATTAGCTAAGCATAAAAGACCCACAAACATAACAAATCCCACACATCTTGAAAACACTGTAACAAAACTATCAAATTACATAATTGAAGCATACCACGCTTGCTGCAAACTAAGGGTTCCATCCAACAGGAGCAAGGGAAGCTCCTGGTGGAATGCCGAACTTAGCGATCTTAGAAAAACACTGCGCAAACAATTTAACATAGCCAAAAACTCAAGATTCCCAGAAGACTGGGAGACATACAAAACAACACAACACACCTTCAAAAAGGAAATCAGAAGGGCCAGAAGTACAGCCTGGCGCCAATTCTGTGACAACATAGAATCAAATGATGAGGCAGCACGTGTAAGGAAGATCCTATCAACTGATAAAGATCGTAACCTTAGCACGTTGAAAAAGCCAGACCACACATACACATCAACAGACTACGAAACCAGCAAGGTACTTTTAGAAACACACTTTCCAGACTGCAAAATCTCAGAGAACAGATCATGGATGGATGAATCAATATGGACACCAACCGACCAAGACTGGTCCAACTCCCGGAGCATAGTAACAGAGGAAAGGATAAGATGGACAATTAGAACCTTCCAACCATATAAATCAGCAGGCCTGGATGGCATATTCCCGGCCCTGCTGCAATGGGGGATGGACCACCTTCTACCATGGTTAGTAGAGATCTACCGAATCTGCATAGCGCACAGATATGTGCCGCTAGCATGGCGCGAGGTAAAAGTTATCTTTATACCAAAACCCGGAAAAACTGATTACACAGAACCGAGAGCATACAGACCCATAAGTCTGACATCTTTCCTACTGAAAACCCTTGAGAGGCTCTGTGACAGATACATTCGGGACGGAGCTCTCCGAGTAAAACCACTCCACAAACAACAGCATGCTTACTCTACAGGCAAATCCACAGAGTCTGCTCTGCACAGCGTAGTCGCTAAGATCGAATGCGCAGTGGACCACAAAGGTTCCTCTCTAGCTGCCTTCCTGGAAATTGAAGGCGCTTTTGACAAAACCATCTTCCACAGCATCAGCATGGCCCTAGAGAAACACGGCGTCAACTCAACCCTAACTGGCTGGATTAATAACATGCTCAGTTTGAGGGCTGTACAAGTTACAGTGAACGACACCACAAGGGCCATTGTGGCAAAGGGATGTCCACAAGGTGGTGTTCTATCGCCACTTCGGTGGAACCTTGTTGCAAATGAACTGATCGAACGACTAAACAATAAAGACTACTTTACCGTTGGCTATGCTGACGATATCACCATAATTATAAACGGAAAACATGAAAACACCTTATGCAATCTCATGCGCCAAGCCCTAAAAATAGTAGAGCAATGGTGCACGGAATACCAACTATCGGTAAACCCCACAAAAACACAATAAATACTCTTCACAAAAAAAAGGAAGCTGGCAACACTTCAGTTACCAAAATTTTTCGGCACAACCCTGACCCTTTCAACTGAAACCAAATATCTGGGCATATATTTGGACAAACAACTGAATTGGGCAAAACACACTGAATACTTGACCACCAAAGCCAGCATATCAATGTGGCAGTGTAAGCAACTGCTGGGAAAAAACTGGGGCATTAGCCCTAGGGTCACCTACTGGCTATACACCTCTGTTATCAGACCACTCGTCACATACGGCTCGCTGGTGTGGTGGCCCAGGACCAACTTGAGCTCAAATCAAAAAGAACTAGAAAAGCTGCAGCGACTGGCATGTGTAGCAATCACTGGCAGCATGAGAACAACACCCACCGCCGCCCTACAAGCAATGCTGGGACTGCCACCCCTACATCTTACTGTGCAGGAGGACGCAACCATAGCAATCTTTAGACTCAGCATGAACGACACCCTAAACAATGACCCTAGAATAAAGTATACTCGTATTCACGAAGACGCGATCAAACGGCAACCCATGATGGCATCACCTAGTGATAAAATCTTAAAAACACACCATTTCCAGAAGCACTACAATATACAACTCACTGAAGAAGAGTGTGACCATCCGAACCCAACGGAGATAAGAATCTACACTGATGGGTCAAAAACCGACTCCGGAACAGGATAAAGATAAAGATAAAGATATTTTATTTCGCAAGTATGGGTACATGGTGCATGTTATTGAATATAAATAAAAGTCCAGCCATACTTTACCTGCTGGCATGCAAAAAATTAACACAAAATAAATTCCTATAAATTGCGCATTAACTATCTATAAAACAAATGTAATTATAATTTCTATGTCTTTTACGAAGTAACAATCAATAGAATATCTCAATGTCAATCAATAAAATAAGTATTACAATGTCAATAAATTAAATAATTAATACAATATCCATAAATTAAAAACGCGCAATAAATCAAATAAGTTTAGTCAATAATTACAATAGCATTGTCAATTAAAACTAAATTTACAAATCTTTCTCATTTAAAAAATCATTTATACAATAATACGCTTTAGAAAGTAACAGCTCCCGTAGTCTATTTTTAAACATTGTTACATTTAAGTCCTTCCAACACCTAGGTAATTTATTATATATAACTCGCGCCATGCAGTAGACACTTTTGCGCATTAATGTTGTTTTAGTGGGAGTTTTCTCAAATGACCTGAACATCAAAATATCAAGGCCCCTAAGTACGTTCAACACTGTATACCAGGCTGAGTGTGTTGGCATCATCCTTGCAGCACATGCAATTAAGGCTAGAAAAATCACAAACACCTGCATACGCATACTATCTGATAGCGCATCAGTACTCCAATCCTTGGAAAGATACCACTTTGCCTCGGGATTAATACTGGAATGCCATAACGCACTGGAACATGTTGCGGGACACCACAACAACACAATAACTCTACAATGGATCAAAGGACACAGCGGGTCACTGGGCAATGATGTAGCTGACGAGCTAGCCAGGAGAGGCTCAAACACAGCGGCCATTGGACCGGAACCAACTGTGCCCATACCCTTCACTCAAATACGTAGATGGTTACAAAAACACACACACACACACAGTCCGAGATCTGGTGGTCCTCAGCATCGGGGTGTAGACAATCCAAAGAAGCAATGCCATGCCTGGATGGTAAGCTGAAGTGGCGTCTACTACGGCTCAACAGGAAAAACCTACGAGTTGTGGTGGGGACCATCACCGGACACTGCTCACTCAACAAACACTTTCACACTATTGGCATAACTGACAGCCCTCTGTGTAGAGCGTGCATGGACGCTGACGAAACGGTCGCGCATGTGCTCCTCGAGTGCACAGCTAGGCATCGTGAAAATCCGGAGAGAAACCTTGGGCTCACCAAGAACTCTTCCGGAGGCCCTGAGAAGTTTGGGAGATCTAATATGCTTCTGGAAGGAGGTGGGCTGGATGGAGTAAAGGCCACCGTGGCTTACGTACAATGGTCCACATCGGGACTAAGTGCGGAAACCAGACCCACTGGCATATTGGTGGGTCAAGATGATGATGATGATGTATGTATTTAAAAATATATAAATATGTTTATCAGTTGACTGGTCGCCAGTACAGGTTCTGCCTAGTTTGGGATCAGATGGCAGTGTGTTAGTTGTACCAAGATAATTATTATTTATTTATCTTCGCATTAAGATGTAATATTATAAACTTCACTAGTGCTACTTCACCGGTAGTGTGTTCCACTGCATAACGAGGTTCTAGGTTCTCATCCCGGGTATGGTCACAAAGTGATTTTGGGAATTTTCTATAAAGTTAAAATTCTCAGTATCAGTCTGAAGTTTATTTTATATTTTTGTGTTGAATATTTTGGTATGCGTTTTAAAGTCAGTTTTTTAAACGATAAGTTATCTCATACTACTATTTCCTTATAATACAACCAATTCTTAACATGGTATTCCAAACTACTGTATTCCGAAACTGATTTTCTTCACAACCTTCTAATTCATTTAAAGGTACCCTATAAACCAAATGCAACTCAGTTGAATATGTATTCTTATTGATCTGATAATAGGATTCAATTTTGGAATAAATTGCTAGGTGTTGTAAGATATTTAGAAACTGACTGGGTCAGGTAATTTTCATGAATATTGCCCAAACTGCGTAACATTATGTCGTGATCTTATTAAGTATATTACAGGTTGCGAGAATCTACTAACTAAGACTTTGTGAAAATGATACAACTTGTACCATGAATAGTGGAAAATTCTTAAGTATACACAATTAACACATGACTACATCTAAATGCATGAGTGATGCCGTTGTGCGCTGATATCTGATCAGAGCACGACGATATCACTCGATCATTTAGATGTAGTCGTGTGTTAAGTGTGTGTGTGTGTATTATAATATAACTATAATCATTTTTTTAAATATGTGCAATACACACAAAAACACCCAGCCCAAGTCCTGAGACACAGTGGTTTCAAATGTAGATTTATTTATATTGTCGGTGGTGTCAATAAATAAAAATCTGAATACAATTTACAAAAAAATGTAGACATAATGCCAGAAAGGTATTTTTTAAATATTCATTAGCGTCAAATATGGTCAAACAGGAACTGAACACTTTTCCGATTTCTTTTTGTTCGAATTTCATTTTACCGAAAACTATTGACCGGCGTTTTTTTGCTGTACCTATGCATTTTTTCTCTTATATTTTAAGATCATCGAAGTATTATGTGTCATTAAAGTATTTTACCGATTTACAAAATAACCGAAAACTCTGTTTTTCACACACACCACCGCACCGATACAACATTTTACTGAATGTTGGTCAAAATATATAGATTATTTATAGGTTACATGGAAGCATTTTCAGTATTAAATTTAAGTAGTGTCATAAAAAGTCAATTCGTTGTGCTATAAAATTTAGTGACAGAAACGAATCACTGCAAAACCGACTTCACACAGTCTTGTTTACTCTACCTAGGGGTTTAAGTCCACGCAGGGAGCGTAGCGCGAGCTCGTAGCCACGCGTTACGCCCGCGTAGGGTGTCCATCTGCTACGATAAGCTCGCGGGACGCTCTACGGGGCTACGTGGGCTACTCACTAAATTTTGAATTTTAAAATTCCATAGTGGCAAACTTTTGTTGAGGCCTTTGTCCAAAAGTTGACGTCATTCGGCTGCAATGATTATGCTCTCGTCCCACAATCACGTTAATACTATTTTTTGTTCAGTTCGGAACCCAAACAAAAATGTTAAAACTGAAATCGTCTCTATTGCTTTGTATTACGCATCAGTTTTGTTTGTAAATGATTATAATTTTCTCATTGCGTGTGGGCGCTCGTTCCGCATTCTCATTATATAGGGAGAACAATTTTAATTTTTGTTAATGCACCTGAGTTGTTTGAGGAAGTTTAAACGAAATGAACCAGTGATATTCGCATGTTATTAAGACAAAGGCCAATTGACTAAATTAAAACAACCTATAATACGTAATTTAAATTTTTTTTTAATTCCAATTCAAATTCAATTTATTTTCTTAATATGTGACCCGGTTGTCGTGGTTGGTAAATGCTTGTCTTTCACGCCACAAGTCGTGGGTTATCAGTTATCCAGAGTACAAAACTTTGCTTAGTTTGGGATCAGATGGCCGTGTGTGGACATATTATGCATGAAAAATACAGTTCCACTATCTATTATTTGATTCTGAGGCATTATACATAGAATCAACCTCTTAACGTGCCTTCGGGGGTGTTAATTGACTAGTTTACATGCTTTTTATGAGCCAAATAGTCCTTTAATTAACTACAGTCGTAAAGTCCCAGCTTAATGTTCGAAATATATAAGTTAAATTAGAGAAGTGTCCATTAATTTCATTACAGCATTTAATTAGCTACGTTGTTTGAAAATAACATTGCGTTAATTGCGTATTTATTGTACAGATATCTATCCATATATTAATTTTATTCGGTAATTTCATTTGTTTGTATCCTTGTATATTCAAATTATGGTTATTTCTGTTAAAACACAATTGAAGCATCGTCATACCGTTTTTTGTCAAATTCAGCCTTATACTACCATAAAACAAATTACTACTTATAATTGACATTATTTTTTGGAACGAAGTTTCTTATCGCACGTTGTGAAAGGGGGCTAGACGGAAAAAAATCTTACGAAAAGTTGTCACGACACTTTTTGCATCTGTGCGGCGTGCGCATGTTTCTCTGTCTGTCTGTCTCTCTCTCTCTCTTATAGAAAGCAAGCCAGATATTTTCATTTCTATTTCGCATTGAACAGTGTGGTGTCGCGACGATTATTTTTGTTGAGTGTATACAGGTTTTTTGAACATAATAAATAATAAGAAATAACTTCGTTCCACCCGGGTGTCCCTTGACACCTCTCTAGTTTTTGTTTTTTATTTTTATCTGAAGTGTATAGGGAGAGAGTGAATAGGGTCCCAGGATATATATTTATAACTGTGATTGCGTCTAGTGACTTACAGTCTCGTTTAGTTATGCTGTTGGCGGCAGTTTTAAAAAGTCATTTTGAACAGATAAAGCTTCGTGTGTTCTTATTAAGTTAACTGTACCACGTTAGAGGCATCATATATAGCAGAACTTCGCCAGTCCCGGTTGAGGACTAGTTTTAATTAATTACTCGCAACGAGAACTTTAAGCTTTTAGGATTTGCATTAAATAACATTGTTCGAATTGCAGTTAGTGTGCAGAGTGGTTGTGTTCTTCGTGTTTACATAATGCCTTTTTAAATGTTAAATTCGTACTCTTTTCGATATGTATTATGGGAATAATTTTTGTGGGAAGAAGGTACTAATAGAAAAAATCGTAGGTGTGTAGACTTTTATGCTATGAGTATACAACACATACATTAATGTAAATAATAACAGCGTAGGAGTAGGAATATAAATGCTAACTACTAATGAAATGCTCAAAAATATAAATGTAATTAAATTCAAATTAGAATCACAAAAAACTATATGTATTTTGCAACACCCTGATAGGGTTCATGTTTATTACTTACTTTTATATTTAAACACCTATTTGTACACATGAAAGCAATAAAGAACTTAAATCGGTTTTGTGGGAAGGAAACGTAAGGAGGAAAATAATAATAATGTTATTTTTATTTTTGGAATGAAGTTCCTTATCGCGCGTTGTGAAAGGGGGCTAGACTGAAAAAAATCTTACGAAAAGTTGTCACGACACTTTTTGCAGCTGTGCGGCGTGCGCATGTTTCTCTGTCTGTCTCTCTCTCTCTCTCTCTCTCTCTCTCTCTCTCTTATAGAAAGCAAGCCAGATATTTTCATTTCTATTTCGCATTGAAAAGTGTGGTGTCGCGACGATTATTTTTGTTGAGTGTATACAGGTTTTTTGTACATAATAAATAATAAGAAATAACTTCGTTCCATCCGGGTGTCCCTTGACACCTCTCAAGTTTTTTATTAAATAATGCAATGTAGAGCGTTGTCACTAATGACCTATCGTTTTTCTTCCATGTACTAGATCTCATGCAGTACCATCTATGATTTACATTCATAAAACGTTCCATGGCGTCCTACATAGTGTCATAGTGACATACTGACCCTGCAGTAATGGAGGTATAAAGGCAATCCACTAACTGCTTAGTGCACTTGACTGCCTCATTCTAGCGAGTCGGGCTGAGAGTGGTATTCGGATATTTCTATTATAAAGTTCCAATATTAGCCCAAGGGCTGGCATTTTTATTTTTTTTTATTTTTATATCTATGGACAATGACACACAGATCATCCTAGCCCCAAACTAAGCAAAGCTTGTACTATGGGTACCAGGTGACGATATACATACTTATGTAGATAGATAAATACTTAAATACATAGAAAACATCCATGACTCAGAAACTAATATTCGTGCTCATCACACAAATATTTGCACTTACCGGGATTCGAACCCAGGACCACCAGCTTCGTAGGCAGGAGCACTACCAACGAGTCTACGGTGACCGTCAAATCTAGCCTCAGAGATTATGAAAGACCGTTGGCTCTGCACCTTTGAACCTGTACGCTTGCCGGCCGTGTTGGCTAACGCTTTCCATTGGATCAAGGTAGGATCAAGAGATTTTAAGAGAGGTAGGGCACAGCGTAGCTTCGCCTAAAGCCCTAAGCCCGACTGGAGAAGTACCTCCACCTTACAGAAGACATTCCTTAATAATAACATTAATAACTTAATGTTGTGTTTCTGCGTATCAGTAAGGTCGCCAGAGCTCATCGCGGTAGGGGAAAGGGTTCGCAACACTGGTTTGCTGACTCTTACAAAGGCCGGCAACACACCCAGGACCCCTCTGGTGTTCAGAGTGTCCATGGGTGACGGTGATCACTTACTATCAGGTGACCCACTTACTCGTTTGTCGCCCCCTCCTATATAAAAAAAACTAGTAGTGCCCGCGACTTCATTCCGCGTTATAAATATTTGCGTCCCGCGTAATACTTCGGGTTAAATAAAAATTATGATGATGAATGACACTCCACAATAACGTAGCTTTCTATTAGTGAAATAATTCTGATTGGTTCAGTAGATCCAGAGATTACCGCTTACAACGTCACATACTCACAAACTTTACCTCTTAATAATATTAGTAGGTATAGAAGAGAGTGAGAGAACAAAGTATTTGCACACACAAATGTGCACTATAATATTCATTCAGAAATCTGTTAAGTATACTTAATAAAACACTGAGCACCCCGTTATCAGAGTTCCTCCAAATCCTAAAAAACAATAGCCAAATATTGACTTCCCCTTGTATAAGCCGGACATTCGAAAAGGCACCGGTCCAGATGGTATTCTACCAATATTTATCGTTAGATGTGGCCATGCCTTGTCAACTCCATTATTGCATATTTTTAACTAGTCTCTTAATACAGGTGTTTTTCCAGCGGTATGGAAAAATGCAAATGTTGTACCCGTTTATAAAAATGATGATAAGGATAATGTATTTAATTATAGGGCAATATCCATCTTGTCAACCTTTGCAAAAGATTTCGAATCACTTATATGTCCGCATATTCAATCACATTTCAAACAATATTTAAACGATTCACAACATGGATTCGTGAGCTCAAGGTCTACTTGTACAAATTTAGTGACTTTTACGGACATGTTAGCCAGTGCTATAGACTGCGGTAAAGAAGTGGACGTCATATACACTGACTTCAGCAAAGCTTTTGACCGAGTACCACATAATATACTTTTAATCAAGCTTTCAGCCTATGGAATCACTGGCAATTTGCATAACTGGTTCCAATCTTATTTGAAAAACCGTAATTATTTTGTTGCAGTCAATGGTTTTCAATCTTCAATGTACATAGCCAATTCTGGAGTAGCACAAGGTTCCCATCTCGGACCAATTTTATTTAATATATTTGCCAATGATATACCTCAATGTCTTGAATACTCTCAGTGTTACATGTACGCCGATGATCTCAAACTTTGTAGAATAATTGACACAATTAATGATACTGTTCTTCTGCAAAGAGACATCAATTCACTTGTCTCATGGTGTGACAGCAATAGAATGGTTTTTAATGTCAAAAAGTGTTATCTTGTAAAATATACTACAAAACACAAGCCAGAAATGTCAGTATATCGAATTGACTCTAATGTAATACAAGAGATAAGTCATATTAGGGATTTGGGAGTTATATACGACAGTGGGCTCACATTTGTACCTCATGTAGAGAACATTATCAAAAAGGCCTCAAAAATGCTGGGGTTCGTTCTTAGAAATGTTAAAGAATTTAGGCTGAACAAGACTAAGATCGTATTATATAACTGCATGGTTCGGAGTATTTTAGAATACTGCAGTACAGTGTGGCGGCCTCATTATGCTACCCACAATTTGAATTTGAAGAAAGAATACAAAAAAGATTTCTTTGGCATCTAGCATACTCATCTGGAATTGCTAAAACAACACGATCGTATGAAGCCAGACTATTTCACTTCCAAATGATGTCCTTGGAGAAACGCAGAACAATCATAGATGCCACTTTTATGTATAAAATTCTCCGAAGCAAAATAGATTATAGATAGTCCTCAATTACTCCAAAAATTCCAATTTAAGGTCCCTCTAATACCCTCGTTCCGCTATTACTCCATTACATCCTCCACTCTGTAGAACAGTACTCGGTGCAAGCTCCATCATCCCTCGGCTTTGTAAACTTCTGAATGCCTACAGCGATATTGTTGACATACATTTCGACTCACTTGCCAAGTTCCGCAAAACAGTTAGTGAATATTTTAGATAAGTAAAGTTAGCTACACTAGTTATTATTGTTGTATATTTTTAAATTTATTATTTTAACATTATTGTATAATTTAGTACATAAGTATCATAAATGATTTGTATGTAGTGCATGAGATGCTTACCTCTAAAAAATTGTTACACTACCTGTTAATAGATATTGTTGAGATAATTTATAATTTATTAAGTGTAAATTAAAGTTGTTGGTGAGCTAATAAATAAATAAATACAGCGTTCTTAATAAACAACTAATTATAATATTAATGTTACAAATGGAACGTCTCTGTTATTAAATTGGATTATATTCAAAGAATATGTCCTGCGTAGATGACCAGCCTCTATTGAAACTGCTCACTGCGGCTGAAATTAAACCAAGAAGACATTCCAAATTTCTAGTGTAAGCCTTCCAGCTTTCTTGTCTTCGGTCCACAGTACTGAAGAATTGACTCGGAAAATTTTTAATCCTACACGGGTCAGTTCAGAAGTGATGTGCCTCACTGATGCCTTGAATGCTTGGAGGGCTACCTGTCCGAGTTCAGATCTACCCACCAACCCTGCTTCTCAGAGACAATGGGACCAGCCGCTCTGCAACCTTGAACGCAATGGTCTCCTCAACACATTCACAAATTCAGCAGAGCGCGCTCGTTTATTGGCTCTGGGTGAGTGGGAATCGGGGCTCTGGTTGCAGGCATTACCTTCACCCAACTTAGGTACTTTATTGGACGACTGCACGTTTAGGGTCGCCACTTGCCTTAGTTTGGGTGTCCGTTTTGTGGCTCCGCATCAGTGTCGTTGTGGCGAAGCCGTCGATCGTCTTGGATACCATGGTCTTTCGTGTAGTAGGAGCGCTGGTAGAATTTCGCGGCACGCTAGTATTAATGACATTGTTCGTAGAGCCCTTTCCATCGCCGGCGTACCTGCTATACTGGAACCAAATGGCTTGGCACGTGACGATGGAAAGCGACCAGACGGTATGTCATTGCTGCCATGGAAGATGGGAAGGCATCTGGTGTGGGACGCAACATGCGTGGATACCCTGGCACCATCCCACCTTCCTCAAACCTCGAATTCTGCGGTCGCTGCTGCTACATCTGCAGAGAACCTCAAGCGGCGTAAGTACTCCCGCCTAATCGGCAGTTACGTTTTTGAGCCATTTGGGGTTGAAACACTAGGACCATGGGGTCCAGGTGCTCGTTCACTCTTCAAGAGCATCTCTAAAAAATTGATCGACGCCACACGTGACCAGAGGGCTGGTCTATTTTTTGCACAGAGAATAAGTATTGCCATACAACGTGGCAATACTGCCAGCCTTCTGGGCACGATACCCTTTGATGCCGATGCGGAGCGCTTAATGGATTGCCTTTAGTTAGTTTATTTTAGTTTAGATTATAGCATTATAGTTAAAATTTCTTATTAAATAAATTTCTTCTTATTAGAAGACATTGTTATAATGAGATTTTGAGTTACTTCGATTCGTCAACTTACCGGGGAGAGCAGCTAGCTACGAGCGAATTTCAGAAACTGATTTTCACTAATCCATTTAGTTTAATGAGTAGATAACAACCTTCCAAAACCTACCACTATTTATAAACGGAGTTTATGAAAAGAACCTCCCTGAGTGACGTACCTTTGTAGATTGGACGTTTGGCAACCTTAGGCTGTCTGTAAAATAGCAATCAGATTGGTAAATCATTAAACCAGCAATTAGTGTAGTATTTATTAACTTCTATGGAATCTCTAAATGTAAATCGGATATTCTCTTTCTTTGTAATCGTATGGGCAGTTGTTACCCTGGTAATAGAGTCGATTAAGCCGCCCAGTATGTCTCTGGCATGGCATATCGACATTTGTCTAATGACAACAATAGGTAGCAACAGCTTAAGCGTCTCTGTGCTTTTGGAGGGTGTGCCCCCTCTGAAGCACGAAGACGCTCAGAAATTAAACCACTTAAACGTTCACCCATCATACATATATACTGACCGCACGCCTAGGTGCTTTACCTCGCCGATCACTTACCGGTTAGTGCAACTAGCCATGAGTGTCCAATCCATGAAATTTCAATCTCTATAATCCTTGTTAGATACTCACGGAGATGAAACAAAAGACGGCCTCACATTCCTGGACTTACGCTTATCGCCAAGATCTGAGCAACCCAAACCACAGAGTGTATACTAGCCTTATTAAGAATATTAGATATCCCTCAACCATTTATTATCATTTTGAAATATAAGCCCACTAAAAAAGCCGTAAACACTAAAAAGCTTTTAGCAGCCTCTTTCAGTTTTAACAAAATTAAAACAATAATGTTAGAGGCAAAATTATTGCTCGTTAAAAACATTAAACCACAGAGATAATAATGTTAGCAACGAGTATCAGCTGAACGTAATTATAATTATGGCGCACTCCTTTATTCTTTGAAGATATTTTAAAGATAATTACTTCAAGTTCGTCACATTTCTAGAACTTAGTTAATTGTTGCCGCTTTGTTCGAAAACGCCACACAAACACACATTATAAGTGTTTCAAATTTAATCAGACACAATGTTGAAAATACTGTAGTTCTTTAATTTACTAATGTCTTAGTGAAATTAATTGGTACCTTTCACATATATTTCAAGCGAGATTTGTAGATTATACATTTATTTCCACGTAGCAAAACCACCCAAAAATTATACCCCAATACCTACAGGCCGTCCCGTTCCACAAGATGTTGTATTAATGTTTTTAAACTTTCGCGATTTGTACACATTTTATATACTGTGGACACGGGTCTCAATCGAGATAAAGATATAGGAAAATCATTACCTTGGTTACCCGACGTTTCGGCATGGATTGCACCAGCCGTGGTCACGGGTCGACCCGTCAACCCATGACCACAGTATATAAAAAAGATGTTGTATTTTTTTTCTTAACTGTTACTACTTATTGAAAATTCAATATTCATTTTACAATAACTTAAAGAAATGACCGATTTAACTAAACCACTAAATATCATAATTATGCTAAATTAAAAACTCAACAATCATCAATCAAAATAAATTTTATTTTCTCTTTACAATAGTTATATGTTGGTTATAATGTACACTTGATATATATACTATGTGACAGAACATTGTGAGAGACCAGATCCTGTTGTAGGTTTTCAAACAACCTGTATTACAGGTCTCTGGGACCCTCCCGGAGCTTGAAGACAAAGATATATCGAGCAGTATCTTACATAAGAGCGGGTAAAGAGACATTTAAATTTAGTTTAAACAAAACAAAAAATAAAAAACAAGATCAAATGTAAGTTAAACATTTAATAAACTGTTTATATGTTGAAATAAATATATTATATAGTTAAAATTTAAGACTTCAACTTCTGTTCCAATTACTACCAAGCGTTTTTTTATCTATGTTACTTGTAACATATTGCACATATTGTAACTGTGTATTTTAATATCTATGTAATAAGGAAAGATAATCAGGCTTTACTTTGCGGAAATCCATAACATTCAAAATACAAAGTTAATATGTAGTGTTAATTCAATCAAGCCGCGACTGATATACTATATATGCATTCGAGCATTCGACGAGTTAGCATCCCTAGAGAATGATCCGTGGACGGATGAACTGAACTGAACTCGTGTTGGGTATTATACTGGCGCGGAAATTTGCATGTTTATGTCTATAGTCTCAGTCTTGCATGTGCATTTTTTGTGGGCGGGAAAGCGGTGCATATTGCATCCCGGCTTGATTAAACTGGCAATTAGCGGAATTAACACTACATATAGACGAACCCGGTGGCCCGTCTAATAATTTTTGTTGTACATTAAATTATACAATTTTCAAGTCCAAAAAATCTTGGATGTCATAAAAATTATGACATCCAAGATTTTTAGTATTCATTATTTTTTGTTCTTTTGGAATTTTATTATAAAGGCACACATATCATCAGACAACTTTTTGTGTAGTTAGGTATCTGAGTTAGGAAAATCTTGTAGAGCAAGTCTGTTGGCATTTCTTTTCAGTTTAGTATTTACTTGATATACTTTTTAACTTATTGTGGTTATATAAAAAATTACGATTCCTAGAAAATATAATTAAATTAACTTTTAAAGAACCTCGACTTTACTGAAACAATAGTCAGCTCTAGTGACTCACGTATACTTGTGTCACTAGATTATCTAGCTGTTTTCCTATGACATCCAAAACTGTGCTGCTACCATACAATTTAGTTGCGCCACTGTACACGCGGCTTGCGCTTTTACTGGTAGATATAAAACTCTACGCATTAAATTAAAATATTGAATGATTGAACAAAGTAACATTTGTACTTACAAAGTGTTCTCCTTCGAGTCTATAAAGCTGTCTTCAAGAAAAGCCCGAGGGATCTATAGGTCTGTCAAAGCACGCTATAAAATCGCAAGATCTCCTTTGGGATGTGACATACGCCTTTGCCTATAGTGAACTATGGGGAAATTATAGGTAGGGGAGTAGTGTATTTTATTTATAGGGCCATAGATGGAGGTATATCCCTCAACCGCCGTGTGATTCTAAGGCTGAGAAAACACTGCAATGTTGCGCACTCTGGCGCGAGTTTTATCGTTTTTAATGTGTGTAAGTTTGAAGTGTGCGACAATATTATTGTGGTTTAAGTTAGTTTAAAATGATAAACTGCATAACGATGCAACTATTACTACCTCATTTGGGTCTTGTCTCTGCGCAGACGTTCCAAACAATTATTAGGTACACTCTACGACTACTACGATTTTTAAGTAACGTGTTTAATTTTTTTATTTATGGATTTACCCTCTCATGGTTTTAATTTGTATTTCTGAACTGAAAAAGTGACAAATGACGAAATTATAAATTGAGTGCAAAAAGAACAGCAAATACTAAAGCTTATAGAGAGTAGACGAGGAAAAATGATTGTACACTTAATTAGACACGACCAGTTCATCACCAACCATCATAGAAAGACAAATTGAGGCAAGGAGAAAAAGGCGCAGACCGAGACGTAAATATATGGACCAGATGAAAGAAGTAGTGAGAATGGAGGCTTATAAAGAAGTCAAGGAGAAGGTTAACGATAGAGAAAGCTGGAAACTGCTATACCGATAAGTGCACTACACTTAAGTTAAAGACAGTCCACATTTGCATGCCCTAAGCGTCCATTTTAGATTATTTATAAACCCGGCCTAATCATGTGGTTGGCGGCGACGAATATTAACACCACAGCTCATCACACAGTGTAGGCAAGAGCAGCAACGCCTCTCCGAATATGATTAGCACAGTCAGCAGACCCGTCTAGATTGTTTAGGGATTCTAATAGCTTTGGAATGAAGCTCAAGTGACTATCTGAACTGCACAAACACCTTAGAGTCACCAAACTGCACGTCACGTTAAATCGCAAGAGAAAATAGTTAAATCTCCTCCAAAGGACAAAAACGCTTCCAAGCTTGAATCAAGACTTCGCGTCCATAATTTTGTACATAACAAGTATTTTATGTGTACATGCGGCGTCCGCGATTGCTAAATTTTACTTTTTTCAGTTGTCAGTTGTGATCAAGCGAAGTTTTGCTCCTACCTTTTTGGTTCCTTCGTAAAATTCGGGTATCTTTGTTACAGGTATTATGACAAAGCTTTCCACACTGGAATTGTCTCCATCATTTGACGTATATGTTATAATCACTACACTGAGCGGGTGGATTGGCGGTCGCAGGATAAATAAAAATAAATTGAATATTTGTATTTGTAGTAATATAGTTGTATACATTATTATTTCTAGTAACATAGATATTTAGGTACACATTGTATGAAAACATTTATAAAATTTATTTTATTATAGCATTGATATTTAGCTAGCTCGTATCAAGTTATTGTCAAGAGATTATGTTTAATTATCTAGTTTATGTCTAATATTTTTATGTATGATAGTCATAGTAGACAGAGAGACGCTGCTGGCCATTTTCTGAGAGATATAGCCTCGCGACCACTTCTACGCCCTTCACGGGATGAGATGGGGTGCTGATATTTTTTGCTGTCAGCCACACAAAAACAGTTACAGTAATGTGTCATAACCTCATAATAACTTATTTTATATAAACTTAACTTTAAGAACAAACATTTCGTAAATTCACGGGGTAAATGTTAAAGCTATTTTACGTGAGTTTCAGAGTTATATTTAAACGCTTAAAGCATTTCGAATTAATTAAAATTTTACGCCAATTCTTAAATAACCATTTACCTCCCCAATTTAATTCAAAATTGACAGTTATTGCAATAACAAAAGAAACCAATTTAAATCCCAATAATTTGTTAACGAATTCCCGGTAGTCGCTAAAGAATCAGTGACTCGAATTATAAAGCAGTTATCATTTGGCTTATATTTTGTGTGAAGTGATTTCTTTGAACTGTTTTAAGGAGCCGGATGCCATGGATGGCCTTTCACGCCGCAGGTCGTAGTTTCGATTCTTACCCAGGACAGATATTTGTGTGTATGAAGATATCTGTTTGTCCTGAGTCAGGGTGTGATGATCTATGTAAGTATTTATTTACCAAAGAAAAGTATTATATGTAGTACTCGTATATCAGTTATCTGGTTTCCATAGTACAAGCTCTGCTTGGGTTTTGTACTATATACTATGTATCTTAGGTGTGCTATGGAGCTCATAAATTGAACCAATTAGGTCTACAGATATGTGACCGACATATCTGTAGACCGGTCGTGTATATAAGTGCTTAACTTTACCAATCACTTACAGATCTGTGAACGCTCTGTCTATGTGCGCCTCAACATAAACGACCTGAAATTGTAACTTTAATACCTTAATACTAAGGAATGGGTACCGATCCTTTGAAGCACCATAATAATCTACTTTCCTGTAGAGCCTAGAATTTACGGTAACAGATACGCTGATACATTGTATTTTTGCCATTTCTACTTAAAGCAATAATCTCCTGTCTTCTGTTGGAATAAGGTTTGAATTCTGCTGTGTACCTTTAGTGGGATATTGATCTGGGTGCCTAGCAACCGAAATCCAGATGTAAGTGGGTAGTTGATATTGAAGTAGTATAATCTAAGCGAACAAGTGAACGAGTAAAGGCGACCTTACACGTGAGATCTATTTTTACTGTACTATTATAAAATTCAGGGGCATAATTCACACACGGCCATCTTATTCTAAATTAAGCGGAGCTTGTACTATGGAAATCAGATAACTGATATACTTTTCTTTAGTAAAAAAATTAACCACAAAGCCGTTTGTGATTGATTCATTTGTGATGTGTTTTATGTCCGTGACGGACCAGTTGGCGTGGTTAGTAAATGCTTGCTTTTCACGCCGCCGCATCATAAACCTCTTAAACCTACATCTGAATCGCAAGTCTCAGACTCTGTCGAGTATTCCCTCCTCTACCAGGTGACGGGCCTGGTTACTGCAGGGTGAATCCATGGAATGCTTAGAATTAGGTCAATGGAGCGCTAGTGCAGTGGCGCGCACGGCTAGAGCTACGCCTAAACGCGCCCCAACGTGCCGTCGGTACCATCCTGTCTCACCTGGCTCGAGGCCTGGGTGGAAAGGAGAGGTGGTTGCGTCACCTACAGACTGACTCAGATACTCACCGGACATAGGTGTTTCGGTGAGTATCTGAACCGGATAGGCCGAGAAGCGACGACACACCGTCACCACTGCGGGAGCGACTTAGACTCGGCGGAGCACACTCTAGCTGAGTGCCCGGCCTGGGAGGCCGAAAGGCGAGTCTTGGTCGCAGAGATCGGACGGGATCTGTCCCCGCCGGCAATCGTAGGGTCGATGCTGGCGGGTGACTCCTCCGAGTGGGACGCCGTGGTCTCCTTTTGTTTTTTTTTTTTTTTTTTTTATTTAATATTAAGGAAGACCAACAGCACATAAAAACAGTTATAAAAAGCTAAATAGTAATTGAAGGCCAATTACAGGTCTCCACGAATAGAGTTGTGAGGCAGTCATGCTCCAAAAGGAGACCGCTTAGCGGGAGCGGGAAAGAAGTGACCCTGCTCGCAGACGGAGGAGGCGTCGGGGCGGCGGCGGCAGCCGGTAGCCCAACTCCCCCTCGGGGCCGCGGCGGTGACTACCGCCGCGGCCCCGAGTTGGGGGACTTGAGAAGTGTCCTCTACTGCCGCCACTTGCAAGCAGCCCCGGGAACACTGGGAACTGATTGTGGCGCAGTCGCTGTGACGGACTGATTTATAGTTTGATATGTGGCCGTGTGTACTGCCACGTGTGAGACAGGCCTAAATGTAATTGAGCCAACTGGTGCGTCTAGCCATCGGCTAGTAAATGAGAGATTTATTATGCTTTTTAAGTATTACTTTGGAAGTAGAGTACATATAGTACTGACGCAAAATGTTATTGTTATTTAGGTGGTTGTATTTACGTTCTATTGGAGATTAACAGAAATGTAATTTCTTTATTTTTGTTCGGCGGTTTTTTGGTTTGATAGCGGCTTACACAGGGTTTAGGTGTATTTAAAACGATTTAGATGCTGAACTCTAATGCGTTAACCGTCTATATTAATAATAATCTATTTGTGTGACCAATAAATAGTTGTTCTGAGTCTGGATGTTAATTTGTGTCCGTCTATTATATGCTTGTAAAATACCCCACGACACAAGGATTAGATTCATAGAGCAGGTTGTCTTTTTTTAAAAAAAAACTAACCCTTTTTTCTGCTGTCGCATATGTTCTTTTTAATATTTTTCTTTCTAAAAGTAATATTCATTAAGTATCATCGCTTCTCTACTCATTTCAGTACTTTTGATGAAGTGTCTAGTTTCTTTACACTTTCTGCTCTTTGTAGTCAGCTTCATTCAAGTTGCTAAGTTTAACTTGAATAGCCGATTTCAAAGAGTAACGTTGCCAAAGAAAAATCCTATTCTCAACTTTTATAGTAGTTATTCCCTAAATACTTACATTTCATATTTCACTACACATTATACTTAAATTTAGTTGTATGTACCAGACGGTAACCGATTACCGTAGCCTTTTAAAGCTTGCAACATCAAAAGCATCGTCCTCTTCGTTTGTGGTCTCGTAGAGATTAACATATTAAGTACAAAAGTCCCATACAAGCCTGCCGTTCACCTTTAACAAGCTATCTTTGAGCGTCTAATTTTATGTTGTTCGACCTATGGTTTTTAAGTGGCATATTTATATATATTAAATTTGAGAAAATAAAAACCATGAAACATCCACCGCTAACTCCCAGGTTTTGGGCTCATACTGATAACATTTTCTTTACAGAAAATTCCCAAAATGACTTTTTACCCAACCCGGGCTTTGAACTTTGTACCTTATTATCTGCGGTTGAACACTCTACCGGTTGAATAATGAGGCAATCGAATTATGTTCGAATCGAATCTTGATTGATTTTAGTGACTTCAAGAGTGCATGAGGAGTTAAGGTATTAAAAGTATTGTACCCACGCGATCTCATTGTACTACGTAAAGTTATTGCGTATAATAATATTTTTAACAACTTAAGTGCTTTGACACCTTAACACCTTAACCAGAACCATTCAGACAATGAGTAATAAAATATAAATTTCAATAATTAAACCTAAACATAATCTCCTTGACAATAACTTAATACAAGCTAGCTAAATATCACTACCATTATAAAATAAATTGTATAAATGTTTTAACATTCCGTGTACCCAAATATATGAAATAAGTAACTAGAAACAATAACTGTATTACTACAAACATGTTCTGACTATTTACAAGCGCTTTTTTGAAGTCTACGTGAATAAAAACTGTTTTTTTTTTATTTATTTTAACAAATATGGGTCCGATTCTCAGTCGCACATATATTTATAAAACATATTTTAAAGATGTCTCGAATATCGGTTTAGGTTGGCATGTTTAAAATGCCAAATGTAAAGATAAGTAAAAAAAGAATAATGAAAAACCGCCATCTGTTGATAATGGTTCAATCTAAGTTTTGGTATATATATAATAATATTATTATAGTCGTCTCCACCATGAAGGTTTCACTAAGATGGCCTTATCGTTTTTATAAAATCGTGAAGATTATGGTACAGACGCCAGCAGGTCCAGCTACCCCAATCCCCCAAAATTCTTTTATAGATTTTCAACTTTATCACAAAAACATAAGGTTCACTTTCAATTGGGGGAATTTGACAGATTGGGGTAGCTTGATGTGCTGGCGTCTGTACATTGAATGCCTTGTAATAAGAATACGGTACAATTCGCGCCCGCACTTAAATTTGTATAAATTCTTTTAAAGATGTTTGAACCATTTTATTATTCCTTAACTTCTCAAGAGTCTTGACTAAGTAAACCTTCTATTAATATTTGTTTTATTCTATGATTTAAGTAAGAAAGTATGGTGCACTTTTTCTTACAGCTCTTGATTAATTCCAATGAAAGATTGGCTTTCACAAAGTTGCTGTAAAGAAATTTCAGTTCAGAAAATTCAGCAATTAAGAACTAACGGGTTTAAGGGAAATTACTGGTTGGTTGTGTTTTGGGTTCAAGATATACAGTGTTTACGTGAAATGAAACACTAAATCTAATATTAAAATATAGTGATCTATACATATAATAAAATCGTAGGAAAGTCAAAACTGTACATTGAATATTTTTTTTAAAAGATACTTGGGGTGCGATCTACTTTCAATATCGAAGCCAAAAATATAGTTTTTGTCTGTTTATCTATTTGTCTGTATGTATGTCCGGGCTAAACTCAAAAAGTGCTGCATGGATTTACTTCAAATTTTGCATGAATATTACTAAGAGGTCGGGTCAACATATAGGCTACATATTATCACGCTATCACCTTCGGGGGAGGAGCTGTGATAATTAATAAAGTTTAACGCGGGTAAAACTGCGGGGCACAGCTAGTACCTATGTAAATAAACTGAAATATTAGTTGAAATTTACATCCTTAAATCGACAACATCAATGCATCTATACATATAATAAAATCGTAGGAAAGTCAAAACTGTACGTTGAATATTTTTTTAAAAGGATACTTAGGGCGTGATCTACAGTCGATATAGAAGCCAAAAATATAGTTTTTCGAATTTTTGTCTGTTTATCTGTTTGTCTGTATGTATGTCCGGGCTAAACTTAAAAAGTACTGCATGGATTTACTTCAAATTTTGTATGAATATTACTAAGAGGTCGGGGCAACATATAGGCTACATATTATCACGCTACCACTTACGGGGGAAGAGCTGTAATAATTAATAAAATTTAACGCGGGTAAAACCGCGGGGCACAGCTCGTAAGAAAATAATTAGGTCTCCTGATCTTACTCATCTCACTCAACGGCGGATTTTTCGAGTTCCTGTCCCTGTGATAAAGAGTTCGTTCATAAAACGGCAGGCGGCCTACCTATGCCCTTTTATATATAACTAGATGGGCCCCGCGGTTTTACCCACGTTAAAATTTATTAATTAATACAGCTCCTCCCCCGTAAGTGATAGCGTGATAATATGTAGCCTATTTGTTGACCCGACCTTTTAGTAATATTCATGCAAAATTTTAAGTAAATCCATTTAAACTGAAAAAGTACTGTACTTTTTGTGTTTAGCCCGGACTTACATACAGACAAACACACAAAAATTTAATTTTGACTTTCCTACGATTTTATTATATGTATAGATAAAATTTGCGAACAGCATTCGAGATGAAACGGATTGTGAAGGACTGGCTTATTACTCTATCATACGAGGAGACAGAACTTATCCTTACATGCTTTAGCTGATTATCTTGTCATACAACACACACACACACAGACACCTGCTCCCATACACACGGATACATAACCAAACACAATCACCCACCCCATGAACATGCACACCCATCTATTATAAAATACATTCTTATTTCGTTTAATTTTATTGTTAAGTATAGTTTTGTTGTCTGCTATTTCAATTTACTTAATTGTCCAATGTTTACATGGTTCCTGCGATACAAGTCTAGAACTTAGTGTGGGAACTAATGTCAATTGTTATGTGTTATAAATTATATTTTGTTAACTACATAAATAAAATAATAAAATGTGCGTTCTGTAAGATGAAAGTACTTTCCGAGCCGAGCTCCTTATAGAGCAAAAAATGTAGCAATTTTATTTTATTTGCTACAACATACAACTTTATTTCTAAAAGACCGCTTTAGTCATTGCGCAACCATCACCGTTATTCGCAGAATAATGAAATTAATGCATCTATTATCATTCAACTTTTAAAAATATTTTCCAAATGAACACCTTACTGGATAATATCAATATAGGGTTTTAGGTAAAAAGCATTCACCGTATAAAACTATTGTTCAGAATTGTTATTTGATCACAGTATACACAGCGTTCGGAAAGCTACGTAACATCTCCTCGGCCAAAATACCGCAGTGACTCAAGTAGAAAGTCCTAATTGTCGACCAGTGTGTGTTGCCAGTGACGACTTATGGAACAGAGACGTGGTCGCTCGCTATGCGCTTTATTAGAAGGCTCAAGGTCATCCAAAGAGCAATGGAGAGAGCTATGCTCGGAGTTTCCCTGCGAGATCGAATCAGAAATGTAGAAAGCGAAACAATGTCACAGACATTTCCCGAAGAATTGCCAAGCTGAAGTGGCAGTGGGTGGGGCATATAGCTCGTTGTACCGACGACCGTTTGGGCAGAAAGGTTCTCGAGTGGCGACCACGAACCGGCAGACGCAGCGTGAGCAGGCCCCATACAAGATGGACAGATGATCTTGTGTGGGTAGCTGGAAACCGCTGGACACGATTAGCGCAAGACCTACAATTGTGGAGATCTCTGGGGCTTTTGACCAGCTGTCGACGTATTTCGGCTGATATGAAGATGATGAAACATAACAAATCTTGGTGGGAGTGGTATTGGCGGCGTTCTAGTTGCGGACACTTTATGTTGTCATGGAGCATGTTCCGGAAACGGGTGAGTATGGTGTGTGCACGTTAAACAGCTAAAACAGCATAGAGACATTTTTTTAATACCTTCATAGTAGTCGTTTGTATAAACAAACCACTACTTTGAAGTAATTAAATAAATTATGACTTTAAAAGCCTTTATTAATCAGCTGTGGATGTTTTAGAGTTATAGACTTTCAGTAGAGTGGCTTTACTCCAGGAAAAGTCAGCTTTTGGTGAGTCTTGTGTAATTTATTGTGAAAGCAAGCCGAGTAGCCGCAGATGACCGTCAACATTTTTGTGGCTTGTTTCTATTTACCCAGAAGACAATTTGGTTGACTTCTTTAAATGCCACAATTGAGACCAGGTGGTCCTTATAGGGAAATTTTAAGGTTGATCCAGAAAACCTACGTGAAAGAGAATAGCTATGATTTTGTTACTTGAATGCATGGGAATGATTAAAAATGAACCACAACTAGAAAAAATTAGTAAGATTTATTGCTAATATATTGCTAACTTGCGGATATTGTTTGATTGTGGGGGACGGATAAGGGATAATTATAAAAAAAAATGTTTGTAAGAACGTAAAAAGAGGGATAATACTTTGTATGGGAAATCTAAACGCTGAACCTATTTATTTATTTATTTAAACGGTTAATAACCAATTACAATAATTAACATAGAAACAATTACATAATTTATTTTTAGGGTTACATACAAAAATCAATAAAAAATATTGGACATCCTTGCATACTTTCTTTCGCAGAAAACCAAACATATTCGCCTAATGTCGCCTATTATGTAGTAGATAAAAAATACTGTTCATTCGATCTATGTGCAGACTGAGGAAGTACATCCACTCATCATAATTCACTTAACATCATAATAATCACCATCATATCAGCAGGAAGATGCCCACTGCTGGACAAAGGCCTGCCCCAAAGATCTCCACAATCTCCAAAAAACAGGTATTGCTCTACCATCATCCAGTGGCGTCCAGCGACCCGCCACAAGATCATCGGCCGATCTTGTAGGGGGCCTCCAAAGTAGCTGTATTCAGCCATTATCATCATGTTATAAGTCGCAAGACGCCCACTGCTGGACAAGGGCCAAAGAACCGGCAATTGCGGAGATCTTTGGGGGACCAAAGATCTCCGCAATTGCCGGTCCTGCGCTATAGCTGTATTATCTTTTAAACAATTTCCCTACTTGTCTTCTTGTTTTTTTTTGTAGTAATATAATATTTATACTTATGACCGCCTTCTTCAATGCCCGCCTCACCATTCTGACTTTATTCACGCTTCCTTTTTTGTCCAGTCTATTCTTCTGTGGAATGCGCTGCCTCTCGAAAACAGGTTGGCCAAAAACCGCTTCTCATTCAAAATTAAGCTAAGAGAGCACATTCTAAACAACTTGTAAGCAGAATTGTGATTTCCCTACCTAATAAATTATAAATATATATATATATATATAATCTCTGCACCTCCCCAAGGTCGACTGGGAGATAATGCCTACGGCATTAAGTCCACCCCTGTACAAATTTGTGCATAAAGTTTTAAAATAATAAAAAAAATATATATATTTATAACTTTAATAAACTAAAAAGTAATTTACAGGAAAACTTAAAGAGATTAATTTACATATTAACATATAACCAAAACTTACATACTATAATATTTAATACCTACAAATAAAAAACTGCATTTAAATCATCGCCTGCGGGCAAGGTGCCCGGAAAGCTGGCCACATTACCCCGTTGAATAGCGAGGCTAATACGTTGTTTTAAGTACGAGCCAGCTCTCGGTCACCTGACGACTTGATTAGATGCCTGGACAGCTCCCTAACGAAAACACGTGCTTCTGGACCCCAGGGACCCATTGTTTCCACCCCAAAGGGCAGAAAGATATTTCCTTCACCGATTGAAATATATTTTCTTGTTATTTGTTTAATTCAAATGTTGTAGTACGCTTTTTTACACAATTTAGTTGTTACTGTGACTAAAGTGTAATAATTTTAAGATGGGTGGGCTATAAAGTGGATTGCGTTTAGAATTCCTAATTCATTAAAAGTACTCAATTACAATGGCTCTATTTAAGTACCCAATAAGAATAGGTATACATTTAAAAACAAATTAATTTGGCACAATAAAATTTTGGAATATTACGCCTATTTATTATGAATCATGCTTCATCTTCAGACAACATTCACGGGTCAACAATTATGGATAGAATTCATTCACCTCTGATATCTTAAATATCCACAGGGTTTTGGTGAGTTTACAAAGTGGCAGAGGGCGGAGATAATCACTTGTACGACCGACGGCCACTGTGGCAGAAAGGTTCATGTACATCAGAACGTTCGGCCTCTCCAGATAGGGAGCTGGTTGCTTCGTATAAAAATGTCAGTCAAGTAATCGTGACGGCCCAGTTCAATAAATAGAGGCATTTATGTACGAACTGATATCAGAACGTTCGGCCAACCTGAAACTCCTTATCTTGAGACCTAAGAGAAAGTGTTAATGACTAAACATTTAAAGACGACATTCTGTAAGAAGTTTCTGACTGTTCTTTTATTTAATTGGTAAATAGCTCTTATCTCAACTGCCAAACCCCAAGGAGGATACCGTAGAAAATAATGCTAAGGAAGTAGGCAAAGTATACTAGTCTAGCAGTTGGTTCGTCTAACAAAGATTTATTCATGTTCATGTACAATTTTTTTTATTCGTTATGTGACTTGTTATTCTCACTAAAAGTAGGTATGACAAACATGCACACGCACGTAACGTGTGTTTGGTTTACAAATAATATTTATTTAATACAGCTAATTATTATCTTTACGTTTTTGGCTGTCAGTGCCTAGTGTATACTTAAAGCACGTGGCCGTGTACCTCTCCGATAACCCGTGTTTCTAATAACAAGTGTCTATTTGTAGTTATATATAGGTATTATGTCTCAAAGACTTCTCAGTCCCACCTATATGACAACATTTTACTTTCCATTATATAATAATAATAACTTTATATAACTATATATTTGTAAATGTATGAAATAAAAAAGATATGAAAAAGGAAATAATAAGATCCTGGGACATAATTACACACGGCCTTCTGATCCTAAACTAAAATTTTTGTAAATACATTCTTATGTAGATAATTACACCCAGACTCAGGACAAACAGACATGTTTATTCACACAAATATCTGTCATTGGTGGGAATCGAACCCACGACCACCGGCGTGAAAAGCAAGCATTTGCCAATCACGCCAACCTCGGAATCTGAATATGTAATCGTAGCGGATCATAGTGATTCGTTATATAGCACAAGTGCACTCGCACGATGACAACACGACCGGAAGAAAATCACGTGCAATATCGACGACTTCACGTACTCTCCGTGGCATGCAGCTATAACACCAACCACTATCTGACCCCACTTACTGAGAATTGATAGATTAGATATATAGATAGATTAACTCTTTATTGTACACCAATATTAAAATCATACAGTACAGGAGCATGCAATTAAAAAGTATACAATTGGCGGTCTTATCACTAACACGTGATAAGTCTTATCACACTCGTGTGACTTGTTAATTTTGTAAATGTACGCGGATGTACCCACCGTTTTCTCATCTAGCAAGAGGTTATTCTAATTGCTTGAGTGAAATTTAATGTTATTGTTTATTATCTCACAATTTTTTTTTGATTCATTAGATAACAACGGTTCTGTGCGTGCATTAGCCTACATAACGCCCATCACAATGTAAGAAAATACATGATTTAAAAAAAAAAAAAAGAATGAGAACAAAAAGCAAAAGAAGACGAAAAAAGCAAGCCTGGAGTTTCTTTGTGGCTTTCTTCTCCGGGTCGTCCACCTAGGTAGCTAGAGAAAGCCGCAGGTTAGCTAGGGTAGGCTCCTCAGCGGCGAGGATCGCTTTGGCCCCTTAACACGTCATTGGTGATCCCGTGCAACTGATCACACCCTCTCTTAGAATTCTGTCCTTTTGCTTCAGCGGCCCCCTGAGCTGTGGCCCGAACCCTAAAAGGGTGGCCTCGGGTATTAATTGTTTAATTTAAGCTACTGGTTAAGAGCCTTCTGCGCTAGCCAAATGCTCATTGCCTACAATTCTTTAATTTTAATATTGTACAACTAAATTTCAAAATAATAGATTAATTTTTTTAGACTAATTATATTTTTGTAATTTTTATACTGTATTCGACTATATTTATGTACCTACTCCATTGTGAACTTGACAAGTACAAGTGTATGTTAATACCCAAGTGCTGAATAAATTTCATAATTTCATTTCATTTCAACATGTGATCTCTTCCCGACAACCAAAGAATGGACAATAATAGGGATTATTTAAGAGGGCAGTAATTGTCGGTGTACATAAACTTTACTGCTACATATACTACTATATATACTAAATACATACATACATAGATACATACATATAATAGATATAAACTCGTGACTGCCTCGTTGGTCTAGCGGTAGCGTGTTCACCCGCAGAGAACGAGGTCCTGGGTTCAAATCCCGGGTCGGGCCAAAAGTGATTTTGGGACTTTTCTGTAAAAAGAAAAAAATCTCAGCATCAGCCCGAAGTCTGGGAGTTGGCGGTATTATACCCCCGTGCCTCGGAGAGCACGTAAAGCCGTCGTGTCGCTAGGCATCCCATCGGATCATGAGAGTGATGGAATAGAAAATGCTCCTCTGTTTGCGCACACAACTGAGCACTGTAATATGTCCCGCGCAGATGGCTAATCTCTGTTGAGACTGGACGCCGTGGCCGAAATTCGGCTAGAAGGACATTATTATTATTAGAAACTTACATATTACAATATTACCTACTTGTTCTTTCAATGTATCCTATAGTGATAGGTTGTAATCGTTTACACTTTGCTGGAACTTGTGTAAACTTTGTGGTTGACGCACTGTTATTGGCACTGCATTCCACAAACGAACACTCTGAACAGCGAAGGCTTATCAAGGAAAGATGTTGAATGCGGTGGCATTTTAAACTTAAGATTTTTTCTTAACGGAAATATCGCAATTACTCTTTCTGACCCGATACGGAAATTAAAGCCTGTCCTTTATTATCTACGGCTTAAGTAAATTAAGTCATTCTTTTAACGCGAACGCCCAAATAGCTTCAGTTTATTTACCCAAATTAAGCATAAAGCCAACTATAACGCCCACCAATACTTGTCAAAATAAATTGGCTCTTCAATGAGAATAACTACAAAACACGTTGGTTTATTACAAAATTACAACCTAATATTATTTACTTAACTACTACCAATCAAATGAAAATGTTTAGAACTTTGAACTAATTTTCTCTTCAAAGATTAATTAATGAACATAAGCCTCTTCAAATATTTCAATGAAAACCTTTAAGCTTCGTTAAACTAAAGGCTTCATGGATATAAAAGATAATGGAATTACCTTTTGGCGCCCTTTTGACAAGTGATGTAAAAAATTTAGGGACGTGCGGAATACTCGATTGTTGACCAAGATTTTTGTTATCATATCGTTCGTACAAGTTTTTATTCAGCATTTTATACCAATCAAATGCTTTTACGAAAAATCAGACTAAAGAAAAATGAATAATGGAATTTATATAGCACTTGAGTTTAACATAAACTTGTACTTGTCAAGTTCACAATGTACACAAGTCCGTCCGTGAGTCTGTTTCCACACATTATATAAGTAATAAATAGCAAGTTTACTAAGCTATTATTGTTACATTTAGCAATACTACATTAAAATTAAAGAATTGAAGTCAACGTGCAGTTGGCTAGCGCAAAAGGCTTTCAACCAGTAACTTAATTTAAGCGGCTAAAACCTGAAGGCACCCTTATGGTGTTCGAGCCACAGATCAGGGAGCCGCTGAAGTAAAAGACGAAATTATAAATGAGGGTCTGATCACTATATAATATATAATAATAAATTGTGTATATAACATATAATGATAATATCATTAATTTCTCTGAAAAAAGTACATAAAAAAGTACATTCCATGTAAGATTAAACATAGAACTAACATTAATTTTGAACCTTGAGAGACCTGGAGTCTGTAATAAACCTTAGTGACAAATCTCCAGGCTCTTTCCTCCCTGCAGCCATTTTAAACAGGTTTCGTTATATAACTCATTAAACTCTGGCAGTGTGCACTCCGATCATTAAACATGATTAGTCCTTCAAAGGCGGGCCTTAATTTGTAGCTTCACAAATGAAGACCCGCCTTCCAAAAACTAATCAACATGATATCAATCAGCAAAAGAAGCACGAAAGCTTATATTTTAGTATCGTTATTCTCTATATTAGCATAGTATAGTAGTATTCAACTGTAATAATAGTAATATATAATAATAATATCCTGGGACATATCAGGACAAACAGACATGTTCATTGACACAAACATATGTCCTGGGTGGGAATCGAACCCTCGACCTCTGGGGTGAAAATATATAATATAGTTGTGTATGTAAGCTGGGGGCTTAATAAGGCTTGTAATAAGGCCAGTTTAGGGACTCACTACAGCGCGACAGAGTACTATTATAATTCTTAGATCCAGCTGCAAATATGATCGGATGGGGATCTAAACATAATTTATGTAATCCGAGTGACATGCGCTTATCGCAATCACATTGGAAACATGGCTGAAACCATGCCAAACGATCTGGTCATGTTTTTGCCAGACGAGTTGCAAATTTGCGTTTTCTGATTCTTCATTCTTTTTTTCAAATCAAATCAATTTTTTTATTTGTAAAACATAGGTATTTACATAAAGGTGTTAAGTACGATGACATATTATATGGACGCTATGTTTTGCCGTAGAGGCGTACAAATATAATTAATCTTAGCTATAGATACTTAAGAACTAAATGAGAACTAAAAATAAAAACTATCAGAAGAAAACAAAGTTAAATATTTCTAAGTTAAAACAAAAAACATACAACAACATATTTTAATTATATTTGAAAAATGAATATATATATAATATTTTAAAATACTTAAAACTTATGACTATTTTATTTTACATTATCATTAAAAAAATCTTCAACAGCATAAATTTGTGTTTAGTACTTTTCTTACAACTCATTGACTGCTTCACCATTCTCAAGCCGTCTAGAATAATAAACTACAAATTACATAATTCCCGCCAGTAACTTATGTAATGTTATCTGCCCTGAGTTTGACTTTTTTCCTACTGTGGCAACACTAACGCTAACAGCTGATTTTGAATGTCCCTAATTAATTATTGAATTTTGTTTAATTTTCATTGTTTAAAAGCCCAAATCTAATTAAATCGCTGAGTAATTAGTATAGTTAACGTGTTAAAATAATTATCTATAGTGTTTTATATGTTAAATTTGTGATTATATTGTGACAGTTACCGGCACATTTGCATGGACTCCTAAGGTAAAAACCACTGTATTTACTCGCAATCTAACAACAGAGCGTGTTAACTTTGATTTTATTTGGCAATTGTTATAGATGAAAGTTACTTTCAATCAAGGTTGTTGCGTATTATCACAGTTGTTCTATACGTTGACATAACCCCATTCCAGTTGATTTTAAGTACATTTTATTATAAACAATGTCTGGCATTACCACTCGTGGGGCTTTGGCTCGTCAAGCTGAAGAAAACCTACTAAAAGCTTTGAAGGAACTACAGGACTCCAAGCAATTGTGTGATTGTTATGAGAAAGAGCGTGATGATAATGAAAGAATACTGTTAGAGTCATCTGAACAGGTGAGGATATTAAAAAGTCAATTGTCACAGCTACATGTACAATATACGGATGCTATTGAAGCCCGGGATCAGCTCCAAAACATCATAAATGGATTTGATCAATGTCGTATTGAATATGACTTTGCATTGAATAAATCCTATCATTTGGAACAACAACTGCAAGAGGCCAATAATGAAATAACAGCATTAAGATCTCAGTTGGGAAAATTAAATAACAACTTAATCACCTTGCAGAACCAAACACTTTATGATGAGTTGGTGGTCAAGGATGCTTCCATGGTTTCTGTTGCAGCCAATAACCAGCTCCATTTCACATCACTCCCCACAAGAGATGAGGATTTCATTAATATAAAATCAATGGCATTTAATGGCTGTAGCAAAACTAAATTCAAAAAATACCAAAAAATTAACAAATTCATCAAAAAGTCCCAAAAATTAGTAAAAAGACATAAATTCTTCTTTAAATATGATAGTCAAAACAGGGAAAGATTGGAATTAATAGAAAAGTTGAATTTGTATACTATAAAATTAAAAAACAGTACTTTAAAATACAATTGTGATATAGAAAGTCAACAAAAAAAAATTGACTTTCTTCAAGATAAGCTCAAAAGAATAACAATAAAGTATGAACTGTCCGAAAAACAGTCGCTTACCTGTTCCTTGCTAGAAAAACAGTCTCCTAATTTACTGAAAACAAATAATAATAATAGTAATAGTTCCCCTAACCAATCTGAAACTTCACATAACAGGTCATTAGCTCATAGAATACACACAAATAATGTAAAAATAAATTTTAAGTCTGAAGTGACAATATTCAGTGATGAAATTGGTAAAAACTTAGGGCGGTCATTATCAACAGCAGGACATTCAAATATCAATTTCTGTATGCCTGGAGCCTCTAGCCACCATATCTTCAAAAAAGTTTTTGAACATAAATTTAATAATCCTGGTAATCTGATTCTTTTAATGGGAAATAGGGGTAATTTAAATAAAAAATCACTTGTACAGTATATTAATCATTTAAATTGTTTAAATATAAGTAAAGTTGTTATATTCTCATTTCCCTATAGTGCTAGTTTGTCACAGGAGGAAAATATGATTAGATATAACTTGAATCTAACTTTACACACATTATCAACCTATATGCAGGAGAAATTACATGTAATTGACATTAACACCTTTGTTAAGAAACCATTTTACCTGACAAAAGATAACTATTGCTATCTTCCTAACTATTGTACAAGACAAATAGCTTCATCGCTATGTTATTTCTTTGACATTTCAGCCAGGAACTTGGCTAAACCTTTAGCTAGAAGTGAGATGTTTGGCCAAGTACTGAGTACTGAGCAATGTACCGTTGACATAAATAATTCCAGTTGTATGCCTACTGATGATGACAATTTGAATATATCCAATTCAAATGACATTTATATTCAAAATAATTTAAATTAAATAGTATGACAATAGAGGATTTCTCTTGCATAATACCAAATTCTGGTCATGGTTCTAATGTGAGTTTAAGTGGGAAGGCAGATCCATGTAATGTAATAAAAAAAAATTTGAAACCATCAAACATACATGATAAAGTCAATAAATATACTAAAAAAAATTGTATTAACCTGGTGCACCAAAATATTCAAGGTTTGATGGGAAAAGAGCTAGAATTGGAGCTGTTTTTGAATTGTAACAATATAGATATTTTATGTTTAACTGAGCACTGGCTAAAACTCCATCAATTCATTTTCAGCTTCAATAATCACCAGGTTGTAAGCTCGTTCATCAGGGAAAAATATATTCATGGTGGCTCTCTAATTCTAATAAATAAGTTGTTAAAGTTTAAAGAAAGAAGTGATGTTGTGAGCCTCTCTGTTGAGCGAGTTGTAGAGATTTCATGTGTTGAGTTGGAGCAATTTATTGTTTTGAGTCTTTACAAACCTCCTTGTGCACCATTTGATACTTTTTCAGATATTATGGAGGATGCATTAAATAAATTATCTAACAGCCATAAAACAGTTATTATTTGTGGAGATTTTAATATAAATATTTTGGAGAAAAGCACAATAAGTTGCAATTTATTAAATTTGTTTAAATCCTATAATTTATATCACAATTTTACAGAACCAACTAGAGTAACTGCTACAAGTGCTACATGCATTGATAATATATTTAGCACTGTAAAACCTTTATTTAAATCAATAATCAATAAAATTCAGTCAGATCATTCAGGTCAGTTGGTAACTTATTCAAATGCTCCAAAAATTAAAAGAAAACTTATAAGCTATATTCCATTTAGTGAAAACCGCTTAGACAAATTTAAATGTAATATAGTAAAACAAATAGCATGGCTGCCCTATCATGATAATCCGGATCACTTGTACAACTCTTTATTCAATTTGATTAATGATGAGTTCTGCACAATGTTCACACCCAAACAACTGTCTGTAAGTGACCGTCTGGTATTCAGTGATTGGGCAACTCCAGGCATCTATAAAAGTCGGAATCGGTTGTATGAATTGTATGAAGAAAGATCCCATAATCATAATACAGAGTTTCAAGAATATGTGAAACAATATGCCAAAACATTTAGACGAGCCTGTACCGCTGCTAAATCTTTGCACATGAAAAATATACTTAAATCTTCTACAAATATAATCAAAACTACTTGGAAGATAATTAATGCTGAGACAGGTAAAACAAAAATACGTAGTCGTGATATTAACTTAGTAATAAACAACATAGATATTAAAGGCGATTTGAGATTGCGACTGAGTTTGAAAAATATTTTTCGAATATTCCAGTCATACTTACTAACTCTCTTTCATGTGCTTCTACATCTGCTGAGCAGATACTCAAGCAAAGCGTAGGGTCGTGTGACACAGTTTTTGAATTTTCGGTGGTTAGCCCTAAAGATATTTTAAATGCTTTCAAGAGTATTAATATGAAAAACACAAAGGATCTGTGGGGTTTATCTGTTAAGACTGTTTCATCAATTATTACTATAATCGCCCCACACTTAGCTACTGTGTTCAATTGCTGTGTTGCATCAGGTGTATTTCCTGACTTGATGAAGTATAGTAAAATCATTCCTTTGTTTAAAGCTGGTGATACTTCAGACCCTTCAAATTTTCGACCTGTTTCCGTGCTGCCCACTCTTAGTAAAATATTTGAAAAACTTATGCTTAGCCAGCTGCTCAGACACTTTAATATACATAATTTACTACACCGGAAACAGTTTGGATTCACAAAGGGTTGTTCAACCATAGATGCAGGGGTCAACTTATTAAAAAGTATATTCGCGGCGTGGGAAGACTCGCAAGATGCATTAGGTATCTTTTGCGATTTGTCCAAAGCGTTCGATTGCGTTCATCATGATACTCTGGTCAGAAAATTACACCACTACGGTATTAGGAACAAGGCTCTCGAACTTCTGACTTCTTACTTGGGCAATAGAATTCAGAAGGTCGAAATAAACGGTAAAATATCTCCGGGATCTCCAGTGGTAATGGGCGTCCCACAGGGGTCAATTCTGGGCCCATTTTTGTTTTTAATTTATATAAATGACTTACCTTACTACGTAAGGGATAAGCATGAGATTGTGTTGTTTGCAGATGATACTTCCCTGACGTTCAAAATAAACCGACAATTAAGCAATTTTGACGATGTTAATGATGCAATCTCTAAAGTTGTTCATTGGTTTAATGCCAATAATCTTGTGCTTAATGATAAGAAAACTAAAGTCATTAAATTCACTACACCGAATGTGAAACAGGCGACAACCAATGTACAACTTAATGGAGCTAGGTTGGACCCTGTTGAATCAACTGTGTTCTTGGGTATCACTATTGACTCAAAGCTACAATGGAGCCCACAAATAGAAAAACTGTCCGGCAAATTAAGTTCTGCAGCATATGCAGTGAAAACTATTAGACGGCTGACTGATGTTGACACAGCTAGAATGGTTTATTTCAGTTATTTTCATAGTGTAATGTCCTATGGAATTCTTCTCTGGGGTAGCTCTGCTGACATTGACACCATATTTATATTGCAAAAAAGAGCTGTAAGAGCTATCTATAATCTGGACCCGAGAGTGTCTCTAAGAGAAAAATTCAAAGAGGTCAACATTCTAACTGTACCATCTTAGTATATATATGAAAACTTACTATATGTGCATAAAAATATCGATTCCTTCTGTAAAAGGAGCGATACACATAATGTAAATACTAGATATAAGAATAATCTCATACTGCATACTACCCGTCTCCACAAAATAAGTAACTCTTTTATGGGGCAATGTATAAGATTCTATAACAAACTTCCCAATGATATTAGAGAATTGTCTACGAATAAGTTTAAAAGAATTATTAAAGCCAAATTGTGTAGCAGGGCATATTACAAAATTTCTGATTATTTAAGTGATAAAAGTGCTTGGGATGGAGTTGTTCTGAGTCAACACACATGATTGTAATTAATCTTAAGTATATTTTATTTTAAAAAAGGATTCCTACTGAGTTTTCTGGCAGTGTTTCTCAGTAGCTGCCACGTCATGCACTGCACGGTAGGGTAAAAAAAATATGACGATTCCACATAAATGTAAAATTTTTACGGAATAAACTTACTTTGACTTTGACTTTGACTGATTCAAGGTTCCATCAATGGGGGGGGGGGGGGCTTTGATGGAACCTTGAATCAGGGCAGTTACTGACGGATAATGCATGCAAAGGTAATTCTTATGAGAGTCCATCGATAGTTATTTCATTATAACTCATCTATACATATAATAAAATCGTAGGAAAGTCAAAACTGTACATTGAATTTTTTTTAAAAAGGATTCTTCGGTCGTGATCTACTATCGATATCGAAGCCAAAAATATAGTTTTTTGAATTTTTGTCTGTTTGTCTGTATGTATGTCCGATCTAAACTCAAAAAGTACTGAATGGATTTAATTCAAATTTTGCATGAATAATTACTAAGAGGTCGGGTCAACATATAGGTTACATATTATCACGCTATCACTTACGGGGGAGGAGCTGTGATAATTTATAAAATTTAACGCGGGTAAAACCACGGCACAGCTAGTAAATAATATACCTCTGTACGATCAGGACTAAGTCGTATAAACCTCCATAATGTCATCCATTTCATAAATCGTACTGATATAAATTGTACGTTTGTGTAATGGTACACAAAATAAAAGTCACTCCACAACTTATACAAGCCAATCAAAGTTTGCAAACTAAGTTACTATAGTTGTACCTACATTATCTAGTTCGACTCCGTGGTCGCTCTAAGGACTACTTCGTAGGGACGGCCATGTTTGCAACTCTACCGATATGATTCATAGACACGTATTGTATGTCAAATAATTTAAAATTTTACGAATTTTGTGTACGGGCCGTGTCAGTAAGTCTTTAAGCCCGGGAGGTTGCGGGTTCGAATATCGCTCCAAAAAAGCCACTTTATTCACACACGGTCATCTGATCCCAAACTAAGCACAGCTTGTACTATGGAAACCAAATAACTGATATACTACATATACTAATCTTCTTTTGTAAATACATACTTATATAGATAACAAGCTATGCCCCGCGGTTTCATCAGCGTTAAATTATTTTTGGCGTAAAAGAGTAACAAACATACATCCATACATCTATGCTCACAAACTTTCGCATTTATAATATTAGTAGGATATGTACCTCTAGCGGTTTTAGCAGTGCACGCCGGAATACCTCGCAGATGGTAGATTTTTTCCTACTTACTTGACACTTATCGTCATATTTTGGACAATTCACACAATATCTTTATAAATTGTAGCCTATGTGTTATTCTGATCTATAAGCTATATTATTGTAAAGTTTTTACTTTTAAATATATCCTATACTGGGTGGGAATCGAATCCTCGACCTGCGGCGTGCAAAGCAAGCATTTACCAATCACGCCACAGACCTGCCAAAACAGAAAGATATTGATATAATGAGTCTAGAACTTAGACCGCCCAAATTTAGTCTCAAAGGATGCCCATTATTTGTGTTCTTTCATTTGTTTCTTCATCATCCATTTGTTTTCAGCAAGCACTTCACTATGGGCTCAATTATAGTCAGACATAATAAGTATTAGAACTATTCATGTATTATAATCTTAAAATCCGTTCGTTTTTGAAACATAGTCGTGTATTAGGCCTCTGCAAATATGATCATACTAACTGTGCCCCGCGGTTTTATCAGCAGTAAACTTTATAAATTATAGCCTATTTGTAAATCCAGGGTGTCAGCTAACTCCATACCAAATTTTGTTAAAATCGCTTTAGCAGTTTGGACGTGAAGAAGTAACAAACATACACGCTCACAAACTTTCACCTTTATAATATTAGTGTGATTCAGCAAGCACTTAACATTGAGCACAAATATTATAAAACAAAATAGGTATCAAAATATAGGCATGTATTATATCAAGCTTAAAATCAATTCGTTTTCGAAACATACTCGTGTACTAGGGCTTTGCAAATATGATCATATGAAAATGTAAAAACTTTACTTCACAGAAATTACATAACAGAACTTCTAAAACAAATAATGTTTTGATTCCATTATTTACACTGTTAAGCCTACTCATACAAATTGGCTACAACTTGGCTTTAATTTTGAAATAAAACTAGTAAATCCCCACCAAAATACACATATTCTCCTCATGCTTTAAAATATTCTGTTTGACCGTATCACTAGATTATCTTAAGTACTACTCCGATCAAATACTCACAATCTCTCCCTGCCTTACATTATTTCTATTAGCTATATTATCTCTCCAGTGTCTTGTATCTACATCTTCTTTAAAATATTAGTTTTTTTCCTTGTTTTGCATTATTCTATTTATATCTACTACATAATCTCAAGTACTACAACACCGAAATAGACACATTGATTCCCGGCTTTACATTTTTTCTAGCCTTATTACTCTCCACTGTCTGTAATCTACATCGCCGTTGAAATATTTGTAATTTAGTAGAGGTAGGGCATAGTGTTCATTCGCTCAAAGAGCACCCCGTCTCGGGAAGTACCTCCACCTTACAGAAGATACTCCTTAATAATAACATTAATAATGTTAGTGTTGTGTTTCCGAGTGTGAGTACGGTCGGTAGAGCTCATTGGGGTCGGGGGAAGGTTCAGCAACACTTGTTTGCTGACTTTTAAAGGCTGGCAACGTACCCGCGACACCTCTGGTGTTGCGAGTGTTCATGGGCGGCGGTGATCACTTACCATCAGGTGACCCACTTATTCGTTTGTCGCCATCTATACAAATAAATAAAATTGGAATGTCTGTTTGTAATATTGAAATAACCGGTTTTTACTACATTAATATGAATATATATACGGTACATACACCAAAATGAAATTTTTTACAATTTTTGTCTGTCTGTCTGTCTGTTTGTTCCGGCTAATCTCTGAAATGGCTGGACCGATTTTGACGGGACTTTTATTGGCAGGTAGCTGATGTAATAAGCAGTAACTTAGGCTACTTTTATTTTAGAAAAAGTCTTTTATTTTACAAGAAAAACGAAATAAACTAATTAACACGCGGATGAAGTCGCGGGCACAGCTAGTCTGATATAAAAAAAATATCTCACTCTATAACAATATTGTCTTTAGCTATACCACTTTACAATATATTTAGTACCGAAATACCCTTACCGGTACCGGGTTGTAAAGAGTAATCCTCTTCTATTTCCACGGTTAGAAGACGTAGTAGCTCGGATATATATTCAAAACGAACTGTGTATATATTGTTAGAAGTGTTTTTGAATGCATTGGTGGCGACAATACGACGGCTATACATAGGGAGTTAAGCGCGTTGAACGTCCACTTTTTTGTCAACCACCGTTGTTTGTTTGATTTCCCGTTTATCCTACTAATATTATAAACGCATGGATGTTTGTTACTCTTTCACGTAAAAACTACTGAATGGATTTTAATGAAACTTTAATAATATAGCTTACACATCAGAATAACACATAGGCTACAATTTATAAAGATCCCGCTCTTCGAGAGTGCTATCAGGTTTAGTAACTGGGGTTCGCTTCAGTTGTTTCTGGTAGTCCATAAATGATGACGGCATCTTTGCCCTACGTCGATGTTCCCATGATGGTAGATGCCGTTGAGGTAGCAACGGATGTGTTGTTTATTTATTTTATGTAGATTGATATAAAGTAGCGCCACCAAGAGTACACACGGCTACATATCAAGCTATAAATTTCCAATATAAGCTGACCTGTCATTGTATGCAAATCCTATACAACGCGAGATCAACTTATGCTGGAAAAGTATAGCTTTGTACTCGGTTAGTATCAAATTAGTAGAAGTAACTGGTACTGGGTAAATTTACACAAAATAAATAAGTTTTCTATTTGTATAAATTGTGACAAAAATATTCCAGAATTTTCATTTTTACAAGAACACCCCCATTGCTGTTACGTCATTGAATTTTTCATATATACTAATTATGTTTATTTTTCTCACAAATAACAAATGAAAGCAATACGGTATAGGTAACTTAGATAAATTAACTTATAAAGTATATAACTTAAAAATTATAGCCTACGTGTCAATCGGATATATGAGCTAATATTACCACAGAGTTTCATCAACATCCGTTCCGTAGTTTTTTCGTGAAAGAGTAACAAACGTCCATGCATACACGTAGGTATTAGCTGATTTTGAAGGTCAATACCGTATCCGTCGACCTCTTTATATCTAGTGTTAGGTTATCGTCACTTATCATTGTTTGCTACAAAACACTGCGGCAAAACAAATTAAATACTTAATTCAGAACATTGAGATTACTTATTTTCATATGAGGTACATATGAAAATAAGTAATTTCAATTTTCTGATTTAAGAGGCCTATTACAGTCCACTAGCGCCGCCAATCGAAAAAATGTCATAACTCGTAAATAGAATCAAAAATACAAAATATGTTCTATTATTACTGTGGAAAAGGCAATAACGTAATTGTATAACACATTGTCAACACTTGAAATATAGCTGTTTAGCTAAATCGTGCATTCAAAACATAAACGGCCGTTTTTGTTACAAATGCACGATTTAGCTAAACAGCTATATTTCAAGTGTTGACAATGTGTTATAAAATTACGTTATTGCCTTTTCTACAGTATTAATAGACCACATTTTGTATTTTTGATTCTATTTACGAGTTATGACATTTTTTCGATTGGCGGCGCTAGTGGACTGTAAAAGGCCCCTTAAGTATTAAATTTTAAAGCATTATGCGCAATGCATAGCGTAAATCTAATGGGAAATCATAATATCCGGCGGGTCTCGAACCAGCCAATACCAATACACACACACATATTAATTTTATAGCATTTATGCTTTGCATTGCGTAATATTATATAAAAATAAAATTTAATAGTTTGGAACGTGTAGGCAATATGATATGATCTTTCACGTGTAACTTTGAACATATCAGTCGGCCATGTTTCTGGGAAACGAAACCAAAGAATAACGCCTACATCTTCCAAAAGGATGTTAGCAACGGAATCCTAAATTTGATTTTCCAGTATCGTTCGTAGCTTAACACAGATCTACGAGACGGGCCGGACGATACAATTTGTGATTTCCCCTTTTGAGAATGAATTAAGTAATAAGTCATTTGATACTGATCACAGAAAAATCCTATCTTCAATACTATTTAAAAATCTATGGTTGGGTATAAGTCTTATTACACATCTGAACAGAAAAATTATACGCATGGTGATAGGCGCAATTACCGGACGCTGAAGAAGAAGAAAATACATTTATTCAGTAAACTAGCACAGATAATAATAATAATAATACATATCAATATATATATATATATATATATATATATATATATATATATATATATATATATATATATATATATATATATATATAAATAAAAAATAAATAACATGGGACATTATTCACGCACGGTCATCTGATCCCAAACTAAGCAGAGCTTGTACTATGGAAACCAGATAACTGATATACTACTTACATATACTACTTTTCTTTTGAAAATACATACTTATATAGATAATTTACACCCAGACTCAGCCAAGGCAGCGTATCTACCAACCACGCCAACAGGGCCTGTTGGCGTGGTTGGTAGATACGCTGCCTTGGCTCGTATGTGTACCTATATATATATATATATATATATATATATATATATATATATATATATATACACATACAGAAGTCCTTAATTGCTATCTGTGCGAGTCCGAATTGGTCCCATCTCAGCACTAGCTGCATCATTAACTGTTGCAGCGCTGGTTTTATGATGGAACCACACACTGCGCACTTAACAAACAACTATTCAAGATTGGCGTCACACCCTCTGTGCTGAGGTTGCATAGAACTTTAGGAAATACCAGTACACGTATTACTACTGATATTGTAAGAGCGTTGCCTGCCAACAGGGGGAATTCCTGAACAATTCAAAGAGACTGCGGCAGACACTTTAGCCAAGCTTTCAAGGTGTCTTGAACTTTTGGATGGAACTGAAATGATTCGAGTAGCCAAGGTAATTCAGGCTCCATATTCCAATCAGAGTTGAAGTGCAGAAACCACCGCCCAATTAAATTAAAAACGAAGCGTTTTCCACTTTTATTCATATTCTTCTCTATTGTGACACTATGAAAATGGTCTAAAAATATCTACCACCATGTGCACTAAGGTTAAAGATAGTGAAATTGACAGTGTAAGGTAATGTACTACGTGCCTTCGACGTGATAGGCCCTCGCGTTGTAGATTTAATATAAATTTTGCTATTTTAAAATAAATAAAAACGGATATTATTCACATGGACTTTAAAAAGCGCTCGTAAATAATCGTTCAATGAATGTAATATTACATATACTGTATGTAGTATTACAAATAAACTATATATATTTAATTCTAGCTACAAATAATAAAAAAAAAATAATGTCGTCCTAGCCGCATTACGGCCACGGCGGCCAGTCTCAATAAAGATTATCCATCTGCGCGGGACATATTATAGTGCACAAGTGTGTGTGCAAACACAGGAGCACTTTCTATTCCATCACTCTCATAATCTGATGCGACGCTTAGCGACACGACCGGAAAGAGGTCAGGTACACGACCGACGTGCTTTACGTGCTCTCCGAGGCACGGGGTTATAATCCCGCCAACTCCCAGACTTCGGGCCGATGCTGAGAAATTTTTATTTTTACAGATAAGTTTCAAAATCACTTTTTGGCCCGAACCGGGATTTGAACCCAGGACCTCGTTTTCTGCGGGTGAACACGCTACAGCTAGACCAACGAAGCTAATACATAGATTATCTATGTTGTTGACAAGGTGATCTATAAATTAGATGGTTTTCCACAAGTTGCCTGGTGCTGTACAAATGAGTTTATACAGTAAAATTGGATTGAAACAAATTATAATTACACCATCCCGTTGCGCCTCTCATCCAGCTAGTGCATATTCTACAAATGCTTCCCAGGGATTGGACGGGATATTTTTCAAAGTATTTGAGCAAATATTTGCTAAGAGCGCTTGCGTTATAAACTCAATACCTAACACGTGGGGCCCTACTATTTGTTAAAGACATTTTATTACACTATTATTACAATAATGATATATTGTTTGTCGAATTAAGCCCGTGGTGGCCGGCTGACCATTACTCTCATCGTATCAATGAAATGCGCTCTTCAAAAATAAATCGGACCTGAGGAAATATCTCCCAGAGATCGGGCAGCAGCGTCTCTCTGTGAACTAACTACAACTCAATACTCAATCATTTATTGCTTCCATAATGTATAACAGATGGTATAATCTTATAATTATGTAACGATTATGGACCCTGTCGGGCACAGCATAGTAGAAGAGAGAAAGAAGGCTTCTTGTTAATAATAAAAAAGTTTTCGAATTTATGCTATTATTATTATTATTCATTTATTTCAGATATAAAATCCATATAGTGTTAGTATTACAGTACTTAGAATATGTTAGTAATCATAATTTAAGAATTTAATTTAATTTAAGAACCGTCCTGCTGCTCTAGCTCCGCCACAATGCATACGGGTACAGTGCATCAGGAAAGGGCTGTCCAATTTTTCAGAAATTACCTGAAGAATGCTATTGGTGCTCCCACGAATTCTACGTATCAGGGATGCTGTTCTTTGTCGCATGATGGCCTCAAAACTATCTGTGTGCGATTCAGTAAACATCCCCGACGCGCTACAAAAGTAAGAATTATTAAGTATGCTAAATTATAATTTAAAATAGTCAAAATTTAAAGCGAAAAGATTATCAAATTAATATTAGAATGTCAAGATCTATAGAATTATTTCTTTAAGTCCAAGTATTCTTTTACAGTATAATAGCTTTTCTGTGATAAGATTATTATAGACTTTTATCAAAATGACTACCAAGCGTGGCAATAATGCATATCCCTCCAAATGATGGTCACAACTCCAATGTGGAAATCTTTTGGAAACCTGTCCACCACGTTGAATGTTGACGATATTAGGGCTAAAGTGGAACAGAACGGGCTACGCTGAACAAGACCGGAGAAAGTCAAACATGAGACCGACGACTTTACTAGCGATTTCGGCTATGGTGACTGCTACTGATTAGTTAAGGAGCTAGGGTGATCATTACTCACATGCGCCCTTAGATGACTACAGTATCCAATCTTGTGGGTGAACGTGCGCAAACATTGGCTGCACTTGAGGACACCGTCGATATAGTTATAAAATATGACTGCTGGTGGTTTAGTCTTAAGAGCACTTACAAAGCACGGGGGTGTAACACTAGTGACAAATCTCGACAAATAATGTTCCAACAGCCATCAGATCCACACATACTCGTGCATACCTTTACGATATCCGACATGTTGGCAACAATAGTCCTATCTATTCTGATAGACCGGCCTTGGTAATTATAATTATTTCAATATTCCACTAAACTCCAACAAGACTTGTCCAGCAGTGGGCATCATTCGACTGACATGAGGATCATATAACTTTTTTTATAATCATGTCATATCAGCCTGTGCTCATGACCGCTTGAGTATGTTGCACCAGACCGTCTCAACTGGGCCGTGTCTTCGTCTCGCTGGGTCTTCTTAGTTAGGGCACATTAGATCCGATGGTGGCATCGACCGTCGTTATAAACACATGGTCTTTCATAATGGAATTCTTACCATAATATAGACAGAACCATTCAAACCAGATATAGTAAATTATATCTAAAACTTTGAAATTCGATATAAAAATTAAATATAATATAAATTAAATTAGCTTGACAATAACTTATTATAAGCTAGCTAAATAAGTAAATCATAAAATAAATGTTATATCTAAATCTATAAATAAATATGGTTACAAACATGTTCTGACTATTTACAAGTGCTTTTTTAAAGTCTACGTGAATAAAAACCTTTTTTATTTTTTTATTTATAGTTGGTTTAAAATATGTTTTATGCACTTTATATTCGAGCGATAAATGTAACAAATGGTAATGTTCGATAGTACGGCACAAGCTTAACAATTTGTTTATTGCAAACTGCGAATACCGACGATCGCGCCGTTGCAATGTAGCTGGTGCACAGAACAAGTTATTATAAAATAAATTTAGTTTAAAACTTATTGCATACTTAGAATTTATAAAGAAAACTTGAATTTCTTTATAACACATATAACAGTTTTCTGTTTTGTCTTCAGGTTCTCGAGTGGCGACCACGAACCGGAAGATGCAGCGTGGGCAGGCCCCCTACAAGGTGGACTGACGATCTTGCAAGGGCCGCGGAAGTCGGTGGATGCGGGCAGCGCAGGACCGGCTATTGTGGAGATCCTTGGGGGATGCCTTTGTCCAGCAGTGGACGTCTTTCGGCTGATATGATGAACAGTTTTCTAAAACATGTTATAATGAACCCGCAATTCGAGACCCCCTGGAATCAATTTATGATTATCCTTTTTTTTGTAAAAATTTAGGATTTTATTTGAGAATAATGCTCGAAGGAATAATGCTATGAAACTAAAATTAAATTATAATGCAGTTACTTAAAAATATGATGCAAACACAAGCTTCAAGTGCAGCGGTCGAACTAGCAACCTTTTGATCAGAAGGCAGGGTTCTTGTTGTAATTTTTTAAGACATCGCCCGCACTAGAGAATCTAACCCCTGTGTCACGGGGTACTTTACAAACATATAATAGACGGACACAAATTACATCCAATATAGTTTCTTACCAATTAATTAATATATGGGAAGGAACAGGCGAACAAAAGTAAATGACATACCCCGAATTGCGTAGCTGAAGTGGCAGTGGGCGGCACAGAAAGGATCTCGAGTGGCGACCATGAACCGGAGCACGTAGCGTGGGTAGGTCTCCTACAAGATGTGCCAATGATCTTGTGAGGGTCGCTGGAAGTCACTGGATGCGGATAGTGCAGAAAGGCAATAGTGGAGATCTTTTGGGGCTTTATCCAACAGTTGGCAGTTGGGTACAAACGCCAGCACATCAAGCTACCCCAATCTGTCAAATTTCCCCAATTGAAAGTGAACCTTTTGCTGTTCTGATAAAGTTAAAAATCTATAAAAGAAAATTGACAGATTGCTGGCGTCTTTACATAGGTCCTTTTAAATTGTATTACTGTAAATTTTAGTAAATTAGTTTTTTATACATGCTACACATTCTGCTTATTAATTTATACATGCTACACATTCTGCTTATTAATTGCTGCTCACATCTTACAGGCACGTATATTATTAACTAGCTACGGCCCGCAGCTTCACCACTTGGGTACAATACTTTACCTTCTCTTTCTTTTTAGATGCAATGTACCTTACGTCCTTTTCTGTTGCTGAATACTTAAGGTATCAAAGCGAAACAAACAAACTCATATTTGCATTAATAATTGCCACAGGTTTCAAAGTCAAAGTCAAAGGTACTTTATTCCGTAAAAATTTTACATTTATGTGGAATCGTCATATTTTTTTTACCCTACCGTGCAGTGCATGACGTGGCAGCTACTGAGAAACACTGCCAGAAAACTCAGTAGGAATCCTTTTTTTAAATAAAATATACTTAAGATTAATTACAATCATGTGTGTTGACTCAGAACAACTCAATCCCAAGCACTTTTATCACTTAAATAATCAGAAATTTTGTAATATGCCCTGCTACACAATTTGGCTTTAATAATTCTTTTAAACTTATTCGTAGACAATTCTCTAATATCATTGGGAAGTTTGTTATAGAATTTCAGTAATTGAAGCCGTGTAAATAATTGTTTGGCACTATCTCGTAGTAATGCGTAGCATTGTAACACCTAGTGTAGTAATGCGACGCGTAGTAGCTATTTAACGAATGTTACAATAAACTCTTACTAACAGATGTTAAAAAATCTTTAACACGATCCATGTTCGTGCATCTACCGGACTGAACGTAACTAGCTCTATAAATCCTGAAAACTTTTTTGCCAAAACTTAGCAAAAAATGCTGTCAGTTATCCGCGTCATTGTAAAGTAGACTTTAATACAACTGAAGAAGGCTGAATTTTGATAGTTCGTGTGGTCGTTAAGAGTTTTGGTAAATGGCAGGCTGGGGAGATGGTTGCTATAGTGAAGTGCTCCATTTTAAAAGATAAAAGGCGGGATGTGCGGTACATACACATATGTGTTAGTTGGAATTTACTCGGTGATGCAGATATTCTGAGCATTTTTAAACCTTGTTTTTAATTAGTAAATGTTATGGAATATAAACTTAGTGTTGTAGTGAAGTATTAAAGTAAATCGATAATATCAAACGGATCTATATTTGTGTCAATATACATATATAGAAATACCTATTACTTCAGCCAAACAATAAAAAAAACTGAAACGAGGAAAATGAAAAATTGTGAAAATTAAGTCTTTTTTCAATTGCCCCTTTTTAATATTTTTATCAGCATTAGCTTTATTTAAATGAGCTTTATCTAATGCTCTTTGCCTTTGAAATTATTGCAAGAAGTTAGTTTGAATTTCTGATATATTTGTAATACGGAAGTTACCCTCACCCTCAATTTTCCAAAAATGTTTAATAATTGAGGGGGAGGGGGCGTAAAAGTTGTCCCGATGGAATACCTCATACCAATAAGCAAAAGGCGCCTTCAAATAGTCAGAACATGTTTGTAGTAACATAGTTATTGTACTTGTAGAAAGTATTCATAATTATTTACAACCATAACATTTTAGTTTGACTTTGATTTCTTGAAACATGTTGAAATCGGTTTTAAAATAGGAAGTTATGATTTGAAGGAGGTTTTAAAAGAATACGTGAACTTGTTTTTATCGTTTCTTATATTGTTATTTTTCCTCGGTATTGTAGGTTCCACTTAACAACCACTTTCAACGTTTGAAATTATTGAGGTACCCAAAACTCATAATTATTAGAAACTAAAAACAAAATATTTTTTGTTTGATCAAACCTACAAGTCACATATAGTTTTCAACAAGTTTAAACAAGTGGGGTACACGAACTAGTACAAGTTTTATTTTTGCTACTAGAACCGTTTGGTTAGAGTGTTGTTTCCGCTTTACCAAAGTAACAAAATATTCTCTCCAGGCCGTCTCTATACTGTTCGCACTATAAAAGTTTTGTCCTCCTAGCTTCAAATTGAATTATAACTCTCAAAGGGTCTCTCGCTTTGACTTTTTTATTACGTTGATTGAATCCACCACTCTGACACAGTGTTCGTTAGATTTTACTTTATGTTGGCGGGAGCTAGCTATAGGTATGTACCCAGTGTAGCCTATTGACAAGATTTGTTACGAAAATCTGGGAATTTTCGAAACCAGTCGGAACACAATATCGACTCGCTATAAATTTGTGAATTGATAGAAATGTTAGGCCTATTATATGTGATTTAAAATTAAAATTTTAAATAGTTTTTTATTTATTGAGGCTCACCAACAGTTGTTTAGACTCATAATATGATAAAATATCAACAATCTTTAAGGTAAGTACGTAAAAACAAAAACGAACGTAGAAACAATGTTATACACCATCACTAAATACTACACAGTCCCAATACCAAAATAAACAAAGCATTAGGACCATCTGAAAGCACCTTTTCGGATTACTAAAATGAAGTCAATATGTATAAAAGATTAGATGGAGCTAAAGAGCCTTCTTTAAAAGTACGCGAAAATTACAGAGTTTGATCATGAGAATATTTGTATCAATGATAATATACTTATTTCTTCTGTATTACAAGCGTTCAAAATTTTTTAATACACTCTTTCCAATATGCTTAACTAATGAAGTGTTTTTGTCCCAAAATGATAAAACTAACTAATAAAGTAAATAATTGTTTCCCTGTATGAACTAAAAATTAAACCATATGGTTTAATTTTGAGTTCATACAGGGAAATTGTATATGATAATAATAATTACTAGCTGTGCCCCGCGGTTTTACCCGCGTTAAACTTTATAAATTATCACAGCTTCTCACCCGTAGGTGATAGCGTGATATTATGTACCCTATATGTTGACCCGACCTCCTAGTAATATTCATGCAAAATTTGAAGTAAATCCATGCAGCCCACTTGGGGCGTGATCTACAATCGATATCGAAGCCAAAATGTCGTTTTTAGAATTTTTGACTGTGTGTCTGTGTATGTATTTCCGGGCTAAACTCAAAAAGTACTGCATGGATTTACTTCAAATTTTGCATGAATATTACTAGGAGGTCGGGTCAACATATAGGGTACATAATCCTTTAAAAAAATATTCAATGTACAGTTTTGACTTTCCTACGATTTTATTATATGTATTTCTTCTTCTCTTTCGTTACGCTCTTGGCAGAGCGGTCGTGGTCACATCGAGGCATCCACGTTGGTGGTAAGGGTGGGCACAGCTTTCCGCACGATCTCCCGCCATCTCTCTCTGTTGGCGGACATTTATCATATATGTATAGATATATGATAAATAGCTCGTATAGGCCTTATTCAAACTGACATATGTCAGTTTAAATAAGGCCTATACGAGCTAAGGAGTATTGTAAATATAAAAACTTTACGGCCTGTGTTCTTAAACCTGAAAAAAAAATACCCAGAAGCTGCTCAGAGTCCAGAAGCAGCGGGCAGCTGTGTTTTATCTTCTGCCTAAGATGTTGGTCATACACCTGGTCTCCCTTGGATATGTGGTAAAAAATCTGATCGAATGGCCTGACTCTCATAGGATTTTGAGAGTGCCGTTATAGCGAGTGTATCCGTTTTTATGTTCGTCTCAAAGTGGAACGCGCTTTGTATTTTTTGCATCACATCCGTAATATTCCATTATCCGCCTTCTTAATGCAAAGTAATAAAAATCTACGACAGAGCTTAGAGGTGCAATTTATTTAATGCCTTCTCTTAAGTATTGCGATAAGCAAGAGAATTATTGTGAGAATACCGTTAATTACCTCTCTGTAGCACGCAACAAAAATCCACTCAATATTAGACAGAATGAATGAAATCGTATTATAAATACATGCATAACAGGATCTAGGGATATTTTATATTTAATCAAATATCTAAAATTCTATGACGAATTAATTAGATAGTTAATGTAATAGTGATGCATTATTTTCAGGTCTTTTGTAAATAATAAAAAAACATTTCGTGATTAAGGGTTCTAAATAAAAATGTTATTTTTTCAATCACCACAGTAAATGAGTATGATAAAAACGCCTTCAGTTCTTCTTATAAAATTATTATAATAATTAAAAAACCTAATACTATTAACTATTATTCCACACCAATTAAGTACGAGGTGTCTGATACTCTGGATGCCCGAAGTGAATTTTGTGTTTGTATGTAATTGAAATATTGCCGGTTTGTTTTTATCTCATATTGTTATCTTACAATTAGAAGTAGTACATTTTAATATTTTCTAAATTTTGAATAATATTTACCATTTTTGTTTTTAAACAACGAGATAAACTGTAACTCGCGATACCGGATAGCTACATATATAAAAGCGGTAACTCACATCACTGAATACATTCATTGAGTAACAAGGACTTAAAACCTAGGATCTCGTGTGTTTAAAACGATTTCAAATAATTTTACTATATAAATTGAAATGTGGAAGTTAGTCATCATAACTACATTGATATCTGTTGCTCATTCCAATTTGGAATCAAATTTTGGAGAATGGAATATAGCAATGATGTACCCACGTCTACTCCCGATATCTTTGTGTATTGAAGTGGCAGTGACTAAACCAACAACCAGCGTACAATGTAAGTGCGCAGATGGGAAGAATTCTAGGCTTATAGGTCTAGCGATGAAACATGCTGGAGTGACGCCTGACAAACCGTCACTATACCCAGTTGAAGAAGTTACTGCTGAAAATGAAGTAATGCCAAATATAAATGTATCCTGTACATGCGGAAGCAAGTATTATTCTTCTAGGGTGGCTACCAGGTCTCTCAACGAGAATTTCTTGATTATGTACGATTTTCTTAATCCATTAAGGTACAATGAGACTGAACCATACACGGCGACTGTTTTGGTAAAGAATATTTTAAGCCGTTCTGAAATACTTAGTGCTATGGAGGGTATCGGGGAATTTAAGGAAAGGCATGGTCTAGTTATGTGTTCCAAAAATTGATATTGTTGAAGTGTTTTAAATATTATTATTTAATAAGTTTCATTTCTATTCTATCCGATGACCATGTTCTATACTTATTGTACATTAATGATAATATTCTTCTGGTTCAAATAATGGCTACAACGGTAAATATCAACCGAGACCGAAAATGAAATAAAAATATTCAGAGCACTTGGCAATAGACTAAATACGTTTTTTACTATTACTATTTATACAAATTATGTATATGCTTATATTATATTTTGAGATGAATCCGGTGTTTTAGTTCATCTTTAGATTAATTAATAAGGTGAAATATTTTTAATAATAATCTATAAAAACCACCGACAAAAGATGTTGAAGTGAATTTATTGGGATAGTATCACGTATTTTTTAAATTAAATTCATGTTGTTTATTATTTTTTTCATAATCTTGGTTATTTCCTAAGGTTTTAGCAGTGTATAAATAACTCTTCTTATGTACGTGTGGATCTATTAAGTACAATGTGACTGGTACTGTGGATGCACGAAGAGTATTTTGTGTTTGTATGTATGTAATTGAAACATTGCCGGATTTGGTTATCTTATAATTAAAAATAGGTGCCTACTTTAATATATTTTGAACAATAATTACCAATTTTTGTTTTTAAACAACGAGGTTAAATGTAACTCGAGATAGCGATTAGCTATATAAAAGCGGATAACTCATATAATTGCATACATCCACTGAATTAAAAACTTGGGATCTCGTGTGTTTAAAACGATATTAAATTGTATAATATAAATTAAAATGTGGAAGTTATTCATCATAACTACTTTGATATCTGTTGCTAATTCCGATTTGGAATCAAATTTTGGAGAATGGTATGTAGCAATAGTGTACCCACATCAACTCCGGACATCTTTATGTATTGAAGTGGCAGTGACTAAACCAACAAGCAGCGTACAATGTAAGTGCGCAGATGGAAAGAACTCGACGCTTATAGATCTAAAGATGAAACTTCCTGGATTGCCTGACGAACCGTCACTATACCCAGTTGAAGAAGTTACTGCTGAACATGAAGTAATGCCAAATATAAATGTATCCTGTACATGCGGAAGCAAGTATTATTCTTCTAGGGTGGCTACAAGGTCTCTCAACGATAATTTCCTGATTGTTTACGACTTTTTTAATCCATTAAAGTTCAATGAGACTGAACCGTACACGGCGACTGTTCTGGTAAAGAATATTTTAACCCGTTCTGAAATTCTTAGTGCTATGGAGGATATCGGGGAATTTAAGGAAAGGTATGGTCAAGTTATGTGTTCAAAAAATGGTAATCAATTATAAAAAGTCAATGTTACTATTAAAGTGTTTTTAAATATATTTTCAAAATAATTAACATTTGTTGTATCTCTGATGACGACATCTCACAACACCTGAACACCCAGCATATTACAATGTATATCCTATACTTACTGTACACTAATGATAATATTCCTCTGGCTAAAATTTAGGCTACAACGGTGAATCGAAATGAGACCGAAAAATAAATAAAAATATTCAGAGCACTTGGCAATAGACTAAATATGTTTTGTACAATTACAATTTATACAAAATTGCTTATATTACATTTTGAGATGAAACCGGTGTTTTAGTTAATCTTTACACTTATTAATTAGGTGAAATAATTGTATAAGTGAACAGGCATAATATGTGTATTCATCCAATATTTTTACAAATGTCAGAGAAAAAAGCTAATACAGAAGATTTACTACGTTTGCCTTATTTAATTTTTGCATTATTTGCAAAGCAAAGCAATCTTATCTCATAATGATGGGAAATCAAATTTAATCATTTGGTGGGTCTCGTACCCTATATCAATCTGGGGTAGGCGCTCTGCGTAAAGCTGCAAACTAAATACACGTGTAGATCACATTTAGGATTCCCTTGCTAACAGCCATTTAGAATATCGGTGCTATCCATCGGCTTTGTTTTCCAGAAACATGGGCGATTGATAAGGATTCCCCGACACCAATCGAGGTTTCCATAGAGACGGCGCCGATTGACTTATTTTCGCATCAAATGTATGGAGTTGACGAATCTAAATTTTGTAGGGTGTCTTTAGTATCTAATAGACCTTTGTTACTAGCCATTGCCCATAGGAGTAAGGTATTAGATTGGATTGTGGTCTAGCGCAAGCCCATCATACAATTAAAAACATAACTATTAGTACATGTAAAAAACACTTGTGGTCATAGTATTTATTGGGGTCGATAAAATAGAATATGCATAGCTTTTTTGTACAGTCTTCCGTGATGCATTCAATTATTTTATCTAGTGCGGGCGTGGTATTCAAAAAATCTGATATGCATCTAAATAGACCTATAGATAAAACTCTTTATTGTACACCTCAAGAAATTATACAAACTGACAACATATACAAATTATTACAGTACCAATGGCGGCCTTATGACAAGGTGTGATCTCTTCCAGGCAACCTAGGTAATGAAAGAAGAAAGGAGTTACCGAGATGGGAGTAGTTGCGGGTGTACACAACAAATTTCCTTAAAGGTACTGCTGTACCATGGTTATAATTATACATATTAACTAATTTATCATATGTCTGTTCATATTATGTACCTATTATAAATAATAGATCGGCATCGTTGAAAAAACCAAACCCCAAGCTCGGAGTACTTTCAAGGCTAAGCTTTGAGTAGTGATTCTTGACACTCTATCTTTGTATACGAGGGGTAGCAAAAGTTAAATCTCACATCAAAAAATTTATTATTCTCCGAAAAACTAAATAATAAATATTTAGTTTTTCGGAGATTAATTGGTTGGAGAAAGTCAGCAGCCTAATAAAAACTTGAAACTTGGGTTTCGAGTTCCGATGACAATCGCTTTATAGATTCTGGTAGTCACCTGCAGGCTACTGGTTAGACTTTGACCAGATTTCCTATATAAATAAGTAAGGGCATTTACATTACCTTTTACAGATATAAGTCATAATATGGAACCCAGTATAGATACAAGCGTCTTATAAACAACAAAAACAGAAGGCGAGTTAACTCAAATTGTTAAAAATGTTTATGTTTAGTCAACAAAGGATTAATATGCCAATAAAACCCATCACAAAATGTTACGGATAAAACATGATATAATCGGTACTTAATTGTATATTGGACAATAAAAGAGCCGTTATTATTAATAGGGCGGAATGTTCTTGACAAGGGTTTTATGTATTATTTATTGATCCCTATTGGAATGACCTCATAGGTAAATATAGGCGGGTTAAACATAGGCGGTACAAATACATACATAAACTCACGCCTGTTTCCCAGAAGGGTAGACAGAGACAACGGATTTCCATTTCTTGCACACCTCTTTTGCCTCGTTTACTATCATTATATTCTTCATATAAGCTCACCGCTTTAAAGTACTTCTGACCTGGCAGAACGTCTCCCATTTTCATAGTACAAGCAGTGATTTGTTTGGGATCAGATGGCCGTGTGTGAATAATGTCGCAGGATATTATTATATTATTTTTTATATCTCATATTGTCTTCCTAATAAAGCCAAATCCGTCATTCAAAATAAAATTACAGATTGTATAGCTTGGCCGCCTTTAAAAGCTTAAGGCGGTTTACGATCAGCCCTCTATAAATCTATTTAATGCCCACATCGACAGCTAATATAAAGCTCTTGTAGCATTAGGCTACGTTCACACGGATAGCGGAAAGAGGTTAATTATGATTGTGAATTAAGGACCTCACTAAGATAAAATAATTATCTTGGGACAACTGCCATCTGATCCCAAACGAGGCAGAGAATACATATACTATAGCAAATAGATAACTGATTAACATACTTGTATATTTCTAAATATATATTATATATAAATTACACCCAGACAAATAATTTTGATTTGTGATTTGTGGGGATCGAACTCACGATCTTTGGTTTAGCACTCAACGAGTTAACAAGAATAAATATAAATACAGAATAAAATAACAAACTACTGGAACCATGAACATCGTGAATGGATCACACTTTTCGTAACGCTCGTTACAAAAAGTGTGATCCATTCACGATGTTCATGGTTCCAGTAGTTTGTTATTTTATTCTGTATTTATATTTATTCTTTTATATTAAATATCGTTAGCGCGTAAAGAAGGTTTAATAGAAAAAACTGTGGCTATGGTTATTAGCGCATCCTTATATAGTCACAGTTATATAGTCAACCTTCATCACTTTTTAATACAATATTATAATGTTAAAGTTAATTCATAATAAAGAAATGGTTGGCCACAGTCGTGGTACAGACGCCAGTAGCACATACAGCTACCCCAATCTGTCGAATTTATTTTATAGATTTTCAACTTTATCACATCAGCATAAGGTTCACTTTCAATTGGGGAAACTTTACAGATTGGGCAAATTGATGTTCTGGCGTCTGTACATTGTCAGTTAAAATATTAGCATGCCGTAATATGTTGGGACACGCACATCTCGGAAGTAAAAAGTAGAAGTCGAGGTCAATCATCAGCTCTCAAATTAGGTAATAATATAAATAGATAGCCACCAACAAAAGAGACAAATGTTTAAGTGAATAGGAATCTGTAAAACAAAGGAAATTCTGTTTACGTCAATGGTTATTGGTTTAATAAAAAATATTCTGTGCATTCTTATCATTTTAAAACAGCATTATTATAATTATACTGTTAAATACTTGTTTTAATGCACTGTGGCGTGCGGTGGGTCACGGGATTTGAAAGAAAACTGGTGATGCAGGCGGAGCTTGGCGTCGTCAGTGACACTCAGTACAACACTAAGATCATGGAACACACTTACACGCACTTAAAGACCCGGCGATAAGCACCGCATGAGGGTTCCGATTAGGCGCACTTACAAAGTCCCCGCAACTGTACTGTGTTAGAGTCATGACGTACACATAACCCACGTGAATGTGTACGGAACTGACATTTCAACTTTTTCGCTATTCCACTTTTACTTCTTCCTTTTCATTTGCTTTCGATTTCACCGTCCTGTTTCGATATACTGCTTATATAACCGTAAATTGTCATTATTTTCTCTACAGAAACTTCACCAATATTGCAGAAAAATTTCGCGAGTCCGCTATGCACACAGCGAGCTACTAAAGCATAATATGGCGAGTAGATCTTTGTAAGTGTATAGGTCTTAGCTTATAATTTTTATATTATTTGGTATTATTTATTCAAATGCTAATACTTTTTAAATTTAATATTGTATTAGGTACCCGATTTTGCCCTTCTATAAAATCTCTCACCCAAAGAGCCATGGAGATCAGAAATGTCGAAATCCGCAGGCGAACCAAAGTCACCGTCATAGCCCGAAGAATTGCAAAACTGAAGTGGCAGTGGGCGGGGCACATAGCTCGTAGAACTGACGGCCGTTGGGGAAGAAAGGTTCTCAAGTAGCGACCACGAACCGGAACACGCAGCGTGGGCAGGCCCCCTACAAGATGGACCGATGATCTTGTGCGGGTCGCTGGAAATCGCTGGATGCGAATAGCGCAAGACCGGCAATTGTGGAGATCTTTGGGGGAGGCCTTTATCCAGCAGTGGACGTCTTTCGGCTGATACGATGATGATGATGATGATGAAAATCTCTTTCGAGAGTTAGAAGCTAGAAACCCTAGTTACTGCGAGTGTTACAATATGTAATCATTTATGATCATGTAACATTATTTTATATAATTATAACGTAAGTGTTAATATTTTCTCGATTTGATACAAAAAAATTAAGTTATTTAATTGTGTTATGTTGTGTTTGTGTTATAATAAGTTTCATTTGGGTACCTTTTAATGCTAAATGTGTTGCTATGCTAAAACTGTTTTTCACCAAGTACCACATTTTCGTAAATAAATAAAGTACCTTATCTTGTTTCGGTATGTAGCTACTTAGGTAGTATAAAAATATCAATCTAATCACGCTCAGCTCGCTCGAAGCGTCTCGCTTCTCCTAACACGTAACCTCTTAGATTTTATTGCTTTTTACTGTTAACAAGATGATGTCGTTAAGTCAAAGTGAAATAAACACAACAGGCACACTTTGTAGCTCAGAAAATCGTTTTCCTCTTTTATGATGATTATTTATTTAAACATAAATATAAAGATTATGTTCTAAGACAGTTTGATAGAATTGTTATTGATATATTTTTGACCAACGAGAACAGGTCGAGGTTCATTAATTCATACCATTAATTGCGTTCCGCAATGTGTTCTTAGGTGGTTACTATAGCTTAAAAGCTAGGTATATTATGGTACCTGTAGGGCACAACCAATATTATATATTAAAATGTGTTTAATTTTATAAGTTAGTATAATGTAATTCCATTTGGTCACTGTTGCCACCCTTTTCTTCGCTTCAATTGTATCTATATCTAGTTGTAATATATGTGTATTTAATGTATATATTTTACATAAAAAAACTAGAAATTGTTCAAAAAAAATTTCTTCGATCTATGCACTATAGATGCACTAAGTCTAGAATACCATACACAGATTTATTGGAACGCTATAAACTTCAGAGCTTACAGTCCAGACGTAGTTTACTGATGGTCATGATGCTTCATGGTCTTTGTAATAACAAGTTTGATTGCACTGACATCACTAACAACTTATGTTATATTGTACCTAGAACTGTAATGCGTCGAGAGGCACGCGTGCCCCGGCTGTTCCACACCGCGCGGTGCAGAACTCACGCTGGCGCACGGGTGCCTCTCCGACGCATTGTGGAAACGTATAACACACACTTCCACGATTTGGACATTTTTGCACTATCGCACTTTAAGTTCAAAAAAATGGTTACTGAACTACTAAAATAGTTATAGTTAATACCTACTCACTAGTACCTACATAGGTACTTCTCTGCTTAATTAATGCACGCATTTATTACTACCTATTTTTAACATTAATTCGCGGACATTAGTGTGGGTTATACGTTTACCTATTCTTAAAATTTATATTTAAATAATTTAACTATACCTAATGTGTAACTGTTTTATGTCCCAATAAAGTAAAAATAAAAATATAGTTTTTATATATTAAATATATAGTCTATATTTATATAAAGTATATTTGAATAATTTTATTTTATTGTTTTAATTTAATTTAATTTACAATAATCATAGTTTATCCTTTATGAAATCATGAATTGATAACATTACTCAGAGAACTTAAAACTAAATATTCCCGTGCACTCTACAGATTTTTATGATAAATCTTTTTCTGTCCAAGCTGCTCGACTATGGAATTTACTTCCAATCGATATGAGGCGTGCACAAACTCTGACCTCATTCAAAATTTCTTTAAAAAAACACTTTTTATCTCTTTAAATTATCTTCATAATTTATGTTTTTTTATCTCTTAACTGCTTTTCGTAACCTAACCAATTAAGTACGAGGTGTCTGATACTATGGATGCCCGAAGTGAATTTTGTGTTTGTATGTAATTGAAATATTGCAGGTTTGTTTTTATCGTATATTGTTATCTTACAATTAAAAGTAGTACCTACTTTAATATTTACTAGATTTTGAATAATATTTACTATTTTTTGTTTTTCAACAACGAGATTAACTGTAACTCGCGATACCGGGTAGCTATATAAAAGCGGATAACTCACATCACTGCATACATTCATTGAATTAAAAACCTAGGATCTCGTGTGTTTAAAACGATTTCAAATAATTTTACTATAATTTGAAATGTGGAAGTTAGTCATCATAACTACATTAATTTCGGTTGCTCATTCCAATTTGGAATCAAATTTTGGAGAATGGAATATAGTAATGGTGTACCCACGTCTACTCCAGCCATCTTTGTGTATTGAAGTGGCAGTGACTAAACCAACAAACAACGTACAATGTAAGTGCGCAGATGGGAAGAATTCTACGCTTATAGATCTAAAGATAAAACTTGCTAGAGTGACGCCTGACGAACCGTCACTATACCCAGTTGAAGAAGTTACTGCTGAAAATGAAGTAATGCCAAATATAAATGTAGCCTGTACATGCGGAAGCCAGAATTATTCTTCTAGGGTGGCTACCAGGTCTCTCAACGAGAATTTCTTGATTATTTACGATTTACTTAATCCATTAAGGTACAATGAGACTGAACCATACACGGCGACTGTTCTGGTAAAGAATATTTTAACCCGTTCTGAAATACTTAGTGCTATGGAGGGTATCGGGGAATTTAAGGAAAGGCATGGTCAAGTTATGTGTTCAAAAAATTGATATTGTTAAAGTGTTTTAAATATTATTATTAAATAAGTTTCATTTGTATTCCATCCGATGACCATGTTCTATACTTATTGTACATTAATGATAATATTCCTCCGGTTCAAATTTAGGCTACAACGGCGAATATCAACCGAGACTGAAAATGAAATAAAAATATCCAGAGCTCTTGGCAATAGACTAAATACGTTTTTTACTATTACTATTTATACAAATTATGTATATGCTTATATTATATTTTGAGATGATCCGGTGTTTTAGTTCATCTTTAGATTAATTAATAAGGTGAAATATTTTTAATAATAATCTATAAAACCACTGACAAAAGATGTTGAAGTGAATTTATTGGGATAGTATCACGTATTTTTTAAATTAAATTCATGTTGTTTATTATTTTTTTCATAATCTTGGTTATTTCCTAAGGTTTTAGCAGTGTATAAATAACTCTTCTTATGTACGTGTGGATCTATTAAGTACAATGTGACTGGTACTGTGGATGCACGAAGAGTATTTTGTGTTTGTATGTATGTAATTGAAACATTGCCGGATTTGGTTATCTTATAATTAAAAATAGGTGCCTACTTTAATATATTTTTGAACAATAATTAACATTTTTTGTTTTTAAACAACGAGGTTAAATGTAACTCGAGATAGCGATTAGCTATATAAAAGCGGATAACTCATAAAATTGCATACATCCACTGAATTAAAAACTTGGGATCTCGTGTGTTTAAAACGATATTAAATTGTATTATATAAATTAAAATGTGGAAGTTATTCATCATAACTACTTTGATATCTGTTGCTCATTCCAATTTGGAATCAAATTTTGGAGAATGGTATGTAGCAATAGTGTACCCACATCAACTCCGGACATCTTTATGTATTGAAGTGGCAGTGACTAAACCAACAAGCAGCGTACAATGTAAGTGCGCAGATGGGAAGAACTCGACGCTTATAGATCTAAAGATGAAACTTCCTGGATTGCCTGACGAACCGTCACTATACCCAGTTGAAGAAGTTACTGCTGAACATGAAGTAATGCCAAATATAAATGTATCCTGTACATGCGGAAGCAAGTATTATTCTTCTAGGGTGGCTACAAGGTCTCTCAACGATAATTTCCTGATTGTTTACGACTTTTTTAATCCATTAAAGTTCAATGAGACTGAACCGTACACGGCGACTGTTCTGGTAAAGAATATTTTAACCCGTTCTGAAATTCGTAGTGCTATGGAGGGTATCGGGGAATTTAAGGAAAGGCATGGTCAAGTTATGTGTTCAAAAAATGGTAATCAATTATAAAAAGTCAATGTTGCTATTAAAGTGTTTTTAAATATATTTTCAAAATAATTTACATTTGTTGTATCTCTGATAACGATGTATATCCTATACTTATTGTACACTAATGATAATATTCCTCCGGCTAAAATTTAGGCTACAACGGTGAATCGAAATGAGACCGAAAATTAAATAAAAATATTCAGAGCACTTGGCAATAGACTAAATATGTTTTGTACAATTACAATTTATACAAAATTGCTTATATTACATTTTGAGATGAAACCGGTGTTTTAGTTAATCTTTACACTTAGATATTAATTAGGTGAAATAATTGTATAAGTGAACAGGCATAATATGTGTATTCATCCAATATTTTTACAAATGTCAGAGAAAAAAGCTAATACAGAAGATTTACTACGTTTGCCTTATTTAATTTTTGCATTATTTGCAAAGCAAAGCAATCTTACCTCATAATGATGGGAAATCAAATTTAATCATCTGGTGGGTCTCGTACCCTATATCAATCTGGGGTAGGCGCTCTGCGTAAAGCTGCAAACTAAATACACGTGTAGATCACATTTAGGATTCCCTTGCTAACAGCCATTCAGAATATCGGTGCTATCCATCGGCTTTGTTTTCCAGAAACATGGGCGATTGATAAGGATTCCCCGACACCAATCGAGGTTTCTATAGAGACGGCGCCGATTGACTTATTTTCGCATCAAATGTATGGAGTTGACGAATCTACAATTTTGTAGGGTGTCTTAGTATCTAATAGACCTTTGTTACTAGCCATTGCCCATAGGAGTAAGGTATTAGATAGCATTGTGGTCTAGCGCAAGCCCATCATACAATTAAAAACATAACTATTAGTACATGTAAAAAACACTTGCGGTCATAGTATTTATTGGGGTCGATAAAATAGAATATGCATAGCTTTTTTGTACAGTCTTCCGTGATGCATTCAATTAATTTATCTAGTGCGGGCATTCAGAAAATCTGATATGCATCTAAATAGACCTATAGATAAAACTCTTTATTGTACACCTCAAGAAATTATACAAACTGACAACATATACAAATTATTACAGTACCAATGGCGGCCTTATGACAAGGTGTGATCTCTTCCAGGCAACCTAGGTAGTGAAAGAAGAAAGGAGTTACCGAGATGGGAGTAGTTGCGGGTGTACACAACAAATTTCCTTAAAGGTACTGCTGTACCATAGTTATAATTATACATATTAACTAATTTATCATATGTCTGTTCATATTATGTACCTTTTATAAATAATAGATCGGCATCGTTGAAAAAACCAAACCCCAAGCTCGGAGTACTTTCAAGGCTAAGCTTTGAGTAGTGATCCTTGACACTCTATCTTTGTATACGAGGGATAGCAAAAGTTAAATCTCACATCAAAAAATCTTTTTGCGCTTATATTATTAATTATTCTCCGAAAAACTTAATAATAAATATTTAGTTTTTCGGAGATTAATTGGTTGGAGAAAGTCAGCAGCCTAATAAAAACTTGAAACTTGTGTTTCGAGTTCCGATGACAATCGCTTTATAGATTCTGGTAGTCACCTGCAGGCTACTGGTTAGACTTTGATCAGATTTCCTATATAAATAAGTAAGGGCATTTACATTACCTTTTACAGATATAAGTCATAATATGGAAGCCAGTATAGATACAAGCGTCTTATAAAAAACAAAAACAGAAGGCGTTTTAACTCAAATTGTTAAAAATGTTTATGTTTAGTCAACAAAGGATTAATATGCCAATAAAACCCATCACAAAATGTTACGGATAAAACATGATATAATCGGTACTTAATTGTATATTGGACAATAAAAGAGCCGTTATTATTAATAGGGCGGAATGTTCTTGACAAGGGTTTTATGTATTATTTATTGATCCCTATTGGAATGACCTCATAGGTAAATATAGGTGGGTTAAACATAGGCGGTACAAATACATACATAAACTCACGCCTGTTTTCCAGAAGGGTAGACAGAGACAACGGATTTCCATTTCTCAAGATATTTGCACACCTCTTTTGCCTCGTTTACTATCATTATATTCTTCATATAAGCTCGCCACTTTAAAGTACTTCTGACTTGGCAGAACGTCTACGATTTTCATAGTACAAGCAGTGATTTGTTTGGGATCAGATGGCCGTGTGTGAATAATGTCGCAGGATATTATTATATTTTTTTTTATATCTGATATTGTCTTCCTAATAAAGCCAAATCCGTCATTTCAAATAAAATTACAGATTGTATAGTTTGGCCGCCTTTAAAAGCTTAAGGCGGATTTACGATCAGCCCTCTATAAATCTATTTAATGCCCACATCGACAGCTAATATAAAGCTCTTGTAGCATTAGGCTACGTTCACACGGATAGCGGAAAGAGGTTAATTATGATTGTGAATTAAGGACCTCACTAAGATAAAATAACTATCTTGGGACAACTGCCATCTGATCCCAAACGAGGCAGAGAATACATATACTATAGCAAATAGATAACTGATAAACATACTTGTATATTTCTAAATATATATTATATATAAATTACACCCAGACAAATAATTTTGATTTGTGATTTGTGGGGATCGAACTCACGATCTTTGGTTTAGCACTCAACGAGTTAACAAGAATAAATATAAATACAGAATAAAATAACAAACTACAGGAACCATGAACATCGTGAATGATCACACTTTTCGTAACGCTCGTTACAAAAAGTGTGATCATTCACGATGTTCATGGTTCCAGTAGTTTGTTATTTTATTCTGTATTTATATTTATTCTTGTATATTAAATATCGTTAGCGCGTAAAGAAGGTTTAATAGAAAAAACTGTGGCTATGGTTATTAGCGCATCCTTATATAGTCACAGTTATATAGTCAACCTTCATCACTTTTTAATACAATATTATAATGTTAAAGTTAATTCACAATAAAGAAATGGTTGGCCACAGTCGTGGTACAGACGCCAGTAGCACATACAGCTACCCCAATATGTCGAATTTATTTTATAGATTTTCAACTTTATCACATCAGCATAAGGTTCACTTTCAATTGGGGAAACTTTACAGATTGGGCAAATTGATGTTCTGGCGTCTGTACATTGTCAGTTAAAATATTAGTTTTGACCTAAAATTGAGGAAAGAAGATGCAAGAAGATGGCATGCCGTAATATGTTGCGACACACACACCTCGGAAGTAAAAAGTAGAAGTCGAGGTCAATCATCAGCTCTCAATGAGGTAAATAGATAGCCACCAACAAAAGAGACAAATGTTTAAGTGAATAGGAATCTGTAAAACAAAGGAAATTCTGTTTACGTCAATGGTTATTTGTTTAATAAAAAATATTCTGTGCATTCTTATCATTTTAAAACAGCATTATTATAATTATATTTTAACTGTTAAATACTTGTTTTAATGCACTGTGGCGTGCGGTGGGTGGTTTGGTTGCAGTGGTGGATAGAGGATTGGAAAGAAAACTACTACTTACTAACTACTACTAACTGTTTGCAGACGGAACTTGGCGTCGAAAATGACAGTCGGTGCAACAGTAAAGATCAAGGAACACACTTACACGCACTTAAAGACCCGGCGATAAGCACCGCAAGAGGGTTCCGATTAGGCGCACTTACAAAGTCCCCGTAACTGTACTGTGTTTAAATCATGACGTACACAGTACCCTCGTGAATGTCGACGGAACACTTGGCACTATTAATTTACTTTCACGGATCATTTCAACTTTTTCGCTATTCCACTTTTACTTCTTCCTCTTCATTTGCTTTCGATTTCACCATCCTGTTTCGATATACTGCTTATATATCCGTAAATTGTCATTATTTTCTCTACAGAAACTTCACCAATATGCACAAGCAATGGAGAGGGCTATGCTCGGAGTTTCCCTGCGGGATCGCATCAGAAATGTCGAAATCCGCAGGCGAACCGAAGTCACCGACATAGCCCGAAGAATTGCCAAGCTGAAGTGGCAGTGGGCAGGGCACATAGCTCGTAGAACTGACGACCGTTGGGGAAGAAAGGTTCTCGAGTAGCGACCACGAACCGGAAGACGCAGCGTGGGCAGGCCCCCTACAAGATGAACCGATGATCTTGTGCGGGTCGCTGGAAATCGCTGGATGCGAATAGCGCAAGACCGGCAATTGTGGAGATCTTTAGGGGAGGCCTTTATCCAGCAGTGGACGTCTTTCGGCTGATACGGTGATGATGATGATGAAAATCTCTTTCGAGAGTTAGAAGCTAGAAACCCTAGTTACTGCGAGTGTTACAATATGTAATCATTTATGATGATGTAACATTATTTTATTTAATTATAACGTGAGTGTTAATATTTTCTCGATTTGATACAAAAAAATTAAGTTATTTAATTGTGTTTTGTTGTGTTTGTGTTATAATAAGTTTCATTTGGGTACCTTTTAATGCTAAATGTGTTGCTATGCTAAAACTGTTTTTCACCAAGTACCACAGTTTCGTAAATAAATAAAGTACCTTATCTTGTTTCGGTATGTAGCTACTTAGGTAGTATAAAAATATCAATCTAATCACGCTCGCAGCCCGCTCGAAGCGTCTCGCTTCTCCTAACACGTAACCTCTTAGATTTTATTGCTTTTTACTGTTTACAAGATGATGTCGTTAAGTCAAAGTGAAATAAACACAACAGGCACACTTTGTAGCTCAGAAAATCGTTTTCCTCTTTTATGATGATTATTTATTTAAACATAAATATAAAGATTATGTTCTAAGCCAGTTTGATAGAATTGTTATTGATATATTTTTGACCAACGAGACCAGGTCGAGGTTCATTAATTCATACCATTTAATTGCGTTCCGCAATGTGTTCTTAGGCGGTTACTATAGCTTATAAGCTAGAATAGAATAGTTTTTTATTTGCATAAAATGTAGGTACATAGGTTGGAGTATAATATAGTTGAAGGTAGGTATATTATGGCACCTGTAGGGTACAACTAATATTATATATTAAAATGTGTTTAATTTTATAAGTTAGTATAATGTAATTCCATTTGGTCACTGTTGCCACCCTTTCTGGTCTGATTGTATCTATACCTAGTTGTAATATATGTGTATTTACTTTATATATAGTTTTTAATATATTAAATGTATAGTCTATATTTATGTAAAGTATATTTGAATAATTTAATTTTATTGTTTTAATTTAATTTAATTTACATTAATCATAGTTTATCCTTTATGAAATCATGAATTGATAACATTACTCAGAGAACTTAAAACTAAATATTCCAGTGCACTCTACAGATTTTTATGATAAATCTTTTTCTGTCCAAGCTGCTCGACTATGGAATTTACTTCCTATCGATATAAGGCGTGCACAAACTCTGACCTCATTCAAAATTTCTTTAAAAAAACACTTTTTATCTCTTTAAATTATCTTCATAATTTATGTTTTTTTATCTCTTAACTGCTTTTCGTAACCTAACCAATTAAGTACGAGGTGTCTGATACTATGGATGCCCGAAGTGAATTTTGTGTTTGTATGTAATTGAAATATTGCAGGTTTGTTTTTATCGTATATTGTTATCTTACAATTAAAAGTAGTACCTACTTTAATATTTACTAGATTTTGAATAATATTTACCATTTTTTGTTTATCAACAACGAGATTAACTGTAACTCGCGATACCGGGTAGCTATATAAAAGCGGATAACTCACATCACTGCATACATTCATTGAATTAAAAACCTAGGATCTCGTGTGTTTAAAACGATTTCAAATAATTTTACTATAATTTGAAATGTGGAAGTTAGTCATCATAACTACATTAATTTCGGTTGCTCATTCCAATTTGGAATCAAATTTTGGAGAATGGAATATAGTAATGGTGTACCCACGTCTACTCCAGCCATCTTTGTGTATTGAAGTGGCAGTGACTAAACCAACAAACAACGTACAATGTAAGTGCGCAGATGGGAGGAATTCTACGCTTATAGATCTAAAGATAAAACTTGCTAGAGTGACGCCTGACGAACCGTCACTATACCCAGTTGAAGAAGTTACTGCTGAAAATGAAGTAATGCCAAATATAAATGTAGCCTGTACATGCGGAAGCCAGAATTATTCTTCTAGGGTGGCTACCAGGTCTCTCAACGAGAATGTCTTGATTATTTACGATTTACTTAATCCATTAAGGTACAATGAGACTGAACCATACACGGCGACTGTTCTGGTAAAGAATATTTTAACCCGTTCTGAAATACTTAGTGCTATGGAGGGTATCGGGGAATTTAAGGAAAGGCATGGTCAAGTTATGTGTTCAAAAAATTGATATTGTTAAAGTGTTTTAAATATTATTATTAAATAAGTTTCATTTGTATTCTATCCGATGACCATGTTCTATACTTATTGTACATTAATGATAATATTCTTCTGGTTCAAATATAGGCTACAACGGCGAATATCAACCGAGACCGAAAATGAAATAAAAATATCCAGAGCTCTTGGCAATAGACTAAATACGTTTTTTACTATTACTATTTATACAAATTATGTATATGCTTATATTATATTTTGAGATGATCCGGTGTTTTAGTTCATCTTTAGATTAATTAATAAGGTGAAATATTTTTAATAATAATCTATAAAAACCACTGACAAAAGATGTTGAAGTGAATTTATTGGGATAGTATCACGTATTTTTTAAATTAAATTCATGTTGTTTATTATTTTTTTCATAATCTTGGTTATTTCCTAAGGTTTTAGCAGTGTATAAATAACTCTTCTTATGTACGTGTGGATCTATTAAGTACAATGTGACTGGTACTGTGGATGCACGAAGAGTATTTTGTGTTTGTATGTATGTAATTGAAACATTGCCGGATTAGGTTATCTTATAATTAAAAATAGGTGCCTACTTTAATATATTTTTGAACAATAATTACCATTTTTTGTTTTTAAACAACGAGGTTAAATGTAACTCGAGATAGCGATTAGCTATATAAAAGCGGATAACTCATATAATTGCATACATCCACTGAATTAAAAACTTGGGATCTCGTGTGTTTAAAACGATATTAAATTGTATTATATAAATTAAAATGTGGAAGTTATTCATCATAACTACTTTGATATCTGTTGCTCATTCCAATTTGGAATCAAATTTTGGAGAATGGTATGTAGCAATAGTGTACCCACATCAACTCCGGACATCTTTATGTATTGAAGTGGCAGTGACTAAACCAACAAGCAGCGTACAATGTAAGTGCGCAGATGGGAAGAACTCGACGCTTATAGATCTAAAGATGAAACTTCCTGGATTGCCTGACGAACCGTCACTATACCCAGTTGAAGAAGTTACTGCTGAACATGAAGTAATGCCAAATATAAATGTATCCTGTACATGCGGAAGCAAGTATTATTCTCCTAGGGTGGCTACAAGGTCTCTCAACGATAATTTCCTGATTGTTTACGACTTTTTTAATCCATTAAAGTTCAATGAGACTGAACCGTACACGGCGACTGTTCTGGTAAAGAATATTTTAACCCGTTCTGAAATTCTTAGTGCTATGGAGGGTATCGGGGAATTTAAGGAAAGGCATGGTCAAGTTATGTGTTCAAAAAATGGTAATCAATTATAAAAAGTCAATGTTACTATTAAAGTGTTTTTAAATATATTTTCAAAATAATTTACATTTGTTGTATCTCTGATGACGATGTATATCCTATACTTATTGTACACTAATGATAATATTCCTCCGGCTAAAATTTAGGCTACAACGGTGAATTGAAATGAGACCGAAAATTAAATAAAAATATTCAGAGCACTTGGCAATAGACTAAATATGTTTTGTACAATTACAATTTATACAAAATTGCGTATATTACATTTTGAGATGAAACCGGTGTTTTAGTTAACCTTTACACTTATTAATTAGGTGAAATAATTGTATAAGTGAACAGGCATAATATGTGTATTCATCCAATATTTCTACAAATGTCAGAGACAAAAGCTAATACAGAAGATTTACTACGTTTGCCTTATTAAATTTTTGCATTATTTCCAAAGCAAAGCAATCTTATCTCATAATGATGGGAAATCAAATTTAATCATCTGGTGGGTCTCGTACCCTACATCAATCTGGGGTAGGCGCTCTGCGTAAAGCTGCAAACTAAATACACGTGTAGATCACATTTAGGATTCCCTTGCTAACAGCCACTTAGAATATCGATGCTATCCATCGCCTTTGTTTTTCAGATACATGGGCGATTGATAAGGATTCCCCGACACCAATCGAGGTTTGCTTAAAGACGGCGCCGATTGACTTATTTTCGCATCAAATGTATGGAGTTGACGAATCTACAATTTTGTAGGGTGTCTTTAGTATCTAATAGACCTTTGTTACTAGCCATTGCCCATAGGAGTAAGGTATTAGATAGGATTGTGGTCTAACGCAAGCCCATTATACAATAAAAAACATAACTATTAGTACATGTAAAAAACACTTGCGGTCATAGTATTTATTGGGGTCGATAAAATAGAATATGCATAGCTTTTTTGTACAGTCTTCCGTGATGCATTCAATTATTTTATCTAGTGCGGGCGTGGTATTCAAAAAATCTGATATGCATCTAAATAGACCTTTATATAAAACTCTTTATTGTACACCTCAAGAAATTATACAAACTGACAACATATACAAATTATTACAGTACCAATGGCGGCCTTATGACAAGGTGTGATCTCTTCCAGGCAACCTAGGTAGTGAAAAAAGAAAGGAGTTACCGAGATGGGAGTAATTGCGGGTGTACACAACAAATTTCCTTACAGGTACTGCTGTACCATAGTTATAATTATACATATTAACTAATTTATCATATGTCTGTTCATATTATGTACCTATTATAAATAATAGATCGGCATCGTTGAAAAAACCAAACCCCTAGCTCGGAGTACTTTCAAGGCTAAGCTTTGAGTAGTGATCCTTGACACTCTATCTTTGTATACCAGGGGTAGCAAAAGTTAAATCTCACATCAAAAAATTAATTATTCTCCGAAAAACTAAATAATAAATATTTAGTTTTCGGAGATTAATTGGTTGGAGAAAGTCAGCAGCCTAATAAAAACTTGAAACTTGTGTTTCGAGTTCCGATGACAATCGCTTTATAGATTCTGGTAGTCACCTGCAGGCTACTGGTTAGACTTTGATCAGATTTCCTATATAAATAAGTAAGGGCATTTACATTACCTTTTACAGATATAAGTCATAATATGGAACCCAGTATAGATACAAGCGTCTTATAAAAAACAAAAACAGAAGGCGAGTTATCTCAAATTTTTAAAAATGTTTATGTTTAGTCAACAAAGGATTAATATGCCAATAAAACCCATCACAAAATGTTACGGATAAAACATGATATAATCGGTACTTAATTGTATATTGGACAATAAAAGAGCCGTTATTATTAATAGGGCGGAATGTTCTTGACAAGGGTTTTATGTATTATTTATTGATCCCTATTGGAATGACCTCATGGGTAAATATAGGCGGGTTAAAGGGTACAAATACATACATAAACTCACGCCTGTTTTCCAGAAGGGTAGACAGAGACAACGGCTTTCCATTTCTTGCACACCTCTTTTGCCTCGTTTACTATCATTATATTCTTCATATAAGCTCGCCGCTTTAAAGTACTTCTGACCTGGCAGAACGTCTTCGATTTTCATAGTACAAGCAGTGATTTGTTTGGGATCAGATGGCCGTGTGTGAATAATGTCTCAGGATATTATTATATTATTTTTTATATCTCATATTTTCTTCCTAATAAAGCCAAATCCGTCATTTAAAATAAAATTACAGATTGTATAGCTTGGCCGCTTTTAAAAGCTTAAGGCGGATTTACGATCAGCCCTCTATAAATCTATTTAATGCCCACATCGACAGCTAATATAAAGCTCTTGTAGCATTAGGCTACGTTCACACGGATAGCGGAAAGAGGTTAATTATGATTGTGAATTAAGGACCTCACTAAGATAAAATAACTATCTTGGGACAACTGCCATCTGATCCCAAACGAGGCAGAATACATATACTATGGCAAATAGATAACTGATAAACATACTTGTATATTTCTAAATATATATTATATATAAATTACACCCAGACAAATAATTTTGATTTGTGATTTGTGGGGATCGAACTCACGATCTCTGGTTTAGCAGTCAACGATGTTTAATATACAAGGATAAATATAAATACAGAATAAAATAAACGACAGGATCCATGAATACCGTGAATGATCACACTTTTCGTAACGCTTTCGTGACGCATTCAACTGCTTACTCCCCAAGTCAAGCGAGCGTAAAGAAGTTTAATAAAAATTGTATACATCGTTATATAGTCAACTTTCATCACTTTTTAATATTATGTTATAATTTATTCACAATAACGAAACGGTTGGCCACAGTTTGGTAGAGTGTAAGTTAAAAATATTAGTCTTCGGACACTCATCTTGGAGGGCAACCATAGATGTTGCACGACATAGATAGGAAGGTATCAACCGCGGGGCACAGCTAGTTTGTAATAAAAATTATTATTACTAAGCCAAGCTATAGAAAGTTGATGCCTGTACTAGGTTAAAAAGTACATAAAGTTTAAAACTAATACTAAAAATGCCCAGTTCTGTTTCATTTCGATTCGATTCTGGAAAGAAAGGCAATGATTTTAAAATTTGTTGGGTCACTGTAGCTTAGAATCTTGGCCATAGTCAATACTTACCTATAGTTTGAGATATATTTTACTGTGAAGTCTCTTAATGATTACTGCCTTACTTATTGGCATGAAATTGTATGGATATTATCTGATTTTGCCATTCAATAAAAACTCTTTTGAGAGTTACAGTTTAGGAACCCTCGCTGCTGCGAGTCACATTATTAACCGACTTCAAAAGGAAGAGGTTCTCAAGTTCACTGGTATTTTTTTTATATAATTAAACGTGATTATTAAATCGTTACGTAATGTCAGCGGATTGAACAACTCGGACTTACTGAGCTTCATTTACGTGCCTTTTAATGGCAAATCTGTCCTTATTCTGACTACTGTGTTTATCACAAAGTACCACATTTTCGTAAATTAAAAAAAATCTTTAAAATGTTTCGGTATGTAGCTACTTAGGTAGTATAAAAATATCAATCTAATCACGCTCGCAGCCCGCTCGAAGCGTCTCGCTTCTCCTAACACGTAACCTCTTAGATTTTATTGCTTTTTACTGTTTACAAGATGATGTCGTTAATTCAAAGTGAAATAAACACAACAGGCACACTTTGTAGCTCAGAAAATCGTTTTCCTCTTTTATGATGATTATTTATTTAAACATAAATATAAAGATTATGTTCTAAGCCAGTTTGATAGAATTGTTATTGATATATTTTTGACCAACGAGACCAGGTCGAGGTTCATTAATTCATACCATTTAATTGCGTTCCGCAATGTGTTCTTAGGTGGTTACTATAGCTTATAAGCTAGGTATATTATGGCACCTGTAGGGCACAACCAATATTATATATTAAAATGTGTTTCATTTTATAAGTTAGTATAATGTAATTCCATTTGGTCACTGTTGCCACCCTTTTCTTCGCTTCAATTGTATCTATATCTAGTTGTAATATATGTGTATTTAATGTATATATAGTTTTTATATATTAAATGTATAGTCTATATTTATATAAAGTATATTTGAATAATTTTATTTTATTGTTTTAATTTAATTTAATTTAATTTACATTAATCATAGTTTATCCTTTATGAAATCATGAATTGATAACATTACTCAGAGAACTTAAAACTAAATATTCCAGTGCACTCTACAGATTTTTATGATAAATCTTTTTCTGTCCAAGCTGCTCGACTATGGAATTTACTATCTATCGATATAAGGCGTGCACAAACTCTGACCTCATTCAAAATTTCTTTAAAAAAACAATTTTTATCTCTTTAAATTATCTTCATAATTTATGTTTTTTTATCTCTTAACTGCTTTTCGTAACCTAACCAATTAAGTACGAGGTGTCTGATACTATGGATGCCCGAAGTGAATTTTGTGTTTGTATGTACTTGAAATATTGCAGGTTTGTTTTTATCGTATATTGTTATCTTACGATTAAAAGTAGTACCTACTTTAATATTTACTAGATTTTGAATAATATTTACCATTTTTTGTTTTTCAACAACGAGATTAACTGTAACTCGCGATACCTGGTACTATATAAAAGCGGATAACTCACATCACTGCATACATTCATTGAATTAAAAACCTAGGATCTCGTGTGTTTGAAACGATTTCAAATAATTTTACTATAATTTGAAATGTGGAAGTTAGTCATTATAACTACTTTAATTTCGGTTGCTCATTCCAATTTGGAATCAAATTTTGGAGAATGGAATATAGTAATGGTGTACCCACGTCTACTCCAGCCATCTTTGTGTATTGAAGTGGCAGTGACTAAACCAACAAACAACGTACAATGTAAGTGCGCAGATGGGAAGAATTCTACGCTTATAGATCTAAAGATGAAACTTGCTAGAGTGGCGCATGACGAACCGTCGCTATACCCACTTGAAGAAGTTACTGCTGAAAATGAAGTAATGCCAAATATAAATGTAGCCTGTACATGCGGAAGCCAGAATTATTCTTCTAGGGTGGCTACCAGGTCTCTCAACGAGAATTTCTTGATTATTTACGATTTACTTAATCCATTAAGGTACAATGAGACTGAACCATACACGGCGACTGTTCTGGTAAAGAATATTTTAACCCGTTCTGAAATACTTAGTGCTATGGAGGGTATCGGGGAATTTAAGGAAAGGCATGGTCAAGTTATGTGTTCAAAAAATTGATATTGTTAAAGTGTTTTAAATATTATTATTAAATAAGTTTCATTTGTATTCTATCCAATTACCATGTTCTGTACTTATTGTACATTAATGATAATATTCCTCCGGTTCAAATTTAGGCTACAACGGCGAATATCAACCGAGACCGAAAATGAAATAAAAATATCCAGAGCTCTTGGCAATAGACTAAATACGTTTTTTACTATTACTATTTTTACAAATTATGTATATGCTTATATTATATTTTGAGATGATCCGGTGTTTTAGTTCATCTTTAGATTAATTAATAAGGTGAAATATTTTTAATAATAATCTATAAAAACCACTGACAAAAGATGTTGAAGTGAATTTATTGGGATAGTATCACGTATTTTTTAAATTAAATTCATGTTGTTTATTATTTTTTTCATAATCTTGGTTATATCTTAAGGTTTTAGCAGTGTATAAATAACTCTTCTTATGTACGTGTGGATCTATTAAGTACAATGTGACTGGTACTGTGGATGCACGAAGAGTATTTTGTGTTTGTATGTATGTAATTGAAACATTGCCGGATTAGGTTATCTTATAATTAAAAATAGGTGCCTACTTTAATATATTTTTGAACAATAATTACCATTTTTTGTTTTTAAACAACGAGATTAAATGTAACTCGAGATAGCGATTAGCTATATAAAAGCGGATAACTCATATAATTGCATACATCCACTGAATTAAAAACTTGGGATCTCGTGTGTTTAAAACGATATTAAATTGTATTATATAAATTAAAATGTGGAAGTTATTCATCATAACTACATTAATTTCGGTTGCTCATTCCAATTTGGAATCAAATTTTGGAGAATGGAATATAGCAATGGTGTACCCACGTCTACTCCAGCCATCTTTGTGTATTGAAGTGGCAGTGACTAAACCAACAAACAACGTACAATGTAAGTGCGCAGATGGGAAGAATTCTACGCTTATAGATCTAAAGATGAAACTTGCTAGAGTGACGCCTGACGAACCGTCACTATACCCAGTTGAAGAAGTTACTGCTGAAAATGAAGTAATGCCAAATATAAATGTAGCCTGTACATGCGGAAGCCAGAATTATTCTTCTAGGGTGGCTACCAGGTTTCTCAACGAGAATTTCTTGATTATTTACGATTTACTTAATCCATTAAGGTACAATGAGACTGAACCATACACGGCGACTGTTCTGGTAAAGAATATTTTAACCCGTTCTGAAATTCTTAGTGCTATGGAGGGTATCGGGGAATTTAAGGAAAGGCATGGTCAAGTTATGTGTTCAAAAAATTGATATTGTTAAAGTGTTTTAAATATTATTATTAAATAAGTTTCATTTGTATTCTATCCGATGACCATGTTCTATACTTATTGTACATTAATGATAATATTCTTCTGGTTCAAATATAGGCTACAACGGTAAATATCAACCGAGACCGAAAATGAAATAAAAATATTCAGAGCACTTGGCAATAGACTAAATATGTTTTGTACAATTACTATTTATACAAAATTGCTTATATTACATTTTGAGATGAAACCGGTGTTTTAGTTAATCTTTACACTTATTAATTAGGTGAAATAATTGTATAAGTGAAAAGGCATAATATGTGTATTCATCCAATATTTTTACAAATGTCAGAGAAAAAAGCTAATACAGAAGATTTACTACGTTTGCCTTATTTAATTTTTGCATTATTTGCAAAGCAAAGCAATCTTACCTCATAATGATGGGAAATCAAATTTAATCATCTGGTGGGTCTCGTACCCTATATCAATCTGGGGTAGGCGCTCTGCGAAAGCTGCAAACTAAATACACGTGTAGATCACATTTCGGATTCCCTTGCTAACAGCCATTTAGAATATCGGGGCTATCCATCGGCTTTGTTTTCCAGAAACATGGGCGATTGATAAGGATTCCCCGACACCAATCGAGGTTTCCATAGAGACGGCGCCGATTGACTTATTTTCGCATCAAATGTATGGAGTTGACGAATCTACAATTTTGTAGGGTGTCTTTAGTATCTAATAGACCTTTGTTACTAGCCATTGCCCATAGGAGTAAGGTATTAGATAGCATTGTGGTCTAGCGCAAGCCCATCATACAATTAAAAACATAACTATTAGTACATGTAAAAAACACTTGCGGTCATAGTATTTATTGGGGTCGATAAAATAGAATATGCATAGCTTTTTTGTACACTCTTCCGTGATGCATTCAATTATTTTATCTAGTGCGGGCGTGGTATTCAAAAAATCTGATATGCATCTAAATAGACCGATAGATAAAACTCTTTATTGTACACCTCAAGAAATTATACAAACTGACAACATATACAAATTATTACAGTACCAATGGCGGCCTTATGACAAGGTGTGATCTCTTCCAGGCAACCTAGGTAGTGAAAGAAGAAAGGAGTTACCGAGATGGGAGTAGTTGCGGGTGTACACAACAAATTTCCTTAAAGGTACTGCTGTACCATAGTTATAATTATACATATTAACTAATTTATCATATGTCTGTTCATATTATGTACCTATTATAAATAATAGATCGGCATCGTTGAAAAAACCAAACCCCTAGCTCGGAGTACTTCCAAGGCTAAGCTTTGAGTAGTGATTCTTGACACTCTATCTTTGTATACGAGGGATAGCAAAAGTTAAATCTCACATCATAAAATCTTTTTGTCCTTATATTATTAATTATTCTCCGAAAAACTTAATAATAAATATTTAGTTTTTCGGAGATTAATTGGTTGGAGAAAGTCAGCAGCCTAATAAAAACTTGAAACTTGTGTTTCGAGTTCCGATGACAATCGCTTTATAGATTCTGGTAGTCACCTGCAGGCTACTGGTTAGACTTTGATCAGATTTCCTATATAAATAAGTAAGGGCATTTACATTACCTTTTACAGATATAAGTCATAATATGGAAGCCAGTATAGATACAAGCGTCTTATAAAAAACAAAAACAGAAGGCGTTTTAACTCAAATTGTTAAAAATGTTTATGTTTAGTCAACAAAGGATTAATATGCCAATAAAACCCATCACAAAATGTTACGGATAAAACATGATATAATCGGTACTTAATTGTATATTGGACAATAAAAGAGCCGTTATTATTAATAGGGCGGAATGTTCTTGACAAGGGTTTTATGTATTATTTATTGATCTCTATTGGAATGACCTCATGGGTAAATATAGGCGGGTTAAAGGGTACAAATACATACATAAACTCACGCCTGTTTTCCAGAAGGGTAGACAGAGACAACGGATTTCCATTTCTCAAGATATTTGCACACCTCTTTTGCCTCGTTTACTATCATTATATTCTTCATATAAGCTCGCCGCTTTAAAGTACTTCTGACCTGGCATTTTCATAGTACAATACAAGCAGTGATTTGTTTGGGATCAGATGGCCGTGTGTGAATAATGTCGCAGGATATTATTATATTTTTTTTATATCTGATATTGTCTTCCTAATAAAGCCAAATCCGTCATTTCAAATAAAATTACAGATTGTATAGCTTGGCCGCCTTTAAAAGCTTAAGGCGGATTTACGATCAGCCCTCTATAAATCTATTTAATGCCCACATCGACAGCTAATATAAAGCTCTTGTAGCATTAGGCTACGTTCACACGGATAGCGGAAAGAGGTTAATTATGATTGTGAATTAAGGACCTCACTAAGATAAAATAAATATCTTGGGACAACTGCCATCTGATCCCAAACGAGGCAGAATACATATACTATGGCAAATAGATAACTGATAAACATACTTGTATATTTCTAAATACATATTATATATAAATTACACCCAGACAAATAATTTTGATTTGTGATTTGTGGGGATCGAACTCACGATCTCTGGTTTAGCAGTCAACGATATTTAATATACAAGGATAAATATAAATACAGAATAAAATAAACGACAGGAACCATGAATACCTTGAATGATCACACTTTTCGTAACGCTTTCGTGACGCATTCAACTGCTTAGTTCCCAAGTCAAGCGAGCGTAAAGAAGTTTTAATAAAAAAAAATATTCTGTATATTAGAGACATCGTTATATAGTCAACTTTCATCACTTTTTAATATTATGTTATAATTTATTAATCTGGTGTTTTCCTATCAGCGCTATCTTTTTTGATGTTGATGCCAAGTTTGACGATGCTTTCATAGATCATCGATTGAATGTCAATAAGCTCGGCCATGTTTATTGAATGTCAAAATATATTTCTCTAGAAGAAAAATAAGGAAAGGTATGTTGGTACTTGCGTGTATGCAGTCTAGTACTTAGCTCCACGCAGTCTGCTGCAGCTGTTGTTTCACGCAGCCTGCTGCGGCTGTTGCTCCAATGTTAGCACTACAATCCTCTGACCGAACACACCAGCACTAAATGTTAACTAGTTCACCCCCGCTCGTGCAAATATCGCGATTTCTCGGAACACGTGACGCGCGAGGGCCTTTCGAAGGACCAAACTATGTACGGTGTAATGCGGTGGGGGTTGCAGAGTTTGTTGAATGATAGAATGTTGTTTCACTAAAATAAAGTTTATTGTACTGATCCACAATAACTTCTTAAATGTTAAAATGTTAGCAAGAACTATGTTAAATGGAGTGTTAGAAATGTTGCAATGAATGCACGCGAATATCACGGTTACTCGACGCGCACTGACTCTATGTTACAATTTTAATACTAATGAAGTAACTGCGTAAGTCGCGTAATGCTGAGCAAGGTGTTCGGTGTCATTGCACCGAACACATATACTATGGCAAATAGATAACTGATTATCATACTTGTATATTTCTAAATATATATTATATATAAATTACACCCAGACAAATAATTTTGATTTGTGATTTGTGGGGATCGAACTCACGATCTTTGGTTTAGCACTCAACGAGTTAACAAGAATAAATATAAATACAGAATAAAATAACAAACTACAGGAACCATGAACATCGTGAATGATCACACTTTTTGTAACGAGCGTTACGAAAAGTGTGATCATTCACGATGGTCATGGTTCCAGTAGTTTGTTATTTTATTCTGTATTTATATTTATTCTTGTATATTAAATATCGTTAGCGCGTAAAGAAGGTTTAATAGAAAAAACTGTGGCTATGGTTATTAGCGCATCCTTATATAGTCACAGTTATATAGTCAACCTTCATCACTTTTTAATACAATATTATAATGTTAAAGTTAATTCACAATAATAATATTAATAATAATAATATCTGGGGACAATGTCACACAGATCATCCTAGCCCCAAACTAAGCAAAGCTTGTACTATGGGTACCAGGCGACGATATACATACTTATATAGATAGATAAATACTTATATACATAGAAAACATCCATGACTCAGAAACAAATATTCGTGCTCATCACACAAATATTTGCACTTACCGGGATTCGAACCCAGGACCACCAGCTTCGTAGGCAGGAGCACTACCAACTAGGCTACGGTGATCGTCAAATGGTTGGCCACAGTCGTGGTACAGACGCCAGTAGCACATACAGCTACCCCAATCTGTCGAATTTATTTTATAGATTTTAACTTTATCACATAAGCATAAGGTTCACTTTCAATTGGGGAAACTTTACAGATTGGGTATTTTGATGTTCTGGCGTCTGTACATTGTCAGTTAAAATATTAGTTTTGACCTAAAATTGAGGAAAGAAGATGCAAGAAGATGGCATGCCGTAATATGTTGCGACACACACCTCGGAAGTAAAAAGTAGAAGTCGAGGTCAATCATCAGCTCTCAAATTAGGTAATAATATAAATAGATAGCCACCAACAAAAGAGACAAATGTTTAAGTGAATAGGAATCTGTAAAACAAAGGAAATTCTGTTTACGTCAATGGTTATTTGTTTGATAAAAAATATTCTGTGCATTCTTATCATTTTAAAACAGCATTATTATAATTATATTTTAACTGTTAAATACTTGTTTTAATGCACTGTGGCGTGCGGTGGGTCAGGGGATTTGAAAGAAAACTGGTGCTTGCAGGCGGAGCTTGGCGTCGTCAGTGACAGTCAGTACAACACTAAGATCATGGAACACACTTACACGCACTTAAAGACCCGGCGATAAGCACCGCATGAGGGTTCCGATTAGGCACACTTACAAAGTCCCTGCAACTGTACTGTGCTAGAGTCATGACGTACACAGTACCCTCGTGAATGTGTACGGAACACTTGGCACTATTCATTTACTTTCACGGATCACTTCCACTTTTTCGCTATTCCACTTTTACTTCTTCCTCTTGATTTGCCTTCGATTTCACCGTCCTGTTTCGATATACTGCTTATATATCCGTAAATTGTCATTATTATCTCTATAGAAACTTCACCAATATTATAGAAAAATTTCGCGAGTCGCCTATACACAGCGAGCCACTAAAGCATAATATGGCGAGTAGATCTTTGTAAGTGTATAGGTCTTAGCTTATTATTTTTATATTATTTATTCAAATGCTAATACTTTTTTAATTTAATATTGTATTAGGTACCCGATTTTGCCCTTCCAATTTTTTTTTTTTTTTTTTTGTTTCTAAATCAAAAATGCCTTTATTTACTACACGTAGTTGTTAGAATGTGTGGGTATGATGATCTATAAAATCTCTCACCCAAAGAGCCATGGAGAGGGCTATGCTCGGAGTTTCCCTGCGACATCGAATCAGAAATGTCGAAATCCGCAGGCGAACCAAAGTCACCGTCATAGCCCGAAGAATTACAAAACTGAAGTGGCAGTGGGCGGGGCACATAGCTCGTAGACCTGGCGGCCGTTGGGTAAGAAAGGTTCTCGAGTAGCGACCACGAATCAACGCAGCGTGGGCAGGCCCTCCACAAGATGGACCGATGGATCTTGTGCGGGTCGCTGGAAATCGCTGAATTCGATTAGCGCAAGACCGGCAATTGTGGAGATCTTTGGGGGAGGCCTTTATCCAGCAGTGGACGTCTTTCGGCTGATACGATTATGATGATGAAAATCTCTTTCGAGAGTTAGAAGCTAGAAACCCTAGTTGCTGCGAGTGTTACAATATGTAATCATTTGTGATGATGTAACATTCTTTATATAATTAAAACGTGATTGTTAATATTTTCTCGATTTGATACAAAAAAAATATTTAAAAAGTTATTTAATTGTGTTATGTTATGTTTGTGTTATAATAAGTTTCATTTGGGTACCTTTTATTGCTAAATGTGTTCCTATGCTATGCTAAAATGGTTTTTCATCAAGTACCACATTTTCGTAAATAAATAAAGTACCTTATCTTGTTTCGGTATGTAGCTACTTAGGTAGTATAAAAATATCAATCTAATCACGCTCGCAGCCCGCTCGAAGCGTCTCGCTTCTCCTAACACGTAACCTCTTAGATTTTATTGCTTTTTACTGTTTACAAGATGATGTCGTTAAGTCAAAGTGAAATAAACACAACAGGCACACTTTGTAGCTCAGAAAATCGTTTTCCTCTTTTATGATGATTATTTATTTAAACATTAATATAAAGATTATGTTCTAAGCCAGTTTGATAGAATTGTTATTGATATATTTTTGACCAACAAGAACAGGTCGAGGTTCATTAATTCATACCATTAATTGCGTTCCGCAATGTGTTCTTAGGTGGTTACTATAGCTTAAAAGCTAGGTATATTATGGTACCTGTAGGGCACAACTAATATTATATATTAAAATGTGTTTAATTTTATAAGTTAGTTGTAATTCCATTTGGTCACTGTTGCCACCCTTTCTGGTCTGATTGTATCTATACCTAGTTGTAATATATGTGTATTTACTTTATATATAGTTTTTAATATATTAAATGTATAGTCTATATTTATGTAAATTATATTTGAATAATTTAATTTTATTGTTTTAATTTAATTTAATTTAATTTACATTAATCATAGTTTATCCTTTATGAAATCATGAATTGATAACATTACTCAGAGAACTTAAAACTAAATATTCCAGTGCACTCTACAGATTTTTATGATAAATCTTTTTCTGTCCAAGCTGCTTGACTATGGAATTTACTTCCTATCGATATAAGGCGTGCACAAACTCTGACCTCATTCAAAATTTCTTTAAAAAACACTTTTTATCTCTTTAAATTATCTTCATAATTTATGTTTTTTTATCTGTTAACTGCTTTTCGTAACCTAACCAATTAAGTACGAGGTGTCTGATACTATAGATGCCCGAAGTGAATTTTGTGTTTGTATAATTGAAATATTGCAGGTTTGTTTTTAACGTATATTGTTATCTTACAATTAAAAGTAGTACCTACTTTAATATTTACTAGATTTTGAATAATATTTACCATTTTTTGTTTTTCAACAACGAGATTAACTGTAACTCGCGATACCGGGTAGCTATATAAAAGCGGATAACTCACATCACTGCATACATTCATTGAATTAAAAACCTAGGATCTCGTGTGTTAAAACGATTTCAAATAATTTTACTATAATTTGAAATGTGGAAGTTAGTCATCATAACTACATTAATTTCGGTTGCTCATTCCAATTTGGTATCAAATTTTGGAGAATGGAATATAGTAATGGTGTACCCACGTCTACTCCAGCCATCTTTGTGTATTGAAGTGGCAGTGACTAAACCAACAAACAACGTACAATGTAAGTGCGCAGATGGGAAGAATTCTACGCTTATAGATCTAAAGATGAAACATGCTGGAGTGACGCCTGACGAACCGTCACTATACCCAGTTGAAGAAGTTACTGCTGAAAATGAAGTAATGCCAAATATAAATGTAGCCTGTACATGCGGAAGCCAGAATTATTCTTCTAGGGTGGCTACCAGGTCTCTCAACGAGAATTTCTTGATTATTTACGATTTACTTAATCCATTAAGGTACAATGAGACTGAACCATACACGGCGACTGTTCTGGTAAAGAATATTTTAACCCGTTCTGAAATACTTAGTGCTATGGAGGGTATCGGGGAATTTAAGGAAAGGCATGGTCAAGTTATGTGTTCAAAAAATTGATATTGTTAAAGTGTTTTAAATATTATTATTAAATAAGTTTCATTTGTATTCTATCCGATGACCATGTTCTATACTTATTGTACATTAATGATAATATTCCTCCGGTTCAAATTTAGGCTACAACGGCGAATATCAACCGAGACCGAAAATGAAATAAAAATATCCAGAGCTCTTGGCAATAGACTAAATACGTTTTTTACTATTACTATTTATACAAATTATGTATATGCTTATATTATATTTTGAGATGATCCGGTGTTTTAGTTCATCTTTAGATTAATTAATAAGGTGGAATATTTTTAATAATAATCTATAAAAACCACTGACAAAAGATGTTGAAGTGAAGTGAATTTATTGGGATAGTATCACGTATTTTTTTAATTAAATTCATGTTGTTTATTATTTTTTTCATAATCTTGGTTATTTCCTAAGGTTTTAGCAGTGTATAAATAACTCTTCTTATGTACGTGTGGATCTATTAAGTACAATGTGACTGGTACTGTGGATGCACGAAGAGTATTTTGTGTTTGTATGTATGTAATTGAAACATTGCCGGATTTGGTTATCTTATAATTAAAAATAGGTGCCTACTTTAATATATTTTTGAACAATAATTACCATTTTTTGTTTTTAAACAACGAGGTTAAATGTAACTCGAGATAGCGATTAGCTATATAAAAGCGGATAACTCATATAATTGCATACATCCACTGAATTAAAAACTTGGGATCTCGTGTGTTTAAAACGATATTAAATTGTATTATATAAATTAAAATGTGGAAGTTATTCATCATAACTACTTTGATATCTGTTGCTCATTCCAATTTGGAATCAAATTTTGGAGAATGGTATGTAGCAATAGTGTACCCACATCAACTCCGGACATCTTTATGTATTGAAGTGGCAGTGACTAAACCAACAAGCAGCGTACAATGTAAGTGCGCAGATGGAAAGAACTCGACGCTTATAGATCTAAAGATGAAACTTCCTGGATTGCCTGACGAACCGTCACTATACCCAGTTGAAGAAGTTACTGCTGAACATGAAGTAATGCCAAATATAAATGTATCCTGTACATGCGGAAGCAAGTATTATTCTTCTAGGGTGGCTACAAGGTCTCTCAACGATAATTTCCTGATTGTTTACGACTTTTTTAATCCATTAAAGTTCAATGAGACTGAACCGTACACGGCGACTGTTCTGGTAAAGAATATTTTAAGCCGTTCTGAAATTCGTAGTGCTATGGAGGGTATCGGGGAATTTAAGGAAAGGCATGGTCAAGTTATGTGTTCCAAAAATTGATATTGTTAAAGTGTTTTAAATATTATTATTAAATAAGTTTCATTTGTATTCTATCCGATGACCATGTTCTATATTTATTGTACATTAATGATAATATTCTTCTGGTTCAAATATAGGCTACAACGGTAAATATCAACTGAGACCGAAAATGAAATAAAAATATTCAGAGCACTTGGCAATAGACTAAATATGTTTTGTACAATTACTATTTATACAAAATTGCTTATATTATATTTTGAGATGAAACCAGTGTTTTAGTTAATCTTTACACTTATTAATTAGGTGAAATAGTTGTATAAGTGAACAGGCATAATATGTGTATTTTATCCAATATTTTTACAAATGTCAGAGAAAAAAGCTAATACAGAAGATTAACTACGTTTACCTTATTTAATTTTTGCATTATTTGCAAAGCAAAGCAATCTTACCTCATAATGATGGGAAATCAAATTTAATAATCTGGTGGGTCTCGTACCCTATATCAATCTGGGGTAGGCGCTCTGCGTAAAGCTGCAAACTAAATACACGTGTAGATCACATTTAGGATTCCCTTGCTAACAGCCATTTAGAATATCGGTGCTATCCATCGGCTTTGTTTTCCAGAAACATGGGCGATTGATAAGGATTCCCCGACACCAATCGAGGTTTCCATAGAGACGGCGCCGATTGACTTATTTTCGCATCAAATGTATGGAGTTGACGAATCTAAAATTTTGTAGGGTGTCTTTAGTATCTAATAGACCTTTGTTACTAGCCATTGCCCATAGGAGTAAGGTATTAGATAGCATTGTGGTCTAGCGCAAGCCCATCATACAATTAAAAACATAACTATTAGTACATGTAAAAAACACTTGCGGTCATAATATTTATTGGGGTCGATAAAATAGAATATGCATAGCTTTTTTGTACAGTCTTCCGTGATGCATTCAATTATTTTATCTAGTGCGGGCGTGGTATTCAAAAAATCTGATATGCATCTAAATAGACCTATAGATAAAACTCTTTATTGTACACCTCAAGAAATTATACAAACTGACAACATATACAAATTATTACAGTACCAATGGCGGCCTTATGACAAGGTGTGATCTCTTCCAGGCAACCTAGGTAGTGAAAGAAGAAAGGAGTTACCGAGATGGGAGTAGTTGCGGGTGTACACAACAAATTTCCTTAAAGGTACTGCTGTACCATAGTTATAATTATACATATTAACTAATTTATCATATGTCTGTTCATATTATGTACCTATTATAAATAATAGATCGGCATCGTTGAAAAAACCAAACCCCTAGCTCGGAGTACTTCCAAGGCTAAGCTTTGAGTAGTGATTCTTGACACTCTATCTTTGTATACGAGGGATAGCAAAAGTTAAATCTCACATCATAAAATCTTTTTGTCCTTATATTATTAATTATTCTCCGAAAAACTTAATAATAAATATTTAGTTTTTCGGAGATTAATTGGTTGGAGAAAGTCAGCAGCCTAATAAAAACTTGAAACTTGTGTTTCGAGTTCCGATGACAATCGCTTTATAGATTCTGGTAGTCACCTGCAGGCTACTGGTTAGACTTTGATCAGATTTCCTATATAAATAAGTAAGGGCATTAACATTACCTTTTACAGATATAAGTCATAATATGGAAGCCAGTATAGATACAAGCGTCTTATAAAAAACAAAAACAGAAGGCGTTTTAACTCAAATTGTTAAAAATGTTTATGTTTAGTCAACAAAGGATTAATATGCCAATAAAACCCATCACAAAATGTTACGGATAAAACATGATATAATCGGTACTTAATTGTATATTGGACAATAAAAGAGCCGTTATTATTAATAGGGCGGAATGTTCTTGACAAGGGTTTTATGTATTATTTATTGATCCCTATTGGAATGACCTCATAGGTAAATATAGGCGGGTTAAACATAGGCGGTACAAATACATACATAAACTCACGCCTGTTTCCCAGAAGGGTAGACAGAGACAACGGATTTCCATTTCTTGCACACCTCTTTTGCCTCGTTTACTATCATTATATTCTTCATATAAGCTCGCCGCTTTAAAGTACTTCTGACCTGGCAGAACGTCTACGATTTTCATAGTACAAGCAGTGATTTGTTTGGGATCAGATGGCCGTGTGTGAATAATGTCGCAGGATATTATTATATTATTTTTTATATCTGATATTGTCTTCCTAATAAAGCCAAATCCGTCATTTCAAATAAAATTACAGATTGTATAGCTTGGCCGCCTTTAAAAGCTTAAGGCGGATTTACGATCAGCCCTCTATAAATCTATTTAATGCCCACATCGACAGCTAATATAAAGTTCTTGTAGCATTAGGCTACGTTCACACGGATAGCGGAAAGAGGTTAATTATGATTGTGAATTAAGGACCTCACTAAGATAAAATAACTATCTTGGGACAACTGCCATCTGATCCCAAACGAGGCAGAGAATGCATATACTATAGCAAATAGATAACTGATTAACATACTTGTATATTTCTAAATATATATTATATATAAATTACACCCAGACAAATAATTTTGATTTGTGATTTGTGGGGATCGAACTCACGATCTTTGGTTTAGCACTCAACGAGTTAACAAGAATAAATATAAATACAGAATAAAATAACAAACTACAGGAACCATGAACATCGTGAATGATCACACTTTTCGTAACGCTCGTTACAAAAAGTGTGATCATTCACGATGTTCATGGTTCCAGTAGTTTGTTATTTTATTCTGTATTTATATTTATTCTTGTATATTAAATATCGTTAGCGCGTAAAGAAGGTTTAATAGAAAAAAACTGTGGCTATGGTTATTAGCGCATCCTTATATAGTCACGGTTATATAGTCAACCTTCATCACTTTTTAATACAATATTATAATGTTAAAGTTAATTCATAATAAAGAAATGGTTGGCCACAGTCGTGGTACAGACGCCAGTAGCACATACAGCTACCCCAATCTGTCGAATTTATTTTATAGATTTTAACTTTATCACATAAGCATAAGGTTCACTTTCAATTGGGGAAACTTTACAGATTGGGTATCTTGATGTTCTGGCGTCTGTACATTGTCAGTTAAAATATTAGTTTTGACCTAAAATTGAGGAAAGAAGATGCAAGAAGATGGCATGCCGTAATATGTTGCGACACACACACCTCGGAAGTAAAAAGTAGAAGTCGAGGTCAATCATCAGCTCTCAAATTAGGTAATAATATAAATAGATAGCCACCAACAAAAGAGACAAATGTTTAAGTGAATAGGAATCTGTAAAACAAAGGAAATTCTGTTTACGTCAATGGTTATTTGTTTAATAAAAAATATTCTGTGCATTCTTATCATTTTAAAACAGCATTATTATAATTATACTGTTAAATACTTGTTTTAATGCACTGTGGCGTGCGGTGGGACCAGGGGATTTGAAAGAAAACTGGTGCTTGCAGGCGGAGCTTGGCGTCGTCAGTGACAGTCAGTACAACACTAAGATCATGGAATACACTTACACGCACTTAAAGACCCGGCGATAAGCACCGCATGAGGGTTCCGATTAGGCGCACTTACAAAGTCCCTGCAACTGTACTGTGCTAGAGTCATGACGTACACAGTACCCTCGTGAATGTGTACGGAACACTTGGCACTATTCATTTACTTTCACGGATCACTTCCACTTTTTCGCTATTCCACTTTTACTTCTTCCTCTTGATTTGCCTTCGATATCACCGTCCTGTTTCGATATACTGCTTATATATCCGTAAATTGTCATTATTATCTCTATAGAAACTTCACCAATATTATAGAAAAATTTCGCGAGTCGCCTATGCACACAGCGAGCCACTAAAGCATAATATTGCGAGTAGATCTTTGTAAGTGTATAGGTCTTAGCTTATTATTTTTATATTATTTATTCAAATGCTAATACTTTTTTAATTTAATATTGTATTAGGTACCCGATTTTGTCCTTCTATAAAATCTCTCACCCAAAGAGCCATGGAGAGGGCTATGCTCGGAGTTTCCCTGCGACATCGAATCAGAAATGTCGAAATCCGCAGGCGAACCAAAGTCACCGTCATAGCCCGAAGAATTACAAAACTGAAGTGGCAGTGGGCGGGGCACATAGCTCGTAGAACTGGCGGCCGTTGGGTAAGAAAGGTTCTCGAGTAGCGACCACGAATCAACGCAGCGTGGGAAGGCCCTCCACAAGATGGACCGATGGATCTTGTGCGGGTCGCTGGAAATCGCTGAATTCGATTAGCGCAAGACCGGCAATTGTGGAGATCTTTGGGGGAGGCCTTTATCCAGCAGTGGACGTCTTTCGGCTGATACGATGATGATGATGAAAATCTCTTTCGAGAGTTAGAAGCTAGAAACCCTAGTTGCTGCGAGTGTTACAATATGTAATCATTTGTGATGATGTAACATTCTTTATATAATTAAAACGTGATTGTTAATATTTTCTCGATTTGATACAAAAAAATTATTTAAAAAGTTATTTAATTGTGTTATGTTATGTTTGTGTTATAATAAGTTTCATTTGGGTACCTTTTATTGCTAAATGTGTTCCTATGCTATGCTAAAATGGTTTTTCATCAAGTACCACATTTTCGTAAATAAATAAAGTAACTTATCTTGTTTCGGTATGTAGCTACTTAGGTAGTATAAAAATATCAATCTAATCACGCTCAGCTCGCTCGAAGCGTCTCGCTTCTCCTAACACGTAACCTCTTAGATTTTATTGCTTTTTACTGTTAACAAGATGATGTCGTTAAGTCAAAGTGAAATAAACACAACAGGCACACTTTGTAGCTCAGAAAATCGTTTTCCTCTTTTATGATGATTATTTATTTAAACATAAATATAAAGATTATGTTCTAAGACAGTTTGATAGAATTGTTATTGATATATTTTTGACCAACGAGAACAGGTCGAGGTTCATTAATTCATACCATTAATTGCGTTCCGCAATGTGTTCTTAGGTGGTTACTATAGCTTAAAAGCTAGGTATATTATGGTACCTGTAGGGCACAACCAATATTATATATTAAAATGTGTTTAATTTTATAAGTTAGTATAATGTAATTCCATTTGGTCACTGTTGCCACCCTTTTCTTCGCTTCAATTGTATCTATATCTAGTTGTAATATATGTGTATTTAATGTATATATTTTACATAAAAAAACTAGAAATTGTTCAAAAAAAATTTCTTCGATCTATGCACTATAGATGCACTAAGTCTAGAATACCATACACAGATTTATTGGAACGCTATAAACTTCAGAGCTTACAGTCCAGACGTAGTTTACTGATGGTCATGATGCTTCATGGTCTTTGTAATAACAAGTTTGATTGCACTGACATCACTAACAACTTATGTTATATTGTACCTAGAACTGTAATGCGTCGAGAGGCACGCGTGCCCCGGCTGTTCCACACCGCGCGGTGCAGAACTCACGCTGGCGCACGGGTGCCTCTCCGACGCATTGTGGAAACGTATAACACACACTTCCACGATTTGGACATTTTTGCACTATCGCACTTTAAGTTCAAAAAAATGGTTACTGAACTACTAAAATAGTTATAGTTAATACCTACTCACTAGTACCTACATAGGTACTTCTCTGCTTAATTAATGCACGCATTTATTACTACCTATTTTTAACATTAATTCGCGGACATTAGTGTGGGTTATACGTTTACCTATTCTTAAAATTTATATTTAAATAATTTAACTATACCTAATGTGTAACTGTTTTATGTCCCAATAAAGTAAAAATAAAAATAAAAATATAGTTTTTATATTAGGTCTTTACCTATGAAATTGCCGTTCTGCAGTACTGGCCATTTCAAATCAAAATAATTTTTGTTTGGCTAAGAATTCTAATTTCAAATTAATTTTATTTTAAAAACATGGATTCTTTTTTCCAAAAGTAGTCATTTCTTTATTGATTAGTGTTACATTTTCATCGCATTTCAATCTTTTTCGTCATCATGGATACGTTAAAAATTCGAGTAATTATGGAATATGAGTACCGTCGTGGCAGCAACGCGGCACAAGCGGCACGCAACATCAACGACGTTTACGGAGCTAACACTACAAACCAACGCACCACCTGTTATTGGTTTGCTCGCTTCCGTTCTGGAAATTTCGACCTGAAAAATGAACCTCGCGGTCGTCCGAAGACTTTGGTCGACAATGACGAATTAAAGGCGGTTGTGGAAGCTGATGATACACAATCTACGGCTGAATTAGCAGCAGCTTTCGACGTTAGCGTCAAAACAATATTGGTCCATTTGCGTCAAATTGGCAAGGTAAAAAAGCTTGACAAATGGGTGCCCCACGAACTCAATGATCGCCAGCGCGAAGTACGCGTCGAGACGTGCCTTGCACTGCTCAACAGACACACAAATGAAGGAATTTTGAACCGCATTGTTACCTGCGATGAAAAATGGATTCTGTTTGATAACCGCAAGCGCTCAGCAAGTTGGTTGGATCCTGGTTCAGCACCTAAACAATGCCCTAAACGAAAACTTACCCCTAGAAAAGTGATGGTCACTGTTTGGTGGTCTAGCGCCGGTGTGATTCATCACAGCTTCTTACCAAACGGGGTGTGCATTACTGCAGATGTGTACTGTGAAGAACTGAGCACAATGATGGAGAAGCTGGCGCATCTCCAACCAGCATTGGTCAATCGCTCGTCTCCGCTGCTCCTGCACGACAACGCGCGACCTCATACTGCACAGCAGACGGTCTCCAAGTTGCAAGAACTGGGGTTGGAAGCTCTCCGTCATCCGCCCTACTCACCAGACCTTGCGCCTACAGACTACTACTTTTTCCAGAATTTGGATAACTTCTTGGCGGGAAAAAAATTCAATACCCGAGAGGCAGTACAAAATGCCTTTGAAGAATTTATTGCCTCCCGTCCAGCTGATTTCTTTAAGAAGGGCATCAATAAACTGCCACTGCGATGGCAAAGATGCATTGATTGCATGCGTGATTACTTCGATTAATACAAATAAAAAAATTCATGAAAAAAATTCGTTTAAATTTTTTCATACAAAACGGCAATTTCATAGGTAAAGACCTATTATATTAAATATATAGTCTATATTTATATAAAGTATATTTGAATAATTTTATTTTATTGTTTTAATTTAATTTAATTTACAATAATCATAGTTTATCCTTTATGAAATCATGAATTGATAACATTACTCAGAGAACTTAAAACTAAATATTCCCGTGCACTCTACAGATTTTTATGATAAATCTTTTTCTGTCCAAGCTGCTCGACTATGGAATTTACTTCCAATCGATATGAGGCGTGCACAAACTCTGACCTCATTCAAAATTTCTTTAAAAAAACACTTTTTATCTCTTTAAATTATCTTCATAATTTATGTTTTTTTATCTCTTAACTGCTTTTCGTAACCTAACCAATTAAGTACGAGGTGTCTGATACTATGGATGCCCGAAGTGAATTTTGTGTTTGTATGTAATTGAAATATTGCAGGTTTGTTTTTATCGTATATTGTTATCTTACAATTAAAAGTAGTACCTACTTTAATATTTACTAGATTTTGAATAATATTTACTATTTTTTGTTTTTCAACAACGAGATTAACTGTAACTCGCGATACCGGGTAGCTATATAAAAGCGGATAACTCACATCACTGCATACATTCATTGAATTAAAAACCTAGGATCTCGTGTGTTTAAAACGATTTCAAATAATTTTACTATAATTTGAAATGTGGAAGTTAGTCATCATAACTACATTAATTTCGGTTGCTCATTCCAATTTGGAATCAAATTTTGGAGAATGGAATATAGTAATGGTGTACCCACGTCTACTCCAGCCATCTTTGTGTATTGAAGTGGCAGTGACTAAACCAACAAACAACGTACAATGTAAGTGCGCAGATGGGAGGAATTCTACGCTTATAGATCTAAAGATAAAACTTGCTAGAGTGACGCCTGACGAACCGTCACTATACCCAGTTGAAGAAGTTACTGCTGAAAATGAAGTAATGCCAAATATAAATGTAGCCTGTACATGCGGAAGCCAGAATTATTCTTCTAGGGTGGCTACCAGGTCTCTCAACGAGAATTTCTTGATTATTTACGATTTACTTAATCCATTAAGGTACAATGAGACTGAACCATACACGGCGACTGTTCTGGTAAAGAATATTTTAACCCGTTCTGAAATACTTAGTGCTATGGAGGGTATCGGGGAATTTAAGGAAAGGCATGGTCAAGTTATGTGTTCAAAAAATTGATATTGTTAAAGTGTTTTAAATATTATTATTAAATAAGTTTCATTTGTATTCCATCCGATGACCATGTTCTATACTTATTGTACATTAATGATAATATTCCTCCGGTTCAAATTTAGGCTACAACGGCGAATATCAACCGAGACTGAAAATGAAATAAAAATATCCAGAGCTCTTGGCAATAGACTAAATACGTTTTTTACTATTACTATTTATACAAATTATGTATATGCTTATATTATATTTTGAGATGATCCGGTGTTTTAGTTCATCTTTAGATTAATTAATAAGGTGAAATATTTTTAATAATAATCTATAAAACCACTGACAAAAGATGTTGAAGTGAATTTATTGGGATAGTATCACGTATTTTTTAAATTAAATTCATGTTGTTTATTATTTTTTTCATAATCTTGGTTATTTCCTAAGGTTTTAGCAGTGTATAAATAACTCTTCTTATGTACGTGTGGATCTATTAAGTACAATGTGACTGGTACTGTGGATGCACGAAGAGTATTTTGTGTTTGTATGTATGTAATTGAAACATTGCCGGATTTGGTTATCTTATAATTAAAAATAGGTGCCTACTTTAATATATTTTTGAACAATAATTAACATTTTTTGTTTTTAAACAACGAGGTTAAATGTAACTCGAGATAGCGATTAGCTATATAAAAGCGGATAACTCATAAAATTGCATACATCCACTGAATTAAAAACTTGGGATCTCGTGTGTTTAAAACGATATTAAATTGTATTATATAAATTAAAATGTGGAAGTTATTCATCATAACTACTTTGATATCTGTTGCTCATTCCAATTTGGAATCAAATTTTGGAGAATGGTATGTAGCAATAGTGTACCCACATCAACTCCGGACATCTTTATGTATTGAAGTGGCAGTGACTAAACCAACAAGCAGCGTACAATGTAAGTGCGCAGATGGGAAGAACTCGACGCTTATAGATCTAAAGATGAAACTTCCTGGATTGCCTGACGAACCGTCACTATACCCAGTTGAAGAAGTTACTGCTGAACATGAAGTAATGCCAAATATAAATGTATCCTGTACATGCGGAAGCAAGTATTATTCTTCTAGGGTGGCTACAAGGTCTCTCAACGATAATTTCCTGATTGTTTACGACTTTTTTAATCCATTAAAGTTCAATGAGACTGAACCGTACACGGCGACTGTTCTGGTAAAGAATATTTTAACCCGTTCTGAAATTCGTAGTGCTATGGAGGGTATCGGGGAATTTAAGGAAAGGCATGGTCAAGTTATGTGTTCAAAAAATGGTAATCAATTATAAAAAGTCAATGTTGCTATTAAAGTGTTTTTAAATATATTTTCAAAATAATTTACATTTGTTGTATCTCTGATAACGATGTATATCCTATACTTATTGTACACTAATGATAATATTCCTCCGGCTAAAATTTAGGCTACAACGGTGAATCGAAATGAGACCGAAAATTAAATAAAAATATTCAGAGCACTTGGCAATAGACTAAATATGTTTTGTACAATTACAATTTATACAAAATTGCTTATATTACATTTTGAGATGAAACCGGTGTTTTAGTTAATCTTTACACTTAGATATTAATTAGGTGAAATAATTGTATAAGTGAACAGGCATAATATGTGTATTCATCCAATATTTTTACAAATGTCAGAGAAAAAAGCTAATACAGAAGATTTACTACGTTTGCCTTATTTAATTTTTGCATTATTTGCAAAGCAAAGCAATCTTACCTCATAATGATGGGAAATCAAATTTAATCATCTGGTGGGTCTCGTACCCTATATCAATCTGGGGTAGGCGCTCTGCGTAAAGCTGCAAACTAAATACACGTGTAGATCACATTTAGGATTCCCTTGCTAACAGCCATTCAGAATATCGGTGCTATCCATCGGCTTTGTTTTCCAGAAACATGGGCGATTGATAAGGATTCCCCGACACCAATCGAGGTTTCTATAGAGACGGCGCCGATTGACTTATTTTCGCATCAAATGTATGGAGTTGACGAATCTACAATTTTGTAGGGTGTCTTAGTATCTAATAGACCTTTGTTACTAGCCATTGCCCATAGGAGTAAGGTATTAGATAGCATTGTGGTCTAGCGCAAGCCCATCATACAATTAAAAACATAACTATTAGTACATGTAAAAAACACTTGCGGTCATAGTATTTATTGGGGTCGATAAAATAGAATATGCATAGCTTTTTTGTACAGTCTTCCGTGATGCATTCAATTAATTTATCTAGTGCGGGCATTCAGAAAATCTGATATGCATCTAAATAGACCTATAGATAAAACTCTTTATTGTACACCTCAAGAAATTATACAAACTGACAACATATACAAATTATTACAGTACCAATGGCGGCCTTATGACAAGGTGTGATCTCTTCCAGGCAACCTAGGTAGTGAAAGAAGAAAGGAGTTACCGAGATGGGAGTAGTTGCGGGTGTACACAACAAATTTCCTTAAAGGTACTGCTGTACCATAGTTATAATTATACATATTAACTAATTTATCATATGTCTGTTCATATTATGTACCTTTTATAAATAATAGATCGGCATCGTTGAAAAAACCAAACCCCAAGCTCGGAGTACTTTCAAGGCTAAGCTTTGAGTAGTGATCCTTGACACTCTATCTTTGTATACGAGGGATAGCAAAAGTTAAATCTCACATCAAAAAATCTTTTTGCGCTTATATTATTAATTATTCTCCGAAAAACTTAATAATAAATATTTAGTTTTTCGGAGATTAATTGGTTGGAGAAAGTCAGCAGCCTAATAAAAACTTGAAACTTGTGTTTCGAGTTCCGATGACAATCGCTTTATAGATTCTGGTAGTCACCTGCAGGCTACTGGTTAGACTTTGATCAGATTTCCTATATAAATAAGTAAGGGCATTTACATTACCTTTTACAGATATAAGTCATAATATGGAAGCCAGTATAGATACAAGCGTCTTATAAAAAACAAAAACAGAAGGCGTTTTAACTCAAATTGTTAAAAATGTTTATGTTTAGTCAACAAAGGATTAATATGCCAATAAAACCCATCACAAAATGTTACGGATAAAACATGATATAATCGGTACTTAATTGTATATTGGACAATAAAAGAGCCGTTATTATTAATAGGGCGAAATGTTCTTGACAAGGGTTTTATGTATTATTTATTAATCTCTATTGGAATGACCTCATGGGTAAATATAGGCGGGTTAAAGGGTACAAATACATACATAAACTCACGCCTGTTTTCCAGAAGGGTAGACAGAGACAACGGATTTCCATTTCTCAAGATATTTGCACACCTCTTTTGCCTCGTTTACTATCATTATATTCTTCATATAAGCTCGCCGCTTTAAAGTACTTCTGACCTGGCAGAACGTCTCCAAATTTCATAGTACAAGCAGTGATTTGTTTGGGATCAGATGGCCGTGTGTGAATAATGTCGCAGGATATTATTATATTATTTTTTATATCTGATATTGTCTTCCTAATACAGCCAAATCCGTCATTTCAAATAAAATTACAGATTGTATAGCTTGGCCGCCTTTAAAAGCTTAAGGCGGATTTACGATCAGCTCTCTATAAATCTATTTAATGCCCACATCGACAGCTAATATAAAGCTCTTGTAGCATTAGGCTACGTTCACACGGATAGCGGAAAGAGGTTAAATATGATTGTGAATTAAGGACCTCACTAAGATAAAATAACTATCTTGGGACAACTGCCATCTGATCCCAAACGAGGCAGAATACATATACTATGGCAAATAGATAACTGATAAACATACTTGTATATTTCTAAATACATATTATATATAAATTACACCCAGACAAATAATTTTGATTTGTGATTTGTGGGGATCGAACTCACGATCTCTGGTTTAGCAGTCAACGATATTTAATATACAAGGATAAATATAAATACAGAATAAAATAAACGACAGGAACCATGAATACCTTGAATGATCACACTTTTCGTAACGCTTTCGTGACGCATTCAACTGCTTAGTCCCCAAGTCAAGCGAGCGTAAAGAAGTTTTAATTAAAAAAAAATGTTCTGTATATTAGAGACATCGTTATATAGTCAACTTTCATCACTTTTTAATATTATGTTATAATTTATTCACAGTAACGAAACGGTTGGCCACAGTTTGATACAGTGTAAGTTAAACATATTAGTCTTCGGTCACTCATCTTGGAGGGCAACCATAGATGTTGCACGACATAGATAGGGAGGTATCAACCGCGGGGCACAGCTAGTTTGTAATAAAAATTATTATTACTAAGCCAAGCTATAGAAAGTTGATGCCTGTACTAGTTTAATAAGTACATAAAGTTTAAAACTAATAATGCCCATTTCTGTTTCATTTCGGTTCGATTCTGGAAAGAAAGGCAATGATTTTAAAATTCGTTGGGTCACTGTAGCTAAGAATCTTGGCCATAGTCTACTGCCATAGCCAACGAGTTTGTCTAACATTTTAAAGTGGAAACTCCTTTAGGTGCTGCATCACAGGAAGTCGATGCTGAGGATCACCCTAAGGAGTTAAGTTCAAGATTCTCTGCCAATGTTGTTGCAAATGTTATTAAAAATATGGTAAGGGGTAAGTCTCCAGGGCATGATAATCTCAGCATCGAACACCTGCAACACGCCGGGATACATCTGCCAAGAGTGTTGGCTGCCTTTTATAACCTCTGTTTAAGCCACTCATACCTGCCGCACGACATGATGAAAACAATAGTTGTGCCAATTGTAAAAAACCGGACAGGTGACACATCAGATCTGGCCAATTACAGGCCCATATCGCTAGCCACTGTTATGGCTAAAGTGCTGGATGGTCTGCTTGATAGACATATGGCAAGTTACATTGATTTAAATGATGCACAGTTTGGATTTCGATCAGGTCTGTCTACATACTGCCATTTTGTCTCTCAAGCATACAGTCCAGTATTACACGTCGAGAAAAACGCCAGTTAATGCGTGTTTTCTTGACTTATCCAAGGCATTCGATCTGGTGTCTTACGATTTGTTATGGCTGAAGCTGAAGGAGGATACAAGCGTGGCTGGTGAAGTTGTATCATTATTGAGGTACTGGTACAACAACCAGACAAATTGTGTGCGATGGGCTGGCTCGTTTTCGGATGTGTATAGGCTGCAGTGTGGGGTTAGGCAGGGCGGTGTGAGTTCACCTCGACTCTTCAGCCTGTACATAAACCGGTTGATTGAAGATCTCAGTAGCACCCATCTGGGCTGTCACATGGACGGAGTATGCGTCAATAACTTAAGCTTCGCAGACGACATGGTCTTATTGTGTCCTTCTATTAATGCATTGATGACGTTGTTGACCATATGTGAAAGGTATGCGGAGACTCATGGACTCAGATACAATGCTAAGAAAAGTGAATTACTTGTATTCAAGGCGGGCAATAAATACTACAATAATCTACCACAAGTTAAACTTAGCAGGGTACCCTTGAATAGAGTCACAAGTTTCAAGTATCTGGGTCACTGGCTCTCCGAAGACCTCAAAGACAATATGGACATAGAGCGGGAGCGCAGGGCGTTGGCTGTCCGATGCAATATGCTGGCTCGTAGATTTGCACGATGTACGAAACAGGTAAAGACGACCCTTTTTAGAGCTTACTGTCAGTCGTTTTACACGTGCAATCTATGGATTAGCTATACGCAGAAGGCATATAACGCTCTGCGCGTCCAATACAATAACACGTTTAGGATGCTGATGGGACTGCCAAGACATTGTAGCGCGTCAAAAATGTTCGCCGACGCACGCACGGATAGATTCCACGCCATCATGCGTAAGCGATGCGCTTCTATTATGAACAGGGTACGAGGCAGTCCCAATAGCATATTAAACACGATCGTGGACCGGTGGGACAGCCCAATACTGGAACATTGGATGCGCAAACATACCCCAATGGGGTGTTTTTTGAATGTTTAGCTATAAGGTATTAACTACTCGTAACAATAGTGTTTAAGTTTATAAATTATTTACTAACAAAAATGGATTCTAATTATCTGAAATAAATTATTATTATTAATACTTACTTTAGTTTGAGATATATTTTACTGTGAAGTCTCTTAATGATTACTGCCTTACTTATTGGCATGAAATTGTATTGCTATTATCTGATTTTGCCATTCAATAAAAACTCTTTTGAGAGTTACAGGTTAGAAACCCTCGCTGCTGCGAGTCACTTTATTAACCGACTTCAAAAGGAGGAGGAGGTTCTCAAGTTCACTGGTATTTTTTTTTAATATAATTAAACGTGATTATTAAATCGTTACGTAATGTCAGCGGCTTGAACAACTCGGACTTACTGAGCTTCATTTACGTGCCTTTTAATGGTAAATCTGTCCTTATTCTGACTACTGTGTTTATCACAAAGTACCACATTTTCGTAAATAAACAAAAATCTTTAAAATGTTTCGGTATGTAGCTACTTAGGTAGTATAAAAATATCAATCTAATCACGCTCGCAGCCCGCTCGAAGCGTCTCGCTTCTCCTAACACGTAACCTCTTAGATTTTATTGCTTTTTACTGTTTACAGATGATATCGTTAAGTCAAAGTGAAATAAACACAACAGGCATACTTTGTAGCTTAGAAAATCGTTTTCCTCTTTTATGATCATTATTTATTTAAACATAATTTAAAGATTATGTTCTAAGCCAGTTTGATATAATTGTTATTGATATATTTTTGACCAACGAGACCAGGTCGAGGTTCATTAATTCATACCATTTAATTGCGTTCCGCAATGTGTTCTTAGGTGGTTACTATAGCTTATAACCTAGGTATATTATGGCACCTGTAGGGCACAACCAATATTATATATTAAAATGTGTTTAATTTGATAAGTTAGTATAATATAATTCCATTTGGTCACTGTTGCCACCCTTTTCTTCGCTTCAATTGTATCTATATCTAGTTGTAATATATGTGTACTTCCTTTTCTTGTGTACAATAAAGAGTATTTTTTACTTTATATATAGTTTTTAATATATTAAATGTATAGTCTATATTTATATAAAGTATATTTAAATAATTTAATTTTATTGTTTTAATTTAATTTTTATACATTAATCAGAGTTAATAAATAAAATAAAATAAAAAAGGTTTTTATTCACGTAGACTTTAAAAAGGCGCTTGTAAATAGTCAGAACATGTTTGTAGTAATATAGTTGTATACATTAGATATTATTTCTAGTAACATAGATATTTAGGTACACATTGTATGAAAACATTTATAAAATTTATTTTATTACAGAAATGATATTTAGCTAGCTCGTATCAAGTTATTGTCAAGAGATTATGTTTAATTATCTAGTTTAAGTCTAATATTTTTACTACATATTGTCAATGGTTCTGTCTATATTAAAGGTATTATTATTATGACGGACCTTGTGTTAATAACGACGGTCGCGCTTTAATGCTTTATGAAATCTTGAATTGATAACATTACTAACCTATTATACTTTCTCTTCTTCCCCATTTCTTTTTCTTGGTCTTGACCGGTCTTCAGTCTTACTTGCTGCGGTTAGCTAGCATAACTAATTCGGCATTTGTAACCTGATCCCAAAACCTATAAGAAAGAAGCAAGAACAATCTGGCACCTAGACTAAACAGACTTGGTATCAGATTATAAGGCGATTGACAACCTGTAACAATTGTCATAGACAGTCATTATGTAGGTACGTACTGTTTTATGTAGTACTAGCTATCTTTGCCTAAAATAGTCGCAGATACGGTAAAAATTGGCCTAAAAGTTAAAAGTAAAGTACGAGGAATAGGTGGAATTGTTTTCCAGCCACAGAACCTACTGTAGATTTTTTTTTGCTCTTTGACATGCTGCTGTGATTTTACATTAAAGTGAGAGGAGTGTTCTTTGTAGGACATCTGTGCCTGGTCCAGTGTTTTACCTAGATGTTTTTGGGTTCATTTTAGTGCATTTTGTTGAAATAAAAGTACCTACAGTGCGGAAAGTATTGATATACAAAAATTAAAATAAATAGAGGCCATGGTAACCGTGATTGCTATGACGACCCATACCTATAAAATGTTTTCAATTGATTGTGAAATAAAAAGAACGCCATCCAAATGAATGGCTATTGTTCGCTATCAATATTTTTGTCTCCTACTGTCAAATTTGAAGTTCTTTGTGTCGCATGTTTGTTGATATTTCACTAAAACTCAATCACAAAACTGCTATAAAAAGCTTCTTCCATTATGTCAAATTGAAGGTGCCGGAAGATGATATTACAGGTACTATTTACCAGCGATGTGGTGTGGCCAAATTCTCCAGAAACTTTAGCATCTCTTAAGAGTAAGTATCCGGACACAAACAGAGACCTTGCCTTCCTTGCCCCTCCCGATGATTCACATGTTCTGACTGTGTCAGATCGGAAGATGGTCGCTACTATTGGCTCCTTCCCCAGTGGGTTCATTGGTGGCTTTGATTGCATGACTCCTCAACATCTAAAGGATCTAAGGAGCCATAGTGTTTGGGAGGTCGGTGACATGCTCATAGAACTTTTAAATTTAATGCTTCACTGCAGTAAGGCCGAGGCCATAATTGATTTTCTTTATGGAGCTAATCTATATGCCCTAAATAAATAAGATGGTGGCATATGTCCGTTGCCGTGGGATACACGCGAAGGTATATAGGGTAGGTATATACGCATAGCTAAATGTCACTACCATTATAAAATAAATTGTATAAATGTTTTAACATTCCGTGTACCTAAATATCTGTAATAAGTAACTAGAAATAATAACTGTATTACTACAAACATGTTCTGACTATTTACAAGCGCTTTTTTAAAGTCTATTTGAATAAAAACCTTTTTTATTTTATTTATTTTATGGTAGCTAAAATACACGTTAAACACACTTTCTATAAACTTTCTAAACTGTTTTTCAATTCTTCAGAAATTTCCTTTCTTAGATTCTCAAGTTAGATTCCATCAAGGTTAGCAATGCTTAGACCACTTATTTTTAACCTCGCTATTCATCCCAATTCAGCATTTTACGTGTATTATTTTTACGATGAGACCCTACAGGGCGCCGTAGGTACTGTTTAAAACGACCTAATTTTGCTAAAAAAGTAATTGGTAACTACGTATCCTGGGGTCACCTGTCCTAGATGAGAGCTTTTCCATTATTTGTAGATGAAACATTTCATAATTACAACGACATTTCACTAAATTTACACATATCCTTCGGTCCGGTCACATATGGAACTTGTCAAAAGTACTGATTCTGAACATAATAAGTAATAATAATAATGTCCTGGAACATTATACACACAGCCATCTGATTCTATTATATTAAGCTTAAGAGCTTGCACTATGGAAATCTGATAACTGATATACTACTTTTCTAATATATAATGTAAGGCTAAGGCAGTCGCCTCGCCGCTTCGTATCACGGGTTTGAGTCCCGCGCCGGACAGCTACTCGTATTTGTGTGACCCATAAATAGTTGTTCTGAGTCTGGATGTAATTTGTGTCCGTCTATTATATGTTTGTAAAATACCCCGTGACACTGGGATTAGATTTCCTAGTCCCGGCTTTATTTATTAACCTTCTGCCTTGATGACCGGGATTGGCTCCTAAGTACCTGTAAGTTTGGGTGGGCTCAGTATACGCAAATTTTCTAGCGTGGGAATCGGGCATTTGGTTGCAAGTATTGCCTTCACCAAACATACGTACCTAATCATCATCATCATCATTACAGCTAAATAAGTCCACTGCTGGAAGCCTCCCTCAAGAATCGTCTTGGGGGCTATGCCATAATCGCCACGCTTGGCAGGCGGGTTGGCGATCGCAGTAAGATGGTCAGAGTACTCAGAAGGAAGCTGCTGCCTGTCCTCTGGTAGATATTTCCTCGGGTCGACTTCTACGCCCCCCACGGGATGAGATGGGGTGATGATATTCTGATTCTGATATTTGTCGCAGTCACCACACAGCATAACGTACGTACATAATATTGGATAATTATTCGTTTAAGGTTATACAATCACAAAATCACTTTCGGCCCGACTCGGGATTTAAACGCAGGATCTCAGCTGCGGTTAAGCACATTAACTCTAGACCAAAGAGGTAGTCAAGTTTTATGTGCTAGCCAGGTGAAGCCTCTGCTTACTTCTACTGTCCAATAAAGCGTCGTAAACAGACTGCAAATGACAAATAAAAAATACTCAATTTCTTTAGTTTGGTTACTGCTGTCGAGTCCAAGAAACTCGTTATAACTTTACGCTGCGGTAAGCAAAAGTCTACAATTTATTTGAGATCTATTTTTCTAGCAATTTATGTGGCTTGTTTATTGCTACGACTTGGTAGTCGTGGGTCTACGGGTCTTTTCTTAGATATTCGATGACGGGCCGTTTCGCGTGGTTGATAAAAACTTGTCTTTAATTAAGGGGATATATTATTATAAGGTTGCAGGAATATCAATTGCCATACGAAGAAGAGGTTGAGGTCGTCAATTTGACACGTACCTATGTTATGAAAAGTAGCAGTGGAGATTTTTCTTTTTATTCTTATTCTTTATTCTTTATTGCACACAGAAAATATAAAAAGAAATACAATTTATGATATAAGATAAAGACATGTACATAGGAGAGCTTAACTCAATAATGAGTTTTCTAACAGCAAACGATACACAGAGGACAATTTGTTTTACAGGGTAGAAGTTTCTTTTTAAATAATGATTAAAGATTTAGTTATTAATTAGACAAACCACAATATAGCAGAAGCTTTCACAGAATTAACGAGTGAAGATTTAATTTTAAGAATATAATTTACAGTCGAATACGGACCTGTAGGCGTAGTTGACAAATGTTTGCTTTTCAGGCTGGAGGTCGTAGGTTCGATTCCCACCCAGGACAGATATTTGTGTGCATGAAATGTCTGTTTGTCCTGAGTCTGGGTGTTATTATCGTTATGTATTTACAAAATAAAAGTAGTTTATGTAGTATATCAGTTTCCATAGTATAAGCTTTGCTTAGTTTGGGATCAAATGGCCGTGTGTAAATAATGTCCCAGGATATTATTATATTTGTGAAGTGGAATTGACAAGAAGAAGAACTTACATGTTATTTTAAAAAATCAAATTAAAACATAACAGTTGCATATAAATAAGGCAATACTCATTTTAATACAACTGACAGCCTTGTCGCTAAACACGATCTCATCAAGGCAACCGTTTGGCGTTGGATGGACAGGTTCCTGGGTGAGGTTTGTCCAGCAGTTGAGTTCTTTCAACTGTAATGATGATGATTATATCCAGGTAAATTGAGAATTATGCCAGTGATGACTTACGGAACAGAGACGTGGTCGCTCACTATGGGCCTTATCAGGTGGCTCAAGGTCACCCAAAGAGCAATGGCGAGGGCTATTCTTGGTGTTTCCCTGCGAGATCGAATCAGAAATGCTGAGATCCGCAGGCGAACCAAAGTAGCCGACATAGCCCAAAGAATTTCCAAACTGAAGTGGCAGTGGGCAGGGCACATAGCTCGTAGAACCGACGGCCGCTGGGGCAGAAAGGTTCTCGAGTGGCGACCACGAACCGGAAGACGCAGCGTGGGCAGGCCCCCTACAAGGTAGACCGAAGATCTGGAAAGGGTCGCGGGAAGCCGTTGGATGCAGGCAGTGCAGGACCGGCTGTTGTGGAGATCCTTGGGGGAGGCCTTTGTCCAGCTGTGGACGTCTTTCGGCTGATGAGATGAAATCGAGAATGATTGGTTTAAATCTTCCAAAAGAGGTACAATTCTCGATTTACCTGGTAACAAACTATTCTTCATAAGCTGGGGCTATGTAAAAAAATTGTGGTTATAGGAATTTCAAACATCCATCGTATTTTTCTGTCTCATTGTTGTGTTATGTTGTGTAAACAAAACGAAAAACCAGAGCTACGATTACACTAGTTTAAAATCTTTTTGATGTAAATTCAAGAAAGAATATTAAACTGTATGAATGAAAAAGCTTAAAGCAAACGCTAAAGTATTCAAATTCATTTCGTGAATAAAATATTTTTGTGGGAAAGAATGGATGCGAGATGAGAGTGCTTGGGATTGCATTTCAGCACAGCTCTTGACTGCAGATCGGCCTAAAAGTATCTTGGGTCTCCTACTGCAGCATAATTTATCAACGTATTGTTCGGCTGATCTAAAGATAGGAATTTTTTAGGGTTCCGTAGCCAAATGGCAAAAAACGGAACCCTTATAGATTCGTCATGTCTGTCTGTCTGTTTGTCGGTCCTTATATCACAGCCACTTTTTTCCGAAACTATAAGAGCTGTACTGTTGAAACTTGGTATGTAGATGTATTCAGTGAACCACATTAAGATTTTTACACAAAAATAGAAAAAGAACAATAATTTTGGGGGGTCCCCACACATAGAACTGAAAGTCAAATGCCAGAACCCCATACATGTGAGGTGTCTATAGATAGGTCTTCAAAAATTATATTGAGGTTTCTAATATCATTTTGTTCTAAACTGAATAGTTTGCGCGAGAGACAGTTCCAAAGTGGTAAAATGAGTGTTCCCCCCCCCCCTGTAACTTCTAAAATAAGAGAATGATAAAACTAAAAAAAATATACGATGTACATTACCATCCGAACTAACAACGAAAATTGGTTTGAACGAGATCTAGCAAATAGTTTTTTTTAATACGTCATAAATCATAAACCGCAATTTGCTTTTATTTAATCAACTGAAATACTTGCTGCTACGGAACCCGTTATGGGCGAGTCCGACTCGCACTTGGCCGGTTTTTTTATAGAATAGCAAACTTCATGGTAGATAATTACCCCCGCCCATAGGCATCGCAACACCAGAGGGGCGGCAAGTTGGTATAATAATACTATAGTAAATTAGGCGTGAACGACTTACGGCTGACATGATAATGGTTGTATATTAAATGAACAGTAGATTTGACCAAAACATAATAATTATAATTAATTCATAATATCAGTATCAAAAACATATATATACAACATAACATAACATATATATAGGTACATTTTCGCGATATGCATGTTCGTACGGAAATTGTGCTTCCGTATGAACATGCATATCTCGAAAATGCTCTGTTTGAAACTATAGATGAAGTGAATCCTAGAAATAGGCACACACATAGCTATGCAGCTTTTGTTGTACTCAATAAAAGCTGCATAGCTATGTGTGTGCGTTTAATAAAATACCCTGAAAACTAAAATTAGTAAATACCACCAATTTATTTAAAACTAATTTACAAAAATGGCTTAATAATTATAATTGTGAATGATTTAACTCCTGCCAAAAAAGGTAAACCTGGTATTAAGACCGTTGGACTGTGGATTCAGTGGTCTTAAGTTCAAGTCCAAGGCGTACACACCTGACTAATGCTATTTTGTGCTATTTTAAGACCCACCGTACGATAATATTTATTTCTTCCTGTTTTGGAGATAAGATAAAATTATAAGTTTAATAAGAAAGTAATTCTACATAAAAGCTGAATTAATTATATTCATAATTTAGATCCAATTCTTAATGAACAAAAAGCAACAATCTGAAAATTAAGCAGACCATTAAGAAGTCCACGTTTCCGTAACGATGAGCGTTTACGTGACCTTAAATCATTGGGGTGGGCGTTGGGAACAAAACTTTCACCGCCTACCTTAATGCCACTCGTGCGAAATAGATAAAATAGATCTTCTTAAACAAGCATTTGTTCTCAATGTGCTGATTAAATATGGGTGCTTAAGTACATCCCGTTTGTTTATGTGCAGTACTGAGACAAAATACGGAATATTTTATCCAACGAGTGTATAGTGGGTAGTTTGAAAATACCAGATTAAGGCCCAGGATATATAATAATATGCTCTAGTATTAGCTGAATAATACAAATACAAAAACGTGGTGTAAAATTGACGACATAATATATGTTTCTTGTTTTTATCAGGTGATTTGATTTTAGTGGTACCTGTTTTTTTCTTTTATTTAATTGTATTAAATTCAATCCTAGTCAACACTCTCAATTTTAATTATGTTATGTTTCTTGATTATTTTGTCTCCCAATTATTACTATTATTATTTTAGTTTATTTTTTTAACTCTGCTTGTATTTTAGGATTTTTTTTACTTTAACATTATTGTTAAATTCATACACAATGTAAATTGTTACTGAATAAATAAATAATTATTTAATTTTTCATAATTATTTAAATTACTAGCTCACCCGACAGACGTTAAATTTAATTAAAACCGGAATACTTTACTAATAATTATTGTATTATGTTATTGTAGTATGTTTTGAGATATTATGTGATGGTATTTTTTTATTATCTCTATTACAAACTGCTAATTGTGTTCATTCACTTTGACTATTGACGTTGAACTTCATTTCGCGCGTCGCGTCGCTCGTCAGTTTGACTTACTCTTAAATATCTTTGACTTGCGGCGCCATTGCGAGTTCTGCGAATTATGTTTGTACGTCTACTTCTTGGCATTTTTAATATCAAAATTTCAACTGAAAATGAACAAACTTAAAACTCGACAATCGACTGTGTAGAGTGCCCTAAAAATCAAAAATATAATTAATTGTAACAATATGCAAAATCAAATAAACAAATCAAAGCCAAATGGTTTAATTTTTGCTCGCCACAGATGTTCTGACCAGGGAACCGAGTAACTGTTATAATGAAACAATGCTGCATATAATATGCAAATGCGATGCAATGGCAATACACAGAATGGCCATCCTGGGGCTGGCATATCCAGGACCAAGAGACTACCCCTGAGAAGCGTACTGGATTATGTGCAGACTTCATTCAGGGCTCTAGGGATAGAATAAAAGCCATTGGGGGATAGTACAAAAGATCCTGAAGGGTCGAAGTGCTGTACGCAAGTACACCCCATCAAAAATAAAATAATGATAAGAACTGTTATAATTCGTACTTAATGCCGACCATAGATTTCCATGATGAAGTCCTTGATTTCTACCGATACAACTAATTATTACAAAGAGTAACGGTAGAACTATGCGATTTTTGTAAATGGTATTAGCGGTGTGCGTTTTGTCTCTTACTGTCAAACAACTGACAGTTATTTTAAACGTGCTTAGCAAAGAGTATATAATGCTTAAAAATTTTATAATAAATGTAGTCGTTTAAATTTTATAAGTTTCTACACAATTTTCTTATTTATTTTTAATGCAAGAATCTTCTGCGAGGTATAAAAAACCTTAATTAATTAACGTAATTATGTTTAAGTATACAAAATATTAATGGCATTTGTGTAAGCATCTATTATGACAATCACCTTGCCACTTAGTTTCCCTAGTCTGATTCCCACACTGGACCACTATTTGTATGACCTACTATAAGTAGTTTTCTGAGTCTAGGTGAACTTTGTGTCCGTAAATTATATGTTTGTAAAGTACCCTGCAACACAGGGAAGTATAACTTTAGTGCAAGAACGGACCATTTTTATAATAAGCCGTTTTAATTTAACAAAATCATTATACTAAATCATTAAGTATTAGGTTATTTAGTAATAAAAATGTTGAATTCGTAAACTTGCGCAACATGCAATTAAGCGATCACACCACACGTAAGTATAAAGCAGTATCATCCCGCTCTCACACGCGGTTACGCGCCCTGTAATTTGGAATATAACTATTTGTGACTGGCCATTATTTGACATTTCAAAGCAATATCATCGACTTTGTTTAACCAGGTTCCAAATGCCTTTGCCGTGTCGTGTTGCAACAGTATTTAAAATGTAGATACACTTTGTACTCTTTCCGCTTGTCTCAGTCTGGACTTGATTTAAAGATTCTTTGTACCTTCTTTGCTTTGACTGAAGAATAACAAGAACTGGTGTTTTTTCTTATGAATCGCTAACAAAGGAAATGAAAAAAGTAACTCGCTCGCAATACGGGTCCTATCTCTAATTAATCTCAGTTGTATTGTTGGATCTGGATTGTATACTTTCTATTTTATTAAGCTGTTTTAGAACTTAGGTTTATTGTTGATTTATCTAATTGATTTCTTATACAGCACTTTCTTTTATAGCTTCTAGTCTTTGCTTGGTAAAATATAAATAAAATAATTAAAATAAAAAAGGCTTTTATTCACGTAGACTTTAAAAAAGCGCTTGTAAATAGTCAGAACATGTTTGTAGTAATACAGTTATTATTTCTAGTTGCATATTACAGATATTTAGGTACACGGAATGTTAAAACATTTATACAATTATTTTATAATAGTAGTGATATTTAGCTAGCTTGTATTATTGTCAAGGAGATTATGTTTAGGTTTAATAATTGAAATTTATGATGATATGAAACCATGAATGTATGAAACCACAATGTATTTAATTTTATGGACATGTACATATGGAGAAACATAAAATAAATAAATTATAAGTTAGTAGATAGTAGTAATATACTTGGGGTATCCGAGTGCTATATTTTACCTGTTCTTAAGCAAAGGAACACAAAAGAGATGTGTTCAAGCATAACGTTAAGGCATTACTTGTGGAAGTGTTCATTGTAAGACGAAAAATTATAAAAAAGTGTGTAACATTTAAAATACAATAAAAAGTAAATTTATTTTAATGGAGAAGTAACATTTAAGAATGACTTAAGAAAGGTAATTAGTTGTATTTTAATTTAATTGCATCTGTTTTTGTAATACCAACAAATCTATATAAATAAAAAGAGAACTCCTGACTGATTGACTGACTCATCTACGCCCTGCCCAAACCTTTGGACCTAGAAAGCTGAAATTTTGCACAAATGTTTTCTTTATACTGAAAACAAGGAATAAGGAAGGATTTTTTGAAATTCAACCCCTAAAGGGGTAAAAAAGGGGTGCAAAGTTAGTATGAAACTTTGCCGTTTTTGAAGTTAAAGGCGTGAAATTTGGTATTCGGCCTTCCAGTTAAAAATAAAAAAATACGTGTTTCAGGATTTTTGGAAATTATACCCCCAAGGGCGAAAAATAGGGGATGGACGTTTGTATGAAAATGTGTCAATTTTGAAGTGAAGCGCATGAAAATTAGTATTTGGCCTTTAGGTAACAATTAAAAATATATATTTCAGGATTTTTGGAAATTCCAGCCCCAACAACGTAAAATAGGGGGTGTAAGTTTGTATGAAAAATGTGACAATTTTTATGTTAAACGCATGAAAATTGGTATTTGGCATTTCAGATAAAAACTAAAAATATATATTTCAGGATTTTTGGGAATTCCAGCCCTTTAGGCCGTAAATTAGGGGATTTAAGTTTGTTGGAAAAATGTGACATTTTTGAAGTTAAACCCATGAAAATTGGTATTCGCCATTTCAGTTAAAAATTAAAAATTTTTGAGAATTCTACCCCTAAGGGTGAAGAATAGGGGATGTAAGTTGGTATGAAAAATGTGACATTTTTTAAGGTAAACGCATGAAAGTTGGTATTTGGAATTAAAGATAAAAATTTAAAATATGTATTTCAGAATTTTTGAGAATTCCACCCCTAAGGGCGTAAAATAGGGGATGTAAGTTTCTATGTAAACTGGGACTTGAAGTTAAACGCATGAAAATTGGTATTTGGCATTTCAGTAAAAATCAAAAAAATATATATTTCAGGATTTTTGGGAATTCCAGCCCTTTAGGGCGTAAAATAGGGGATGTAAGTTTGTTTGAAAAATGCGACATTTTTGAAGTTAAACCCATGATAATTGGTATTTGGCCTTTCAGTTAAAAATAAAAAATATATATTTCAGGATTATCGAGAATTTCACCCCTAAGGGTGACAAATAGGGGATATAAGTTTGTATGAAAAATGTGACATTTTTTAAGGTAAATGCAAGAAAATAGGTATTTGGCCTTTCATTTTACAATTATAAATATATATTTCAGGATTTTTGGAAATTCCACCATTTCCACATTTGTATGAAAATTTGTTTTTATTGGAGTTAAACGCATGTAAATTGGTATTTGGTCTTTAAGTTAAAAATAAAGCAATCCAAGGAATAATTTGTTGTTAAAAAAAGGTAATCCAAAACTGATTCAATGGATCGCCACCAATAATTTACGCCAACTCAAATTTCAGAGAAATTCGTTTCTTATGCCAAGTTGCTTAAAATGTCGTGGTCGTTGTGTTCTAAGTAAAGATTTAGGGTTTTATAATATTTGTAACTTCTTTTTGTTTAGTAATTTTTATTAAAAAAAAACTTTCTTTTAATCAAATTGGGATAAAAAACGAATTTACCTAAAATACGAGTTAGCGTAGTATTATTATATATACTTATAGTAATTGTTGGTGTCGAGATGATCGCACCCAAAAAATATCGTCTTAATTTTACTGATCTACAAGTTCACAATTGTGTAACTAGATGGCGCCAATATCGTTTCAGATCGCGAAACTTATTTGGCATATCGGTTAAAATAAATAAATGCTTGAAATAAAAGGCAGTTCAAAACTGAATCAATAGATGACCGCCTAAATCTCACCCAAAATATATGCACACATCTTAATTTTACCGCTTCACAAGTTTATATTTTTGTTAGTAGATGGCGTAATCATCGTTTTAGATCGTGCTATGTTTTCGTTCACAAAATGTGATATTAGACCTATCAATGCCGTGGTCGCAACCTAATCTAATGGGAGTTACCTTTGTGATAAATTCATCGTTGATTATTATTTTACTTTGTTGGACTTACTGGCTATACTTAAGGACAATTGATATGTATTCTTTGATTTTATTGTTTGATGATATCGAGTTGTTTTTTTTAAATAACATTAGCAAAGTGCCTTTAGTTTGTTTCTTAGTTAGATTATTTATAGATTAATTTTTCTTAAATTTGTATTGCTTATTTATGTTTAAAGTTATATTTTTTAGATTAAGCTAGAAGTAAGTAGTTACATTGGCCATCATTCAAAATTGTCGCGGACGAAGTCGCGGGCATCAGCTAGTCATTAATAAAAATGTTAAAGCCATTCGTAAAAAGTCATATTATCTCTTAAATCAATGCCAATGTTTATGACTTTTACAATCATTTTAAGAACTAATTTATTTTAAGTGGCGACTGAGTATTTTTTATCGATGTAAAGTAATTGACTCGTAGTTTAAGATCAAGTTCTTATTATATTATTTAAGATAAATTATATTAAGCTGGTTTTCATTTACATTCTCCGTTCTTTTTGTTCTGGTAAAATTTAGAAATACTGTATTAAATATCTAAATTGAATGTTTTATTTTGATTTACAAAATGAAATTCTTGTTGAAACTAAAGAACTAAATTGGCTGCAGTCTGTCCCGTTACAGATTATTAGTAAAGTTCTTTAATTTGATTTAAAGGGCCAGTTACTACTACTATACTGTCATCATTCCTTTACATAATTGCACATAAACATTTTTCTAATCAGAAAAAAAGGTTATCTTGAGAAGCGAAACTTGAACCTAATATTCAGTATCTACAACATAATATTATTCAATTTTAAAACATACCTATTCTTATTTTATTTGATAAGCGTCTTTGGTCGCAGGCAGCTATTTACTTTGGAATCGACGTTTTCTCCCGCCGACATCGCGACGTTGATAAATTCGCTTTGATGTATTGAAATTACTTGCCTTCTATTAACTTACTACTCTGTTCAGTGGTTTGTGTAAGATATTAAAAAAGAGGGTTGGTGAAGTACAAGTTTCAAATTATTTTCGCATTGACATTTTAGCACTTGTACGATAAATTTATTTATTTATTTCAAAACTTTGTGCTTAAAGTTTAACAGAGGTGGACTTAAGGCCGTAGGTAAAATATCAACGCTGAAATAACATCATAATTGAAAATAAAACAAGAAATTAAAAAAGAGGATTGTTGAAGAACGAGTTTCAACTTATATCAGCATTGAAATTCGTTTGGTAGGTTTGTTGGAAAAATATACCCAATCAAATGCACAACAAAATCATCAAAATCAGCAAGAAAATTAAATGAAAATATTAATTTCAAAAATAGAGGTACATACAACCCAAAAATGTCAACCTCCCCTACTACCAAGTAGGGGAGGTTGACATTTTTGGGCTGTATGTAGTTTTCAATGTCGAATAATAATAAAATAAAAATATACATCTATTATTGCAAACATTCGCATTTACGAGTCTAATATTAGTAGGATGTTATATTCCGTCCTACCAAAGTATTTACAGTGTATTCTTGCTGATACCAAAGTCTTATATTTACAAAGGACCAATGAAAAGTTAATGGATATGTAACCAAGCGCGAAATTGATTTCAAGATGCTTTATTTAAAACCTGACGATGGGGAAAAAGAGGTTTTATACAAATACAAGTTTCATCCTGCTGGTTCGTGTGTGTGGAAATAACAGCTTGCAGGATGATTAGTTTCCTATCCATACCAAGATCTACTTATATTCCTAAAATAAAGCAAAATGGTTAAGACGTTAAGTTAAAATAAGAGTAATAAACAAACATTTTCAAATAATAAATATTAGGACCCATTAAAAAAAGTAGTCCAATTTTTTTTTATTTTGTTAATTCTACCAGTCGATGAGCCGTTATCTATATGTATAGGTAGGTATATAGATTTTTTTAAATGTCTTTATTAATCAAATCAAGGCGCAAGTTTGAGAATGTGTATGTTTGTTCTTCGTCAAGCCTAAACGGCTCGAGCGATTTTAATAAAATTTGGTATGGAGTTAGCCGACACCCTAGATTAACACATCACACTAATATTAGAAAGCCAAAAGTTTGTGAGTGTGTGAGTGTGTATGTTTGTTACTCTTTCACGCAAAAACCACCCGACGGATTTTGATGAAACTGTGTAGTAATATAGCTCCTATACCCGAATAACACATAGGCTATAAATTATAAAGCTTAACGCGGGTAAAACCACGGGCACAGCATAGTAGGCTATAATTTATAAAATTTATTTTGATAAAACCGTGGGCACGGCTAGTATATAAATATACTGCAGTATATTACTGCTCCACTGCAGGGCATGTACCTCTTCTCACATTACGAGGGGATAGATCATAGTCCACCACGCTGCCCAAAGCGAATTGGAAGACTTCACATGATAGCAAATGCAAGTCTCCTCACTACATTTCTTACAACGTGATAATTCATTTCTAATATGCATATGGACTCGAAAAGACAGTGGTACCTTGGGCTCGACCATTGACACTACAGCCCAACGGTTTAATCACTAGGCTATCTCCTAATGTAACAATAATACCACCTACAACTAACAGATGGCGCCACAGGAAAAATTGGAAGTCGGTGATGAGATTCTCCGGCGGTTAACATAATCTCTAACAATAATACCACCTACAACTAATAGATGGCGCCACAAAAAAAATTAGAAGTCGGTGTTGAGATTCTCCGGCGATTAACAAAACCCCGACTGATTAATGGCTCAAGGTGTCTTCGGATAGGAACTCCATAACTGCATGCTTGATGCCTCAACCATTTGCTTGAGCATTTAAGTGTCTCATTCGAGAACAAACGTCTGCGACTTATGTGCGTCTACCTAGCTAGATAGATAGATCGCATAGGTTCTACGAAGACCGTTTTGATATATTTGGTATCAATAATAAAAATTGTAACAAGAGTCCAGCTTTAATTGCCGTTGGTACGGTTTCTACCTAATTTAGATTATTGTTTCCCTTAGAAAGGACTGCTAGACAAAGGATGTCCACAATGGTCAGTCTTGAGTTATCTGCATCCAGTGGATTCCAGCTAATTTGACATCGTCGTCAGTCCCATTTGTGTGCGCTGGATCTCCCGGTTTGTGATACCTATTCGAGAACCTTTCTGTGCGCTTCCCATTGCCAATTCAGATGGATAATTCTTCGAGCAATGTCGGTTACCGGAATTCGATAGTTCTGAATTAGATAATAATAATAATAATAATATGATTTATTCAACACACGGTATATAAAAGTAAACCACAGAATACAAGGAACAACTTATGAAAAAAAAAAATATCGCAAACATCACACATAGAAAAAAGCAACAAAAAAAAAAAAACAATAAACTAGAACAAACAATGCTAGGTGATGTTCACCTGTACCACTACATATCCAGTACATAAATGCTCCCCGGTGTAATATTGTGTGCCGAAAAGGCAGCAGCTCGGTAATGCTGCAGTTAGGTTGGTTTATACCTACCAACAGCCCGATTTTCAGCTGACGCCTGAAGAGGCTAAGCACGAGTAAGTGTGTGAGTGTAAAACACGCGTTGCAGAAGTTAAATAGTTGCGTTAAATAAATAAAATAAACAAAAAATAATGTAAATAACAAAAAAAAAAGTACGTTTTCATTTGAGGCTAGTTGAAATTAATTATATGTTCGTGCTGGATTTTTGTTGGAGGAGAAATATTGACTTTAACTTTAGTCTAAAATTGGCAACGCAATTAAGTTTGCGTAATGGTGGAGGAATGTCATTCCAGCACTTGGTGGCGCTATATTTAAAGCTACCTCGAAACGCAGTAGTTTTATATCGCGGAATGTTTAATGGAGCCGTAGCTGTGCGAGCTGTGTACCTATTATGATCGCTCTTCCAGACCAGTTTGGAGAAGAGGTATTTGGGGGCTTCCGTCTTAATTACACCGAACAAAAGTGTAGCCAAGTGTAAATATCTCCGATATTTCATTTTGAGGACATTCCTGTCGTTTAGATAAGGAGTTACATGATCTCTGGGTGGAATATTGTAGCAAAATCGCGCACAGGCATTTTGCACACGTTGAATTAGATTTGATGTCCTTGTCAGTAATCTAGGTCCATAAGCCGCATCCAGATAGTTAAACTTCGATAACACTAATGAGTCAACTAGCTGTTCACGTAACTCAGTATTTAGATGAGGACGCATTTTGTATAGTAGTTTTAATCGATAGAAACATTGTCTAACAATATCTGCAATGTGCTTCTCAAAACGTAGTTCTTCGTCCATAATTAATCCAAGATTGCGGGTCTCATGCACTCTTTCTATATAATTTCCGTTAATTTCCAGTTTTAAGTCCTTGGAACCCAGGTGTCCAATCTGATTTTTGGAACCGAGAATCATATATTTTGTTTTGCTTGCATTCAACATAAGGGAATTACGCTGCGCCCAATCCTGTATGCTTCTTAAGTCTTCATTTACTCTATTAATTGCATCATCTAGTTCATTTTTATTTACTGGGTAGTATACTTGCACGTCATCAGCATATATATGAAATTTACAGTGCTTTATAACATTAACTATATCTGCACTGTATAATATAAATAATAGTGGTCCCAAAACTGATCCCTGTGGAACTCCCCTATTAACAGATGAAAGTGCAGATTGCGTAACTGTGCCGTCAATATTATTGATGACCACCATTTGACTTCGGTTTGTCAAATACGACTCAAACCATTTGAGTGCCTGAGTGTCAAAACCATAGTAGGACAATTTAGATAGCAACAAAGTAGTATCTAAAGCATCAAATGCCCTGGAAAAATCAAGAAGCACCAGGATTGTGCCCTTGCCACTATCTTGAGCACTCAAGATATCATCCATTACATCCATAATAGCTGTTGTGGTACTTCGGCCCTTTCTTTAGATCTGACAGAGTAACTCAAAAAGTAGCTTACATTAATCTTTAGGTGAAATACGGTGAAGACTTTCGATTTGAGCACTGCGGTATTCAGGATGAAAATAAGTTACCTAACAAAACAAGTTTTTTTTTAATATGGTAGGAAGTTAAAAGAGCTAGTCGAATAAGTCACCCCTGGACACTCGCAATACCAGAGGAGCCGCAAGTGCATTGCCTGCCTTTAAGAAAGGAATAGGTTCGCTTCTCGAATATTGCCATGCTATACCAAATTGAAAATCTATAGTTAATTGATTCCACAGAGTGGTAGTGCGCGGTAAATTTTTTTTACCACGCACTACCACTCTGTGGAATCGATTAATGCATCTCGCCGTAGGATCTGTGGTGGACGTGGTGGTAGGTAAATATTAAAATAAGTCCTCAGAATAAGAAAATATTCAAATAAAAGAAGGAGAAAATATTCAAAAAAATTCGTGGGTTAAATACACATAGAGACGTCACGTCTGTCCGCAGGGCAAGAGGATCAACCCAAACAGTGAGATCCCTTCCACCAAATACAATCTTATATATCTCATATAAATAAATCTTTTTTCCAATTTATGTTTTAATTCTATCGGTACATGCTACTTAATTACATTAGGCAATAATAAATTAACTATAAAATGTCAAGGAGAATGTTCAATAGAAGAGACAATCTAAGAAAACATTAATTTCTTTTTACGGATTTTATCTCCGGATTGATTTCCATTTATCCGTATCTGAATTTCAACGAGCCCCATTTACTATCCTCTAGGGTCGATTAATGGGACATTCAATGAAAGACGTTTCACACGGGAGACGTAACAGTATATTAACGTACGCAGACACATCACAAACTGCTGCAATTATTTTTGGATAGCTTTATTGCAATGCGGAACCTAAATCTAATCTCCGCAAAGCGAGGAAATAATAAATTTTATCATATGGTGGGAATTGAACCAGCACCCTTTACTAATCCAGGGCAGGCGTTCTGCCATAAGTTACGAAGAATATATATGGCCTAACCGTTACATCAATGAGATATGTACCAAAAAATCCGTCTATTTTTCGTAAATCATCCACCGAAATCTTAGCCTTAATTACAATGGCCAAGTTTAGAAAATAGGCAATTTAATATTTTTTGTTTTAAACAGCCTATGTAAACCGCTACACCGCTTATTTCATTCTATGTCACTAACTTCATAAACGCTAGTAATCCATCTATAGAGCGCACCATAAAAATATGATCGATTAAATGGAAATCGATACTTTTACAAATAATTAAATAAGACTTCATTGTTTTAGTCTTATTATTTATTTAGAAATTACAATAAATGTATAATAAAAAATGTGTCGAATCAAGTATTATAAATGTAAGCTGAATTAAAAAACATTAAAAGCAATAAATAATTGATAAAATCGATTGCATCACGGATTGCACTTATAAACAAGGTTAAATACTCTTTGCTTATAAACGTCAAATGTCAGTCTGTCAATTGTCATGTAGTCGTATTTTTGCGTATGTTTTTCTGTATTTCTGTAGGTATTTCTCGAGATTTATTATATCATTTGACCTCTGTTCGAATATTGGACTCCGAAATTGATTGCCTCCTTATTGACCCTTGCTTGAACATTGGATATCGTACTCTGCCACCCCTGCTGACCTTTGCTTAAAATCCGGATCTGGACTGGTTGATTCATAACGACATTATGATCATGAGCCTGTGCATTCATTGTGGAATAGCAACGGATCGCTGCAACACAATAGGAAGGCGTAGAATGGAAAATGAAGTTATACTTTCAATTGTACAGGAATGGCTCGCGCCTCGAAACGGTTAGTATCCGATAATTATGTAAACAGTGTAATCGCCTATGTTCAGTTGCGTGTTGATGGCTGTGTTTTAAATATGAAACCAAAATGTGCATATTCATATTCGTAGATATATGACATCACTAATACAGACAGAACCTGCCAATTACAGGCTTTCCTGCACTATACTAATACAGACAACCTGTTAATTACAACCTATCAATTCCATCTCTCAGTGAGGAGGATGGTGTCCCTGCAGTGGAATCAGAATAAAGCTACTTATATTTAACCAATTGTGCCTCTTAGATAATAGTATTAGTCAAATAATAAATGTTTGCTTCTTCAGGTTAATGAAAATGGCTTGTATCTGCCAAGCCTGCTGGAATAATACCAATGCTGTATCTCGTGATAGAAATGTAACACAAAAGAGTGAACAGACATACACATGACACCAACAAGTGTGTATTCATTGTGGACATTTGCTTCTGAGAAGAGATTGTTGCTACCAACTTAGGACTGGTACAGTGTAAGAATGCAGAATACACAAAGTTATAAAAGAATGGATCCTACCACACACAGTTAGTATATTAATAATCTTATTTATGGCTTTTAATAACATACTTTAGTTTTGACTGCCCTCATGGTCTATTGTTTAGGCCATAGTTTTATTGGATTTGTCCATTCATAATCTCAGTAGCAGGAGAATATAGAAATGTGCCTCACCCTTATTATGTAGAACTTAAACATAGATGGCAAGATGTGGGTGTAATGTTACACCTGTGCATTCAGGAACATAATCTTGTGTCTATATTAGTATAACAATACTTTAGCTTTGTTTTGATAATAAGGGCATAAAAATGTTTTTTGGTATGTATAATCATTTAAGTGAATAAGAAAGATGGTTTGATAATTATTAAGCTCCTACATCAGGATTACTCATTCACAAGATTTCTTTAGATCAATCTTTCAAATTGGGCAATAACACATCACATATCTGGTGCCACTAGTTAATGTAGATAAATTATTTTCAGGTGGGTGCTTCAAGTGCTGTCTATCATTCTTGTTGGGTGCGAGCAAATAGAGCATCCCAGCATTTAAGTACAGGGCTGTCAACATCTCGTGCATGTTCATCAGCTGTTGATGAGCCAGATAGTGAGAACATTCCTCATGTAGAAGAACCTTCAACAAGGCTAGAAACTAATTCTGCACCAAGGGCACCAACTGTTGGAACTGTTATTGTTTTACCTGACTATTTTAGAGCTGTGGCAACTGGATGTTTTGTGGAAGGATGTCGCAGACATCAAAGAAACACAGTAACACTTAAAATTATAATTCCAAGCAATTGATGTAGATACTAATAATGTTGGCGAGTTTCCTGAACTAACACAGAAGCACATAACAAATTAAACAGGCCCGTTCTTACCATGGGGAGCATGTGAGAGAAAATGGCTTATATATCATAGAAGTGTGTAGAGAGGTGGATGGTAACCTACAGCAAGAGCTGTCGACATCAGGCTCAATCTGGATGTTATTGTATTTAAGTTAATTATAAGTTGATTAGTAGTCGGATGTATTTCGTTTACATCCTAGTCGACACTTTATTTAGTGGAAGGAATGCTAATATTCAAAATTATTGCACATGTATCATTGGAAAAAGAACGGTTGGTTGCTGTGCCCACACCATGAGCATAATATGGTATCTTGGTTGGGCATGGCACAACGGTAGTCAATTGCCTCCTGCACAATTTTTCGATACAGTGTTATTGAATTATGATAAGCCTAGTGAAGAAGTGGATTAATAAAACCATTACTCACAATTATGTGTTTTTATTTTAAAATATTATTATTGCCATTTCAGATTACTGTAATCTGAGATTTTATCAAATACTAAACAAATAAATAATAATAAATGAATGAATATGTGGAGGCAGGACGGGTTGAAGGCTCTTCACCACAATTACTCATCCTCTTATAATTTTATGGGTAGGTGAGGGCGGAACAGAAATAAATTACTTCAAATTACAATCAACGTAATTCACAAGAATCACGATTTAATTAGATGTTTAGTGATTACTACAACGTAAAATCAATCAAATTAAATCTTAAAATATCGTGATGGCGAAGATTCTCAGCGATTCGTCACAAGGGTGGTGCGCGGGCGCCGTCTCGTTCAAAAGTGACTTCAAGATGGCCGCCCACACCACCATCGACAATGACGCTTCGCTAGGTTGACATTGACAGTCGTGTCAACCTGACGTTTTGACGTAAACGCCGTCACGGCCGGACTGACATACGACCGTCCACGGGCGATTTATCTGAAACAAACTAAGATAACTGCATAGTCCGTTCGCTCATCCTGACTTAATAATTTTCATCAGTATACAAACACTAAAAACATTTAATAACTTGGACTAACCAGGCAAGTGTACCGCTTAGTCAACCGTGAGGTGTGACTCGGACTACACTTCAGTAAGACCAGTCGAGAAACGCATTAGATATCATAACTGGCTAGAATTTAGCCCAGACAGCACATTATCGTTTTTGTGAACATCTAGACAAGCCAATCCTAACAAGGATGTGACCCGGACGACACAATTCGTCTTACACTTAGCAGGCAAGCAGCCAGAACAAGTCAGTCCTCCCGAGGGAACCGACTCGGACGATTATTTAAGTATAGCGTTAAATCATGATATCATAACGTAAACGACGATTGGGTTGTCCATGAAAAACAACGAAACATTATCGATCTCGATCTGTGTTGAAATTTAGCTTACAAATTTCAACACAGATCGAGATCGATAATGTTTCGTTGTTTTTACAAGAATAATTAACAACATTATTAAACAGTTTTGCTCGAAATTTATAAGCCGTCTGTAGCTTGTGAGCAATCAGCTCATAAGTCATAAGTGAGCAATCAGCTCTAGAAACGTATAAACATGGAACTACTCACCAAAATGTCCTCTCTGGTGTGTTAACGACGTAGACGTTAACGGGCATCTCTTGTGATCACGTTGTTCATTGCCACGGTTGCACTTCGAAGCTAAATGGCCACAGCGTAAACAGCAGCGATGTCTGGTTTCTGATCACAGAAGACCAGGTCGCTGCCGGCGTTTTTGACCTTCTCTTTTTCGGACGACACTCACATGCACCATGTCCTAGCTTGCCGCACTGAAAACACTTTAAAAGCACTTTAAAAAAACAATTTAAAAACACTATAAAACCACATTAAGAACGATACAGTTTCGGATCGTTTTGCGTCTACACAATTATATTCAGCTACTTGAGGCGCATTCCTTTTAATAAAAGTAGACGGTTTCAATTCTCGCTGCAGCTTCTTTCTCGTAATAATCTCCGTATTGAAGGCTAACCGTTGTAGGTGGTTGTGGAATTTTGACGAATGTGACAGTGCAGTGGACAGCAATGTAGTCTTCGCTCATATTTGGCCATTTTGAGGTTTATGTATGGTCACGCGCAGATATTCGTTTTCCTTGCGTTTGCTATTTTGCAGGTTAATGAGGTCAGTCACGGGTGTTTCAACACTATCATTCCGTGGAGTAAATAACTCGAATCTGCAACCACCGCATCTCAAGGAACGATATTTGTGATAGCCACTGCGACGCCGTGCTTTTCAGCGCACCATAGCTATTATAAATGATTTTCACCGAAACAAAGATGAACAGTATGCCAAGCACGTACGTTTGTGTTAGTTTGGGGTCGAAATTGGGTAGCTTCATATTGTGGGCGCTCACTTGATTTTTAATCGCTTCCATCAGACTCAACATCCGGCTATTTTCTAGCTCAAACATTTTTCGAAAAATTTCTTCACCATGTGGCTTATCTTCGGTTCTTGATCCCACGCCTGATGTGGAGGCAGGACGGGTTGAAGGCTCTTCACCACAATTACTCATCCTCTTATAATTTTATGGGTAGGTGAGGGCGGAACAGAAATAAATTACTTCAAATTACAATCAACGTAATTCACAAGAATCACGATTTAATTAGATGTTTAGTGATTACTACAACGTAAAATCAATCAAATTAAATCTTAAAATATCGTGATGGCGAAGATTCTCAGCGATTCGTCACAAGGGTGGTGCGCGGGCGCCGTCTCGTTCAAAAGTGACTTCAAGATGGCCGCCCACACCACCATCGACAATGACGCTTCGCTAGGTTGACATTGACAGTCGTGTCAACCTGACGTTTTGACGTAAACGCCGTCAAATATTTTTGTCCCAATTAAATAAATAAAGAATTTTGGAACAACAAACCCAATGCAAGCTGAACCCAAACTAGGTAGAGCATGTACTATCGCAACCAGCTAACTGATAAAGATACCTGCTTATGTTTCTAAATGCAAATATAAATAACTTACACACAGATACTGAACAAATAACCTAGCTTATTACACGAAACATTTGTCCTGGTTGCGGACCTACAAGACCAACAGTAACAGTAGTTAGAATAATAACAAATGCAAGTCAGTAGTGTTTTAAGCGGGCCTTGTCTAATAAATGTAGTTATCAGTAAGATCAATCATATAAATCTGCAGTCACACTGTAAGAGCTTTTTTATGTAGAAACGTACTTACTTTTGTAGGGCATGTGCGTTCCAGATTGATAAATATAGCTAACAATGTCTCAAAAATATCATTAGGGTAATTAAATAACACGGTCGAGTTATTTAAATACAAAAATATATTAGAGAAATGTCCAAATCGGTAAAAGCAGGCATTTACTTCTAGGTTCAATATAACCTAAAAATTAACAGTAAACGTCTGTTTTTAGCAATTTGGCCATTGCTGGGAGACGTGAAAATTGGGCTCGTGAAATCTTTCAAGATGCTTTAATTTATGGCCAAATTCCAGCTCTGTAACGCCAGGCCTGAGTTTCTATGGAGTTTGGGTTTCTCCTTTACGATTCCCTTGCTAAAACCCTTAAGAGATGTTAGGGACTTGTTTCTATACTGGATCGATAGAGGACGTTGGTAAAATTGATTGACTTGTCAGTTTTGACCTTAGATTTACGCTTTGCATTGTGCATAATGTAATAAAACTAAAAACAAATATACCGTCGAACCTGTTATGAATATGATATGATCTTTTGCATGGAACTGTGAACATATCCGGCCATGTTTCTAGAAACAAAGTCAATGAACGCATCTTCATCGTTCGTAAGGATGTGAATAAGTAAGTCTCTGTCAGACGAACTTCTTTCATCTTCATCATTTGGGCAGTGGTTGTCCTGGTATCAGAGTGATTTAAGCCGCCCAGTTGGCCTCTGACATGGCTTATCGACTGTCATCTTATTACAAAAACCGGGACTGACAGCTTAACGTGCCCTACGAAGCAGACGGTCAGAACTAAACCACTTTGACGATTCCACATCTATGGACTGACCGCGTACCTAGGTGCTTTACCTCGCCGACCACTTACGAACCGGTGAGTGCAACTGGCCATGAGCGCCTCCTCCACACAATTAAATGAGTGATTTCTCTGTTTAGGGATGCTGTAATGTATTTTATTGTATCGGTACAGCAGACGGGCAGATGGTTGATACTTGCAGCATTCACTACCCTTGACTCCTTGGTATCGCTAAAGGGATGCAACATTTAAGGGGGGTAGGACACAGCGTTCATACAATTAAAGTACATAATGGTTATACATTTGTAATTAACTTGTAAGATCTATTATAATATTGCACAGCCATCCTATATCATATTAAAGTGATACGAGCTTAACTCGTTTATGAGTTCTCTTACAGCAAACCAAACACAGAGGAAGATTTATTTTACAGTGTAAACATTATCTATCGTGATTGCTATGCAAAATAAATGATTTAAATCTCATTAATAAATGCATGATGGTTAACAATTTTTTAAGAATTGAATTTGAATTTTATTTTTAAAAATCTTAAAGATAAAGATATATTTATTTGTCAGAAACATGTGTAGTTAAAAGATATTACATTTAAAATATTGTTTCAACATGTTCTACCTTAATAGGTGTACAAATCAAGACATGCAAGTAAACACATCAGCATTTATGAATATTTAAGTAGAATTTATATAGGGATTATGGATGTCAAACTTTTGAGAATAATAATTACATCATTTCATGATAATGCTACTAGTATGTCAATATATATAAAACAATAATAATAATTCTACAGTAGTCATTAAATAACAGTCAAAACAATTTATAATTTATCAGTTAAAAAATCATTTATATTATAATACGCCTTATTGCCTAATACCTTTTTTAATTTATTTTTAAATGAAATGACACTCATATCCCTGTAGTCTTTTGGTAATTTATTGTATAATTTAGGTGCCATACAAAGTATACTTTTTCCCATATGGGCAGTTCTAGCGCTGTGCATACATAATCTATTATTATCTCGTCTGTTTCGGACGACAAAATCTGACACCCGAGGGAAAAGTCCAGGGTTTGTTTTAACAAATATACAAGTCTCTAAGATGTATAAACTAGGCAGCGTGAGTATGTTGTGTTTAATAAACAGAGGCTTACAACTATCAGTGACTTTAAGTCCAAACATGGCTCTAATACAGCGTTTTTGTACTCTGAAAGCTAGATCCTTATCCGTTGAGTTTCCCCAAAAAATTATGCCATACCTTAATATGGAGGCTACTAGCCCATGGTAAGCAGTGATTAACGCTTCAGTACTAACTGTAGGGGCCAGTTTGTAGAGTGCATAGGATGATTTACTTATCCGTTTACATACAATATCAATATGGGATTTCCAGTTCAGCTTTTTATCAATATTAAGACCAAGAAATTTTATATTGTCTACCTCTCGAATTTTGATGTCATTATATTTTATATTCATGTCAGATGAAGTTTCCATTCTTTGACTAAAGTGCATGATATTAGTTTTATTTAGATTTATTTTTAAATTATTATTAATTAACCAAGAAATGATTGATGTTATAGAATTATTAATGTCATATTCGTAAGCTTCTAAGTCGTTACATTTTATAGTTATTGTGCTGTCGTCAGCAAAAAGTGTCATAGGTTGGTCAATTGATTTAGGTAAGTCATTTATGTATATGATAAAAAGAAGTGGTCCAAGGACGCTTCCCTGGGGGACTCCAAATTTAATTTTACGCTGTTTCGATATATATTTTATTTCAGTTTTAGTGGTTTTATCTATTTTTGCGATTGACACTATTTGTTTTCTATTTGAAAGATAGGACTCAAGTAGTTTTAGAATGTTTCCCCTTATACCGTAACCTTCAAGCCTATTCAATAGTATGATGTGGTCAACGTAATCAAAAGCTTGCGTCATGTCACAATACACGGCCGCAATAGGTTTCCAATTGTCTATGTTTATCATAATATTCCGTAGAAAGTCAAAAATAGCCATATTTATAGTCATATTCTGTCTAAAACCTTTTTGTTCATTGCAGAGTACTTTATTTACATACATTTGATTATAAACATATTTTTCAAATATTTTTGACATAACTGAAAGGAGTGCTATTAGTCTATAATACTGCATTAGTTCCTTAGAATTCTTTTTATGTAATGGTTTTATTATTGATACTTTCAAGCTCTCTGGAAAGACACTATTGATGACACATAAATTTACAATGTGGCTTATGTGACGGCATATAAGATATCCTACAGATTTAATTATTTTGGTACTGATCTCATCTTGACCCACTGAATTTGTGTTTTTAAGATTATTAATAACGCTTAGGAAATCTAATGGTATGCTTGGGTTCATAAACATCGAGTCTCTTTTGTTGTTTATGTTTAGTGTAGGTTGTGTTTTTGAGCCGTGTACAGGTATGACTTTGTCAATAAAATGGTCATTAAATTTATTTGCTATAGTCAACGGGTTAGTTATTTGTTTATTGTCAATATTTATTCTGTTTATGGTATCTTTAGGTACAATTTATTTGAATTGTTTATAATTTGCCATGTGGTTTTATTTTTATTATCAGACGTTTTAATTTTGTAACAATTTTGGGCACGTTTTGTTAAGTGAATTATCTTTTTTGATAATTTTTCATATTTTATGTAGTGACTTAGACTCACTTTAGTGCGTTTGATTCGATAATTCCATAAGTTCCTTAGTTCAAGTTGTTTTTATGATTTACTGGCTGTGATTCTGCCCGCGTGAAACTTTATAAATTATAGCCTATGGTTTAATCCAGGGTGTCAGCGATATCCATACCAAATTTTATTAAAATCGCTCCCACCGTTTAGACGTGAAGAAGTAACAAACATATACACTCACACACTCACAAACTTTCGCCCTTATAATATTAGTGTGATTAACAGTCATGATCTAAATTTAACGCCATGCCGTGCTAGTTTAACTAATAATATATAATTGTTACTATTTAACTTTAAGATTCGTTTTTAGGGTTCCGTACCCAAATGGTAAAACGGGACACTATTACTAAGACTTCACTGTCTGTCTGTCACCAGCCAGTATGTCACGAACTAGACAGTTGAAATTTTCACAGATGATGTATTTCTGTTGCCGCTATAACAACGAATAGTAAAAAACAAAATAAAATAAATATTTAATGGCGCTCCCATACAACAAACGTGAATTTATTGCTCGTTTTTATAGATAATGGTACGGAACCCTTCGTGCGCGACTCCGACTCGCACTTTGCCTCTTTTTTCTTGTTTTTATATGTAAGTAAACACTCCAACTATGCTGCAATTGTCTTGTACGTTGCACGCAAAGCACGATACTTAAATAATTTTGCTTCAATATATATACATATATATTTATATCCAAAATACTGCATCTTCCGTGTGTGATACCCTTAATGTTGCTTTCACTATAACAATCAATGTAATATCTGGAGGGGATGGCAATAAACCTCCCAATCCATCCGGCTGGCACAAATAAATATTTGCTCCGATTCTCAAAGGTCGTACTGCCAATAAAAGGATAAAAATCGATGAACGTATACAAAATATAGGCAGTTACTCGATACAGTATTGTTATGGCTTTGTTTATAAGTACTTATCTGTCGTTGGGGATGAAGACAAAGGCAGGCGTTTGTTCTATTTTCTAAATTATTATTCGATGGGTCGTTTTTAATCTAGTGAAAATTGCAGGCTAGCTACGATAAGATCCTGCTCACGAACACGCTGGAAAGTCTGCCAAATACCTTGATATGCGTATGTAATCCATGTTATAACGATCTACGCGTCTAAATTTAAAGTTTTATTAAGTATTCAGTTAAGTTTTTACTTTAAGTCCGTAACTAGTAGGCATACTAAAAACCATTCCAATTCCAATCGGAATTCGCCAGCTAGCCTCAGCTGAAGCTGCTGGGTCTGTGGGCCTTACACTCTAGGGTGGGGCAGACAAGACTACGTGAAGTCGGTTTTTCTTTCATTTCTGTCACCAAATTTTGTAGCACAACATGTTGACTTTTAGTTTAGCCGTGAAGAAGTAACAAACATACACACTCACACAGTCACACACTCATAATATTTCCCCTTTATAATTTTAGTGTGATATGTTTGCATAAGTATGTTTTTCATTTGTCTGTTTGCCATTGTAAAGACTATGCCTAGTTTGAGATCAGATGGCAGTGTGTTTTGTGTTTGTGTTTTTATAAAAAATGCTTATTGCTTCATGATAAGAATCGCACTTACCTGTCCCTCTAAAACTGATACTACAACTACACCTAAAATAAGAGAATGTGAACCACTTGTTCACGATGACTCATTATTTCGGTAAAAAAAAGGTAAAAATGGCATACTAATATCATCATAGCATTAAGTTGAAATAAGTAAATAAGTGGAAATTAAATAAAGAAACAACGAAGACGTGTCACTTTAGAGAACAAAAACATTTAAAAACATTTATTAGGAACTCCACCCAGTGATACTCATGTGTTTTTTTTATTATCGCTGATAAACAAAGACAAAACTAATAATAATACAATCAATTTGGTTATGGCATTTGAATGGTGAGCAATTTATGGTTAATTGCTTCTGGAAGCATCGTACCCCTTTTAAGTAATTACTATTATCATTAGAATACAAAATAAGATAGCTAAGCAAAGAAGATATTCTTAAATAAATAAAATAAAATAAAAAAGGTTTTTATTCACGTAGACTTTAAAAAAGCGCCTGTAAATAGTCAGAACATGTTTGTAGTAACATAGTTGTATACATTAGATATTATTTCTAGTAACATAGATATTTAGGTACATCTTGTATGAAAACATTTATAAAATTTATTTTATTACAGAAATGATATTTAGCTAGCTCGTATCAAGTTATTGTCAAGAGATTATGTTTAATTATCTAGTTTAAGTCTAATATTTTTACTACATATTGTCAATGTTATTATCCGTTGCTGTATTATTGATGAACAGCTAGATGACGTTGCTAACATTTAGGCATGCTTAACTATAATTTATTTCTCATATAATTTGTAAGTATTTGGGGAAAGAAAACTGTATGATGATTAAATATTTATATGGTCAAATTCATTTGTAGTATAATAGTTAATTTTTACCGAGGCAGAGATATTTAACTCCACATAAAAATGGTTAAGTATCGAACGCTTGTTATCTTTACCTGTATTTTGAGTAGTTTGAAACGGGGGTATAATGTCCCGGTTCAAATGGGGGTAGTTGTAGATAACTCCGGACGCGAGCCAGTGGTACTTGTTACGTTGAAAGCTACCTTGCGCGTGAGTTATTGCTTTTCTTGGAGGCTAAAATAGTATTTTTTGTATCGAAATATTAATTGGTTTTGTTAATTCAGACGCGCAACCGCGTATTGTTCGGAGTTAGAATCGCGGATAAGTAGTTTCACTTCACTGCACGTTATGTAAAGAACTTTGAGTGTATTTTCTGGAAGTTATTTTGAGTCTCCCTCGGCAGCTACCTTGGGGCTGGTCTTGTTAAGCATATGGCTAAATACATTGTTACATACACGACCGGTTCTATACTAGGTATTTTTATCAATACCTTATATGGGGTCTTGAAGTTAGTCTCCTGTAAAAGGTGCGTTTTATTTTAATTATTCCTTTGAATGTGTCCAGCAGGGGACAAATTTACGGATCAGTTTATTTTTATTTGTAGGTTTGTTTAGCTCTCCAAAACGGACACAAGTTATAGGTTTAACCCGTAACAAACATTATTAATTAGATTTCATTTATTACTAAAGTTTGATAATTGGGGCGCATTGGATCCGGTGGTAGCATTAAAGCGTGACCGTCGTTTTAAACACAAGGTCCGTTATAATAATAATACTGAATTCATACCTTAATACAGACAGAACCATTCAGACAATAATATGTAGTAATATTTAAATTTCAATACATAATATTATAAACTTCAACTAAACATAATCTCCTTGACAATAACTTAATACAAGCTAGCTAAATGTCACTACCATTATAAAATAAATTGTATAAATGTTTTAACATTCCGTGTGCCTAAATATCTGAAATATGTAACTAGAAATAATAACTGTATTACTACAAACATGTTCTGACTATTTACAAGCGCTTTTTTAAAGTCTACGTGAGAAAAAACCTTTTTTTTTAATTACTTTAAACAAATGCTTGAAAAAAATTACAATAACCCAGCTCATCATGATATCAATGTTTTTCATTTAGCTACAAATTAATAAACTAGACCATGTTGATTCCAAAATATAGACTTGGTTCTATATACCAGAGGAAAAATTGCCAGTGTGGTTCTTCCCCGGGAAATGTAAAGTAAAATATAGTATTTAGGATTCCCTTGCTAACACCCTTCCGGAGGAGCGCCTACCCCGGATTGGTAGATAATGTAGGTTTGAAACCCGCCGGACGATTAAATTTATGATTTCCCATTTATGAGATTAGATAAACGCTTTGCATTGCGAATAATGCTATAAAATTAAAATTTAATAAAATATAGTATACTAGCTAACACGATTAAAAATAAATTTAACACCTAATCTTTTACATAAGTAGTAAAGTTTCACAGAATTAGGGCTCGGTACCAATACTACAATGGCACGGAACGAAAGTTGTTTGGGAACGCCTTACCCTTGTTCCTTACCCCAAGTTTTATTGCTTTGGAACTATTAAAGTAGGAAACAATGATTAATTAGTAACGCAACATTTTAAATATGAATTACTAGATGTAACTAGTGTGTACTAGATGTGATTATGAGTATAGTTTAATGTTTATTGTAAAAGGTTTTTTTTTACGTTGATTATTATATTATGTCTCTTAATACATGTATATTTTAATGTTTATTGTAATTCATCTTTTTATGTTGACAATTATGTTGCATGCAAATGATACTTAGTGTATAGTTTAACATGTGCACATCTTCTATAAATTTTGTAACACCTGTATACCATGTTTAATGCAAATAAAGACTTATCTTATCTTACCTTATTTATGATATTGTCCGCAGATTAGATATGTATTATACATATCCTATGTGTAAAATTCCGTTTATAACGTATCACAAATTCATCGAAATCCGCTAAGTTATCCTTACGGCAAAAAAATCTTTATTTTCTCATAAGAAGAATTTTACATTCACTTACAGGGTAAATATAATATTTAAATAATATAAGACGCCAAGCGTAGCTAATTACCTATCTACTACAAGATACAAAAAAAAATTAACACCCACACAATTTTACAAATAACACATTATACAAAGTCCATCTATTCTTGCCTATTAGATTATTTCTAGTTTCTTCGTGATTGAATAACAAACACACAAAGGTAATGATTTACCTTAAATTATTATCGCGATTGAGATCCGTGTCCACAATAAAATATATAAAAAAGCACCCAAAAGTTTTAAAATATAACATTTATTAGTTATAAATTTCGTAGTTTTTGCAAGGATGGTGCTGAACCAGAAAATCTCATACAATACCTACCTAATCTATATATATAAAAATCAATGCCACTTTTCGTTGTAATGTTATAACTCAACAACGCCTTTACCGATTTGGCTAATTTTGTTCTTGAATTATTAGTGGAATTCCAGGGAAGGTTTGTACGTTGATAAAATTTTAAAAAAAGTCTTGAAAAAGTGTAAAATCAACATCTTTTAGCAATTTAAAATATTTTTTTGTTTCAATAAATGAACTTAATAATCATTTTTTTGTTACTATGCCTTATACGTAGCAAAGCACGTACCGGGCCGCTAGTTACCCATAATAATTAAGTAACTCACATTAACCCTCTAGTACTGCGCTTAAGTCAGGCACTATAAAAACACAAAATTCAGAACTCAAAAACAGCTCTTTTAAAACAGAGAGTGACAGCTGACTGACTGGTAGGTACTGACCAAAGACTGAGGTAATTTCCCATACACATATAGGAAATTGGTAATAGTGTAACATAATGCTTATTTTATTCCAATAATCCAGTCTATGCTGACAAGTCAAACATAGCGTGACTTAATTGCTGTAATCTGTGCCAAAATTAAAGTTGCTCGCCCACGTCGGATAGCACTATTTTTTCAGGAGAAAAATAGAACGTTCTGAGTGCAATAGTGCAACGCAAACATTCCAGAAAAAGTCAGTCAGAAATACATAGAATCATAAATCGGCACGATTATCGGTCCTACCGAAAGTCTGATATACGCGGGAATAAGCTGGTCTCAAATTTGATGCTGAGGATTCCAGTCAATATAAAAGAATATACTGTACCTATGAGCCTAGTATATTAAAAACTAAAAAAAAAAGAAAATATCATAAAATAAATGCTCCAAATCAGCATAATCTTGTTGCACAAACTACTTTCTTCAGCTTCAGCTTCTTTATTTCACACATGACAATTGTGTCAAATAAATACATATATGACACAATAAAATAACAGAAAGTCGTTTACAACGTTCGACGGTCACCGTAGCCTAGTTGGTAGTGCTCCTGCCTACGAAGCTGGTGGTCCTGGGTTCGAGTCCCGGTAAGTGCAAATATTTGTGTGATGAGCACGAATATTTGTTTCTGAGTCATGCATGTTTTCTATGTATTTAAGTATGTATCTATCTATATAAGTATGTTTATCGTCGCCTGGTACCCATAGTACAAGCTTTGCTTAGTTTGGGGCTAGGATGATCTGTGTGACATTGTCCCTAGATATAAGAAGCTAAAAAAACACAAAAAAACTCCTACATGAAAACCCCGCGATACTATATTTATTTAAATTAATTTTGCAATCTTTACTTACGTAAACAAAGTCAACCTAAGCTCCAAACAACCATTTATGAGCAATATAATAGTTGTCCTATGGGGCCTGTTATTGAAAATGAAACACTAGGCGAATACCTTTACCAAAGCCGTGTGGTTTCAAATCCAGAAATAATAACAGGACCGCCACACACCGTGCTACCAAATCCCGTGAGTGTCGTAAAAGCCGTCTAAGAGATGCACCAGGTTCTCGGCAGCAGTGACAACTACCTACATACATAACCCAACTGCGGTCGCCAACTCACATGCTTGACTACGGCAAATGGCCTCCAAATGGCAAAGTTATGGTTACCTATGGGGGGAGGGTGGACTATGTCCAGCAGTGGACGATACCAGGCAGATGATGATGATCGATGCGTCAGACATGCTGTAAATTACATGGCACGGTTATTTTACTGACCCATTTTTGGAACATATATTAATAAATACAGACGATGGCACAATTTCTTGTTTTACAGTGGGCAGGCGTAGATCACGGTGTAATAATACGTTGTACGTTGTTTACCAGAAATTATAAAGAGCGCATCGAACGACACCTTTTTTTTTTTTTTTTTCTTTTTGATAAGGCAGGGGGAATGCCTTCGCATGCCACCCGCAAAAAGTCTGGGTGCGGGTGGGTATGTCGGACTTGCACCGACTAAACCTACCTGCCGTGGACTTCTCTTGGCGCGTGATGGGGGAGTCCCGGGAACGCGGGTTTGCTGCTCCGGTACCCCCCTTTTGCGCCATGTCCCAGATGGTCGCGACACGCACCCGGGGAGAGCTGTGGGTTGCCCTCCCCATTTGCCGACTCCTGCCAGTACGGCACAGCGACTGCGCCACAAACAGTTCGCTGTCTTCCCGGGGCTGCTTGCACGTGGCAGCAGTAGAGGACAGTTCTCACACTGCCGCCGATCGAACGACACCTAAATATTCTGGCCCGGCCACTCATGGCAAATCACAACAAAGCGCGACGATTGAAACGTAAAATACGTCAAGATTTAATTCAATCATAGTAAACACAGCTACTGTTTTAACAGAGGATGTGACACAGGTCACAAACCGAGTTCGCCAGCGATAGGACCAACCAACGTACTGCTGAATGTCCCATAAAGATAGTATATACAGAAAACAAAAAAAAACAGCCACGTGCGAGTCGGACTCAAGGCAAGTATTTCAGTTGAATAAATGAAAGGTAACTTGCGGTTTACGATTTATGACGCATTAATAAATAACTACTTACTAGATTAGTTTACATGGTAATGAACATCATATATATTTTTTAGTTTTATTATTCTCTTATTTTAGAAGATAAAAGGGGGGGGGGGGGACACTAATTTTTCCACTTTGGAAGTGTCTCTCGCGCAAAATATTCAGTTTAGAAAAAAATGATATTAGAAACCTCAATATAATTTTTGAAGACCTATCTATAGATACCTCACAAGTATGATTACGATGAAAAAAAAATTTTTGAGTTTCAGTTCTATGTATGGGGAGCCCCCAAAATTATTATTATTTTTTTATTTTTGTGTAAAAATCTTAATGCGGTTTACAGAATACATCTACATACCAAGTTTCAACAGTACAGCTCTTATAGTTTCGGAAAAAAATGGCTGTGACATACGGACGGACAGACAGACAGACAGACATGACGAATCTATAAGGGTTCCGTTTTTTGCCATTGGCTACGGAACCCTAAAAAGCAAATAAAAAGACGATAGCACCCCTCATTGATATTTATGTAGGTACTAATTTCTCTTTGTAAGTTTAATAATTCCAGTTTTTGTTTAACTTTAACATTCAGCTGCCACAAAAGCAAATTTACAACCACCTCACAGAAACCGATCCAATAATTTTGGAACAAAGTTGTAGATTTCGCGATTTAGTTCAGTTCAAATTTAGGTTTGTTTAAAGTTAGCTAACATCAATACTTCTAGGTGAGCGGATTTGGCGTAAATCCTTTATTTTGTGAGTGTAGTGTTCGTGGTTGAATTTTAGCTACGGTTACGGCTTTTAGCTATTCTTAACGGAACCTGGAAAATAAATAAAACTTCAAAGGCAGTAACTGGTACCAGATGATTGTCATTTGGGGTCCATTCTTGGCTCAAGGTGGTTAGAGATGTGGATATTTAACAAAATTAGGGAGAGGATAGGTAACTGCTTGTTTGTTTGTTTTTAAATATTAGTTTTTAGTTCTAATGTTAATTTAATTTATTTATTGTGTTCTATTCATACCCTTTCATACAAGACTGTGACTACACGTGTGGTGCAGCGGTTAAGACAGTAACCTTAATGTCCCGAGTTAGATTCCCGCGTAGGACAGCGATTGGCATGTGAGTTGGTGGTAGCTAGTACACAGGAGGCGCTACTGCCTGACTACTTGGTGTCTGCCTCGTTGGTCTAGCGGTAGCGTGTTCACCCGCAGAGAACGATGTCCTGGGTTCAAATCCCGGGTCGGGCCAAAAAGGGATTTTGGGACTTTTCTGTAAAAAGAAAACATTTTCAGCATCAGCCCGAAGTCTGGGAGTTGGGGGTATTATACTCCCGTGCCTCGGAGAGCACGTAAAACCGTCGGTCCTGTACCTGACCTCTTTCCAGTCGTGTCGCATAGGCGTCCCATCGGATCATGAGAGTGATGGAATAGAAAGTGCTCCTGTGTTTGCGCACACACTTGATCACTTTAATATGTCCCGCACAGATGGCTAATCTCTGTTGAGACTGGTTGCCGTGGCCAAAATTCGGTTAGGAGGATATTATTTATTAATTGGTGTATCCCTTAGTCACCTTTTACGACACCCACGGGAAAGTATGGGGTGGCTCTGTTATTCTGTCTAGGCCAGAAACCACACGGCTAAATTAAATAGCATTAGGGTTTATTAATGGCCATTGTTGAACTATCACGTAAATAAGAAATAATATACATTTTAAGATAACATCCTATCCGTCGCTAGGACGTAAAACGTAGCTTCGGAAGCATTCCAGGACTTGGCCATGCGTGCAATGAAAGAGCAAGCCGAATACTTGGTGCGGCAAATTGGAATGTCCACAATGAAATGGTCGGATTGCTTTATTGTGGACACTTCTATTTGTAATTTGTTTTTCTGGTCTACTATTGTGTTTATTTCAAATCAGATTCTTTATAAAAAAAAACTTGTGTGTACTTATGTACACGCGTTAGAATTTATACTTCTTAATATACAACTTGAACATAGTTATCAATTTTCATACCACCTAGAACTAACGTCATGCTGTTATTTTTACGAAAATTCACTGTCATACCGCCTAGAACTAACTTCATGCTGTTAAATTTTTTGGTGTCGGTGTGCGCGCGCTTCGTAAAAATTCACTCTCATCATTTTTCTCCATCGCGCCAAAAGAAGTATAACTTTTAAAATATAGCATTATGCCTTTTCCAGTAAGTTTCTAGTGAGCAAAATATCACTTAATAATAATAATAATAAACACGTACAAAGAAAAACCATTGTTTTTGTACCGATATTTATTTATAACTAACTGTGCCCGCGGTTTTACCCACGTTAAACTTTATAAATTATATCAGATAACTCCATACCAAATTTCATTAAAATACCTTCAGCCGTTTGGACGTGAAGAAGTAATAAACTGCTTCACGACAAAAAATTTGACACATACACACTCACATAATTTGACACATACTCACATAAAATCACTTCAGCCGTTTAGACGTGAAGAAGTTTATTACTTCTTCATGTATAAACTGCTGAAGTGATTTTAATAACATTTGACACATACACACTCACATACTGACAAACTTTCGCCTTTACAATATTAGCGTGATTGAACAACCAGTAGTTGTTGCATTGCTTCTTAGAGTAAGGTAAGCAATAAAATGATAGTAAAAAATAAAAAAAAACACATAGAACTTTAAACGAAATGTATGATGCAAAACAAAATACACGCTTAAATATAACTGTTAACTAATAAAAGTCAAGACATTTCTTTAAGTGGGTTGTCAATCCCTTAGGAAGTCCTCTATTATTCCTCCCCACAGATAATACTGTTTGTTTTTGTCATCTATAGATACATACAAATAAATAAAATTGGAGTGTCTGTTTGTAATATTGAAATAACCGTTTTTTACTACATAAATATGAATATATATGCGGTACATACACCAAAATAACATTTTTTTTAATTTTTGTCTGTCTGTCTGTCTGTTTGTTCCGGCTAATCTCTGAAACGGCTGGACCGATTTTGACGGGATTTTTATTGGCAGGTAGCTGATGTAATAAGGAGTAGCTTAGGCTACTTTTATTTTAGAAAAAGTGTTTTATTTTACAAAAAAAAACGAAATAAACTAAGTAACACGCGGACGAAGTCGCGGGCACAGCTAGTTCGAAATAAAAACCGAAAACTGTTTAAGATTAGTTCTGTCAAATGGTTGCTTTAGTAACGCGCGCGCCTGGGGACTCGACGGGAAACACGCAAAGGAAACGATTCTAAACGGGATGGGCAATCAATTTCATTTCTCAACACTTTTTAAATGTTTGTCTTTAATTACTACACTAATCTTATATACAGTAGCTCCACTACTAACGAACTGTTTCTATGATTCATTGCGGATCCAAGATAGTTGAAGCGATTCCCCGAGACGTGCCTGAGCCTCACCGCTCAGTGTCATTTCATTGTGTGACGTTGTTGATCTTGGCTTACAGAAGTTGCAGTGGTGGGTAAGGGGTAGAACTATAGTACCGGCTAACTTAAATAAACAGATACAAATACTTAGGTTCATATCCTAAACTTTTGTAGAAATATTCCTATACAATGAAGGTAGGTAATTACGATACATATGGGAGACTGAGAACCGTTCCATTGCTCTACCGGGTAGTTATCCCATTTACCTCTCTCTCTGTGTGTTTTATAATGTCCTCCTAGCTGAATTCGGCCACGGCGGCCACTCTCAACAGAGATTGGCCATCTGCGCGGGACATATTATAGTGCTCAATTAGTGTGTGCGCAAACACAGGAGCACTTTCTATTCCATCACTCTCATGATCCGATGGGACGCCTTAGCGACACGACCGGAAAGAGGTCAGGCACAGGACCGACGGCTTTACGTGCTCTCCGAGGCACGGGGGTATAATACCGCCAAATCCCAGACTTCAGGCTGATGCTGAGAAAGTTTTCTTTTTACAGAAAAGTCCCAAAATCACTTATGGCCCGACCCAGGATCTGAACCCAGGACCTCATTAACTGCGGGTGAACACGTTACCGCTAGACCAACGAGGCAGTGTGTTCTACCGTCTAAACAATTCCACATCCTCGAACCTTTTTGATCATGGACCGTTCGCTTTCAGCGAAACTTCCTCCCACGTACATTGAGGTTGTGGAATGAACTCCCTGTTACGGTTTTCCCAAGAGACTACAGCATGGGGCCCTTCAAAATGGGAGTTGTAAGGTTTCTAAAGGGTCGGCAACGCGCTAATGACGCCCCTGGTGTTGCAAGAGTTCATAGGCTACGGTGACCACGTTTGCTTGTTTGCCAACTAAGTTGTATAAAAAAAAGAGTGAGAAAATGGAGAGTGTGAAAATACTTTCGCAAACGAAATTCACTATATACCTGTAGATAAAAGGTACTGATATACTACTCAACTTATTCAGTTCAATTGTAAAGCTTCCCCACACCTGCTACTACGCAGTACGTGCTAAGGGCCGGATGTAGGTAATCAAGTACACGCGTCGCGGTTTCACTGACGTCTGTTGCAAAGATTCAACCTGCTTCATTTTATCCGTGAATAATATTGTGAATACGAATTTGTTTTGCGTATTTTAGTATACCTAAGTTCCTTTACATTTAATTATTTTGTATCTCGACAGATTAAAGACTTGGGTATTTTATAACAATATCTTCCTGGCTGAAATTCGGCGGTGGCGGCCTGTCCAGACTAGCCCCGTGCGCGGGACTTGTTTACAGTGCCCAAGAGTAAATAGGGGCATTTTCTATTCTATCGCTTTCGTGATCCGATGGGACGACTAGCGACATGACCGGAAAGAGGTCAGGTACTGTACCGCCGTCTTTACATGCTCTCCAAGGCTCGAGGTGTAAATATCGCCACCGTCTCAACTTTGGGCTGATACTGAGAAATTTTTCTTTACAGAAAAATCCCACAATTACTTTACCGATCTTAACCTTTATTTTTGACTCACTCATAGTCAGCAATTAGGAAGGTGAATTACATAATAGCATGCTATATAAATAACATAATTTCTTTCTTTCCTTTTTTCTTTCTTCACGTTGTTTAAGAAAGTTGGGCTCGATTAGTTACTACCACTATTTATGTTACACCTTGTAAATAGAACCTTTTCATTATTAGGAGCAATAATTTGATGCGTAATTTCAGGGCTGTCCGTAATATTACGATCACCTTTATGCTTGAATATCAAAAGGTCGATAAAGAGAAACGTTTAACAGTTGGACAGGTAAAGACATCGACCATTTACGTAACGTAAGAGCCTACAAATCTTACTTCAACCAGGATGAATACAACTGCAGGGTGAATAGTTACTTAGTTACTTATCGTGTGGGCAGTGGTACCCTAGTACACACAGTGACAGTCCTTAACGTCTGTTGTCTAACGGCTACAACCGGGACCGACCTTATAATGTTCTCTCCTAATCAGGGAGACGTAGATGTTTACTTACTTTCATAGCATTATGTCGTATGGCATTCTGCTGTGGGGTTCGGCGGCTGACATAGGTACTATTTTTGTATTGCAAAAAAGAGCAGTCAGAGCCATTTATGGTTTAGGCAGTCGCGATTCTTTGCGAAATTTGTTTAAAGAAATAAATATACTTACTGTGCCATCGGAATATATATATCAGAATATAATGTTTGTTAGAAAAAATATTCATAATTATAAAAAGAAAAGTGAACTGCATAATATAAATACTAGGAATAAAAACAAACTAGCCATGCCAGGCTTTAGAGTAAGCAATATTAATAAATCATTTTTAGGAAATTGTATTAGGTTTTATAACAAGCTTCCTACTCAAATTACTGATCTGCCTGACACAAGTTTTAAAACACATATTAAACGTATACTTATGGCTAGGGGTTATTACACCACTAAAGAGTACATCGATGACAAAGACGTCTGGCTCTCACTTCCTACCTGCACATTGCTCGCTGGAGATCTTGTAGCCATATAGACATGACTGATCTGCTGTGTTACGTGAACTATCTGTAAATGATTGCTATCATATACTTAATTTAAAATTATTGACTGTCTCAAAATGAATAATGTTATTGTTTCGAAGTTTTTCTTTTGTATACCTAAATATAATCTAAAATAATAAGCATTCAGACAACCGATCGAGCATATAGGTATTGTGTTTGCCTACTAAATAATTACTCTAATTGGACCAAATCCTGTGTTCATGCCCGCTTGAGTATGTTTCGCCGGACCGTCTCAACTGGGTCGTGTTGAAACCGGTAGTAGATGAACCCACTGAGTTTGTTTCGCTGGGTCTTCTCAGTTGGGGCGCATTGGATCCGGTGGTAGCATTAAATATTTATTTATTTTTATTTTATTATTAGAAATAAATCATTGTGGCGGCCAGCCATATATGGACTAACTGCCTGCCTAGATGCTTAAGCCAGCCAATCTCTTCTCTTTCGTCGACAAATATGCCAAAAAAGGGAGTGCCAAGCATTTTTTTACTCAATGAGTAGGCTGCACAGTTATAATATAGATGAGATGATGACAACTTCATGTTGGATTCTTCTGAGGGAGTAAAGTTGCCAGAGCTTGCTTACATATCCTATCATGTAAGCAACGTCTGAGTAATGTCCGTAACTATCGTCTAAAGTGTATGATGACCGCTTAACACAAATTGGCTTAGATATTCTAGTAGTTACCGCTATGACATAAATACAAAAGTGCTAGCATGGTCCTAAAAAAATATCTCTTATTTTCGCAGCACAAAATAAATTAAAAGCCATTTTACTACCTTATCTAAGTATTCTGAAAGTTACAACCCTAATTCTGTAAGCGTTCTAATTTAAGCTTAGTCGGATATTTTGTAGTTTGGGCTCGAGCCAGGCACATAATTAGTTTGTCTTGTTAGGCAAATTATTAATTAATGCCTTAATCATTTGTAACAATGGCGCAATTTCAGAATTAATTATTAGCTTTACGATATACCAATGTTCCTTCAATTTCATGGTTATATTTTGACACTATATTTGATTCCAAGTCCTTCTTACTTGGAAGAAAATACAAGGTCAATGGCTAAGTGGTATAAACCATTGGATTGGGCAGTACGATGTCCGGAAGGTTGTGGGTTTGATTCTCACACAACGATAAAACTGAAAATAGACCAAGGTACGATAGGTACGGTTTTATACACATATCTGGAGGTTAATTGGTACCGCATCCATAGGCTTTAGTTTAAAGTAACCATAAACGTGACTCCTGGGTTGTGCTAAAAGGTACACATTTAAGTATGATACTGTGGCAATACTTTCTAATTTTTTTTATTATTATTTATAAGCCTCTGAGTAATCTGGTTTCTCACTCACTGAGGGTCTCTTCCCTAACTATTCCGCGTTACGCAAAAACAGATAATATGTAAGACTAGCTGCGCCCCGCGGTTTTACCCGCGTTAAATTTTATAAATTATCACAGCTCCTCCCCCGTAGATGACAGCGTGATAATAAGTAACCTATATGTTGACCCGACCTCTTAGTAATCTTCATGCAAAATTTTAAGTAAATCCATGCAGTACTTTTTGAGTTTAGCCCGGACATACATACAGACAAACAGATAAACAGACAAAAATTCTTAAAACGATATTTTTGGCTTCGATATCGATTGCAGACACGCCCCAAGTATCCTCTTTAAAAAATATTTAATGTACAGTTTTGACTTTCCTACGATTTTATTATATGTATAGATATATAGATAACGTGATTACCTTAAAATTGTGTTTTGAAACTCTCAATAACACGTTTGAGGCAAACTCAGATCTGAACCCAGAATATCATTATCCAAGCCAACACATTACCGCTAGATCACCGTAGCCGCACCCATGAGAGTTGCGAGCACTCGAATAAAAAACAAATGGAATGGAAAAAAGTACTTCAAAAAATTATAGAAGTAGTGTAATTTATTGTCGAGATGTCGTAAAACGTCAGCCATTGTGAGCTAACAAATCCAGCGGAGGTCATAATCAACGAAATGATATTACTGAGAGCATCCCTTAGTAAACGACTTGAGTAAAACGTGGGGTATGGCTCAAGTCACAAGAAAAATCTATTTGCCAGAAGCAAAGCTCTGATTGAGGGTAAGCAGTGTTCGATAAAATTATTTCAAACGTAGATTTCAGACATCTAGTAGCTGCTTTATTAATGGATATCAGAAAAGCGTTTGATTACGTTGATCTCAATATACTCATTAACAAGCTAGATAGATATGCAATTAAAGGCTATCCTTTTAGGCCTCTTACACACTATGCAGTTAGCTGCAATGCGGCCAGCCGGCCGTAGTTTTTATTCGCACTGTGATGCGGCAGCCGGTCACCAATATTGATTGCTGACGGCTGACCGCATTCCGGCTAACCGCATAGTGAGGAGGAGGCCTTAATCTTCTTGAACAATATTTAACAATCAGGAAATAGCTGAAACAAATAAATAGTGCCCGTATGTCATTAATTAAAATTCAAAGAGAAATTAATGACTGTCTAGTAAATTATTACTAGACAGTAATTAATTTCTCTTTGAATTTTATTTGTCAATGAATCTTTTTCACAAAATTTTACTGTGCTATTATCCGCAAATAACACCATTGAATTTTGAGTGATGTATGACATTAATTTAGATAATAAAAGGCAGTGGACCTAGGATGATCGCTAGGATGGAACATACATTTTTTCAGTTTTTGAAGACATACGGGCACTATTTATTTGTTTCAGCTATTTCCTGATTGTTAAATATTGTTCAAGAAGATTAAGGCCTCCTACTACGACTACTAACTAACTAACTATTAAGTTAGTAGTTTAATTGTGTATTTTATTTTATGTCTAATGAATTTTATTTAACTCAAATACTTAAATTGGATCATTTTTTTCGGAGCGTTTACCGTTGTGTATGTAGCTTCGGATTCAGAACTTGAAGAGGCCTCTAACAAACTTAATCAAGGAAGCCAGGCTGACCAAAAACTTGCAAATATGCATGTTTCATTTTGTAGCCGGTATAACACTCATTCTTGGTTAAAGCGCATTCTATTAAGTAGCGAGGATTTTATTCCGTCCTTTTCTTAAACAGGTAACATCAGTTTACCATACAAACAAAGAAACCCGAGGTGGAACCGCAGAGACTACCTTTATGATTACCCCACACTACTTTGAACTAAGGTCTAACTAACATTTAATGTATTAGGCACAACGGTTAATTAGTTAAAGCGTGAAATCAAATTACTTAATTCGCTAAATATGGTTACATTGCACTGCCTCGTTGGTCTAGCGGTAGCGTGTTCAACCGCAGAAAATGAGGTCCTGGGTTCAAATCCCGGGTCGGGCCAAAAAGTGATTTTGGGATTTTACCGTAAAAAGAAATTTCTCAGAATCAGCCCGAAGTCTGGAAGTTGGCGATATTACACCCCGTGCCTTGGAGAGCACTTAAAGACGTCGGTCCTGTACCTGACCTCTTTCCGGTCGTGTCGCTAGTCGTCCCATCGGATCATGAGAGTGATGGAATAGAAAGTGCCCCTTTGTTTGCGCACACACTTGTGCACTATAATATGTTCTGCGCAATTGGCTAATCTCCATTGAGAATGGCCACCGTGGCCAAAATTCGGCCGGGAAGACAGAGACATGGTTATATTGCATTTTGGATAAGTAGATATTATTATTAGAATATTGCATGTATTTTGTCCTAGACCATATTTTACCTTTACAGGTGTGCAAGTTGTTTCAAGACTGTTGTTACCTATCACATATTCCAATGAAAGAGTTTTACAAAGGAACAAACCGACATTCTTTCGCAATTTATACTCAAATATTCTGATGGATATTGTACCACCGGCTTAGGTCCCCGCGACATCATTATCTGCCCAACACAAGCGTGAGATTAGGGAGACTATTTCATTATATTTTTCCGAGGGATTTCTTCCTCTGCGACTCGAGTGGTCGGGCTGAAATTAATGTGCTGTTCTTCTGGTAGTAATCATACTTATACGTGTATTGGCCTTCTACACGGATTTTGGAGAATTTCTGTATTACTTGCGTTTATTTTTACCATTTAGAGTTCATTCAACTCAATTCGGCGTTCTAGATTTGTGACTTGTTTTATTTGCGTGTTAATTAAGGGGATATGTCATAATCGCCGCGCTTGGCAGGCGTGTTGGTATAGTACTGAACAAAAACGCTACCACTAGACCAACGAGCCTTGCTTCTTCGGTCTAGCGGTAGCGTGTTTAACCGCAGATAATGAGGTTCAGGGTTCAAATGCCGAGTCGGACCAGAGAAAAAAGTAATATTGGGATCCCTCTGTTATCTGAAATTATCACTGTCTGGAAGTTGGCGGTGTTATAGCCCTATGTACAGGAAGGTACAAATAGAAAGTGCACCTGTGTTTGTGCACACCTGTGCACAATAATATGTCCCACCTAGATGGCTAGTCATTAATGATGAACTCCAACACGAGGATAATATTATTACATTCTTCGTCAGGTTAGTTACACTATTTATAATATAAGAACGGCCAGACAAATTTTAATGATCTTTTTATTAGATAGATCTGTCTCCTCCCCGAATAGCAGAATAACTATATAAATAAATAAATAAATATCTTGGGACAACTAACACACTGCCATCTGATCCCAAACTAGGCAGAACCCGCTTATGTTAACCAGACAACTGATAAAAAAACTAGGCAGAACCCGCTTATGGTAACCAGACAACTGATAAACAAACTAGGCAGAACCCGCTTATGGTAACCACACAACTGATAAACAAACTAGGCAGAACCCGCTTATGGTAACCACACAACTGATAAACAAACTAGGCAGAACCCGCTTATGGTAACCACACAACTGATAAACAAACTAGGCAGAACCCGCTTATGGTAACCAGACAACTGATAAACAAACTAGGCAGAACCCGCTTATGGTAACCAGACAACTGATAAACAAACTAGGCAGAACCCGCTTATGGTAACCACACAACTGATAAACAATCTAGGCAGAACCCGCTTATGGTAACCAGACAACTGATAAACAAACTAGGCAGAACCCGCTTATGGTAACCAGACAACTGATAAACAAACTAGGCAGAACCCGCTTATGGTAACCACACAACTGATAAACAAACTAGGCAGAACCCGCTTATGGTAACCAGACAACTGATAAACAATCTAGGCAGAACCCGCTTATGGTAACCAGACAACTGATAAACAATCTAGGCAGAACCCGCTTATGGTAACCAGACAACTGATAAACAATCTAGGCAGAACCCGCTTATGGTAACCAGACAACTGATAAACAATCTAGGCAGAACCCGCTTATGGTAACCAGACAACTGATAAACAATCTAGGCAGAACCCGCTTATGGTAACCAGACAACTGATAAACAATCTAGGCAGAACCCGCTTATGGTAACCAGACAACTGATAAACAATCTAGGCAGAACCCGCTTATGGTAACCAGACAACTGATAAACAATCTAGGCAGAACCCGCTTATGGTAACCAGACAACTGATAAACAATCTAGGCAGAACCCGCTTATGGTAACCAGACAACTGATAAACAATCTAGGCAGAACCCGCTTATGGTAACCAGACAACTGATAAACAATCTAGGCAGAACCCGCTTATGGTAACCAGACAACTGATAAACAATCTAGGCAAAACCCGCTTATGGTAACCAGACAACTGATAAACAATCTAGGCAGAACCCGCTTATGGTAACCAGACAACTGATAAACAATCTAGACAGAACCCGCTTATGGTAACCAGACAACTTTTTTATTTCGAAATACATACATGTATGGAACAGCTAAGTTGATCTGATAATTTGGGTGAGCATTATTTTTTTTGTTGTTTCGGCCTCGTGAAGTTCTAGTCTTCCCAGCAGTAGTTAAGCCAGTTCAAAAGTGTACTGAACATCTGAAACAAATTTTAACAAGATTTATTTATTTTATGTATAGTACAACCACATTATTCATACGAAAAATAAAAAAAAAATTACAATGTTTTTGCATCAGATATTCATAAATGTAGTTTCTGCACTCGAAGTTGTAGAGAACTATATTTACCTAGGACAGACCATCCAACTAGGTAGGTCCAACTTATAGAAGTATTTTGTAGATATACATTCCAAGTAATAATTATTATTCTATGTATGATGTGGTCCTGCGTGTGAGTAAAATAACTTGAGCTGAATGCCAAGATTAGCTCTAGTTATCTCCCTAAAAGCTTTAATTAAAGCATGATATGTAGTCTAAAGCTATATTCCTTTATTAAATTGGCAATATAAAAAAAAACTTGATATAGAATTAAGAACCGAGCATAAAAGAAGAAAGAAACCACACGCAAAATTCGTACTAAATTCGTCCAAAGTCATAGATACCACAGAAATCGCTGGGTCGATAATAAAATGAAGTTACTGTAGCAAATCGTAGAGATAAAAATTGTAGTCGGGATTTTTACGAGTTCTATTCCAATATGATCCCAGAGGGATACTATCTTCCTATCTTTTGTGCTTTTGTGCCTAGACCCGCATTTTGGATATCGTTGACAAAGAAAGCAGTTTAACGTCCGTATTGACGACTCGGCGTTTTTGATAGGTGTACAATATTGGGTTCATTACCGTAATGGCACATTTTCAGCACTATATAAATTAGTACTTACTATTTTCAGGATTTGCTTTGTGGTGACGGCGGTGAATATCAGAATATCATCACCCCATCTAATCTCGTGGGAGTCATAGAAGTCGATCCGAGGGAATATCTATCAGAGGACGGGCAGCAGCTTCTTTCTGAGTACTATGCCCATCTTACTGTGATCGCCAACCCGTCGGCCAAGCGCGGCAATTATGGCATATTCCCCCAAGATGATTCTTGGGGGAAGCTTTTGTCCAGCAGTGGACTGCTTACAGCTGTTATCATGATGATGATGATTTTCAGGATTTTTGTGTAATTAAGGAATGCTAGGAGTAGACTTTATATATTTTATGAACTCTATACTATCCAGTCTCAGTTTAAATTCGGCCACGGAGACTGGACATATGAGCGGGATTTATTATAGTGTGTTTGTGCGCAAACACAAGGGCAGTTTCTATTCCATCGCAGTCAAGATCCAATGCGACGACTGAGGTGACATGACCGGCAAGAACTCCGATTCCAGACCGACAACTTCGCGTGCTCCCCGAGGCACGAGGGTGTCAATACCGCCAACTCCCAAACTCCGAGCTGATACTGACAATGTTTCTTCCATAGAATCTCAATGTGAATATGAAAATCACTTTTTGCCCGGCATTTGAACCCAGTACCTCATCGTCTGTTGTTGAACGCGTACCACTAGATTGACAAGGGAAGTAAGAGGCGGTTTATTAATAAACAAACAACCAACAACGAGCTTACTTATAACAACGGATTTCACAAAACTTATATGAGCCTATCTCGATCGTATTTTCTGTTATTCCACAGAAAATGCGTTCAATATAAAAAAAAAACATAAAGATCAAAATTCGTTCACAAAAACAAAGAACACGTGTAACATAGAGACAGACGAAACAAAAAAGACTCAAATTCATAACCAGCTTCTTTTGACGTCGCTTAAGAACATACAATCGATTTAAATGTATCGTCATATAACCGAATAGAACAGAATATATGGACGATTTCGGAGAATTATCAGAAAACGTTTCAACAGTATATTTCTTTGGATAAAATGCGTAAAATTATGTGGTAGACTTTTACACTATTTCTGAAACACCTTGAAAGCGAAATATGAGGGAGATACTGATACACTGGTGTAGCGTAGCCATGAATGCTCTGCTCTAAGATGATTTTAGTTTTTGATTGAGGCGAAGTTTATGTCGAACTCATAAGCCCCTTTTGTTTAAGTCGAGATACAAGCTTACGGGCCACCTGACGGATATCGTAGTTTTCAAGTTTCTTTTTTGCATTCATGTCTCAGTTTCAGATATTTCACTCACAATAGGTATCAACATGAACCCTGTTAGGGCGTAGCAATATATGTAGCTTTACAATAATTACACATCTACAAACTAGATAATTAAATTATACATAACTAGCGGCCCGGTACGTGCTTCGCTACGTAAAAGGCATAGTATAAAAAAAAATATTATTAAGTTCATTTAATCAAACAAAAAAATTTTTTTATTTCTAAAAGATGTTGATTTTACACTGTTTCAAGACTTTTTAAAATTTTCTCTTCGTACAAACCTTCCTTGGACTTCCACGAATAATTCAAGACCAAAATTAGCCAAATCGGTAAAGGCGTTGTTGAGTTATAACATTACAACGAAAAGTGGCATTGATTTTTATATATATAGATAAAAAATCATGTCAAGATCTAAATTGCACATAATCATCATTACAGCTAAATGAGTCCACTGCTGGACAAGCCTCCCTCAAGAATCGTCTTGGGGGATATGCCATAATCGCCACGCTTGGCAGGCGGGCTGGCGATCGCAGTAAGATGGTCATAGTAATCAGAAGGAAGCTGCTGCCCGTCCTCTGGTAGTTATTCCCTCGGGTCGACTTCTACGCCCCCCACGGGATGAGATGGGGTGATGATATTCTGATTCTGATATTTGTCGCCGTCACAAATTGCACATAATACCACTATAATTTTATCAATATTGTTTTAATTTGAATTCAATTTACAATAGCCGTAAGGTGGGAGTCAAATTAAAAACGTTTCTAAATTATCTTTTTTATATTTTTGCTGAGTAGTATGCTATTTTAGAAGGAAATTGTTAAACTTTGCTATAAAAGCTTACTACTTAGGTTTATATTTTATGTAACATGTTTTTATTCTCAATAAAATTCTATTCTATTCTATTCTACATAATTTGATACATAAATATTAGTTAGATATTACTTATATATTCTATAGATTTTTACAACCCATATCCTTAATACATGAATATTTTATGCATTTCCTGACATCAGTTGGGCTCCGATTTCCCTCTGTTGCATTTCACGCTTCTATCTACAATTGTCACGTTCTAAATAATTTATAGCTACCGTACCGAGAACTATAAGGCAGATCGTTGCTAAGGGTGTGATTCGATTAGGCACGACTATTCTTATGTTCATTTCTGTAAACTTTAAACTTCTGTAAACTTCAATAAACTTAACTTGTTATTTTATTGTGTACTAGCAGTGCCCGCGGATTTCGTTCCGCGTTATTAATATTTTTGTCCCTGCCCATATGTACCGCGTAATACTTCGGATTAAAAGTTCAGAATCATAGCCTATGACACTCTACTATAACGTAACTTTCTATTGGTGAAATAATTTTGAAAATCGGTTCCGTAGATCCACAGATTACCCCTTACATCGTCTCAAACTCAAAAACGTTACCTTTTTATAATATTAGTATAGATAGACATTAATGTCTTAAGCAACTAGGCTTGCGGTCGGACCACAAATGGGTGACTGCCAAAGTAATTAAGCTGTTGGGCCCGATTGTAGCCATTAGGCAACAGTCGTTAAGCTGTGTTAGAGACCTACTACAATCAGAAGCTTGAATAACTCTAAAACTAGGGTAACCATTCTGGGTCTTAACGTATTGCTTTATATAATAGGTCTTTACCTATGAAATTGCCGTTTTGTATGAAAAAATTTAAACGAATTTTTTTCATGAATTTTTTTATTTGTATTAATCGAACTAATCACCCATGCAATCAATGCATCTTTGCCATCGCAGTGGCAGTTTATTGATGCCCTTCTTAAAGAAATCAGCTGGACGGGAGGCAACAAATTCTTCAAAGGCATTTTGTACTGCCTCTCGGGTATTGAATTTTTTTCCCGCCAAGAAGTTATCCAAATTCTGGAAAAAGTAGTAGTCTGTAGGCGCAAGGTCTGGTGAGTAGGGCGGATGACGGAGAGCTTCCAACCCCAGTTCTTGCAACTTGGAGACCGTCTGCTGTGCAGTATGAGGTCGCGCGTTGTCGTGCAGGAGCAGCGGAGACGAGCGATTGACCAATGCTGGTTGGAGATGCGCCAGCTTCTCCATCATTGTGCTCAGTTCTTCACAGTACACATCTGCAGTAATGCTCACCCCGTTTGGTAAGAAGCTGTGATGAATCACACCGGCGCTAGACCACCAAACAGTGACCATCACTTTTCTAGGGGTAAGTTTTCGTTTAGGGCATTGTTTAGGTGCTGAACCAGGATCCAACCAACTTGCTGAGCGCTTGCGGTTATCAAACAGAATCCATTTTTCATCGCAGGTAACAATGCGGTTCAAAATTCCTTCATTTGTGTGTCTGTTGAGCAGTGCAAGGCACGTCTCGACGCGTACTTCGCGCTGGCGATCATTGAGTTCGTGGGGCACCCATTTGTCAAGCTTTTTTACCTTGCCAATTTGACGCAAATGGACGCAAATGGCTAATTCAGCCGTAGATTGTGTATCATCAGCTTCCACAACCGCCTTTAATTCGTCATTGTCGACCAAAGTCTTCGGACGACCGCGAGGTTCATTTTTCAGGTCGAAATTTCCAGAACGGAAGCGAGCAAACCAATAACAGGTGGTGCGTTGGTTTGTAGTGTTAGCTCCGTAAACGTCGTTGATGTTGCGTGCCGCTTGTGCCGCGTTGCTGCCACGACGGTACTCATATTCCATAATTACTCGAATTTTTAACGTATCCATGATGACGAAAAAGATTGAAATGCGATGAAAATGTAACACTAATCAATAAAGAAATGACTACTTTTGGAAAAAAGAATCCATGTTTTTAAAATAAAATTAATTTGAAATTAGAATTCTTAGCCAAACAAAAATTATTTTGATTTGAAATGGCCAGTACTGCAGAACGGCAATTTCATAGGTAAAGACCTAATATTTATATTCTGAAGCACAATAAATAGAAATGTATAAGATATCAGTATACATTATGTACACAGACACACGCTTTTTTTCTGAGGGTAGACTGAGCCAACGGACTTCCATTTGTCACGATCCTTATCCTCTTTTGCCTCGTTTACTGTCATTATATTATTCTTGCATGCTCGCCAGTTTAGGGTACGTCTGACCTGGCATTTTTGAGAACATCTCGGATTTGGTCAGAGAATGTTCGACGAGGTCGAGGACGAGGTTTTTATTCAATCTTTATAATTTCCCAAACCACCTCAGCATGCCTTTTCCAATCTTTGTGACTACATCCTCTTTCACACCACAACGCTCTCTTACCTCAGTATTTCGTATTTGGTCTCTCAAAGTCACACCACACATACTTCTCAGTGATCTCATTTCCACTGCGTTTATTTTACTCTAATTCCTTTTTCTGCCATAACCAACTTTCAATTCCATACATTAAAGTCAGCACTAACCTCTATCGTGCACGGCCAGTCGAGCCTTCAGAATAAAATACGTAAAATGTATTTTATATATTGCATATATTATCATAACAACGTATTTTTATGATTACGTAATCATTTATTTTCAGTCGTGTGTTATGAAACTGTACCTTAACAGAGGACGATACCGATAAATACTCAGGTACCCACTCCAACTGCCAGAATGTTCTGCCAAGTTGTGCGAATGTGCAACTAAAGTTATGTGTCAGATAATTGTATCTACGACCGTGAAATTGACAATATTTGCGTAACTATAGGGAAGAACTTATACTTCAGGGATGTATTTTCATACAATATATAAGTATTTATGTATCGTATGAATAAGTTTCATATTTTTACATAATGTGTGTGCGTTTAAAAAATATGAAATCGACTTCAAGTTGTCTTTGTGACAACCAATTGGTACTAAATTAACATAGGACCATTTTGGAAGTATATATTCCTTAATTCTGTTCCTTCCTTGTTTCTTCCTCTTAGAGCAAAATATCGTTCAGCTTAACCCCGATAATCCCTTATCGACCAGCGAAAGTTTAGTAGGAGTTTACCAATTTAGTGCGACCAATAAATTAGTAGAAGGAGTAGAAAATCAGAAGCGAGTTAACATGTAAAATTATTTTATTTTTTGACTTAATTTTGAAGTTATATATTTTTTAAACGTCACTCACTATCATAGAGAATTTGTAGAAAGTAGGCTTTATACTGTAGTTGTTGCCACTACATCCAAACATAAATCGTGTTCTTCGGGGTCACCAGTTAAGTAGGAGTAACCAATTTAGTGAGACCAATAAATTCGTAGAAGGAGTAGAAAATCAGAAGCGAGTTAACATGTAAAATTATTTTATTTTTTGACTTAATTTTGAAGTTATATCTTTTTAAACGTCACTCACTATCATAGAGAATTTGTAGAAAGTAGGGTTTATACTGTAGTTGTTGCCACCACAAAAGTAACTTTTATTTAATTGCTAGCAAATTTTATTTAGATACTTAATTACTAACGGCAGTGTTAGACCCCAGTGCCACGAAGAGCATATATACCCGTTCGTGCCCCATATATACCCTTTATGCTTTTGTGACAAAGCTGGATGTGCTGGCGTCTGTACCTGAACTCTTTCCGGCAGTCAACTAGCTGACCCATCGTATTAGGATAGTGAGAGAATAAAACACTTGCGCATACACTTGTGTTATAATAATGTCCCGCGCAGGTGGGTACTACATTATTATTGGCCGCCATCCGCCAGCCATTTATTTCAATAAATTTAACATTAATCAAATAATAATAACATCTTGGGACATTAGCCACTCACGGCCATCTGATCCCAAATTAAACAGAGCTTGTACTATGGAAACCAGATAACTGTTATATTACATATATTTGTAAATACATGCTTATATAGATAATAACACCCAGACGCAAGACAAACAGACACGTTCATGCACCCAAATATCAGTCCTAGGTGGGTATCAAACCCACGACACCTGCGAAGTTAACGGCAAGTAAGTATCTACCAACCACGCTAAATGGCAACCGGCGGGGCACACATTTATGTTATAACTAGCTGTGCCCTGCGGTTTCACCCGCGTTAAAGAGTAACAAACATACATCTATACTCACTAAATTTGCATTTATTTTCATATTTATTAGTAGGGATGTGAACCTCTAGCGGTTTTGGCAGTGCACGCCGGAATAGCTGGCAGATGGTAGATTTTTTCCGACTTACTTATAATAATAATAATAATAATAAGAAAGCCCGTCGTACTTAGCACTCGGGATCGAATTGACGTATGGAAGAGCAAGGTGCTTCATGGTAGGTTCCACCAGGCCCTACATAGTGCTCATGTGGACTTACAAGCATCTGTGGCCTGGCTACGTTTTGGTGACCTATTTGGTGAAACTGAAGGTTTTGCTTGTGCAATTGCTGATGAAGTTGTCAAGACGAGGAACTATCGGAAGCACATCTTCAAGGACGGTACCATCGACATTTGTCGGGCGTGTCACCGTCCCGGAGAGTCCATCAGACACATTGTTTCCGGGTGTTCCTATCTTGCCAACGGCGAGTACTTGCACAGGCATAACCAAGTTGCCAGGATTATCCACCAGCAGCTTGCTCTTCGGTATGGTCTTGTAGACTCCGAAGTGCCGTACTACAAGTACGTACCGGAACCAGTTCTCGAAAGCGGTCGTGCCAAGCTCTACTGGGACCGGTCTATCATTACAGACAGGACTATTGTTGCCAATAAGCCTGATATCGTTTTGGTAGACCGGTTGGAGCGCCGGGCATTTATTGTTGATATCACTGTCCCATTTGACGATAACCTCGTAAGAGCCGAGACTGACAAGTTGTCAAAATACTTAGATTTGGCTCACGAGGTTACCGCCATGTGGGATGTGGACTCAACAATAATTGTTCCGATAGTCGTCTCCGTAAACGGTCTCATAGCGAAGAGCCTCGACCAACATCTTAAGAGGCTTTCGCTAGATCACTGGGTCAAGAGTCGGATACAAAAGGCGGCAATAATGGGAACGGCACGCATTTTGAGAAGGTTCCTTACTCTGTCGCCCTGACCACCGGCGGCCTAGGGCGTCAAACCTCGCCGCTGGAGGACCTCTATTTTTTTCATATTTATTTATATATTATTGTTTTCTTTTTTAATTCAATTTTATAGATATAAATATGTAAAAAATAAGAACTTGAAATAAATAATTTGGAATAATAATAATATGATTTATTCAACACACAGTATATAAAAGTAAACCAAAGAATACAAGGGACAACTTATGAAATAAAAAAAATATCGCAAACATCACACATAGAAAAAAGCAACAAAAAAAACAAACTTGAACAAACAATACTAAGTGATGTTCACCTGTACCACTACATATCCAGTACATAAATGCTCCCTGGTGTAATATTGTGTGCCGAAAAGGCAGCAGCTCGGTAATGCTGCAGTTAGGTTGGTTTATACCTACCAACAGCCCGATTTTCAGCTGACGCCTGAAGAGGCTAAACACGAGTAAGTGTGTGAGTGTAAAACACGCGTTGCAGAAGTTAAATAGTTGCGTTAAATAAATAAAATAAACAAAAAATTAAATAATGTAAATAACAAAAAAAAGTACGTTTTCATTTGAGGCTAGTTGAAATTAATTATATGTTCGTGCTGGATTTTTGTTGGAGGAGAAATATTGACTTTAACTTTAGTCTAAAATTTGCAACGCAATTAAGTTTGCGTAATGGTGGAGGAATGTCATTCCAGCACTTGGTGGCGCTATATTTAAAGCTACCTCGAAACGCAGTAGTTTTATATCGCGGAATGTTTAATGGAGCCGTAGCTGTGCGAGCTGTGTACCTATTATGATCGCTCTTCCAGACCAGTTTGGAGAAAAGGTATTTGGGGGCTTCCGTCTTAATTACACCGAACAAAAGTGTAGCCAAGTGTAAATATCTCCGATATTTCATTTTGAGGACATTCCTGTCGTTTAGATAAGGAGTTACATGATCTCTGGGTGGAATATTGTAGCAAAATCGCGCACAGGCATTTTGCACACGTTGAATTAGATTTGATGTCTTTGTCAGTAATCTAGGTCCATAAGCCGCATCCAGATAGTTAAACTTCGATAACACTAATGAGTCAACTAGCTGTTCACGTAACTCAGTACTTAGATGAGGACGCATTTTGTATAGTAGTTTTAATCGATAGAAACATTGTCTAACAATATCTGCAATGTGCTTCTCAAAACGTAGTTCTTCGTCCATAATTAATCCAAGATTGCGGGTCTCATGCACTCTTTCTATATAATTTCCGTTAATTTCCAGTTTTAAGTCCTTGGAACCCAGGTGTCCAATCTGATTTTTGGAACCGAGAATCATATATTTTGTTTTGCTTGCATTCAACATAAGGGAATTACGCTGCGCCCAGTCCTGTATGCTTCTTAAGTCTTCATTTACTCTATTAATTGCATCATCTAGTTCATTTTTATTTACTGGGTAGTATATTTGCACGTCATCAGCATATATATGAAATTTACAGTGCTTTATAACATTAACTATATCTGCACTGTATAATATAAATAAAAGTGGTCCCAAAACTGATCCCTGTGGAACTCCTCTATTAACAGATGAAAGTGTAGATTGCGTAACTGTGCCGTCAATATTATTGATGACCACCATTTGACTTCGGTTTGTCAAATACGACTCAAACCATTTGAGTGCCTGAGTGTCAAAACCATAGTAGGACAATTTAGATAGCAACAAAGTAGTATCTAAAGCATCAAATGCCCTGGAAAAATCAAGAAGCACCAGGATTGTGCCCTTGCGACTATCTTGAGCACTCAAGATATCATCCATTACGTCCATAATAGCTGTTGTGGTACTTCGGCCCTTTCTAAAACCCGATTGCATGTCAGGCAAAATCATGTTAGTTTCCATATAGTTGCGTAACTGAGAGGCGACTACCTTTTCCAATACTTTCCAATACTTGACACTTATCGTCATATTTAGGACAATTCACACACACAATATCTTTATAAATGGTAGCATATATGTTATGCTGATGTATAAGCTATATTATTGTAAAATTTCATTAAAATCCATTCAGCCGTTTTCGCGTGAAAGAGTAACAAACATCCACCCATCCATACTTACAAACTTTCGCGTTTATAATATTAGTAGGATATGTTCCGCGCGGATCTCTAGTCCAAATTAAGATTAATTATCTATTATCTAAATGTTTTACAATAAATTCAACTTCCTTCAATAAAGTCAAAAACCGCAACTTAATGTTAAAAATATAGTACAATAAAGAATGTTTTACTCCACATTAACTTCAGTGCTAAAATATTTAGTACCTTCGCAACCTTGGCCCCAAGACTCCCCTATAATATCTATAGAGCAAATTAATAGCAACTTCGTAAAAGGTCCTAAAATTTATGTGAGATTTTCCCGCCTCCCTCCTTAGTATATCGTTTTAATGGCGAAAGTAAGATAAGGGTGTATTAAGTGTGCGTGTTCCACTTGTAGTCTACATTATATTTGTTAGCTATTCATCTTGTACAGTCACTTATATCAATTACTTATTTATCGTATAGGCAGTGGTTACCCTGATATCAGAATTGTTCTAGCCGCCCAGTAGGCCTCAGACATGGCTTTAAATTGTTGTCTAATGGTTAAAACCTGGACCGACGGCTTAATGTGACCTCCGAAGCACGGGGGCGCTCAGAAACTTTGGTGGTCATTCAACTATGGACTAAATGCAAGCTTGGCTGCTTAACCTCGTCGAGCGTATTAAGTGAGCGTGAGCGTATTATTTATTAATATGCGACTTTTATGATAAATAACCAAGGACATTTAAGGGAAGCAATCACTTGATGCGACTGAACAACGCCCTTGTTAAAATGTATAAATTGAAACCTATGTGCTATTCCGATATATGAGCTACTAGCTGTAGTCCGCGGTTTTACCCGCGTCAAACTTTAAAATTATTGCCTATAAGTTAATCCAGGGTGTCAGCTAACTCCATAGCTAATTTTATTTAAATCCCTTTAGCCATTTAGACGTGAAGAAGTAACAAACATAAGTACACAGTCACAAACTTTCGCCGTTGTAATATTAGTAGGATAATATCAAAATTGATTCTGTCCGTAGTTTTAGCGATTTTTTACTAACATACTTTCGCATTTATAATATAGGAAGTAGGATCTTATAATGCAGACTGTACATACAAGGTTTCTACTTATTTTATGATTTTTATTTTAGGAATTGTACATACGGCTACATACCAAGCTATACATTTCCAATAAAAGCTGACCTCTCATTTTATGGAAATTCTATACAACGCGAGATCAGCTTATACTGCCATTGTATAGCTTGATATGTAGCTCTGTGTACATAGATGGTGTATGTACTGTTTTCAAAATAAGATCCACTTTCAACTTTACCGGCGTTTACAGCTTGTTATCGGACAAATCGGTTTCAGTCATTCCATAGATACGTGACGATAAAATCAGTTTTGTTTCTGAGCTTTTCCGTGTTTTGGATGTTATTGGTCAAATTTTTTTATAATTTGTTTATTGCTGGTAAAACCGCGGTGCACAGATAGTTTAGAATAAACCACTGGTTTTGATAAGATAGTTATAATACTTTTGCTTGCAAAGATTGACTGTTAATTTAAGTTTCACGGTGTTAGAACGCAGGTTGTTATGTTCCATCACCTTGTACTTGAGAAGAATAAAATTGACAAATCGATGAATATTGTTGGTAATCACAAAAACCCTTTGGAAATATCTGAGACCGATCGTTTGAGATCCGAACATTTCAAAGAACACCTAAACAGCGGTTATGCAGCCTGGAGCGATTATATCGTGGAAGAATACATACAAAGGCTTATAGACATCAAAGATAAAGCATGTTTTGAATCTGAAGAAAAGCAAGTACAATACATTTGAATGGAAATGTTGTACTAAAATGTTGCAGTGCCAGAACGGTGCTTTCAAAAATACTTTCAGCGGAAAGGCAAGTGGCACAACGTTAACTATAGTTTGATTGTACTCGTATGTTTTGTGTACTTAAATTGCACTAGCGGGTTTGCTGTCTCTGAGAAATTAATCTACTCACAAGCGGGATAACCATATAGAACTGACTTTGAACTCACTGATTATACTTAATACATAGATTATGTATTTAATAATATTATAAAATTCCAGTACATTTAGAAAGATTATTTGTAAAACACCAACAACCACGCAGGACTTGATTGTTTTTAGCACAAGGTGGGCGGCTTTCAGTTCATCGCGTCGAGCATCTAGTTCCAAGCGGCGATTCTTTTATGAATATAAGCTATGGAGATAAGCTCGAATAAGTTGTCTACAATTCATTAGACCGTTCATGCTAAACACTGACGCTGTTGGCGCGAATCGATTGACGCCAAATTGAAGCTAACCGATTGTCAAGTTCATAGTTTGAAATACTTGGTATGTTATGCCTCAGGTAGTTAGGTTGAAGCTTGGGACTAGATTACTAAGACCATTAACTTTCAAATAAACTTCTACAATAGTCTCAGTCAAGTGATGAATACCTATACAAAGTTGACTCCTGATGTTGACATATAATTATCATGACTCCTTAAAACCCAAATTTCGAGCACACAACCGAATAATATATTATGTTAGTACATAGGTAGAGAGTACGCATTGCTGTGTGGTAACGGCAAAGAATGAAGAAAAAATCCCGCCGCGGGATGAGATGGGGTGATGTTATCACCCCATCTCATCCCGTGGCGGGCGTAGAAATCGACCGAGGGAATACCTACCAGAGAACGGGCAACAGCGTTTTTCTGTGAACTATGACCATCAAACTGCGATCGCCAACCCGTCTGCCCAGCGTGGCGACTATGGCATAATCCCTCATTCTTTGGGGATGGTTTTGCAGTAGATGTATTTTGGCTGTCATGATGATGATGATGATGATAATGATGATGATAGGTATATCTGATATACTACATACTAGTTTTGTGGTAATCGATCTTTTTAATTTTTTTATTTGTTTATAAGTATAATTTGATTTAAATACTGTTTTATTGTTTGGTTTAGTTAAGTTTAATATTTGTTAACTAAATATTGTTATATATTGGTTTATATAGTTTATTACTACTTAAATTTTATGTAACTTCATGTTTATCTTAGGTTATCACTTGAATTTATGAGTGTTGGTTCACCTGTTATTGGCAACTGTATAAGACCATAACTTGGTATCAAACAGTAGAATCTTTTGTTGCACCTTGAAATCAATATATATATAAATAAATACTTAGTCTATAAGTTGTGTAAGAAACTTGGAATTTACGGACACAAAGCAAATCTTCATAGGTGACTATTTAATCAACACTTGCGATCAAAGATTTTACCAACTTTAATTTATACTCATAGGAACTGCTTTAGCTGGTATTTAAATCTTTTTCTAAACAATAAAATACCAAAATCACAATGTAATGAAACAAATAAATCACACACAATAAATACTACAAACATAAATAAGCAAAATCTCTCGTTAACGTTAAGGAAAAACAACCCTCCCTTGTTCCGAGACGTATTATTGTTAATAATAATAGCAAAAATCCTTAAAGCCGATTGGGTAAACATTAAATATTTTTCCTTTGAATGGGAATGATGAAATGGAAAAACATTAACGAATGTACCTACAAATATAATAATCTTCTTTTATTTTTATTATTTCACTTAAAGGAGCAACAACCTTTTAATAGGGATAAGGTTTTTAAATAGCTACTGAATTTGAATACGGTCCAAACAGAATGCATTGTAATTGTTAATTTCATTAACATCATCATCATATCAACCGCAACATGTCCACTGCTGAACAAAAGCCTCCCAAAAGATCTCCAACATTTCCAGTCTTGTGCTGCCCGCAACCAGTGGTTTCCAGCTCCAGTTTCCATGATTAATTTACCAGGTTTGAAATGATATTCAACAATTTATTCAAACGTTCGTAATATCCATTCTAAGTTTCACCCCGATTCGTTCAGTCGTTTTTGCGTGATTGAGTTACAAATAAACATCTAAACATGAAAATGTAGTAAAGTAATATAAGTAGAATGAGCTTTCTTATTTTGTACCTCTACGAAAAACACAGTCTAATAATAGATACCTAATAATGGATTAAGGTTTTAGTGAATTAATTTCCAGACATTTTTACTATTAATAATAAAATCCAGCATGAAATTATAATGGATTAAAGTTGAACGAATCATTAAGGCGTAGATAAATGAATAGAATTCTCCCGCAAATTCAAAGCCAATCAAGTTGATAAAAAATAAAAATGAATTCGGTTGAGATAAATGCACAGTTTCAACTTCGAAGTCAAAACTGTCCGCCCAATCCAACATAAAATTAATTACGTGAATTACCCGTTACTATCTTCCATTATGTTACCTCCTCACGTCAGTTTTATTAATAATATTATTAAATTAGATGTTGTCAAGCTCTGAGAAGCCTAAGCTGTCTGCACTGTGATGCTATAAATGTGTACGGGCCACAAATGTAGCACGAAGAATGACCTTCAATCCGCCAGTGATTGCTCTGAGTCGGCCAAAACTCAAGATAAACCTTATTTAGCAAGGATATTACTATACTACTGGCTATCAAGTGGTAAAAAGGGCATTTTAAAATAAACGCTTATAAAAGTCCAGACACATACGATAGATGACTTCCCTGATTAGTTGATTATGATCGTTGATCTTCTATAAGTAGGGGCAGCGGTGTTAAAGTTATCCAAGTCGCCCAGTACATCTGACATGGCTTGTCGACTGTTCTCCAATGACAACAACCGGAACCGACAGCTAAACGTGCCGTCCGAAGCACGGAGGCGCTCAGAAATTCATCCACTTTAACGGTCACCCATCTATGCACCGACCGCGTGCCTAGGTGCTTTACCTCGCCGATCATTTACGGACTGGTGAGACAACTGGCCAAGAGTGCCTGGTTATGATCATATGATCCTTACAGTGAATAAAATAATATTCTACATTACTGTAGTACTATTTATATAAGTAAAAATGATAGAAATATCTAAGCTTCAAATACTCTTACATTTATTTTTACGGAGGTCGGATTAGGATTTAGTGGAAATTCTATTTCCTATTTCATTGCGTAATCTTTTCTTTTCTTAGAACCGGAATTCGGGAGTGAATAAAACATTTCTTCTGAAACCCAAAATAACATTGGTACATCCGTCTTAAAATTAAAATAATGATGTCCTTTTATATTTAGAAGAAAATTAGCTTTTGTTGCCTTATATGTATATGCACCTTTATGAAAGATTTGTTATTCTTCGTAACTTAAAAAATAATGTGGACGTAACCTTATAAAATAAAAACATTGTCAAATCTTTATGAATAAGAAAGCGACTGAGTGCTGATAGTTTCTACAACATTATAATGTATGACTGATGTCAGAGCAAGTAGCTCGATCCCGTGCTAGAAATTGATATATGTTACGGCGAGCAAAGGGTTTGCGCTAGCAGCGTAATACAAGCTAGTAAGAATATCTAAACTACGTCAAATGCACCATTAATCAAGTTAGTTTTGGGAACTAGAAGTGAAATTTAAATAACAAAAAGAAAAACACTACACGAGATGGCCTAACTGTATTTACCTCTAATATGATCAAACTAATCAGCGAACAATGAATGGAATCACAAACGGACAACAAATAATTCACGAGTAAACATAGGAAAAGATTAACAACAAAACAGAATAAGGTTAACAAAAATGGCTCATGTATCTACCGTTGCCATGACAACCAAAAAACATTCCTCTCCAGCCAAATATCCTCTACTATAGATTTTCCTGGCATTGTGTGTTGCCAGAGCAGGGGTATATATAACATTAGTTTATATTCAGTTAAAGAGATTATGTTTAGGTTTAATTATCGAAATTTATAATTTAACTATATTTAACTACATATTTTCTGAATAGTTCTGTTTATATTGAGGTACTAATTTAATATTATTATTATGGTGGACATTGTGTTTATAACGACGGTCGCGCTTTAATGCTGCCACTGGATCAAATACGCCCCAATTGAGAAGACTCAGCGATAGCCAACAACCGCAAAACCAGCGAAAAAACAAAGCTTTGTCTAGTTTGGGCCAGATGGCGCAGTATGATATATCCCGGATATTTATTTACTATATTATTTATTAATTGCCGTGCCCAATTGTTGGTTCGTCCAGCATCCTCGTCATTTGACGGGTGTTTATTTAATTTTTTTATTAATTGCAATACGTCATCTTAAACTAGGGAGAATTCGAAGGTACTATTAACTTAATATTTTTTGGAATACTCATAGTTAACCTTTCATTAACTGCACATGGTTCAACAGTCCCGACTGCACGTAACGGAAAAGATAAAGTTTGCACATAAATCCACGCTTGTCAGACAGTGCGATAAGCCGGTTAGCGTAGCCCACCCTTTACCTATGGCCCCTACTTACAATGTAGCGTAACGGTGGGATAATCAAGCATCTAAGATCCAGTAACCACGCTGAGACATAATCTTCTTAGCAAGTCGATGGCAATCTAAATTGTGTCCGCCCGAACTTGGCCACGAGAATCGCATTATGATTAGCATCTATCAAATCTTTAAGCGTGCTGTTGATAGTTAGTAAGTTGGCCTCTAGCTTATGAGAGTTCTCCACTCAGCTGAAAGACGCACTTCACAAAGCGTGTGACGTACCTGTGTACGACTGACGCACCCTAGGCAATCAGTAAAATTTTATCCCGATTGGCAAATCTTTTGATCATGATAGCAATCACAAATTCATGAAACATAATCGAGAATTGAAAAACATATGCCACCAAGACACACATACATAATTTTCTATTTTTAACCCGCTATACAAAAAGTTAGATGCCGAAGTTTCTGCATCTATTGCAAATCGCGAACGGGTGAACCAGGGGTCCAGGGTCTTTAATAAGCTAGTGTAATAAAAAAATATGAGTAATTTTTACTTTGATTATTTTTTTAAATATTTGTACTTTGCACTTCAACAAAAGGTTTAATATGAACTTGGTAAAATTAATAATTAGAACCTACTTATATACTGTTTATATAGAAATTTGATTTGATTTTACCCATCGGTATCGAGTAGCAATTAACCGAATGATATTTTCACATATATGTGAATATTAATTAATTGATAAATTTTCAATCCTATCGGTAATATAAATTTATATATTCCCACCTAAAAAAAATTGTTACGCTACAATCAAATTCTTTGTCAATATTCGTTTATTACGGTGTATTTGCAGCCGTAAGTTGGAGCCCTGGCACCGCTCCACGTTAACGTAATGGAATTAATGGCTGTACTATTAACCTGGGTTTGGATTCACCCAGTTCTGTTTATATTAACTACGAGATAACACGACTGTATTACTCTAAAGCCGAAGTCTAACCATAGAGATGAAAATTAGCATGTTAATGAGGTTTTACTATTCACCTGCTCTTAGATTCGTCTCAGTGCCTTTTGTATAAATCGCAACACAAGAAAATTGAATTTCAGAGAATAATAAATTGAGAGCACTGACTGGTTTTAACTTTGCATCTTTGGGTATAGCCCTCACTGCTTCGTCAAAACTCTTTGAAACAAAACGTTTCTTCACATGATATTTACTATATATATTCTAAATATTTATATATTATACATTCCATATATTATAAATATTTACGTCATATTTCAATACGTTTTCTCAGCTGTTTTTGTATAGTCTACAAGAGGACACGACTGAATGACTCTAAACCAAACTCTATCATCATCATCATATCAGCCGAAAGACGCCCACTGCTGGACGAAGGCCTCCCCCAAAGATGTCCACAATGGCCTGTCTTGCGCTATCCGCATCCAGCGATTTCCAGCGCCCGCACAAGATCATCGGTCCATCTTGTAGGGGGCCTGCCCACGCTGCGTCTTCCGGTTCGAATCTCTATCAGGCAGAGAGTAAATTACCATGTTAATGAGGTTTCAAAATTCAATTGCTTTATGATTCATCTCAACACCACTTTTGTAGAAACTAAAATATTATATCAAACTAAATCTAATTCTGAGAATATTATATTGATATAACTAACACTATTTGAACCTCTATTTTAGATTTTATCATAAACTAGTTGCGTCCCGCGCTTTTAACCGCGTTAAACTTAATAAATATGCCTATGTGTTAATCCAGGTGTCAGCTAACTCCCTACCAAATTTTATTAAAATCGCTCCTGCCGTTTAGACGTTAAGAAGTAATAAACAACTCACAAACTTTCGCCTTTATAATGTTAGTATGATGCTTGTTAATACCACTTCCGGTAAATCCTGTCAGTTGGTCAAAATGAATTATTATTAATCACCTAATGAAAAGTCTGAATTCTTTTAAATGAGGTTACACTATAAGCTAATTCTTAGAATTATCGTAGTTTAGTTTATGTAACAAATTCAGATGAAAAAACTTTATGGATTCTGGGAATAATAAAAAGAGAAACACTGAAAAGGCTGCATTCAAATAAATAAATGGCCAAAAAAACACTTGTAAAGTCAAAGCAAAGAAAGAAAGAAATTAGAAGTTAACTATATGTAATTAATTCTAAGATCAAATTGATTATTCGATCTGTGATTTATTATTTACTATCATAAGTTAGTAATAGTTTAGTTGATTCACTAAAATGTGTCAAAATGGTTATTTGAGGTTTCAATACAAATTGTCGATATTTATAGTTTGTGACATATTTTACTTCATCTTATCTGAATGGTTCTGTTTAAATTTCATATTCTTGCTGGAGCAGATCTAGATCTAGAACGACGGTCAAGCTTTAATGCTCACGCCGCGCCGTTTCCAATGCGCGACAACTGACAATACCCAGCGAAACAGACTCACTGGCATCCTCTACTACCATTTTAAACACTGCCAAGAAGAGAGAGACAGTCCGATGAAAAATACTCATGTAGGAGGATATACACACTTTTGATCACACTCAATGCTATACCAAATTAGCTTCGGGAGCCCATCAGCTTCAGGTCATCAAAAATCGACACTATTTTCCTAACAAGAAGACTGAGTTATTTTCGAATTGGTTGTTGCCAGCCAGATTGTTAATAGCCAGGTTTATTGTATCGCCCTACTAACATAGCAATTGATTAAGACATTTGGCTGTTGGTCTAGTGGTTAGTGACCCTGCCCGCTAAGCCAGAGGTCGTGGGTTCGATCCCCACCTAGGACAAATCTTTGTGTGATGGGAATGATTATTTGTTCTATGCCTGGGTGAAATATATGTATAATTAATATTCATTTTGAAATATATAGGTAAGTTTATCAGTTATCAGGTTGCCACAGTCTAGGCTCTGCATGGTTTGGTATCAAATGACAAGATATAAGATACATAATATTTAATTTCGTGAATTCATCTAAGCCATTTTTTGTAGAATCCAATACTTTAGGTTTTTAATAACCTAGTTAAATTTATTTTTATATACTGTGGACACGGGTCTCAATCAATGGATTGCACTACCACCACGGCTGGTGCAATCCATGCCGAAACGTCGGGTAACCAAGGTAATGATTTGCCTATATCTTTATCGCGATTGAGACCCGTGTCCACAGTATATAAAAATGTGTACAAATCGCAAAAGTTTAAAAACATTAACTAGTTAAATTTAGTTCTGAAAATCCTAGTAATTTAAGCAACAACAAGCTGTTTCACTAGTATTATTATGAACGCAAGTAAACTCACATTACTTGGCAATTGTTTAAAAGATAGTTAAATCTATTTCAAAGTGAAGTCTATTAGGTAGATTGTAAATAGCCGAGATTTTGCGGTTGAACTATTTGCCGGTTTATGAAATATCAAATTCCAGTTATACCTAACAACATTTGAATGCAAACGGGTTACGACTGACAGCTCAAATGCAAATGTAAATGCCTTATAGGTTCAGACTCTCACATACACCGGACAGCAGTTAATATAAGGCTCTGGATTTAGGCTGTAACTAGCCAGGTGGACCGATTAACCATAACTTATTACGAGATCGTTTATTACTATTTTATTACATAAGGAATGCAACTCTCGGTATGCTGTCAGAAACTTGCTACGAATTACTACGATTACTACGAACTATGTTACGGATACTACGAGTTACTAAATTGTGGTTGATACTAAAGTTATTGAGGTTTGCCATTTGACTCGCTTCAAACTACTTATAATTGAATTTTGGTATCTGTCAGATGTTAGAAGGACTTAAAGTGTATGATTAACTTTGAGTCGTGTTTAGTTGAGCGTCTGCATACTCATTTAACTAACCGACCATCATAAATTAATTGTAGCATTGAATCCAATTGACATGAAATTACAAAAAGCTCTTATCGGAAAACTCGAACTCACATAACCGCATTGACCACATTTTCATAATTGAAGAGGTTAATTGAAAATATTCCAAATGCCGCAAACCGGTTTTTCTAATAATTGCATCAAACTTTTCTTGGGCATCATTTCAGCACTAGCACATAATAGTTAGATAGATTTTTTTTCATCTTTCTAAACTAAATGCTATATAACTATATTAGTAACGTCTGACACGCAATTCATATAAAATTACGCATAATTACAACTATTTTATAAGGTTATATGCCCCGTTGGTATAGTGGAAGCGAGTTCACACGAAGATAATGAGGTATTGGGTTCAAATCCCTTGTCAGGCAAAAAGTGCTTTTGGGATATTTTGTTAAAAACAAATTAGCCCAAAGTCTAGAACTTGACGGTATTTACACCCCCGTGCCTCGGAGAGCAGGTAAAGTGGTCGCTTCTCCATCTGACTTCTTTCCGGTCATGTCCGCAAGTCGCCCCAACGGATCATGAGAGATATCGATATAATAATTATATTCCGTGTAAACGCTTCCTCCAGCAATTGTGGAGATCTTTGGGGGAGGCCTTTGTCCAGCAGTGGACGTCTTTCGGCTGATATGATGATGATGATGATGAAACGCTTCCTCCATTGAGACCGGCCGCCATGGCCGAAACTATTGAGAGTTATTTAATGATACTTAAATTTGTTTATTGGTGTAAAAGACAGAAGCACTAACAGTTTATCATTTTTATTTTAGTTTGATCACCAGCTAGTCATTTATATCACCCTGCAACGCAGTTGGCGATAATAAAAACCCAACGGGTATTCAAACTCGCTTGGCTTTCATCCAGCACTTTCACTACTTCACTTTAAGTGCACTAAATCCATTTAGATAGCCTCAAAAACGGGAAATCATAAATTTAATCGTCCGGCGGGTCTCGAACCTGCACCATCTACCAATCCGGGGTAGGCGCTCTGTGTTAAGCTACGAACGATACACCCTGGCAGATCAAATTTAGGATTCCCTTGCTAACACCCTTCCGGATGATGTTGGTATTATCTAGCGGTTTTGTTTTTCTAGAAACATGGCCGACTGATATGTACACAGTTGCATGTGAAAGATCATATTGATAATACCTTCCATTTTGGTATTTTTTTAATTTTATAGCATTATTCGCAATGCAAAGCGTTTATCTAATCTCAAAAACCCCGGATTGGTAGATGGTGCAGGTTCGAGACCCGCCGGACGATTAAATTTATTATTTCCCATTTTAGAGATTAGATAAACGCTTTGCATTGCGAATAATGCTATAAAATTAAAAATTTAATCCTTTTAGATAGATATTGATTAAACTAAAACTGTCAGGGAAGTTCCACAGTAGAAAACTTATGAATGAATTTCACTCACGAACATTGCGATTGGCAAAACGTACACGTCGTCACGACAATAAGCAATCATAGCGCTGTATGCTTTTTAGGAGCTCGAACACATTCAAGCGCTTAGATTTCTATATATTGAAGTAAAACTTCTTTACGCACGCTCGACTACGGCCTGGCCACGGGGAACGGCGGTGCGAACGACGATGCGGGGAGCGAGGCGACCATTCGCGCGGCATCGTTTGCAAGCCACGGGCAGTCATTTTCGCCGCCGCGACCAGTAAGGAAGTTCGAGAATGTCTTTATTATCACGATATTGCTTAGAAAGTAGTAGTTTTTTGGTTCATTATTTGAATACGAATCGAGGTGTAGATGGAGAATTCCACACAAAAAGTACGAGAAAAACAGAATGTATCCAGAATATTTTTTTGAGAATACCAGAATGAGTGACTAATTATTTGTACCTATACATAAAAAAAATCCTTATCGACCTTCAGAATCTAGAAATTTTAAAATAAAATAAAATAAAATAAAAAAGGTTTTTATTCACGTAGACTTTAAAAAAGCGCTTGTAAATAGTCAGAACATGTTTGTAGTAATATAGTTGTATACATTAGATATTATTTCTAGTAACATAGATATTTAGGTACATCTTGTATGAAAACATTTATAAAATTTATTTTATTACAGAAATGATATTTAGCTAGCTCGTATCAAGTTATTGTCAAGAGATTATGTTTAATTATCTAGTTTAAGTCTAATATTTTTACTACATATTGTCAATGGTTCTGTCTATATTAAAGGTATTATTATTATGACGGACCTTGTGTTAATAACGACGGTCGCGCTTTAATACTACCACCGGATCCAATGCGCCCCAACTGAGAAGACCCAGCGAAACAAACTCAGTGGGTTCATCTACTACCGGTTTCAACACGACCCAGTTGAGACGGTCCGGCGAACCATACTCAAGCGGGCATGAACACGGGATTTGGTCCAATTAGAGTAATTATTTAGTAGGCAAACACAATAACGGGTGGCGCAAAAGTAAAGACCCTATTTGGTTCAGCTATAACATTTTTTCTAAATTAGAAAACTAGATTTAGATTTTTTTAAATGTATATTTGTGCCATTAAATTTCGTACCATTAGGATTTAAAGATGATGTCTTTTAAATGGTGACCTCCAGAGTTGATACACATTTGAGCCCTATTTATGACATTTTGCATAACTTGCCGTAACACTTCCTGCGATATGTTCGTTATTTCTTGACGAATGTTTTCTTTTAGAGCTGCGAGAGTCTGTGGCTTGTTCACATACACCCGAGATTTCAAAAAACCCCAAAGAAAGAAGTCTGGACTGGTCAGATCGGGTGATCTTGCAGGCCAAGGCAAATCGCCAAAACGAGAGATAACTCGGCCTGGAAAAGCGTCCCTCACTAAGTCTATAGTGTCGCGCGCTGTGTGTGCCGTAGCGCCGTCTTGTTGAAACCAGATGTGCTCCAGCCCCAATTCGTCCAAACTGGGTATCAAAAACTCACGTAACATGGTTCTGTAGCGTTCTCCAGTGACAGTAATCGCATTGCCTCCAGCGTCTTCGAAAAAATAGGGTCCGATCACTCTGTCAACACAGATGCCACACCATACAGTAACTTTTAGTGGGTGTAGAGGTGTTTCTTGAATAATGCGCGGATTATCAGTGCCCCAGAACCGAGTATTCTGCTTATTGACATGCCCTGAGAGATGGAAATGCGCTTCGTCACTCATAACCAATTTTGAAGGAAAATCATCCTCTTCAAGGTTGAGGTTTATGACGCGCTGGCAGTAATCTAGACGAGCTCGGTGGTCAGCAGGCAGCAGCTGATGAGTCATTTGAGTTTTATACGGGAACATCTTTAAGTCTTTCACCAAAATACGCTGCAGGGTCCGTCTGGAAATGCCCAATTGCGTGGCACGTCGCCTCGTTGATGTTTCTGGACACTCTTCCACATCTTCGCGCACAGCATCGATATTTTCAGCTGAACGGCCTGTTCTTGGTCTCCCAGACTTAGGTCTATCCAATGTTGAGCCAGTTGCTTCAAGGCGTGTGGCAAAGCGTCGAATTGTGCGACCAATCGGTGCCGGACGGTGGGGAAATCGTCGACGAAATTCACGTTGTGTTCTTATCACTGATGAATTATTCCGTAAGAACATTGACACAATTATTCCACGTTCTTGGGGAGTAAAACGGTCCATGTTTATTTTCAGTGTATTTTACATTTGTTCACTACACAATTTTCAACAACAGAATGACAGAAAATGTCATATAAAAAAAAAAAAAGTATTTTCTTTAGTGCCAGTACTTTTGCGCCACCTAGTATATGCTCGATCGGTTGTCTGAATGCTTATTATTTTAGATTATATTTAGGTATACAAAAGAAAAACTTCGAAACAATAACATTATTTATTTTGAGACAGAGTCAATAATTTTAAATTAAGTATATGATAGCAATCATTTACAGATAGTTCACGTAACACAGCAGATCAGTCATGTCTATATGGCTACAAGATCTCCAGCGAGCAATGTGCAGGTAGGAAGTGAGAGCCAGACGTCTTTGTCATCGATGTACTCTTTAGTGGTGTAATAACCCCTAGCCATAAGTACACGTTTCATATGTGTTTTAAAACTTGTGTCAGGCAGATCAGTAATTTGAGTAGGAAGCTTGTTATAAAACCTTATACAATTTCCTAAAAATGATTTATTAGTTTTGCTTACTCTAAAGCCTGGCATAGCTAGTTTGTTTTTATTCCTAGTATTTATATTATGCAGTTCACTTTTCTTTTTATAATTATGAATATTTTTTCTAACAAACATTATATTCTGATATATATATTCCGATGGCACAGTAAGTATATTTATTTCTTTAAACAAATTTCGCAAAGAATCGCGACTGCCTAAACCATAAATGGCTCTGACTGCTCTTTTCTGCAATATAAAAATAGTACCAATGTCAGCCGCCGAACCCCACAGCAGAATGCCATACGACATAATGCTATGAAAGTACGCGAAATACACTAATCTAGCAGTTTGTTCATCTGACAATTGCCTTATTTTCCAGACAGCATAGGAAGCCGAACTTAATTTACCTGCTAACTTTTTAATCTGAGGACCCCATTGCAATTTTGAATCAAGTGTCAATCCTAAAAATACGGTCGATGGGACTAAATCTAATATTTTCGCATTAAGTGCAACTGTTGGTACAATTTGAGTCACATTCGGCAATGAGAACCTGATGCATTTAGTTTTCCCTGCATTTAACAAGAGATTATTTGCCGAAAACCATTCTGATATAAAGCTGAGTATTTTATTATGCTCAATAAGATCTTTATCCTTTCTATTTACTTTAAATATGAGCGACGTATCATCAGCGAACAAAACTATCTCTGATACTTTCTCTACCAGATAAGGGAGATCATTTATCTAAACTAGAAATAAAAATGGGCCCAATATAGACCCCTGGGGCACCCCCATTTTCACAGGATGACGTGCCGAAGTGACACCGCCTATCGAAACCATCTGTTGTCGCCCCGATAAATAGGACATCACAAGATCAAGAGATGTGCCAGATATTCCATAGTACTTCAGTTTAACAACGAGCGTACGATGATCAACGCAATCGAAAGCCTTAGAGAGATCACAGAAAACTCCCAGCGCATCCTGTGATCCCTCCCAAGCCTCCAATATTGACCTAATTAATGTGCAACCTGCATCCTTACTAGAGCGGCCCCTTGTAAACCCGAACTGCTTGTTATGCAATATCTCATTCACGTTAAAGTGCGACAACATTTGGCTGAGCATCAGCTTTTCAAATATTTTACTTAAAGCTGGCAGTATTGAGATAGGCCTATAATTCGTGGCATTTTTTGAACAACCTGCCTTGAAAATGGGTATTATCTTACTTATTTTCATTAAATCGGGAAAGACACCATCACTTATACAGCCATTGAAGATGGCTGCAAGGATTGTAGCAATGTTTAGTATGATTGATTCAATTGCTTTAACAGACAGTCCCCACAAATCTTCTGTGCCTTTCCTTTTAATACTCTTAAAAGCTTTTATAATATCATCACTTGTTACGGATTTAAAACTAAAGTTAGGTACAGTTTGTTTTACGCTTTGATTTAAAAAGAGTTCAGCCACATCTGGTGATGATGCGAGACACTTAGTAATATCCACGGGTATATTTGCAAAAAAAGCAGCTAAAAAATTGGCAATGGTTTTATTTTAATTTCTTCCCAGAATCTCTTCACCACATGCTTATATTTATGCTGTGGGTGGCCAAACTTCCAAATAGGCGGCCTTGCTAAAACTTCAGCAATAAAGGCCTCGGTGTTCATAATTCGCGGCGAAAACGACTAAATTATTTTGATCACTGCCCTAGTCGCCGCGACTGCCGCTCGACGCCGTGGCTTGCGCCGTACTGATTCATGTATTTGTTTGACTCGCCGGCCGCGCCGCCAGTCGCTCGCGCCGTTCGCTCGGTACATTGCGCCGGTCGCGTCGCCGTTCGCCGCTCCGCGTGGCTTGATAAGGACATTTCTATGAGTTTGTTTCAGTCGCTAGACGCCTCGCCGTTCACACCGCGCGATTATTCGCTATGGCGAATGTCCCGTGGCCAGGCCGTGCTAGCAAATGCGTGACGAGAGCATTTCGAAAAGTCTGATCGGGCGAGACGAACGGAAGTTGAGAGGGAAATATAAGTAAATGAAGATAGAAAGAGAGAGAGTTACGTTTCGTATGTTCTGTAGGGGAAACAGAGAAAAAGGTGCGAGCACACATTTTGTTCTCTCTTATCCATTTCCGTTTCGTATATCTAAGTTTTACTCCAGTCGTGTGGTCTAAAAGACATTGTTCTTTTAAGCTAAAACATCAATAGCAGCGTAGCGAAATATGTCATTTATATAACGAGTATTATTTCAAATTACATCTTAATAATTGATTAAATAAAAGGCGGCGAAGTCAGGCAGCGAGTTATGCAGTCAGTCTGTAGACACCGACAAAGTGGTTTATTTCAAAGAGAATCGCCATGCTACTCTGTTTTTATGTTTTAAGTGGAGATTGTTCTATGGGAACCATATAACTGATATATTACATATACTACTTTTCTTATATAAATACATACTTATATAGATAATTACACCCAGACTTAGGAAAAACAGACATGTTCATGCTCACAAATATCTGTCCTGGGTGGGAATCGAACCCGCGACCCGCGGTGTGGAAGGCAAGCATTTACCAACCACACCAACCGGCCCTTTAAAGTTCAGAGGTTATTTTAAGCAAACGAGCACCCTTTGCCACTTCAGCATGTGCGCTCAGCCGTTAAAATACAAACGTTACATACCAGCAAATCTAATATACGACTACACTATGTAAACTGGGTGATATAGGTCCCACCCATTGTCTTTGTTCTAGAAGCAGACTGACAGTAAATTACTTCGAAAAACCTCATCATTAATCAATTCTCTTCTCTCTGACGTACAAACTGACGTTACATGCAACTATACTACAGTATGAATTATGATTTTTAATGAACCCTCGAATCGAGAAATTTAACCGTCAATTTTAGATTGCGATTCAAAAGCGTTTAACTTTTCAATGAGTGGATTTTAATTGGATAGTACTTATCATTCATATTACAGTGTTTAAAGCATGCAATCTTATTTACATTGCATTATATTCAGCAGCTGAACATTATAAGACACATAAATTAATTGATTCTGTGATTGGACCCCAGATAGGGCTAAGTGCAACTATATATTCTTATGACAGACATTTATCCTGTTTATAAGCGCATTATAGTCATTTCTAAATACATACATCATCATCATATCAGCCGAAAGACGTCCACTGCTGGACAAAGGCGTCCCCCGAAGATCTCCACAATTGCCGGTCTTGCACTATCCGCATCGCATCGCTGGAAATACATATATATCACAGATAAATAACAACCAGATTCTGGATAAATATTTTGGGGTGGGGATCCAAACTACGGCCTCTGACTTCGCAGTAAGGGACAATAACCACGAGGGTAGTTATATTTTATAGAAGAGATCTATTTTTATTGTGCATATAATTTACTGAATGTAAGTAAAAAGTTAATATGATATTTCATTTTTAATCTTAACCCATAAGCGTTACGATTTCCGATAACTATTGTCACCAAAAGCGCTCGTCGCTGTCAATAAAATTAAATGGAAATGCATTAAAGAAGGAATCTATTCTACCATACGATATTAAAACCACAGGCTGAACTGGGAGACTATGTATATTTAAAAGAATAATTTAAATAATAAATGATCGTATTCTATTACAATTAGCCGCTTAATTATGAGCTTCACTTGATATGATATGTATGATATGTATTTTAATATACTGACTGCACGTGTGGCGCAGCGGCTAAGACAGTCGCCTCGCTGCTTCGTGTCGAGCGCCGGACAACTATTTGTGTGACCCATGAATAGTTGTTTTGAGTCTGGATGTAATTTGTGTTCGTCTGTTATATGTTTATAAAGTACCGCGCGACACAGGGATTATATTCCCTAAGGCGGGCGTTGTCTTAAAAAAAACCAAGGGGCTGAATATGTTGCTGTCTTTTTATGTTAACTCGCATCCTATCAGCAAATTTTCAGAAGCACTAAATACTCTACTATGTTTCTTTGTACTTACTTAATAATATAAATCAAATGTAAACGAGCAACTTATCATTTTTTATATAATCCACCCATACAGACACAATTTCATCATAAAAGTTGTAAGAAGTCCACTGCTAGACAAAAGCCTCCCCAAGAATCATCTTGGGTGATATTTCATAATCGCCATGCTTGGCAGACGCGTTGGCTGTCGCAGTAAGATGCTCATTGTACTCAGAAAGAAGCTGCTTCCCGTCTTATGATAAATGTTCCCTCGGGTCGATTTCTACGCCCCCCACGGGATGAGTTGGGGTGATGATATTTATTTATTTATTGGCTCACCAACAATTGTTAACACTTATAAAATTATAAATTATCCGAAACAATATCTATTATCAGGCCTAGGGTAACAATTTTTTTGTGGTAAGCACTTCATGCACTGCATACAAATCATTTACTGCTAATGTCCTAAATTATACAATAATAAAAAATATACAACAATAATAACTAGTGTAGCTAACTTTACTTATCTAAAATATTCACTAACTGTTACATATGTATATTGGCAGGCGTCACCACCCAGCAAACACAACTTGCTTACACCTAACTCTTTTAGAAACCTAGTTTTATTGAAGCGCAAACCACGTTTAAGCATTGACATGTTCAAAGGATTCTCGTTCAATAGATGACATGTTCCAAATGTGTCGTGTATACGTATCTATGGAGCTCGTCCCGAGAGCCGCTTTACCATTGTGTTTATTGCTTTTTACACACCGGGCACTGTTCCAAGTGGACTACACACGAGGTACAACTGAGAGCTGTATGTTACACACCTGGCCTAATACTAATCAGTATTAAGAAAGCATCCAGGTATCCTAAGACTGGCCAGTATAAGTCAATATAAGTATTTTAGTAATTAACTTATTGCTGTATCGAATACAATCTCTATCAGCTGTATCTATACTTATATTATAAAGAGCGTTTGTGACGTTGTAAGGGGTAATCTCTGGATCTACTGAAGCGATTTTCAAAATTATTTTACCAATAGAATGCTACGCTATTTTGGAGTAAGGCTATGAAAAAATGGGCAAGGCCAAAAATATTTATAACGCGCAACAAAGTCCGCGGGCACTGCTAGTTGAATATAATATTGTATGAATGGTATGTACAGTAGTTATATTGGGGGCTCACAGTTTTAACCGTCCGTTTATTAAGTAGTGTCATTTATAATAATAATAATATTAATATCCTGGGACAGTATTAACACACGGCCATCTGAGCCCAAACTAAGCAGAGCTTGTGCTAAGGAAACCAGATAACTAATATAGATAGATCGATAGATAGATAGAATAATCTTTATTGTACACACTCAAACGAAAAGAAAATACATTGGATATAAAGAACATAATGTACAATGGGTGGTCTTATCGCCTTAAGCGATCTCTTCCAGACAATCTTTAGATGGATAGGAACTGAAAGTAAAGTAAACAGCAGCAGGAGTGCAACAAATAAATTATAATATATAAAGAAACGTGATACATATATTGCATACCAACTAATATACTACATTTATACTACTTTTCTTTTGTAAATACATACTTATATAGATAAATACACCGAGATAGGACAAACAAACAGGCATGTTCAAGCACACAAATATCTGTCCTGGGTGGCAATCGAAACCACGACTTCCGGCGTGAAAAGCAAGCATTTGCCAACCACGCCAACAGGCCTGTTTTTGTCGTGTGGGCAGTGGTTAGCCTAGTGTCAGAGTTGACACGGCGCTGCATACGCTGGCAGAGTGTGCCGCTTGGGGGGAGCAGCGCCGTGCCCTCATTTCTGGTGTAGGTGTGATATGTATGCGCTACCGATTCTCGCCGGTTGCACGATCATGAGCCAGTAATAAACCAGAAGTCAGTCTAAACGGTTGTTTCATTGAGCTACATACACTTCATTGGCGACGAGAATTAAACTACCCGCGGTATTAAAAAAATAAAATGGCATACATCGGGAATTTATGCAGTTTTGACCATAAAACAACTGAATGGTCAATATTCAAAGGCAGATTGGTACAATTCCTGAAGATTAACAAGATTGAAGAGGATATCAAAAGCGGAATTCTACTAACATACCTAAGTGATGAAACTTATCGTTTAGTACGTAATTTAGCGTACCCATCATCGTTGGAGTCGTTAACATTTGAACGTCTGGTACAGTTACTAGACAGCCATTTCAAAGAAAAAGAACGCTCGTTTGCGGATAAGGCAAAGTTTTATGGAGCATCCAGAAGTCCAGGCGAATCGTTAGGAGACTGGGCGGCGCGACTAAGAGGTCTAGCTAGTTATTGTGACTTCGGCACCGCCTTGGAGACGATCTTGAGGGATTGTTTCGTCCTCGGCCTAGGTTCTGGACCCGAAAGAGATAAGCTTTTTGACCAGAAACCCTCCGATCTCACATTGACACGGGCTATTGAATTGGCAGAACAAGCGGCGTGTGCCAACCAGGCCAAGTTCGCGTTAAGTACCTGTGAAATGGGTACTATCAAAGAGGAACCGGTGTACCGCGTGAAATTTCAAAACCGCGGTGGACGAGAAACTCGGCGACCACACACGGATGGCCATCGCGGCGAGGGTTTACCGGACATGAAGTTATGTTCGATCTGCGGACTAAAAAACCACACCAGTGACAAGTGCCGTTATAAAACCTATAAATGTAAAAAGTGCGGTGTAAAAGGTCATTTAAAGAAAATGTGTAGTGCTAAATCATGTGTATATCATTTTGGCGCAAACGGTGAAGTGAAACCTAACGAGATCATGGACGCATCTTGTGAGGAATGTCAGAACTTTAATCTAAGGTATGGTACCGATAGGCCCATTCTTATTAATATTGTTTTGGGTCATAAAAAAATAAAGATGGAACTTGATACAGGCTCTGGAAGTTGTGTCATGTCTCAAAGATTGTACAAAGAACATTTTTCTAATTATATATTACATAACAGTTATATTAAAATGTGTATGTATAATGGACAGAAAATTTCTCCGTTGGGCTATTTTACTGTGGAAGCTAGTTATAATCAAACAAAAAAGCTGATAAAAATTTTTGTTGTTGAAAATGGAGGTCCGCCATTGTTGGGTAGGGATTTTATGACTGCTTTTAAATTAATTGTGACAACAGATATTAAGTCTTTGAGCAGTGACACTGAGTTGCAGGATTTATTTAAAAATATTCAAATTTGTGGCGGGATGAATTAGGTACGTTTAATAAATTTAAAATCCGATTAGAACTAAAGGAAAATGCTATTCCAAAGTTTTTCAAACCACGAACTGTACCTTTTGCCCTCAGAGATAAAGTCGAAATTGAGTTAAATCGTTTAGTTGGGTTAGGCATTCTTGTTCCTGTCAGTTATTCACAATATGCTACACCAATTGTGCCCGTATTAAAAGGCAATGGGGAAGTTAAAATTGCAGGGGATTTTTCAGTTACATTGAACAAGGATCTCAATATAGAAAAATACCCCTTACCTCGAATTGAAGAGGTATTTGCCAAAATTGGAGGGGGTGAACAATTTAGTAAAATTGATTTAAAAAATGCATATAATCAATTTGTTTTAGAGGAATCCTGTCAAAAACTTACTACAATAAATACCCATAAAGGTTTGTACATGTATACAAGGTTATTGTACGGTATTGCCAGTGGTCCGGCCATTTTCCAAAAGGCTATGGAAACCCTTCTTTCTGGCATAGAGGGAATCAGTATTTGGCTTGATGATATTTGTATTACGGGCCCAGATCGTATCAGTCACATTAAAAGGCTTAGAGAGGTTTTACATAGGTTGAATGATGCTGGGTTACGTTTAGAAAAAGATAAATGCGAGTTTTTTAAAGATAAAGTGAAATATCTAGGTTACGTAATTAGTAAAACTGGCATTAAGACTTGCCCGGACAAGGTGCAAGCTATAATGGATGCCCCGGATCCAACTAACGTTACAGAGCTGAAGCGATTTTTAGGGATGATCAATTATTACAGAAATTTTATTCCCAAAGCGTCATCCATATTAAGTCCTCTTCACGAGTTGTTGCGTGGTGGCGCAGCGTGGGAGTGGGGGGAGCGTCAGCGACGTAGCATGGCGGCTGTTAAGCATGAGCTGGCTTCGGAACGCGTTCTCGCGCATTTTGAACCAACGGCGCGGCTGGTATTGGTAGCCGATGCTGGACCCGCCGGGCTAGGCGCCGTCCTATCGCAGGTAGACGCCGAAGGTGTTGAACGTCCCTTAGCATTTGCGTCGCGGTCACTAAGCGCCAGCGAGCGTAATTATAGCCAAATCCAGAAAGAGGCGACGGCTATAGTTTTCGGAGTCAAACATTTCCACCAATATTTATATGGTCGTGAAGATCCATTTATTTTAAAAACCGATCATAGGCCATTGGTGTCAATATTTAATAGCAAGAAAGGTATACCGGTAACGACAGCGCTTAGACTACAACGATATGCTATTATATTATCAGCCTATAACTACATAGTGCAGTATATATCGGGCAGTAGTAACCAAGCAGCCGATTATTTTTCACGCGCTCCGTTTGACTGTAGGGACGACATAGATACCGATATAGATACCTATTATGCGCTTAGGTTCCTCGAGATGACGTCACCGGCAACAACAAGTGACGAGATAGTGCGGTTTACCGAACGCGACAATACATTAAAGACTGTCGTTAGATATTTGGAGATCGGGTGGCCACGTAAGATCAAATGTTCGTCCGTATTGCCTTATTTCCAATGTAAGACTGACCTGCAATTTGAAAAAGGGTGCCTATTTAGAGGACATAGGGTAGTTATTCCGACACAACTGAGGGAGAGAATGTTACGTGAACTGCACGAGACCCATCTAGGTATAATTAAAACAAAAAGTAACGCGCGTAGCAGAATGTGGTGGCCCGGGATTGACGGCGACATTGAGCGCTGGATTGGTTGATGCGCGACGTGCGTGAGCGTGCGGCCCGCGCCGCCGCGCGACCCGCCCACGCCGTGGCCTGAGGCCCGTTCCCCGTGGCAGCGCGTGCATATTGATTATATGACTTTAGGGTAGAGGGTATACTTGGTGGTTATCGACTCCTATTCAAAGTGGTTGGAGTGTTTATATATGCACAATGGTACCTCAACGAGTGCCTTGATAGCAAAATTGAAAAATATTTTTTCTACATTTGGGTTGCCAGTTCTTTTGGTATCTGACAACGATGTTAAAATAAATTCAAATGAATTTAAAACATTTATTTAACAAATATTAACATATATTTAATTCCATTTGCGCTGCAAATGGAATTAAATATATGACGTCACCTATTTACCATCCCCCCAGTAATGGCCCAGCGGAAAATTCTGTCAGAAACTGTAAAAAGATGTTAAAGTGTATAACATCAGATAATTTATCTTTACAACAAATACATGAACGTTTGTCAGGCTATTTATTTAATTATAGGAATACCGTGCATTGTACTACTGGGGAAACGCCAGCTAAGTTAATGTTTGGAAGGAATTTACGATGTCGTCTCGATCTTATCTTACCTTCAAATAATAACCACTCAAACTCAACAATAATAAATACTAAGAGGAAATTCGAAGCAGGCGATGTAGTATGGACCCGGTGGTACAGTGACCGGAAAGAGACTTGGAAGTATGGTGTAATTAGGGATAAGATTGGGAATAAAATGTATAGGGTTTTGATTAACGACTCAGACGTTTCTTGTATACGACATGTTGATCAAATTTTTAAATATACAGGCGAGGAGCGACCATGTGATAGTAATGTGCGTCATCAGATTCAGTCGCCTCCCGTTATGTCTGTCGAGAATAGATCTGCACCGGCACCGTCAAAGCCGCCGGTGGTTGGGAGTGACGGTCGACCGCCGACGGAAGTGACAGAACCTCATGTGACAATGCACCCAGAAAATATTGATTTTACGGTAGACGAGGGAGATGTGGAGGACTGGGGTGATTGTGAGGCTGGGGAGGTAGAAGGTCGACCAGCTGACAGCAATGCAGTGGTGTCGCAAACGCACACTAACGACGACGCACCTAGTAGTAATAGGAACGCGTCAAACGTATCGCTGGCGGACGCGTCACCGCCCGTACCGCCGCAGCTCGTATCTACACGCCAAAAGCGCGTTAGAGAAAGAGTGGACTATAAGAAGTTTTTTTAATGTTGTATTTTAATTAATCTGATATTGTTATAAGTTGAATGAATTTATAAATTGTTTTCTTGCATGTACCTTTTTATAGAATTAAGTAAGTTTATAAGTTATGTTGTTTTGTCACCAGGTTCCAAAAATGAAGTGTTGAGGAATGATATGTATGCGCTACCGATTCTCGCCGGTTGCACGATCATGAGCCAGTAATAAACCAGAAGTCAGTCTAAACGGTTGTTTCATTGAGCTACATACACTTCAAGGTGACCTGTCGCTGCCGGCCGTCGTGAATTCGATGGTTGGTGGCGAGGAGTCCTGGGACGCGGTGGTTTCCTTCTGTGAGACAGTCGTCTCGCGGAAGGAAGCTGCGGAAAGGGAGAGGGAGATCACATCCTCTCACCCAGCCCGCAGCAGACGCACCGGGCGTCGGCGGAGAGCGGACAACGCCCTCTTCCAGCCCCCCTAAATGGGTCCAGGCGACGGACTCGGGGGCGCCCGTCGCCCACTACACATCTGGACCCGAGGCGGCGGCGCGACGTGTTCCACGCGCGCCCGTCTTAGACGTTGCGGGGGGAGTTCAACACCTCACTCCCCCCCCTAATGCGAGGAGGCCCGCAGTTATGGGCCAGCACTAGCCGGGGGTTGCGGAAGTATCGTATGTTCCCGCGACCCCCGGCACAGGTGTGAGATGGAACACCGGGGTGGTTTTTAGTCAGTAGGAGTCTGACAGACCCCTCCGCCTCCCCCAAGGCGGAGGACATCCATGCAGGATTTTCCACCCCGCAAAAAAAAAAAAAAAAAAAAGTGTCAGAGTTGTTTAAGTCGGCAAGTAGGTAGACTTTTGGCATGGCTTACCGATTGTTGTCTTACGACTACATCCGGGACTGACCGCTCAACGTACCCTCCGAAGCACGGAGACGCTAAGAAATTAAACCACTTTGGTGGTTACCCATCTATGGACTGACCGCGAGACCAGTTGCTCAACCTGGTCGATCACACGTGGACCAGTGAGAGCATCTGGCTAAGAGCGCATCTGGCTTTAGCTCTAAAGACTCAGTAGCGTTTAAGTGAAGCTTTAATAGTTTACTTAAGCTAATTTTATAGCAAAATGTCTAAATAAATAAATGGAATTCTTCTGTGCGGTAACACAGCAGCTTTATTAACACCACATTGATGTCACTAAGAAGAGCTTACAGCTCGCTGCTCACAGATGCGTAGAGATTAAATCTGATCGAAACTTGATCCGCGAGACGGTTCCTAAGAGAAAATAAAGAAGGCAACACTGTAAATGTTACATCTCTGTTTATATAAAATCTACTTTATGTGCATAACAATAACGATCTTTTCTAAATTAGAATAAGTAAAAAATTACTACTAACTATAAAAGCCGAATTGTGTAGCATGGCTTACTTCAAATCTTCTGATTATAATATCTATAATAATAATAATAATAATAAGGGGGCAGGGTTAAAAATATTTAAACAATAAATAACAACAAATTATTATCTCTCGCATTATATTACTTACAAACTTAAAATTACTGTGTAAAATCTATTTTAAATTTTAACATACAACAAAATACAAGAAATAATTAAAATATGCAACGACGTTGGTACTACATACAGTTTGACATGAGTGAAAGTGACAGCTATCACAGTGAAAATCCATATCCATACAGACAATAATGTTATAAACAACCAAAATGCTGACCAGACGGAGAGCACGAGCAAGACCCCCGGACTCATCGCCGCGTCGCTCCACCACCCAAGCGTTTGATACCGTCCCAGTGGTGGTTTCGCCAAACTCCAGTGCGAACAACGATGACGATGAATATTTTTCTCCGCCGACGTCGTCTCCACCAATACGGCGGCGAAGAGCCCGGCCACCGCGAGAATTGGGACTTACGGGGCAACCAGCCCCGAGCAGGGTCCCCGCTCCCGGTGGTAATGTGCAGCGCATGCGATGGACTAACTCCATTAATGAAAATGTGATGCGCGCATATTTTGAGGCTACAGAGGGGGGTACTCAACTTACTGCATATCGTGCTCGAATGCTGTCTTTTTTCCAGGAACTTGAACCAACTGTCAACGTATCGGCACAGCGACTTTCGGATCAGGTACGGGTTATTCAGCGTAATCATATGTTGAACGATACCGTGCTTGATCAGCTGCGCTCGGAGGCCCTCAATAGCCGTATTGTTCCCGTCCCGCCCGTGGCCCAAACATCCACCATGGCCCCACCGCATTCTGTCGCTAGTGCGGGCGACGATGGGGATGATATGACTACTGACGTAAGTAGTATGTACAATGAAATAAGAAGCACCTTTGAGGTTGTGGTTCGAGAATATCGGTCCACGGCAAACCATCTCAAACCACGGTTGCCGCGCTTGCCCATGCATAATAAAAATAAAACATTAGTGTGCACCCTAGATTCGATAATGGCGGAATACTTTGCCACTAGTGAAGACCTAACGGATATGCATTTTCTCCTGTATTGCGGGGCTATTACCGCATGTCGTGTAGCACGTGTCAAGTTCCCTGATTATGACGGAGCTACACGACCGAGATCTGCTGTACCGACCTGGCAGTGCAGGATTGAACGGCGTATCCGTGAGGCTAGGGTGCTCATTGACAAGCTTCGATCCTTTCAAGAGGGTAACACCCGTCCTCGAGTCATGCGCTTTGTAAAGAAGGTGTTTATGGGGACTGATATCAGTCCCCGCGATTATATATCACATGTTACAGAGCGCATAGATTTCTATAAACAAAAAATGGGCATGGGCTAGTCGTATTCGGAGATATAAAAAACGCGTGGATCGATATTCCCAAAACCACAAATTCCAAAAGGACCAGAGATGGGTATATAAATTGTGGGAGCAGACTGAACAACGGACTAACGGCGATGGGCCCCGGCCAGATAGTGACGCCATGATATCTTTCTGACGTAATATCTGGTCGGTACCCATCGCTCACTCCGAGGGCGATTGGATGGCGGTCGTTAAACGTGTGTGTGAGCCTATTGAAGAAATGAATAGTACTTCTATCACACCCGACGACGTAGCTAGTGCAGTCTACCGTTTGTCTAACTGGAAATCTCCAGGGCCAGATGGACTGCACAATTTTTGGTTAAAATGGCTACGTAGCTCGCACGAATATTTGGCTATCAAATTCCAGTCGGCTTTAGAGTCAGGTTCGCTCCCACAATTTATGACCACAGGTGTAACCCACTTGATCCATAAGTCAGGTAGTACCGCGGAACCCAAGAACTATAGACCAATTACATGTCTTCCAACCATGTACAAAATTTTAACATCAATATTAAAAACCAAAATCTGCAATCACATTGACAGAAATGCAATTATATCTACAGCTCAAAATGGATGTAGGAATGGGTCCCGCGGTACTAAGGAATTGCTTCTTATTGACACGGCCATTTGCCATCAGGTACGCCGAAACCGAAAAGATCTGTCGACATGCTGGATAGATTACAAGAAGGCCTATGACTCCGTGCCCCATACTTGGCTTATGAGAGTGCTAGAATTGTATCAAATAAATACAATTTTACGTACCTTCCTGAGGACATGTATGGAGCAGTGGAGTACAGTCCTTCTTTATCCAGGATCTCGCCAGACCTTGGGGAACGGTGAGCCTATAAGGATAGAACGGGGAATCTTCCAGGGCGACAGTTTGAGCCCATTGTGGTTTTGCCTGGCTCTGAACCCTCTGAGCACACTACTAGAGGATTCTGGGTTAGGTTATCGACTGCGGAGAGGAGGACAAGTAATATCACACCTCCTTTACATGGATGACTTAAAGTTATTTGCCTCTAGCAATCTTCACTTGTCAGCGTTACTGAAGCTCACAGAAAACTTCAGTAACTCTATCAGAATGGAGTTTGGTATTGACAAATGTGCAGTCATGCATGCAAAACGAGAGAAGATAGTGGAATCTGAGAGCACCCAACTCTCAGCTTCCATTAACTTAGTAACCCTCACTGCAACCGAAACCTACAAGTACTTGGGTATGTCACAGGCATTAGGCATCAAAGAGCCTGACATGAAGGAGTCATTGCGGGGGCGCTTCTTGGGCCGCTTGACAAAAGTGCTAAAAAGCCTATTGTCGGGAAGGAACAGGGTGCGTGCTTACAATGGCTGGGTCATGCCAGTATTGTTGTACTCCTTTGGAATACTCAAGTGGACTCAAACTGAGCTAGACGCCCTGGACCGAACATTCCGAACGCGGCTGACATCAAATCGGATGCATCACCCCCGCTCTTCTGTGATGAGATTGTACATCCCACGGAAATGTGGTGGTCGTGGCTTTTTAAATGCTAAAACTCTGCATAACCGTGAGCTGTATAATCTTAGAAACTATTTCCTACATAATAGTGTGGGTATACATGCGGACGTGATCGCCGTGGACAATGGACTCACCGCTCTATCCTTAGCCAAAACTAACTGGCGTCAACCTGCGGTACTTAGTACCAGTGACCGCAAGGAAGTATGGCAGAGCAAAGAACTTCATGGCAGATTTTACAAGGCCCTGCACGGGCCAGATGTAGACTTAACAGCATCAGTAGCCTGGCTACGGTTCGGTGACCTTTTTGCGGAAACCGAGGGTTTTGTCTGTGCAATTACTGACGAAGTAGTAATGACGAATAACTACCGGAGATTTATACTGAGGGATGGTACTGTTGACATTTGTCTGGCATGTCACCGCCCTGGGGAATCCCTCAGACATATAATTTCTGGTTGCTCCCGTCTTGCTAATGGTGAGTATTTGCACAGGCACAATCAAGTAGCCAGGATAATCCATCAGCAACTTGCTCTGCGGTACAACCTTGTGACGCCGGAGGTGCCGTACTACAGATACGTTCCAGAGACAATACTGGAGAATGGCCGTGTCACATTGTACTGGGACAGATCCATCATCACAGATAGGACTATTGTTGCCAACAAGCCTGATATTGTGATGGTGGATCGCCAAGAGCGCCGGGCAGTGATCGTCGATGTTGCTGTCTCACATGATGACAACCTTGTGAAAGCTGAAAAAGACAAGGAAATTAAATACCTTGACTTAGCACGCGAGGTTGTTGACATGTGGGACGTCGACTCGGCGATCATTGTACCGATTGTCGTTTCTGCCCATGGTTTGATTGCCAAAAGCTTCGACCGTCACCTTAAGAAGCTCGCGTTAGGCAGTTGGGTCAAGGGTCAGGTTCAGAAGGCAGTTATTTTGGAGATGGCCTATTGTGAGGAGGTTCCTCTCTGTGGAGCCTTGACCATCGGTAGCATGGACCCTGCTCCCGTTGCCGATTGGATGTCTATTTTTTATATTTATAAATATATATATTTTTTTTGTAACTATATATTTGTAAATGTATAAAATAAGAATAACATGGAATAAAGGACATAAAAATAATATCTAGGGACAATGTCACACAGATCATCCTAGCCCCAAACTAAGCAAAGCTTGTACTATGGGTACCAGGCGACGATATACATACTTATATAGATAGATAAATACTTAAATACATAGAAAAACATCCATGACTCAGAAACAAATATTCGTGCTCATCACACAAATATTTCCACTTACCGGGATTTGAACCCAGGACCACCAGCTTCGTAGGCAGGAGCACTACCAACTAAGCTACAGTGATTATTAAAGTGGCACAACTGCTTGGGATTGAGTCGCTTTGACACATATTTAAATATGATGGTATTTTATGGTCAGAAATAAATATTTGAAATAAGGTTTCCTACTGAGTTTCCTGGCAGCATTTTTCAATATCTGCCAAGTCATACACTGCACGGCAGGGTTAAAAAAAATTACGATTCCACACAAATGTAATATTTTTACGGAAAAATTGAATTTACATATTTTTGAATTTCAGACATAAGCATTAAATATAAGGATATTATATATCAGGAATCAAATATTATATACATCTCCACAAAATAGATTACTCTTTTATGGTGATTCTATAACAAATGATATCAGGGAATTATGAACAAACAAGATTAAAACAACCATTAAAGCCAAATTCAGTAGCGGGGCACATTACAAAATTGATTATTATTTAAGAGAAAATAACGCTATTAATTCATTGCTCGAAGTTATTCATGTCAGTCGAAAGACGTCACTGCTGGATCTCCCCTAATCTGGCCGGTCTGGCACTACTCACATCCAGCAGTTTTTTTTTATAATTGCAAGGCAAAAAGGCAAGTGGGTCATAATCATATCATTGTTAGTAATCACCGCATTATGGGTTTACCTGAAATTAAAGGAAATGAAATATTTATTTGCTAAAATATAGGTACAGGGTTGTTAGGTACATTATAAACTACACAACTATATTTGACATAGATATGTCGTGCAAAATTTATAAACAATGTCATCTATAATATAAATAATTTAAAACAAATAAAATGTCAAACACAAAAAGACGATACTCGTCGCTAGCTAGGATGTATAGAAAGAAACTCCAGGCAAAACCAGCGGTGGTGCAAGGAACAGGTTCGCTTCTTGAAGGTTCTCATGTCATACTAATAATAATATATCTTGGGACATTATTTACACACGGACATCCAATCCCAAACAAAGCAGAGCTTGTGCTATGGAAACCAGATAACTGTTATATGACATATAGCACTTTTCTTTCGTAAATACATACTTATATATATATTTTTTTTTTTACAATGTTTAATAGATGACCTTAGCCCCAAACTAAGCAAAGCTTGTACTATGGGTACCAGGCGACGATATACATACGTATATAGATAGATAAATACTTAAATACATAGAAAACATCCATGACTCAGAAACAAATATTCGTGCTCATCACACAAATATTTGCACTTACCGGGATTCGAACCCAGGACCACCAGCTTCGTAGGCACGAGCACCACCAACTAGGCTACGGTGACCGCCGAAAACTTATATGATAAATTACACCCAGACTCAGGACAGATCGACATGTTCATGCACAGAAATATTTGTCCTGGATGGGAACCGAATTCACGACGTCCAGCGTGACAAGCAAGCATTTGCCAACCACGCCAACAAAGTACTGGATTGAAAATACTTCCGCAGTTAATTGATTCCACAACAAAGGATTCACACGTAGCTTTTTTGGCAATTTTCACATTAGCAGCCATTAATGCACAGTAAATTGTTGATTTGGTCTCTGAGCTGCAACCTGCAGTCACCTCCACCTTAACGAGAGTCCAGGTTTATGGTGCGGGTATGGTCACCAGACGGGTTCCATCCATCCACTCGTGAACATACGTGATGCCACGTGTATTGCATGCGTAGGCTACGGTAAGTGCATACCATCAGATGGGCCGTATGCTTTATTTGTCGTTCCAATAGTATAAAATTATAAAAAAACCCACACGGTATTTTTTTAATATCTTAATATCCATTTGATACGTAATCTACAAGAACTGCCCTACGGTAAATTTAAATCAGAGACCATGAATATTTTAAAGAAAATGTTTATTACACTGAAACGATAAAAACCCTTGGTCGCTTGGCTGAACACAAGCAACATCATAATGTTACATTAAGGAAATTTACCTATACTATACTCCATTGACTCTAGAAATAATAATGAGAATAATCTTATGGATATTAGATTCATATGCTTACTATAAAAATAAAAAATAAATATCTTGAACATTTCAAACGCTGTTCGGCCGAAGGCTGCTAACGTCTTTAATATTAACTTCCCCCGTTGTAAGCTCGTCATGCACCCATTGTGTGTTAATACTTGCGGTGGTGGTGTGGGTCGAGTCGTTTGCTTCCCTTAAATATGGCGAGGGAAACGATGGCTGATCGCCACGTCATGCTCGTGAACGAGTGTTGCTTACGGTAATTGGTCAGGTAATTTTAATTTTCATACATTCGTCGCCGGTGGACCTGTGTGACTTTTTAATGTTGCAAATATGTGCGGATGTACCTACGTTTATTTATCTTGTAAGAGGTTAATGTAATTGCTGGAGTGAAATTGAATAATATAATATTCTGGGACATTATTCACACACGGCCATCTGATCCCAAACTAAGCAGAGCTTGTAATATGGAAACCAGATAAATGATATACTACATATACTATTTTTTTTTGTAAATACATACTTATATAGATAATTTACACCCAGACTCAGGACAAACAGACATGTTCATGCACACAAATATCTGTCCCGGGTGGGAATCGAACCCACGACCTCCGGCGTGAAAGGCAGCGTATCAACCAACCACGCCAACAGGCCCGTCAAATATTATCGTTTATCAAACAAAAAGAAATCGAATGCAAAAGGCAAAAGAAAAAATAGGCCCGGAGTTTCTTTCTGGCTTTATTCTCCGGGTTGTCCACCTAGGTGGCTTGAGAAAGTCGCAGGTTAGCAATGGTAGGATCCCCGCCGGCGAGGATCGCGTTGGCCTCGTAACCCCTGATCTGCGATTCCTCTCCTTATATAATTCCGTTTTTTAAAACAACTTCCACCTGATCTGTGACCCGAACCCCATAAAGGTGTTCTCAGGTATTTGTAGCTTAAGTTGAACTGCTTAGTTGAGAGCATTGTACATTCGTAAACTGCTCGGTATCTTCAATTTTTTAAATGTTGTGCAAAGTAAGTTAGAAAAACTAGCAGCTAAGTAACTTATTTCTTAAATCTAGTTACTTAAATATTTTATGCAATGGATGGTGAGCTTAATAAGTTCAACAGTATGTTAATACCCAAGTGCGGAATAAATTTCATTATACAATATCACAAATGCGACAACGGAGAACCACCGCCAAGGAACCTTAAAAATGAAAAAATCCGCATCAATATCGATTCATTCCTTTGAGAGCTACCATGCCACACACAGACACATACACCACAATCAGACATTAACGTCAAACTTATAACACCCCTCTATTTGCATCGGGGGTTATAAAAGTGGTTAAACTAAGTGTCCATAGCAAATGACAACTAATCCTTATATTGATCTCACTCTGGGTTTACTCAAGCTATTTGTCCACAGTTTACGACGACTTATGCTCATATTAAAATAAAAAAACGTTTTTATTCACGTAGACTTTAAAAAAGCGCTTGTAAATAGTCAGAACATGTTTGTAGTAATATAGTTGTATACATTAGATATTATTTCTAGTAACATAGATATTTAGGTACATCTTGTATGAAAACATTTATAAAATTTATTTTATTACAGAAATGATATTTAGCTAGCTCGTATCAAGTTATTGTCAAGAGATTATGTTTAATTATCTAGTTTAAGTCTAATATTTTTACTACATATTGTCAATGGTTCTGTCTATTTTATTCTCTTTCTGTTTTCTTAGGGTATGTCTATAGTTAATGACGGCTTATTCTCATATTATGTTCACCCTATGCTTATGTATCAAGATTTATACATCATTTCTAGTTGAGATGATTGTTATTATTTAAGCAATAGTAGTTTATTATTCAAGTCTAACATCGCCACAACAAACGGACACAATTTCATAAATAAAACAAAAACTATTAACTGCTCGGTTTTTACCACAATCTGATGGATCCGTAGAGCAGTAGCTTTGTAACTAAATCACTTCTCACGCTAGTTTGAACCAAAGTTGAAATAAAAAAAAGGTTCACGCCTGCATTCAGGACACCGAAACAATTTTATTCCAAAATGTGTTTGCAACTTTCGCTTTGTTTTGGAACGAGGCTACAAAGTTTTTTTTTAGTTTGTAATTCCCTTTTTTGTTCCTTTTGTGCAACATCCTTTTTAAATATAATGAATTTGAACGTTTTTACTCGTGAATCAATTTTGTTTTCGCTGGACAAGGTAATTAATTTTTCCTTTAAAATATTCATTTGAACTAGGTTGCGCCATCAGATCAGCACACAGCAATACATATTTCTTTAAACTGAACTGTACTTGTATACTAATAAAGTGAATAATTAAATAAATATTATACGTGAAATATTAAGGTAGGTTAATGATTAAAAAAAAAACCTTTTTTTGACATAAAACTTAACATAACATATAAATTCTTTTATCGATTAACTTTAACATCTTGAACAAATTGGTTTTAGATTTTTGTTCGTGACCCACGGCTATGAACAACCTTTTGAACAGTAAACATCTTTTACCCCGATAATTTATGAACATTTACTGTTGATTGAAATAGTCATCATCATCATACCAGCCGAAAGACGTCTACTGCTGGACAAAGGCCTCCACCAAAGATCTCCACAATTGCCGGTCTTGCGCTATTCGCATCCAGCTGTTTCCAGCGACCCGCACAAGATCATCGATCCATCTTGTAGGAGGCCTGCCCACGCTGCGTCTTCCGGTTCGTGGGCGCCACTCAAGAATCTTTCTGCCCCAACGGCAATCGATTCTACGAGCTATGTGCCCCGCCCACTCCCACTTCAGTTTTGCAATTCTTCGGGCTATGTCGGTGACTTTGGTTCGCCTGTGGATTTCGACATTTCTGATACGATCCCGCAGGGAACTTCCGAGCATAGCCCTCTTCATTGCTCTTTGGGTGACCTTGAGCCTTCTAATAAGGCCCATAGTGAGCGACCACGTCTCTGTTTCGTTAGTCATCACTGGCAACACACACTGGTCGAAGACTTTCGACTTGAGACACTCCGGTATTTTAGACGAGAAGATGTTACGTAACTTCCCGAACGCTGCCCAGCCGAGTTGGATTCTACGATTGACCTCCTTCTCGAAGTTGGACCTACCTAGTTGGATGGTCTGTCCTAGGTAAATATAGTTCTCTACAACTTCGAGTGCAGAGTCACCAACTTTCAATTGAGTGAGTGCAACATGGACGTTTGACATGATTTTCGTCTTATCCATGTTCATTTTCAGACCCACTTGTTGAGAGAATCTGCTGAGGTCATCGAGCATTGTATTGAAATAGTAATGGAATTTATTAATTTATTGGAACATAAAAAAGATGTACATTAAATATATGAGTGAAATACAATGTCAACTAATACACATCTAACATCATTGTCGTCATATTACTTTATGAGTAAGGGTATTTATTATGCAAGAAAGGAGACGGGAATTTCTGGGCCTGACTGTAATAAGTTGAGATATGGTTGAAAAAAGCTTTATATTTTTCTATTCCAAACTGTAAAAAAATAACCCAATTTACAATCTAGAAAACGAGAAATCTTAAAATAAGTTTAAGTCACGAATTAAATTGGTTGTTGATTACTATAATCGATTAACGGTAATGAGTTCAAACAATGTAATATAAAAACTCTTGCACCAGACACCACGTAACCGATTTAATCATAATAATTATTAAATACATTAACATAATCTCAACAGTAAAAATAAAATATCAATAAAATAAATAGAAATCATAACATCGGTTATCGTTCAAATCGATTTATTAGTTATTGGCAACTATATTTTTAATCTATGCTGACAGTGACCGGTGACAGATTTTGAATCCTAATCTATGACCGGACACTCGTTTCTCGTATCGTTTAGTGCGTGTGTGATTTGAGTATTTTTTATTGTTTTGTTAATATATCCCTCGACAACTGCATACGGACTGATATTGCTTAACGTGTACGACATTTGCTAACATACTGGACACGGATAACTATTAAATAGCAATGGCCCTTAAAAATCAGCTGTTTAGTATAGGTTGGTACATAACCTCTCTATTAAGTACTAAATCTTTTATAACTCTGCTCACAGATTGAATAAATCCATGGAATTTTTAGTGATTGCTGATAATTTATAGACCCATTAATTGACACTACTTTTATTTTTTTACATCTGGGCCAAATATTGTATGAAAACTTATCCGTCTCGTACGTATCCTTTGGAATCAGAAATCAGAAAGAATGCGAAAGTATAATAACGACGTATTTCGAGCTTTTCCAGTAAGTAGATACTCTAGGTTGTATTCTTAGAATCGATGTTGGTAAAGATAGGAATAGTTACCTATTGCCCATTTATTTCACGCAGTACTGCTCTTTTGTAAAGACTTTCATTCAATACGAACTTTATCTACGCCTTACCGATATAAGGAAACTGTTCACGTGAAAATACCCAGGTTTCTATTTTCGTATTCAGCCACAACATTTATATTCGATATTGGTGAAATTTTTAGAAAATCATTATATTAGCGCAGCGGATTAGTCTGTTAAAACCGCGTACAGCTAGTATGCTTACAGAAAAAAACAACATGTACTCACAGAAATGTAATAGGTAATTTCAAGCACTTTTTGCCTCTATATTAAAGTAATTTCATGCAACTTCTACTCAAGTAGAAGTTGCATGAAATTACTTTAATATAGAGGCAAAAAGTTAGCCCATATATAGAATCAAACTTAGCTCAGAGCCGTCACATCCTTACTCTAGATTTCAGAATGAATTCTTCCAAGTATTGACGTAAGCGCGGCTTTCAGCTGAGTTTAATTCCTAAATACAGCCGTATTTAAAATGAAACACAGCTGAGAGCCACGCTTACACAAGTATTTGGAAGTAAAACATAACATGCTTACATAAATACTGTTACTGGCCTGTTGATCTAGGAGTTAAAGACGCTTTTTTTAACGCTTTTTTTTTTGATAAGGCAGGGGGAATGCCTACGCATGCCACCCGCAAAAAGTGTCTGCGGGTGGGTATGTCGGACTCGCACCGACTAAACCTAACCTGCCGTGGACTACTCTTGGCGCCTAGCGGGAGGAGCCCCGGGAACGCGGGTATGCTGCTCCGGTGCCCCCCTTTTGCGCCATGTCCCAGATGGTCGGTACACCTACCCTCGGAGGGCTCAAGATTGCCCTCGTCTATTGCCGACTCCTACCAGTCCGGCACAGCGACTGCGCCACAAACAGATCGCTGTCTTCCCGGAGCTGCTTGTACGTGGCGGCAGTGGAGGAGGTGCCGCCGCAGCCCCGAGGAGTTAACGACCCGGACTACTAAGCCAGAGGTCGTGAGTTCAATCCTCACCCAGGATAAATAATTGTGCGATTAGCAAGTCACGTATTTGTTCTGTGACTAGGTCTTATTTATCTATGTATTTAGAAATACGAAAGTATATTTATCAGTGGTCTGATAGACAATAGTACATTTGGATTTGGGTTATTGGGGATCATACGGCAGGGTGTTAGTTGTACCAAGATATTTATTTATTTAAGTGTCTGAATCTAGATTGTCTGGAAGAGATATTCTGTTGTGATATAATATGTTTTCTTTTATTTAATTAAATTCATTTATTCATTCATAGTAAATAGAGTTTACAATGTAGGTCTTATTACAGGGTAGTCCTTATAATCTACTTAGCCTCATGTCATCAGGCATGCGAACATAGTGTCATTATGCCATTAATTTAGTCTAAAATAAAGAGATAAATGTGTCTAAACTTGATGTACACCCATAAAAGTTCGGTACACTCCAGGCGTGTGAGGATTAAAAGTAATTAGTTCGGTATGTACCTTAGTATTTTCCTTAATCACAGAAACCACGCATATATTATATAATATATGAAATGCAATGGCTTGCACATATGTACATGAGGAGCTAAAATTGCGGGCTCAGAATATTCTTCTTCTTCCTCGGTCCCTCAATGCTGAGGATCGCGACCACAACAGCGAGCTCTCCATTCGCTGCGGTTGTTGCAGCTGTGGACTGCCGTCTGGATGTCCGGCCCCACAGTTTTCCTGATGGCATCTATCCATCTTGAGGGTGCTCTGCCCCTGGCTCGTCTTCCCTCCATCTGACCCACTATGATGTGCTTCTCCAGACTATGCTTAGGAGACCGCATGATATGTCCGAAGAAGCGAAGGGCCTTTTGGTGGCAGATTGCTGAGAGCCTTGTCGTGATGTTAAGCTCCTGCAGTATGGACTCGTTGGTTCTCATAGCGGTCCACGGAATTCTGAGCAACCTTCTCCAACACCACATTTCGAAAGCATCGATCTTTTTGCTATCGTTGCTCTTGCAGCACCAGGTTTCTGCGCCGTGCAGGAAAATAGAAAATACCAAGGCACGAACGAGTCGCACTTTGGTTTTCCGGGGAATACCGCGGTTCTTCCAGATTTTGTCCAGATTCGCCATAGCGCTTTTGGCCACCTCGGCCCTTCGGCGTATTTCATCTGTACAGTTGCCCTCATTTGTGATCATAGACCCCAAGTACACAAATTGACTGACTTTTTCGTAGCCATTGAGTGCATCGGTTTTTGGTTGAAGTTGCGCTCGGTCCACCACCATTATCTTGTTTTTCGAATGGTTGATCTTAAGACCGAGTTTGGCACTCTCACCTTCTATTTTCTTCAGCAGAGTTGCCATCTCTACTTCACTCGATGCAACTATAGTCGTGTCATCAGCATATCTGAGGTTAGTGATGCGTAGGCCACCTACTGATACGCCTCCGTCCCAGTCCTCCAGCGCTTTTCTCATTATGTATTCGCCGTACAGGTTGAATAATTTAGGCGAAAGAATACAGCCCTGGCGCACGCCTCGTTCAGTGTGAAAGGACTTCGACTGATGGTCTTCCAATTTCACAAAGCTAGTGCCGTCAAGGTATAAATTCTGCACCAGGAAAATGAGGTGCAAGGGGACTCCCATCTCCACAAGCACATCAAACATGGTACTCCACTGCACGCAGTCAAATGCTTTGGCGTAGTCAATGAAGCACAAAACCAACGGTTTGTTGAACTCTCTGCATTTCTCAATGAGCAGGCGTACGTTCAATATTTGTTCCCTAGTTCCTTTTCCAGCAGCAAAGCCTGATTGTTCCTTGGGTATCTGGTGGTCTGTAAATGCTGATAGCCTGGTGTTCATGATACGGAGCATGATTTTACTAGCGTGAGACATCAGTGACAGCGTGCGATAGTTTTCACATTTTCTAGTGGATCCTTTTTTGTGAAGTGGTACGACTGCAGATACAGTCCAGTCATCTGGCCATTGGCCAGTTTTCCAGATCTTGTTGCATATCTGATGTATGAACTTAGTACCGTCTGCGCCTAGGTGTTGAAGCATTAAAGCGGACACTCCATCAGGGCCAACCGCTTTGTGTTTAAGCTTCTGAATGGCATCTTGCACTTCAGAAAGCAAAATGGGGGGCTCCTCCGGGTGTTCATCCCATCTTCGTTCCGTTAATTGTCCCTTTTCATCCCGATACAGTTCATAACAGTAACTTCTCCATCTTTCTAGAACATGTTCTAGTTCTGTTAAAGTGTTCCCTTTACTGTCATCCACTATCCAATTTTTCGGTTTGAAGGTCCCGGTTAGCTGCTTTATTTTCATAAATAGATCCTTCGCCTGGCATTTGTCCGCATGTCCTTCAATCTCATCGCACAATCCGTTTATGAACATGTCTCGATCCCTCCGTGTAGATTTTAGCACCTCCTTGTGTAATAGGTTGTAGCGTTCGCGATCGCTGGGAGAACTTAAACCAGCGCTTTTTAGCTCTCGTCTCTCTTCGATCAGATCCCACGACTGACGGCCAATCCATTCTTCTTTTTTATTGACAGTTTTGTGAAGTGCCGTACTCTCTTTTGCCGTGAGCAGAATCTCCCTTTTCAGGTTACTCCAGTCTGCTTCGCTAGAGTCAAATGGTTCACATTTCATGGACTTGATCTTTGAGTCAATTGTGCTGTGGAAGTGGATTAAAGCCGGACCATTCAGTGTGACAGTCTTCGGAGTTTTTGGACGGATTTTCTTCAAGCGCAATCTGAAGTCAGCAATGAGCAGCTCATGGTCACTGCCACAGTCGGCACCAGGAAGTGTCTTGGCGTTAATGACAGACGACCGCCATCTGGACTTGATCGTGATGTAGTCAATCTGGTTTCTAGGTCAGGCTCAGAATATAATATACTTTAACAAGATATACACATAGACAAATAAGCAAATAATAATATAAATATATAGCTAGCTATGAGGATGAAAACTATCCAGGCACTATTGACCGTTGTTGAATTTGATAACAATTTGATTCTGTTTAATGCCACCTTATTACAGATTCATATTCGAAAGATGTACTTTACGAATCAGTGGACGCTTACTATGGACCTGATTAGAAGGCTCGAAGTCACAAAGAGCAATGGAGAGGGCTTTACTCGGGATTGAATTAGAAATGTCGAGTTCCGTAGGTGAACCAAAGTAACCGACATATTCCGAAGGGTTGCCAAGCCACAAGGCTCGTAGAACCGAGTTTGCGAGGTTTGCTGGAAACCGTTGAATGTGAGGAAAGCAAGATCAGAAATTGTGGAGATCTTTGGGGCAAGCCCTTGTTCAGCAGTTGAGGTCATTCTGCTTTAATTATGACCATTTTAGTGCGAAAACCCAATTAATATAATAATGAAAATTGACAAATAAGCGTGTAAAATTTAAAGTAGCAAACAGCTCAAAGAGTTTTGTCACCTTCTCTAGTGAACAGCCTTTTTAATAAGCACTCAACCAGAATCAAATTCGTCGGTCTTTCTTACACTCGCGTCATGCCGACACAGCTAGATCCGTAAAACTTAATTTTTTGCCTGTATAAGTCTGGAGCTTGTTCTTATTTTCTTATATAGCCGAGTAAGCAAAATCATATAGCGCGTCCGATAATAAGGTGGTATGGTACCATAGCTTTGCTGATCCTGCTCGCAGACGGAGGAGGCGTCGGGGCGGCAGCGGTAGCCGGTAGCCTAACTCCCCCTTGGAGCTGCGGCGGTAGACAGAGAAGTGTCCTCTACTGCCACCACGTGCAAGCAGCTCCGGGAAGACAGCGTACTGTTTGTGGCGCAGTCGCTGTGCCGTACTGGCAGGATTCGGCAATGGGGAGGGCAATTCTGAGCCCTCCCAGGGTACTTGTCCCGACCATCTGGGACAAGGCGCAAATAGGGGGGCACCGGAGCAGCATACCCGCGTTTCCGGGGCTCCCCCCATAAGGCGCCAAGAGAAGTCTACGGCAGGTAGGTTTAGTCGGTGCGAGTCCGACATACCCACTCGTAGACATTTTTTGCGGGTGGCATGCGTAGGCATTCCCCGTGCATTAACAAAAAAAAATGGTACCATAGCTTGCGAAAAAAAGGATCCCTTACATGTTTCGGATACTTTCAACCTTCTCCATATTCACTGAGCTTTGGTGACCTTACTCATGTCCCGAACCCAAATTAATAATGTAATTATTATGGTATAAATTAGCCAACTGCGAGTAAAGCTTTCACGTGTATCCTTTGTCAAAATTGTGTTGTTTTGTCATAGTAGTGTGTAATATCTGTGTTTAATAACAATCCTTTTATGATAAAATCTTTGCGAAGAAGTAGTTTTTGCTGTCTGTAATTAGTTAATTATTTATAATCATAAATTAAATTGTCAGCCGGCAATCGAATCTGCCTTGACTACCAATCGTACCCAAACGCGCTAAGTAAGAAAGAATCACATGCAAACTTGAAATTCAAACAACAGCTTTAAAATATATTAAAATTATTGATTTATTTATTGCTAGCTGTGCCCCATGGTTTTACCCGCGTTTAACTTTATAAATTATAGCCTATGTGTTAATTCAGGGTGTCAGCTAACTCTATACCAAAGGAGAAGGAAACTTCTGGGCCCAGCAGTTAACTAGTTGAAATGGGAATTAAAAAAATCGTTATATTTTCCTAAAGGAAATCACAAAATATGGTATCATGTTTCTATCTAGGAAGCGAGAAAACTTAAATTCAGTTATGAAACGAAATAATCGATAAAATAATTATGAATTGCTTGCAATCGATTAAGAATAAATCGGTAAAATCTCAGAATATGTTTGAAAATCGAGTGACAAGTGTTTTTCGTGGAATCGATTTATAGCGGATTGTATTCCTTTAATTTTTCGCGCACGTATTTTCCATGTTTTATTTATGGTTTTCTTCGACTGTAGTGACTGCACGGGGCGCGGGGGATCCAAACGTGCCAGATCTTCGACATGTCACACTCTCCATGCATAAAACCATAACACAACCGAAGCCATTCAAAAATATTTTGTAAAAAACTACAATGTTATAATTTAACCTCACTTTTACTATACTTCATATAACTTGATTCCTGGATAGCCAAATTTCACCAAAATTTCAGTGAGGTCTCGTTATTATATCCTCTCACAAATAAGGCTAGTTTGATTCAGTTAACACCTGGGCCCAGGAATGTATGGAGTCATTTTCTACTCCTTTTATTAAAATCGCTTAAGCCGTTTAGACTTGAAGAAGTAACAAACACTCACAAACTTTTGCCTTTATAATATTAGTGTGATTGACACACAAAACATACAATCTATAAAAAAGGAACAAGAAATTACCAGTACAAAGGTACTGCTTATTTCGTTAGAAATTTCGACCAGCAAACCCGCCACAAGAAAATTTTTAAAGAGCCTCAATAATAAGTGTAGTTAAATAATACACTTCGATTTGGGAAAGTAATCGTTGTGTCGCGGGCTACTTTACAAAGCATGTAATTTGCGGCAACAAAGCACATCAAGACTCAGAACAACTATTTAGGGGTCACAGAAATAATTTTCATAAATTGTATTGTCCCCTCCCCTTCCCCCCTCGTGCTCTCGTAAGGACTGTGCATACGTTGGAATTGTTTGAAGGGCATTGTCGACGCATAAAAAATATATTAGTAAAAGAAATTAAAATGTTCCTACAGTTAATATTTATTTTCTTACAAACTATGTAAGCAAAAAAATATATCTAAGTTACAATATCATGAAACGTTTTTCCGTGGGAATCGATCCCGGGACACAAATTGGGGAGGCGACTGTCTTAAGCACTGTGCCACACGTGCAGTTAAATATACATATTATTGTGCAGCTAAGCTTAATCATGCAGGTATAAGAAGATCTAGGCATCACTGCCTTAAACATTTTTAACCAGCGAGAACACCTTAAAATTTTTTAAGTTAAATTATACGAAAGATCTGCCGGCTTCCGCTGTTAATTGTGAAAAATACTAATAATTTAACATTAGGTATAAGGTTTTATAACTGTCTTCTAGTTGCTAGTGCTAAGTTTTGATGTTTTTTAACCAAAACTACAGACTAAAACTACAATTCAGGTGTAGGTAGGTAGTAGATCTTCAAACTAAAGCCTCCTAGCTGTGTCGGGAGAGAAATTGGGTCAGCGCGATATTATGTAATGACACTGCCTATAGGCTTACCACGATTTAATCACCGGATTGTTTCAAATTTTCCTGCCTTTGCTGCTTCTATATTGATTAATTATCTCTACGTGTTATAGGACAATTATTAGTTAGGATGATTCATAAAGCCTTATTACTAATAAAATATTTATCAAAGATGAGGTTCAGAAATTTGTGTTATATATTTGATAAGATGCAGCGGCTAAGACAGTCGCCTAGCCGCTTCGTGTCGTGGGTTCGAGTCCCGCACCGGACAACTACTTGTGTGACCCATAAATAGTTGTTTGTGTGACCCATAAATAGTTGTTCTGAGTCTAGATGTAAAGTGCCCCGCGACACAGGGATTGGATTACCTAATGCGGACGTTGTCATAAAAAAAGAAATTGTGAGGTGACGGCGGCGAATATCAAAATATCATCATCCCATCTCATCCAGTGGGGGGCGTAGAAGTTGACCCGAGGGAATATCTAACGGAGGACAGGCAGCAGTTTCTTGCTGAGTGCTTGCTATGACCATCATCCTGTGATTGCCAACCCTTCCGCCAAGCGTGGCGATTATGGCATATCCCCCCCCAACATGAATCTTGGGGAGGCTGTTGTTTAGCTGTGCACTTTTAGCTGTTATGTTGAATAATAATAAAATAGTCAAGATAAGCAAGTGGTGGAGATAAGTAATAAATTATATCGTACTTTAAATGGTGAAGTAAAACATCGTGGGGTGACCTGCTGGCCTGAGAGTTCTTCAATAATGATTTCGATTCCACGTGAAGTCTGCCAATACGCACTAACCAAGAAGGTAGACTATGACCCATGTTCTCTCATTGTGAGAGAAAACTCTTACCCAGCAGTGGCACTGTAATGGGTTGCATCATCAAATAAAAATGTCCTCTTGGTCGAATTTGGCGGCCAGTTTCAACAAATATTAGCCATCTGCGCGGGACATTGAAACTTATCCTAATAGAATATTCCCTATGTCACTTTTTGCTCTAACCCGATATTTGGAGCCGGTGCGTGATGTTAGAAAATATATAATCGACTGCAACTTTTTACTAATCCTTAGTTTGAATTTCAATTTTAATAAATTTTTGTGGAACCATCTCTAAAGTATATTTTGAACTCATTGTAGTCATATCAGCCGAATGACGTCCACTGCCGTTTACTCAATCTTCACATTACTAGTTTCCTAAAAAAATTGTACTTTTAACTTTAAGATAGATATTATGTACAAAATCCTTATTGATTGAATAAAGATTATTATTATTATAATTACTGCTGGACATGCCATGGAGATATGCCATAATCGCTGGTGATCGCAATATGGTACTCATAGTAAACAGAAAGAAGATTCTGCCAGTTCTCTGGTAGAAATTCCCTCGGGTCAAGTTCTACGCCCCCCACGGAACGAGATGGGGTAGTGATATTCTATGCCGCCGCCACACAGAAATCATTATAGAGTCATCATGTAAACAAAAGGTTCCAACTTGTTTGGGATTGTCGGCTGATCTCATTAACTAGAGTGAAAAAAGAAGTTAGGATAGGCAAGAAGCTTTAATAAAACATTTCCAACAAATTGTGTAAAGTAAACTGATTTGTAAAGTAGTTATGTGCTATATTTCTAGAGTGGCACGAGTCTAGGGGAACGATGTCATCGCGAGAGATCCCCGTGGAAACTAGAGCATAGGCGCAGTCCAAGTTACAAGTGGTAGATAATTAGTGAAATTTCCATATTTTCTACGATTGAGGTGGGTTCATAACTGTCGGTGCAGATATTGCCGTTCCAAGTGCCACGTTATTAAACGCAATTTACAAAAAGGCATACTTTGTGAAAGTTCATGCTAGCGCCAGGAAAGATATTAGTGCTTTCACGTGGAATTGCAGCAACTTCAATCACCTTTGGGTTAATAGTAGAACCTCGCATGCATACCTTGCATGCATGCGTGTTTGCGCATAATCAAGAGGGCCAGTAAAGGGGCAGCGTTGAAGTTTTAAATATCGGCTTCATTAGCCAAAATCAATTTGGACCAAATAACGATCATTTGTCATCGTTTGTGATCCGCAGAGATATCTTAACGCGTTGCATGCCCTACACTTGGCTTTCGGATAATATTAGGATTGCCCGACTTTTGTAGTGCCCTATCACTATATCTGACGGTCACCGTAGCCTAATATTTGTGTGATGAGCACGAATATTTGATTCTGAGTCATGGATGTTTTCTATGTATATAAGTATTTATCTATCTATATAAGTATGTATATCGTCGCCTGGTACCCATAGTACAAGCTTTGCTTAGTTTGGGGCTAGGATGATCTGTGTGACATTGTCCCTAGATATAATATTATTATCAGGTTAACGGAAGCGAGAGTGGATGGTTTCCATGCTAAAATTCATAAATAGGCAGTTTTTTGTATTTTAAAATGCCATTTAAAAAAGAATAGAGAGATAAAAATATTGAGCACAAATACAAAAGATAGAACGGGACACTCTTAGAGCAGAAATGGTGACAAAAATACAATATAATTTAAAAAATTACGGTATAGGAGTGTTTCATTACTGTCACTGAAATACATACCACAAATACACACACACACACTACCCATCGAATCACTTCTTCAAACATCGTATATAGTACAAGTTTTGTTATTATGAATCTGCTCTCAAGTCTGTGTATGTTTATGAATGAAATAGGAAGCAATTTACAGCTGAGCATATTTTTTATGAATGTGTTTTTGTCTAATGACCACCTAACGCGTACAAGTGTTCGAACTAAAGTAAAATGTGCAAGTGGATTTTCCGCTCATTGCTTGGCACCACACGCAGGGGAAGTGTCGCAGCAAGCGTCAAATCCCCAACTTTGGTAACACGACGGAGCCATCGGTTTTATTTCAAAGTTTCATCACGTCACGTTATCGCAAGTCCAGAAACTATTCCGTAATAGCAAAATGTTGTCGAACTGCCTTCTGCTTTGGTATGTTAAGGAAAAACATGTATTAGAAACCATACGATATTTCTAGTAGAACAAAAATTCCCTGCTCAAACTTTTATAAACGACTGCACGTGTGGCGCAGCGGCTAAAATAGTTACCTCGCCTCTCCGTGTCGCGGGTTGAGGTCCCGCACCGGACAACTATTTGTGTGACCCAGAAATGGTTGTTCCGAGTCTGGATGTAATTTGCGTCCGTCTATTATATGTGTGTAAAGTACCCCGCGACACAGGGATTAAATTCCCCAGTGCGAGCATTATCTTAAAAAAATGTAATTAAATATATTTTAATTTCTTAAATGTTTTTTTATTTGATTTTGTAGTCAATGGGTGCTTTGCTTTTAATCAAAGTTTTATTGATAATTATCTCGATACTCAGATAGAAACAATATCAGTACTCTCATAGTCAGATGCTATTATCGGTCCGTAAGTGATCGGCGAGGTTAAGCAACTAGACTCGCGGTCAAATCATAGATGGGTGACCACCAAAATGGTTTAATTTCAGAGCGTCTCCGTGCTTTGGATGTCATGTTAAGCTGTCGGTCTCGGTTTTAGTTATTAGGCAGATTATTATCAATCGTTAAGCCATGACAGAGGCCTACTGGGCGGCTTCTACAACTCTGACACTAGGGTAACCACTCCCCATACGATAAGTTAGTTCTTTAAAAAAATAGTACTATAAATAATGTTTTGTCTCTGGATTTACAGAACTTTATCTCTGGTTAACCTAAACATTTTCCTTCTTCTTAAACATACTCATCAATGTGGATGTTGACTGGTTATATACTCACTACTAACCTCCTTGCGTCGAACTATGTACATGCCAAATTATAGCGAAATTAAATTGACATTTCTTATCTCGCTATCAATTGCTAATTATTGTGGCTATTACTTTTGGATATTTCTTTTCTGTTTTTAGAGAGACTACCGAGGCTTGGGGTATAACGACGCAATATCCCGGAGTCCAAAATGAATTTTTATTTACAGAAAATCTCAATATCAATTTTAGTTCCGACCTAGGATTTGATGTCAATAAATGCAGTAAACTTGCTATACTATTCAGTAGACCAACTAGGCAGATAATAGAGGAGAAACTATTATCCCTGCCAGCGATAGTCTATTACAAAACCTTCCAACTTTCATCCAGCATTGATACTGCACAGTTTTCTAATAGGTCTTTGGAGTAAGTTTGTTGTAGCTTTGAACCAACCGCAGCTATATTTCTGCACACTGCAGACATATTTAACTCTACTACTTACGGAGTGTAAAATAAGAACTCTGAGATTACCAGTTGCATCTTGAAGTATTGAAAAGTGGGAACAAGTAACAGAGAAGAAAAAAACTAGCAGAAGTTAGAAAAGGATGGAAATGATAACTTAGATACCACGACGAATGTACAGACGCCAGCACATCAAGCTACTCCAATCTGTCAAATTTCCCCAATTGAAAGTGAACCTTATGCTTTTGTGAAAAATCTATAAAATAAATTTGACAGATTGGGGTGGACTGGATGTAATGGCGTCTGGACGTAATTAAAATAAAATTAAAGCAAATTCTATCGTTTAAATAAATTCAAAATAATTGTTGATTATTTTTAACCTGTGTATGGCACCTACAAGGTGGACCGACGATCTCGAAGGGCCGCGGGACGCACAAGACCGGCAATTGTGGAGATCCTTGGGGGAGACCTTTGTCAAGCTGTGGACGCCTTTAGGCTGATATTATTATGATGGTGATGATTTTAAACTTATAAAATAGATTTATATTATGTTGGTGCGTCAGTGGATACAAAAATCAAAAATAATATTACGTATTTTCAATGGTTCGATTTGACTCTACAGGTTCAATCCGCTTTCCACTTAAAACTCAGTATTAAAAAGTCCGTGAAACAACTTAGATGTTTAATAAATAAGTCGAATAAAGTGTGCTTGCACTTAATTCAATTTGTGCAATAAATGTACGCTTTGAAGTGAACTCAGATGAATTTATGCGCACAATTGCACAATTTATGTGTTTTCGCTCCTTTGTCAATTCCTTCCTCAATACCTTTGAAGATACACAAGACGACGCAGATATTTTCACAGAATTACTTATTTTCAAATCAATCTCAGATTTAAGTGTTTAATTACACTAGTTGATGAAAAAAGTTGAATCTCCTTTGTGTGAGGTATGTAAAAAAGTTAGGATGAGGATGTGCACCATATTTTAATGGAATGGCAACGGAACCAAACCCAAAGAGACAGCATTTTATAATGCTGCATTTTAAAATGTCTTAATGTTAATCAATTAGATTTAGGCTTCTTCCACACTATTTTATCGGCACCCATGTCACGTGAAGCCAAAATGTTGTATGAGTTGTATAATTTACGTACTTAGTTAGTACTAGCTGGTGCCCGCGACAATTTTATATATATTACTAAGAGGTCGGGCCAACATATAGGGTACATATTATCACGCTATCACCTACGGAGGAGGAGCTGTGATAATTCATAAAGTTTAACGCGGGTAAAACCGCAGGGCACAGCTAGTATTAATGCAAAATTTGAAGTTAATCCATGCAGTACCTCTTCCGTCCGGATCTCAGTTGCGAGCAGTCGTGTACAACAATTTTAATAAAAATATATTACAACTAAAATAATATACCAAACAAAAATTGCCCTTATATCAAGTGTAATTAACTTGCAATTAGAACTAGTGGGAAAAAAGTGAAAGTGAACGTGCCGTCATCAGTTCCAAAGTCCGCGATACCAGCCCCACCGCTATAACAAGCGTGAAGAGGACAACTATATATTACTGTCTCCATCGTCAGTGCAAGGATTTGATAAGCTTTACCGCAGAATGCAAAGTGTACACCGAAACGTACTATTTACTACTACGGTGCTATTTACATCAACGGCGCGGCAGTGGCAGGCGATTTAACGCTGCGACACCGAAAATTGTTTTACAGTCGCCTACAGATTTCAACACACTAATTTATCGTTAAATAAACAAAATGGATAAAAATAATCACGATAAATCTCGATCGGAAACGGACTTGGAACGTGTGGAGTTACAACCACAACTTACAACACCTCCTAACTTTGTAACGTCCCGACAAAAAAGACCAAGAGTTGAAGATTTAATTAAAGATTTTGCTCAACTAAGAGAAGAGATGCAAGCTATGTTTTCAACAATGATGGCAGCCCAGGAGAATGAGTTTAAAAGGAATGCCAATATACTGCAAGGTATTCAGCAATCGAGTTGCAATATCGAGACCTCTATTGCTTTCTTGACGGGTCAGAATGAAGAACTTAAGAAAAAAATTGAAATGTTGGAGGGCAAAATAAAAGAGGATAAGAACTATATTATCACTTTAGAGGACAAAATAGAGAGTATGCAGTTGGACAGCCGAAAATCTAATATTGAAATTAAAAATGTGCCAAAAAAGACAAATGAAACTAAAGAAGACTTAATTGAGATGGTTATCAACTTATCTAGCTCAGTTGGTTATCCGATTAATAAGACCGTTATTAGTGACGTATACAGAGTTCGCGGCAAGAACGGTTCTCTTACTACACACCAATCGTCGTAGAAACAAGCTCAACAATCCAAAAAAAATACATACTAAAATCTTGCAAGGCATTCAACATCAAACAGAAGGCTAAGTTATGTGCTAAACATCTGGGATTTCATACAAATGAAGAAACGCCCATTTTCGTCACTGAGCACCTTACCCCAAAGTCAGCACGACTACTCTTCCTCGCACGTGACCTCGTTAGAACTAAGTCTTACAAATATTGCTGGACTGCCTACGGCAGGGTATATCTAAGACAACAGGATGACTCCCCAATCTACCTAATTAAAAGTGAAGCACAAATCCAAAAATTGATTAACAAAGAATGACTATATTGTTATTCTCTTTATTTTCTATATTTGTCATACTGGGTACGTAAAAACAATAGTACATACTCAACAGTCGAACAAATTACATTATTTACTATTCACTATAATACACTAACAAATATATACAAACATTATGGTACAATTTGCCCTCGTATATTTGCTTTCCTAATCAAATTAAATACTGTCAGCTCGAATTCTCGCATGCCAATTACATATAAACACCACATAATATATAGTTTATCTATATTTTATGTCATAGTTTCTTACAAAAAACAAAAAAATTGTATTTCTATACAATATTTACACCATATAACATATAGGTTATGTATATTTTATTTCTTAGTTTCTTACAAAAAACAAAATAATAGTATTTCACCACAATATTTACACCATGTAATATATAGTTTATGTATATTTTATTTTTTAGTTTCTTACAAAAAACAAAATAATAGTATTTCACTACAATATTTACACCATGTAATATATAGTTTATGTATATTTTATTTCTTAGTTTCTTACAAAAAACAAGATAATAGTATTTCATTACAATATTTACACCAAATAATGACTACAAATACATTGTATCAAATCCACATTAAAATTATAATACTACAAAAAAATAACAATACACTATCTGTATTAAAATCACAATGCACACGGCATCCATTATTTTTGCCACAAAATAGTTACGTTAATATTACCCTGTTCTCAATACATGTCGGGAATTCTATGTCTTACTACAATGGGTGATCTAATACAAACTCTAAATGATGTAGACAATCTGAACATTGCAAAATCGATAGAATGTAATAGTAGTGAACTTTCGCAGTACTGCAATATAAATAAAAGTGATCTTACCATTATTTCGCTAAATATTAGGAGCATATATTGCAACTTCGATGATTTCATAATAAATATATCCGCTCTTACCTTTGAGACCGACATTATTATTTTAACTGAATGCCGACTAGACCCGAGCAAACCAATACCGTCACTAGCAAACTATCACTCCTATTCTACTTCTCGTCAACTAAATCAAAATGACGGCGTGGTTGTTTATATTAAGGAGTATTTAAAAGCCAAAGTAACGGAAATCAACATAACTCATGCATCTTGTTTGCAATTGAACATATTGAACAATACTATATTGTGTATCGTTCACCCTCAAACACGAATGCGGAAACTTTCATAAATTCCCTGTCTGTACATTTAGATAATTTAAATACTCAAAAAAGTAACATTATAATTGCTGGCGATATAAATATAAACATTAAACTTAAACAAACAATAGAACAGACATATGAATTAAAAAACAGAATATCTTATCTTGATATGTTATCGGGTCATGGCATTCTTCCTGGACATACCTTAATGACAAGAGAAAACAATTGTCTCGACCATTTTATGTTAAAAATAAATAGGAAAATACATTCTGCCTTCATTGCTGTCTTACGTACGACCATTACTGATCACTTCACTACCTTTTTATCACCATCTAAAACAAAAAAATACTTAACTGCACCTAAGACCACCACCAAAATTGACTATGAAAGTGCTTTACAATACCTGAAAGAAAGAAACTTATCAGCACTACTTTTTTGTGATAACCCTAATTATATAACAGATGTATTGATACAAGAACTAACTGAATCCTTAAAATTAAATACTACTACTACAAAAATACCTAAAAATAAAAGAATAATTAAGCCATGGATCAGTAATGGCATACTAAGATGCATTAAAAATCGAAATAAACTTCAGAAACAATGCCGAGACGACCCTTGTAATGAAATTAAAAAGATCACATATACTCGTTATAGAAACTACTGAAACAAACTTATAAAAAAACTCAAAAGGCAATATGAAAGGAACCTTCTTAGTAACTCTTTAAACAATAATAAACTACTTTGGAATAACTTGAAAACTATCACATACCTTAATAAATCTAAGAAATCTAATTGTGAATTAACTTATTTGAAATCATCACCTACTGAGTCCGCCAATTTCATAAACGACTATTATGCAAATGTTGGAAGCCAACTTGCTCGCGACATTCAATCAACCGTAATCAAAGATGACTTACAGACGTACCTCAATTCGTTACCTTGTAAATCTAAATCATTTGTTTTACTAGAAACAGGTCTAGATGAAGTTTATTCTATAATATATAATTTAAAAACAGAGAGCGCCCCAGGGTGGGATAATATTCCAACAAGGTATCTGAAGTATGTGAAAAATGAAATATCACCAATTATAACGCACTTGGTTAACGTTTGCTTCGAAAAAGGAACCTTCCCTATGGCACTAAAAAAGTCAATTATAACTCCTATTTACAAGGGTGGGGGAGAGGCTGATGTCACCAACTACAGACCTATATCTGTTCTGCCTGCTTTATCAAAAATATTAGAAAAAAAATTAAATGCGAGATTAGTTAACTACCTATCGACCAACAAAATCATATCACCATCTCAGTTTGGCTTTAGGAGCGGTATATCTACAGAAGATGCCATCACTTCCTTGAGCACATTACTAACTAAAGAACTTGACAAAGGTAATAAGTGTTTATCGGTATTTACAGACTTAAAAAAAGCCTTTGACACGGTCTCTCTACCCATCCTGTTACAAAAACTAGAAAAAATAGGTATTAGAGGTACACAACTTTCCCTATTTAAGGATTATTTAACTAATCGCAAACAAAAGGTTAAACTGAACGATACTGTCAGTGAGGACGTTAATGTAACTTACGGTGTTCCCCAGGGAAGCGTTTTGGGCCCTACCCTATTCCTAATTTACATCAACGATTTGTGTAGGCTGAGCCTCAAAAATGCCAAAATCTTTTCGTACGCTGATGACACGGCAATAATTTTTTCGGGCTCCACATGGGCTGAAACCAAAGCACATACAGAGAGAGGTATGAGTAAAGTAGCTTCATGGTTAAGAATTAATCTCCTTACGCTAAATACTAGCAAAACAAATTACATCTGTTTTAGTATTTATAAAATTACCCAACCAAAACACGACTTCAATATTAAAATACATATATGTATGAGTACAGGGAATGACGACTGCAATTGTCCGTCAATCAATAAAGTTAGTCAAGTGAAATATTTAGGTGTAATGGTAGACCAGCATCTATCATGGTATCCCCAAATCGAAAATATTACAGCAAGAATAAGAAAATTTGTTTGGGTATTCAAAACGCTACGACGCATAGTCCCAACGAGTGGCTCATCAAAAAACCTGCTTAACCAAATTTACATTTCATTAGTTCAATCCATCATAATATACTGTATCTCCATTTGGGGAGGTGCTCGAAAGACACGTTTCCTTGAAGTCGAACGGGCTCAACTTACATTTAACCTTAATTTAGTTTATCTTAAATAGTAGTATATTATTGGGCATTCTATACCACTATCGGCAAGTTGCTCGGCGAGTGCGCCTCGCTGCCGATAGTGGTATAGAATGCCCAATAATTGATAATCTACTCGCCTCTCCAGTCGACCGAGACAGTACATTGTACTGAGAACTTGATTTGGAACGATAATTCGAGCAAATCGATACTCGACTCGCCACTCAACTCGACCGATACACTCGAACGAGACAGTTCATTTTGTCGCGTACTGGATGAGCTTTACTCGACCATTGACTAGTAACTTACTCCTTACCACTATATTCCATACGTCTGACCAGTATGCGGCGTTTCGGAGAACGATGAACTGTCAACTATCAACTCGACTCTCCGTTTACTTACTGCACTCGACCGATCACTCGAGTTTGTATTCGCTGTTAACAGAATGTCGAGCGAGAGTGATGGTGACCGATGATTGTAACAAACCAAAGCTTGTGACTAAAGCGTTAACGGGTTGTTACTGTAAATAATAAACAACTGTAACTTAGGTACTTGGTTTAATTATCATAAAATGTTGGTTTGTCTGGAAACAAAATATCAGCCGCACGCACGAGCTCTTGTAGTTTTCGCCACTGAGGAGAGTCCGCGTCGGTCTGGAACTTGATTCGGACGAGCGCTTTCTTCCACAGCTCGGCGGAGTCGGTGAGGCGAGCGTCGTCAGCCTTGTACACCTTGCAGTCGATGTAGTACTCTCCGTCGGTGCTCGTTGCTCGGCGCTCACAGCCGCTGGCTACGCGGTTCACAAAGAATGAAGTTAGGTGATCCGATGAATGTTCTTTGTGTGGGATGTCGCGGTTTTTACTGATGCCGAATATGTCCATGTCAGTGTTGGTTTTTTTACTGAAATAATAACGAAAACTGTTATTAGTTAATGTTTACAACGAGAGATGCAGGGGCAAACAAAAAATAACAACGGTGTGTAAGCAGCGCACACAATCGCATAATATTTTATGAACGGCACCACGGATATTTCTGTAGAAAATATTACAAGTAACTAATCAGCGAATGGAATACTTATGCAAATTGCACTATTATAATTCAATTAGTGGAAACGTACTACTTTACTATTTTAATTTAATCAGAACTAGGAGATAATAAATTCAAAATATTATTCACCTGCTACGAGTTACGGTTGTTGTTTGTGACTGCATCTTGCGTTTCCCATTGCTGTCTGCAGACGGATTGCGTCTGGCCTTCACTTTGTGTCCAGTGATCGATGCTTGCGAGTAATCACACTCAGAGTCTGACCTGAAATAAAGATAGAGGAAATGTAGTCACACAATTATTATTAATTAATCCAATGGAGTAATGTCCATTGCGCTGGACATACTATAGGACACAAGTGTTCGGGCAAACACTGGTTCTCTAATATTTAAATGGGATAGCACTGAGACTGAGCTAACTATGTACAGATCGGGTGATCTGTGAAGTAACGCGCTCACAAACAAATATATGTAGTTATAAATGACAGGCTAATCACAAGTGTGATCCATGAAAACGAACCGACTATTTTATCAGACTTACATTATTTTCCGATCAGAAGTTCCACTCGGTTTGATGACTTGGCTGGTGGTGACAGCAGCGGATGGCTATCGACAATGCCGTCACTGATATTGTAGGCGACACGGAGTGTTTGTAGACCGATTATACAAGTGCACTTCGTTGCACTTGCAGACTGCGAAAACTTTGTACCGAACAGAAAAACTTGTGGCTTATAAGTTAAAATCGAATTATAAGTTAGGAATGTTAAATCCACTACAATCAATCCGGTATTGCTTTGTTAAAGTAACTTTTTTTCTATAGTCGTATTATACGCGTTGGAAAATTTTATACTGTATCGAATGTCGATGCAGCGAAATAAGCTAGGGCTGACCAAACGATAGCGTGAACGGAATCGCCACAAACCAGATAGATTTTATTATTTTAAAGAAGTAAATAAATGTTTCCAAGGTAATTATTTCATCATCTACATTTAGGTTTCGTGTAGAAAAAATGAACTTACTGCCGTCTACCGCGTACTTCTCTAGATTTCCTAAAATAAATAGATAATATAATTCCTGTAACTACGGTAACGGGCATGACGAAACCATGAACGTTATATGATATCGTCATCGTCATGTCGTCTATCGACATACTATGATATATTTTAATCGATTAAGTGCATTGTGTGAAATTTGTATATTTGAATGCCTACCAAGTTGTTACCAACCCTAACCAAAATAGCTGATTATTGTGATTGCGAAATAAATAATTATGTTTAGCACACGTGTAACAATTAGACAATAACAACTTTTATGATGAAATATTTTTCTGCTTTGTAGACAAAAAAGAAAACAAAAAAAATCCCTAAAATATTATTTATTACCTCAAAGTCTCTCGGAGCGAGCACCTTTCTAAACTGTTACAGTACAATCAAGTTAATTATTATAAATAAATATTTAATTGATCTCACACCAGAAACAACAACAATTTCAGCTACTGGAGCAACTGTGTTCGTTATATCGGGGTGCTGAAATATACATACATATTTGGATCACGCAAATACATAATCTTATGTATGAACCATTTCATATTGTGCAGGTAATTATCAAATATAACACAACAATAATACGATAACTATTTAGAACATTACAATAATTATGACTATTTTTCATTCTAGAATTTACAGCTTTTACCTAATTCTTCATCGGTACCAATAAACCATTTTTTTAGTTTCAGATACATTCTGCCTAAACATAATATTAATTACTGACTTGCCTGTGAAGAATTATTAAATTACTTGAAGTATATCTACATATTTGGACCACGCAGATACACGTACTCTTATGTATACATAGTTTCATATTTTGCAGGTAATTATGAAATATATTTTTCTTCCCAGAATATACCATTAATCTCACCTAATCAGTTTATGTACCTAATGCATCCATTTTTTTTTTTTTTTTTTATTATTTCAGATACATCCTGCCTAAACATAATTACCGACTTGCCTGTGAAAAATTACACAAGGATCTTGAAATCAGCGTAAAATTGTCCTGACCAAGTTGTACTAATTATATAAAATATTTTGTCTGGTATACCTAAGACGGTGAATATTAGTTGTAAGTATTATCTAATCCAAATTTATTGAACTAATAATTTCAAGTGTTCTTTGATTTCAAACAATAATATAATGCCTCACTGCTCTGATTGTAAAGTATTTGTAGACAATCGTCGATGGTCTGGTCATTTACGTAGCAATGTACATAAAAACAATAGTTCTAACCCTATGTATGATAATGTTGTAATTATTAATTCTTCTTTTAAAGAACGAATCAAAAGTTACAAAATCATAGCGACAGGTGAACAAATACATAGTTTTCCTGAGGTGTTTCTCAAAAGTATTAGTACACAAGTCAAACATTTAATAGACAATTCAATAGAGAAACACACCTCTGTCAAAATAAATTTTGAACTGTTTGCTTCGTTTCTTATGTATAAAAATGATCAACAAGAAATAAAATCATTCCGTACAAACAACATTATTACACATTTTAATTACGATTTTGATTCTATTTATAAACTAACTATTGATTTACTACTAAAAAAAATTGAAGAATTTGAGGAAAGGGATAGTGGTTGGACTTTTTTATGCAATTCACATTTAGAATTAAATATTAATAAATATCAACCTCTCAGCGGATCTAAATTTTTAACTTTGCCGAAATTCATAAAAAGTAAAAGAGCTTGTTTGAATATTCGGAACAATGATGAGTATTGCTTTTTGTGGTGTGTTGTGGCGGCATTGTACCCCACAAATAGACATCCCGATAGGATTTCGTCTTATCCCCGCTTTCAGGATGTTTTGAATGTTAATAATTTGACATTTCCAATCACATTTTCGGACATAGCTATCTTTGAGAAAAATAATCCTTCTGTTAATATATATGTGTATGGTTTAAAAAACGAGAAGACAATTATTGGACCGCTTTATAAAACGTTGAATAATAAGTCTAATAAAAGTATCCATCTACTGTTTATAGAAAACAATAATAATTCTCATTACTGTCTTATCAAAGATTTATCTCGTTTAGTTAGAAATCAGATGACCAAACATCATGGTAAACTATATTTCTGTGAAACTTGTTTATTGTTTTTTCCAACGCTTAGTCAAATTGAATCCCACTTGTGTGGGGGGATCGTCACAGTTTTACCAGAACAAGGTTCATTTTTAAAATTTAAAAATTATGATAGGAAACAAAACATTCCATTCGTCATATACGCTGATTTCGAAACGTTACTTGAACCCATTTCCGACGATGATTTCAACACCGCTAATACGTCATACTCTAAACGCCACGTGCCGGCTGCATTCGCTTACAATGTCGTGTCATCAAATAAAAATGATAGCGTTGAAGGCTATAGAAGTTATCGCGGCAATGATTGTGTTTCAAAATTTATAAATTTTCTTACTGAGGATGTAAAACAAATACATCAGATTATATCCAAAAGCGAGCCTATGATATTCACTGATGACAATTCTCTAGAGTTCAAACGTGCCGTTAGGTGTCATATTTGCGACAATTTACTCTTGACCGATAAAGTAAGAGATCATTGTCATATTACAGGCCTGTATCGAGGTGCAGCACATCGACACTGTAATTTGCAACATAAAGTACCAAAATTTATACCAATATTTTTTCACAATTTATCCGGGTACGATTGTCATTTATTTATAAAAAAGTTAGGCGAAATTCCAGGTCCAATTAAAATAATCCCTAAGACTAAAGAAAAATACGTCGCATTCACCAAATTTATTCCTATTGCTGATAATGAGTTTATTTGTATAAGATTTTTAGATTCATTCAACTTTTTAGGGACAAGTTTAGACAAGCTCGCTAAAACATTGCAGGTGGAAGATTTTGTTAATCTTCGATTTCATTTTTCTAAAGACAGACAGTTTAATTTATTGACAAGAAAAGGTATATATCCTTATGATTACATGACCAATTGGAAATGTTACGATCAAAAATCATTGCCGTCTAAGGGTAATTTTTATAATTATTTGACTAACGAAGACATTACAGATGAGGATTATAATCACGCACAGGCTGTTTGGGCTGAATTCAATATTAATAACCTCGGCGAGTATACGGATCTATACTTAAAAACGGATGTGCTTTTGTTAACAGACATATTTCAAAATTTTCGGAAAACCTGTAAACAATATTACAGTCTTGACCCGGCGTTTTACATTACTGCACCTAGTTTATCTTTCGATGCAATGTTGCTAAAAACGGGCGTTCAGTTAGAACTCGTGTCGGACTTAGCTATCATCAGAATGATACAAAGCGGTATACGCGGCGGTTTGTGCATGTGTTCCCATCGGCATGCTAGAGCCAATCACAAATACATGCCTGAATATAATCCATCACAACCTGAGAGTTTCATAGTATATTTAGATTGTAATAATCTTTACGGTTTTAGCATGTGTCAGTATTTACCATACTCTAGTTTCAGATTTTTAAGTGATAACGAATTAGCAAATCTTAATGTTACCACTATAGAGGATAACGCAAACTGGGGCTTCATATTAGAAGTCGATCTATTGTATCCCGAGCATTTACATAATGACCATAATGACTTACCATTTTGTCCCGAAAAATGTGTACCCCCGGGAGGTAAAACAAAGAAATTAATAGCAAATTTGTATAATAAGTACAACTATGTGATTCACTACGTTCATTTAAAAAAATGTTTAGAACATGGTTTAATATTACGTAAAATTCATAGAGCAATTACTTTTAGACAGAGTCCATATTTAAAACAGTACATAGAGTTAAATACTCAATTAAGACAGAAAGCAAAAAGTTCCTTCGAACAAGACTTTTTTAAGTTATTAAATAACAGTGTTTTTGGAAAAACATTAGAAAATACTGAAAATAGAGTAACCGTACATTTAGTTAATCAATGGTGCGATCAGTCCAATCGAACTAAGAAATTTATATCCGCTGAGAAACTTATAGCCAACCCCTATTTCCACAGTGCATCTATTTTATCAGAAAATTTAGTTGCAATACAAATGAAACCTGATCAAATTATTTTAGATAAACCTATATACATAGGTTTCGCTGTATTAGAACTTTCAAAAGCACACATGTATTACTTTCATTACAATATTGTAAAGCCTTTTTATAAAGATCGAGTGCAGCTATGTTACACAGATACCGATTCCTTTGTCTATAAAATATACACCAACGATTTTTACAATGATTTGAAATATAATTTTTTACAATATTTTGACAGCAGTAACTATGAAATCACAAATGATTTACAGATACCGCTAAAAAATAAAAAGGTTCCCGGTCTCTTTAAAGATGAAATGGGAGGAAAATATATTACTGATTTTGTTGGTTTGAGATCGAAACTTTACTCTATAAGAACCCCTAATAGTATCATTAAAAAAGCAAAAGGAGTAAAATCATGCGTGGTCAGGGATTTAAACTTATCAGACTATGAAACCATTTTATTTAATGGTGGAGTAATCCGGAGAAAAAATAATATGTTTAAATCAATAAAGCACGAAATATTTACTCGGACTGTCAACAAAGTTGCTTTATCTAGAAATGATGACAAACGATCGATATCTGTGGATCAAATATCAACCCGAGCCTGGGGGCATGCATTTATTTTTAAGAATGAATTACTTTGATCATAATTTTAAGTTAAGTGTTACCTACTCATAGTTTAGTTTTAGGAAATAATAAATGTTAATATTATACAAAAAATGAAATAAAGTGTGAATTATTATAATTATTGACTTGTTTTATTTCTGAAATCCTGTTTATTTCAAAATATCATTACACTTTTAAAATCGGTAAACAAAGTTAACACTGATTGCAGTTATCTCACTATGCACCTAAAATACCATGCATCATAAGGTTGATTTTCGAATAACTAACGTTTTACGATTAAGTAACATGCTTACAAGGCGTTGTTTGTCATTGTATAAGTGTTACCTACGTTGCAGTTCATTGGCCTTAGTCTTGAGACACAAACGCTTAGTTGACAATATTAGTATGACTTGTAATTATTTAGTTATTTTGTCATCATTTACGAAATATTATTCGGCGCGAACACCTGTTTAATATTTTTTTAACTTCCATCAAAAGTTATCATGTCGGTGAGTAAAATATTTTTAATTCGTTTTTTTATGATTGTTTTATAATTAGAGATTGTGTTCGCAGCTGTGTTGTGTTGCATTTTTCCAGAGCCTTTTGTCACTAATCTAAAGTAAATCTAGACTTTCTCGATTGAAAACCCAATTAAAACGCTATACTAGCGGAATAGTGGTATAAATTGTGTTTATATTTTGTTCCAGAATTCTGACACCGAGATTGTATTCAGCCAGTATGCTCAGAATCCTTACGAGGGATTCTCCGAGATGTTTCGCAGTGAACCCGGGCAAAGCAAACAAGTCACGAAAGATAAAAAACCAAAACAACGGTGCAGGGAAAAATCGATAAAGCAAAATCCTACAAAATCCTTCGTTATGAGTCGACTACATCGAAAAGGGATTAAGTTAATAAAAATTTCAGTGGTAGATCTGTGTAACAACAATCCTCAAACCATAGACAGTGATAGTGACAGTGAAAACGTTATTATAAACGCTCAATATATTGTTCAAGATCCCATCGACAGTGTTATGGACGAAACTGAGTCTTTAGTTAAGAAAATATCAAAATCTTTAATAGGTACTGACTTTTATTAACCATTTTTGTAAAGTAGTTAATATTTGTATTTTCATTATGATGTTTTTATTTAATTTTGTATTAGGTTGTGTTATTTGTGGAGTAGCGTGGGGGTGTTTAACAAAATAAAAGCAAATTTACATTATTTTGATTTTTATTTAAAAACCTTAAAACCAATAATCTAAATACATTACACATATGAGTACATACATTTATACCCATTCTAAATATTTCCTTAAACAAAGCACATTTTTAAGAGCACATTGCTTTAGATGTTTATTACAATTAAAATTAGATCTTCCTTCACAGTATTTTTTATGCAAAACAGAGAAACTAAGACATTGTTCTGTACCAAGGTCTGATACTTTACAATTCACACACAGTTCCTTTATCCAATTCACCTTCTCCAAACCATTTACAATAATTTCCTTATTTTCTAGATATGGAACGATTATACGCCGAAATTCTCTATAGTCAATATATCCTTCATTCCAATAAATACCTCTATTTCTTTCCAACCATTTAACTTGTCTCTTTTCGTCACTTGTTAAGTATTTAAACAAGTATGGCGGTTTTATTAAAAATGTTTGCGTATAATCACGACTTGCAAAAGCTAATTCTTTTATTATAAAATTATTGTTCAGGTCTTTAAACCCTTGAACATCTAAAATAATAGTATTCGGATTCATGATATTTTTCTCACAGTATTACTCAATGGCTTGTACTCAATTATGCAGTCGTTCAATATAAGACAGTATGCAGAAGTTTGATCTGGTATATCGGAATCACTCTCAATTTCCACTCTTACATCCACAATAGGACCTGTCTTTACATTATCAGCTTGTCTAGAGCAATCTATGACAAATAGCGGCGCCAAATCTTTGAATTGTTTCTCACTTAATAAGGGTTCCGAGCGACGTCCGTAATAAGACTGTTGAAATCTGATGTATTGCTCGTATAATAAAGCGATTCTGTTATTCGCGAAGCTGACATTTAGGTTTTCATACGGGAAGTAAGTTGAGTTTAAGTATACTCTAACGTCACGAACATGACAGTGATCGAACTGGGACATATCAGAACTTGAATTGTTTTTTCTATTTGTTTGTAGACCTATAATTATGTATCTTGGTTTCTCTATTTGTGAGGAAGTTTTGATAGACCAGGTATGTTTTGTAGTTTTAGGTAAAGCTGGATATTCGTACAGATCCCAATTTCTGAATATCATCTGGAGTGGTCGATCTTTTTCTAACAGTTTTAGCAAACTTATTTTTTCTTTGTCGGATACTTTAACATGCGGTACACGCCAGATGATTTTATTTATCTGAACGTCGTCTACAAATTCCCCGGTGTTAAGTTTCACAGCATTCAGATTAGTGTTACTTCGTAGCAATATCAGTTCGTGCCTACTATTTATCACGACTTTCTTGAAATCTTCTGCAAAACCGATAATGTTACAGAGGGGTATAGAAGCAGAAAAACTACCCCCATTAATATTTTTTATTCCATCGATATTCCAGCCCCATGCATTGGCTATCTTTGATTCACCTTCACTCATTGATATTAACGATTTCATGGTGGTAGTTATGCCAGCGTTTTTTATTCTATCAATTTCCACTCCATTCAGCTCATATCTTATATCTTGGAATAAGTAGAGTAGAGCATTATTCGTAAAATTAACACTAGTGGCTTTCTCTTTCATATCCTTTTTACTTACGACAACAGTTCCTTCCAAATACAAGGTACTAGCTGAGGGAAGTATATACAAGTCCTGTTGGTTAATAGGTATGCGGATTTCATCGTTTCTATTGAAACTAGTTACGTAGGGCTTGTAAGAATGAAATTCGATTCCTTCAACAGTGTTGTCATAAGTCGGAGCAGATAAAACGTCTAAGATATTCATTTTAGCAAACCGATCGCTTTGAGAAATGCCTTGTTTTCTTTAGTTAATTTAATTTTCTTCTTAGAGCGAGCTCTTATTTGGTTGAAAGCTTGAGCGGGACTGATATTTTTGATTTGTTGATGCATATATTTATTGTAGTCAATCATTTTTTTCTTCTGAGATGCAAATACAGCTGCACTTCTTCACCGCGCAAATTGATTAAGCGGTTATTTATATCTAACAGCCTGATATGTATACAGCTAATGTTGTTTTGGTTAATTGGAAAGTATATCGCGTTTTTCGGGATTTCTATAATTCTATATCCGGGAGGCACGTTGAGAGCAAATTCGTGGATAATGTGACTGGGTTCTCCGTTTGTGTACGAGCCGCTTACAATATCACATTCGATCCTGATCACTGTTGTAGGTAAAATGTTGACTGGAAAGTGCGATACATGCCATTTATTTGCTTTTAAGATCTGCTTATTAAACCCTAACAAATTCCTAAACGTACCTTCTTTATTAAAATTTATGTCTTTTGTACAATATACAGCAGCTTTTAAAGTATTGTTATTGCACTGTAGTTTGATTGATGCATCTTTCATTTCAGATTTTAAATAATCATTAATATCTTGCAATTCATAGGTGCCGTCAGGTATTTCAATAACTTCGTTAGAACCATAATAGAACTTATTATTCGTTTTGTCAATGTTTGGAATAGAATTAAATGTTGCGAAATGCAATAAGGCACACTCATACTGTTCATATAGTTGCAACGTGTTAGGATAGTAAGTAGATAAAGTTGACGAGTTTCCAGTTATCGATAATGTGAGTGACATCTTGCAAATGATTCAAATAAAAGAAAAGCATAAGTTTTATACGTTTTATTTCCAAAAATTCCTTAGATATTCTAAACATAAGTGTCCACAATTTACAGTGTTGAATTTCTGATATCTTGTATAATTATAAAAAACATTACAATTCTTAAAATATCGCATTAATTCCATTGGAGGTTTTAAATCTCCAAAGCTATCAAAATATTCACAATAATTGCATACTTTTACATAAGCTACCCAATGCGTGCCTTCGTTCTTAGAGTCGGCCAAGTTAACAACACCACATTCAACCCGTTTTGGCGTCCTTGGTAACTGATCCTTCATGTATACTCCTCGAAAGTGAGGGATGTTGCGTGCATACCTTTGGATGTCTATATTAGTGAGAGGACGATTAGGTAGCTTATTTTTCAGTTTTTTGAAGACTTAATGAATAAACCATTACCATTTTTATGTGACTTAATGTACAAGCCCTGACCTAACTTTAAAGACTCCATAGCCTTATTATGTCGTTGTGTTTCTCGCAAATTTTGCTGACCTGCTTTGTAATCGTTAACAGTTTTTGCAATACCAGCCGCACCACCAGCTAAAGTTCCTAAAGCTGATAAACCCGCAAAAATTGGGATTAAAGGTAGAATACCTCCAGTCTTTGGTAAGGGTATCACTCGCGGCACTCGAATTTTCTGAATGCATGGGATTATTTTTTTTGCTGCTGAGTAAGCAGCGTTAATTAAAGCTTTACTGTCCTTTGGATTCAGTTTCTTTATTTTTGCTTTTATTTTTGACACGAAACTTTTAAACGTTTTAATGCCAGAACCAGATTTCAGTTTGGCTTTCATAACTTTGCTCACTAACCATGAACTAAGTTTTTCACCTTTCCCAGCATCGCTCGATTTAAGTCTTTGTTTAGCCATATTTAGTAGTTGCAAATCAGCTTTGTGGCGATTGGGTAAGTCTGTATGGTCTGCATATGCAATGTCGTGATGCATACAAGCTTCGTCTAGCTTATTTACACCTCGGTCACCTCGTAATAAACGTTTCTGCAATTTAGTTCCGGGACCGCAATAATTGTAGCCGGGTAAATGAAGTTCGAACGGTAGATTATTAATTAAGGTATTAACAAGTTCACCTCCTTGCATTGTCTAATGTGTAATGAGAGAAATGATGCAAAAGTAATCGTTATATAATTATTTTAATCCACTATTGCAGTTTTCTCGATCCAACTATTTTCTTCGTTGTTTAGACCCAACCATTTCACAAACATTTTTGATCCTTTTCTTTTTAAAACCCTTTCTATCAAATAAATACCAGGATAGTAAGATTTCTGAAGTTCTTGCTCGTAAAATGTTCCCATTATGGCTTGCTTTCGCTGATCTTGTATATGATATGTTACTGGTATGGTATGATTAATTTTTTTTATAGTAAATATTTCAGTTGACCAATTAGGTGTATAACCTTTTTCAAAATGGTGTTTGTATTTACTGATACGAACAAAGTCACCTACTTTGAACTTAGGTTTTCTACGGACGGTTACATGATTTAAGGCTTTTTTAATATTTTCTTTTATAACAGACTCGCAAGATTTATTTACTTCAATTGGTTTAAATTTAATGGTACGATGTTTTGTGTTGTTATATATCTTTAACGTAACCTCTAACGGTATACCTACCCACATATAGTTTCCGTTCAGACTAAAATATTTATATATTTTATTTTTAAGAGTTTTAATCAGTCGCTCTACGATCGAAGCTTTTTTAGTAGAAAACGTTGAGTAATGGTTAACATTGTAAGTCTTCATAAGCGTTTGAAATGAGTTGTTATAAAATTCTGTTCCCATATCAGTTTGTAAATTAACCGGTTTGCGATTGCTGTTAATCAGTATTCGTTTAAATGCATGAGTAACATCAAGTTTATTTTTTGATTTTAATGGCTCTGCCCAAGCGTACTTTGAGAAGCAGTCAATCACCACTAAAATGTAATTATGACCTTTATTATATTTTCTTAGATTTTGCATGTCCATCAGATCAGCTTGCCACAAGTCATCGATCCCCTTTAGAATGACAGGACGTCTAACGAAATTTCTTCGTGCTGCTTTATGTATTTCATTAACAATTTGCTGTTTTGCCATTACGGAGTTTTTTGTAGTAATTTATCTACCTCTGCTTGGGTATAAAACTTATCTTCCAAATGAGTTGAAATCTCAGGTATCTTTGCTTTTAAAGTAGCCTGAACTGTGTCCTTTGTGTCTTTTATGATTTGAGAGCGCAATGAACCAATCATGTTATTAAATTCTTTTAACATATTAGCATTCAATCGATCTACGTAATCCTTGTTCACGGTCAGGTTATTTAATTCTTTTAACATGTTAGCATTCAATCGATCTACATAATCCTTGTTCACAGCATCGCCTGCTTCTACTGGAGATCGGACTCCTCTTAATCTTGATGTTTTTAAATCAAAATCTCCGTTTTCTAATTTTAACAATGCGTTCTCATTAAACTCAAATAACTCTGATAAACGCATTCTTTTGTGAATGTAGTGTCCGAATTTGTCTACGTTCATATTTAAGGTGTATTGTATCGAGAAGCTGATAATAAAATAAACACATTTTAAAATATTTATTTATTTATAACTTTACTTTCACGCAATTCTTCAATGATAGATATAATTTCATTATCTAATCCTGTGTTACCAGCATCTCGAGATGCAATTAGTAATTTTAACCTATCTACCAATTCATTTGGATCGTCCCAATAAACAAAATCAACATTTTTCTTCCACATTTTTGTAAAGGGTAGTCCTTTTCCTTTCGTTTGGTGGTCCTGAATTGTACTTCGTAGTTGGAATAGAGGCTTAATAATTTGCAAATATTTTTGTCCTTTATTACTTTTGATTGGTTTACTGGGCTCATAGTCCCGTCGATGTGCGTTTGTGTCAAGTAGCATCGACTTATAATGTTTCATATCACTCTCTGTAACCAAGCTTAAATCGACATTCTTTTTCAACAGCAACTGTTTTAAACCAGGCGTATTTCGGTATTTGCGTCCAGCTACGATGATATACTCATCACTGATCGTTATACGAGCAGAACCTAACATCAATTTTCCGCCCTCTTTTCTGACACCAAACGGAATATCGGTCAGAGCTTCTGAGGACAGTGACCAGGATGATGAATCAATACCTTGGTTGTTTTCAACTAATGATTTGTACGAAGAGTCACTTTCGATATCAGATTCATATTCGTCTTCATTGTCGTTATTATCATTGGTTCCTTTACTAATTGTGGGTTCTTTTTGCAAAGTTTTATCGATAAACGGAACTTCGGTTTCTTCATTTTCTATATTATGCGGAACACAAGCCTGCTTACTGACATTAGCAATTTGGTTGAGTGGTTCTGTTACCGGCTTGAAAACTGATTCCAGTACTTGCTGATTGTTAAGCTCAGCATCTCTCATCTTTCGCACCTTCTTCTTAACAGCATCTGCAGCCTCAACAATTTGTCTTTTCAGTGATTTTTCCATAGTAACAAAAAGTTCGTGATTGATTAAGCGATGTCTGAAGAATAATAATATCGCGAGGGTAACACTCTTAAATATAAATATTTTTAATCAAAGACAACAAAAGTGTCAAATTTATTTCTATAACATCCTTTATTTTTGGAGCAATCCTTATTAATCACTACATAATTGAAAGGTTCACTCCATATTTTCGAACACATTTCACGAAATTCAATCCATGTCATATCAGTGTTGACATGTTCTTCATAAATATGCCGTAAATTAATTTCATCTTGTTTAAAAAGTATGATTAAGTTCGCATTATCTCTTACTAACTGCTTGGGGATTTTACTATATGTTTGGTTCAGATAAAAACAATCTATGCATTTGTGTCTTCCCATTGCAAAATAATCACGCATGTTATTTTGATTTTCACAAGCAACATCATCAAAAATAATCACGGAGTTGGGTTTTGCGTCCTGAACGCTTAGTACTTCCTCATTTCCCTGATATTTCTGGAGGGAAATACCGGGAACCCGTTGCAAAACTCTTTCTAAGAAAATGTACTTAGGTTGGTGCAGAGTTTTTGAATAAACATAAACATTTTCAAATCTTAATCCATTTTAGTGTATAAGAAGGCCAATTAATAAATTGGTTTTTCCACAATTAGATGGACCACAAATGATACATCGTACTGAGTTAGGTAATAATTCCCCATGACGAAAACTAGTCTTACAAATATCATCGCAGACTGTATCAACATGCAGCGATTGCGGTTGTTTTACAAATTTCATGATTACTGTTGGAAATGAACCGATTAAAAATGAGTGAATGTATATAGTACGTTAACATTTATAAACTTACCACAACCTCTTTTGCGTTACTGGTCATTGATCGAGTGGATTGTTCATTACTAAGCATTCTGTACCACCCTTCAGAGCGATAGCAAACTCGCATGATCATTGGTTGTATACAGTTATACACTAGAGAGTAAGTAAACGGAGAGTTGATGGATGATCATCGTTGCTCATCAAGTACGCAGCAAAATGTACTGTCTCGGTCGAGTTTATCGGTCGAGTGGAAAGGCGAGTCGATTATCAATTATTGGGCATTCTATACCACTATCGGCAGCGAGGCGCACTCGCCGAGCAACTTGCCGATAGTGGTATAGAATGCCCAATAATATACTACTTTAAATGTTTACTATGTTACGAAAAATGTACTATCTATTGTAAAACATATATGTATGCATTCTTTTGGTATATAAATTACACACTTATAAAATGAAAGAGCGGCGTCTTCTGGCACAGGCATCTATATGCCTAAAAGGAGACGCCAACAAATTTGTTGTCTAACATATGTGTAATAACGCAATAAACATTTTTGTATTTGTATTTGTATTTAGTACTTTTTGAGTTTAGCCCGGACATACATACAGACAAACAGACAAAAATTCAAAACTATATTTTTGGTTTCGATATCGATCGTAGATCACGCCCCAAGTATCCTTTTAAAAAAATATTCAATGTACAGTATTGACTTTCCTACGATTTTATTATATGTAAGTATAGATTATTGTATCATGCTAAAAGTGTTAATATGTTAGATGTAAGTTTGTTTGTGGTATAATGGAACTGGCGTGACAGTTGTCAAAAGTTCCGAAATAAAATATAGAACAAAATAAAATAACACTAGTTATGAGTTGATTCATAAATCTCATAGTTCTATCAGTTACTCAAATCTCAAGTTGTGACGAGTGAGTTTAGATTGGACATTGGTAAGGAATAGTCTATATAATAGGTCATCGTGATGGCGGAAAACCACATAGGTGTACTATCTATGTGGTTTGTCCGCAATCACGATGGTATTGTTACCTATTATATAACAATAGTTCGGATATACCTGAAGTGAAAGCTATGACCTCAGATCGATAGAGCTATAAAGGATAAGAGCCTATTGGGTAATTACTGTTTATTTTTTTTTTTATTTATTTACGTTAATTAAAACGGTAGAACACCAATTATAGTAATTAAAGCTAATTATTACTACAATCAATTAGGATATTAATAAGCAAACATAAACATTGATGTCAAAACACAATCATACATCATTCTCACAGAAACGCAAACATTCTGACAATATTTCCGACCATCCATCCATCACTATATGTGACTGTATTCAATAAAATTTTAATCCGTGTGTATCAAGCACGTGTGGCGCAGCGGCTAAGACAGTCACCTCGCCCCTTCGTGCCCGGGGTTCGAATCCCGCGCCGGACAACTATTTGTGTGACCCATAAATAGTTATTCTGAGTCTGGATATAATTTGTGTCCGTCTATTATATGTCTGTAAATTAGCCCGCGACACAGGGATTAGATTTCCTAGTGAAGTCGTTGGCTTTTTTTTTACAAAAAAAGAATGTATTAACAAGTTTAATTATTGCACCCTAAAAAACAAAACGCATCAAACGTTAGTAAAAGTAAAAAACGTAGTGTGGTTGATGGAGGTATCCAATATTCCGTTTGTAACGCATGCAGTTTTAGCGTCTTTCGTTCGTGATGGATATGTAACTAAAAATAATTAACCAAAGGGGTAATTGTAACGAGAGGCAGCTTCTGAGGGATATTCTAGTTGTTGCAAGCTCAATAGACTACAGCAAGTGCTTGCCAAACCTGACTATGGAAAAAGGAAAATAAAGTTAATAATATTTAATCATTTTACCCTAGACAATAATCTTATTGCCATACAACGTGTTGCCAATGTTGCCAGTCTTCTTGGCATGTGGCCCGTAGATGTCGAAGCGGAGCCTCTACTGAATTGCCTATACTTTAGTTTAGACACCTATAGAATTTTAGACATATTTTCATATTTATTGACTAGCCCGTGCCTGTGTGTTTAGTGAATTTGAATGCTACGCCAAAGGTCGTGGGTTAGATCCCCACCCAGGATAAATCATTGTGAGATGGGCACTGTATGAGTATATAATCACCCCCCTGCTATATAACCGCATAAGCAAAATAAAACCCTTAAAGGATATGACGAGATTTACTTGCAAAAGAGCGCTGGACGAGTTTCTGAGTAACTTTGATTATGAACGGACAGAAAATTTTATACGAATATGTAAGTAAATAAAATTCTTTGTATATATAAAGTATCTTAAAATATTTTATCTGATATTTATGTACATATGTATGTTTACTTGAAAATATAATATATATATATATATATATATATATTTATATTTAATTATTTTCAATTTTATATTTGCTTTAAAAATTTTTTAATAGATTATCAATACTATATTATATATGCTGCAGTAGGATAGATCTATATATGTATATTTATATATGCATACACTACATTGATATACTTAATATATGCCTTAGATTCGCAAGATTTATTAAAATTCTAAGATTATCGTGCACAACATCACATTCACGATTATCTGTTATTTTAAAATATACTGCTCAACTCATTAGTCCTTATCTCGATTCTTTGTTCAAGACAAGACAAGACAAGTTCTTTATTTGCAATAAACATGGTATTAAGATGTTGGGTACAGTGTTCTATAATAATAAGTGTCCACATGTTTAGCGATACAAATTATTTGTAAAAATGCATGCAAAATATATCAATATTACAAATACAACCAATAATAAAATAAATGTCAATTACAGTTATACCTAATAATTTTCCTAAATTTAATAACATTACATATAATTAATTTATAAATATTATTTCTGAATGAATATTATTTTGATGTATACTCATGTCTTAAAAATTCTCTTACGTCATAGAAATTATGTCTGTTCAGCCATTTATGCAGTTTATTTTTAAAAAGATTTAGGTTGTTTATTAATTTAAGTTCTTTTGGTATTTTGTTGTATATTCGTATACACATAACAAGACAACTTTTCGCATACTTGTCCGATTTAGGTATATCTTTTATGACAAGCCTGTCTGCATTTCTTTTTTGCCTCGTATTTACTTCATAGGCTTTTTTAAATAACTTTTTATTACTATAAACAAAATTACAAATTTTGTGAATGTATATACAAGGTAGTGGCAATAGGCCTAGACTCTTAAAAAGTGGTCTACATGACTCGTCAGGACGGATTCCACAAATTGCCCTTATACATTTCTTCTGTGCAATGAACGCTCTATTCTTATCTGTGCAGTTACCCCAAAGCATCAATCCATATCGTAATATAGATTCTATATAAGCCTGATACGACATTATTGCTGTTTTTCTATTTGTGACCTTCTTTATTCGGCTAAGGGCGTAAACAAATTTATTTATCCTATTGCACAAATTTTCAACATGGGATTTCCAGTTTAAGTCTTGATCTATAAGTAGACCCAAGAATTTTGTTTGTGAGACTTCCTTTACCCTGTTAATATTAAGTTGAAAATTGTATTGTTTATGTTTCGATTGATTAAATTGTATGTAATTCGATTTGTCTAGATTAATTTTTAATTTATTGGCTGATAGCCATTCTAAAATGTTAACAATAGTATTATTAATGTCCAATTCATGGTCAGATATTGATTTGTACTTTTTTTGAGATGTTACAATGATTGAAATGTCGTCTGCGAATAAAATACATTTATGATTAGTTACTAGTGATATGTCATTTATATAAAGTATAAATAGAATAGGACCAAGCACGCTCCCTTGAGGTACGCCACGCTCATTTTTTCTTAAGTTAGATGAGTAAGAATCAAGCACATTTTTGTCAACTTTATTGATGACAACATATTGTTTGCGATTACTTAAATATGATGTAATCCATTGCAGTGCTAGTCCTCTTATCCCAATGTTTTCTAATTTTTTTGTAAGTAAATTATGGTCCACAAAATCGAATGCTTGTGACAGGTCAAAGAATAGTCCTGTTGTTAAATAACTGTTATTTAGATTTGTTAAAACATTGCCCAGAAGGGTAAATATTGCTAAAGTAGTAGATTTCTGCTTTTGAAATCCAAACTGCTCATTTGCAATGATATCGTATTTGGCACAGAAGTCTATTAGTCTTTTATACATACATTTCTCGAAAACCTTGTTAGCTGCAATATTGCGACCAATGATCGAAAATAATTCTTAAGTTAAGTGACATACAGTCGGTATTACTGGAGCGAGAATCATTACCTTACCGTAACACAGTCTTAGATTAGCACGGATGGTAAAGAACTTTTTACGTATACCGCACGCAAAAAATTATAAAAGATCGATTGTAGGTGTGTTATGATACTTTACGGTAATTTCTTATTTTATCCTATAATGTTTTATCATTCGATCTTTTATAATATGTCATTCTTTAATTGTTTAAATTTAGTTAATAGTCTAGTTTCATCTGAATACTATAGTTCCACATATTTTAAGAGTGAGAAACACATGCGTACTTTAGTATTATGACCTATAATTTTACGGCTTATCTCCGTCAAGATTAGTGATTTAGCCGGCCGGGAGCATTTATAGTCAGACGAATATGTAGAAAATAGTTTAAGTGAAGTATGTACATAAACTTTTACAATCTTTAATTTAAAAAAAACGTAGAATCTTGTTACATTACATTGACTGTAAAAATAAAACATTATATCCATATGCTCGAAACATCAAATCTGGCGCGAGCCAGTTGTTGTCAAAAATTATGAAACATGATGTTTAAAATTAAAAACAGGGATAGAAATAGTTTCAAAGATTATATATTAGGTTTTATTTTTATTTTATTTTGAATGTCACTTGTTTTATAATATTTTTTTCGGATGTTACAGATAATATAATGTAAAAAAGCTAAACGGAAATCTGTCAATACCTACTTATGAAGATTTCGAGATACTGTCCTCTGTCTCAATCACTCACTGTGTATATGGAGAAAATCTTCATATTTACCATGCCATTTTTAAAACATTTTCTTTTATACAAGCTGATTTTAAGTAAAAACTAGACTGTAATTTAAGTATAAGTATAATTGTATTTTCTTTTTCTAGAACCAATAAACATTAAACAAACATAATAATAATATTTAGAAATATATAAGTATGTGTATCAGTTGTGTGGTTGCCATAGTAAAGGCTCTGCTTAGTTTGGGATCAGATGTGCGTGTGTTAGTAGCAGTAGTTTTTTTATATTCAGCTTTTTAATTTCTTTTAAACTGTACTTTATTAATATAATAAATCGCCATAATTTATTTATTTCCACTAACCATCCGGATTGGCAAATCATATTGCAAAAAAAAAATCATATTGCAAAATATGGCAAAACAAGATTTCTGCTTTTGGTATTTTTTATTTTAATTTTAATATATTGTTTATTTTATGCACAATTATAGTAACGATAACTGTCCTTAACTAAACTACTGTCACCTGTCCGAGACTTGTAACACAAGTTTTACCTAGTACTGGCTCCAGTCTCCGCAACATAGTATTCAGTACTACATCACCTAATTGTACATTAAATGTAAGTAAATGTTTGTGGAGAAAAATAAACGATATTTGTATAACTACGATACCTCTAGTTAATTTACCATGACCGGCCGATGGTTTCTTGCATTGATACCCGCGGCATTGCCATAAATGTTAAGGTAACAACTAACATAGTAATCTCCATCCTACAAAAACGTCACTCAACATTACAATTACATTCATGCCTCGCTTACGTGGCGCGCACAAAAACATCAGCTGTAATAAAAACAATTCATCAAGACCAAGTTCCAAACATCATGGTTACACCAAAGCGTAAACTTTCGCCTGTCCTCAACAATATAGGCGGATCATTCTTTTTCTTTATCCGTCGAGGCAAAAAATTGCTTCTAAACTTTTTTGGTTTATTCTTTGGGATTTGCATTTTTTCAACTTTACTCGCAAAATCGTGCCAAAGCGGATTTGGGCCAGGCTTCATTTCGCATGCCTACTTTGAAGATTTCAAAGAATTACGTCGTATGTGGATAATACAGACTAAGCTTAACTTATGATACAGTAAAAGTTTAACCCTGACAGCGCGAAAGTGAATATAAGTGAAATGATATACAGAAAATCTTATTCCATTCTTTTCTAGGGATAATGTAAGTGTTATTAAAATAAAAATAAAATAAAAAAGATTTTTATTCACGTAGACTTTAAAAAAGCGCTTGTAAATAGTCATAACATGTTTGTAGTAATACAGTTATTATTTCTAGAGATTTATTACAGATATTTAGGTACACGGAATGTTAAAACATTATACAATTTATTTTATAATGGTAGGTAGTGATATTTAGCTAGCTTGTATTAAGTTATTGTCAAGGAGATAATGTTTAGGTTTAATTATTGAAATATATATTTTACTGCATGAAAACAAGTAATATCAAATATACACAATACATATATATTGTTTAATGTTAATTATTATTTTTCGTAGCAACATTGACATTTATATTTCATCAGTTCATTACTAAGTGAAGCTTAAAGTAAAAATAAATACGTACCTACATTTTTTAATATTTTTCTCACATAATTTTTAATTGAATTTTGAATACAGACAATTCTTAGGAATTATTTCTGTAAGAACAGTTTGACTGGTTTGACTGACCTGTTGGTCTAGTGGCCTGACTGATAAGCAAGAAGTCGTGGGTTCGATCTCAATTCAGGAAAAATCATTGGGCGATGAGCACGATTACGTATGTATTTTATCTATATGTATTTAGAAATAAATAAGTATGTTTAGCAGTTGTGTAGACTATTTTGATATCAGATGGCGTTGTGTTAGTTGTCCAAATATAGATATAGATATTTGCAATTTTACGTAAACACGTTCCGGAAGCTTTCGTTTAGGTTCGTCATACTTTGTGTACTCCGGCGCGTTGTAACGGAGCAGTGACGTTCAAGCGCGGCCATGCGATAAAAAGTCCTAACGTGTTGAAATTAAACTACTTTTTAACGGATATTAACGGATAGATAGTAGTTTAATTTCAATGTGTAACATTCGCTTAAACATAAGAAAATACTAGTCTTAACGTGCCTTATATTAGTAGTGTTAATAAACGTTCTAGTGATTTTAATCAATATCTTTCATTTAATAACTTAGGTTACTGAGTCGTAGGTGCACGTCGTGGACAAGAATGTAAAAAATAAATTTAATCCACGAAGAGCACCTGCCAAAAATATTGATAGGTGCCTTTCGTGGACTAGGCTAGGTGCCATTCGCGCAGGTGCCATTCAGTTGGGTGCCCTAGGTGGACGATCTCTTATTTATTACTAGCTGTGCTCCACGGTTTCACCTGCGTTCAACTTTATAAATTATAGCCTATGTGTTATTCGGGTATTTTTTTATATATCAGAGGGCGACAAATGAGCAAGTGGGTCACCTGATGTTAAGTGATTACCGCCGCCCATAGACACTCGCGATACCAGAGTGAGTTGCCGGCCTTTAAGAGTCAGCAAACAAGTGTTGCTGGCCCTTCCCCCCACCCCAATGAGCTCTGGCGACCTTACTCATACTCGGAAACACAACATTAAAATGGTTAATGCCAATATCAGCTATAAACTACAAACTTTCATCAAAATCTGTTCCGTGGTTTATGCGCGAACGAGAAAAAACATGCATACATACTCACAGACTTTCGTATTTATAGTATTAGTAGACTTTATTAGTTTACTGAATCTGCCTATTGCAAAATCGGAGACAATCTTTTTGGTGTTTTCGGTTAATGAAGTGACATATTGATTCCTTAATATGTAGACTTCCTTCATACACTGCTTGATTTTTGTCACATACAAATTCCTACAGACGATAGTATCTATCACGATGATGATTAACATAGATACCAGGAACAGATCACGAGGCCGACAACCAGTCTCGGGTTGTATTTTCGACAGACACTTGAAGATGCATGTACATCTATTATTAGTTAAATAATTAATGTGTTTTACATAATTTAATTGATGTTATATTATTTTTATTGACTGTAAATTTAAGCGATCCAAAAAATATAGCCCCTCATAACTTGACACAGCCTCATGCAACTTTTAGCGTACCTACACGTGTTTCAGTACCCATAAAAATCGGTTGAATCTTGGTGTGATTTATGTGCAATAATATTTATGGCAAACGCCCGCGCTTCTTCCATTTCGAAATTAAACTTATACATGATATAATTATTAAAACTTATACATAATTATATAATAGATTAAATTTGCATTTCAAATAGTCTTTATTTATGTTAAGTGGCAGAAAATTATTCTTTTTTATCGTCTGTTGCGTGTTCTTTTATATTGTCACTACGGTTGGTGCTGACCACTTAGTTCTGAACAAGGCGACGTGGCGAAGCTTTGAAATTAAACCAAATTTGCGGCCACGCATTGGTAGATTGACCCAGAGTCTTGGATATTACGAATGGGTGAGAGCGTTTTGTGGGACGTACGTACATATATAGAAATATTCATACGTGAGAGCAATACTCTAAGAGGGTATTTAATCCAATTGGTATACTTGCCGTAGGTCTTCACTCTCTTCACTTTTTCTACTCTGCGCAAGCGGTGCGCTTCCATGCTAAGCAGAGTGCAGGCCAGCCGAAACTCTGTCTTGGCTGTCGTAAGAAACAGGCTAGATTGCCCTTACGTCAGTCACTGGATCGGCCTGCATGTGCAGTTTGATACACTGACTCACGCAAGAAGCCAAATTTTGTTAGTGTTGTGAATGTTAAATTATATTTACTAACGTAATTTTTAAGATTTATGTTTCCTAAAACAAGGGATCATTGTTATGTGATTCATATAAATCATAATAATAATAGTCAAGTGAGGTTATATAATTGTTTTAAAATCGAGTTGTATTTATTACAGCAATTTGATCCGTATCAAATTTAGATTAACTTGGAATTCATAGATCATTTAAAATGTCCCGAGATTTTATAGTAGGGCTCTAATTAGTTGCTAGCCTCAGGTGACTAAACAAAAATAGTGGTGATTCCCTGTTCTAGTCAATGTACACCAAAATGTTTTTGCATGTAAACATGTTAGGAAATGTAGATGTCGTTATTTGACTAGCTGTGTAGAATCTTAAATGGTGATATGCTGACGCCTGGTGGTCGGGAATAGATATATAAAGCTTGCATTCCCTTTTATGTGGTCTAATTATCTTATTCGTAAATTATTTGACGCAATATACATACTAAGCCGCTGGATGCGGGCAGCACAAGAACGGTTATTGTGGAGATCCTTGGGGGAGCACTTTCGGCTGATATGATAATGATGTTGAGTAATAAATTTATTTGCATTTATAATTAACTTAATTTTCTATTTACTATGGAGCAGAAAAATCACTTTGCATCTTGCAATTTTTATTAATATAATTTTTATTATTTTATTTTGTAATTTAGCTTTGCTCTTAATCTCCTTACGTTTTTATGTGTATTGGTCTGAAATCTTAAAATTTCTTTATTTAATGACTGGCCAACGGGTGATCTAGTGTTTTGTGATCCTGACTGCTACGGCAGAGGACGTGGGTATGATTGCCAACCGGGTCAAGTGTATATGTGATGAGCACGATTATTTGTTCTGTGTCTGGGTGTAATTTATCTAAAACATGTATGTATTTAGAAATATATAAGTAAGTTTATTAGTTGGTTGTGCCAATGTCTAGTTTGGAATGAAATGGCAGTGAGTAAGTCAATTACGGTCACTAATCATTTGACCACCAGGCCATTCAACTTTTGTATTGCTAGTCAGGTTAAAAACATATGTACTTAAGGCAACAACTTAAGTTGAAATAGATTTCTGAGCTAAGAAACCTAGTTGTGAGTGCAACTAAACGTGCTGTCTGTACCACAATACGGCTTATACTTGCAGGCGACAGAGCTCAATCTACGATGTTTGATAGTTTAGCCCCTAATCTTGAAGTACGGTTTAAAGATGAAGAGGGGTTATTTACACTCGGAATCTTCGAACCTTTCAGAAGACTTTCCTTAATAATTAACATTAATAACTTAATGTAGTGTTTCTGCGTGTGAGTAAGGTTGCCAGAGCTCATCGGAGCGGGGGCAGGGTCAGCAACAATTGTTTCCGGACTTTATTAATGCAACGCACCCGCGACTCTTCTAGTGTTGCGAAAATCCATAGGCGGCGGTGATCACTTACCATCAGGTAAGCCACGTTATCGTTTGCCGCCCTCTCATATAAAAAAAAAATTTGTACTACTCACTGGATTTATATTTTTGTTAATAAATTCCTTAATTCGGTTTGCCATTAGATTTGACTCGTAGAAATAGTAACGTAAAGAAAAAGCTTTAAGCCCTATCCATGTGACTTTCTCTTTCTTTATATTGTATACAGGTGTGCCAGTATCGAATTTCGAGCAAACCAACATTTAATTAATTTATTTCTTTCTTTCTTGCACAAATGCGGACTTAATGCAAAAGGCATTCTCTACCAGTCAATCCTGGGGTGATGCAGAGTAAACATGGTATGGTATATATTATTAATTAATAATATAACAGCTGTAATATGATACTATATTTTTTAAAGATATACGCGAGTTTTCTTTTTAAACGAGTAATGACTCTATGCCATTCTGATTCCCGGTGGGAGTTCCAAAGATGAATGGATTGTACGAAGAAAGAAGAGTGAATAAAATAAGAATGATGAGTGGGGCACTGAAGAAGTCGGAGATACCGAAATAGTGAAGTTAGATACGAAAGAGAAAAGTGAGAATTAGGTAAAGAGTAGTTTATGCTCTCCAAGTTTTACGCTACCAAATAGGCAACCTATGTTTAGTGGTTTTATTTTCAGTAATTGAAAATGAATCGAATTCACTTATTTAGAAGTCTGTCAAGTTTGTTAAGGTGTTTTGCATTCAAGTGAAACTCCGCATAGGGCTCAGCCGGTTGTATAATCTCAGTGCATAGACATTCAAAATTTACATAATATCTTCCTTCGGTCTCTTTTTTTTATAGGACCACTAGGTTAGGAGTGAGCTACTCCACTACTTTGTTGACATTCCATCTTGCCACACCAAGCGTTTAGATTCCTCTTTTCTCTTTGGTACGGCCAAGCTGTGGAATTTTCTCGCAAATTGCGTGTTTCCAGGCACATACGGCAAAGGCTTACTCAAAGCCAGGCACCTCCACTTATCATCCGGTGGCATCATGGTCAAAAGATAGCATTATACAAAAAAAAAACGGTGAAGTAATTGAACGCGACGACATTTTGCATTTGCTACAAAAAGCGTAATAGAAAACACAAGTATTCGATAATTTATTTACTCGGCTTTAACAGCTGTCTTGCATGGGAATCGAACCCGAGAAAATAACAGACAAAGTCCAAAAACTGCGGACCTTAATAATCAGATTAGATGAAATTGTATCTGTAACCAACACATAGAGAACTATTAAAATAGTCCTAACGGTCATGAGAATACACGTAACAAACATACCAAAAATACATACAGTGGAATTGAAAAACTCTTCTTTTGATTAAATCACTTAAAAATACAATGCACTTCTAACTCGAAATGAAATATCAATACAGATATACAGTATTGATTTTGAGAGAAAAACTATAATAATATCTAGGGACAATGTCACACAGATCTTCCTAGCCCCAAACTAAGCAAAGCTTGTACTATGGGTACCAGGCGACGATATACATACTTATATAGATAGATAAATACTTAAATACATAGAAAACATCCATGACTCAGAAACAAATATTCGTGCTCATCACACAAATATTTGCACTTACCGGGATTCGAACCCAGGACCACCAGCTTCGTAGGCAGGACCACTACCAACTAGGCTACGGTGACCGTCAAACACGTCACTATGCTGGATAATATTCTATTTCAAACGAGTAAATAAGGGGATCGGGTTCATGTTTGCTAAACCCTGTTGGGTGCGTATTAACTACTCTATCTATATATTAATCTTTGACGGGCTGGTTGGCATGGTTGGTAGATGCTTGCCTTTCGTGGGTTCGATTCCTACCCAGGACAAATATTTGTGGGCATGAACATGTCTGTTTGTCCCGTGTCTGGGTGTAATGATCTATGTAATATGTACTTACAAAAGAAAAGTAGTATATGTAGTACATTTGTTATCTGGTTTCCATAGTACAAGCTCTGCTTAGTTTGGAATCAAATGGCCGTGAGTAAATGATGTCCCAGAATATTATTGTGTTATTTTAATATGTGTTAAACTACTGATTGAACTATACTACGCTATTCTTGAATAATAATGATACATTTAAAGTTATAGTCATCATGTCAGCCAAATCAGGTTCACAGTTGGACTGAAGCTCCCCAAGAAATGGGGGTGTATGCCATATTACCACGCTTGGCACACGGGTTGGTGATTGCAGTTTGATAGACATAGTTCACATAAAAACGGTGTTGCCCGGTACATGCACTGTTTCTCTTTATTACAGGCTATCCTGTAGCCTATCTAAGAGGACAGTACCCTAACCATTTAAGTGTAGTATTTTTATGTGTTTGTTACCTTAATATGCTATTTGTATTGTACTACCGCAACCATTCTAAGAAATAAAGTTTATTATTATTATTTATTATATTTCCTCCGGATGATTTCTACGCCCCTCACGGGACGAGATGGGTTGATGATATTCTCCGCCATCACCACACAGAAAATTCATAGTAATAGAACTAAAAGATTCGGCTGTACTATGTGACCTCTCTGTGTGTGTGTTTGTGTAGTAATAATGAAATTGGGCAGCTGGTCCAGTCTACATATTCTCAATCTGTTGAGTGATCCGGTGAGTGATTGTAAGGGGGTCCAATAAACCAAAGAATGATTCCTTGGTCTATTGAAATGTGAGGACAAAAGAGAGGCACAATCCACGCAACGATAGAACAATAAAAAAGCCACGATTGATTGAGAGACGTTCCTAATAAAACTGATTACTGATTAGGTAAAGTAAATCAAAATGAAATGAACAATAGTTTCTCCCGCCGACAGCCCAAGAGGCAATAGACATTTCTGCCTATTGTAATCACCACAAAACAATGCTTAAGGAAAACTCTATTGTTTTGGGACTTGTGTCAATAGGGCAGATTGGATTGATGCCAAAATTAAAGAGAATTGTATATTGGATAAATGGACAATAGACAGCGGTCACTTAGGAGACTAGGCCTATGTCATGGAGGCCGACAAGATTGCCTTCTAAATATTTAAGCATGTCTCATTCATCTAGTTCATGATTATTTCAAAGCTAAGAAAATACATAATGAAATAATGAAATTTATTCAGCACTTGGGTATTTACATACACTTGTACTTGTCAAGCTCACAATGTATTACATAAACACCGTTTAAAATCAGTAATTAAAGCAACAATTTTTTTGTATTAGCCCATCCGTGCGGTCTGTTTCGTGAAATATATTTTCAATATCCTTAAATAAATAATAAATAGCAAGTTACTAAGCTATTATTGTTACATTTAGCAATAGTAGAAGAAGAAGAAGAAGAAGAAGTACACTTTATTGCAAAAATAAGTAATACAAAATAATGGATACAACAAGAAAATTAGCTTATATTAATGCAATTGGCGGCCTTATCCCTAAAAGCGATCTCTTCCAGGCAACCGAATTTTGAATGGACCAAAATTGGAAGATCTAATGAAGGTAGCATAAGGTGTACTAATTGAAAAGTTATGAATCTAATTAATCTAATACTACGTACATATACATATTATTATGTACTTACGTAATAAGATACATATGACTATGCATATACATACATACACAAATAAATACATAGATACAAATATATATTTATATATACAAATACATATATAGGTATAGTACATAAAAGAATGTAAGGATATTATTTCACAAACGCACGGCAGTAGATTTATTGCCGAGTAGATAAAGTGAGATAGCGCTGTTTAACCATATTTTTAAAAACGTTTTGTGATTGAGCGCGTCTAATCTGTATTGGCAGCGCATTCCATAATCGGACAGCTTGAACGCTGAAGGATTTGTCTGTAAAATTAGTAGAATGCATTGGCATTTTGAGTCGTAAGTTTTCTGAAGACCGCAAGAGTCGCGAATGAGTTGAGTGAAGAAACTGAAAGCGTTCCTTGAGATAGAGAGGAGTGGATGGATGGAACAGAATACTGTATAGAAGTGTGACAATGTGAGTATTCCGACGAAGTCTTATGGGCAACCACTTGAGTTTAGTGCGAAATTCAGAGACGTAATCATATTTACGCAAACAGTATATCAAATTAAGAATTGAAAACAACGAGCAGTTGGCTAGCGCAAAAGGCTCTCAACCAGTAGCTTAATTTAAGCGACTAATACCTGAGGGCACCCTTATGGGGTTCGGGCTTAAGTAAAAAGATGGAATTCGAAATGGGGGTCAGATCACTTGCTCGGGATTACCGATCACGTGTTAAGGGGGCAACGCGATCCTCGCCGCTGAGGATCCTACCCTAGCCAGCCTGCGGCTTTCTCTAGCTACCTAGGTGGACGACCCGGAGAAGAAAGCTACAAAGAAAGGGCTTGGTTTTTTCGTCTTCTTTTTCGATTTTTTTTATAACTTTTTTTTCAAATGGTTTTTTGTTTTTACATTGTGATTGGCTGATATGTGGGCTATCTCTAGATGATCGGCGTTTTATTAATAACTAGCTGTCTCGGCAGGTTATGTCCTGTCCAGGAAATAAAAACAAAACCTGGAATCCGATCAAAGCGCAAAGTAAGCTTAAGTTTCTATCTATTATAGGTATGTACCAATGGGTACTGTTAACAAAGTATTTATGTACACCGACAACTGCCCTCTTAAATAATCCCTATTATTGTCCATTCTTTGGTTGTCTGGAAGAGATCACATGTTAGTGATAAGACCGCCAATTGTATACTTTTTAATTATATGCTCCTGTACTGTGTGATTTTAATATTGGTGTACAATAAAGAGTTAATCTATCTATATATCAAAGCGCAACCTATCGGGGTCAATTCTAAATCTAAAAAGGCTAAAAAAGAGTTACATACATAAAGGATTATCTTCATATTATTTTCTTTCTGACGTATTTTTTTCAATGTTTGATAGTTTAGTTGCTATTCGTGGTAGAGACTAATAAAATAAATATAACATTGTTAACACAATAAATCTAACGCAACGTAACGTGAGACAATTTTTAGGCACAAGTTCTCCACTCGAAGCCTTGAAGAGAAGTGAGTGCTCGAGTACGCAGTCACGCCTCGTCGACTCGTACGCACGTCATGCCAGTCTCTGTCGAAGTTTGCCAACTTCATACTGCATTTTGTAGTAATCCGATATTTCGTACGATATGAGCATTCTGACGTTAAGATATAAGTCAGGAACGACAAAATATTAGTTCCATTAATAAGGAAACAATTTTTTTATGTCGTCCTATTCTTTCTCATTAACTCTGCTGTTCATAAAGCAGTATCAGGTTAGTTTGCTATTTATTTATTTTTTAATTAACCATGTGGTATTTATTTATCTCTTTAGTGATTCTTACATTGCTACTTTTATTAATTTTCTTTCGAGTACTGATTATGCTGATATTTAACCAAATAAATAAGTAAATTATGAGAGTGAGTAGACAGAGTGCACATTAATTGAGCGCAAACTGGACTGTACTTGTGGCGCGATGGTCAAGGTGGTGGTGCCACAACTATTTCAGCGTAATTGTGTTTGGAATTCGATTTCCGCAAAGGGTAATTATTATTGTGACCCATATCAATAAAATAATCTGTCCTACACTATAATCCTAATTGTCTTGCTTCGTTGGTTTCTCTCCGTGGAACTGGGCCACCATTGCCAGAAGCACTATTAAATACTTTACTTAAATTCAATACGTATCTAAACAAAACTACAAAACTCCTACGCAAACCGCTGCTATACGGGCAGTTTAAACTAAATTAATAGCTTTAGAGTTGTTTTTAAATTTATTTTAGATCCAAACTTCGTACCGCAGAACTTTTCGTAGCTACGGAACCAGTGCACTGTTGTAACGGGTAGTGGAATTTACGTTATTAGTAGCGGATACTTAGTAACTTAGTACTTAGATTAAGTTTAGATAACTTTACATATATGTGCAAAGAGAAATATTTACGTTTATTGTATATATTTCTCTTTGTCGTATATCGTATATGCAATCTGCATACACTTTTTGACCATGATTTGTTAATAATGTCCTCTTTATTTCAAATCAAATATTTTATTTGAGAAAATGGAATGGAAAAAATGGAATAATTTACTTATTTATTATTACTAGGTGTGCCCCGCGGTTTTACCCGCGTTAAATTTTATAAATTAACACAGCTCCTCCCCCGTAGGTAGGTGATAGCGTGATAATATGTAGCCTATATGTTGACCCGACGTCTTAGTAATATTCATGCAAAATTTAAAGTAAATCCATGCAATACTTTTTGAGTTTAGCCCGGACATACATACAGACAAACAGACACACAGACAAAAATTCTAAAAACTATATTTTTGGCTTCGATATTGATTGTAGATCACGGTCCAAGTATCCTTTAAAAAAAATATTCAATGAACAGTTTTGACTTTCCTACGATTTTATTATATGTATAGATTTATTGCAATAAAGATTAATCAATTGCGCTCGACATAGGAGAAGACCTAACTCTTAGCATTCCATGGATTCATCGTGCGGAAACCGGGTCCATCACGTGGTGGAGGAGAGAACACACGACAGAGTCTGAGACTTGCAACTCCGACGTAGGTTAAGGGGGCCCCCTGCGATGAATCAACGCTCTCCTTCTCTGTCTCTAAGTGTTCCCCCCTCTTCCTAGCCAAATTAGGTATGATCCTAATAATGCCGCTTTGAATGCTGGTTCTAATATAGAGTAAGTTCTTAAGTATATAGTAAGTTCTTGATAATCCTAAGTCTTTTAGTAGGTTGCATAGGGATTTAGCTGGTATACCCCTCGCACGCACTTCTTTGGCATACTAATTAACGACAAAGTCGATTCTGGTTAATTCATTTGCTAAGCCATCATAATCATCATATCCACTGCTAGACAAAAGCCTGCCAAAAGAATTGGGTGACATGCCATAATCGCCACGCTTGGCAGACGGGTTGGCGATCGCAGTGTGATGGTCATAGTTTACAAAAAAACGCTGCTGCCTGTTTTCTGGTATGTATTCCCTCGGGATGATTTCTACTCCCCCTCCGGGATGAGATAGGGTGATGATATTCTTCGCCGTCACCACGCAGCACAACAGGTGGACAAAAAAGGTCTCCCAATGGCCAGTGTAACATTTCCCGTATCCAGCTTAAAATATATCCTGCACCAATTCATAATGTAGGTCATCATCATCATATCAGCCGAAAGACGCCCATTGCTGGACAAAGGCCTCATGGCCAAACGTAAGTACTGTAGTTAAAAAAAAAAATGTGCTTATATACAAGAAATCAGCTTACACTTCTGTTTTTGTGTCAGAGTTAAAAAGTAATCCTTTCATCGTTCACTTTCGTTTTTATCACGATGAAAGGTCAATGTTGTCTCGTTACGTTATCTTACCCAAATCCTCATTGGTTTGGTAACGTATTCAACTGAAGACAATAAAGTTGAGGTTCAAACAAAATTAATGCCCTAATTGGGTCAAAAAGTGCTACTACGATTTTTCTAGCAATGAAAACAGCCGAGCGAGCCGAGTGCTGGCTGTTTTTTGTGCACCTTATTTGTATGTTTACCGTTGTATAGTAGCAATTGACGGTCACCATAGCCTAGTTGGTAGTGCTCCTGCCTACGAAGCTGGTGGTCCTGGGTTCGAATCCCGGTAAGTGCAAATATTTGTGTGATGAGCACGAATATTTGTTTCTAAGTCATGGATGTTTTCTATGTATTTATCTATCTATATAAGTATGTTTATCGTCACCTGGTACCCATAGTACAAGCTTTGCTTAGTTTGGGGCTAGGATGATCTGTGTGAAATTGTCCCCAGATTTTATTATTATTATAATTATGGCAGAAGTAATAATAATAATATCCTTGAACATTATTTACACATCCATCAGGCCATCTGATCCTTAACTAAGCAGAGCTTGTACTATGGAAATCATATAACTGATATACAACATTTCTTTTGTAAATACATACGTATATAGATAATTACAATCAGTCAATTAAATGGTTAACACCAAAAACGTAAAACAACGTTTTCACTATCACCACGTCTGCCGAATGACGTCACCATTATCAACCTGATATTGTCCACTGCTGGACATAGGCCTCCCCCAAAGGTTTCTATAATGTTACCATCAGGAAGGGTTCCGCTCTTGGCATGCGAGTTGGTGACCGCAGTTAGGTGGTAGCTAGTACACAGGTGACGCTGCTGTCCGACTACAGTGGAACTGTTGAATGACGTCCAATGCTGGACAAAGCTTCCCCAAAAGATTTCCACGGTGGAATTGTGTCCATCATTTGGAGAGTTATGCCATAATCGCCACGCTTTGATTGGCGATCGCAGTCATAGAACACAGAGAGATTATATATGAACATTGTTAACAGGTATTAACGCGACTAACCTTATTGTTATTTTCTCGACGTTTCGACCAAGTTGCATTGATCGTTGGTTACGGGATGACGATCATCCCGTGACCACGATCAATGCAACTATAACTAAACTAACTAAAAAAAAACTAACTATACTAACAATAAGGTTAGTCCCGTTAATACCTGTTATCAATGTTCATATATAATTATGATACGCGAAAATTTAAAAGTGTACACAGAGAGTAGCTGCTGCCCGTTCTCTGGGAGATAAATAAATAAAATAAAAAAGGTTTTTATTCACGTAGACTTTAAAAAAGCGCCTGTAATAGTCGGAACATGTTTGTAGTAATACAGTTATTATTTCTAGTTACTTATTACAGATATTTAAGTACACGGAATGTTAAAACATTTATACAATTTATTTTATAATGGTAGTGATATTTAGCTTGTATTAAGTTATTGTCAAGGAGATTATGTTTAGGTGAAGTTTTTAAAATTATGATATTCCCTCGGAACGACTTCTACACCTCCATAAAATGGGGTGGTGATATTCTTTGCTGTCAGCTAAATAGTAGATTTTTCTATGAGGTGAACTAAATGTCTTAACGTAAATATCTTTTCTCACAACACATATCATGTCTAAGTACGAATCTAACCACTTCCAAGTAAAGTCTATTACCAACCGGGGCGTAGAAAATCGATTCGCTATGAAATAAATTGAGACCGCGTTCGCCGAGCATAATACCCCGGCCAGCCGGAAGATATCGACCCTTTTGAAATGATGGACTACCACTATCTCACGGTTAGCGTCTTCAAAAGAATATTTCGAATTTTTTCAATAAAAATGAAGCGTAGGCAGATTTGGGATGGCAAAATCTTTTTTTAGCGACGTGCATTATAAATTCGTTTTACCGCGTCCTTTGTAAAATGTAATGATAGAGTAACGTAAGCGACTTTGTGTGGAGTAAGTTTTACCTCATCATACTATTAGAAAAAGCCTAGTGGTTTGACCTTTTGACTATGGAGTCATTTTTTTCTAACGGGCCATATCCCTCCCTCTTACCCACCACTGCAACTCCTGTAAGCCAGGATCAACAGTGGCACACAAAGAAATGACACTGACCGGTGAGGCTCAGGCATTTCCCGGGGAATCGCTTTAACTGTCTTAGATCCCGCAACGAATTTAATCAGAAAGAAATAAAAAGAGGAGTTAGTAAATGTATTGTTCCACTTCCCTCCAGAGCAAAGTGGGAGACAGAATGATGTAAAGAGGCTATAGCATCATAAAACGAGAGAGTGACTATGGAGTCAGTGCTCTCTTGTACAAACCACTGAGTTTTAAAATTCATGTCATCAATATAACAGCTAAGAGAAATCCGGTGCTGAACAAAATCTTTCCCAAGAATCATCTTGAGGGGGATATGCCATAATCGCCACGCTTGCCAGACAGGTTGGCGATCGCAGTATGAAGGTCATAGTACTCAGAAAGAAGTTGCTGGCCGTTCTCTGGTAGGTATTCACTCGGGTCGATTTCTATGCCCCCCACGGGATGAGATGGGTTGATGATATTCTGGTCTTACCTGCCGTCAACACAAAGCTGAAAAAAAATGCGTATTAGAATTTTCAAATTCAATTTTATTTATTTCGCCTAAAACATGGTTACAGACAGATGGGTGGAGTAACTTAAAGTAAGTTCCACATATTTTGTCGTACTGACATGCAAAAAATGGTTTACATAAGAAGTAGCTTAATTAAAATATTTGGTACAATTATTACATACTACCTAATTATTATATTTATATTCAAAAAAATCCTTAATATTTTAAAATACATAATGTACAAGCCATTCTTTCAACACCTTTTTCATTCGAAATAATAGTAGTTCTCTGATGCCTTTGGGAACATTGTTAAACACTTTTATGCTCATTACAAATGAATTTCTTTGGAGTAGCGTAGTTCTGCAATATGGCATTCTAGTATGCGTTGGATACCTTTTATTAATTAATTATGCTTGGTAACGGTGAAGGTAAACCTGTAAGTTCTCCAGATGTGATGCCATGTGAAGCCTATTAACCTATACTAGGCCAGTGCGGTGGGCTATAGCCTATGCCTTCTCGTCGAAGAGACCATTGCCCAGCAGTGTAAGAGGCTGCATTATATTTATAATTTAATGGAATGGTTGTCCGAAACGGCCGGGGAGTGAGGTACAGAACGAAAGGTGGTTTCCGAAGCACGGGCGTCTAACGACGCCACCTCCGACTTCTATAAGATGATGAGTGTGAGGGATTAGAAGTGCACCGTTACTTTTGCACACACTCAATCAATCAAATCAATCAATCAAATAAATCAATGATTTGTTTAATTTGATTTGATTGATTGATTGGCTTAGTAGCGGTTTCACCTTAATTTCGTTCGCCCGAATTGGGCGGGCGAATCAGGTTAAGCAAAATTCGGTAATGTACTATTCGCCCAAATACTACTATACCTCAATAAATAAGCCTTTATTTAATAATAAAATGTGAAAAATAGTACAGTTGCGTACACAATTGTTACTTATAATAAATGCCTACACATAATTTATGCAAGCACTTTATGCAGTTATGTTGTTATACTGTCAGTATTTTAGACACACTAAACCAAATGATGGGAAAAACGCCGCACAATTTGTAAATGAGTGACAGAGACAGCATTATACAACTAACTTTTGTGTTCCTGTGGGTGCGTTTATTTGCTGTCTCTTTATTTCTATCGCTGAGGAACAAAAGTCACTTACTATTTACTTACTATTATCCGGTAACACGTGTGCCTAAGTAAATCCTCTTTAAAATATTTGTACATGGTGCGCTCGAGTGTACTACTTATTTTTATTAGTATTTGGGCGAATAGTCCATTACTAAATTTTACTGAACCTGATTCGCCCGCTATTAAATTTGTCTCGGGCTAAACCGGCCCTAAAAATATTCAAAATCGAAAGTAGTTAATTTGCCTGATTCGGGCGAGCGAAATTAGGGCGAAACCGCTACTAAGCCGATTGATTGATGATTTGATTTGATTGACCGTTACTTGTGAACACACTCTTGCTCTATAACTTTGTGTGTTGGTTAGTTTCCGTACTATTATTATTAGAGTTGATACGTCAGCGGCACTCAACTCTACGTCAATGGACACTAAAAAGTTAAGTAATGATGGAAATCCTACTAATATTATAAAGGCGAAAGATTGTGAGTGTGTGAGTGTGCATATTTGTTACTTCTTCACGTCTAAACGGCTGGAATGATTTTAATAAAATTTGATATGGAGTTAGCGGTCACCCTGGATTAACACATAGGCTATCATTTACAAAGTTTAATGCGGGTAAATCCGCAGGGCACATGTACGTAGCGTCAATTGATTGACTGTTGGTATTGTGTTGATCCCCACCCGGGACAAATCTTTCTTCTTCTTCGATCTTGTATCCTTTCTCAACTCCACAGGCGCCCGGGTGGCAAATTACCACATGGAGATGGTAAGCTCCAATTTATACGGAAATCAAATGAAAACATAAAAGAAAACTGCTTCAATCAAACGACAAAGCACTCAATATAAAAGTATCAAGCTGACAATTACAGTGAAAATGAACAATTTGACTCATTTTTTTAATTCTGGATATCAACCGAAGTACGAATAGTGGCACTCTGTTTAAAAACTTGTTCTTGAACAGTAATTGAACAGGAAAAAGTTTTTTTTGCTTTTCAATTTCCTTTAAATCGTTCAATCATTGCGGTGGCGTGTACAACCGCAGATATTAAGGTCCTTTACGGTCCAAATTCTGGGTCGGGCCAAATTGTGATTTTGCGATTTACTAAGTTAAGAAAATTTTTCAGTACCAGCCCAAAGTCTGGGATTTGGCAGTATTACACCCCCATGCCTCGGAGAGCTCGTAAAGCCGAAGCCGTCGGTCCTGTACCTGACCTCTTTCCGGTCATGTCGCTAGTCGTCCCATTGGATAATGAGAGTGATGGTATCGAAAGTGCCCCTGTGTGTGCGCAGACGCTTGCACACTATAATATGTCCCGCGCAAATGGCTAGTCTCCATTAAGACTGGACGTCATGGCGGAAATTCGGCTAAGAGTAGGTATTGCTTTCGGATATATTATTAACATGCAACACAACTAATCATGGTAGTTAGATTAGTTTAGGTCGTCATTTTAAAAACATTGGATCTACAACATATGAACTAAGTCTTATAGACTCTTTATACGGTACTATAAACGTTGGCAAAATGCAGTTCTCTCCGACTAGTCATTAAGGCTTGCAAGGTCCGAGCACTTTGGGAAATATAGTCTTAAAAGCTTGCCGGAAATGTAAGGCTACCTATTCAATAGCGAGAAGGTGGGTCTTTGAATTCAGAACACTGAAACTAAATTACAAAAGTTGCCTGAGTGAAGGCGTACCTGCATGGTTTTAGTTCATACACGGATTTTACAAATATAATTAAAAATACATGCGGGGCAGTCTTTGGAGACTGTCGATAGAAGTCCAAACTATTTTTACACTACTAATCTAAATAATCTAGAATAATATCATTTTTAGGGTTCCGTAGCCAAATAGCAAAATACGGAACCCTTATAGATTTGTCATGTCTGACTGTCTGTCTGTCCGTCCGTATGTCACAGCCACTTTTTTCCGAAACTATAAGTGCTGTACTGTTGAATCTTGGTAAGTAGATGTATTCTGTGAACCGCATTAAGATTTTCACACAAAAATAGAAAAAGAACAATAATTTTGGGGGTTCCCCATACATAGAAATGAAACACAAAAAAAATCTTTTCATCGTACTGATACACGTGGGGTATCTATGGATAGGTCTTCAAAAATTATATTGAAGTTTCTAATATATTTTTTTTCTAAACTGAATAGTTTGTGCGAGAGACACTTCCAAAGTGGTAAAATGAGTGTCCCCCTCTCCCTGTAAATTCTAAATTAAAAAAAATGATAAAACTAAAAAAAATATTTGATTTACTATACCATTCAAAATACCATTCAAAAATTGGTTTGAACGAGATCTAGTAAGTAGGTTTTTTAATACGTCATAAATCGTAAACCGCAATTTACCTTTCATTTAATCAACTGAAATACTCGCTGTTACGGAAGCCTTCGTGGGCGAGTCCGACTCGCACTTGGCCGGTTTTTGGAGATTAGATTAACGCTTGACATTGCGAATAATGCTATAAAAATTCAAATTTAATAGAATATAATAGTTATACATATAGCTCATGGGAAGCGTGACGTGATAATGGCGCGATTTTCACTATTTTTGTTCACATAAAAAGTGCTATACACAGTGTCCACATAGCTCATAGGAAGTTAACGAATGCAGGTGAGAATTTCAACGACTAAACGGTGAAGGTCGTCTTGGTGGCGCATGGCGTGGTGTAGAAGGGGCTGAAGAGCCATATGAAGTTCCTGACTGAATACTCCGTAAAACATTATGTAGCCAAACAGATAACAACATGGATTCATTAATCTTGGTTTTACAGCTGCAAAATGCTGCAAAACTAATTAACAGTAGCGACCAGCTGGTCAATAAAAGCTACTCTCTATTCTTTTTATTTGAGTTTTGTGTCCCGCTTGTTAATATATTGCTTGTCCAACCGGAGAATTTGTGGTCGTAATATCAAATCCTGGGCTATTGCCACTAAGTTTTTCTGAAAAATGGTCAGTAGAGGGATAAGCATTTAGACATGTACCTAGCCTTTTCCTGATCGTGTCGGTTAGTTCGTCTATATGGAAATAAGACGGGCTATAAGGCCCACTTAGTGCCTTTGTATTAGGAGCTTCAATAATTTGCACTCTCTCGTTCCATACTTTTCAATCGTCAAAATGAATAAATCTATGGTTTACACTTCCGATCAAAAAGAGAAAAAATATACTTATTTCGCCCATTCCACATTTTTATTCGAAGTTTCTCTCGTGTTAAATGGATATGGTTTCATCCTGATGCAACGTCTAACCAACCATTCCATTTAAGTTCACAAATAATTCTTATTATTATGGATATAGATCACATTTTAACACTAATTAGTAATGGCTCTTCGGTCATTTAAAGCCGCAAGGACTTTTTTATTAAAGCTACCTGAAATCTGTAACATTTTTGTAATGAGAACTGGCCAGTTGGTTTCATTTGTACGATTAAACGATGACTCAGACCTAGTTAAGGCCTTTTAAAGATATTTACCCCACTAAAGGATATTGGAAGATAGGGATAATGATGATACCCGACGCTTCGCTTTTAAGAGGCTGGCATAGACCAAATTAGATATTTCCACATATTTTTAGCCAATACTACGGGTAATCTTATGAAGAAGTATTTACCCTTTTTTATTCCTAAACATGATTCTTATTAGCGATAGAAAAGTAATTCAAACTAACATCTAAATAACACCCAAAACAAAACAATCTCGTAAAATTTTCTTTGTACACTGTTTGATTATCAAAGTAAGCATGGCGTGAAAATGTTAAAATGGATCCATTTAAAACTTAAATAAATGCATGATATACAAACGATCTAAACATCAATAACATTAGTAAAAACGTCAAAATACAATAAATTACAAATTATCCTTCATGGCTATGGTAATGATTTCATTACGTAACTTGTTAGGATTCAATTTTTTATTCAATTTTAATAAATTGTCGAAGAGCAATTTATATCCCGTGTTTCGGGATCGATCGAAAATAATATAAGAAAAAACGGTTTTTGTTACAGTCTGGCGCATTACACTGTCTGTTGCCGAACCTCGGGGGTCCACGGGAAGAAGTTTGCCGCCTGGACGCCTGACGAGCCCCCCCGTTGCAGAGCTATTCTAAATAGTCTGCAGCGTGTGGAGGCTATACGGATTGCACGAGGCTACCCTCCTGTACTCACCCCACGGAACAATATTTTTATACTGTAGTATAATATTTATTATTCCTTTATATTTTTGAATGATTCAAATTCCGCGGTATTTTTTTTCTGTAAACTGAGATGTACTTGAATCAAAGAGTATAATATTTTTATTTTTCTTATTTTTTTGCCCTCTTTGGGCAGGCTAAGATCTGTGACCATACCGCCTCGTCTTCACTTGTTATATTTATATTCCAAGTCATGTCCGTCACGTCCGTCACAGTCAAGTCATAGTCCTACCCCAGTAAAGGAGTGGAGACTTTACTAGAGGCTTCTATGGAGTTTTGGTTTCTTCGCTTTACGCTTACGCTTCACTTTCCTCCACTTGTGTACGTTGTCGAAGATGTTATGTCTAAAAATCCACCATATTTACACATAAAAACTCGAATTTACACCAGTTTTTGAAAATAAAACAGCCTCGATGCGTCCTTTTCCGCGTTGGCGCCAAAATTCAATGATTCATTTGAATCATTCAAAAATATTCCGCGTTCCTTTTTTCTTTAAGCTGACAGTTGAATCAAAGAGTATATAATTAGGATGCAGTACAACTTGGCTAGTAAAATAGATTAAAAATGGAATGCATATTGTGCAATAGTAGAGTTTTTACTATTTTTTGGGCCTCGATTGGAGTAACCAAGGTATAACAAGAATGTCGACATATTGTATACTATATGTGTTATGTATTTACAAAATAGTGTTCATTTATTAATATTTTATTTTATAAGTTTCTATTTCAACATATTTTAATTAGCTATACGTTATATTATTAGGGTCAAGGTACTTTAAAATTGTAACTGCGAGCTGTATTGATACATACATTATACATGAGTTATTTTACTTGGCTCCATCAGAAAACCAGCGCTGCAGGTGCTGAGATTGGACCAATTCGGACTCACAGACACACAGATAATTTTTGTTGTTACCGTCAACTTCGACCATTAAGTATGCGTTTATTGTTATATATTATGTCATCCAAAGTACGTCCACAGCTGGACAAAAGCCTCCCCAAATAATGGGGAGACATGCCATAATCACCACGCTTTGCAAACTTGTTAACGATCGCAGCCTGATGGTCATAGTTCACAGAAAAAAAAAACGCTGCTGCCCGTTCTCTGGTAAGTATTCTCTCGGAAGATTTCTGCCCCCCTCACGGGATGAGATGGGGTGATGATATTCTATGTCGTCACCGCACCAGTTTACTGAATAAATGTATTATATTTTCTTGGTCTTTCTTTTACCCAAAGTCATCCTTTTCAGTCTAAAAAATCGACGTCTGATCTTCATTACGGTGACAATGATATTCCTCGTTAGGGTTTCAGTTTTAACGAGGGTCTTGGACTTGGAGAGACCTTTTTATACAAAAAATGCTTTTTTGTAACGACACTGTCAATTAGTATTGTTTTCAATAATGAGAAATCTTATTATTATTCCTTTGTGATATTTTTTTTTTCAGATAATGGGCTTGTGCTTGATCACAATCCCATTTGATGGTAAGCAGAGATGTAGTCTACGCAAAGAACTGAACCGATTTTAGCAGACGGGGTATTGCGCCATAGACAAAAGACGGGCCTATTGGTGTGGTTGGAAAATTCTCGCTCTTGACTCCAGAGGTCGTACGTTACGTATTACGTTATGTTTAAGTATGTAAATGGTTGGCGTGATTAGTAAATGTTTGTTTTTCACGCCGCAGGTCATGGGTTCCATTCCCACCCAGGACAGATATTTGTGTGCATGAACATGTCAGTTTGTCCTGAGTCTTGGTATAATTATTTGTATAAGTATCAATAATCTGCTTTAAGTCGTACAAGCTCTGCTTAGTTTGGGATTAGATGGCCGTGTGTGATTAATGTCCCAGAGTATTATAATTATTGAGCCAGGAAGTTTTAAATAAAACTGGCTTTGTGTGAGTCAACCACGCGCACCATGCGCTCCATACAAATTAATTGTTTTGTGAGGTTACTACAAATTAACATTTTTTGCATATTTTCCGTTTGGTTTTGCTACAATAAACTATCTGTCCTGTGTGGGAATAAATAAATAAATCAAAAAGGTTTTTATTCACGTAGGCTTTAAAAAAGCGCTTGTAAATAGTGAGAACATAATATATCTATAATATATAGGGACAATGTCACACAGATCATCCTAGCCTCAAACTAAGCAAAGCTTGTACTATGGGTACCAGGCGACGATATAAATACTTATATAGATAGATAAATACTTATATACTTAGAAAACATCCATGACTCAGAAACAAATATTCGTGCTCATCGCACAAATGTTTGCACTTACCGGGATTTGAACCCAGGACCACCAGCTTCGTAGGCAGGAGCACTACCAACTAGAGTGCGATGACCGTCAAAGTGTTTGTTGTTTGTGGTAATATAAAATTATTTCTAGGTACATGTAGATATTTAGGTATACGGATTGTATGAAAACATTTAGAATAATATTCATTTTATAATAGTAATGATATTTCGCTAGCTTATAGCCAAGAGTCGTGTAGCGACTGTATATCGCACATAATATCACGTATTTAGATAAGGCACATTTATTGATTAAGCTTATTAGACAGTATTTTACACGTACAACATTAGTATTTAAACCCTTTTTATATCTTAAATAAATCAGACTAAAATACCATCTTGTTGTCTCATTATTACTCTTGCCAAATCGTATGGCAAAAGTCGCTTCTCATTTAAAAGAAAAGTTCGAGAGCATATCCTTTGGAAATTCTTAGCAGAAACCCCTCGATGATAAATTTATGATTACATGATCGGATTCAATAGTATAGTATAGTATTATATTATTATATAGTAAAGTATTATATAGTATAGTATCGTATGTATTGCATTGTATAGTATTTTATAGTATTGTACATTCCTGTTTTTTTACTATTAATGTTTAGCTTATGATATGTGCACCTACCATGCTCTCTCTGCACCACCCTAAGGTTGCCTGGCAGAAAATGCCTAGGGCATTAAGTCCGCCTTTGTACAATTTATTGTGCAGAGTGATAAATAAAATAAATATATTAAGATTCGAACCCACGACCTGCGGTGTCAAAGGCAAGTATTACATAACAGTAGTTACTACCAACCACGACCATCGACCCGCCAATAAATAGGTAACTACATTTAACGGTTGGAGCTAAGTTTTGGAATAATTAATTCCACTGAAAGCCTAATACAGACCTAGTCTAACCTTTTCAAACTTTAACTCTGTCAGTTTCATAGAAACTTGCAGTTTAACTAACTTAGGCCTTCCTTAACCTTCAGTAAGCCATCTGACCTTACTTTAATTACAGCTTCAGCTCAGGCCTGGCTTATCTCGAAGAGGCTAAGATCGGTCTCAAGATTAGGAAAATGTCACAGTATATTTGGGCCATACAGTAACGTTACGAAGCTGCAAAACTAACCTGGTAGTGAATTCAAACGATAGAGATGTATTTTATACAATACGGTACAGCCGTTTTTTGAATAGAAGTTGTGTATTTGTCTTGGGTGCGTTTCTTGTGTAAGGTCAGAACAAAAATCGTATTAAATTTGTTTGTTTAAGTTATTTCTCAGTAATATATCCTCTATGTCTCTTACGTCTGTCATTTTTCAACCTTAATCCGTTTTATTGGTCAATAAAAATGAGGTAAGTGTACTTAAGTTACAACAATATGCGAAAACTTTGTTTCATTTACTGATAAAGGAAAATTTCAGCTCATTATATGGCAGGATATATTAAGTAAACTGCTTGAACCATAATTCAGACAAGATTAAATAAAATATAATATCTAAAATTATGCATTTCGATAAGTATAAATATTTTATTATAAAAACAACTTTGATAATAACCTAAATAAAGTAGCTAAGTTACTAAATCATTACCATTAAAAATTTAAAGTATTTTCAAAATAACCTCACACTAATAACAGATTAAATAAAATAATTTACTTATAGTTGACTGCATTACTACGAACATGTTCTGACTTACTGACACTTTTTGAAAGTCTACACGATTAAAAATCTTTTAACTTTTTTTCTTTCATTCATTTATAACTTGCGCCACATAAATTTCTTTGTTTTCAAATTTAAAAATCACTTTTCCTTCTGTATAAATTGTACTCTGTGACAATGGGTTACATAAGAGGTTTCTTCACGACGGATACGTAGTTGTTATTTTACAATTATTACTTGAAATTAGCAACCGGATGTATACATTGCGGGCTAGGTATACGTACATAGCGTTTTGGTTCCAAGCACTGAAATAGCGAGAAAAAGACAGTAACTTAAATTAAAACACCGCCAATGTAATGCAAATGAAGCTTAGAACATAATTAAGACCAAGAAAAAATCAGCAGAATTTAATGATTACACTTAAAGACCCTTGCACACGTGGTATAAAGAGCTACCGCTCAATTTAATCAAACTCAGGCTTATAGAACCAATATTTTAATGGATATGTGGCCATTCAAAGTTAGTTCAAAATTTATTAATTATGGCTATATAGGTTAGATTATTTGAATACATTTAATTATGCGTGGAGCTACATCTGCGTGGAAATTTTCTAGTTAGATTATTTTAATATATTTGCTTATTCCCGGAGCTTCATTTGGAAATTTGGAAATTTTTAGTAGAGCAAAATGAAGATGGAGTACGAAACTACAAAATGTGAATAGAGATTTATTTGCTATTGTATATAACGGAGAAACGAGGGTATCGTTGTCTTTAGTCATGATGACGTCAGCAAGACTGACGTCACTATTATCTGCACGTTGGTTATCCACTGAAGGTTGTTTACTCATGGCGATAGTAAAACTCGAAATATGTTTCGTGAAGTTTTATTCCATAACAATCTTCGATACAAGGTGATCCGTACAGTCCGACGGCTCGAGCGAAAGTGATTTGTACTCGACACGTTGCGTTGGCCGTATTTATACGAAATGTGCGGCGACAAACATGTTACGTATTTTCTTTGTTCGATGAACGAATGTAAATTAAACTATTGAAATCATCAATTGTACAAATGTTAAGATGGTTTATAAATCGTAACTTGATTTTTAACACTAAATTCATTAAGTTTAACTAACTATTTAAGAGTAATTTAAACAAAGACTTAAAACTACTCCTATGATGCATTTGTTTTTGGTTAAGTAATGTTGTTGCGCCGATACGGCCATTCTGAAAGGCGGTGCGCGCTCTGCACCAGCCTCAGTTCTCATTGTCCTTTTAAATCTGAAACAATAAAGTTTTGCTTTTGAGTTTGGTACCTGTAAGCAACTAAGTTGCTCATTCCAAGTCACATTACACATGTGTTGGCTTATTATCATTATTTTTGGTTTGTTATTTTTGTAGGTAAAAATATTAAGTTCTCGTAGATTTGTCGTAGATTAATGAAAAAGGAGTGGTGTTATAGTGTGCTCTGCAGCTTATTAACACAGTGGTATACAGTTGTTTAATAAAAGGAAATAAGGTTAGGAGGGTGAGGGTAGGTTTAGTTTTTGTAGAGTTCTCGTAGATTTCTCGTAGATTTCTCGTAGAGTTCTCGTAGATTTCTAGTAGATTTAGGAAAAAGGAGTGGTGTTATATTGTGCTCTGGAGCTTGTTAACATAGTGGCATACAGTAGCGCAATACAAGGAAATAAGGTTAGGAAGGTGAGGGTAGGTATAGTTTTTGTAGAGTTCTCGTAGATTTCTCGTAGAGTTCTCGTAGATTAAGGGATAAGGAGTTGTGTTATATTGTGCTTTGAGTGGCTGATAACACAGTGGAATACAGAGCCACAATACAAGGAAATATTATTAGGAAGGTGCTGTGAACGTAGGTTTATAGTAGTTCTCGTAGAGTTATTTAGAGTTATTGAATTAAGTTACTTGCCCTTTACTGTGAAGGTTGATGAGGTTTCGTGAGGTTGATGCAATTGGCTTGGTTGGTTCTGTAACAGAATTCCGGTGAGAAGACTATTCGTTTCCCGCCGATACGGTTAACTGAGCACCAGGTTGTAGAGCATGACGCAGCACAGATTCCTGCTGCTGGGTGTTAGTTGGTTTCTGTCTATTAGATGATGAGTTGATGTAGCAGCTTGGATGCTCGCTTGTTTAATCTTACTACATTCTTCACACGCCTTGTGTGATGTTCCTAAAAAAAAAACATTTTGCGAAAAGTTAAAAATTGTACAGCCCTGGTGTGTCAACGACACAGACGTTAACGTGCCTATCCAGCAATGAACCAGTCACGTTGCTGGTACTGCCATCCTTGCTGCTATGGCTAGGACAGTTTTTCGTGGCTCGCAGTGCCGCATCTGGCAGCAAACATCTTGTTAAAGCTGGTCCACGTCATTCTACGGTACTGAATAACGCTTGATTCAATAGCTGCTCCCCAAGTAAGCGCCATTCACTATCTTCGTCAGCGAGGGTGTTTTCACGCTGGTCATCTTCTGGGTTGAATCCCACTTCTGATAACGGAGAAACGGGGGTATCGTTGTCTTTAGTCATGATGACGTCAGCAAGACTGACGTCACTATTATCTGCACGTTGGTTATCCACTGAAGGTTGTTTACTCATGGCGATAGTAAAACTCGAAATATGTTTCGTGAAGTTTTATTCCATAACAATCTTCGATACAAGGTGATCCGTACAGTCCGACGGCTCGAGCGAAAGTGATTTGTACTCGACACGTTGCGTTGGCCGTATTTATACGAAATGTGCGGCGACAAACATGTTACGTATTTTCTTTGTTCGATGAACGAATGTAAATTAAACTATTGAAATCATCAATTGTACAAATGTTAAGATGGTTTATAAATCGTAACTTGATTTTTAACACTAAATTCATTAAGTTTAACTAACTATTTAAGAGTAATTTAAACAAAGACTTAAAACTACTCCTATGATGCATTTGTTTTTGGTTAAGTAATGTTGTTGCGCCGATATATATGTTACTCCGAATTAAGATTTAATTTAATTCAAAATTTAAATTCAATAACGCTGAGTCGTTGAGTAGCTAGATGCTCTCACCGATCCGTAACCGATCGGCGAGGTAAAGCAACTAGTCTCGCGGTCAGTCCATAGATGGGTGACCGCCAAAGTGGTTTAATATCTGAGCGTCTCCGTGCTTCGGAGGGTACGTTAAGCTGTCGGTCCCGGTTGTACTCATTAGACAACAGTCGTTAAGCCATGTCAGAGGCCTACTGGGCGGCTTGAGCAGCTCTGACACTAGGGTTACCCTTACCCATACGATAAGCAAGCAAGTTTCCACTTTCAGAATAATATGTGGCTATGTATGAAAAAATTAAGAGAACTAAACGAAGCTGAAGAGAAAAATAACAAGTATGAGTCGAAATAAAGTAAACGGTAAGCGGTAACTTAAACTATAGTTTTACCTAATCAACCGACACGACCAGTCCATCACCAACATCATAGAAGGCAAAATTGAGGCGAGGAGAAAGAGAAGCAGACTGAGATGTAAATATATGGACCAGGTGAAGGTAGTTGTGAAAATGGAGTCTTACAAAGAAGGCTTATAACAGAGAAGGCTGGAAACTGCTACACCGACAACTGCACAAAACTTAAATTAATGATGACCCAATCAAATTCAATCAAGTAAACACTTGGCCACATATATCACAATAATAACGTGCAATAAATAGCATGTAAAACAATATTTGTGAGTAAGACCCCAATTTAATGAGAAAAGCAATCATTAGAACTTTGATTAGTGGATCACATTATGGATGTACTATTTACTGCTTGTTTTTTTTATTTATTTAAACTTCAGTACAGTTTGTACAAACGCCGGCACATCCATCTACCGCAATCTGTCACATTTCTTTAAATAAATAAAATAAAAAAGGTTTTTATTCACGTAGACTTTAAAAAAGCGCTTGTAAATAGTTAGAACATATTCGTAGTAATATATAATTAATTTATAATTATTTCTAGGTAATTATAGATATTTAGGTACACGGATTGTAGGAAATAATTTACAATAAGATTTATTTTATAACAGTAACGGTATTTAACTAACTTAAATTAAGTTATTGTCAAGGATCATGTGTAGGTATAGTTATCAAAATTTTAAATTTTAGTTATATTTTTACTACATATTGTCGAATAGTTCTGTCTATATTAAGGTACTTTTATAGATTTTCAACTTTATCACATAAGCATAAGGTTCACTTTTAATTGGGGAAATGTGACAGATTGGGATTGATGTGCTGGCGTCTGTACACATAGACGGACTTAATGCCTAATGTTCTGATTTAGTAGCAAGCGAATCAATTTGATCAAAATGTCTTTACACATATTTATCTAATTAATTGACAAATAATCGCTAAGCGTCTTCAAATATCGGAATGAATCGAGGTATGTCATAATCGCTACGCTCGGCAAGTGGGTTGATGATTACCGACAGAATGATATTCGTAGAATCGCTGTTACTCATTCTCTGGTATATTCCCTCGGGCCAAGTCCTACGGACCACACGGGATAAGATGGTGTGGTGATATTCTTTGCCGTCAACCACACAGCAAAAAAGCTAAACTAAATAATTACATGATCTATAATACTTTGGCCTAACGAAAACCCTTTATTCTGTCATGTAAGGATTTGCCTAGCGCTACAAAGGCGCACTCACCCTATTCAATTCCGAGAAATAGCGGACCAAAGTTATCGCACTGAGTTTAAACTAATTAAGTTAGTTTTAGAAGTCACGGGCACAGTTAGTTACAGTCAATAGAACAGGAATAGGATTGGCAACACTGCTGATCGGTTGTCAAAAATTGTACTAGTGAATTAAAATTAATAATTACTTATAAATAAATGTTTTTACGTTGTAAAATATAAAATATTACTATTAGCAATCTAAATTGTAAGCTAAATAATTGAATGTGATTAGTTTTCTGAAGAAATAAACCCGAAACAACTGATATCTGTCGACGCATCAGCTGTCACTGCGCTGCTCGTGTCCAACGAACTTCATTCGATTAAGTTTAAACTTTTGTGTGAAATCCCGGGGAGTATATTACTTATTCTTTATTTTTACACATTCATACTAACCTAACCAACCATTTATTCGACTCATTGGTGTGAGTCACGTCTAATTTCACACTGCCATATTCTGTCTCCATTTGCTTGACGTACATTGTGGAAGCAAATTCGACGACTTAATTAGCTGGCTACAGACATCACACACTTCAATTACTCCATAACTATACTGATATAAGATTGGCATTCGATAAATTTATTCCTATCTACACATACTAAGTTAACTTGACTAGACCCTAGTAATGAACTCTGATTAGGTGTCATATAGATAAAGTTAAAGGTGCCCCACTACAGTTTGTAACTAAATGTTTAAGTGTTGCTTTATCATAAATCTATTATAAAGTTAATTGCCCATCTGTCTTGTATATACTTACTTATATTATTTCTACCTATAGATCTCTGTAGTTTATTTTTCATATCTCACTCCTTTGACTTCAAATACATCTTAACCTCCTATTTCTGTCTAGTTTTCTGTTCACCCTCTCTTTGTTTTCAGCCCATCCTCATTCACCTCACATCATGCAGACCCGAAGCATGGCTGCAACTCAAGTAGCTGAACATAAGTTGAAATCAGCTCTCAAGGACTTACAGGCATACTAAGATCAGTGTCATAAACTTGAACAGGAGCGTGAGGAGAATGAAGTAGAGATAATAAGGGTCATTGATAGTAACACATCACTGAAAAGAGAACTTGTGAAACTCAACCACCAACTAGAGTCTACTATTGAAGAGCGAGACAGACTGCATGCGGAGACAGAGTCTTTTGATAAGTGTAGAGTGTTATATGAAGAAGCACTGTTCAAAATTAGAGATCTTGAATTAGAATTAATTAATTGTAATGAGAAGTTGTCAAATTATGTAAAAAACACAATTTGTCCAGTAGCTTCCACTAATCAGAGCTTGTATGACGAGTTGGCCAGTTGTAGTCCGGTGGATCTCCCTATTAATACAACGGTGACCATTGATTTGACTGGCGATGACTGTGTAGACTGCCAGCCAAGCGTTAATTCCGTAAGTAGTGACAAGCTAAAACAATACATACTTGAACTAAGTAAAGAACGTAGGGCATTATTAAACAAATTAGAAAATTATGAAATTAAATTAGAGGATAGCAAACTAATTTATGAAAAAGATACTCAGTATTTGCTTTCTGAGATAAAAACTCTTGAGAAGTCCCTAGCAATCTCATATCACAGTTTCCAGTCATACAAAAATGAAATGCAATTGCTGGCTGGAAAGTGTAATCCTGTAAGCAATAGGACATTGGAACCGGTTAACACCAGTAGTGCAGTAGTGGAGTCATACACACAGCTGGGATTAGAGTCACCAGTATCTCCACAAAATGACAATACTAAACATAGCTCCATACTGTATTCCGATGAAATGGGTAAGGGCCTTGGTACCTTGCTTTGTAATAAGCTGAGTTGTTCCTTTGTCAACTATTGTATGCCAGGATTACATTATAAAGATATAATAGATAAATTAATTCAGAATAAACACATTGCCAAATCATGTATAACTCTAATGGTAGAAAATTGTAAGAACTTAAAGAAAAAAGACATTACAGATAGTTGCACTAAGATGTTAGAATTAGACTGTAATAAGATAATATTGTGTGCCTTCCCCTATGTGTCCAATGTGCCTGATAGTACAAATAATTATATCCACAAGCTAAATATGCACCTACAGTTTTTGGTTAGCCATTATAGTGATAAATTTATATTTTTGGACACAAATAGTTTTATAGATTCTTGTAGGGTAACCATGAGTACAGTTACTGTCTCAAGAAAATTGTTGAACATAGTTGCAACTTTAGTAGCGGCACATATTAACTCAGTCATAAGTAGTATGACAAAGTCACTTTTTATACCATCTTTTAGTTATGTTATTAAAATCAATTTAGTTAGTAGTTTAAACATGTAAGCATGACAATAGAGAAGTGTGATAACTTTCTAATTCTATCACATCAAAATATAAACCGCTTCTATAGCAAAATTCTAGACATAGAACTTTTTAATGAAAAATATGAAATAGATATCCTTTGTTCAATTGTTTTAAATAAATGTGTTACGTGAACTATCTGTAAATGATTGCTATCATATACTTAATTTAAAATTATTGACTCTGTCTCAAAATGAATAGTGTTATTGTTTCGAAGTTTTTCTTTTGTATACCTAAATATTATCTAAAATAATAAGCATTCAGACAACCGATCGAGCATATATTGTGTTTGCCTACTAAATAATTACTCTAATTGGACCAAATCCCGTGTTCACGCCCGCTTGAGTATGTTTCGCCGGACCGTCTCAACTGGGTCGTGTTGAAACCGGTAGTAGATGAACCCACTGAGTTTGTTTCGCTGGGTCTTCTCAGTTGGGGCGCATTGGATCCGGTGGTAGCATTAAAGCGCGACCGTTGTTATTAACACAAGGTCCGTCATAATAATAATACCTTTAATATAGACAGAACCATTGACAATATGTAGTAAAAATTTTAGACTTAAACTAGATAATTAAACATAATCTCTTGACAATAACTTGATACGAGCTAGCTAAACATCATTGCTGTAATAAAATAAATTTTATAAATGTTTTCATACAATATGTACCTAAATATCTATGTTACTAGAAATAATATCTAATGTATACAACTATATTACTACAAACATGTTCTGACTATTTACAAGCGCTTTTTTAAAGTCTACGTGAATAAAAACTATTATTTATTTAAAAATTTTTATTTATTTTTATTTAGAACTATTAAGCAAATCATCATGGTTTGGTAAATGACAAACAAAGTAAGCAAACCTATATAGGTTTGCTTATATATATACATATATATATGGCACGGTCTAGGTAAAAGTCGGAGTGCCAGTGGTTTTATTTTTCCTTAGAGGCCACTGGAAGACCATCCATCTACTTCAATACTAACTATACATATATCTACCACAGTACTGTATGTTTGTTTGTATTAGATAAATAAAATAAACATGAGTGCGTACTGGCTTTGAGAGAAAGAGGTAAATAAAATGGGTGCTCGCACCTCTCTCTCTCTAGCCCCTACAATAATATACGAAACGTTACTCTGTAAAGTACCTCGCGACGCAGGGATAAATGTCCCTGGTGGGAGAGATGTCTTAGAAAAAAATACAAGTAATTACGTTGATAATGTAGTTTCCTATATGTATATGACAGAATTTTATAAATTCATTTAAGTTTCTCTTTGAAATTAAAATTCTTGAAGTTCACTTGACTTGGGGAGAAAAGTGAGATTGGGCGAGGCGAACGGAAGTTGAGAAGGATATATTAATGAGTAAAGATAGAACTCTTTCTATCTTTACTCATTAATATATCCTTCAAAAATGATTTACAAAATTCGTTCATATACAGGAAACTACATTATCAATGTGAAACAATTGTATTTTTTTTTCAAAGACTTGTCTTCCACCAGGGACATTAATCCCTGTGTCGCGGGGTATTATACACACATATAATGGACGGAAACAAATTACATCCAGACTCAGAACAAGTACTTATAGGCCACACAGATAGTTGTACGGCGCGGGAATCGAACACGGGACACGAAGCGGCGAGGCGATTGTCTTAGCCGCTGTGCCACACGTGCAGTTATCTATCTTTCTATCCGTCTATCCACGCAAAGCCGGGGAGAGTCACTAGTTCTATATATACAAATACCAAGAGGGATGCCACAGGACATTAATACTTATATTTTTATGTACGTGTACTGCTAGATACTCGTAAACGTGTTAGTTCTTCTAGAATTATGTATATGAGTTCTGTAGAAGTTCTTCACAGTGTGCCAGTAACATTTGATATAATATTTTTTCTTTACTTCACAATTATGACTGCACGTATATGTTTAAGCAGTTAAAGCAATTACGGTCACCGTAGCCTAGTTGGTAGTGCTCCTGCCTATGAAGCTGGTGGTCCTGGGTTCGAATCCCGGTAAGTGCAAGTATTTGTGTGATGAACACGAATATTTGTTTCTGAGTCATGGATGTTTTCTATGTATTTAAGTATTTATCTATCTATATAAGTATGTATATCGTCGCCTGGTACCCATAGTACAAGCTTTGCTTAGTTTGGGGCTAGGATGATCTGTGTGACGTTGTCCCTAGATATTTATTATTATTAATTTCGAACCGTTCTGAGTATTTAGTCGCACTAATTCCACACAATGATTTGAATACAGATATGTTATATCAAACTGTAATTACACTTTGATATGAAATTTCAAACTGGAATAAAATCTTGAACCTAATTTCTTGTAAAAAGGGTTCAACTATTTAATGAATTGGCTGTGTCTCCTAGAAGCTGTTACGTCACGCATGTCGCGGAAGGAAAATTAACAATTGGCGATGTAATATAGGGTGCACGGATCCTTTGTGGGGCTAGGTGTACGCTTCTATAATAAAATACCCATCGACCTGCTTAACTTGTCGTATGATAAATTTTAATTGATTATCATGCATATTTTAACAAAAAAGGTTTACTACTCGGTTAATGATTATTTGAATGATAACGACGCTTGGTGTTTACCAAGCCGAATATAACAAATTATAATATTTACATTTTATGACATCTAATATTAATATTTATAATAGTAAATTACGTAGATTTTTTAAATGGATGTTTTTAAATTTTATTGCATTTATGATATTGTGAATATATACTATGTTATCTACCTACCTATCTTCTATCTTAAGCTTTAATTTATTTTCTGTATTGTGTATAATTTTAAGTATTGGCGTGCATAAGTGTACCATGTGTTCCTAAGTGCAATAAATATTTCTGATTCTGATTAAAAAAATTCATGAACTCTTATCTATTAAAGTAGCTATTTTATATATAATTTATTTTACCAATAAATAGTATTTACATGAGTTGTTTATACAGTACAAGTATTTGTTGCGATGAAAAGGCGGAGCCGAGACGAAATTTCAGGAATTTTCACAGTGTAAATGGCACTTAAAGAACTTTGTTTGATCTGAATTAACGGAATCTTTTGGAATATTTATGTTCTTAGAAAAGTTGGTTAAGCCGGCTCTAATTTCCATATTGATAAAAGAATAAATCTTTGCACCTACTTGTTTTCTGTAAAAAGTTAGAAGTATATTTAACATTCATGACAAGGTTACCACAAATAAGTGTTTCTTAAGGATATTTTGTCAAATTCAAATGTCTTATTCAAATAATTTATTTGCAAAATACGAGTACATAGTGGTGTTAGTTTAACATTAATGTCCTGTAAATATTTTACCGTTTTGGTGTGCAAATATTTCTTGGGTACACATTTTAATGTAGAAAAAATTAGATAGTCACATAAATAACAATTGATTGAAATGAATTAAATTTTTTTAGTCTCATTTTCTTCATATTATTATATTTCAACAGGAAAATTGTATTAAGTTTGTTACTATTGTCACGTTCAGGCTTTGAACCTTAGCACCAGGCTTTGTGGTGGCTTTTGTAAGATTGCAAGAATATTCTAGATCATACCAGAACAAATGAAAAAGGATAGCAGATGAAAAGGACATACGAAATTCTTAATGCAATTTACATTAGATGTTTCAAGAATAACTTCGATTAATAATTATTGATCGAGAATAATTAGAAAGAAATGGTACGATTTTGAAAAAAAAAACTCTTTCTTTTCATTCATAAAAAGAAAAAGATTTTTTTTTTACATTGTTAAAAATGATAACGCCCGCATTAGGAAATATAATCCATGTGTCGCGGGGTACTTCACAAACATATAATAGACGGACACAAATTACATCCAGACTCAGAACAACTACTCATGAGTCACACAAAAGTTGAGTCACATAAGTATAAGGTTCACTTTTAATTGGAGAAATTTGACAGATTGGGGTAGCCTGATGTGCTGGCGTCTGTACAATCATACATTTAGCCTATGACCTAAAATTACCTTTGTCTACAATACACATTACAGATCTTCCCGTCATCCAACGACCCATGAAACCATTACAGTTTCCCTATCTGTATTAACCTCGTGAGTTATGGCACAATATATCATTAAAATACAGGGTCTGTCATTAAACTTAAACAATGTATAGCAGGACCGTCAATTTGCATAATCTGTCGATTTGTAATTCACGAGACGATTATTCAGGGTCCCTAGTGGATGACTAGGGGACGGCTATTCTATAATGCAAGTTAATCAAGACTCGCGGCTATCTTGTTAGCCAGTGTGACCTCTAGACAAGTATACTTCTCTTAACCTACTTTTAGCACTAACATGCCGTCACGGTAATTACTTTTATATCTAATATGAACTACGTGTGGTACCGAACATTTGTTCCTGCTGATAATTGCATGGTATGCTGACTGCCTGAAAATTTTGCCTAAAACCAACCGGTTTTTGAGACTACGAAAACAAACAAAAAGCGAAATTTAAGGCGATAAGGATAGGCGCTACCACCCAATTCGCCGTTTATCGTGATTGACGTTCAAATTGATGAAGGTTAAAAATAACTAAATCATTCGTTCAATCGGCTTCAACGTTGAAAATCGATTCCGGACAATTTATGACGTCATCTCATTTTAGTCATTTTTCTCCTTCATCTATTTGAATGCCGATCACGATCACGATAGCCTGCGAATTAAGCGGCAGCACTCCGATAATCCCTGTACTTATCACCTTAAATTTCACCTTTCATCTATTTCTCATACTTAAGACTCCATGCTTTGGGACCATGCTAAGTTGTAGCTCCTGATTGTAGTCTATAAAACACAATAACTCGGTATGTCAGAGGCCTAGTGCATGGTATGGACAGTACTATGGTTGCTACTCCTCACACAATAAAGTAAGTAAAATAATACAGTCCTTATGAGGAAACAGTGGAATATAATTGCATAGATACCCAAAGACCATACTTACCTACGTGTGCTTCGGGACGTAGCAATCTTCTTCTTAGCACATCGATGGCAATCTAAATTAAGTCAGCCCAGAATTCAGCTACGAGTTGTCACGCGTTGTCTGTAGTTGTTAGTAGCAATGTATCCCCATTTACTTGATTACTCAAAAAGTTTAAAGTGCGTTCATAATCATGTGATGTATATTTTTATAGTCAAAATACTTATTTTTTTAATCGACACATCTTTTTTCATTACCTTGCAGTGCTTGACGTGTAAGCTACTGAGAAAGACTGCCAAAAACTCAGTAGGAATCCTTATTGTTTAATATTATATTGTTTAGTATTATCTAAATGCGTTTACTTAGATCTACACATTCCCAGCATTTTTATCATTAACATAGTCAGAAACTTTGTAAGATAATAATAATAATATTATATAGGGACAATGTCACACAGATCATCCTAGCCCCAAACTAAGCAAAGCTTGTACTATGGGTACCAGGCAACGATATACATACTTATATAGATAGATAAATACGTAAATACATAGAAAACATCCATGACTCAGAAACAAATATTCGTGCTCATCACCCAAATATTTGCTCTTACCGGGATTCGAACCCAGGACCACCAGCTTCGTAGGCAGGAGCACTACCAACTAGGCTACGGTGACTTGCACTTACACAATTTGGCTTTATTTTTTCTTTTAAATTTGTTGATTGACTGTTTTCTGATGTCATAGGGAAGTTTGTCGTAGAAGCGAATACACTACCCCATAAAACATACAAACATACATCATCTACGTCTGCTAGATATAGACAGTCGTGTGGTCTAAAGCACATTTGTTGTTATTTTATTAATTATTTACAGTTCTGTTTGTTGCTGTGTTGCATGCCGTGGTCTCCTGTAATTTTGTGTAATTTTAGTGTAATCTTTATTCCAGATCCTTATAAATAAAATTATTCATATCACACCCGCGGTTAAGTTTTAAAGTAATAAATTAGTATTATGTTAAAGGGGTAATGTATGTGAACTAATCTTCTTATCACGGCACTTGACATATTCTATTTTTGAATTGAAACTTGAAAATTTGACTTTCGAAAAGAAGTTACGCGCGTTGAGCACATTTTGAGTACTGTCCACTCAAAATATATATATATGTCCATAAATATAACTAAGTGCATTATTAGTATACATTACATACATACAAAGGGTATAGTTAAATGTCAACTACATATAATTTTCAGATTAGAAGTGTAAGAAATTATTTTCACTTCTATCGGCAGTCCCCAAAGTCTGCCCCGTTTGGTACATAGCTTCACTAGCTAATTGTATAATATTATTCTAAGCATATTGTACTGTTTGCAATTAAGTGTACTTCTCCTTCTTCTTCAGTAGTATTCCATCTAGCCTAACAGCCACCACGTTGTCGTATCGAAAGAAAAAGGAAGATTTTATAGACGTTATAGTTTACATAAAAGTATACGACGATTATACTTTCTTCTCGATCTTACAAGATGGCAAGCTATGCCGATGTCAACAATTCTGCCATACGTCAATAACTCAAGTATGACTTATACTATTTTCATATGACACAGCATGTCGCATTTGCAATGGCAGGTTAGCTGTGCCTGAGTCATCATTTATTCAGGGACCTTAGAGGCTTAGTTTCTATATAATTACTCCTATGCATAAATTTTCTGGGTTAGTAACAAGTATCTTGGGTGATTAGAACTTCGTTATGAGATTTCTACGTCGTGTGAATCATAACTTCTTTTTATGGCTATCTCAGTTTTATATTAATGCATGCAAGAAGAACTTCCAAAGCGTTTCTTTGAGAAGTGAACTAGGCGTCATGTTTTATACTATACTAGCCGTGTACCGCTGTCTCACCCGCGTTAAATTAAAAAAAATATATATATATAGCCTGTGTGTTTTTCTGGTTTTGCATTTAATAGTAAGATATATAGGCCGCACTAATAATTTCGGCATCTGACAACTAAAAGTGTTAAAAACAAATTACATAATTTAGAAATCGAACTCTCAAATTTTGCTACGCAATTCGTTTTATGTATTTATCTCATGTTATTACATTTTGCGCCGTTTTAAATATTGTCTACGTCACAATAGATTCTATGATCATCATCATATCAACTGCAAAACATCCACTGCTCAGAGCGTCAATGTCGGCCTCGCAATGCCCGCATCCAGCTGCTTCCAGCGACCCTCATAAGATCATAATCGGTCCATCTTCTGGTTCGTGGCGCCCCACTCGAGAAAGTTTTTGGCCCAGCGACCGTCATTTCTACCTTTTAATACATTTATTTAATATATTCAATTAAATTTCTGCATTATTGCAAAATAGATAATTAAATTTTAATTTTAAATACTGAGCTATATTTTTTTGCTAATACTACAACTACATAAACTCACTAAAAAGAGATTTTATTGGGATTTTCAGAGGCGTTTATTTACTTATTTTTTATTAAAATTGTCTTCCATTTCTGGTTCGGAAACATAAAAATAATTTATAACAAACAGATACACATGAACTTTAGTAAACACTAGAAAAAAATGCTGATACGTTAGAACAACCTTAAGCACTTAGTATCTATCTATAAGATATAACATAGGTTTAAGTACTGGGACTGATAATCGAAGTATTTTAAAGCGGTGGGCATTAAATGCCTAAATATTTGATAACGTTAAGAACAATCACCTCTGGGATAATCGAACCTCGATTAGAGATAGGTATCTACGCAAAACAGGTCAGTCTGGTTCCATCTTCATAAAACGCAGATATATATATCTCTCTCCTATAGAGATCAGAGAGACATACTCTATCCTATAGAGATTCTGTATGAATATCGTGCCAAATTAATTTAAAGTCGTTCAGCCCTCGACACAAAAGGAGGTGTTCAATATGTATGCTTGTCCGCTTATGGCATTATGCTCTAAAATGGATAGACCAATTTCGGCGTCATTATTTCATCTGTGAACTAGTCCTACTAATATTATAAACGCAAAAGTTTGTAAGTATTGATGAATAGATGTTTGTTACTCTTTCACGTAAAAACTACCGAATGGATTTTAATGAAACTTTACAATAATATAGCTTATACATGAGAATAACACATAGGCACAATTTATAAATATAATATTGTGTGAATTGTCCAAAATATGACAATAAGTGTCAAGTAAATAGGAAATAATCTACCATCTGCGAGTCATTCCGACGTGCACTGCCAAAACCGCTAGAGGTCCACATACTACTTATATTATAAATGTGAAAGTTTGTGAGTATAGATTTATGGATGTATGTTTGTTTTTCTTTAATGCCAAAACTACTTTAACGCGGGTAAAACCACGGGGCATAGCTAGTATAAAATATGTAGCTGTTAATGTAGTGGTGCCTCAGGAGCACAACCCCTTTTTTAGGTTAAGTTTGGTACTAGCCCAGAAAATAAAAAAGGAGGTTGGGCTCGTATATTTACTAAGAAAGTTTAGTACTAGTTTTAGTACCTAATCTTATTTCTTAGATGCCCTACAAAACGCTATCATAGTTTTTTTAACAATCAATTCAACAAACGTGCATACACCCCGCAAGCATATAACGCTTGCACCACAAAAAGTAACACTTAAGCTGCTCGTTGAGCGTTTCTTTCAAGTTATCTCAATAGATTTTTAGAAATTTCCTTTCACGTGGAACGTTGGTTAAAACCGTGCAATACATTGAAAATATTAGTTCTAAGAAATGAGATCAAGAGAAAAGTATGATGGTAAAAAGTGGCCGTGGGCACAAGAAAATCAAATGTAAAATGCTTACAACAGATTTTGCACTTTACTTTCTTATTATTTATTTCATATGTTCTGTGGATTTTAGATAAGGAAAATAACACAATATAATACACCCACCCTTTCTTGTTCACTAAGATTTAAATGTGAAGGTAAACAGTCGCTTTACATATCGTACAATGGGAGATCTTATCTCTGGAAAAAAAAATTACAAAACTGGGCATACTAGATGGACAAAAGTCTAACACACCACCTTCTGACCCCAAACTAGGCAGAGCCTACACTATGGTAACCAGAAATACACATACTTCTAAATATATACCTCTATTATATACAAAACACACCTAGTGTTACGTTCTAAAAGCAACAGCGTCCTAGATACGAGGAGCCATTAAAACCTAACTGTCTTATCTCGTTGATCTCTTATTACTAAACATAAATGACCCTATGGTCATAGGGTCATTTATTTTTAGTAATAAGGGATTTAAGAATGTAGATTGATTGATTGTAGATACGAGGAGCCATTAAAACCTGTATTATCTCGACAATAACTTGATACGAGCTAGCTAAATATCATTTGTGTAATAAAATAAATTTTATAAATGTTTTCATACAAGATGTACCTAAATATCTATGTTACTAGAAATAATATCTAATGTATACAACTATATTACTACAAACATGTTCTGACTATTTACAAGCGCTTTTTTAAAGTCTACGTGAATAAAAACCTTTTTTATTTTATTTTTATTTTATTTTATTTATCCCTTATTACTAAACATAAATGACCCTATGGCCATAAAGGATCCCTTAAACTTGAGCGGTACCTTTTTAACACGCTTTTATTAGCTTCACTTATAACTAACTATGTAATAAAATCTTGGAATCTCAATTTGACCCACTTTTTGTTCTCCGATTAGGATGAAATTTTTCACTCGCTCTTAATTCTGATGACAATACATGATTAGCTAAGAAACGTCATTACAAATACAATATGGCGGCCACCCCGAGACGGCGGACTGGCTGTTTGAAATCTACCCCCATAATATGGATATCAAATAAAAGGGTTTGCGGTCAGGAATACGAAAAAAATAATCGCGTGACTTAAATTCAATACGGTGGACCTCCAAGATGGCAGACAGGCTATTTGAAATGCACCCCCATGATATGGGTATTAAATTAAAGGGTTTGCTGAATGGGATACGAAAAAATTTTTAGTGCGTGCTAAAAGCGTGTTTTTTAGTTTTTTAAACTATTATATATTATTATATCACAACACAGCCTTATATTACAAATATCATTTTCACAAATTATCCATTAATTAAAACCGCCTCGATACACAAAATCAATCTAACGCCTACTCAATTAACCAATATACACAAATACACACGCCATGCGAGTCTCAGTATAATCTATTTTTAATCTTCAAGATATGAAAGAAAGAATTAATTTTATTTTCATAACAAATATGGAAAATACATTCAATTGTGGTACTCGTACCTATACATTTTAAACATTATTAATTTTATCCGTACTGGTATGAAAAATGGCCAATCTCAGCTAGTACTGCATTTCTGCAGTGCTGATCTTCCGATAGGGCCAGTAGGTACTGGAAGCGTGATACCAGACGAATTTACATTATAATACTTACAAGCTAAGAAAAAGTCCTGGATTGATATAACATTTCAGATGAAATGTAGAACAGAAAAGTAGAACAGAACAGAGAGAAAAATTATTAATAACAATAAATATAAATAACAATTAATGCTCATAATCACAATCACATTACTTTAATATAATCGATTCCATTAATTCATCATATCGATTCTTAATGTCCCTTGTCTTGCCTTTATGCGTTTCCGAACTGCAACTTTCATGTCGTCATAGATAAAAGACGCTGCGGGGTTCGCAAGCCTGACTTTATATTTATTTAATATGTCTGTCAGTGTACGGTGTTATGTGTATAAAATGTTAAAATTAGTAATGCTTAATAAAGCTTATTAAATTATTAGAATTGGTGTGCTTATAAGTCAAGATTGTGGTTTATCCCATGTGCTACAGTGCAATACAGTAAAAAAGTTCGAATATACATCTAGCAATCAGCGGTAAGAGAGTGATGAACATAGGAAGAGATGAGATAAAAGTCTAGAAACAGATTTAAAGTACACTTGCGGAATACCAATACAAGAAACATATCAAGCCATCATTCACCATGCCGCCGCTTTGAACGAATGACAGAATGAAAACATGTTGCGTTTAGGCGTATTGTTGACATTAGAAATGAAGATATGAATGTGAATAGGAATATGAATATAATAAGCATCAGAGAATCTAGTATTTAAACGTATTTCCACACAAAAAAATATCGTCAATGTCTACAATAATTAATTTGTACATTTCGTTAGTCCATCACAAACCATTTCATGAAACATTAATCAGCTAATGAAGTATGTATTAAATTTCAATTAATTAGTAATAGTGAAATTTGATGTTAAGTTTATATTGTTATGTAATATTAATATCTATGTTAAGTCAATAAGCTACGTGTGCTACAATAATGCCTCAGTCAGGCGATCATTCGTAATATGACTGATTGTGTAGTGCGTTTTACGTAAAATAAGGTTGTTCTCAGGTACATTTCATGTTTGTTTTTAGTTTGTTATTTGTAAGACGTACATAATAAACTTATGTAATGGATTCAAAAAATTACACGACATGAAGGCGTTTTTTTTCGAATCACAAAGGGAGAAGACGAAAATTATTACTATATGTAAATTCTATTTTTTTTTGTACTTAGACTATAATAACTTAAGACTCGCTAACAATATTAAGCCTGTTCTCATCTTAGCATTTTGGAAGAAACTTTATTTCCATTTTTTTAAACTAACGATTCAGTTCTATTCAATCAGTTTGTAACTCATGATTAGCAACCATCTCGAATCGAAGCTACTGTTTTGTTCTCAATCTAAATCTCAAATCTTAAAGTACATTTAATATGTTACAATCATATTTCTTTAACTCAGGATCAAAATCCGTATCACTTATAATCCAGTAAATAAGCACCAGCTTACTAAATTGAGATACACATAACCTACATCATTCGATAAAATGGAGATTATTTTATCGAATCCAAGCCATTTATTCTGTGTTACCTCATCACCCGTAAAGTGAAATGTGGGGAACCACTGCCCGAGGCTTCCGGCGGCTCATTTCCAGCGGATAAGGAAACCCAACGGTCTTCCGGTGAGAACATTTCTTGAAATATCTCTGCAAACGTCTTTATCAGCCAGTATAGATATTTACTTTGACATTATACACTAGGACCTACAGTAAATTTATTTCTTTGAAAAATTACCATGTCAATATAAAAATCAATGTAAATTTAATTGAACACTTATTTTTGGGTCTATTAAAGTTAATTTAATAAATTCGATTTTTTTGAATAACTGTCACGATATTAAGGAATAGCTAGGTGGCTTAGGATGTTCCTCAATATTCACTCACAAGTATTTATGGCGTAGATTAGTTGGCTCGCGTAGCCATCAACTCCTTTTTCATTTCATAGTATTACCTATGCAGATGAGGTCGCATTACTGGCCCTCTCGGTCTTTGCCCTCAGGTACATTACTTGCTCTGTGCGAGAGCTATGCTGCCATACATGGCCTTAAGTATAATGTGTGTAAAAGTGTAACGATGGTTTTTCGTGTTGGTGGTGGGAAACCCAGAACTGTCCCTCCTGTACATCTCTATGGAGAGGCATTAAGCAGAGTGTCTCTTTTTAAGTACCTTGACCACATATTGACCGAGGACTTAAATGGTGACAATGATATTGAGCGGGAGCGAAGAGCGTTATTGGTTCGTTGCAACATGCTGTCTTGTAGGTGTACACGCTGTACGAAAACGTAGAACGTTTTCAAAGCATACTGCCTAACATTCTTCACGTGCAGCCTATGGTTCAGACATACGCAGAGGGCCTATAACGTTCTTCTTGTCCAGTACAATAATTCCTTCCGGGTGTTGTTGCGGCTGCCACGATTTTGTAGCGCGTCGGGGATGTTTACTGAATCGCACACAGATAGTTTTGAGGCCATCATGCGACAAAGAACAGCATCCCTGCTACGCAGCATTCGTGGGAGCACCAATAGCATTCTTAAGGTTATTTCTGCAAAGTTGGACAGCCCTTTCCTGATGCAGTAGACCCGTATGCATAGTGGTGGAGCTAGTGCAGCAGGACGGTACTTAAATTAATTTTTAAATTAATTATTAATAAAATATTCTAAGTCCTGTAATATTAACACTATATGGATTTTATATCTGAATTAAATGAATAAAAATAATAATAATAGGGAAGGAGATATTATAAATTTTTCATTGAAAACTATATTTAATAGTTTATTATTTTGAATTTGTTGAACTGTTTTAACCATCAACCAAACTTACTAGAAAAAAAGCGTTCTAATATTAAAGATTTTACTGTTCTATCTTCTAAGAATAGATAGATTCTTCTGAATTTAAAAATAATATTTCGATATTTAAAATGTCTTTGTTTGCGAAACGTACTGTGATAACACTTTTAAGGGCTATTAATGTTTTTGAAAGCATATAATCCATTATTTGGTTTATGCCACGTTTCATTGGGGCGGACAAATATACTGTAACGTCCCTTCATAAAATAAATAAAATAAAAAATGTTTTTATTCACGTAGACTTTAAAAAAGCGCTTGTAAATAGTCAGAACATATTTGTAGTAATATAGTTGTATACATTATTATATCTAGTAACATAGATATTTAGGTACACATTGTATTGTTTGTATGAAAACATTTTAAATTTTTTTTTAATAGCAATGATATTTAGCTAGTTCGTATCAAGTTATTCTCAAAAGATTATGTTTAAGTTTAATTATCTAGTTTAAGTCTAATATTTTTACTACATATTGTCAATGGTTCTGTCTATATTAAGGTATTATTATTATGACGGACCTTGTGTTAATAACGACGGTCGCGCTTTAATGTTAATACTGAAAGAGAATCGGAGACCATTAGACTTGTGTGCCCTGGAAATCGCTAGTTTGACTCTCGCTCTAACGAAGTCCTTTTTTTGGTAAATAATGAAATGTCAGCAATGGTTACTAGGGCCTATCACATATATTAAATTATATCCTCGTTTTCCGAGTAACTACTTGTTTTAAACATAGTTATTCTAAGCCGGATATAATTTGTCTCCGTGAATTTTATTATTAGTAAATAGTTCCGTGTTATAGAAGTTTATAATGGAAGTGAGAGAATTGTCTTAAAACCGGCCAAGTGCGAGTCGGACTCGCACATGAAGGGTTCCGTAGCAGCACGTATTTCAGTTTATTAAATGAAAGCAAATTGTGGTTTATAACGTATTAAAAAAAAACTACTTGCTAGATCTCGTTCAAACCAATTTTCGTTGTTATTTTCTATGGTATAATCTACATCATATATTTTTTTTAGTTTTATCATTCTCTTATTTCAGAAGTTACAGGAGGGGGGACACTCATTTTACCACTTTGGAAGTGCCTCTTGCGCAAACTATTCAGTTTAGCCAAAAATGATAATAGGAACCTCAATATGATTTTTGAAGACCTATCCATAGAAAAAAATTTTTTGGGTATAAGTTCTATGTATGGCGACCCCCAAAATTATTGTTCTTTTCCTATTTTTGTGTAAAAATATTAATGCGGTTCACAGAATACACCTACTTACCAAGTTTCAGCAGCACAGCTCTTATAGTTTCGGAAAAAAGTGGCTGTGACATACGGACGGATATGCAGACAGACAGACATGACGAATCTATAAGGGTTCCGTTTTTTGCCATTTGGCTATGGAACCCTAAAGAAAGCTATACAGAGTATGTGCGCCTTAAGGACTAATTATGTGGCAGTAGTGTCATTGTTCGTAACAAATTTCAGTTATTTTCGTTTTATGGTGAATATTCTAGGTTTAAAGATTCTTTATTCTCAATAAAACAAATAAGTCACTTACTTGAGAACAATAAATAATAACTTATAATAAATTACATAAGGTCGAGTTCGTAGTTTGGTACTCATCTAATGTACCCACTTTCCCGAGGTTAAGATATTGAGTAAGATTGTTGTACATATTGAAATAATCGGGTTTTGAATACATTAGATGAGTTTACATGTTTAATGTCTGGTGGTAGGTTGTTGAACATCTGTGCCCCTTGATAAGTCAGCATCTTCTTGCCATAATTTGTCCTAATCTTAGGTAAGACCAAAAAACTCGCCCGGCGAGTACTACGTTGATTCTACCAATGATAGATGAAAATCAATCCTGCCGATACGTTTCTATTAGGAATTGGTTAAGGCTTACGTTATTCGAGACTCAAAAAGTTATACTGACAATAAATCTGAAAGAGAGCATTTCTTTTGGAAATCTTTCAACAGGTAAAATCCTTCCTAACTCGTGAGAGGATTAACACACCTTTTTCCGCCTATTTCATTTCCATATCCCGCCCAACTTATATTAACAACTTTTTCCTCCGGGTCTTTGTTCGAAAATTGGTTTACGCAAAGGGCAATAATGAACGCACTAAAGAAACTCGCCCTTTATGTGAAACCTCAGCCTCCCGAAGGATTACAAGGGTCAGCCCGTCCTTACAGCCCTGACTAATCCGTACCAATGATAGAACATGCCGTCTCTTTCTTTTCTGTGTATTAGAAAGAAATGGGGATCTATCAGGCTTATCAAACAATATAGGAGTGCGTGAATTTTTATTTTGTATTGGGATTTGTCTAATTGGTTTATCCCTCAGATTACATAATTCATAACATGTTGTGGAAAAAAATATTATAGGCCACACAGGCTTAAAAAGAAAAGACATTACTTTTATACAGTTAGTCCGAAATGCTTAGCGTTATGATATGGTGCGTGTCCCGGCCATCTGGGACACGGCGCAAAAGGGGGGCACCGTAGCAGCATACCCGTGTTCCCGGGGCTCCCCCATCAGGCGCCTAGAGCAGGCGATACGGCAGGCAGGTTTAGTCGGTGCGAGTCTGACATACCCACCCGTAGACACTTTTTGCGGGTGGCATGCGTAGGCATTCCCCCTGCCTTAACAAAAAAAAGTCATATTACATATGACTGATTCGAGCATTCGAGCACTCGACGAGTTAGCAGCCCTTGAGAATGGTCCATGGAGGACCGAAACACGTATTAGGTATCGTACTGGCGCATGTGATTTGTTTTTTATATTGTCCTTCTTGAATGTGCACATTTTTGCAGGCGGGAGGGCGGTGCAATTTGCATCCCGGTATGATTAAACTGACAATTAGCGGAATTAACACTACATATTCATTTTGTATTTTGATTGTTATGGATTTCCGCAAAGTAACGCCTGATTCCATTACTTATATATAGTTGTTAAAGCCTCCCAGAAGTATTCTAACATGGCTGACCGTGCGCTTAGGGCTTAACTTCGCCAATCACTAAAGCAGTGAGAGCAACTGCCTATAGATGACTTGTAAAAAACACTAATAAATAAACTTCCGAGGTAGAAACGTAGCTTTTTAAAGTTTACTTAAATAATTAATCAGGTAATTTAACGTCAAAGTGGAAGAAATACTGCATAGTTCAGGGAGAACAGTCAGCGAATTCCTGTGAAACAAATTTTACTTGTTCTGTCTGTGCGCAACAATTTTGAGAATGTAAATGGTATCCTCTTCATTTTTTTTACCCGCGTTAAACTTTATAAATTATCACAGCTACACCCCCGTAGGTGACAGATAGCGTGATAATATGTAGCCTATACTGATGAAAGTAATTTAATGCCTGTTTGAGGAAGAGAACATTTTGCTAAAGGGACATTTTACGAAAGGGACATTCTGAGAAAGGGACATTTTGCGAAAGGGACTTTCTGAGAAAGGGCCACTTTGTGAAAGGGACATACTGAGAAAGGGACATTTTGCTACCTGTAGTCATTTTGAGAAGTGGTTATTTTGCGACAGAGCCGTAGCCTACCTCTTAGTAATATTAATGCAAAATTTGAAGTAAAGCCATGCAATACTTTTTGAGTTTAGCTCGGACATTCATAATAAATAAACAGACTAAAATTCTACAAACTATATTTTTGGCTTCGATATCGATTTTAGATCACGACCCAAGTACCCTTAAAAATAAAATATTACTAAAATATTCAATGTACAGTTTTGACTTTCTTACGATTTTATTATATGTATAGATATATTTAAGAGTAGAGACATACCACCTTGGGAAGCGTGCTAACCTTTATGATATTTGACGGGCCTGTTCGTGTAATTGGCAAACGCTTGCTTTTCACACCATAATTCAATTCGTGAGTTTGATACACACCCAAGACAGATATTTGTGTGCATAAACATGTCTGTTTGACCTGAATCTGTAAAAAAAAGTAGTATATGTAGTATATCAATTATCTGGTTTCTATAGAACAAGCTCTGCTTAGTTTATGATCAAATGGCCGTGTGTAAATAATGTCTCAGGATATTATGAGTATTATAATTATCCTAGAAACAGCAAAGATTGTGAAACTAAAAAGATCAATACCTTCGGTACCCTAAAAATCCAGACAGAATTGTATTAAAAAGACCAAGAACGGCAATGTATCGTAATAATTGCATCGCCATGTGTGGACGTGTTTTTAATAAAATACCCAACAATATAAAACAATAAACCACAAATAAATTATGTAAAAAAAATATTACTAGGCTTTGGCAATTAGAAAAATCTTTATGTCTACTGTATATAGCAAAACTAAATTAATTTATTTTCTATCAACTTAAATAAATGAAGCAAATGAGCTGAATTACCCTAATTCCAAATGGTGTCACAGCCAGTTAGCAACAGGATATCTTTAAATTGGGGATATTAGCGGGATATTTATTTGCGCTGTCAGTAACGTCACCAAGATAAGGTCAAATACATGTATTTTAAATTATTAAAAAAATTGATCCTGTCCGTCAATTTGTCACCATAGCAACTAATGACAATGGAGACTAGCTAACTGTGCAACCACGTTCCTCCCACGTATGTACATTGAGGTTGTGGAATGAACTAACTCCTTGTTACGATTTTCCCTAGAGACTACAGCATGGGGCCCTTCAAAAAGGGAGTTTTAAGGTTTCTAAAGGGTCGGCGACGCGCTAATGATGTCCCTGGTGCTGCAAGCGTTCATCACTTACCATCAGGTAGGCCGTATGCTTGTTTGCCACTGCTTGTATAAAAAAAAAACATATTAACAAATAAGTGCTTAAATGAAAGTGTCCTTCCTAATTCCGCGTTTCTTCCTATCATGACAATGATCTCATGATCCGATGGAATGTCTAATAATTAAGATGGAAAAGAACTCTGGTACAGGACCAACGGCTTAACGTGCTCTCCGAGGCACGTAGGCGTAACACATTCAGAGTCCAGACAAATACTGAAAAACTCAGGACCTCATAATCTGCGGTTCAAATTAAAATTCAATTTATTTTATTTGCAGAAATATGAGTTGTACAAGCGCTCGATCAACTAAGCAGTGATTACCAGCAGAAACATTATTTCCAGCATATTTTGAACTCTATTGGTTTGTAATAAGAGTTCAAAAGCAATCAATACGAGACATTCCTACTATCTTCATCATAACAGCCGTAAGAAGTCCACAGCTGAATAAAAGCCTTCCCCCTAGTAGTGCTTAGAAAGAAGCTGCTTCTCATCCCCTGGTACATATTTTCTCGGGTCTACTTCTACGCCCCCGACGGGAAGAGATGGGGTGAAGATATTCGCCACCATCACCTTATTAAGGGTTAACTACTGTAGTTAAAGTGATATTTGGTAACTAATATTAGGTAAACGAGTCATTGGACAACTAAAATAGAGATGATGATTTAAGAAAATTAACGACTTAGGATATCTCAATTATTACTACTAGCTGTGCCCCGCGGTTTTACCCCTGTTAAACTTTATAAATTATAGCCTACGTGTTAATCCAGGGCGTTGGCTAACTCCATACAAAATTTTATTAAAATCGCTCTAGTTGTTTAGAAATGAAGGAGTAACAAACATACACACTCACAAACTTTCGCCTTTATAATATTAGTGTGATGCCCATACAATCCAGACAAAATTTATTCCAGTAAAACAAATCTACTGAAACATACATCTTATGACCCAATACCCCATCGGCTCAAAATTGCGTATAACTAAAGTTCTATACAATTCCCAAACTCTCATGTTATACTGGAACCAATTTTTATAAAAGAATGGACACGAAAGTTTCGTATGAAGCCTGAGACCAAATCCACTTACATTTTCTTCACAATAGCTATTGACTAAACTATCTCCCTGTAAGTAAATTTATTGAGAGAAAGGAAATTGGTCCCTAGTACCTAGTAATAACTTCTATCTTACAAAAATAGTAGTGGCGAATATACTCTTTCTTGACACGATTTTCTATTGGTCAAGAAATCAGTGGCTATCGAATAAACCTCCTGAGATGTGCCCGGCTAATCCGAACCCTACGAAATATAAAAGGCTTAAGGACAAAAATGCCGTAAGACGAATTCATAGTGGATTCCAGTCAACTATGAATGCCAAGAAAAGTCACCCCATCTCACCCCAAAAGTCAAGTTGATGCCACTATAAATATTTAATCCAATAGAAACAATTTAGGGCAGATAATTTAAGCCCAACAATTAAGAACTCAATATTGGTGTTATAAAGAGTGCGAAATTTTTATGAATTATACAAAAAATACGACTATTAAAGTTCTATGAATTGTACAAAAAATACGAGTCTCAAGTAATACTATCATAATATTTTTTTTTATAACTTGTTTTAAACTAATTATGTTTTATACGAAATTTTACGTAATAAAATATCATATTTAAACATGGTGGTGAGACTCAACTGAGACTATTTTTGTTGCCTTAACTATATTTGGGCTATATATCAAAATATTTCAACTTATGTTCTTCTTTCTTTAGATTGCTGATTCTAGTATCTACGTCTTGTTTGCGCTACGAACTACGAGGGCTACGACTGCTACGGGACTGTGGCGTAGAATTGCGGTACGAAATAAAGGATATCTTTGGAGTACAAAAGAATTTGTTGGCTTTCAATTATATTTAGTGGTATGATTTGAACAAGATTTTGTTTTGTACTCTTACACGATACAAGATCCTCTCGTTAAAAATCAAAGTAAATAATAACTTATATTATTTACTTTGATTTTTAACAAGCGTATATTTTTATGATCTTTTGTAAATATGTATTTCTACTAATCTTTTCTTAAAAAAAGACAACGGCCCGCATTAGAGCCGTTACTTTTTCTAGCGCCATTACTCTGAACTATATATGGGCCACACAAATAGTAGTTCTGTGTTGGAATCGAACTCGAAATGTATAGTGGCGAAGTGACTTTAACCACTGTGCCACACGTGGAGTCTGGTCAGATATCGGATCAGAAAATAATTATCAACCTTGCCACTCCTATACACCTAGTCATTCCATTAATTGGAGAAAAAGTTGTTTTGTTTCTGACCACGGATCTCACCTTCGGATCTCACAATCGCAATCACAGTTCTCACAGTACTTAGCGCATAAGCAAGTCACCAACATGAACAGTTGGACTGCGGTGACCAGGCATACCACGTTATCCGACCTGAACAACTAAAAGCCGTTTATACCTAAAAGAAAAGAAGATAGAAAAGTAGCATACCCATAAGACGACGGTATGGAATGATATATAAAATATAATAAATAAATATCCGGCAAGAAGAAGAAGAAGTGTCTCTCGCGCAAACTATTCAGTTTAGAAAAAAATGATATTAGAAACCTCAATATCATTTTTGAAGACCTATCCATAAATACCACACATGTAGGGTAAAAGCCGGATAGTTGCCTCGGACGGATACATGCCTCAGTTTCAAATGCTCTATGTTAGACGTATTAACAGTGTTTCTTTTTGAGCATAATTAAAAGGGTCCCCCGAGTAGGCCTCACTGCTGCATAAGCCGTTGAAGTAGGCGCACGTGTTTTGTCCTTGTGAGAAAACATCTTCCGCGGCGATACCTTGACGAACGCCAGAATTATATCGGTAAGTAATCTCTATTAAATATTTTTATAACTGATTGCAATTCCAGTCAAAATAATTTTTCTTTTAGTGCATTAGAGTTTAGATTGCACTGTTTATTAGGTTTTATTGTTAAATATGTTTTATTTATTTCGTAAATAAAAAGGGCAAGTATCCGTATCAAATCGGATAGTTGCCCTACTGTCTTTTGCGGATTGTTGCCCTGCGGCAACTATCCGTAACTATACATTTTTAACAAGCAAAGACAGATTTCTTTTTCTTAGTAATTTTTTTCATTTGCTTTTACTATTTTTGCTTGGTGATTTTTTATTTGGTTTTACTATAGTTTATCTTAAATAGACAATTAGTTTATCTTATATGACCGAGGTAATGTACTAAGTCTACAGAACAAAGTGACTTTTCAAGGCAATCAAGTCCCAAGCTACTGTGATAAAAATAACCCAGAAACTATCATAAATGAAGCTGAGCAGAACAGTGTGAATCAGAGTTGCACGCCACCAAGGTCACATCCAACACCATCAAAATTTTTACATCAATCATCTCCTATACCAAAAATTCCGCTGAGTATGTCTAAAAGGGCTAAACAATCAGCAGAAATTTTAAACTCGCTTGATAAAATAATCGAGAAGAAGAATAAAACTAAGAAAGTAAAGAAAACAAGCGTAATGAAACAAACGAAAGAAACAAAAAACAAACCAGTTGGTAGCGAAGAAAAGATTACGAAAAAATAAAAAATCAAAACAATATAGATATTACTAGCAGTGAATCAGAATCAGATAGCACAAATTTTATTGAACTGACTGAAGGAAGGGCTCTAAGGAAAAGAAATACTCGTATCTACAGTTCTAGCAGTGAAAATTAAGAAAATGTTATAATTTCAAAAATATCTAAAAGAAAAAGAACTAAAGGGCAAAAAATCAAAGGCAAAAAAAAACAAATTATCTATTGGAGACACTGAAAATATATTAAAAGTAAAAAATGTTAATTCAAAAATAGAAAACACCAAGAAAGAAGTTTCAGTTCATGATTATTATGTACCTATCCTACTCCCAGTCCTTGACTACGCAGATGCCAGCTATCTAAATCTCACGGAGGACAAGCTTGACTAACTTGAGCGTCTTCAAAACTTCTGCATACGATTCATATTTGGTCTTCGAAAATATGATCATGTATCCGAATTTCGCAAAAAACTCAAGTGGCTTCCCATAAGACTCCGCCGAAATACTCATATTCTATCAATACTTTACAATATTTTGTTCAATCCCACGAGTCCCCACTACCTTAAGGAACGATTTGAATTCCAACGTGATTGACATTTGAGGTCCTTGAGATCATCAGAAAATTTGAAGCTGACAATGCCGGTGCACTATACGGATTTTCTAGATAAGTCTTTCACAGTAAAAGCAATTCGACTGTGGAATGCACTACCAGTGCCAATACGACGTGCTAGAAATATAACATCGTTCAAAAATATAGTTAAAACCACTATTTATCTTGTTAATAATAAGAACACTAATTAGACGAATCCAATTTACAATTTATTTAATTTGTTTTTTTTTTATTATTTATTTGTTAATAAATAAAATGTATCATGAAATATTTATTAGTTTATTATACTTGTTTATGTATGAATATGAATGTATGTAAGTAAATTCATCTATGTAGTATATATATTACTAGGTTAGAACACACTCTGTAGAACTGACGACGGTACACTAACAGCTGCCTGTCATTTTCAATTTTTACCAGTCCATCCTTCGGTTGTCTGGAAGAAATCGCTATTATGAGATAAGACCGCCAATTGTACATATATATTAAGATTTTTCCTGTAAATTTCGTTTTTTTTTTATATGGTGTGCAATAAAGTGTATCTATCTATCTATCTAATGTTTTGAAAATTATAATTTAACTAAATCGAAATCAGATTAGATTGAATGTCATATGTGTCGAATGTGGTTGCATGAAAATTGTTCAACACTCAAAAACCATTGCATCAGATGTGGCAAGTTGAAAAGCTTGACTTCTGGTGATAATCAATGCTAATGCCAAAGTTGATTAACATATTTTTTATATTTAAGATAAATACTAATATTTAATTAAAAATTACATGTTTACTAATTTACAATATAAAACCTTAGTATTTTTAAGTGTTGATTAGGTAATAATTTAACTTCTCTTAGTACTTAGTACATAATAAAGGATCTCAGTAAGTTATAAAGACTGTATACTTACTTAATAGAGGCTAATTCCAAAGTTAATTCTAATTTTGTTTATTGTTCTATCTTCAAAATAAATAATAACATTACATTTTTATTTTGGACACTTATTTACTATTTTGGAGTCTATTTTTGTTATAATTTTATCATTATAATTTAACTTTAATTAATACTTAATAAAATATTGTATTTAATAATAAAAACTGATTATTTAAATAAATATAAGTTCATTTTTATTTGAAAATAAAACATCTATCCTCACATTGGGCAAGTATCCCCCCAACCACTTTTAACGTAAGGCTAGTATCCGCTATAGTTGGCAACTATCCTCTTTTTTAGAGGTCATATTAAACTGGATTTACTTAAAAATTATAATATTTATAATTTTTTTATAGATAGGGTATGTTAGAAGATTAATGAACTATGTTTGAGAATACACTTTGAATAAAAAATGAATTGATACAGATTTTTTAAAGGAGCTTTTTAAAAAGTGTGGCAACTATCCGGCTTTTACCCTATGGATAAGATGAAATAAAATTTTGAGTTTCAGTTCTATGTATGGGGACCTCCCAATTTGTGTGAAAATCTTAATACAGTTCACAGAATACATCTATATACATCTACTTACCAAGTATCAACAGTACAGCTCTTATAGTTTCGGAAAAAAGTGGCTGTGACATACGGACGGACAGACAGACAGACAGACATCACGAATCTATAAGGGTTCCGTTTTTTGCCATTTGGCTACAGAACCCTAAAAAGGATGGTTCACTACCAATAGAATCATGGCCAATAAAGCAATGTTGCATGCGTCCATAGACCATGGTAACAACCCACCATCAGTCTGGCACATGGTGGTCTAATTCTTTTAAGGCTTAGGTGCATAAAAACATTTTTAGCATTATCTTGCAAACCTGACTTGCTCTTGCTCTAGTTATCTAGTGTATTTTTTCGATAAATGATTACAATTTTGTAGAAGAAACAATGTTGTAGTACTTTACTTTTAGTGAAAAATCTTTTTGAATAAGGTATTTAAGGTATCTAAAAATAATAGCATTAAAATGAACTAAAAAATTAAATGTCTGCTTTACGCTGATGATCAAGTTTTACTTGCATCATCGGCGGACGAGTTGCAGGTGATGGTAACAAGTATGCATGAATCTTTTGAAAGGAAAGGGATGAAAATGAATGTAGGTAAGACGAAAGTAATGGTATTTGCGAGGGATGAATACACGACAACGTGTGATATTGTGATTGGAGGAGAGAAAGTCGAACAGGTAAACAAAGTTCCCAAATATACAAACTCATTCGTTTGTATATTTGGGAACTTTGTTTACGAGAGATGGGAAATATGTAAAAGATATTGTTAGACGAGTAAATGCGGGGAACAGAGTGAATGGGGCACTACACGCCTTTATGAGTAGCCGACAAGTATCAAAGAAGGCTCGACTAGCCGTGCACGATGGAGTGTTAGTGCCAACTTTAATGTATGGAAGTGAAAGTTGGGTATGGCAGAAAAAGAATGAAAGTAAAATAAATGCAGTGGAAATGAGAGCTCTGAGAAGTATGTGTGGTGTGACTTTGAGAGACAGAATTCGAAATACTGATGTAAGAGAGCGTTGTGGTGTGAAAGAGGATGTAGTCACAAAGATTGAAAAAGGCATGCTGAGATGGTTTGGCCATTTAGAAAGGATGAATGAAAGAAGATTGACAAAAGAAGTATACCTGGCCTGTGTGAATGGGACAACCGGAAGGGGAAGACCAGAAATTGGAGATGTTCTCAAGAAAGGGCAGGTCAGAAGTACCCTAAACCGGCGAGCATGTATGAAGAATATAATGACAGTAATCGAGGCAAAAGAAGTATGCAAAGATCGTGACAAATGGAAATCCGTTGTCTCTGCCTACCCCTCTGGGAAACAGGCGTGAGTCTATGTATGTATGTATGTAATATGTAACAATCTTGATTGGTACACAAGCTAACACTAGCATTTCATTGGCACATCAGTAGACACACTTTGATATTTACAGTATCATTATTACATAGGCGGTAAGAGTGATTTTCAAACTGCAATGTATCTATGGTTATGGGGTTGACCCACAGATTACCAAACGTAACCTTAAAATAAAACTGGCTATAACTTTTACATCCCAAGTTCTAAAAATCTAAGAAATTAAAAATGCCTTTCTATCACATTAACTACCAATTAAAACATAAAATATCCCAAAACACGAAATTTTACTAGCGGTACGAAAGTCCCATACAAACCTGCCGTTCACCTTTCACAAATTATGTATTTCTGTAGCAGCGAGTACAACAAATATTAAAAACCAGAATAATATAAAGATTTAAAAGTGCTCCCATACAACAAACACGATTTTTTGCTCGTTTTTGCTCGATATTGATAACGGCAATAGATACGCTTGAAATATTAAGTTTTAAATATACTATAACTAAAGTTCTATACATTTCCCAAACTTTCATGTGTTATACTGGAACTAATTTTATAAAAGAATGGACACGAAAGTTTCGTATGAAGCCCGAGACCAAATCCACTTATATTTTCATTAAAATAGTTATTGACTAAACAATTTCACTATAAGTAAAATTATTCAGACAAAAAGAATTGGTTCCTATTACCTAGTAATAACTTCTAAACATAGTAGTATAGTCTTACTAAACATAGTAGTAGCAAATGTACTCTTTCTTGACACGATTTTCCATTGGTCAAAAAATCTGTGGCTATCGAATTTAGTTATATATTCACTTTAAAAATAAACAATTGAATTAAAATAAAATAAATATTGAAGGGATTGCTAGCTGTATTTTACGTGCATACAAAAATAGCAGATAAAGTAGAGTACATGTACAACATATTGTAGATTTTAATATACGTAATTGTATTGGACGTATTGCTGTGCGGCGAGTATCAGAATATCATCACCCCATTTCATCCCGTGGGGGAAGTAGAAGTCAACTCGAGGGAGTATCTACTAGAGGACAGGCAGTTACTTCCTACTGTGCAGTATGACTTAATGTGACGATGAGGCGATTATGGCATATCCCCCCAAGATGATTCATGTTTGGAGACTTTTGTCCAGCAGTGGACTTTCTACAGCTGATGATGATTCTTAATATTTGTACCTAAAGAGAAGTTCTGCGCCCAATGTTATTAAAGCTCTTATAATAGTAATTATCCACGAAGGATATAATATAAGTTCAATAGCAGGATAAAATACTCTTATAACAATAAAACACACCATTCAAATTATATAAAATACATAAACATAGAGGCACTTCCAATTTACAAAGGCTAACACAAATTAGATCGCAGTCCATTTTAATGATACGCAAATCCAATTTTCTGGTGTAAATCAATAGATCTCTAAGCTTTGAAGTGTCTGAATTCGGTCGTACCATTTGTGTTCAGCCAATTTAGAGTAACAAGATAATTTGGTTATTATGTTTGTGTTGTGTTTCAATACAAATAAAGACATAATGTTTATTTATAGACCCGTACCAGATGGCGATATATCCTACCAACCTGCTGAGGGGCGCAAGGTTTCCTCCCCTAACAAAATTTCACCGATGTAAGAAGAAAAGCTAAAATTTATCACTATTATGTATTTATATTTGTATATGCTGTGTTGTGACGGCATAGAATATCATTACACCATCTAATCCCGTAGGGGTAGTAGAAATCTTCCGAGGGAATACCTACCAGGGCAGCAGCGTTTTTCTGTGAACTATGACCGTCAAACTGCGATCGCCAACTCGTCTACCAAGCGTGGCGATTATGGCATATCCCCCCATTCTTTGGGGACGCTTTTGTGCAGTAGTGGACGTACTTTGACTGATATATGATCAATATTATTACTAGAGTCTATCCGTTGTCTAGTATCTATAGTACAAGCTTTGCTTTGCTATGTATGGGAAAGATATGATATGTTCTGAATATTCATTATTATTAATAGCATTATGTAGCCTATTCGTCTAGTGTTCACTGACAATGTCCGTAGGTTCAATCCCCACCCAAAACAACCTTCGAGTTATTAGCATGACTATATGTTCATTCATCATCATCATCATCATATCATCCCCTTAAGATCTCCACAATTGTCGGTCTTGCGCTATTCGCATCCAGCGACCCGCACAAGATCATCGGTCAATCAACTTGTAGAGGGCCTGCCCACGCTGCGTCTTCCGGTTCGTGGTCGCCACTCGAGAACAGAATATGTTAATTACTTGGTTGTAATTTATCTATAATAGGTATGTATTTAGAAATATATCAGTACTCGTATGTTTTTCAGTTGTCTGGTTGACATAGTATAGGCTTTACCTAGTTTGGGATCAGAAGGCAGTGTGTTAATTGTCCCAAGATCTTTATTTATTTATTTATTCCGCCTATATTTTTCAGCAGTGGCGTTCAGAGTTATTTTTGTAGTTTTGTCTTGACAAAAATAAGCCATAAGTATCAGTCGAGCCGTCCCAAGTGATATGATTTTTCATACATGTGGCAATAGCTATTCAACTATTCCAAATATTACAGTCAAGTATTTAAAAAATAAAAGTCGTAGGTATATGGAGTGTATCAATTATCTGGTTTCCATAGTATATAAGCACTACTTATTTTGGGATCAGATGACCGTGAGTGAATAATTATCCAGGATATTATATTATTATTGTATTTATTTATATATGCGTGAGGAATACAATAGAATGCTCTACAGTAATGATTTGGCTATGGCTAAAGATGGCTTTAGCGATTGGTGGAGTTGTAAAGTGGAGGGTCTTTCTCAGAAATAATAATGAAGTAAATGGGGACATTTTAAAAATTAAATACATCTACAGTAAAACCCATTCCCGACCAAACTAAGACTAGCATTACCAAGAAAAGCTTGGAGCTTATCTCAACAGGAAACGCAAATAGAAAATGTTAATCAAGTGTTGAGGGTAATCACGATTTTAATTCATTTTACATAAGTGAAAGTTTTAATCTGTAGAAGAGTATTATTGACATAAACGTTCCACAGAAAAGTTTTACTGGTTAGTCACACGAATCACAATCTATACATATAATAAAATCGTAGGAAAGTCAAAACTGTACATTGAATATTTTTTTAAAGAATACTTCGGGCGTGATCTACAATCTAGATCGAATCCAAAAATATAGCTTTTAGGAGTTTTGTCTATTTATCTGTTTGTCTGTATGTATGTCCGGGCTAAACTCAAAAAGTGCTGCATGGATTTACGTAAAATTTTGCATGAATATTACTAGGAGGTCGGGTCAACATATAGACTACATATTATCACGCTATCACCTACGGGGGAGTAGCTATGATAATTGATAAAGTTCAACGCGGCTAAAGCCGCGAGGCACAGCTAGTACGCAATAAAATATGATAACAGATCGCGCCACGAGCTTGTTGAATTTTCATCTAACTATCGTAGCTATTTTATCATTGCTAGCTCGCTCAAATGGTCTACAATTGGGCAGCTTTGGGAATAACAACGAGATTGATCCAAAAATATGTAGACCCAATGCAAATTTAAGAAAATCTATTTGGTACGTCAAAGGATACTACAATATGTCTGATCCTTACCTTGTCCGCGAAGAAGAAACTAGGCTGAAGTTGAATCCATGAACATCTGAGATACACTGGTCCTTATGCATACTTAGGTATATAATAATGCTTTGAGCAGTTTAATAGTAGCCTAACAAGTTCAGGAAATGTTTTTATCTTATAGGTGTTCCAGTAATTTTTCTGATAATAATGCTAGATCATAGTGCATTCATGTTTGAGCAAACATAAGTGCATTATCCATTCCTTCATTCCCATTATCGTATGGGACTGGTTTACTTGCAAGACTGACAGGTAAAGGTGCCCTCAGAGGTACACATTTTTTACACGACAAACTTTGAGTTGATACTGAGAATATATCTGTACAAAATACTCCAATGATACTTTAGCTTAGTTTGATTCTGGATTAGGATCGTAAACCACAACATCTGCATCATTATATAAATATATAAGGTAAACTTTACCTAGTAAAAATCGAAGAAATGAAGACGCAACCTAGCACACGTACATACACTATACATTAATAAGTTAAAGTACAGTCGACGCGAAAAGTGTTCAAAATTGGATGATAAGTTTTGGGTTTATGAATGATCAGGGATATTGGCCGGAGCACTGATAATACAGATAACATAGTAGCCACATATAACCTCGGTACAGTTCCGCAAGATATTATAATCGACATCGTACGACGCCACGTCAATGAAAAACCTTGCACCACTAAAAGACACTGTTTTAATAACCGGGGACAAAATATCTTGTGAAATTATTCACACACGGCCATTTGATCCCAAACTAAGCAGAGTTTGTATAATGGAAACCAGATAACTGTCATACTATAAACACTACTTTTTTTGTATATGCACACTTATGTAGATAATTGTGTGGTGAAGTATTAATGATATTTGCGTTACCTAAAAAGCATTTGCAACTGTTTTTTATTCGTCAGGTATTCAGGTATTTGTTAATATAAGGTATTGGAAAATACGCAACAAAATATATTATAGTCATAACTTTTACACTTAACGCTGACGCACTATAGAACACTTCACCGCCACACTATTTTGATACATAATTAGTTTTGAATATCCGACTTGCATGAATCACTTTTGCCGTCGACTGTACCTAATAAGATGAAACCATATTTTAGGCACTGATGAACAGTTAATTATTATCCCGAGTGTACCTATATTATCGTGAAACATTATTACGGGATCTATTGTATCTAATTACCTAACAAGGTAACTGCCGATTATAGTTCGCAACGATCTAATTAATTAATTTGTTTCAGTGGAACAGGCAAACGGATCCACTGTAGTAGGAGTGGAAATTGTGGCTTTGTGACTAATGAATTGAATGGAATGTTGTTATGTAGTGTCAAGAACATGCCACACGGTTTTGTTCAATGGCAGGAAAATAGGCAGAGATGAGCGTTAAATACTTTAAGAGCATAATCGAAGGGAAGGGACTGCCTCGTTGGTCTAGCGGTAGCGTGTTCACCCGCAGTTAATGAGGTCCTGGGTTCAAATCCTGGGTCGGGCCAAAAGTGATTTTGGGACTTTTCTGTAAAAAGAACATTTCTCAGCATCAGCCCGAAGTCTGGGAGTTGGCGGTATTATACCCCCGTGCCTCGGAGAGCACGTAGAGCCGTCGGTCCTGTGCCTGCCTCTTTCCGGTCGTGTCGCTAAGGCGTCCCATCGGATCATGAGAGTGATGGAATAGAAAGTGCTCCTGTGTTTGCGCACACACTTGAGCACTATAATATGTCCCGCGCAGATGGCCAATCTCTGTTGAGACTGGCCGCCGTCGCCGAATGCGGCTGGGAGGACATTATAATCGAAGGGAACAATCTATGGATAATGTTTACGACTAACTTGTTGGTCTAGGGATTTGTTAACCTGACTGCTACGCCAAAGGGTGTGGGCCCACCCAGAAAAAAACTTTGTATGATGAGTACGATTATTTGTTCTGTGTATGGATGTAATTAAATATATAAATATGTTTATCAGTTGCCTGGTTTCCATACCATAGGCTCTGCCTAGTGCTATATCGATATTCATTTCAATTCACTAATATTTTTACACCATTCAGTTACAAACAAAAATACTTTACATTTACTGTACTATTGATGATTTTTCGAAGTACCGTCGGGGAAGAGATCCTTCGAGGTATTGACTTTTTGAGGTAACGTCATTCGAACTAAAGTATTAAACTTCTGTCTAGTTTTGGTTCAGATGGCAGTGTGTAAGTTGTCTCAAGATATTTATTATTTTATGCATTCTTATCTATGAGTTTTTGGGATTACCACAAACGTGGTGCGGTACAATGGTAGAAAACTGAATATTTTTTGGGTCTACAATCTTGAAATTCGATTTAAACACGTAATATTTTGGAAAAATATAAAGAGTCCATAAAACATAGACACCCAATTCGTGTGTGCTAAAGAGATTTAAATTATTTGACAAAGATGTGTTCAAGGGTTTTAGGATGTTTTGTTTAATTTACTAAATAAGTACCCTAAACCGGCAAGCATGTATGAAGAATCATGATCAACATATCAGCCGAAAGACATCCACTGCTGGACAAAGGCCTCCCCCATAGTTCTCCACAATTGCCGGTCTTGCACTATTCGCATCCAGCAGTTTCCAGCGACTCGCACAAGATCATCTGTCCATCTTGTAGGGGGCCTGCCCACGCTGCGTATTGCGTATGAAGAATATAATGACAGTATATGGGGCGAAAGAGTTGTGCAAGCATCGTGACAAATGGAAGTCCGTTGTCTCAGCCTACCCCTCTGGGAAACAGACGTGAGTCTATGTTTGTATGTACTAAATAAATGTACTAAAAATTACAAAAAACTCTTACAATGGCTATCCCGATTACCATCTGCCAAACATTAATAAATGAGATATTTTTGAGGCAGATGACTATTATGCCTTACATTCCACAATCATAGCCTACACCAGATCGCTCCCTTACTTATATTTCATATTGCAATAATAGACCCATCATCTATATCTATACATATAATAAAATCGTAGGAAAATCAAAACTGTACTGTACTGTACTGTGTATCAATATCTACAAACAATATCAAAACCAAAAATAGAGTTATTTGAATTTTTGTATGTTTATCTGTTTGTATGTCCGGGCTAAACTAAAAAGTACCGCATGGATTTACTCAAAATTTTGCATGAATATAAACTAAGAGGTCGGTTCAACATATAGGCTACATATCATCACGCTATCACTTACGGGGGAGGAGCTGTAATAATTCATAAAGTTTAACGCGGGTAAAACCGCGGGGCACAGCTAGTACTTTTATATTTAAAAGTACCAAATGCTACTTTAAAGGTTGGTTTTTACACATGCTGTCGTAAATTTAGTATAACGAAATGTTACGCTTCTTTATGTTCATGGGGTGGACAAAAAGCTCTACAAATGTCAGTGGTGGCCTTGTTAGCAAATCTCAGTTAAACCAGACCATTGTGGCCAGAACTACCCCACGTCGCGAGGCTTAACATGTCATTCCCTTTGTACAATAGGGCCATAGGACGTACACTCAATAAAATGTAACTGGTTCTTAAAATATAGTCGTCTGATATTTTATTTATCTTATCCTTATCTTTAATATAAATCGCTTTGAAGTAGCCTAACTTGATTAGTGTAGGTATCTAGGAACAACCTACAATAGTAATCTAATAATTAATTCACCAATTCACTCAGTTATACATTATTATTATTATTATTTATTTATTTATTTCGGACAGTATACATCCATATAATTTTAGTAATTGTTAGTATTATACTAACTTAAAACTATGTTAGTGTGTAAGACATTAATTTAAAAAATTCCGTCTACCACCTGGTGCACTTGACACGCAGCAGTGCAAACGTGTCCAATGCCCCAGTAGTGGACAGTCAGGTCTCTCGCAGATGATGCGAAGGATGCCATTGGTGCTCCCTCGTATGCGAGGCATCAAGGAGCACCACGTTATTGAGATGTCTAGGAATATTAACCGATTAATTTGTTGTTAGAAGGTCAATCTCATAAGACTAAATCTACGCGAGCGTATTGATGCGATGGGCAGTCAAAAAGGGGCACTGTGTGCCCCCGCGCACAATTGGCCGGATTTTGAATATAGTGGACTTCGGGTCCAAGGTCTAAAATTCGAGCTGAAAAAATTCATATGGTAAATCTAATGAATCTAAATGTACGCGCAGTACAGGTGGCGGTGAGAACGCTGACTTCAGTCAGGCTCGCTCCGCCCGCGTCATGCACACTCCGGTCGAGTCATGCGCTGATGTTGATACCTGAGTTGTTCTCTCTCCAACCCATATTCGTACTCCGCTCATTCAAGCAGTTGCCTACCATGCCAACAGGCCCGTGATATGTTGCCAGTTTAAAATACCTACACCGCCTCTTAAGAATTGTACAAACGCTCTCAATATTAAGTATTATATAAATCTCGGTTAAACGTAACGGTTACGTTCTAAATCATATTTCAAACATTAGTGTAACAAACTGCGAGGCATTTTAACTAATACAAAGTTGACATATCTAATTATGTCTAAATAAATTTCTTCGTATTAGTAATAATTGAATTTAATGTAATTATTGTTCATAATAAATTATATTCACAAATCAGCTCCTCAAAATTTCACTTGTACGTGGAAACTATCTGATTTTGATCTCAAATAAATATTGTAATTTTTTTATATTTTAAAATAGTGTAGTACCACCCACACCAAACCAAAGTAGTCTATTTCAAAATAGTTTTACAGGAAAACATTATGTCTAAACATGTTGTACAGATATTTTTTCTGTTAGAACTTAATGCAATTTTGATGGAAATATACGGGAATGGACTGGGCACGATTATTCCGAAATTATATACGTTATATTAACCTAGGAATGGGCAAGGTATCAATAATGCCACCTGTATTGCAAGCGTCATGGCGCTTATGGCCAGTTGCACTTGCTGGTCTTTAAGTGATCGGTGAGGTAAGCAAATCTTCTGTCCGCACGCTTGAGCTAGGGAATGCATAACGTGAAATTTTTAAAAATAAACTTAATAATGTTCTTATAGAGAAATCATATTACACTTTGCAAGCGTTTTTCGAAGACAAAAGTCTACCCAAGTGACAAATTAATCTATTTCGATTATGCGGAAAATTACATAATTTATGGTGTTAGAATTTATTTAGTAATTATTATAATTTAATAAATAATCATACATCATCCATCAATTATAATTAATTTGACATTCATATTGTATTGAAATTAAATTTGTTATGTATTTTATTTTATTGTATAATATTTTTGATTATTGTTTTTAACTTCATTGAAATAATTTACCTGCTTGGCTGAATAATATTAAAGATAAAAATTAATTGCTGTGCCCTAACAGTGTTCATGTTGATACCAATATGATTTTATAAATATGTTCGACTTCTACTGAATCTTTAAACTATCCAAAAGAAAATAATTCTATATTAAATATTTTGAATGTTATAAAAGTTAAAACTTTATCAAATATTTTACTACTTAAAAGTATTAAGAGTGTTTATCTTGTTAATTGGCATGGAGATTAAACTTGTTCAACAAGTTTGCTCTTCTTATAACATTAAAATTGATTCGATTGTTGTTCAAGCAAACTGTATACATACTCGGGATTTTTTATCCATATTTGTTTATAATTAAGTACCGCCAAATCATAAACCCGTAGGTAACCCGTTGGGTAGGTATGGTTGATATTGGAAATATCGAATTCCGCAGCTGAACCAAAGTTACCCACATTGCCTGAAAAATTTCTAAAATAAGTTGGTAGGGGGCGGGGCATAAAGTTTGTGGTACTGGTGGTACTGACGGCGACAGGTGACCTATCTTGAATGATCAAAATCAAAATAAAATATTCTTTATTACGTAAAAATTTTACATTTGTGTGGAATCGTCATATTTTTTTTACCCTACCATGCAGTGCATGACGTGGCAGCTACTGAGAAACACTGCCAGTAAACTCAGTAGGAATCCTTTTTTTAAATAAAATATACTTAAGATTAATTACAATCATGTGTGTTGACTCAGAACAACTCAAGCACTTTTATCACTTAAATAATCAGAAATTTTGTAATATATGCTTTGTAATATATGCCCTGCTACACAATTTGGCCTTAATAATTCTTTTAAACTTATTCGTTGACAATTCTCTAATATCATTGGGAAGTTTGTTATAAAATCTTATACATGACTACGAACCGGAAGTCGTGAGCAGGTCCCCACAAAGTGGACCAATAATCTTGTGAGGGTATTACAAGCGTAGGCCAAAGTCTCATAAGCTTCCAGAACCGATTAAAACAAAGGATCTTCACAATAGGATTGTGTCCACCATTGGGATGACTTATGTCATAATCTCTATGCTCAGCAGACGGGTTGGCGATCGCAGTATGATGGTCGTTATCTGTATATAGAAACACTGCGGCCCGTTTTCTGGTAGATGATGCCCTAGGGATGACTTCCACTCTCCCCTCGGGATGTGGTGGGGTGGTATTACATACATATGAATTAATAACTTTGATCTACCACGTGACTTTGAATGTCACCGTAACAAAATTCGTATCAAAATCTGTAAGAATTCATTGAAATAATAGTTAAGTTAAAAAACTTAACACGCTTAAAAGTTTATTTGTCCACCGATAAAAATATCTTTAATGAGTAATACATACATACATAGACTCACGCCTGTTTCCCAGAGGGGTAGGCAGAGACAACGGATTTCCATTTGTCACGATCTTTGCACATGTCTTTTGCCTCGATTACTGTCATTATATTCTTCATACATGCTCGCCGGTTTAGGGTGCTTCTGACCTACCCTTTCTTGAGAACGTCTCCGATTTGGTCAGAGAATGTTCGACGAGGTCTTCCCCTTCCAGTTGTTTCATTCACACAGGCCCGGTATACTTTCATTGATCAATCTTCTTTCATTCATCCTCTCTAAATGACCAAACCATCTCAGCATTCCTTTTTCAATCTTTGTGACTACATCTTCTTTCACACCACAACGCTCTCTTACATCAGTATTTCGAATTCTGTCTCTCAAACTCACACCACACATACTTCTCAGAGCTCTCAATGGGTAATAATATTTTAATAATCCTGGGACATTATTCAAACACGGCCATCTGAACCCAAACTAAGCAGATGACTGACTACATATAATATACTACTTTTATTTTGTACATACATTCTTATGTAGATAATTACACCTAGACTCAGGGCAAACAAACATCCTCATGCACAAAAATATCTGTTTTGGATAGAATTGAAACCACGATCTGCGGCGCGAAAGTACCGGCCTACCTACCAACTACGCCTACCGGCCCGTTAAGGTATATCTCTTGGTAATGAATGAATGAATGAATGATTTTTTATTTTTTTTGATTGAATGAAGGTTACAAGGTCATGTGAAAATGAGTGGTAAGTTTAAAATTTATAAAAATATTTTTATTATTGGATGTAACTAAAAATTTACGGTTTTCACAATTTTTCCTTTGTCTGTTGTATAAGACGTTGCTTCGTACCTAATTTCATGATTCTGAGTTCACAGGAAGTACCCTGTAGGTTTTGATTCTGTATCGTTTGATAGCGTTTGCTCATTTTTGTTAAGTTTGATTTTTTCACAGCCCCAAGGGATAGTAGAACTAAATATTAGATGTGAATTCCAGCTTGACACCTCCACGCGGGTCTGAGAAAAAAGGGTTTTGACAGACAGACGGACGGATGGACAAAAAAGTGAACCTATAATGGTCCCGTTTTTTCCTTATGAGCTTGGAACCCTATAAATACATATTTTTAACATTCCAATCGCCGACGCTTCAAGTAAATATGAAAGATTATCTGTATCATTAGAAAAACGCTTCAAAAGCTGATATCGCCATTATAAAATGACTTGCTAATACTTACCTAATCTTACGTGATTGCGTATCAATCGATCACCTGGCAGCGGTGTCGCTATGTTATACGGGAGAGGTTTATTTTGAATAGACTCCTCCGTGTTTATATTGAGATATTTTTGTGTAGACGGGATAGAACGTACCTATCACTTTCTCACCGGATGCTAGTGTTATGTTTTTCAATTAATTGGTAACATTATATGTAATTGTTTACTTAAAAAGGTATGATTTGGCTTTGTATTTAATTTTAATCTATATTAAAAGGATACAATTTGACGGAAAGAGGTAAATGGGCGGAATGCGTTCAGTTCATTCCTGTTCATGACATTCGGAATAACGGTCTAGTTAGGAGTTCTTACCGAGCGGTCGAAACGAAAGGTTGTTAACAAGTGTTGTATGTTGTATGTATCTTGATTTATTATAATACAGAAGTGAATTAATTTTGCTAAGTGTTGTAATGGTGCAATCCTGAAGATATAAATATACGTCTATAGCTGCTGAAAGACGTGTTTTCTTATCACCAGGAAATTTAAATTTCCTTTAAATCGACAAAATCACATACGAAGAAGAGTTTTTATAAGTTTGTAAGATCACGCGCTGTAAAGGATGTATTCGTGCTGGATGTGGCATAGTAAGACAGTCGCCTTGCCGCTTCTTGTTCCGGGTTTGATTCCCGCGCCGGACAACTATTTGTGTGACCCATAGTTAGTTGTGCTAAGTCTCGATGAAATTTGTGTCCATCTATCAAAGGACCTAATGGATGAGTGTGTGATTTTAAGATATTTGCGAATTGTTGTCACAACTTGACTAAATAGTACAACGTCAAGTCAGTGCGAAGGTAAATTATATTCGTTATACATCAGTGTTTACCTTGTCATAGATACCCTGATAGGGTCCTGAAGCGTTTGAATCAATTGTGTATGTACCCATCAATCAATTTACGTCGAACACATTACGCCGTTGATTATACATGATACATTGATGTATCTTACCATACATGTATATTAAAATAGGCATAATAAGAGGCTCTGATTTCAGTAGTAGTTATTAGGCGTGGTTGGTAAATGCTTACCGTTCACACCTCAGACCGTGGGTTCGATTCCCACCCATGAGAGTTATTTGAGTGCATGAACATCTGTCTATTTGTCCTACGTCTGGGTGTAATTATGTATATAATTATGTATTTACAAAAGAAAAGTAGTGTATGTATCAGTTATCTGGTTTCCATAGTACAAGCTCTGCTTAGTTTGGGATCAGATGGCCGTGTATGAATAATGTCCCAGGATATTATTATTATTACATATAGTCAAAAGTAAAATGACAGTAAACGAGGTAAAAGAGGTATGCAAAGATCGTGACAAATGGAAATCCGTTGTCTCTGCCTACCCCTCTGGGAAACAGACGTCAATCTATATCTTTATGCATAGTCGAAAGCCAGTATCAATGGTTTATAAGCAAAAAGTGAAGATACACATAATGCCTGTGTTTAAGCTGCTGATGGATGTCCCCTGTATATGACCTAGGTATGTTTGAACACACTCTTGTGGACTATAATATGTCCCGCGCATATGGTAATTCTCCATTGAACCACGAGGATATTATCTCACATTCTCTCTCTGTATCTCATATTCTTCATGAATGTTTCAATAACTCATGATATGTACGAGCTTGTCCCATGTCACAAGTCCAAAGTAGACATGTATGGTGAGTAACTGAACGTTGGAACATTGCAGCTACCAGAATTACGGGTGAGTGCAATCTAACCGAAACAACCATAGGTAACTATAAGTTTATACATACCGAAGTATCGGTGAAACATTCTGTACCTATTGTAAAATGTATTTTGTACCATCTTTGTAACCATGTCCCGAGCAAATAAATAAATAAATAAAATAAATAAATAAAAAAGGTTTTTATTCACGTAGACTTTAAAAAAGCGCTTGTAAATAGTCAGAACATGTTTGTAGTAATATAGTTGTATACATTAGATATTATTTCTAGTAACATAGATATTTAGGTACATATTGTATGAAAACATTTATAAAATTTATTTTATTACAGCAATGATATTTAGCTAGCTCGTATCAAGTTATTGTCAAGAGATTATGTTTAATTATCTAGTTTAAGTCTAAAATTTTTACTACATATTGTCAATGGTTCTGTCTATATTAAAGGTATTATTATTATGACGGACCTTGTGTTAATAATGACGGTCGCGCTTTAATGCTACCACCGGATCCAATGCGCCCCAACTGAGAAGACCCAGCGAAACAAACTCAGTGGGTTCATCTACTACCGGTTTCAACACGACCCAGTTGAGACGGTCCGGCGAAACATACTCAAGCGGGCATGAACACGGGATTTGGTCCAATTAGAGTAATTATTTAGTAGGCAAACACAATATATGCTCGATCGGTTGTCTGAATGCTTATTATTTTAGATTATATTTAGGTATACAAAAGAAAAACTTCGAAACAATAACATTATTCATTTTGAGACAGAGTCAATAATTTTAAATTAAGTATATGATAGCAATCATTTACAGATAGTTCACGTAACACATTTATATAAAACAATTGAACAAAGAATATCTATTTCATATATTTCATTAATAAATTCTATGTCTAGAATTTTGCTAGAGAAGCGGTTTATATTTTGATGTGATAGTATTAGAAAGTTATCACACTTCTCTATTATCATGCTTACATGTTTAAACTACTAACTAAATTGATTTTAATAACATTACTAAAAGATGGTATAAAAAGTGACTTCGTCATACTACTTATGACTGAGTTAATATGTGCCGCTACTAAAGTTGCAAGTATGTTCAAAAATTTTCTTGTGACAGTAACTGTACTCATGGTTACCCTACAAGAATCTATAAAACTATTTGTGTCCAAAAATATAAATTTATTACTATAATGGCTAACCAAAAACTGTAGGTGCATATTTAGCTTGTGGATATAATTATTTGTACTATCAGGCACATTGGACACATAGCGGAAGGCACACAATATTATCTTATTACAGTCTAATTCTAACATCTTAGTGAAACTATCTGTAATGTCTTTTTTCTTTAAGTTCTTACAATTTCCTACCATTAGAGTTATACATGATTTGGCACTGTGTTTATTCTGAATTAATTTATCTATTATATCTTTATAATGTAATCCTGGCATACAATAGTTGACAAAGGAACAACTCAGCTTATTACAAAGCAAGGTACCAAAAAAAATAAACTATTCTATTCTTCTATTCTATTCTATTCTACAAAATATAAAATCAGTCGTCACAATATTGTTGAATTTAATAAAAAATTGCTACAGTGACACATTGGTAGCATTAAAGCGCGACCACATTATAAACACAAGGTCTGTCATAGTAATAATATTAGATTCGTACCTTAATATAGACAGAACCATTCGACAATATGTAGTAAAATATAGCTAAAACTATACATTCCTATAATTAAACCTAAATATAATCTCGTTAACAATACCTTTATACAAACTAGCTAAATATGATTACTATTATAAAATAAATTTTATAAATGTTTTAACAATCCGTGAACCTAAATATCTATATGTAACTAGAAATAATTATGTATACCTACAAGTGCTTTTTAAAGTCTACGTGAATAAAAACCTTTTTTATTTTATTTTATTACAACCAATTTTCCAATGCAGTGCGGTGTTCAGTCTCATAAAAAAATGAACACGAAAAAAAAATTTTTGAATAAAATAGTATATAACTAAGAATTTAGAGTGGTATTTTACCCATTTACCTTCACTTCTCTCATTTTCATAATTTAAAATTCCATTTTAAGCCGAATATTCGTTTGCACACCAACCAATATTTCAATCGTATCCAACATTATTTTAAATAGATTACCTGACGATGCACTGTACGTAAAACACGCCCGAGCAATAAACGATGCCGTTAAAAAATACGACTATTTTCATTCAGGCGCTGTGTACTGGAATTTTCATCAAAACTAGTGTTGATTGGTTTTGCGTTACGTTTTCCCTTTATTCTTGTATCGTCAACCGACCATTTGAATGCAGTTTTAAATTGAGAGCTATGTTAAAGGTTTTATGAATCAATTTTAAATGCAACAGGAATAGTCTGTTGGGCATTTAAGAATGAGGACCATTGTAAGTTTCGTATTTTCCGAGGTAACTGGATACAGAGTATTGGTAGCTGATTGTTTTTGTAACTATTAATTAGATCGACGCGTTTTGTGTTTCATTAATTGCCAGCTGAGCAGCAAATGGATTTAATTTCATAAGGGTCAATTTCCAACTTCAATTTTTATCTCCTCTATTCAATTCGGAAGCTATGCTCTTGTTGATGAAGTTTTCTCTAGCTCTATGCTTTTGTTAAAGAGAATTTAGAGTGGTATTTTACCCATTTACCTTCCACACTGCAGTTCCGTGGCTGGATTACCACTTCCAGCTCCATTTTTTTTTGAACCCAGGACCTCATGATTTGCCTTTGAACACACACCGCTAGACCAACGAGGCACTCAGTTGTACAAATTTGGCACATCATTGTCTTAAATATTTCTTTGACTAGCCTGTTGATGTTAAATACATCTATTTCTAAACATAACAGCAATGTTGCTGTACAAGCCGCAACCAATAATTAAGTATATCGAAAGAACGTGTAACGGTTATAGGTATTCATAAAAAAATTGTATGTGGAAAATTAAAGATTTTGGTTTATTATTATGAACTTTAAATACAGATGAAATTATTACATAAATTAGTCATAAAATGACTAATTTATGTAAGCCATATAATAATGTAAAGTAGGCTCATGTGGTTTTTTTTGCAAATTAGTTCAAATCATATCATAATAAAAGCATCGTTAATCTCGGCACATGAGATATTATGAACAAATACATTACTTTTGGGTCATTTAAAGGATTATTGAAATTCAAAAGTTTGTTTTTTACGAACTGGCCTATTGGTCTAGTGTTTAGTGATCTTGACTGCTAAAAAAGAGGTCGTTGGTTCGATCCCCACCCAGGACCAATCTTTATGTGATGAATGCGATTATTTGTTCCGCGTCTGGGCGTAATTTATCTACAATACGTATTTGTATATACATATATGTTTATGTATTTGTAAATATATATTAAATAAGTATGTTTATTACGATGCTAGATGTTATAGCATAGACTCTTACTTTGGGAAAAATTCTATTTATTTATATATAATTAAAACAGAGTATAGCTATCAGTCAATACATGTGCATATAAAGTTATCAAACGTCTTTTATTATATAGTAGCTACGCAATTTCTCTGTCCACGTAGTGTATCTAATTGTTAATTCACGGTAATTAATTATTTTTTACGTTAATTAGTGAAATTGGTTATTTAAAAGTTTCCCCATTCACTGCCCGTAGAGACACGTGTGCCGATAGCGAGCAAACAAGCTGGTGTATTAATATATGATCCGCATAAATGGATAACGGTGCCGTGGAGGCTCGTCACCAAAATTATAATTCAATAATGTGAAATGTCTTTTATAAAAATTACCTGTGCCCCGCGGTTTTACCCACGTTAAAGTTAATAAATTATCACAGCTCCTCCCCCGTAGGTGATAGCATAATAATATATAGCCATATAGGCTATATATTATTATGCTATCACCTACGGGGGAGGAGCTGTGATAATTTATTAACTTTAACCCGACCGCTTAGTAATATCCATGCAACATTTGAAGTAAATCCATGTAGTACTTTTTGAGTATAGCCCGGACATACATACAGGCAAACAGACACAGATAAAAATTCTAGAAACTATATTTTTGCCTTCGATATCGCTTGTAGATCACGGCCCAAGTATCCTTTAAAAAAAATATTCAATGTACAGTTTTGACTTTCCTAAGATTTTATTATATGTATAGATATTTAAAAAATATTTTTCTAAATCTGCAGCGCTGAACTCATTACTACCTCTATTAGTTACACATAGTATAATGACTTACACCTAACGTTGATGGAATACAAACATGAGGCGAATGTTGCTACAACTCGCTGGTTGTTTGAACAAATTTATTGGTTTCCTTTCGAATGGTAAGGAATTTGCACCTTTCTACTCTATATAGAATTTAAATGGTTTTTTCTCATGTAGAATAATTAAACTTACCTTAGTCGAATAATTGAATAAGCTTCGGCGTCAGTTAAAAGATCTGTAGACAGAACTCGTATTTATTTAGGGATTGCGATCTGTACACACGGCTACATATCAAGCTATGCCAATAGAAGCTGACCTCTCATTGTATCGAAATCCTATACAACGCGAGACCAGCTTATACTGAACATGTGTAGCTTGATATGTAGCCGTGTGTACAATAGTGCCTGCCAGAGGGTTGACATTTACTGTTTTAATAGGAGCGCTCCACCAGTGAAAAAAAACTTGGTAACAAATATTTTTCTTAAATTTATTTATGAATATATACATACATATTAACCAACATTGTACTGATAATCATCATCATTATAACATGTGCCAGTACTGCCTTAAATTACTTATTGTTAAAATGGTATAAGTGAAACTTCTTGCACCAGGACGATGTTATCGATACTCCTGCCAAAAAGATTCTGCAATTTATCTATGTTGCAGGGTTGGACAGGGAAGTTTAGTTGGAGCGGCGAGCACAGTAGTTCATCGCTGGACGCAGTGTTACCAGGACCTCCGGGGACTGGAAATAGCCGGCACCAGAAGAATAAGAATAAGTGAAAACTTGTAATTCATCTTAACTTTAACATACAACCTTAATTTTGTTTAATTGGCTGTATATATAGATATTTTTTTACATCAACGCTCACACCTACATCTAGATATGTACATACATCCATAGTCATACACTACATAATAACACTTCCTTTTGACTTATAGATAATACAGTCCCTCTCAGATTTTGTATTTGTTACTGTTATTTACTTAGGTTTAATTTGTACTCACTTTTACCAACAACATTACCTAGCTATGTAATAGCCGCGGGAGGGCACAGGTGACCCCTAATATAGGTATCAAACCTACATCAGGCACCAGTCTCTCACAAAGTTTTGTTATATACTATGAAACCATTATAATTGTATACCGAATTGTTTACTTTGTGAGAGAAAATAAATGACTATTATTGTTATTTAGTTTAAGTTAGGCACTAGTACAAAGCTATTTTAAGAATAAGTACAAGAAAAACCGGCCAAGTGCAAGTCGGACTCGCGCACGAAGGGTTCCGTACCATTATCTATAAAAACGAGCAAAATATTTACGTTTGTTGATAGGGAGAGTACCTAGTAGTAATTGGATCCAGTTTTACCCGTCGGGTACGGAACCCTAAAATAGCAACTGCCATATAAAAAAATAAACCCCTGTATCACGGGGAGCTTTCCAAACATACGGTGACAACACACATCTAGATTTGGAACAACTAATCATATCAGCCGAAAGACGTCCACAGCTGGACAAAGGCCTCCCCCAAAGATCTCCACAATTGCCGGTCTTGCGCTATCCGCATCCAGCGATTTCCAGCGACCCACCCAAGATCATCGGACCATCTTGTAGGGGGCCTGCCCACGCTGCGTCTTCCGGTTCGTGGTCGCCACTCGAGAACCTTTCTGCCCCAGCGGAACAACTAAATATGGGTATTATTATTAATAACCCATATTTAGTTGGGGTATAAAAAGGGTACTATAGTGTGAATGATTTTTTACTAGATAAGTCTATTGTGCCAAATATGTGAAATAATTGTGTTTTAAATTGCGGCAATTTTTTTACATATATAAATTTTAAGTCATTTGTATATCTATCATTGTAACACCACATGTAAAAATGTAACACATGATTCATACAAATAAACTTATTTTTCCACTTTGGAAGTGTATCTCGCGCAAACTATTCAGTTTAGAAAAAAATGATATTAGGAACCTCCATATCATTTTTAAGACCTATCCATAGATATGTATGGCTTTGTTGAAAAAAAATTTTTTGAGTTTCAGTTCTATGTATGGGGAATCCCCAAAATTATTATTTTATTTTCTATTTTTGTGTAAAATTCTTAATGCGGTTTACAGAATACATCTACTTACCAAGTCTCAACAGTACAGCTCTTATAGTTACGGAACCCTAAAAACGAGATAATAAAATCTTATGGAAACTAGATCTAAAATAAAATAAAATTAGAAATGTTGACTATAATGCTTTAAACTAAACTTAAATAAACTAACTACGGGTAATCCAAAAAGCGCTCCGCATCGGCATCAAAGGGTATCGCGCCCAGTGCCTCTAGCACGAGTTCCTGCAGTTTACTTACTCGATCACACGTACAGTTTCCTCCCATACATTGAACACCAGCGCCTCTCGCGGAAACTATTAAGAACTAAAACTCTGGTGCTCAATGTATGGGACGAAACTGTACGTGTGATCGAGTAAGTAAACTGCAGGAACTCGTGCTAGAGGCACTGAAGGCTGGCAGTATTGCCACGTTGTATGTTTATTCTCTGTGCAAAAAATAGACCAGCCCGTGTGTTGTCGATCAAATTTTTAGAGAGACTCTTGAAGAGTGAACGAGCACCTGGACCCCATGGCTCTAGAGTTTCTACCCCAAAAAATAAAATAAATGTCAAATAATTGTTATTTTCACTTTGTGAACTCAACAATACCGAATTCTGTTGTTTGAAACCAACGACAGCAGTCAATATTGTTAACTAGTTTTAATAAAAACGTTGTGAAATAGCGTTTTTAAATTTATTGCTCCACAACATTGGAAAACTCTGTATGGCATTTTAGAATAAAATTTTATCATATTTTTATATATTAAACATCTATGATCAACTAACAAACTAAAAGTAACGATTGACACGATTACATTGAAACGATTACACGTTAGTAGTAACATGTTAATTGCCATATTACGTCCACAGCTGGACAAAAGCCTCCCCAAAGAATGGGGGGACATGTCATAATCACCACGCTTGACAGACGGGACGGTGATCGCAGTTCTATGGTCATAGTTGTCGTGGTTGGTAGATACGCTGCCTTTCACGCCGGAGGTCGTGGGTTCGATTCCCACCCGGGACAAATATTTGTGTGCATGAAGATGTCTGTTTGTCCTGAGTCTGGGTGTAAATTATCTATATAAGTATGTATTTACAAAAGAAAAATAGTATATGTAGTATATCAGTTATCTGGTTTCCATAGTACAAGCCTAGCTCTGCTTAGTTTACGATCAGATGACCGTGTGTGAATAATGTCCCAGGATATTATTATTATATAGTTTACAGAAAAACGTTGCAGCCCGCTCTCTAATAAGTATTACTTCGGGATAATATCTACGTCCCGACAGGATGGGATGGGGTGATGATATTCTGTGCCGTCACCATACAGCGACGTGAATCACATACTTACTTATTACATAACATTAGTAATTTTACCTTTTGAATTTCGCGTTAGTATGAAGAAATGTCATATGTGGATAGAATATAATATTAGTACCCGAATAAATCAAAGATCCTATTTCTTGCACGTGATGAGTTTGTTACTGTGTGGTGTTGGCGATGAATATCATGTCCCCATTTCACTTTTCGTATTCATTTGCCGAGGCAATACGTACAAAGGAACGGTCAGCATGGTCTTTATGTGAATTATTGTGACGAGCCAGTTGGCGTGGTTGGTAAATGCTTGCTTTTCACGCCGCAGATCGTGGGTTCGATTCCCACTCAGGACAGATATTTGTGTGTATGAACATGTCTGATTGTCCTGAGTCTGGGTGTAATTATCTTTATAAGTATGTATTTACAAAAGAAATGTGGTATATGTAGTATATCAGTTATCTGGTTTCCATAGTACAAGCTCTGCTTATTTTGGGATCAGGTGTCAGTGTCTGACATTATTCAGACATATTCCTAGCAAATTATAATTTTTTATATCATTACCACCATACTGTGATCGCGAACCTACTGTCCATGGTAAGGATTAGGGCATATTTCTCAGTTCCTGTATCAAACGGTAAGCGACATTCAAACAGATTTGCCAAACTGAAGTGACCGTAGCGCAAAGAGCTGGGGTTCTTGAGTGGCGGCCATATAGCAAAAGACGTAGCATGGGCAAGTCCCCCACAAGATGTCCCCATGATCTTGTGAGGGTCACCGGATGTGGATGCAAAAGACTGGTTATTATAGAAATTCATCAGGGAGGTCTTTTTACAGCAGTGGACGTCATTAAATAAATAAATATTTTGGAATAACTCACACATTGCTGCCACCTGATCCTAAACTGGGCATCGAATGGATATAATTCTAAATACATAAATATTCTACATAAATTTCATCCAGACTTAATAATCATGCTCATTACATAAATATTTGTGCTGGGTGGGGATCGAACCAACGACCTCTGGCCTATCAAAAGAGAACGGCAGAATCCGTATCGCATACTTCCTTTGTTGTTCAGCTATATAATTGGTACAACTTGTTAAGACAACCAAGGTATTGATTTTAATGTAAGTGTAATATTTTTAGAACTTGGAATTAGTTAATAAAATCAATAAGAATATTTCAATTATTTTCAATAAATAAACGTAATGAAATCGTAAACTAAACGCAGTTACGTTTATAGAAATTGCCATGTTTAAAATAATATAAATGTCGAAATTATAATTAATTATTTATAAATGGGAACAACATTACATAAAAATCAGATAATTTTAGACTTATTTATTACTAGCTGTGTCCCGCGGTTTTACCCGCGTTAAACTAAATTAATTATCACAGCTCCTCCCCCTTAGGTGATAGCGTGATAATATGTAGCCTATATGTTGACCCGACCTCTTAGTAATATTCATGCAAAATTTGAAGTAAATCCATGCAGTACTTTTTGAGTTTAGCCCGGACATACATACAGACAAACAGGCAAAAAATTTAAAAATTATATTTTTGGCTTCGATATCGATTGTAGATCACGCCCCAAGTATCCTTTTAAAAAAATATTCAATGTACAGTTTTGACTTTCCCACTACTATTCCTATACTATTCCTATACTATATGTATAGATACCTAAGAAAGCACAGTAGTTGCATTATATCGTGATAATTAATGATTTAGAATAGGAACGATTTTCGTCGTCAATATTTTTTTTGTTCATGGCAATTATTTATTGACAGGCAAAGACAGGAGTTTTGGCGCCAACGCGGAAAAAGACGCATCTATGTTTTATTTTCAAAAACTGGTGTAAATGCGAGTTTTTATGTGTAAATATGGTGGATTTTTAGACATAACATCTTCAACAACGTACAGAAGTGGAGGAAAGTGCGATATTGCCGTGAATTGTGATTTTCCGTGTTGTATCCAAAACTCCATAAAAGCCTCTAGTAAAGTCTCCACTGCTTTACTGGGGTTGGACAAGGACTATGTATGACTTGACTGTGACGGACTTTACTTGACAATGACGGAAATAAATGTTATAAGAAAATATTTACTGAAGGCTCATAAGGACAAAGAATCCAGAGCCGTAAAACAGAATAAAAAAAAAAAGGCAAAGACAATCTGTCAGGTATTTATTGCTGTTGTTTTGATACATGTCATCAATTTAGCAAATTATCTTGCAGATATTACGTGAGTTCAGCATCAGTTCCTCCGTACTATAATATATATCTGTTAACAGTGGATTCACGAAAGGACGCTTTATCAAACGCTTTATTAAAATGACGAGTTTGCAATGTGTTAATTGCAACATTCGCTTGCCCCGACTAAGAAGACAAGCATTATCCGAAGAGAGTGAACTTCTCAATAAACCCAATGTTGCTTTGTGCTATGTGATAATTATTGTTTGGTACTTATATGAAGATATTCTTAGATGAAGAAACAGTACTAAGGATAAATTAATAATAATATCAATAAAATTAATGTAGTTACATAAAACAAAGAATGTATTGTTTTATTTACCTCCACTCAAAACCTCATATTATTATATAACCCCTCGCAACCTCACACAAATGTACACTGTATGGTTATGAACTTTGTAATTAATGGAAATAAAGAACATTTCATTATTTCAATAAATAATAGTTTTTTGCATCTTTCTAACCTAACTCGCGACCCGATTAGGGGTTTCGGGGCAGGTTCGGAATAAATTCATGTAAAAGACTATAAAACGAGCGACAACATTTACTTTATCACCATAACAATGTTTATGTAAATATAATATGTAACAATCTTCATTGGTACACTAGTTAACTCTTTAGACATTTCATTGCCACATAAGTAGACACACTTTGATATTAACAGTATCTTTATTACTTAGGCAGTAAGAGTGATTTTCGATGCAACTGCAATGTTTCCGCGGTCATGGGGTTGACCCACAGATTACCAAACATAACCTTAAAATAAAACTGGCTATAACTTTTATATCCCAAGTTCTAAAAATATAAGAAATTAAAAATACCTTTTCTTTCACATTAACCACCAATTAAAACATAAAATATCCCGTAACAAGAAATTTTACTAGCAGTACAAAAGTCCCATACATTCCTGCCGTTCAACTTTCATGCTTATATAATACTAGCTGTGCCCCGCGCTTTTACCCGCGTGAAACTTTATAAATTATATACTATGTGTTAATCCAGGGTATCAGCTAACTAAACATACCAAATTTGATTAAAATCGCCCTAGCCATTTAGAAGTCAAAAAGTAACAAACAGACACACTCACACAGTCACACACTCACAAACTACTCATATAAATATAAATAAAATAATTTTTGTTATGTTATTTTATTTAAGTGTGGTAGGGAGTTGAAGATTCTGATATAAGTATTATGATAATATGGAGCATTTGGGATAATATAGAATTTTGGTACGCTGTCAATATCTAGTAGGTCCTATTTTACTGTGTTTAAAGTAAGCTAAAATCATTGTCTCATATTGCGTTAGTATACCAAAATCTTTGTAAGCTTAATACGAATAATAATTTACTGTGTAACAACACCAAAATTAAAATAAGCATTTTTTACACATCGTAGCAGAATATGCTTGGCTTACATCCAAATAACCGCTACCTGCGGTTCCAGGTTATTTATTCCACTGCACTTCAGTGTTACCAGAAAGTTGATAACTGCTGCACCCATAAGTGCCGAGCACTTAAACGCTCTTGAGAGTATTTTCATTAAAACATAAAATAATTCTTTGAATACCAAGGTTTATTTGCTACGAATTACATGCCATTACACTAATATTATGAAGGTGAAAGCTTGTTAGTGTGTGAGTGTGTATATCTGTTACTTCTTCACGCATAAACTACCAAACAGATTTTGATGAAACTTTGTAATAATATAGCTTATATATCCGAAAACAAATAGATATTGTAAAAGGGAAAGTTTGTGAGTGTGTATGTGTGTTATTTCACGCAAAAACTACCGAACGATTTTGATGAAACTTTGTAATAATATAGCTTATATATCCGAACACTAATAGATATTGTAAAGGGGAAAGTTTGTGAGTGTGTATGTGTGTTATTTCACGCAAAAACTACCGAACGGAATTTGATGAAACTTTGTAATAATATAGCTTATATATCCGAACACTAATAGATATTGTAAAGGGGAAAGTTTGTGAGTGTGTATGTTTGTTATTTCACGCAAAATACTATGAATAAACTGTCAACTGTCAAACGTGAAGGTATAGCTCCCAGTTAAAAAATAAAAATTCAGTAATATTAATTAAATAAAGTAATAACTGTGCAAGATTTTTGTTGCCCGAAGTGGATAATATTGTGATTAATAAGAACAATTGTTATTTAAAGATATAGTGTAATATAAACTAAATTATACAACTTTAACATAACTTACATCTTATAAACTACCTCACAGTGAACTAAAAGTGAAAGTGATATTTATATAAGTACTATAAACTGTCAGTTAAGTGCCTGGATTCGGCCTAATTATATAAATTACCTATAATAACCCGCCTTGTTGTATTAATTACATCAAAATACAATATTTTAATATAAGACAGACATTATTGATCGCGTAGCGCCATCTAGTAGCTAACAGAAGTACTAACGCTATCTGTTTACCTTAGAATGACCAACTGTGCGCATTGTGGTAAATTTTTGTCAGTACGTGGAGGCGCCACCTGCAGTAACTGCAGGAAAAAATACCATCTAGACTGTGTTCAGCTGTCTGCAGTACCGAAAGCGGGTACCTGGAAGTGTGGCGGATGTCGCGTAAACTCCAATTCCAGGGCAAAAACCCTGAATAAAGAGACGGACGCAAACAGCTGCAGTTCTATGTCGCAAAATAGCCCCAACACCGCATTTGAAGATGCTGGAGAGCTGACCGACTTGGAGCATGAAGAGGACCCGAATGAAGCGCCAATATCACAGGTGGAATTGCTCAGACAAATCAAGTCTGAAATTCAGCAGATGAGGGCTGAAGTTAGGCGAGATATCAGGAAGCTGACGGATCAGGTATCAGCACTAGGGACGCGGGTGTCTAAGTGTGAGCAACGGGTCAATGACTTGGAATCAAAGATTACAGTCATTGAAAAAAGACCACCCACCACAGCAACAGATGACTCCGTTAAGCAGCTGGAAAATACAGTGGCGCAGCTGAAGTCACAGATTAATGATCGAGATCAGGATCTGTTGAGCTCGGATTTGGAGATCACTAACCTCCCTGAGGATAGGGGTGAGAACATCATACACACCGTTGAACTAGTTGCCAAGAAGCTTGGGGTCACCCTCGAAGCGCGAGACATAGTGTTTGCCGAACGGGTGGGCCTGGGCCCCGGGCGAGTGGCCGAGCCTGGCTTGCCTGGCGCTGCGAGCGGGCCGGCGCCGCGCGCGCGCCGCGTCGTGCTGCGCCTCGCGCGCCGCCAGCTGCGCGACGAGCTGCTACGCGCGGCGCGCGTCCGCCGAGCTGTCGACACCGAGCACCTCGGCCTGGCTGCGCCGCCCCAGAGGTTCTATGTCAACGAGAGGCTAACATACGTCAACAGGCATCTGTTCTACCTCGTTCGACAGGCTGCCCAGCGCGTTAATTGGCGTTTCACTTGGACTAAGCATGGTAAAATATTGGCAAAGGAATCTGATGGAAAGCGCACCTTTGTGATCCGAACAGAGGCTGACATCCGTCGTGTTTTTGGCGAGCAGTCGTTTGACAAAGAAGCATAATGTTGTGAAGAAGAATAATGTAAAAAGTGGTACTATTACTCCTCTTACTAATGTGATTATTCTTAGTGCTGTCTTTATATCATATTTACAGTTTAGGATCTGCATATACACCATATTTCACCTATTGAATATATCATGTTTGCACAATTTGGTTAAGAGTGGCTCATGTAAATATTTACAATTACATTGTATTATTCATTTAAACATTATTCTTTTATCGGCTTATTGTCAATTTTCTAAATTAATAAACATAGGGTTTAACTTATATAAATATTTACAATGTCATCGTTTTATTTGTATAGATATTTTCTTGACTATATTGTGTAAATTGTCTAAATATATAGACACAAGTTATAGCTTATTCTACATACAGTTCACATTATTGGTTAACACTCAATACATCTCATATCAATACACACATTACTTATTATACACAAATGGTTAAACAAAAACAATTAAAAGTTGGACTTTTCAACGCGGGGTCACTCGGAACACGGCATGAGGAATTTATAGTAGCCATGGAGAATCTGGATGTGGACTTAATGGCAATAAACGAAACCTGGATCAAAGCGGGAGAGGAAGGTAGGGCACCATTCGTTCCTAACTATAGACTACAACACATGCCACGTACAGCTGTCTCGGGAAGGTCGCGAGGTGGCGGCGTTGGGTTTTACGTGCGTCAGGGGCTGCGAGTCCGCGCGTTGCCGCACCCGTCTGTACCAACTGTAGAGCAGATGTGGCTCCGGCTGAGCGTGAACACACAATCGGTGGTCGTCGGCACCGCGTACAGGCCGCCCTGGCTCGATGTCAGCGTATTTCTTGACGCCATTACTGATTCTGTTACTTCCTTCCGGAATGTTGATAAAATAGTATTACTGGGCGACTTTAACATTAATTTACTTGATACCTCTGATAACAAAGTGAAGCTACTCAACTGTTTTCTACACAGCACCAATCTCATTAATATAATTACGGAACCAACTCATTTTACTGATCACAGTGCGACCTTGATTGACTTGATTTGTACAGATGCCTCTGTCCGTGGAGTATCAGTAAACCACATACCTGACCTTGGACATCATGCTATCGCCACAACTGAACTTAACTTTAAGGTTTATAAACCTGCCCCTTTCTGGGTAAGATATCGGCCATTAAATGACATACTGCAAGACTTATTCCAGTATGACTTAGGGTGTATAGACTGGGACTCCATAGGCAAGCTAGGAGATGTCAATTGCATGGTTGAGACTCTAAACAACTACATTACAACTTTATTTGATCTACATGCTCCAGTTAAAAGAATTTTGATTAAAGAAGTATCTTATCCCTGGATCACCACCACTATTAAAGATATGATGCAAATAAGGGACAAACAGCACACTAAGTCTAGGCGGACCAAATCAGACATTCATTTAGAATTCTATAAGAAACTTAAATATGAAGTAAGGGCAGCCATAGACAGAGAAAAGACTGCTTACTTTAAGACTCATATTAACAGCAAAATAAAACAACCTAAAATATTATGGAAGTCCATTAAGAAAAATTTAACAAAGCACAAAACCCAAAGCCAAGATTTACCACAGCACTGCAACAATCCTGAACTTTTAAACATTCACTTTTTAAATATACCTAGTAGTGATGAAGTAACTATATCCCATCTTACACAGTTTGAATTCAACAGGTTTGGTTGTGGTAGTTTTCAAATTCAGTTAGTCAATGAGGAGCAGGTATCAAAGATTATCCATAACCTTAGGTCTAATGCCATGGGAATAGATGACATATCACTAGACATGTTAACACTGACACTGCCACAAACACTGACAACCCTCACGAGAATCATAAACAGGTCAGTGTCAACATCAACTTTCCCCGACATATGGAAGACTGCTATTGTAAGACCAATACCTAAAAAAGATAGTCCCAATGATATTAAGGATCTTCGCCCAATTAGCTTATTGCCATGTATATCCAAAATTTTGGAGAGGGTGGTATGTGACCAATTAAGCAAATATGTAGAACAATTTGGTATTTTACCTTCCAGGCAATCAGGCTTCCGTAAAGGCCACAGCACTACTACAGCTTTAATTGATGTAGTGGATAATATACTCCAGGCCAGGGACCAGGGCATGGGAACGATATTAACTTTACTAGACTTCTCTCGTGCATTCGACTGTATAAATATTTCCCTTCTATTGTCCAAACTGACATACTATGGGTGCAGTGTGGAGACAGTTAAGTGGTTTCATAGTTACCTTACAAAAAGATACCAATTAGTACGGATTAGTGGTGACAAAAATAATCATGAAGCTTCATCCTCGCTTCGTCAAGTAAACAGGGGCGTACCACAAGGCTCAATACTTGGGCCTCTGCTGTTCTTGATTTACAGTGCAGACATTGTCCATTCCATAACTTATTGCAAATTCCATCAATATGCAGATGATCTGCAACTGTATCTCTCATGCCATCCCAAAGACTGTCTTGACTCTGTAACAAAAATAAATTATGATTTAAGTAAAGTATCTAAGTGGGCATGTGAAAATTCACTAGTCCTAAACCCATCAAAATCAAAGTTTATGGTTATGGGGTCGAAAAACACCATAAGTCAAATGGAGCAGTATCGCCCTACTATTAAAATTGATGGAGACTCTATAGAGCAGGTATATGAGGCTCGCAACCTGGGTGTTATTTTCGATCCACTATTACAGTTTGAAAAGCATGTAGCAAGTGCAGTTCAAAATTGCTTTTATCGCCTCAAACTATTGTATCGAATAAGACCTTACATAAACACCGATATACGCATATTACTATGTGAGTCACTTATCCTCTCTCGCCTAAATTATGCAGACACTGTGTATGGAGCCTGTCTACTGGCTAGAACACAACGGCTAGTCCAGCGGATACAAAATGCCTGTGCCCGTTTCTGTTTTAATGTACCACCACGAACACATGTAACATCGTACATAAATAGTGGCAACATGTTAAAAATGTCAGCTCGTAGACTACTCCACTTGGCAACTCTTGTATTTGGTGTGATTGCCAACAAAAGGCCTGAGTATCTGTACAAGAAATTAACTTGGTCAACAGATGTCAATAGTTATAAAACCAGGTCTTCAGCTCACCTGATCCTAATTCCGAGACATAGGACTGCAGCTTTTCGTGGATCCTTTAAATATGCCGCCGCAAAGGTCTGGTGCAATATACCTCCTCCGTTGAAGTGCCTGCGAACAGTATATACATTTAATGCCAATTATAAAAATGAATTGTTGACGCGACAAAAACTCAGTTCAAATACTATTTAATACTTTTTCAAGGCTGAACTTACCCATCTCTTTGCACACTTTTGTGGGAAGGAGTACCGCAAGACACACTATTAATGAGCTCAACACAACAATGCCCAGACGCTCATGCAGTGAAGAACTCCGTCACAATAGCATCACCATTACTCGATCAATATTGTTTTCATACATATTTCACTTTTATATCGAAAATTCACAATTACCACTTTTACTTATACATCAAACATATTTACGCTATAAACTTAGTATTAAGAAGCATAATAATTTACTGTTCATATTAGATTTTTCAAGTAATTCAATTTCCGCGTCCCTTTTTTCTTGACATCTGTCTGACAGTCAATCCAAGAGCATATAATTGACCGACTCAGCTAAAAAATATGGATTAAATAAATGTAATGTAATTTTTTATTGGTGCACTTATGTATTGTTATGGACGAATTATGAGCAGAATGTCGACATTATAACAATTATTTTATATACTGTCTGTGTTATGCATCTCCAAATTGGTGTTAATTTATTAATATTTATTTATTAAGTTCGTTCTTGCATACATTTATTGTTTAAATTAGCTATAAGTTATATTTTGGTGTCCAGGTACTGTAAAATTCTAACTGCGACCTGTACACTAATTGTTCGTGAGTTATTTTACGTGGTTCCATCATAAAACCAGCGCTGCAACTGTTAATGTTGCAGCTAGTGCTGAGATGGGACCAATTCGGACTCACACAGATAAGAATTAAGGACTTCTGTTTGTATACATTTATATATATTGTTATTATTATCTGTGTCAGTTTACTGAATAAATGGATTTTCTTTCTTTCTTTCTTTCAAAAACTACCCAACGGATTTTGATTAAACTTTGTAATAATATAGCTTATATATCCGAACACTAATAGATATTGTAAAGGGGAAAGTTTGTGAGTGTGTGTTTGTTATTTCACGCAAAAACTACCGAACGGATTTTGATTAAACTTTGTAATAATATAGCTTATATATCCGAACACTAATAGATATTGTAAAGGGGAAAGTTTGTGAGTGTGTGTTTGTTATTTCACGCAAAAACTACCGAACGGATTTTGATGAAACTTTGTAATAATATAGCTTATATGTCCGAACACTAATAGATATTGTAAAGGGGAATGTTTGTGAGTGTGTATGTGTGTTATTTCACGCAATAACTACCGAACGGATTTTGATGAAACTTTGTAATAATATAGCTTATATTCCCGAACACTAAGAGATATTGTAAAAGGGAAAGTTTGTGAGTGTGTATATTTGTTATTTCACTCAAAAACTACTGAACGGATTTTGATGAAACTTTGTAATAATATAGCTTATATATCCGAACACTAACAGATATTGTACAGGGGTAAGATTGTGAGTGTATATGTTAGTTATTTCACGCAAAACCTACCGAACGGAATGTGATGAAACTTTGTAATAATATAGCTTATATATCCGAACACTAACAGATTTTGTACAGGGGGGTAAGATTGTGAGTGTATAGTTAGTTATTTCACGCAAAAACTACCGAACGGATTTTGATGAACTTTGTAGTAGATAGGTAGATAGATAAACTCTTTATTGTACACCAAAGAAATTACAAAGTAAAAAATAAAACAATTAGCTTATGTATCCGAATAACACATAGGCTATAATTTAAAAAGTTTAACGCGGGTAAAACCGCGGGACACAGCTAGTTTCAAATAATTTAGTATGAATATCTTTGCTATCCATATTGTAATTTCAAAGCGCAGATGTTGTTATCCTGGGATGTATCTCGAGTTTGGCCAAAAAATATAATCTGTTTATTTTTTATCAAGGATAACACGCCTTAGACCCTTCCAGCCTGGAGTTGAGATGTTATTCTTTTATCCGCTTTTTATTTAACTCCCTGTCACCATGGACAATTATCGTTAACACTTTTTTATATGTATAATGCTCACCTACTTATACGCTTTTCGTTCACCCAAAAGTTATACATATGTACACAATAAACTTATAGGTTCTGGAAAGCGTTCGGTGACGATGATGTGCGTTCCATGATTTTTGATTACCCAAATAGTGCTCAACGCTCCTAAAGAAGATTTTACTAGAAAAAGTTCCTTATGTCTGACGGTCACCGTAGCCTAGTTGGTAGTGCTCCTGCCTACGAAGCTGGTGGAAAAAAGCTGGTCGAATCCCGGTAATTGCAAATATTTGTGTGATGAGCACGAATATTTGTTTCTGAGTCATGGATGTTTTCTATGTATTTAAGTATTTATCTATCTATATAAGTATGTATATCGTCGTCTGGTACCCATAGAACAAGTTTTGCTTAGTTTGGGTCTAGGATGATCTGTGTGACATTTTCCCTACATATTATTATTATAGGAACTGAAACTATTATCTATGTATACATACAAATAAAAAATATATGATTGTATGTGTGTCCTTCATAGAATCGTAAACTATGGGTTTGATCATCTGATGATCTTCATCAAAGTGTTGTGCATGAGTTCACGAAGGTTTCTGAGTTGGTACGGCCACTCTTCGTTATTCTTCCAATGAACTTCACATATTGCCGTAGCAACGCGCTAAAGACAAATAAATACACAGTTATACTTTTAAAATTAAAAATGAATTGTATAAAATTAAGTGCGGGTGGGAATCGAACCCACGACCACGGGGTATCCGGCCGCATGTACGTAAACCGCTCCGCCACAGCACCGTGGTACTAGCTCTTCAAATTAATGCAATCCATTCGATATTTCTGAACGCATTTTAAGGCGCATTTATACTTATATACATCATCATCATATAAGACGAAAAACGCATCTGAACGACTACTGAACAACGGCAACACTCAAAAAAGAAGAAGCCATCCAGAATTGTCAGTCTTGTTTTCGATATATTTACATAAAGGAGTTAAATAAATTTCTCCCAGTTTTTCAACATTTTATTGCCAATTAACTTACATTTTGGTTTTAATAAAATTGCGTAGAAAATTGTGAAATATATTTTTATATTCTAGTCAAAAGACCAACTTAAAATTTCCCCTACAATATCAACAAATCTGGCAATACTTTCTACGGCAGTGGTCGTGTCGAACGTTTGTGTTACAATAGTTTACCGATGCCGGGTAAGTTTAAATGCAAGCTGTTGGCCGTTTAGTCGGTAAATTTTCAAATAATGTACAGTCAACAAAGGGAAATCTAAACTAGGTCAAAATCTAGATTGCTTTCTGAATTTGCTTTGTAAAAGCTTTGTTGTTTTAGACATGTAACTAAATATTAAATATTTAGGGACTGCACTAGGAACGCACTGGGGAAATAAATCTCTTTGTCGTTGGGGGATTTTTTGATGATAATCATGCCAGACGAATGACGTCTACAGGACAAAAGCCTCCCCTAAGTATAAGAAGATATAGCATAATTACGTCACTTGTCCGTGTCGGGTTAGCGCCCGCAGTATGAAGCAACTACATATATGTACGTATCGACTGTATATTAAGCACACTGTTCACCGATACGTTAAGATTGTAACAAGCACGTATTATCATAGTATATAAGCCATATTTTACTTGTTTAATTATCTAGTTTAAGTCTAATATTTTTACTACATAATATTGTCAATGGTTCTGTCTATATTAAGGTATTATTATTATGACGGACCTTGTGTTAATAACGACGGTCGCCCTTTAATGCTACCACCGGATCCAATGCGCCATAACTGAGAAGACCCAGCGAAACAAACTCAGTGTGATGTTCTTTGCCGTCAGTAATACAGTATTTTTGAGGGACTTTTATCATTATGATCAGCCTGATATCATTCACCGCTGAACATAGGTCTTCTGCAGAAGTTTCTATAACTTCGCCATTTGGAGGAGATTGCCGTAATCACCGCGTTTTGCATGCGAGTCGGCGACTGCAGCTAGGTTGTAGTTAATATACAGGAGGCGCAGCTGCCCGACTGCCTGGTGTATCCCTTAGTCGCCTTTAACGAGATGGAGCTGTTATTCTTTCTGGGCCGGAAACCACATGGCTATTGCTGGACTTTACAAATTCAATTTCCCATAAAAAGAACTACCTAGAAACTAACTTCTCATACTATCTTTTACCAGATGGAGCTAGTCGAATACAGTATTATCTCGTTTCCTCACAGACAGGCAGACTTTGCTGGCTGACTGTACATTTATAAACGAGTCTCGCAGTTTCAAAACTTTTGATGCACGGTTGATTTAATTTGAAAGTACCCATATGAGAGCTTGAATTGAATTTGTATCCACAACTACTAACTGAGTTCGTTCCTATTTATTATACTTACATTAGCATTTTGATCATCACACTGTCACACTAATATTATAAAAGCGAAAGTTTATGAGTGTGTATGTTTGTTACTTCTTCACGCAAAAACTATCGAACGGATTTTGAAGAAATTTTGTAGTAATATAGCTTATACATCCGAATAACACATAGGCTACAATTAATAAAGTTTAACGCGGGTAAAACCGCGGGGCACAGCTAGTTTGACTATAAATGTAAAAATCTATGCTGATATCTACTCCAAGGCTCAGCGCAAACGGGCCACTAGTGGCAGTCACTTACTTATCGTATGGGCAGTAGTTACCCTAGTGTCAGAGTTGTTCAAGCCGCCCAGTAGGCATCTCACATGGCTTAACGACTGTTGTCTAATGACTAAAACCCGAAAGGACAGCTTAAAGTCCCCTCAGAAGCACGGAGACGCTCAGAAACCACTTTGGCGGTCACCCATCTACGGAATGACCGCGAGCCTAGTTGCATAACCTCGCCGATCACTTTCTTCACATTCACTTGGTGGCTAGCGACAAACATTTTATAAGATTTTTCATAAAATTAATAATAATGTCCTCCTAGCCGCAATCCGGCCACGGCAGCCAGTCTCAATAGAGATTAGCCATCTGCGCGGGACATATTATAGTGCTCAAGTGTGTGCGCAAACACAGGAGCACTTTCTATTCCATCACTCTCATGATCCGATGGGACGCCTAGCGACACGACCGGAAAGAGGTCAGGTACAGGACCGACGACGGCTTTACGTGCTCTCCGAGGCACGGGGGTATAATACCACCAACTCCCAGACTTCGGGCTGATGCTGAGTAATTTTTCTTTTTACAGAAAAGTCCCAAAAAAAAACTGCCTGCCTCGTTGGTCTAGCGGTAGCGTGTTCACCCGCAGAGAACGAGGTCCTGGGTTCAAATCCCGGGTCTAGCCAAAAAAAGTGATTTTGGGACTTTTCATAAAATTAGTATGGACTCGGCGCACACGCGGAGCGAGTGGTGGCCACTTGTCATTTTGTGTCAGCCACACGCGACTGGTCGCGACACTTAGCTTAATCCATCTAGAGACTGTACAGAAGCAGAGTAACAAATTGTAGCGGCTACTGGCACAGCTACGGTTGCGCGGTACCAAAGGTTTTTAGTCGAACCTACGTAAACCTACCAGACAAACTACAAAAAAGCCTTATTGACACTAAAGGAGAAGGAAACTTTTGAGCCCAGCAGTTAACTAGTTGAAATGTGGATTAAAAAAACCGTTACATTTTTCTAAAGGAAATCACAAAATATGGTATCATGTTTCTATCTAGGAAGCGAGAAAACTTAAATTAAGTTATGAAACGAAATAATCGATAAAATAATGATGAATCACTCCCACCGATTAAGAATAAATCGGTATAATCTCACTCACTGTTTTTGTGGAATCGATTCATAGCGGATCGAATCCCTTCATTTTTCTTCCGGCAACACTTCTCTACCTGACAGCCTTTACATGCTCTGTGACTGTCACTCGTTCGTTGTCTTTCGTTTTAAGTGCGCACGTATTTTCCATGTTTTATTTGTGATTTTCTTCTACTGTAGTGACTGTTTGGCGCGGGGGATCCAAACGATCTTCGACATGTCACACTCTCTATGCATAAAACCATAACACAAACGAAGCCATTAAAAATATTCTGTAAAAAACTATAATGTTATAATTTAACCTCACTTTTACTATACGTCATATAACTTGATTCCTGGATAGCCAAATTTAACCAAAATTTCAGTGAGGTCTTGTTATTATATCATCTCACAAATAAGGCTAGTTTGATTCAGTTAACAACTGGGCCCAGGAATGTATGGAGTCATTCCCTTCTCCTTTAACAATCAACTTTATAATTGGCTGTGCGACAGATGTTTTTATTCTGTAGATGACTATATTAAATGTAAATACTATGACTGACTCAAACCAAACTTTTTTTGACATTTGATTTAATTATGATTGTATTCCTATTATTGTTTTATTATTTAATCTGTATAATGTTACACTAAAATTAGACGAGACTCAAAAAATATTATGTATTATAATTTATTTTAACTAAACAAATATTTGCACGACGTAAATGTCGAATATGGTGGAACCTCACTCATTTATATCAACAGTTTGTAAACCTGTATTCTAGCAAATAAAGAGATTCATTCTTTCATTCATTCATATACTTACCTATTTTTCTAAATTATTTTTAGGCGCACCTATACTAATTCCATATACCATATGTTTATACATCTATAGACTCAGGCCTGTTTCGAAGACGGGTAGGCAGAGACAACGGCTTTGCATTTGTAACGATCCTTGCACACCTCTTTCGCCTCGTTTACTGAGATAATATTCTTCATACATGCTCGCCGGTTTAGGGTACTTCTGGTCTGAGAATGTTCTACGAGGTCTTCCCCTTCCGGTTGTCTCATTCACACAGGCCAGGTATACTTTTTGCCAATCTTCTTTCATTCATCCTTTCTAAATACCCATACTATTTCAGCATACCTTTTTCAATCTTTGTGACTACATCCTCTTTCACAACGCTCTCTTATATCAGTATTTCGTATTCTTTCTCTTTGTGAGAGACAGAATTCTATACACCAGATGATAAAAATAAACATGATGTCTCCCTTTGTTATACGGTGTTGAGTGATTCAGGCTTTGTCTCCTTTATGCCCACGCCACCCAACCTATTTATACGTTTTTTCTGTCATTGAAAAAAGGAAAATGTCATTCAGGGTCACATGCGGCTTTGATGGATGTAATTTTCCAAGAAGTCATTTCGATAAGGGGTTTGTGTCAGCAAACTGTAAATGCTTTCCTCAGTATTACAAAAGTATCACGAATTGCGGGATCCACTTACCGAAAGGAAGGCCGTATATTTATTAAAAAAAAAAATACAAATTCTGAATAATTGTAGAGTAATAAACGTATAGTACTATTCACTAAGTTTGATGACACTAGTTTTCGCCCTCTGGGCACATGTGTGGTAACTGCATCTATGTGGTATTTAATAATAATATCCTGGGACGTATTTCCCACACGGCCATCTGATCCCAAATTAAACAGAACTTGTACTGTGGAAACCAGATAACGGTAGGTACTACATATAACTACTTTTCTTTTTTTTCCTACTGATTTTTCTGGCAGCGTTTCTCAGTAGCTGCCACGTCAAGCACTGCACGGTAGGGTTAAAAAAAAATACGGTTCGACACAAATGTAATATAATAATATCTCGGGACAATGTCACACAGATCATCCTAGCCCCAAACTAAGCAAAGCTTGTACTATGGGTACCAGGTGACGATAGGTATACATACTTATATAGATAGATAAATACTTATATACATAGAAAACATCCATGACTCAAAAACAAATATTCGTGCTCATCACACAAATATTTGCACTTACCGGGATTCGAACCCACCTACCAACTAGGCTACGGTGACCGTCAAATATATATTATATTATATTATTATAATATTTAAACGGAATAATGACTTTTGAGTTTGAGTTTTGTAAATATAATTATAATATCGATAATTAGACTCAGACCAAACAGACATGATCATGCACACAAATATTTTGGTATTTTGGGTGGGAATTTAACCCATGACCTGCGACGTGAAATGCAAGTATTTACCAACCACGCCAATCGGCTCATCGGTATTTAAGTAAAATATGCGTGGGTTGTATGGCACTTTCTTACATCTGTGGGAGTCTAAACTTTGAGGTCCTATCTGTTTGGTCCCCACCTACTCTACGCCTACGTCTAGTTAAAAGTAGACGGATCGAACTGAATGCCCTTAACTGTGAACCAATCTATAATGGAATTCTTAAGCCTGTATTTTCTACAATACTTGATATTTTATATGTGATAATGACGTGTCCCAGAGGGATATATCTATCTATCTTTACTTACTAATATTATAAATATATATCTTACTAATATCACAGAATAAGAAGTACTTACGCTAATATTATAAATGCGAAAATTTGTAGGTATTGATAAAGATAAAGATAAATAATTATTTATTGCGAAACTGTGTACAATAAGGTCTTATCATAACGTAACAGTTTTAGGACCAACAGTCTATCCATATCGGATATGCAATACAAACAAGTCTATATAATTTATTCATAGTAATATTTTTTGGCAAAAAACTCATGCAAACTATAATAAACATTCTCTATTAACATATTCTTTAATTTCGTTTTAAACAATGTTCCATTTGATTGCTTTATATCAGATGGTAAGTGGTTATATACACGAATAGCAGATATATAAGTACTTTTATAATAAATCATGTTTTGTATTCTGGGTAAATTTATGTCATATTTATATTGTCTACGAATGTTCCTCTTTGAGTCTAATTTAAAACTAAAATATTGCATATTATTTTTAACAAATAGACATAGTTCCAGAATATAGATCCCTGTCAGTGTAAGGTAGGATGTTTGTTACTCTTTCACGAAAAAACTACCGAATGGATTTTAATGAAACTTTACAATAATATAGCTTAAACATCAGAATAACACATAGGCTATAATTTATAAAGTTCAACTTGGGTGAAACCGCGGGACACGGCTAGTAAACCATAATTATAAACACATGAGTATTACTTGAAAATCTGAGTCTAAATAAACTATTTCGGGTGAAATAAAATCATAATAAAAGAATGAGTATGTACAAATACTGCAAGTGTGGCACAGCTGTTAAGACAGTCGTCTCTCCGCTTCGTGTCGTGGGTTTGAGTCCCGCGCCGAACAACTATTTGTGTGACCCTTATATAGTTGTTCTAAGTCTGGATGTAATTTGTGTCCGTCTATTATATGTTTGTAAAGTACCCCGCGACACAGGAAATACATTCCATAGTGCGGGTGTTGTCGTTAAAAAAAATACTGGTAAAAGCTTTGTGTCTAAACCTGTTGCATAGACTTTTAGTGCATGTTTTGTGACTTTCTTTTCAGCCCGACCCGGGACTTGAGCCCAAGACCTTATTATTTGTGATTAAACACGCTGCGACGTTGTGGCGTTGTAGTGTGAAAGAGGATGTAATCACAAAAACTGCTGAGATGGTTTGGGAATTTAGAAAGGATGAATGTAAGAAGATTGACAAAAGAAGTATACCTAGTATGTGCTAATGATACAACCGGAAGGGGAAGACCTCGTAGAACTATTTCTGGCCAAATCGGAGACGTTCTCAAGAAAGACCAGGTCAGAAATACCCTAAATTGGCGAGCATGTATGAAGAATATAATGACAGTTAACGAGAAAATTTAAAAGAGGTGGGCAAAGATCGTGACTAATGGCAATCCGTCATCTCTGCCTACTCCTCTGGGAAACAGGCGTGAGTCTATGTTTATATGAACACGCTACAGCTTCACCAACGAGGCATACAAAAAGTTATGCTACTACCTAGGTAAGTGACTCGTACATTAAGCTATACTACTAAGAGACCCGTACGCTTATTTGTCAAAAATATTAGGCTTTCCTTAAAATTTCCGAGACTCAAAACTACAGATTCTTATATTTATCAATTGGTAAAAATAGTTATTTTTAATCGTATATGCATGTAGTGCTTTACAATATGTATTTAAGGTAAACGACGCATCAAAAAATATCAATGTCCTCTATCAATCTATTCGACACAAAGCGCTCGGTTGGGTGCGATTAATGGCTATGTAATGGCTAACCTGCGATTAGGGTAAACGGCCCTATATTCTGTTTATATATGATCCTATCCATTAATTTGTATTTGGGTCACTCCTGTCTTACTTTAATCATTAGTTTAAGGCTTCGATTAATGGGATTATATTTGTGTAGTACACAATTAGTGATTGTTAAAGTAAAGCAATAGAATTTCTACTAATTAGAATATTAATGCATAATTATTGAGATTGGAGTATGTTTCAATCTCAGTCTTGAATTATTTTATAATTGCATAGCAACTTCGCCGGCAAATCAGCGCTTTCATTCCGTAGGGGGAGTAGAAGTCATCCCGAGGGAATTCAGGGCTAGTTACTCGGTAAGCCGACCTAGACCCTTTATGGGGTTATAGGGTTATGGATTTCATCATTTCTGAATTATTTGAGTATAAAATAATCTATACAAATAAATAAAATTGAAGTGTCTGTTTGTAATATTGAAATAACCGATTTTTACTCAATGTATATGAATATATATACGGTACATACTCCAAAATATTTTTTTTACAATTTTTGTCTGTCTGTTTGTTCCGGCTAATCTCTGAAAGGGCTGGACCGATTTTGACGGGACTTTTATTGGCAGGTAGCTGATGTAATAAGGAGTAACTTAGGCTACTTTTATTTTAGAAAAATATTTTATTTTTGACAAAAAAACAAAATAAACTAATTATCACGCGGACGAAGTCGCGGGCACAGCTAGTAATAAATAATATTTTAAAACACATCTACAGCATAAGGTGTCATACATTTTTTTATATTTTTAAATAAAAAAAGAAATTTGTTTTTTTTTTTTTTACTTTTAATATTGTTCTGTGTGTAAATTTAAAATAGTTATCAATCCACCATATAAAATCAGCAAAAGCAAATAAATTAGAGCCATAAAACATGTAATGCAGCCAGTCTTCTGGGCACATTTTCTCATGGCCTCGCTTCGGAGGAATACTACGGCGCCATCTGTAGTTCGTTTTAATTTATTTATGTATATAATTTACTTTTTCGTAGATTTAGTTTTTCTTTCTAATGTAGGTAGTTATGTATATTCACAAATTTATTTAGGTTCTTTGTTATTAAGTTAATTCACTAACTAATATTACAAAAGTACAAGTAAGATGTACTAAATTTCTAAATCCCTTATACCTACTGGCAAATGGGACAATAGACACAAAATGGGCAATTAATCTAAAAAATAAGTTTAAAGTCCAATAACTTGAAAACGGTTAAGTTTGAGGTATGGTACTTTGTAGTCAAATTATTTAGAAATGATGAAATCTATAACTTCAAAACTGATTTAGGTCTATTAACCCAGTAACCCTATATACAAGGGAATGGGCAGCGGCGTTCTCCTGTGTAGATACTATGACTATTTTACTTTGATTGCCATACCGTCCGCCAAGCGGACAAGATTATGACATCCAAAGATCCCCTCTCCCACTATAATTATCATATCAGCCGTAAGACGTCCACTGCTGGACAAAGACCTCCCCCAAAGATCTTCACAATTGCCGGTCTTGCACTATTCGCATCCAGCAGTTACTTAACTGCTGGATGCGAATAGTGCAAGACAACTACTTAGTGTCCATCATTTGAGAGGATATGCCATAATCGCCACGCTTTGCGGACGAGTTGGCGATCGTAGTAAGATAGATATGGAACCCAGGAGAACGCTGCTGCCCGTTCTCTGGTATATATATTCCTTCGTCCAGGAATATATATACCATATATAGACCAAATATCTTTATATATATAGACGTCCTACGTGCCTCACGAGATGAGAGGAGGTGGCGATATTGTTTATGGCAGCCAACCACACAGTCACTATACAGGGATTTAATTTCTTAGTGCCGGAAGTGTCATTTTTACACAACAACATGTCTGTAATTATTATTTACGACGCTTAATCGTGTGACTCATGTTTATTAATCTACGGTCAAGTCATTATGCTCGCAATTGCTACGCGTTGCTATCGCAGTATTGCAGTTGCAATATTATTGCATTAATTAGTTATGGGCCTCCGGTAATCATTAATAAACCAAATCAGATGTAAGGAAAATGGTTGCAAGTGCAGTGAGATGCAATATCAGTCTTCTAGTTTCCCTGTATTCACATACCCCCTTTAGGATTATTTGGTAAAATTTAATTCAGCAAGCGCAAGTTACTAACCTACTAGCTATGCCCCGCGGTTTCACCCGCGTTAAAGTAGTATTGGCATAAAAGAGTAACAAACATACATCCATACATCTATACTCACAAACTTTCGCATTTATAATATTAGTAGGATGTGTCCCTCTAGCGGTTTTGGCAGTACACGCCGGAATAGCTCGCAGATGGTAGGTTTTTTTTTCTACTTAATTGACTCTTATCATCATATTTTGGACAATTCCCACAATATTTTTATTAATTGTAGCCTATGTATTATTCTGATGTGTAAGCTATATTATTGTAAGGTCTCATTAAAATCCATCCAGTAGTTTTTACGTGAAAGAGTAACAGACATCCATCCATACTTACAAACTTTCACTTTTATAATATTAGTAGGATTTAGCGGGCATAGTCATTGTTGTTGCTTGATTAGATAAAACTAGTATACCGGACCGGACTATTTGAGTAGCTCGACAGCCACTACACCAGAGTTATTTTAAGTTAAGTGAACTAAATATTGGTGTACACAAGCTGAAAGATGTAGCGTAGGCAGGCCCCCAACAAGATGGAAAGATGATCTTGTCTGGGTGCCAAGTAACTAAATGCGGGTAGCACAAGATCAGCAAATGCAGAGATCTTTGGAGAGGCCTTTATCTAGCAGTCTTTCGGCTGACATGATGATGATAATGATACTAAGGATTATAAAATACAGATTCATTACATACATTCTACTCTCTACGATGTTTTTATTAAAATAATCTTCTTAAATAATCAGGCCCAGATCAAACACGGGTGTATGACACAGGTACTTGATTTCAACCAATTTCTAAGTGAAACCGAATTTTGTAGACCTGTAAAGTGTTTACTTAGCCGCCATGTCTGTGTGCTTCTTTGACAATTTGACTTAAATCTATACATATAATAAAATCGTAGGAAATTCAAAACTGTACATTGCATATTTTTTTTAAATGATACTTGGGGCGTGATCTACAATCGATATCAAAGCCAAAAATATAGTTTTTAGAATTTTTGCCTGTGTGTCTGTTTGTCTGTATGTATGTCCGGGCTAAACTCAAAAAGTACTACATGGATTTACTTCAAATTTTGCATGAATATTACTAAGAGGTCGGGTCAATATAGGCTACATATTATCACACTATCACTTACGGGGGAGGAGCTATGATAATTTATAAAATTTAACGCGGGTAAAACCGCGGGGCACAGCTAGTTAAAAATAAAACTTGACGCAAGTCTTCACCTTCATGCTCTGAATTCATCTCTTGTAAGCAAACAAGTTGCGCACAATAATAATAATACCCTGTGGCATTATTTACAGACTGCCATTTGATCCCAAACTAAGCAGAGCTAGAACTTTGTTGTACCAGATAACTGACATACTACATAGGTCTAACATACTTATATAGAGAATGTCACCCAGACTAATGACAAACAGACGTGTTCATGAACACAAATATCTGTCCTGGAATCGAACTCACGTCCAGCGGCATGGAAGGCAAGTATCTACCAACCACGTCAACTGACTTGTCAAAATGCTCCAACACAATAAAATTAATGACTCAGTGAAAATGCTCCGAGCAATAAAATGTGCTTCTTGATGATGCATTAAGAATTTGTAAGAATATAGGCAGAGTCTTAACAAATTTTGTTTCTTTTTATTTCCGTCAGGAACAAAACGGGAGACAGAATGATATAAAAGGACTTGGCATTGAACTCTGGTAGCTAAGCCAGAGGTCAATGCCAAGCGGATGTGGGATCAATTGAACAGGTTCAAGACAGGTCATGGTCGATCCAATTACCATCTGCACAAATGGTGTCCCAAGAAATTGCATGAGAAAGCGGCGCCTAAATCAGATTCTAACACTTATCACCGAAGACTGTCTTATGTATATGGATTGTCAGAAACTGCCTTACTAAAGCGGCTGAAAGATAGCTGCAGCATGATGCTGATTTGCAATTTGAAGAGTGGGGCAGAATATGTTATGGAAAATAATTAATGTTAATATATTAATAACTTATCTAAATCTACTCATCATCATTAGTAAGTAAGTAAGTAAGTATTTATTTCGCTTAAAAACGTGGTACATACAGGATGTTTACATAAGGTTTAAGTTCACACATATTGTCTACAGAGACATGCGAATATATATTGTTACATGTAGTCTTAATAGCTATAGAATTAATTATTGTAATATAATCTAATACATAATAATAAGAAAAGACCATCATAGTATTATAAAAATAAATAATCAATAATCAGAATATGTCAATAATTATAATTATGAATTCACTCCTTATGGTCAAAGAATTCAGTAAGGTTGTAGAAGACCTTATCTATAAGCCACTGTTTTAAAACTGTTTTCATACGTATCAGTGACAGTTCTCTGATCCTCTTGGGTACCCTATTAAACACCTTAATGCACATTACAGAGCAGTTCTTTTGGTATAACGTTGTTCTACAGGGTGGCAATAAAATACGAGTATATTATATATTATCATAATCAGATATTATTAATAATTTTTAAATATGTATTAATGTTACTTAGTTTAATTGTTTTTATTAATAATATTCTAAGGATGTTTAATATTGATTTGCCGGAGTACCTGGTATGGGGTGGAAGGTATGGGGTGGTCCTGTTATTCTGGGTCGCACGGCTTTATAATACCGCTCACTAATTATTATTGATATATAATATAATTACTAATATTAATTTATGACATTGTTTGCTCATCACTCCACAAACATGACATAAACCCTTTATAAACCACACAGCGATAGGTAGTTTAAATAGGTAATCGTTATGTTAGTATCCGCGTTGTTTAAGCTGCCAGATAGCCCTATGTCTATCTGGCAGCTTAAAAAGGTACGACATAATTTACTCTCAACTAGTTTATGGAACTTCAGCAACAGCTCCTACTTTAGTTTTGCTTTATGATAGGAATTTTATGTATGTATTTATGAAATTTAAGTATATATGCGTGTATATAATATAGTATGTAGGTTAATATATAATATATATGTAATTTATCTTATATGACGTAGAAAACTCTCTGTTTTTGTAATGATACCAGTGCGTAGCATTTCTATACTCATGTGCACTGACAACTACCCTATCTCTGTTACTCCATACTCCAATCCCTGCCTAGGTTGCCTGGAAGAGATCACATTTAGTGATAAGGCCGCCAATTGTACCATTTTTAAATGTATGTTATTGTATTCTTTTATCCTGTAATGTTTTGGTGTACAATAAAGAGTTATCTTATCTTATCTTATCTTATCTTATCTTATGTCTTCTAATCAATCCCAATCGGATCGACATCTTATCTGAGAAGTTAAATAACTTTACGTTCCTATCTGAAAACTTTCTCCGTGCCTTAGCTTACCTGTTATTTATCTTTAAGCGAGCGGACATGCATGTCAATTGGATATAAGCATCCATATAGTCAGTTAGTATTCATGCCGATCTCATTATTAGACAGAGAAAATTGAGTCGTATTTTATGCTAATTAACATTAACGTAGGCAGGTGAAATATTAATTTATTCCACGTTGAAAGTTGGAATGTTTGTACAAAGTTTTGCGTGTAAAACGTGCACAATATGGTGTTTGTCAGTAACATATTTCAATACCTTACTCTCAAAACTCTACTAATTTCCACGTAACTTTGCACATAACATTATGTTCGTATAACATAAAACATGTTTAAATTTTCAATACAATTTATAGCGGTATTAAATAATAATAATAACTTGACACGAGCTATACTAAAATTACGATAAGATACCATTGCTTTAATAAAATAAATTTTATAAATGTTTTCATACAATGTGTACTTAAATATCTATGTTACTAGATAACATAGATAAGCATTGCCATCCAGCGTGGCAATGCGGCCAGCCTTCTGGGCACTTTTCCCATAAGCGATGCGGAGGGATTATTGGACGCCTTTTAGGGTAAATAGTGTATCATAGTTTATCTAGTTTTAGCTTATAATTTCATTTTATTTCATTTAATTACTGAAATAAATGTTTATCCTTCCCCTTGTTACTAGAAATAATAATGTATACAACTATATTACTACAAACATGTTCTGACTATTTACAAGCGCTTTTTTAAAGTCTACGTGAATAAAAACCTTTTTATTTATTTAGTTATTTATTATTCGTGGACTTGGTGCTAGTCTATTACATATTGTGTTGCCGAATGTAGCTCTTCATACAATTATGTTGCCAGATAGTAAAATGGCACACATTGTATCGCTTCATAATTCCAATAGTCACTATAATTAAGTTGTGAAAAATACAGATTATAATTGAAATTTCTACTATTGACTATATACTGTTTAGAAACTTCCTAAGGCTAAGCCTGTAAGGCTATTGACGGCAACTCACATTAGAAATCATGAAACTGACATATGGACCGAAATATTAAAAAACTTGAGAGGTGTCAAGGGACACCCGGATGGAACGAAGTTATTTCTTATTATTTATTATGTACAAAAAACCTGTATACACTCAACACAAACAATCGTCGCGACACCACACTGTTCAATGCGAAGTAGAAATGAAAATATCTGGCTTGCTTTCTATAAGAGAGTGAGAGAGAGACAGACAGAGAAACATGCGTACGCCACACAGCTGCAAAAAGTGTCGTGACAACTTTTCGTAAGAATTTTTTCCGTCTAGCCCCCTTTCACAACGCGCGATAAGGAACTTCGTTCCAATAGTTTTTTTTATTATAATATCTTCATAATTAGCAAACTGAGTAGATATTTGAATACGTTAATTATCTCGAATCAGAAAACACATTTAATATGACATCAATTCGTTCTTGAATAAAAAGAAATCATTCCAAATAAAAAGTCTTACTACAACAGGAAGTTCGAAATAAAAGTTGATTAAATTACATTACATTAAATTCATTGAAAAAACTAAGTTCATATCTTAAGTCTAGAAGCAATACCTAGTAAATATCAATTTTAAGCTACTTCCAAGGGCTTATTATCGTTAGCTAAAGATAGAACAGTATCTTCGCAAATTGGTACTTAAAATCATAGAACTTTACTTTACTCTTGGAAGATTTAGACGAGAGCTAGTGAACAATATGTTGATATTATCTGGTAATTCACGATACAAGTCAAATATTTAACTCAGGAGTTATTCATGGCAGTGTGATGACGGTGAAGAATATCATCACCCCATATCAATCCGTGAGAGGCGAAGAAATCGTCCCGAGAGAATAACTAGCAGCGTTTTTGTCAAAAAATTGTGAAGTTTTTGTCAAAAAATTATTTGTTAGTAGATTGTATTGTTGCAGTGACCTTACAGGGTTCATGTTTGGTACTGTATTATAATCTAAACTACCTATGTAAAACCCATGAAAGCAATAAATAAATTGAAATTTTTCTGTGAACTATGACCATTCAACTGCGATCGCCAACCCCTCTGCCAAACGTGGCGATTATGGTACATATTATAATCCCACAAAAATAAAAAAAACTACTTCAAAAACACTTTAAATCGCAAGCGCCACTAAAATGTTAAACATTACAATACAGTACAATACAAAACTCTTTATTGTACAGAATTAAAAATTAATTACAAAAATAGTCATTATAATCATGTACAAAGGACGCGGTCTCATCGCTAGTTGCAATTTCTTCAATATTCTGATGTGAAAAAAAAAACACCAATTACAAATACACTTATTCAAATAAAAAATATATATTAATGACAGATATATGTACAACCAAACATTTCAAAAATAATACAGCCGAATTGAAAACATCCTCCTTCTTTTTTCGACTCAGTTGAGAATAATGTATTATTGATACTAACACCATATACACTTACATTGTTTATCTACTCCAGAAGTATAAAGTTTAAAATCTAATTTATCTTATGAGAATTCTCAATAAATATAATTTCATATTCGAATTTTCTTTATTTTGCTCTACCTCACGCCAAAACGATAAAGTATGTATGTATGTATGGGAGAGTGTGTGTAAAAAATTATAACTTTTCAGATGTTTGTTTAATACCCTGAGGCGAGCTGCTAGTGGTAAAAATAAATGTGGCAGCAGCTCTTATTCTAAAAAGCTAACTTTATCTTTAGTAAGATCATAGGTTTCAAGTCGGAAATACCCGATAACAGCGGATTTAGCAACATTCGCCTTACAAGCTGCACTACATAGCTCGCTACTACCACCACCAGGAACTTAGATAAGCCTTCTTAGTCTTCGTTTAAGAACTTGTTGTTGTACCCGTTTCAAAGTTTACCTGAAGCAAGTAGGATCATTTATGTGATTTACTTCTTTAACCTTTCTTTTTAGACTTCCGTACTTCTGTATATTCGTTGTATCTTCGTATATATAGGTACTTCTATATATTCGTAAGCTATCTTTTCTTATTTTCAATAAATTCGTAGACCTTTTGGTGAACATCATAACGACTGGCCAAAATGTCCGATCAGCTTTAAAATATTACTAAAATCTAATACCTATTTGCTACTATTTGATACATTTGTTTAAATAATTGGTACGTAATTAACAACTGAGAAAATGAATTTAAAAATTTGGCAGTCATTCTGATGTCATGATAGCTGTCCACATTTAGAATCACCACGTAAGATTAAAATCTTCAAAATTTCAATTCGCTTTTACAAAAAAATTGTACCTATTTGATACCTAAACATTTTATTTTATTTTGTTTTATTGGGACATCAAACAGTTACACATTAATACATAATTTTAAGCAGACATGTAAAGACCGTAGTAAACGTGTAACCCACACCAATGTCCGCGAAATAATGTTAAGTGCGTATTTAAGAATACTCGCGCAATTTAATGAAGAGCGTGATAAGGTAATCTTGATATTTTATTTTAATAAATCAATGGCCATTTTTTTAAATTTTGACTTGGAAAGTGAAAAAATATCTAACTTAAAGAAGTGTGTGTTATATGTTTCTACTAGGCGGTGGAGAGGCGCCCGTGCGCCGGCGTTACTTCTGCAGCGTGCAGTGTAAAACAGCCGGGGCACGCGCACCTCTCGCCGTATAACAGTTCTAGGTACACTGTAACATAATTGATTTGTGATGTCAGTGCAATCATACATATTGTTACAAAATCCATAAAGCATCATACACATTAGCAGTTTTCTTCTGGACTCCATGCTTAAAAGTTTATACCTATTAAGTAGTTGTAAATACGGTAGCTTCGATCGGAAACAACGGAAATGCATAGAACGTAGAAATTTTTATTGGATCATTTCCAATCTATTTATGTAAATGTCGTAGAAAGGACACCATACCGGGACTGCGTACTCTAATTGGGAGCGCACTAAAGTTTGGTATAAAGTCAAAAATGTCCGAGGCTTCTTAAAATCACTAGACGATCTCATTACAAAGCCAAACATCTGATATGCTTTGTTAATAATGTTATCAATGTGGTTATTGAGGTGTAGTTTTGTGTCTAGTGTAACCCCTAGGTCTCGAATAGAGTTGACTTTTTGTAAAATGATGCCCTGTAAACTGTAATAAAAACTTATGATATTTTTATTTTTTGTGTAAGTTATGGCTTTACATTTTGGCAGGCTTAGCAATAGTTTATTATTGGAACAATACTGAGAGAGTTTGTCAAGATCGTGCTGTAGTAATAAACAATCTTCAGGACTCTTGCATGTTTTATAAATTTTGATATCGTCCGCATACAGTAAAAACTGGGAGTTCTTGAAGCAGTCCGCAATATCATTGATGAACAATGTGAACAATAGAGGGCCAAGAATTGAGCCTTGTGGAACTCCGCAAGTGACAACTACTGAATCGGACTCGAAACCGTTTATTACAATTTTTTGGGTTCTATTAAAAATATAAGACATGAACCATCTGAGTAAATTGCCACGTATGCCATTAAAGGCAATTTTGTCCAGAAGCAATTTGTGATCCACTTTATCGAAGGCCTTTTGAAAATCGGTGTACACTGCGTCGACTTGAGTTTGCATATCCATATTTTGGAACAGATAGTTAGTAAAAATCATGAGATTCGTGGCAGTTGACCGACGCTTTACAAAGCCATGTTGTTGACGAATAATAATCTGATGGCAGTGAGAGTATAGTTTATTGTGTACAAGCCTCTCAAAAAGCTTGGATAATATGGGCAGGATAGAGATAGGACGATAGTTTTGAATGCAGTTTTTGTCACCATTTTTAAATACCGGCGTAATAAATGCGGTCTTCCAGATTTTAGGGAATGTGCCTTCGCGTAAACATTTATTAAATAGGATACAAAGAGGAAGATATATGCTATTAGAAACTTTTTTTAAGAATATAGGCGGCAAACCATCTGGCCCAGCTCCTTTATTCACATCAATTTTTTTAAGAGCATTGTATATATTTTCTGGTGTTAGATATATATCAGCAATGTAGGAACAATTGGCTGTATATGAACCAGGTGGTTGCCAACTTGCTGGGTTTAAGAGAGTGGGTTCATGTACTGAGGTAAAAAAGGTTGAGAACAAGTTACAAATTTCTGTTGGGTTATTTGAATGTATATTACCGAGATACATGTGAGCAGGAATATTTACCTTGCCCCTGCGCTTTGAGACATATGTCCAAAAGTGTTTAACATTAAGTGGTATGCTCTCTTCGACCGATGAGATATATCTATCGAAGCATTTACATGCCTCAGACTTAAAATGTCTGCGACGGATAGAAAAAGTTTCATAGTCCGATATGTTGCCGTATTTTTTCCATTTAGCCCATGCCTTTTCTTTGTAATAAAATATACGTCTTAACGCAGGAGTGAACCAAATTGGAAAGTTGGAGTTTTTAGGGCGTATCAACGGGGTATTTAATTTAATAATATTGTAAATTATGTCGTAAAAAGCGTCAACAGATTGCTCGGCGGGAAGATCGACAAGTAAAAGGTTCCAGTCCAATTTCATAAGTTCCCTATTAATTGTGTCATAATCCGCCTTGAAAAAGTTGTATTTGGACTGCGTATGTCGAACCATAGGCGTGAATTTAGTTGTAAGTGACGTCATAACAGTAAAAGGAGGGTGATATGGGTCGGGTGGAAGTAGGGATGTACACATTTTAATGTTACATTCATTGTTTGATAAGAACAAGTCTAGTATACGACCTAGACTGTTTCTCAATACGTTGTACTGATGTATGTTTAAAACAGAAATGAAATTACTGACGTAACTGCTTATTGTACTAGTTGATTGAGGAATAACATAAGCGTGGTCGCAATGGTCCATCCAGTTGATGCATGGTAAATTATAATCACCCACAATGTAGAATGTTTCGATACAAGGGTCACTAATAACGTCCTGCAAAGCGTCAAGATGAGATATGTATACATCATCTTGCGTACGGGGAGGTATGTATACCGCACTTATTATATGATATTTTTTCGGACTCGATGCGGGCAGTTGTACCACAACATGTTCCACCGCGGCATGTACAGGGCGCAACATTCTACATATAGGTCGTAACGTGCGTAAGACGGCTATAAGAACCCCACCACCATCATGCTTACCCGAGATGCAGCGGTCGCGGTCACATCTAAATACTAAGTAACGATCATCAATGATCTCCGTATCCGAGATATTCGGTATCAGCCAAGTTTCGGTTAATATGATCACGTCATACAAAAAGGACAGAATATTCGTGAATAGAGTATTTAGTTTCGTACGCAGTCCACGGCAATTTTGGTAGTAGAACGTTAAATTATGGGCATCCATTACTTATAATATTGTGTAAATACAATTTACTAACAGTATATAAAAAAGTAGTATAAACATATATCTTTTATAGATTTTTAGGTCTAAGAATAAACAATTTAATAGAAGTTTTTTGTTTACTACTAATACCTAATTAGGTACCAATTATTTAAACAAAGGTATCAAATAGGTATTAGATTTAAGCAATATTTTAAAACTGGTCGGTTATTTTGGCTAGTCATTCTGATGTTCACCACCCTTTGCTACCATTATCCATTAAAATTAAATTCTGTTCTATCGAACGCAAATAGGTTGCCTGGAAGAGATCGCTTTTAGTAATAAGGCCGCCAATAGTAAAATATTGTTTTATGCATGTTGTATTGTGTATATTCCTTATGCAATAAAGTGTACTTCTTCTTATTTATTTTAATTTTTTTTGTTAATATCCTGGGACATTATTTACACACGGCCATCTGATCCTGAACTAAGCAGAGCTTGTACTATGGAAACCAGCTAACTGATTTACTACATATACTATTGGTCTTGTAAATACATACTTATATAGATAATTACACCCAAAATCAGTACAAACAGACATACTCATGCACACAAATATCTGTCCTGGGTGGGAATCGAACCCACGACTTGCGGTGTCAAAAGCAAGCATTTGCAAACCACGCTAACGAAGTATAGCTCCAGCTGCGGGCTGTAACTGTGCAAGTTTCCAGAAATGTAGTCTGTACGATTGGACCCGCATGCGAAACTAGTACAAGACTGACTACAACACGTCAGACTATGACATTGACTTTATTTTCAAGACACTAAGGTTGTTTTTGTAACACATTTGTATCCATGTGTGCGACGTCGTACAAGAAGCTTAAGAGCCTCTCTCTATAGTGAAGAGTATATTCTCTTGGGAAACATTTCCTATTACTAGAACTTACTAGTAACAATACTCGTACTAAACTACCCCAATATCTATTTCATAACCTCACTCAGTCACAGTGTAAATGTAATAAACGGTCACCTAGTTGGTAGTGCTCCTGTCTACGAAGCTGGTGGTCCTGGGTTCGAATCCCGGTAAGTGTAAATATTTGTGTGATGAGCACGAATATTTGTTTCTGAGTCATGGATGTTTTCTATGTACTCGTATATACGTATTTATCTATCTATTTAAGTATGTATATCGTCGCCTGGTACCCATAGTACAAGCTTTGCTTAGTTTGGGGCTAGGATGATCTGTGTGACATTGTCCCCAGATATTATTATTATTATTAATAAAGACATAAGAAAATCCTACTTATATTATAAATGCTAAAAATTGTGAGTATGAATGTAGGTTACTCTTTCACTCAAAAACTACCCAATGGATTTTGATGAATCCGAATAACACAATATATGCCATAATTTATAAAGTTTAACGCGGGTAAAACCGCGGGGCACAGCTAGTAAAAAATAAGTCGAAGTTGGTGTAGTTTCATCAACTTTACTAACGACTACAAAAGTAACGCTATCACGCTATCACCTACGGGGGAGGAGCTCCCCCGTAGGTGATAGCGTGATAATATGCAGCCTATATGTTGACCCGAACTCTTAGTAATATTCATGCACAATTTGAAGTTAATCCATGCAGTTCTTCTTGAGTTTAGCCCGGACATACACATAGACAAACAGACAAAAATTCTAAAAACTATATTTTTGGCTTCGATATCGATTGTACATCACGCACCATGTATCCTTTTAAAAAAAAATCAATGTACAGTTTTGACTTTCCTACGATTTTATTATATGTATAGATTTGGTTTTTATAACAGAAATGATGTTTATAACTAAACCATCTTAGTCTAGTATCTTTTAGCAATCATCATCGTCATCATGTCAGGCTAATGTCATCCAAACCTGGACAAAGGTTTCCCAAAAGATTTCCACAATTTGGTGGGAGATGCCATAATCGCCACGTTTGGTAGCCGGGTTGGCGATCGCAGTATGATAGTCATAGTACACAGAGACGGTGTTGCCCGTTCTCTGAGAAGTATACCCTCGGGTCGACTTCTACGCCCTCCATGGGATGAAATGAGGTTAGAATATTCTATGCCGTTGTATAATTCGACGGTCACCGTAGCCTAGTTGGCCTACGAAGCTGGTGGTCCTGGGTTTATTTATTTTATTTATTTATACTTATTGCACAAAACTGTACAAAGGCGGACTTAATGCCAAAGGCATTCTCTCCCAGTCAACCTTAGGGTGATGCAGAGATAATATGGTAGGTGCACTATAGACCAAGTATAATAAAAATTACTAAAATACTTGACAAGTACTATAAAATACAATCGTATAAATACAATAGTTACATAACTACACACTATACTATAAATACATAAATATATAGGTATATATATATACATATAAATATATAGACAAATATATTAAATATATATACATTTATAAATATATTACATATATAATAATATATACACAAACTGTAATATTAAGTTGATTCTGCCTTAATTTTTTTGTGAATGTAGTCACGAGTTTTGATTTTAAAAGTAACCCGCGTCTTAGCCATTCGGATTTCCGGAGGTAGCGCATTCCAGAGAAGAATAGCTTGTACAAAGAAGGAAGAATGTAAGAAGTTAGTCCGATGAGAAGGGCATTGTAAAAGTCTGTTATGAGTGGAACGGAGATTTTTGTTGTGGTTAGAAGATAGATACTGAAAATAGGGAGCTAAGTAGGATGGAGAAATCGGAGAGTCGAGAAGAGAAAATAGTGTAGTGAGTGCTCTGAGGTTTCTTCGGTGCCGAATGGGCATCCAATTCAATTGAGAACGGTAAGATGACACATGGTCGTACTTACGAAGATTGAATACGAATCGAATGCAGTTATTCAGAAGACGGTCTAATTTATTGAGATGATCTGCATTCAGGTCAAAGTAGCACACATCACCATAGTCGATTATAGGAAAAAGAATGGCCTGCACGAGCGTTACTTTTGTCTCGGATGGTAGGAAATTCTTTAACCTATACAGTGACCGCAAGATCCCAGTCACTCTTTGGCTGACGCTAACGATTTGGTTTTGCCAGCTTAAAGTAGCATCAACCAGCAGACCAAGGTCCTTTACATTCTGGCAGTATGGAATAACAGAATTGTTGTACAAGACTGGAGGTTGACTGTCAACATCCACTAAACTCATCATTCGGGAACTGCCCACGATGATAGTCTGACATTTGAGTGGATTGACAGTCAAGCCAAACCTGTTAGCCCACTCCCTAATTAAATCAAGATCCCTATTTATGGCGACGATCGCTTCTGCTAACTTATCGATGCTTGTCTGTGCGTAAAGTTGTAGATCATCGGCGTATAGATGATACGAACACTGAAGATTTTGAGTTAAGAGATTTATAAATACCGAAAATAAGAGGGGAGAAAGGATACCGCCTTGAGGAACGCCAGTATCTAATTTACACCAGTTTGATGAAACATCACCACTGCGAACAGACTGTTGGCGCCCTTGAAGATAGGAAGAAAACCACTCCAGAGATTCGTCAGACACCCTAAGGTAGGAAAGGATACATAAAAGGATATCGTGACTGACGGTATTAAAGGCGTTGGAGAAATCAACCAGCACCAGGACTGTGACCATAGTCCCCTCCATACCAGCCCTAATATCGCCAGTCACTTTTAGGAGAGCGGTGGTGGTGCTATGACCAGGCCTAAACCCGGATTGTAAGGGACTTATTAAGTTATTGGATAGGATAAAATGGGAAAGTTGTTTATGGACAGCGGACTCAAGTACCTTGGATAGGAAGGGAAGGATGGAGATAGGACGATAGTGGGTGAGAAGTGATGGGTTGGTGACTTTAGGAAGTGGACGGACATAGGCTTTACGCCATAAAGCGGGGAAAGATCCATGGCACAAGGAATAATTAATGATATGGGTTATTACGGGAAGAAGGTGGTCCAGGATTGGTACTAACATGCGTCGACTGATGTAGTCACAGCCAACTGCGTTAGATTTGACAGATAGGATAACCTTCTTAATGTCATTCGAATCAACTGGAGAAAAATGAAAAGAATCTATATTGGAGCGCGTTAGACCATTTAAAAAGTATATAGTTTGGGTTTTTGTTTGATGATCCATAAAAGAACTTGTGGAGAAATGTAGATTAAGATCATCTAAACTTATTGTGCTGGGGAGGTCTAAATTTCGCGACTTGCCAATACCTAGAGTTCCCAAAAACTTCCAGATACCAGCAGGAGTAGAAGTAGATATATTATCGAGAATATGTCGGCGTTTAGCATCACGTATCATCTTATTACACCGATTTCTAGCAACCTTAAACAAGCCCCATTGCTCATTAGATCGATCCTTTTTATACCTTCGAAAGGCACGGTCTCTGCGACGCATTGCCATTCGGATCCCTTGCGTCATCCAAGGCGCTGGTGGACGTTTCAGTCTAACATTTTTAATGGGTGCGTGGATATCATATAGCCTGGTGACAGCATCATTAAACAATCCGATCTTATCATTAATGTTATCAGCCTCCATCAGCTGCTTCCAGTCGATATTGGACGCATCCTTTGCCAAATTTTCAACATTAATCCGAGCAAAAGAACGCACACGCAGTACCTTGGGTTTGACTTTAGGTGGCTTAAGGATATAGGACATGAATATGAGGTCATGATGGGAGAAACCAGGAGCATCGTACTGTCCGTGGGAGGAAACCAAGGAAGGGTTAGAGGTGAGGATTACATCGAGCCAAGTATCATCACCGGACGCATTATGGTGAGTAGCTTGAAGCGGCAACACATGCAAGCTGCTTGACTCGATGATGTGAAGGAATTTGCGGGAACGAGGAGAATTTGGAGCTTGGAGATTGGTATTAAAGTCGCCCATGATGATGTAGTGTGCATACTGAGAACCCAACGATTCAAGAACCAGTTCGAAACCGGTGAAGTAATCAACAGAAGGGGGGCAATAAACAACGCCAATTATGGCCTTGGACCCCTTTATAGTAACCTCAATAAATAGGAATTCGGCGGAGGCTGAGTAGCTGGATGGAGAAGCCTCCATAATCTTGTAGGGAAGATCACTTCTAATATAAATGGCTACCCCGCCCCCCCCTTTACCTATCCGGTCATTCCGGACAAGTATGTACCCCGGAAGAGGGTAAGTGGTTGAGAGAAGATGAGGTTTGAGCCAACTCTCGGAAATCAGAATGGCATGGACATTGCAGTCAGTAAATGCTTCAAGCAAGTCGCTGTATTTACTGGGAATGCTTTGAGCGTTAATGTGACATACATTTAGCATATTATGACGAGTATCAAACTGTTGTCGTATAAATGCACCGAGTGTATCGCTTACAGAGCAAAAACTATCATTGGCCGATATTACAGAATCATTAGCAGAATGAAAAGATTCATCATCAGAGTTACTAATAGACATAATAATAATATAAAATATTACAAATAATTATTATATAATATAAATATCTAATAATATAATATTGAATAAATAAACTAACCTAGTGCAAAATTAAGAACAAAATTTTAACCTCTGCACCACCCGCCAGCGTACAAAAACACAATTAAATTAAATATATGTATCCACAAAGTAAAAGCCAGTAATCCAAAATAAAATAAAGATAATCCTACCGCTAACCATATGCATCTTAACTACGAGTAATTTATGTATAAAAAAAGAAACTTAACGAATCTATTTGAAACTAAAAGTAAATTAACAATAAAAAGAAATCTGCTAAAGAATTTTAAGAAGATATAATACGTCCGAAGGTTCATTTCCGTTTCGAATTTTATACCTGTGTATCCAAACGTTACATGTGACGATCCGTTACTCGTATCCGATCTGTCATCTGTCTGTCATTGTCTGTCATTGTTGTTTACCAAAAAGTTTATGACGAAATGTAATTACAAAGCGAGATAATAGAATATTTTTTATCACAAACTCTGTGGTGACACCAACCTTCTATAGTTAGAAGAAGTAAAAAAGTAAATGTATACATATACGATATATAGGTAGAGTGGTGGTTTATATAAACAAATGGACACTGTTGGCAAAGAGCTTATTTGCGAAACAAGACTAAGAAACGGTAAATGGATATTCTAAAACGAGTAATTAAAGATTACTTGGATGATCTTGATTAATTGACTGATCGACGTCCCGTAATCTTCAGATCGTCGCCGCCTGCACTGTAGTAGCCTCCACTGACGCTTTCGGGAACTTGGCCGCTAGTGATACGAACTGATGGTTCGATGTGATTTTGTGGCGGCTACCATTAGACGTTTTGACAACGATTACGCAATCCTGGGTCCACACCGAGCGCATCCCGAAGAATAATCTAGCTTTACTGAAGACGGCTTGCCTGGATTTTGTAAGGAACTCCTTGACTGATATTGAGGAGCCTTTGAAGCCAGTCTTAGCTCTCCATATTGCCGATTTGTTGGCCAACGATGTAAAACGGACGAGTATCGGCCGTGGGTGGCCTTTGTCAGTGGTGTTTTTGCCTAGTCTATGGCAAACCTCTATTGATGCTGGAGAAATATTGTCACGTAGATCAAGCTTGTTATGACTGACACTCAGTATCACTTGGCTGCAATCTTCATCATCTACTTCAGTTACTCCAGAGAACACAAGTGCTTTTCGACGACTCCTTGACTCTAAATCGTCCATCTGCATGCAGCACTCATTGATCTGCTGACGGAGAAGGCTGATAATACCAAAAATAAGCTCCTTGAAGGTGCGAAGTTCTTCTGCCACCTTAGCTACTGTCTCCTTATTGGAAGACCCTTTATTTTGAATTTGGGCCTGAAGTTCATCCAGCCTCTTCGTAACAGTCTCTTCAATCCTGTTCTGTGTAGACAAAATTTCCGAAAGTTTGGACATCTTTGGAAATAATTGGTTTTGTGTTATGAAATCACTGTTGAGCTGGCAGGTGGTGTAAATTGAAGTGTTTAAGTTACATAAACTGCTACAAACGTGAGTACCACTATTTTAAGTATAGGGCACAAAGAATTTATAACAAAATACTTATAAAACACTTAAATTTAATTTTTATTACACTTTTGGAATTGAACATATGTCTATACTTTTTATTCGCCTACCCTCAATAACCCGGGTTCGAATCCCGGTAAGTGCAAAAATTTATGTGATGAGCACGAATATTTGTTTCTGAGTCATGGATGTTTTCTATCTATATAAGTATTTATCTATCTATATAAGTATGTATATCGTCGCCGGGTACCCATAGTACAAGCTTTGCTTAGTTTGGGGCTAGGAAGATCTGTGTGACACTGTCCCAAGATATTATTATTATTATAATGCTGTATAAGTATATTGCTAAAAGATACTAGATAACGTAAGAAACTATTTCGAAGACTATCCCTCCCGTTTCCTGTTTCCGAATAGATTTGATTAAAAAATGGGCTTAAGGACCGTCGATGCTCCATGAAAACTGCTCTTACTACTTTCGTATTAATGACGCCGTCTATCCACCCGCGTCAAATGGTATATATGGCCTTTGCGTCTGTTACAGACGATTTACGGCGCATTGTCTGAGAGACATTTCTTATGATGGCTACAAAAACCGATGCGAGAGCGACATAGCCTGCCGCAGGCCTGACAAGAAAAGTTTGCGGTGGTTCGTCCCGAGCCGCTTTCTTGTCGTTTCTGTCTCTTATCAGCAAGTACTCCGAACTAGGCTTCATCACAGATCTTACGACCCTCCACTACACGTTTGCGCCATTCAACTTTATTTTCAGCGAGCTTTTCCCAGCTACAGTGGTCAATTTTAAAAGCGGCCATATCCCGCTTGGTGCAGTCTTTAATGCGAAGCAGATGTCTACCGACATCGCGCATCCAAATGGTATAGTCAACCGCAAAAGCGGATATGCAATACTAACTATCGTAAATTGTGTCAAAATACTGCACGTGTGGCGCAGCGGCTAAGACGGTCGCATCGCCGTTTCGTGTCCCGGGCTCGATTCCCGCGCGCCGACAACTATTTGTATGACCCATAAATAGTTATTCTGAGTCTGGATGTAATTTGTACTTTGTGTGTCTATTATATGTTTGTAAAATACTCAGCGACACAGGGATTGTATTTCCTAGTACGGGCGTTGTCTTAAAAAAATAGTGTACCGGTGAAGTGTTCTAAAGTGCGTGAGTGTTAAGTGTAAATCATTAGCTAATGATACTGCCGCTCAATATCCAAGATCATAGCAAAGCTCTTGTCCAACTTTGATCATTTACTTTTACTGTTGACTGTACAGCTGGATCTGTCTACACTGTGGTTTCACCACAAGTTGACACATTAACCTCACGTGCGCAAACGGGTAACTCAGATAACACATGAACCCAGCGGTAGGAAGTTTGAAGATGTTAAAACAGAACTATGCCTAGGAGATGATGTTACCCAAAGAGATAGTAAAGTGAAGGTAACAACCACACTTCGGTAACTACCTACCTATTCCAGGTTTTTTACAAGACATTATTATCAATCTTCAAAATTAAATATTCCTGCTTAAAATATAATCCATATTTCTGTGAACCAATGGAAACCGCTGTATGTGAATAGCGCCAGACCGGCAATTGTGAAGATCTTTGGGGGAGGCCTTTGTCCAGCAGTGGACGTTTTACGATATGATATGCTGATGATATGATGAAGTATAAAACATAAACAGCAGGTACATAAAGTTAGGTAGGTGATACCTACCTAACTTTATGTACCTGCTACATAATCAATATCTACCTGTACTATGTGTTACTAAGATTCAAATAAAGATTTGTTATTATTATCTATAAAATTGAAATAAAATAGAAAACAATAATATATAAATAAATATGAAAAAAAAGAGGTCCTCCAGCGGCGAGGTTTGACGCCCTAGGCCGCCGGTGGTCAGGGCTACAGAGTAAGGAACCTTCTCACAATGCGTGCCGTTCCCATTATTGCCGCCTTTTATATCCGACCCTTGACCCAGTGATCTAGCAAAAGCCTCTTACGATGTTGGTCGAGGCCCTTCGCTATGAGACCGTTTACGGAGACGACTATCGGGACAATTATTGTTGAGTCCACATCCCACATTGCGGTAACCTCGTGAACCAAATCTAAGTATTTTATTATTATTATTCTTGAAGATAAAAACTTCCGTGTCCGTAGGCTTTGGCTCTACTAACCCCACTTTAAGGTAGCGATTGGTACCTTAAATCAGTAGCAACATGAAGAAGCAATAAAGCATAAGCTTTAAAAACACTTGCAGTAATTCCCGGGGATATATCTTCCCCGGATGGTGCCTTGACAGCAGATAAAGAGTGAGGACTAGTCCCATACTTATAAAAATCTCGCAGAATATATGGCAAGCATTGATATTCTCGAGTGGCGACCACGAACCGGATGACGCAGCGTGGTCACACCTTCTACAAGATGGACTGACGATCTTATGCTGGTTGCTGGAATTGATGCGAATAGAGTAAGACTGGCAATTGTGGAGATCTTTGGGGGAGGCCTTTGTCCAGCACTGGACGTCGTTCGGCTGATATGATGATGATGATGAGGATTTTTTGCAGTGAATAGGACGCGCGCCCTATAAATCACACGAGTTCGTTATAAACTAAATCTTACGTTTAGATTATGATGAACCCTTTCGTTCAATTGGTCGCCTGCAGATCCGTGTATCTGTAATTGACAGAAACTTACATTTCAATTCGGCATCAAGCAGATTTTCAGAATGCTCATTGCCAGTTGCACTTACCGGTCTGTAAGTAATCAGCGAAGTAAAGCACCTAAGCACTCGGTCTGTCTATAGATGGGTGACCGTCAACGTCGTTTAATATCTAAGCGTCTCCGTGCTTTGGAGGGCATGTTAAGCAGTCGGTCGCGGCTGTTGTTGTTAGAGAACAGTCGTTAAGCCGTGATAAAGACCTACTGAGCGGTTTGAACAACTCTGACACCAGGGTAACCACTACCCTTACGATAAACATAAGAAAGAGCATATCTCGTGTCGTTTATTTGGGAACTAATACTCAAAAGGCCATATATTTGAATTTCTGTGTGCCTGTAAGTGTACACAAACAGTACATAAACTTCTGTATGTGTACACCTTCAGGCAATGCTGGAATCCAAAGTGTTCAAGTAAAATATAGAAGCTTTAGTAGTTATTTTTCTTGCTCGAGAAGGCAAGTTAAGTAAAGCTGTAAGTCATTAAACTTTGAAGATTCGAAGGATTTCCTGTTTCCTTACAAAACTAAGTTGAATATTTTCAGCTGCAGAGTCGTATCGCTATGTAGGAGAATATTTTTAGGGTAAAATGTTATATAAACCTCTATGTTCTAGCGTAAAAGCCATATTTTTTACATGACGTTATCTTAAGACGCCGTTTCTATTTAAGCGGACCACTTTATAAGCCATTGTGCCTAAAACCCTGGTGTTACTACCCTAAAATTTGACAAAATATTTGATTCAATTTCCACATCAAGCAAACGTGGAATCGAAGAAATTGTTTCTAATTGTAATTAAATATCCATAACAATTAATACAGGTAATCAGAAGCATTATAGAATCAGAGATTTGGCCATATCCAACTAATATTATAAATGTGATAGTATTTGAGTATGGATATATGGATGTTTGTTACTCTTTAACGCGAGAACTACAGCAAGTGCTCCCAGCTGAATTGCAATTGTGTGCGCAGACACTAGAGTACATTTTCTTCCGTCATTCTCACGATCTAATGGGGTGATAAGCGACACGGCTGGGTAGACGTCAGGTACAGAACCAGTGGCTTTATGGCATAATAATATCGCCAACTCCAAATTTCGGGCTGATACTGAGAAATTTAGAAATTATCTTAACGGAAATAATCCCAAAATCACTTTTTGGCCCGACCCGGGTTTTAAACCCAGAACCTCATTATCTGCGGTGGTACATGCTATCGCTAGTCCCACAAGGCAGTCATGAGTAGTTAACACTAGCAACTTACCGACTCCCGCAAAATTATTAACACTTTACTGACCCATCCCTTCTTTCATGAGCTTCAGCGACTTTACTTCAGTGTACGACAACAATAGTACAGAAAAATCTATTGCCATAAGTCCTAAAGCTTTTTGGTCATATATAAAGAATAAGCGTGGCGGAGAAAGCTCATACCCGGCATCAATGACTAACGGTCTGATAACATCTTCGAATGGGGAAGAAATATGTGAGCTATTTGCTTCTAATTATAGCAACATTTATAAAGACGAAACTACATCAACTCCCGGTCATAACTATGTGAGCTCCGAGTACTTGGAAACAATAGCCACACAATCAGACAGTATAGCTTTCGTCGAGATCAAAAATGAAGATGTTAAAAAAAAACTAAAAAGCCTTGATAGTTCTAAGGGGGCAGGGCCAGATGATATACCTCCAATATTCATTGTCAAATGTGCACAAAGTCTGGTTCTACCATTAACAAAGATATATAACACCTCCATCCGATCTGGCGAATTCCCAAAAATGTGGAAACCAGCGAAGGTGGTACCAGTGCAAAAGAGTGGAGACCCTTGTGACATAAAGAACTACAGACCAATATCTATTCTCTCAATCTTCGGTAAAATATTGGAATTGCTAATCTGTCCACATATCCAACGCTACTTTGCTAAGTACTTAACCGACCATCAGCACGGCTTTGTAAAGAATAGATCCACAAGTACAAATCTGGTATCGTTTGTTGAAGCCTCATATGAAGCCATGGATGAAGGTATGCAGGTTGACACAGTCTATACAGATTTTAGCAAGGCGTTTGATAAGATTTCACACGAACTTCTTGCTAAAAAACTAGCTGCTTACGGTGTCACCGGTAACCTTCTAAAGTGGTTCATTTCTTATCTAGCTGGTCGAGAGTTTTATGTTGTGGTCAATGGGTTCCAATCGAACAAATATCCAATAGCCTCTGGCGTCCCTCAAGGTTCTCATCTGGGACCAGTATTATTCAACATTTATATAAACGACGTCACATCTGCCTTTCATAATACTAGCATATATCTTTTTGCAGATGACTTAAAAATTTCAAAAGCCATTAAGTCTCAACAGGACGTAAACCTAATGCAAGAAGATATCGACCGATTATCTGTATGGCGTTGCCACAATAAAATCTCATTGAACATTCAGAAATGTAACTACATAAAATTTACCAGGAAAGTCCATACAGTAAATTCGTTGTACCAAATAAACGGAGTGACCGTACGTGAGGTAGATGTAGTTCGGGATCTGGGAGTCATCTTGGACGCTAAACTCACATTTATACCACATATTGAAAATATTATCAGGCAATCCCAGCGTATGCTTGGATTTGTCATTCGCAATGGAAAGGTATTTCAACGCGTCTACACTAAATTAGTTCTATACAATAGCCTTATAAGAAGCATCTTGGAATACGGCAGTGTAGTATAGAGACCTCACTACGCAACCCACTCACTGCGATTAGAACGAGTCCAAAAAAGGTTCATCCGTCATCTAGGGTACTCAAAGGGCAGGCAATTTAAAAACCTCTCTTACCTTGATAAACTAGGCTACTACAAAATGAGTACCCTGGAAGCCCGAAGGGAGCTCTTGGAATTGAGATTCGCGCATAAAGTCCTTAATAACAACATTGACTGCCCTCAATTATTAAAAATGTTCAATTTAAGAGTACCCCGTAGACCACCTCGAAAACCTATAACACCCCTTGCTCCACCTCTTCGTCGTACAGTGTTTGGTGTTAACTCGCCCATTCCCCGCATGTGTAAACTTATAAACCAGTACAGCGACCTGGTTGACGTCCACTCCGACTCAATATCGACATTTGTCCGAGAAGTCAAACGCATGAACTGTGATCAGTAGTGATTAGTTTCTAGTTTTTAGTATTTAGAATTTAAGTAAGTAATAGGTATGTATAATCATTTTTTAAATTAAACTGGTGATACAAAAAACATTTTGCAAGTAGTGTTTGCCTATAATTGGTTGTGCAGTTAGACTTAAGACCCAATGCATGTAAATTATTTATCTCTATATAAATCTGTAACAACTGTTGGTGAACCTTAATTAAATAATAAAAAAAAAATTGCAGTAATGCAGCGAATTTCGCAAAGCTCCCTAGACCAGTTCTCATAAAGCCAAATACCACAATTCTCTACCTCGCTTGTTATGTACAGACGCCAGCACATCAAGCTACCCCAATCTGCCAAAGTTACCCAATTGAAAGTGAACCTTATGCTTACGTGATAAAGTTGAAAATCAATAAAAGAAATTTGACGGATTGGGGTAGCTGGATGTGCTGGTGTCTGTACCTACTCCTAGTAAGTAATTTATAAAATTAAGTGTGTTTTCTAATGCCATGTTTTCCTTCCTCGTGTTATGCAAATGTGCCAAAACTAGTACAGCTTAAAACTAAGCTGTTGAAACTTTGATGAGCACTCAGGGTGTGGTGCTCAAACTGACACTTTGGCATCAAGTTTCAATATTGTTTGCCTATTTACTGGTTGTTATCAACTCACTGTGTGTTACATGTCCATGCAGGTATTTGGTGTTTAGGTAAGTAGAAAACTAGTAGTCTTAGTGGAGATCATTAAACATATTACAAGTGATTGATTGTAGAACATAATAATAATAATATCCTGGGAGATTATTAACACACGGCCATCTGATCCCAAACTATGCAGAGCTTGTACTATGGATACCATATTACTGATATACTACATGTACTACTTTTGAAATGATGAAATGAAATGAAATTTATTCAGCACTTGGGTATAACATACACTTGTACTTGTCAAGGTCACAATGCAGTACATAAACATAGTGGATAGTATAAAATTTACAAAAAAAATTAATTAGTCCGTCCGTGCGGTTTGTTTTATCGCATATATTTTCTGAAATCCTTAAACAAATAACAAGTTACTAATCTATTATTTTGAAAACACAATTTTCTTTTGTAAATACATTCTTATATAGATACATTACACCCAGACTCAGGACAAACAGACATGTTCATGCACACAAATATCTGTCCTGGGTGGGATCGAACCCACGACCTCCGGCGTGAAAAGCAAGCATTTGCCAACCACGCCAGCAAGCCCGTCATATGCATGTTGGCATACTTTGTACAAATGGGTCGTGATTGCCTCGTTGGTCTAGTGGTAGCGTATTCAACCGCAGATAATGAGGTCCTGGGTTCAAATCCCGGGTCGGGCCAAAAAGTGATTTTGGGATTATTCCGTAAAAATAAATTTCTCAGTATCAGCCCAAAGTATGGAAGTTGGCGGTATTACACTCCCGTGCCTCGGAGAGCACGTAAAGCCGTCGGTCCTGAACCTGAACTCTTTCCGGTCGTGTCGCTAGGCGTCCCATCGGATCATGAGAGTGATGGAATATGAAGTGCCCCTGTGTTTGCGCATACACTTGTGCACTATAATATGTCCTGCGCAATTATCATTGCTATAATAAAATCAATTTTATAAATGTTTAATACAATGTGTACCTAAATATCTATGTTACTATAAATAATAATGTATACAACTATATTACTACAAACATGTTCTGACTGTTTACAAGCGCTTTTTTAAAGTCTACGTGAATAATTTTTTTTTATTTTTTTATTGGCTAGTCTCCATTAAGACTGGCCGCCGTGGCCGAAATTCGGTCGGGAGGACATCATCATCACATATGGGTCGTAGAACCGACGGTTGTTGGAGCAAAATGGAACTGGATGTCCAGGTACCCAGGCGTGGGTAGGCACCGCACGATGATCTTGTGAGGGTCACTGGAAGCCGCGAGTTGCGGGTAGCGTAAAATGCGCGAGAAGGCGCTCATAGCCAGATGCTCTCACCAGTCCGTAAGGGATCGGCAAGGTCAAGCAACTATACTTCATACAGACGCCAGCACTTCCAGCTACCCCAATCTGTCAAATTGATGTTATAGATTTTCAACCTTATCACCAACGCATAAGGTTCACTTTCAATTGAGGAAATTTGACAGATTGAGGTAGCTTGATGTGCTGGCGTCTGTACATGCAAATTTTGAAAATACAATTATTTTTTATCTACTGAAAAGAGATTATCAATTTCTTTTAATGCTTTTCAGCTCTATGTTTACTGCCATTTACATAATTTGAACAACAGGCTTTATCTAGGAAGAAGAATCGTAATAATTATGTGTCCACGTCTCGATACAAGTTAACTACCTATTTACTGAACTAAAGATATACCCCAATCATTATTACGATAAACAGCACATAATTTTGGTCATAAACGTGAACGAGAAACTCCAAGAGCTTATAGCAATAGGACTATAATTACTGCGGCTGGCATTGATAGATTGTCGACTGGAGTTAGATCCAATATGGCCGCCGTACTGGTAGAATTAACTAGGTACTAGATTTTAATGTCTCTTAGAATTTTCAGTACTGCACTACCGATATTTCTAATTAATTGTTTTTAATTAAAATCAACGGTTAATTTATATTTATTCTATGCATAATCCACATATTGAAAATAATTACTGGACTGCATGGTTGATAAAAAAGCAGTTTCAACCATATATAACCGCAATCCTAGGTTCAAAATGGCCATAAGAACAGCGAGTAGCAGCCCATAGACTATAAGTTTGTGGTGTTTTACGGCTAATACAAATTACTTTTTAATGAATAAGTTAGAACTTATTACGGTTGAAACTGCTTTTTTCTCAACCATGCAGAGCTCCAACTTTAAAAATAAGTAAATAGACATAATAAAAAAAATATTCACAATACTACAAATGTCAATTAACATATGGAATTCGCACATATGTAATTCCATATGTCAATTGACATTTGTAGTATTGTGAATATATATTTTTTTATTATGTCTATTTACATATTTTTAAAGTTGGAATGTGCAATTATGCTATCTAGTTCCCATAGGTATATACTATTGTGTATACCTATGGGAACCATTTTAGGGTTCCGTAGCCAAATTGCAATGAACGGAACCCTTATAGATTCGTCATGTCTGACTGTCTGTCTGTCCGTCCGTATGTCACAGCCACACGTTTTTCCGAAACTATAAGAGCTGTACTGTTGAAACTTGGTAAGTAGATGTATTCTGTGAAGCGCATTAAGATTTTCATACAAAAATAAAAAAGTAACAATAATTTTGGGGGTTCTTCATACATAGAACTGAGTGAACATTGTTTTTTATCGTACCCATACATGTGGATAGGCCTTTAAAAATGATATAGAGGTTTCTAATATCATTTTTTTCTAAACTGAATAGTTTGCGCGAGAGACACTTCCAAAGTGGTAAAATGAGTGTCCCCCCCTCCCCTTTAACTTCTAAAATAAGAGAATGATAAAACTAAAGAAATATATGATGTACATTATATATATGCAAACTTCCATCGAAAGTTGGTTTGTACGAGATCTAGTAAGTCGTTTATTTGTAATACTTCATAAATCGTACACTGCAATTTATCTTTCATTTAATCAACTGAAATACTTGCTGCTACGGAACCCTTCATGGGAGAAACCGACTCGCACTTGGCCAGTTTTTTAAATGTTATTAAAACATCAAAACGTGCAAAATGTAATGGGCAGTTATTTTTTTTATTGTCGGTTGGTAAATTTGTTCGACAGTAAAACATAGATAGTAATAAAAAAAATATTGGCGGGTTGTTTCGTCTAACTGTTTCAGTACTAAAATGACGTAAGCAGACTAATAAATCATGGCTAATGAATTTTTGGGATAGGCAGTTAGATAAATAGATCAGCCGTTCACAGGGCACGGAGACACTCGAACCCGATCGGATTGAAAAGTGGTCGATTTTTGTTAGAAGTGGCGGAGCTTAATAGTAATAAGAATTAATATTTGTATTTATACTCCTATATATATTTGCTGACATGGATAACTCTACCTTTAAGTATATAAGTAGGTTAGATTATAACTGCGACCCACTCAGAAAATACTTGATATCAGAAAAGTAGGTTAGGTTAAATCTGCGACCCTTTCAGAAGTGGAAAGATTCTATCGTCTATTCACTCATGAAAAAGATAAGTGGTTATTTTGCCCAATTTCCTGAGTTATACCAGTGGCATGGCGAGCTTCAGTGTTTTGCACATACGTGCATTCAAACTATGGTGAGGTGCAAAATATTTTAGTCCTACAAGCGTTAATGGCACATCCATTTGTCAAGCTCACGTAGTTAATTTTTTATTTCATTTTATTTTATTTAGGGAAACAAACAGGTATAAGTAACACTTAGGTAGTTCATAATAAATTAAAACTATTAAATAATTGTACACCCAACACCGTAACCCCCAAATTAAATATAAAATGTGTGTAATAATAATAATGTCCTCCTAGCCGAATTTCGGCCACGGCGGCCAGTCTCAACAGAGATTAGCCATCTGCGCGGGACATATTATAGTGCTCAAGTGTGTGCGCAAACACAGGAGTACTTTCTATTCCATCACTCTCTTGATCCGATGGGACGCCTAGCGACACGACCGGAAAGAGATCAGGTACAGGACCGACGGATTTACGTGCTCTCCGAGGCACGGGGGTATAATACCGCCATCTCTTAGACTTTGGGCTGATGCTGAGAAATTTTACTTTTTACAGAGAAATCCCAAAATCACTTTTGGCCCGACCAGGGTTTTGAACCCAGGACCTCGTTCTCTGCGGGTGAACACGCTACCGCTAGACCAAAGAGGCAGTCAGTAAAATATGTGTAATAACAAAGCAACAACAATAGCGTTCGATGATAGTGTTACATAGAAGTACTATTAGCCTTATACCATTCTACAACAAAATATAATAACAAAAATAAATTAGGAATACAAAACAATTTTGAGATTCCACCCAATCCGTGTTCGCACTTCTCAGTTTTGTTATTTTTAAAGATATTTATTTTTTAAATAGACTATTAGACAATTTGAATAAATCTATATTTGTGAAGTAATCATTGTGTGATTTCATGACGCTCCGCGTAGTTACCACCTCATTGTTTTTAGAACTGATTGATGATTTTTCCACTGCCCACTCGTAACTGCCCATTTAGTTATTTCACTGCTCAGTATTTATTAAATGATCCATGTTATTATTTTTAAGACTCATTTTTGTTAGTTTACTGTTAAGTTTTGCTTGTTAATAGAAATGCATTTTGTAATTTTTTTACTCATGGGTGTATCATAGCCTTACTCCGGCAAGCGGGGCTCTGCTGGAGCGGACCTACCCTTCCCTAGCTTCTCGTGGGAACCAAGTGGATGAAGATAGTTTACTACAAGATGTTCCAACCGTGGCTGAAGAGTCATAACTACTGGAAGACCTCTGCGAGGACTTCCAACCGCTGACAGTAGGTTCAGAGCAATCGAACCAAATGTCAATAGCCACCTCTGAGACGACAGATTGTGCTAAAATGGAGGAGGAAAGGGTCGTTGTCGACCCAAACCCACCGCCGAGCACATCAAACGTTTCGCATGGTGGCGCTCCGATATAAGGCTCTAAAAAGACTGGGCGTGAAAGATAAGGAGGCCGCCCGACTGTCTTCAAAGAGCTTCGCCGCACTGAAAGCTATGGGGTATCAGTTCGGGGCTAAACAGGAGGCACCCAAGCGATCCATCAAAAGGGACCGCTCTGAGGAAGAGTCGCCACAGGGTCACCAAAAAAAGACCCAAAGGACGACCGAGGCCCCACTGGTACAACCGAGTACATCTACTCAAGAGCCGAGAGCTACCTACGGGGGGGTCCTTCGCTCCTCTCGAGTTGGCGTTAAAAATGTCAGTCCCATGACTGACATCCAAATGGGCCAGTTGTACGAGGCCATCTTGCAAAGACTCGCCAACATGGGGAGGGGCGAGGGGCCTGCCTTTGGGGGTTTCTCGCTCAAGCCAGGCTGGCTCTGCATCACATGCGACGACGAGCAAGCCAAAGTATGGGTGGAAAAAGAAATTCCACTCCTAAAACCTTGGCCGGGGGCAAGTCTGTCACTTATTAGTGAAAAAGATCTGCCAAAACCTATCCTAGGAGTGGTACATATCCCAGACCCAGAGGCCAAAAGTGTGGAAACAACACTAAAGTTGCTACGTGTCCAAAATGAGGGATTGAACACGGATTTATGGAGGGTTTTAAGCAAAAAGGTTGACAAGGGTGGGGTCATTCTGACTCTATCCATAGACGACCTCTCAGCTGAAGCCCTCAAAAGAAAGGACCTAAAAGCCAACCTTGGCCTAAGGAAGGTCCTATTCCGGCTAAAGGGTCAATCTTGGACCCAACAGCCGGAAACTTTAAATCACCCCATTCCCTCTGAACCCCAACCTTCCACCTCCGGTTCCAACACCACAACCTCCATACCCAACCTACAGATTCCCAGCACATCCCACCCCACGCACCCTACTCCGTCATCCCAACCTACTGCGTTCCCCCGACCACCGCTGTTTCGCAGAAACAGCACTCCAGCCCAATCCATCCCCGCTCCAGTCACATTCACCCCACCCAACACCGTACCTGGCCGCACCGAAAGCCAGAGTGGCGTCGGGAGCAGGTTTCCCCCAGGCAGGGGGACCACCAGGGGTGGTCATACCCCCAGGGGCAGGGGTCAGCGCCCAACAAAGGGTTATAGGGGCAACAAACCCAGCCGTGGGAGTAGGGCGGCCCGCCCATACTAACTCCCACCTACCAACCGACGCAGCTGGTAAAACCAGCATACTCCAGGCCAATCTTCACCACGCCGTCGCGGCCTCTGCGGTCGTCGAAAAGATCTTCGTGCAAAACGGCCTGGACATTGCACTCATACAAGAACCATGGCTTAACAACAACTCCATGGTTACTGGTCTCACCGGAGCAGGTAACGTATTAGTAAACGAAAAAGGCACCAAACCAAGGGCCTGCATGGTTTTCAAAAAACGCGTAAACATTCTGCCTGTTACAGAGATCTGCAGCGACGACGTAGTCGCCGCAATCACCAACCTCAAAGGGCCAGGAATGGCGAAAGCACTTATATGCTCGGCCTATCTACCCGGTGAGAAACTTAATGCCACAGAAGAACTATCAAATGTCGTGGAGTACGCTCGAAGACAAAAGATAGAGTTCATAGTTGGATGCGACGCCAATGCACATCATTCCGCCTGGAGTCAACATAAGGGGTGAGGTACTTTTTGATTTCCTATTAGCAAACGGTCTACACATCATTAACTAAGGCTGCACCCCGACCTTCGTGACAAAGACCAGACAGGAAGTATTAGATATCACCATCGCAACGGAAAAAATTGCCCGCTATATAACAGATTGGCAGGTAAGTAGCGAAAACTCTATGTCCGACCACAGGCATATCAGGTTCGGAATACAAGGCTCCATCATCATGGAACCGGTTAGAATTAGAAACCCAAAAATGACTTCATGGGAAACCTATAGAGGTCACCTAGAAGAGCAATTAAAGGACTTTCCTAAATCTATCAAGACACCAGACTCTCTCAATGCGTCAACTCAGATTTTGACCAACATCATTAAGGAAGCCTATGAACTAAGCTGTCCAATAAAAAAGTCTATCGGTAAGTATAACACCACGTGGTGGAACAAAAGACTTGAAATACTAAGGGTATCTACACGACGAATATTCAATAAGGCTACCAAACCGAGCGAGTGGGAACGGTTTAAAAAGGCACTTACTGAATACAATAAACAAATCAGAAAGGCTAAAAGAGCGTCTTGGCGACGGTTCTGCGATGACATCGCTCAAACACACAAAGGAGCAAGGATCCAGAAAGTACTCGCCAAGACACCAAATGTTTATCTGGGACTACTTAAAAAACCAGATAACTCCTTTACGACCACAGAGAGGGAGACTATGGAGCTTTTAAGAGTCACCCATTTCCCAGGTTCGTACCAAACTAATAATATCTTCATAAACCCAAAGGTTAGCACTAACCACAGGGTTCGCAAAACCGACTGGAACATGGCCAATGCAGTGTTCAGGCCGAACCAAGTCAAATGGGCTGTTAACAAATTCAAGCCATATAAATCGGCGGGCGATGATGGCATATTCCCAGCACTGCTACAACAGGGAATCAACCTTCTCCTCCCGCATCTGGTGAAGCTCTTCAGAGCAAGCTACTCATGGGGAATTATACCAGAACAATGGTCTAGGGTCACGGTACGCTTCATACCAAAAGTAGGGAAAAAGGATTATTCTCAACCTAAATCCTTCAGACCCATCAGTCTAACTTCTTTCCTGTTAAAAACCATGGAGAGAATAATAGACCAGCACATTAGAGCACATTATCTAGTGGATAGACCACTTAGCTCCAAACAACATGCTTACCAAAAGGGTAAATCAACTGAAACAGCACTACTCGATCTGATCGATAAAGTGCAAAAATCCCTAGAGGATAAGCAAACTGCTCTGTGTGCTTTCCTAGACATCGAGGGTGCTTTTGACAACACCCCCACAGAAACCATCCTTCGAGGCATGGGAGCAAAGGGAATTGATGTCACCACTATTAGATGGGTGGAAAACATGCTCTCTAATAGAACTGCAACAATTTAATTAAATGAAACATTGCACGAATTTCAGACCACGAGAGGATGTCCACAAGGAGGCGTACTGTCACCACTACTATGGACCCTCGCCTAGGACCAACTCCTTGCAGTGATGGCAGACCTAAACCATGACACCCAAGGTTATGCAGATGACCTGGTAGTCATAGTCAGAGGACACTGTCTCCACACCATCTCTACACTACTGCAAGGAGCTCTTAACACCATTAACAAATGGTGCAGAGACAACGAACTATCCATCAACGCACAAAAAACGGTGATAGTACCTTTCACAAGGAAAAGGAAGCTGGAAAGACTGGTAAATCCAAAGCTAAACGGCGAAATTCTGTCCTTTTCAAGTGAAGTTAAGTACTTAGGGGTCACTATTGACCAAAAGTTGACTTGGAATACACATCTAAAGAATATAATCCAAAAAGCCAAAATGGCTATATGGATTTGTTGTCGAATGGCTGGAGCAAGATGGGGCCTAAAACCCAAGATTGCACTTTGGCTATATACCGCTGTGGTGAGGCCAATCATAACATATGCCTCCGCGGTATGGTACAATAAAACAGCACAAAAGACAACACAAACTAAATTAAACAGCCTACAACGAATGGCTTGCTTGTTAGCAACCGGCGCTCTCTCCACAACGCCGGGTGAAGCCCAAAATGCTTTACTAAGTCTAACTCCACTCGACTTGTTTTTGCAAAAAGAGGCACAATCATGCATATACAGATTATGCATACAATCGAACCCAAAGTGGCAATCTAGAGCCCTAAACTCATTTAAAGAGTCGGTCTTCGAAACTAAATCTCTGAAAATGCCCTCAGATAACATGCAAACAGAGATAAACTTTACAAAATTGTATACCGTGGACATACCAGACAGGGACGAATGGCTAAGCGGTCAAATGTCCCACAAAACTGGCAGTCACATTTGGTTTACAGATGGCTCAAAGAAAGGCCATAATGTAGGATGTGGCATTTACGGACAACTGCCCAAACACAGGAGTAGCGTCAACCTGGGTAAAGAGGCCACCATATTCCAGGCTGAACTTTTCGCCATTAACAGATGTGTGGAAATGAACCTCGACAGAAAACTAAAACAACAAAACATCTACATTAACTCAGACAGTCAAGCGACGCTGCTAGCGCTGGACTCTTTTGAATCCAACTCAAAACAAGTACAGTGCTGCAAAGAAAATCTGAACTCCCTGGGTCAATCCAACAGAGTCACACTCAGATGGGTACCGGGGCACTCAGGAATAGAAGGGAATGAGAAGGCAGATGAACTTGCGAGACTCGGAGCCGCTAACCCTCATAACGGACCCGAACCATTTTGTGGTATTACCAAGCAAAGGGCGTACTCTTTCCTAAACGATCAATGTACCTCAGCAGCCATGGAACTGTGGAAATCCTCAGCTGGATCTCTACACTCAAAGGCTGTTATCAAGGGCTACAACAAAAAATTGTCGAAAGAATTACTTGAATTCAAACGTTACAAAACATGTGCGGTAACTAGAATTCTTACCGGACACTGCAAGCTGAATAAGCACATGTTCAACCTAAAGTTGGCTGACAGCACAACTTGCAGATTCTGCCAAGAATCAGAGGAAACTCCTTTGCATATTCTGTGCTCGTGCGGGCCACTAATGCGTTGTAGAATTATCCACTTGGGACAGCATATTATGCAACCTGAAGAGATACAAACACTCACTGCACAATCAATCTGGGAGTTTTTGGAAGCTGTAGGATTGAGCAGTGAACTTTGACAAAAGTCAAAGGAGCTCTGCTACAATAGATCAGTAATGGTCGAGGTAGCAAGATGCCACCAAGGCATCAAGCCCCAAACAAACAATAATAATAATGGCAAACATGTATAGTCGCTAAAGCGACGTATACACATGCTTATACAAATAAATAACTTACTTACTTACGCGTGCTTCCGAGGGGAGTCGTGTCGAATAGCCATGACATCGGATAACGTAAGTGTACTTCTGTTTACAAACTACACTAACTACATAGAGTACATATACATAGTAGAACTATCATTATTTTAGTTACGATTTAAAAATATATACAACAGACTAAAACATTTCTAAAATACTTACTTACTTACCGAATGTGCAGTGGTTACTCTAGTGTCAGAGTTGTTCAAGCCGCCCAGTTCAGGCCTCTGACATGGCTTAAGGACTCTTGTCGAATGACTACAACCGGGACCGACAGCTTAACGTGCCCTCCGAAGCATGGAGACGCTCAGAAATTAAGCCACTTCGGTGGTCACCCATCTATGGACTGACTGAGAACCTAGTTGTTTAACCTCGCCGATCGCATACGTATGCCAATATATATGTCAACCAACGTAAACAACAATTATTGTGCTACAAACTTATCTGGCCCGGTGGCCAAAAGTAGAACTAACGACGCCAGTTTGAAATGTCAATCCATGACATTCCTGCCATTGATTGTTTGTTGCGCGTATTTAATTTTCTTTTTGTGGTTTTTAATTGTAAAAAATGCCGAAAGCTTTAAAAATTGATGCGGGGAACGTTATATTACAAGTATTGAATTATATGAAGGAAGAATAACGCCTTCAGGCACCAATTATACCCTTCACTAAGTTGTATGAATGCGTAGCTGTTGCTACAGGTTAGTGTTGTCAGCTTCTGAAAAAATACGAAACTCCCCCTCGCTCTTTAAATTAAAATACATATTTTAAAATATTCATTATTTAATTATTTTTTGCTATTTCCTTTGTAGGTGTCCGCGAGCGATTTGTAAGAAAACTTGTGAAAGAAAAAGAGCAAGCAAATGCAAAAATTTATAGCAGATCAGAATATTGATAGATCGAATTCTGAAATCCTATCATTGATTGCAGAAGCTGGCAAATGCATTGCGATCATGTAAACAAAATATGGAAAATGTGTGGCGAAAAAGGGATGGATACTTAGACGAGCCTTTCATCATTCATTTAGGTAGTGATAGTGAAAGTGAAAGCAGTGATTCCGATAATGATGATGATGAAATGACTTCTGAATTAAACCATTCCGGTGACATAATAATACCTGGAGTATCTCCGTTAGAGAACACTTAGCATACGTTTTATGTAAATGATCATAATTATTGTATAAATATATAAAGATTAGTAATGACAGTATGGTGTGTGGTGACGGCGACAAATACCAGAATCAGAATATCATCACCCCATCTCATCCCGTGGGGGGCGTAGAAGTCGACCCGAGGGAATATCTACCAGAGGACGGGCAGCAGCGTCTCTCTGAGTACTGTGACCATCTTTCTGCGATCGCCAACCCGCCTGCCAAGCGTGGCGATTATGGCATATCCCCCCAAGACGATTCTTGAGGGAGGCTTGTCCAGCAGTGGACTTATTTAGCTGTAATGATGATGATGATGATGAATGACAGTATTTGTTTGCTTTTTAGTGAAGTAATATTTACGTTACAATGTGCATATTATTTTTACCCACTTTATTGCAAAAAATAGTTACTAGCAACACTAAATGCGATAACAGCGACGCTGCCACCGGGTCAGAAAAGTTTGTGGGACTGTACCCATGTAAATGTGTCAAAAATAGTTCAAAAACAACGCAAAAAGGTAGCCTGTAAGGGAAAAGAAAAAATCTCTCAGGCGCGGTGTATAGAAATCGTCCTTCAGTTTAAGGTCGATTAAAAACTTCTTAGGATTCTTTGTTAATCTGGTAAATTTTCTGTACTGTACAATTAATTTTCACTACTTTAGTTTGGAAGCCGCTGGATGTGGGTAACGCATGACCGCCAATTGTAACGATCTTTGGGGAAAGGCTTTTGTCCAGTAGTGAACGTATTTCCGCTGGGATGATGATGATGATGGTGATGATGACATTAGTTTAGAGCTTAAAATAAAATTCGTTTTTAAAATCCCACACAACCTTAAGCAAACTTTTGACTTTCCTTCCGCCACGATGAAACTATCTCATTCAACAAACGTAAAACCCGAAATTTGCCTTTTATAGGTACTACGAAATAAAACTACAGTTTATTTCATCTTATTACTACACTTAGTACGAAGGTTCAGTCATGAGTACCTCGTAAAAGGTTTAGTGTTAGCAGTAACTATAAAATTAACCTGTACTACGCTTTGCCTGAAATTTCTAACGCGTTGAATTTTATGAACAAATTTAATAGTGAACAGTAATTAGCTTAGATTTTTCAATATTCATTATCCTGTCAGCCAAATCACTGCCACTGCTACAGAAAAGCTTACCCCATGAATGAGGGGATAAGCCCTAATTTCCACTTTTAGATGGGTTGGCAATCGCAGTATGGTCATACTTCACTGTGTGATGTTGACCATTTTCTAGTAAGCATTGCCATTGGAAAATTTCTTCGTCTCCCATGGAATGAGAGGGATAGTGATATTTACACAACTAAATTTATCATACAACATGAAATAATTTGAGCATAATAGCTACCCCAATCTGTCAAATTTCCCCAATTGAAAATGAACCTTATGCTTATGTGATAAAGTTGAAAATCAATTAAAGAAATTCGACATTCGACTTCACGCAAATCACGATTCAGCCTCCTACTGCAAGTGTTTTAGTGGACATTTGCTGGTTTGCTGACTTGTTTGTATAAAAATATACTATAATTTGATAATTATTTGGACTTATATTATAAGTTAGCATTACATGGCACCAGTGTCAAAGCATTCCCAACCTCTAAAGAAGAGACAAGAACAATCATCAAAATATGTATTCAAACACATAAAAGCCATACTGTGGTATTGATTCATTCTTTTGAAGTCGGTAAAAAAATAATAGCAATTTAAAAAGAGCGATATAAAATGCAAACAAAATTTCTTGGAAACCACATTGTAGATTCTAGTTCCAATAAAAAAGAACTGCTGTAAAACTCGGCACTCTTTAGTTCTTAACTCTTTTATCAGTGTCGCGACGCTGACCGCCCCGAATGTGGTTAGTGCTGAACTTGGCCTCATTTTCATGGTATGTTATTTACGTTTCTCAGCAAATATCGTTTCATCTTTAAGAACGCAAAACTGGACATCTACATCAGTACTCATTTCAATAGTTTCATACAGTTATATATAGAAATTTTAGATTAAGTGCGTTAATAATAGTATTGTTAATAATTTGTAATTATCGTCAAGATGCGACCCGAGGGAGCCTAGTGATCTGTAACAGGTCTTACCTACTATAGACGCCAGTCTAACACAAAGGAATAATAGTTTATTTCCTGTATTTCTTTACATAATACTCGTATGTAAACCAAACCTTTGCGAAAGAAATAAATAAATACATTATTATTATTATATACATAATCATCATGGCAGCAGTAAAAAGTCCATTGCTGGAGAAAAGTGGGAGAGCCAAGAACCGCTATATTCGCCACGCTTGGCAGACGGGTTGGCGATCGCTGTATGGTGCTCATAGTACACAGAGAGACGCTGCTGCCCGTCCTGTGGTAGATATTCGCTCGGGTCGACTTCTACGCCCCATACGAGATGAGATGGGGTGGCGATATTCTATGCCGGCAGCCACACAGCACATATATGTATAGATAGATTATATATTTAGTTAGTTACTGAAATAACCTATTTGATTTGATATAGATAGGCTATACATAGATGAGTACCTTAAAGAGAAAGCAGATAAAAAAAAATAAATAAAAAAGGTGTGTTCACGTAGACTTTAAAAAAGCGCTTGTAAATAGTCAGAACATGTTTGTAGTAATACAGTTATTATTTCTAGTTACATATTACAGATATTTAGGTACACGGAATGTTAAAACATTTATACAATTTATTTTAATAATATCTAGCTTGTATTAAGTTATTTTCAAGTAGATTATGTTTAGATGAAGTTTATAATATTATGTATTGAAATTTATATTTTACTACATATTAAGTAAAACACAGATGAGGGCTGTTATATCTACATTAATGTTACAAATCATTATGTCAGCCAAAGTACGTCCACTGCTGGACAAAAGCTTCCCCAAAGAATGGAGGGATATGTCATAATCGCAACGCTTGGCAGACAGGTTGGACATCGCAGTATGATGGTCATGGTACATTGAGAGAGGCTGCTGAATAATGGGGGGATATGCAATAATTGCCACGCTTGGCAGACGGATTGACGATCGCTGTTTGATGGTGACAGAAAATCGCTGGTACCCGTTCTCTGGGAGGTATTCCCTCGCCCCCTACGGGATGAGATGGGGTGATGATATTCTATGTAGTCACCACACAGCAAGTGTTACACACACACACACGCACACACACACATACGCACACAAATAACCTTCCAGAAATCTCGAAATAAAAACATGGAGAAATAAATTTTGTTCCAATAAGAACCACTAACATCGTATCATGTTCCGCAGTCAAAGCTCGCCGATCGTAATGGTTGACAAATTGTTAGCCTTTATGCCAATCCGGCTTAACTTTTGTATGAAAACGTATTTCAATTTGACTAATACGTCGGATGGGATTCAATGTAAAGATTTCAATTAGCTATTTTGTATAGAGTTTTGTTGCTTTTACTGTGAATATTTTGAATGAACTTGACTTTGAAATTAGCCTGTTTTGAGACTAATAAAAATACTGAGATATTTTTCGTCCCTTCCATATTTAAAACCACAAAATTGCCGACAGTATATGCTATTTTTACCCGACTGCGGGACGCAAAGGGTAATGTGTTTATCAGGCTATGTATGTATGTATGTTCCTTTGAAGCACTATACAGACCAAACGGCTGGACCGATTTTAATGATTCGCACGTCAATCGATTCCTTTCAGTCCGGAAAGTGTCACTAAAGACATGACGTTATTGAAAATTCAATATGGCGACTACTGGACGCCATATTGCGAAAATTAAAAAAAATTAAGTCAACAAACTATGTCATGTGGGGTATCGTTGAATAGGTATTTAAAAAACATTTTTAGTTTTTTTCAACATTTTTCGATTTGACCGGCCGTTTAGGAGCTATATCGATTTAAAGTTGCGTAACAACTATTCTCACATATAGGTTTTAAAACAGTAGAAATTTACGATGAAAAGACGAAAACTTCGTATGACTGTGCGTGTGAGTGTTGATGGACATACATACTAAAGTATCTATTAGGTATATTGGACTACCTAAAGTATCAAACGTCTAACACGGTCGCCCATCTCCAACTTCAAAAGATTTAGTACTTAACTCCACTTGAAAAACTATATATAGGTACGTACCTACCGACCTCGAATTGTTTTAAATGCAATGACAAAGATATAAAGAACAACGTCCCTTTGGTTGGTGTGAGAATCGAACTATCAAAAACCGAATTTCATGCGCTTTGTGGACATGGTAAAATTGAAAGAAAAATGTTACCTTTAATATTATGTTGGGGAGAAACTGTACACACGTTGCAAGGGACAATTGGGACATTGAATCGAGCCGTTGTCGATCTCAGTTCGTGCATTTTAATTTTGAATTGAATTGAATTTTTCATAAAGCCAGGTTAAGTCTTTAGATGGTTTAATTATTAGTACTCTGTACCACCGCAAGCTACTAAACAATCCTCATTATATCAAATCTCTCAATGAAATCACGAGATTGCGAAATTTGCAGTCATATAACAATAACAATGACTGACTTATCTCTCAGCTTAAAGAGCTGCTTGTATTAACGTGATATTTGGCCCGGATGTTTATTTATTCATTATCATATCACAGATTAAAAAATATAGATTAAAAAGTAAACAGTAAAAGAAAAAAAAATGCCACTCTGGAAAGTGGAACTCTAATTAAATATTGCCAATCGGACTATCTCGTAAATAAGCATGGACTCTTTTTCTTTTCTATATTAATATCATACCAGATATATCTCATTATACATGCACTTTGTTTGCAGACGACATCCTTATAGTTTTGGCACAGAATCTGTTAAATAACTTTGACATAGAAATTAATATTACAATAGAAATTAATTCGCTTGATAAAAATAATCTGACCGCGAATTTGAGCAAGACACACTTTATTCAATTTTTGAGCAAAATAAGTAAATCATATTTACTAAATATAAAAAACAATGTTCATAAACAAAGTAGAGAGTGCGAAGTTTTTTGGTATATAGTATAATTAATAAAGTAGTTGTAGAGTGCGTGAGCGGGAACCTAGGCGATTTCTTCAGAAACTTGTTCAGAGTACTTAGAGAGAAAACATACTAAAAGTCCTGATGTTCAGGAGGTGAAGCGGAGGGAGGGGAGGGGGACAAAGACCTCAATTTCAGGTTTTACGCTAATATTTCAAAAATGGCGCGTTTTAGCAAAAAATGTTCTAAGATGAAATGAAAGCTTATAAGATTTTCTATAACTTTGATACTTTTCCATATCCCATCCGTTTATAAAACTACAGGCTCTGGAAAAGTGCAATTAAAAATCGTTTTGAAATATTAGTTTCTAAGTCCAATTCTGTGAATGATTCACATTTTTATTCTCTTATGTCGTGGGGGTCCTGGAAAAAGGTCGTTTTCTGTGGTATTTTTTTCCTCGCCTTCCTCAGTGGTAAGTGGTTCTTGCTGAGAGGGCTCTCAATCATCTTCATGGTCATTCTCGTCGTCTTCCTCGCTAAAAGACACGCCGTTGAAGAATTTTCCTTGGCAATGAAGGCACGCAGTAGAAAATTTCAGCATAGCTTTGCGACATCCATATTTGCTGCTGCTACAATCCTTGGTGCAGTGACAAAATATTGTTGTTAGTAAAACCTGGGGCGCCGGTAAATCTTTTGTTGTTCTTGGCGCTAAGATATCACCATAAATTTTTCCACCCCCACTCTTGAGGGAGCAGCTCATTCCCGAGCCACTGCTGCACTTGGTGATATGTGCTTCAGGAATTATATTTAGCTACTCTCTTAGTGGCTCTTAGTGGCTGTGTGGTGACGGCCTAGAGAATATCGCTACCCCCTCTCATCCCGCGGGGGGACGTAGAAGTCGTCACGAGGGAATATATGCCAGAGAATGGGCAGCAGCGTTCTCATGAGTACCAATGTCTACCTTACTGCGATTGCCAACCCGTTTGCCAAGCGTGGCTATTATGGCAGATCCCCTCAAATGAAGGACACAATTAAACCGCGGCCCCCAGTCCCCGGTAGCCCTGCTATTCCCAGCCGTAGTTCCGTAACTACGGCTGGGAATAGCAGGGCAGGGGGTGTTAAGAATCCCCGGCAGATTCCGCGTTACCAAAACCGACGACCTCTGGCCCTGGCAACATACAACCCACGCACAGTGCGGACCGACGAGAAGATGATCGAACTGGAGGAAGAATTGAGCAGGTTACATTGGGACATAATAGGATTATCTGAAGTTCAAAGAGAGGGGGAGGACACTATAATCCTGAAATCCGGGAATCTGCTCTATTTAAAGGAGGGCGACCAACTGTCCCAAGGTGGTGTTGGGTTCATAGTACACAAGTCCCTCGTCCACAACATAGTGAAAATCGGGAGTGTGTCGACTAGGGTTGCGTACCTTAAAATCAGAATTACCAAGCGGTATTCGTTGAAGGTCATACAGGTTTACGCGCCGACTTCGACGCACTTCGACGATGAGGTTGAAGTCATGTTTGAGGATATTTCTAAAGCCATACCTCGAAATCTTATTTCACTGTGGTCATGGGGGACTTTAACGCGAAGCTGGTTAAATGATTAGGGAATGAGCTGAGAGTGGGGCAATTTGTAACTGGAGACCGGAATCCCGGGGCCAAATGTTGGCCGACTTCATGGAGAAGGAGGGACTCTTTATGATGAACTCCTCTATCAAGAAGCCGGAAAACCGCAAATGGACCTGGGTAAGCCTCGATGGTAAAAAAAAACTAGATAGACTTTATCTTTTCGAAGAGTAGACGGATGTTCAATGACGTCTCAGTAATCAATACGGTTAAAACCAGGAGCGATCGCCGACTGGTGAGAGGCTCATTGAACCTAAATGTCAAGCTCCAGAGTTTCCAACTGATAAAGTCTACGCTCCGACCTTTACCCATCTACATCCAAAACCCTGAACCCTTTCAGCTCGAACTGCAAAACCGTTTCGAATGCCTAGCAGATTGCGAGGAAGTGGACTCATACCACGACAGGCTCGTAGAAGCTGTCCATACGGCTGGGCTTAAGGTCTTCAAGGCCCACTGTATAAACAGAACCAAAAAGATCTCTGACTATACCCTGCAGCTTAAAGACGAAAGACGGAAAATGGTTCTGACATCCTCTGATCAGCAGCTCAACAGACAGATCTCAAAGTCTTTGACCCGCGACACGCGTCAATTTAATACAAATTGTATTAAAGAAGCTATTAAGCGGAACAAAAGCTCTAAAGTGTTTGCAAGAGAACTGTCTGTTGGACAGAGCCAACTGACGAAGCTGAAGACTGAGGATGGCAGAATCGTCACGTCTAGACCCGAGTTGCTGGGAGAGATCGAGAGGATCTACGGACAGCTGTATACGAAAACCCAGTCACCTGTCGATAGATGTGCCTCAGATCCCAGAGCACGACTAACCCAGCACTTACCGACGACATCCCGTACGTCAGCCTGTGCGAGATTAGAATGGCTCTCGAACAGCTTAAGAACAACAAGGCGCCTGGTGATGATGGAGTTACGGCAGAGTTTCTGAAGGCGGGAGGTACACCAATCCTACGGGCCTTTCAGAAGTTATTCAACTCCGTCCTACTAGAAGGTCAAACGCCACAAGCATGGCACAGGGGTGTGGTGGTGCACTTCTTCAAAAAAGGCGATAAAACCCTCTGGAAGAATTACATTGAGAAGGGTCACTTTTGCTGGTGTCCCATACGATTTCAGGAAGCACACCTTCCCAGCTTCTGCAACATCACTATGGCTGGAGCTTGGGTTGTAAAAGACCTTTGCTGCTTCCTAAATAATTTCCGAATTTAAATACAATTTACAGAAACCCACCTTGCTTCTTCTAAACGTTGCTGATGTTGTATCGTAGCCGGTAAATGAGTGTAAGAAGAGGATGTGTTCATATCCATGCTATTGCATCTCATTTTTTGTCATTCATTCATTCATATTTTTCAGTTTTAGCCAGTAAGGTTGCGTTTCTTACAGTGAGCATTGAGCGAAAAGCAATCTTTATGATGTTTTTCCCTCCTTAGCTCAGTTATCTACTGTTACCAAAAAAACCGCGATATCTTACTGTTACCGCCCTTACCTCGTGGAGGTACTCCCAGCTTATGTTAAACTAAATTTAGAGATAATTCGGTCATCACGCTGAATAACTCATCATCATCTTGTTCCCACTAATATGCTAAGTTTCCTCACTTAGTCCCGATAAGGACCATTGTATGTGAGCCATGACGGCCTTCACTCCATCCAGCACACCTCCCTCCAGAAGCATATCAGGTCTCCTAAACTTCTCAAGGCATCTGTAAGAGTTCTGGAGCGTGTAGCTCATAAACGAATGGAAATATGAAAAAGTATATGAGATCAAAGTTGTAGTGAATTTTGTAAGCTTTCATTTTATCTTAGAATATTTTTTGCTAAAACTCACCTTTTTAAAGATATTAGCAAAAAACCTTAAATTGACGTCTTTGTCCCCCTCCCCCCTCCTTCGTCCGCCTCACCTCCTAGACGTCAGGACTTTTAGTATGTTTTCCCTCTAAGTACTCTGAACAAGTTTCTGAAAATATCCCTTAGGTTCCCGCTCACGCACTCTATACCCTCCTTTGAGTCATTCCTTAATCGGACTAATAACAGTTGATCGTTATTGTAACTGGAAATTGCACATTGATCAAATATGCATCAGAATCAATAGGTTTGTATACGTTTTGTCACGAATTCGCAAAACAGCCTTATTACCAATCGATATTGATGGCATATCTTGGGTACTTTGGTTCTATCCTGAGGTATGGTATCTTACTATGGGGCAATTCAACAGATAAATCGAGAGCATTTTTTTGCAAAAGAAATGCTGTCGTTAAAGCAACTACAGGTACTTCTCTGTTTGTCTCATGTAAATCATTGTTAAAAGGACAAAAAATTATGACTAGTGTGTTTGTACATTTTCCAAATTGGTGTATTTGTGAAAACGCAGCCACAGTATTTACTAGAGCTAAAGATGTTTTTCCTCGCAACATGATAACTAATACAACACTATTTCAAAAAAGTTCCTATTATGTATGTGTGAAAGTGTTTAATGCTTTGCCGCAAAATATTAGACATTTTTCAGCGGCAAAGTTCAAAAACCAACTCAGACTGTGGATCCTAGAAAAATCATTCTATTCAATCAAATCAAATTTTTGACTGCACGTGAGGCGCAACGGCTAAGGCAGTCGCGTTGCCGCTTCGTGTCGCGGGTTCGAGTCCCACGCCGGACAACTACTTGTGTGACCCATAAATAGTTGTTCTGAGTCTGGATGTAATTTGTGTCCGTCTATTATATGTTGTTAAGTACCCTGCAACACATTCCATAGTGCATGGGTTGTCTTTAAAAAAAACTATGATTTATTTAATTAATTATATTATTTGTGTAAAATTTGACATATAACAATCACACATTTCGCATGCTGTTTATGAGTAAAATTGATGAGACTAACCTAATAGTAAGACCACCACTGTACTCTATTTAGAGTGAAATAAATAAATGAATGAATAATATTTAATAACTAAATCTAGATAATGAATGATAAAAATATTTAAAAAAAAACATAAATATTAAGAACAAAAATTATAATATATAATGTGGTTAACTTATTTTTGAAACTAGCTAGGAACTCATAACTAAAAAGTACAAAATAAAAAAAATATTTAATAAATAAAAAACCCAACTGCGTAAATATTGAACCAAACTACGCACATAGACAAAGAACTGAAAAGAAAAAAACAAGCACATAGATGGCTGGTGGTCTAAATTTATATAATGTACTATTGAATGAATACTATTTAAGAAAATAAAATATATTCTAATAATAGAACATAACAACTGAACAGTCGGTATCCATTGACAAATTAGATTGGCTGTCGACTAATGAATCCCGACTGTTCAGTTGTTATGTTCCATATTAGAATATATTTTATTTTCTTAAATAGTATTCATTCAATAGTACATTATATAAATTTAGACCACCAGCCATCTATGTGCTTGTTTTTTTCTTTTCAGTTCTTTGTCTATGTACGTAGTTTGGTTCAATATTTACGCAGTTGGGTTTTTTATTTATTAAATATTTTTTTTATGTATAGAGTTTTGCTGCTTTTACTGCAAACATTTTTAATGAACTTGACTTTGAAATTACCCTGTTTTGAGACTAATAAAAATACTGAGATATTTTTCGTCCCTTCCATATTTAAAACCACAAAATTGTCGAGAATAAATGCTATTTTGTATAGGGTTTAGCTGCTTTTACTGCAAACATTTTGAATGAACTTATACTCTGAAATTAGCCTGTTTTGAGCCTAATTAAAATACTGACATATTTTTCGTCCCTTCCAAACTTAAAATCACAATATTGCCTAGAGTATATGTTATTTTGTATAGAGTTTTGCTGCTTAGACTTGGAAATTAGCCTGTTTTGAGACTAATAAAAATGCTGAGATATTTTTCGTCCCTTCCATACTTAAAACCACATAATTGCCTAGAGTATATGCTGTAAGGTGGAGGTAAGTACCTCCACAGTTGACTTGAATTGCAAAACTTTGTTAGTTTCCGTTAATTGCACGATTGTAAAGTCCCTAGAGTCTTCTTTTTATCGTATGGGCATTGATAAACCTGGTGTGAAAATTGTTCAAGCCAAGAATAAGGTCTCTGTCATGGCGTAATATTCAGTATCGGCATTATCCTGGACCGATAGCTTCCTGAGTTCCCCGAAGCACGGAGACGCGCAGAAATGAATGACTGTTTAGTTCTAAATGTGTCGTGGGTTCGATTCCCACCAGGGACAAATCTTTGTGTGATGAACGCGATTATTTGTTCAGTGTCTGGTCAAAGTCAAAGTCAAAAATCATTTATTCCGAAAAAAATTACATTTATGTGGAATCGTCATATTTTTTACCCTACCGTGCAGTGCATGACGTGGCAGCTACTGAGATACACTGCCAGAAAACTCAGTAGGAATCATTTTTTAAAATAAAATATACTTAAGATTAATTACAATCATGTGTGTTGACTCAGAACAACTCAATCCCAAGCACTTTTATCACTTAAATAATCAGAAATTTTGTAATATGCCCTGCTACACAATTTGGCTTTAATAATTCTTTTAAACTTATTCGTAGACAATTCTCTAATATCATTGGGAAGTTCGTTATACAATCTTATATATAATATATAACTTATCTATAATATGTATATATATTTAGAAATATATAAGTATGTTGTTGTTCAGGCTCAGCTGTATTTGGCATCAGATGGCAGTGTATTAGTTGTTCAAATATATTTATTTATTCTTATGCTTTCCACTGAATATCCTCAGTCGGGAGGTAAAGGTGCTTTACTCCCGACCACTTACGGACCTGTAAGTACAACTAGCTATGAGTACATTCATATATACATATAATAAAATCGTAGCAAAGTCTAAACTGTACATTGAATATTTTTTTAAAAGGATACTTGGGGCGTGATCTGCAATCGATATCGAAGCCAAAAATATAGTTTTTAGAATTTTTGTCTGTGTGTCTATACATGTCCGGGCTAAACTCAAAAAGTACTGCATGCATTAACTTCAAATTTAGAATGAACATTACTAAGAGGTCGGGTCAACATATAGGGTACATATTATCACGCTATCACCTACGGGGGAGGAGCTGTAATAATTTATAAAATTTAACGCGCGGCACAGCTAGTATATGATATTTTGGATATGAGTTCTATAATACAGAGTTTTATTTCCACGGTGTCTCATAATTACAAGGAATTCCAGTTTCATCCCATTTATGTAGCAGCAGCGCCCCTAGCGGAAACTTCAATTAACTAAAATTGTCACTACGATTTTTTTCCATATAAACTCTAGGATTATTTTGCATTGCAGAATTACGCTCTCGCTCATAATACTGCATTACGATAATTATCCTAATCGAAAGCTCGAATGCATTTGTATGTAAAATATTTCGATTGTTGCACTAAAAGCAACCGTTGAAAAGTTACCTCTACACCTTTTACTGCCTCGGTGTACAAAGAATTCAAATTTTATATTTCACAAATGGAATATAACATTTAAAAATATTTCACAAATTAAATTGCTTGGCGCGATTTTCAATACACTTTATATCCATTGTTTGAAGTTATATGAAATGCCTTTCTCTCTTAGAATTTAATATCGTTTGGTGTCGTATCACTATGAAAATGTGAATTCTGTGTATTCCTTTCTGCACTTTTCAATAGTGGAACTTAGCTATTAGAAACTACAACTCTTATTACTAGAGTAACAACGAGTGAAAGACGAGAGGGTGAAGGTAAAATAGACTTGCAAAAGCAGAGCTGATTATGTCAGCTGACTGACGCCCACTGCTGGACAAAGGCATCCCCAAAATATTTCCAAGATGGAGTTGTGTCCATCATTTTTTATACTATAAAGGCCACGGTTGGCAGACGGGTTGGCGATCGCAGTATGATGGTCATAGTACACAGTGAGATGATGCTGCCCATTCACTGGGAGATATTACCTTGGGTCGACTTCTACGCCACCCCCCCGGGATAAAATAAGGTAGAGATATTCTTTGCCGTAAGCAACACACACACACAACATTAACAAAGCTCATGGAGTCCGTAATATATATATTTTTTTTATATATCAGAGGGTGACAACGAGCTAGTGGGTTATCTGATGGTAAGTGATCATCGCCGCCCAAGGACACTCGCAACACCAGAAGTGTCACGGGTGCGTTACCGGCCTTTAAAAGTCAGCAAACAAGTGTTGCTGACCCTTCCCCCCACCCAATGAGCTCTGGCGACCTTACTCACACTCGGAAACACAACATTAAAATTATTAATGTAATTATTAAGGAATGTCTTCTGTGAGGTGGAGGTGCTTCCCCAGTCGGGCTGCTCTTTGAGCGAATGAACGCTATACCCTACTTCTATATATACCTGAATAATTTAACACAGAGGGAGCTTAATATAAGAATAAGTTGGCGCTCCGATACGCCAAAGGTCATGGGTTCGATCCCCACCCTCGACAAAACTTTGTGTGATGAGTATGATTATTTGTTCTGTGTCTAGGTGTAGTAGTAGAGACACCCGCTGAGTTTGTTTCGCTGGGTCTTCTCAGTTGGGGCGCATTGGATCCGGTGGTAGCATTAAAGCGCGACCGTCGTTATAAACACAAGGTCCGCCATAATGATAACATCTAATTCGTACCTTAATATAGACAGAACCATTCAGACAATATGTAGTAAAAATATAGCTAAAATTTAGATAGTTAAACTTACACATGATCCTTGACAATAACTTAATTTTAGTTAGCTAAATATCGTTACTGTTATAAAATAAATCTTATTGTAAATTATTTCCTACAATCCGTGTACCTAAATATCTATATGTACCTGGAAATAATTATAAATTAATTATATATTGCTGCGAACATGTTCTGACTATTTACAAGCGCTTTTTTAAAGTCTACGTGAATAAAAACCTTTTTTATTTTATTTTTTATTTATTATACATTTTATTTATTTATTATCGTATTGTTAAGATAAAGATAAAGATGCTTGTACTTTTAGCCCACAAGACAAATACTATGTGGTTTATTGTGGGTTTTTTTTTATTGTTTACATAAACACAAGGCAGAAGAGCAAGCGGGTAACCGGGTACCTGAGGGTAAGTAATCGTCGCTACTCATGAACACTAGTAGTACCAGAGGAGCTGCAAGTACGTTGCCGGCCTTACAGAAAGGAATAGGCTCGCTTCTTGAAGGTTGTTATGTCATACTGAACACTAAAGTCCTCCGCAGATAATATATATGTTATGTATTTACTTAAATAAATATGAAAAATTATATTATATTAATGTATTTAGTAATATATAAATATGTCTATTAGTTGTCTGGTTGTCATAGTACCAGGTCTGCTAAGTTTAGAACCAGATGACATTGTGTTAGTTGTCCCAAAATATTATTCTTATCACACTTACATTATAAAGGCGAAAGTTTGTGAGTGTGTATGTTCGTTACTTCTTCACGTCTAAACGGCTGGAGCGATTTAATAAAATTTGGTATGGAGTTAGCTGATAGATACCCTGGATTAACACATAGGCTATCATTTATAAATTATAACGCGGGTAAAACCGCAGGCACAGCTAGTTTATAATAATATGACGATATTATTACTATGATGTCGTCTTATCTCGTATTACATAGAATACATTGCTTGCTGAATACGGAACCCGCCTGGGCTTAACCGACAGGACTGACCGCAACATAATCCCTTAGGAAGATGATGTAGTTACCGCATGTATCAAAGAGAACAATCGACCAATTTTGCCTTCGACCACATTCAGCTGCGAGGCGTTCCAATCTAGCGCCCTACTCTGTGCATATCTGATTTTACTAGCTCCACAGCTATTATTATTTCGTTTAAAGCTCCTTGTCATTAATATGTTATCATATTAATGACAGGAAGACTAATAAATAATACTAAAAAATAGACTAATATTAAAAAATAGTTTTAAAAAACTAAACGTGACTATAAAATCCACTAAAATGTATCTGCCAACAAGAATGCATGGTTATTGGATCCCACTGAAATGAACATGTTTTCTTTTGAGTCGGAGTCTGCTTTGATGTCGGACTTTTGTTTTCTCTTTTTTTAGGCACCACATATTAGAACACGACCGATAGTCGTGTGAAAAAGGTATTATTTCAGTGGCACCCAGCATCCAGATACTATTAATTTCCTTATTTTTACGGGACAGCTCGAAAACAGGCCCATTCAAATGAAAACCTAGAATCTAAATCAGATCATAAGCACCACCACCAATATACACATGGAATTGAAAATGGTTTTTTTATTAAGTCAAGAGGTTGACAGAGAGAGAGAGAGGGAGAGAAAGAGACGCTAGTTTCTAGATTTGTATGTCCGATAATACTTTTTTGATGTTGACACATCTCTTCTTCGAAAATGGAGCCAAAGTTTGAAGTTAACTTCTTAGAGAGGGAAGGGCAATGTGTGAGTAACGTACCGTAAAGCGTGGTCAATATAGGGCGGTTTCCTGGAGAATGCGCTGAAGACCTCCATGAACTAAAATAATATTCCTCCTTCCCCTTTTTTCCATCGGACTACAAGGCGTCGTGAGGCTCTCCACCGCTATGTTGTTAACATCCCATTATGCCATACGAAGCGCTTTGCTTCCTCTTTCATCATACGCATGGCTAAGCTGTTGAAGACCCTCCCAAATTACGTGTTTTCAGACTCATATAACATGGGTTAGAGTTTAACAAGGTTAGAGTGCACAGGCATCTCATGGGTACGTTCGGTCCACCTTCGACCACATCTTCACTTACCATCAGATGAGATCGTGATCAAGCGCAAACCCATTTTGCATAAAAAAGTATAAATAAATACTATTACACACATTCAGCTTAATGCACTTGTTACAAAAGCTCCCTAGAAGGGAGATACCATCTGAAATGGAGAATATGTAGTTTGTGTGCCGTGTGTCTCAATAGCATTACATCATTATATTTGTACAAAAGGAGCAAGATTTTTGTTTTATTATTTTTTATTTATTTATTATTGAAAAACGTACACATTTAAGTTTTAGACATTTTTGCCAAACTGCACAGCAGTTTGTAGGCAACGCTCTCGCTCTGTTTACATATTTTTATTACTTATTTGTTATTCAGTTCAGTATGCAATGTTAAAGTAAGGAAGTATACGAGATAGAATAGAAGATAGAAGGATGTTACTAATAAGTTTATACAATACAAAGTAAAGGAAGAAATAAGATTTGTTTTTAAATACATACAGACATGCCATATCGACTTAATCAAGAATTAATAATATTCATTTACCAGTGATGTTAGGTACATCAACCACACTAGCAAATAAATATTATATTTTTGAAGGTTGTACAAGTTGAGGATAGATCTACTACTTTTGTTGTTTACTAAGTAGTTGTTCTCACGGGCAGAGAGATAAATAATGCTTTCTCAGTATTTTTTTAAATTGGTATTTAGACTTAGTATTGGTTAATATGTCACAGGGTAATTCATTTAATAAAGTTGGCGTTAACCATTTCCTAGTTCTTTTATCATAATAATTAACTATTTTAGGTATAATAAGCTTATTTTTCTTAGCCATACGGGTTAAGTAGTTATGCACTCTTTTATTTTTATGCGTTATATTATTGTGTTGTTCGAGTAAAACTGTCATTTTAGCTTTAAGTTGTATTGGTAAGATATTGCAGATTTTAAATAAATTTTCATACTCTCTATTGACTTTACTCTTTGCTTTTGGATCTACCTACTAACATTTAAAAAAATCGGATTTATAATGATCTTATTTTGTTTACATGCGTATTAAATGTAAGTCAATAACCACCCAGCCCGTAGCTGATAATGGAGTCTACTAGAGCATAGTATAACATATACAAAGTGCCTTTCTTTACAATAGGCTTTAGTGTCCATAGCTTTCCCAAGATTGAACGTAATCTATTACATACGACATCTATGTGAGGTTTCCATGAGAAGGTGTTATCAATGGTCAGGCCAAGATATTAATATGTAGTTCTATCTCCACCTATAAAATAACGATCGCATAACTGCGTTTACATAAATTTTGTCGATGGTACATTGCGTGCATACTATAGCGTATACTGTACATATTTGACATTATTTATTAGGTAGGTGTATGATTTCAACACCTTAAGGTATCACAGCTGTGGATTGTCTCTTCTCATTTAATATGAAGGCTGAAAGGGTTAAAGCAATAATTGCTCGCTCAAACCCGATATAATATATTGCTTCAGGTACAGACCCCAGCACATCCAGCTACCCCAATCTGATCATTCAACTTAATCACTACAGCATAAGGTTCACTTTCAATTGCGGAAAATTGACAGTTTTATGTGCCGGCAGTACATGAGGCATGGAAAATTTCAACCATGACCACCACACATTATACAGTACGTAATACAGTTTATCAAAAATAAATGAGTGTTCTCGTCGCGAGTCCTAATTCTATTTAAAAATGTCCTAGCATTTTTACATAATCTCTATTAAATAATCCGATGAGTTTTAGAAGAGAACATTTTAAAAACGCTCACAAAGTAATTAGAGTCTTATCGGATGCTGTGTCGAGTTCCTGATAGTATTAAACAATAGTTCTGGCAGTTTTCCAAAGAAAAATTAATATATATTACATGACAATTTTATTACATAATATTGTCGCATGCAGGTGAATGAATGAACTCTTTATTTACAATACAATTGACAATATAATTTAAACCAGATAACTGATATACGACATTTACTGCTTTTTTTAAAATACATACTTATATACTTAATAAAACCCAGACTCAGGACAAACAGACATGTTCTCTACTATATGGGAATCGAACCGACGAACTGCGTGAAAGGCAAGTATCTACCAAACATGCCAACCGGCCCGTCAAGAAGAGTCCCACTAGTCCCACTATTATTCAGGAACACATTATATAGTAGAACTTATGAGAAAAACAAAATCTCACTAGTTCTACTGTAGGACTTTCCAGTAGAATAGAGGGAATAAACGGATGTCTATAGACTTTCTCGACCTCAACTCTCTCTATTACTCTTGCATGTAACCACTAATTAGGTAACGTATCTATAATTAATTCCCAATAGCTGTATAGTTACTCGATATGTAGGCCTTAAATCACACAGTAATATATCAGGGCGTGTGTTCGACGTGGTTGCTCTCGAATGCTCCAAATTCGTGCTGTTTAATTACAAAAGCTCCGGCTTGTGACATGGGAGTTGAGGTGCAAATTACTCAATATTTTAAAAACAAGCCAAATAAAGAAATTCGTTAATTCATTCAACCAATTATTCCATTCCTCAATAATTATTATTGAAGATTATTCAATCCCAAAACAAAAATGCAATAACCATCCACGGCAGTTTGTTTTTTCGTCAAAGACTTTTTTTTAGCCTGAAAATGGCAGCCAGTAGGCCTCTGAACATATCATTAAAATCTCAATTTTTTTTCAATACTGTTGTCATCCATCAGGTCTGTCTGTTACCAGTATTGTCGGTTGATTTTAGATTAAAACGGTAATCGTCTGTTAACTAACTTAAGACTTAGTAATAAGGTTAGTGTTGTTTAATAAGATTAACCATGAATTACTCAACTAAATTTAAACTTCAGGTCTTTTACTCGTAATACGGGTTACAAAGATGAAAATAAAGGGAAATACAACATTTTGGATAGAAGATAAAGAGCAAATGTTACAATATTTTTATGTGGATAAAACACAGAAAGATTGGCTGGGTAATTTATTGTTTAATTGTAACAACGCGAACGCTTATTAAATCTTTATTTGAAGTAATGTACACAATGTTTTGTTCGAGTAGCCCGGTGTGCATCGGACCACGAATTGGAAGCTTAGACAACACCGCATTAGAATGTGGATTTTGGGATTATTTGTAAAAAGATAGAGTACAGTGGTGGACTTCTTTAAAAAAATCATAAATGTCAACATGCTTTTCTGGCAAGAAAACCATTGAGTGTAGATCTTAACTAAGCAATTGTAAAAGGTTTTTATGAGAAGTAGAATTTTCTTATAAATAATAAATACCATAAAATACTCTTATTATTTTTAAGGCAAGATTTCTGTCAAGTACCAATCACAAAGGAACTGTAAAAAACACCATGAATCCTCTTGAATATAAGACTGATAACGTATAATATTCGGATCCCTTCTCCCAAAGTACAATCATGTACTTGATTAGAGACAATAAAGTGGAACAGTTGGTAGCAAAAACGAAATAATGATATCGGACTATTCCAACGATAATTGCCTAATTTGTACCAATATTTCGTTTATTGGGGATTTGTTACAAATTGGAAACGATTATTGAACTTAAAACTCCTCGGGCGACTGATCCAACCATTCTTTTATTACGAGTCTGGACCTTCGCTCACCGGGGTATTTAATAATCTTTCTATTTTAGGGCTTGAAAACACCCAAATTAGATTTTCACAAGATTTAAGTTACAGTACTCGGATTGTTGCCTATATTTTGTAGAAACTCATTTTTTTTGTGTGTAATTTTTTCCACTAAATCGGTAAAAAAGCTTACGGCCCATCTGATGTTAAAAGGTTACCATAGCCTTTTTTAGATCAATAAACAAATAGAAAAAATATAGAAACAATATAGGTATACTGGGACATTATTTACACACGGCCATCTGATTCTACTAAGCAGAGCTTGTACTATGGAAACCAGACAACTGATGTACTACATACACTACTTTTCTCCACGACAGGTTAGCTTTAGTCGGTGCGAGTCCGACATTCCCACCCGCAAACATTTTTTGCAGGTGGCATGCGTAGACATTCCTACTGCCTTATCAAAAGAAAAACAATTCGACTGTGAAGCGTTAAGTTCAAACCCAAGGAGCGTACACCACATACTTTTCGAATCCATATGTATTAGGAATTAATTATCTCGAAACTTAAAACCTCCAGAGCTGGAGCTAGAGAGTTTTCCAAAACTGTTCTTGATGGCATATGAAGTCTGCCATCCAGCACTAAGCCAGCGCCGCACCGTATCCTATGATCTCATTGTAAGAGGACTTCCTAGCCCTGCAGTGAGAATGTAATAGACTTCATCATCAATTATGGTGACATGTATTATAATAATTATCTCTGACTAGCTGTTCCCCGCGGTTTTACCCGCGTAAAACTTTATAAATTATAGCCTATGTGTTAATAAAGCGTGTCAGCTAACTCCATGCCAAATTTTATTAAAATCGCTCGAATTTTGATAAATTTTTCATCCTGCATGCTAAATTTCAGACATGACTGTCAATCCCAATATAGCCATCTGCGCGGTACATATAGTACCCAAGTGTTAGGATCAAAGGGAGCTTTGAGCTTTTGTTAGCTCCCTGTCGGTAAGTATCACCATGCTAGACTACAAGCAATCTCATTCAAGTCTTTCTTATGGCAAAAAATCTTTAGTTTCTGTGATCCAATTCTAGTTTTATGACGGGTCGATTAGCGTGATTCGTACACATGTATCGTATTCGTACATATGCCTTTAAGTCGCAGCTTGTGAGTTCCATTCCCACCCAGGACAGATATTTATGTGCATGTGCATGTCTGTTTGGCTAGAGTATGGTTGTAATTATTTATTGGAACGAAGTTCCTTATCGCGCGTTGTGAAAGAGGGCTAGACGGAAAAAAATCTAACGAAAAGTTGTCACGACACTTTTTGCAGCTTTGCGGCGTGCGCATATTTCTCTGTCTGTCTCTCTCTCTCTCTCTTATAGATAGCAAGCCAGATATTTTTATTTCTATTTCGCATTGAACAGTGTGGTGTCGCGACGATTATTTTTGTTGAGTGTATACAGGTATTTTGTACATAATAAATAATAAGAAATAACTTCGTTCCATCCGGGTGTCTCAAGTTTTTTTTTTTATATTTTTTCAATCCTAATTACAATATCTTCAGCATACACCAAAACTATTATATTATGTATATAAGTATGTTTTTAAAAAATAAAAGTAGTATATGTATGAGATCAGTTAAGTAATATGGCGAGGGAGGCGATGGCTGGCCCTCACGTCATACTCGTGAACGGGTGCTGCTTGCGGTAACTGGTCGAACTGCTGTTGGGGTACTCATAATATTTTATTTTTTCATACAGTCGTTGCCTCTGGTTGACTTCGTGTGACTTGTTAATTTTGTAAATGTACGCGGATGTACCCACCGTTTTCTCATCTAGCAAGAGGTTATTCTAATTGCTTGAGTGAAATTTGATGTTATTGTTTATTATCTCACAATTTTTTTTGTTTCATTAGATGACAACGGGCATTAGCCTACATAACGCCCATCATAATGTAAGAAAATACATGATTAAAAAAAAAAAAGAACGAAAACAAAAAGCAAAAGAAGACGAAAAAAGCAAGCCTGGAGTTTCTTTGTGGCTTTCTTCTCCTGGTTGTCCACCTAGGTAGCTAGAGAAAGCCGCAGGTTAGCTAGGGTAGGCTCCTCAGCGGCGAGGATCGCTTTGGCCCCTTAACACGTCATTGGTGATCCCGTGCAACTGATCACACCCTCTCTTAGAATTCTGTCCTTTTGCTTCAGCGGCCCCCTGAGCTGTGGCCAGAACCCTAAAAGGGTGGCCTCGGGTATTAATTGTTTAATTTAAGCTACTGGTTAAGAGCCTTCTGCGCTAGCCAAATGCTCATTGCCTTCAATTCTTTAATTTTAATATTGTACAACTAAATTTCAAAATAACAGATTAATTTTTTTAGACTAATTATATTTTTGTAATTTTTATACTGCATTCGACTATGTTTATGTACTCTATTGTGAACTTGACAAGTACAAGTGTATGTTAATACCCAAGTGCTGAATAAATTTCATTATTTCATTTCAGTTATCTGGCTTCCATAGTATAAGCTCTATTTAGTTTGGGATGAGATGACCGTGCGAGAATAATGACGCAGGATATTATACTATAACATTCTCCGCAACACAAAGCGTAATCTTACATAAAGTTAAAAGTAATATCAGTTTTGAGGGCAAAAAATTATGGTCAACTAAAGTTCGTCAAGAAAATAGTTGTCAATGTAGCGGCACTAAAATAACAAACACATAGCTAATACAACTATATATAAATAGTCAAAATAATCGTATTATATTGTATTTTTCAGGAAATCTTCGTCAAAATATTAGATGCTTATTTCCAAGGTTCATTTTCATCACTTTTGGTTCATTGGTTCGTGACATTAATTGCCATAGACATATTTATAGCATGATATACCGCATTTATTCATTCGTAAGGGCAGGGGTTACGCTAGTATCAGAGTGGTTCAAGCCGCCAAGTAGGCCTCTAACATAGCTTCTTCACTGATGTCTAATGACTTCGTCTGAAACCACATCATGGTATTGCTCAGAAATTAAATTACGTTGTGGTCACCCATCTATTAAATTACACCGCGCCTTATTTTGCTTAACCACGTGACTGATGCCACTGGCTTTTAACTTTACGGTTTACCTAAACAAAGCATTAAGAAATTTTCAATTCACATTAAATAATAAATAATGATTTCATTTAATGAAAGATAGTAACTCACGTAATTAATTTTATGTAGGATTCGGCCAATGTTACTTTGTACTACCAAAAAGTCCCTACGTAGGCGACAGTCTCACCCTAAACACCGACACCATCAGCTCATACCACACAGCTCTGCGTGTTCCCCAACCAGAAAACGCTGACAGCGATGATACGCAGATATCCATAGACTTTCCCACCCGAACGCACCCACCCACCCTGTCGCAACGAGCCGCGCGCGCGGAACGCGACGTCGTGCGGGTCACATTGGCCCTGAAGATGACTTCCAGGAGAATAGAATAGTTTTATTTGCATAAAACTATTCTATTTCACGTCGCAGGTTGTAATCGGAGCAGTAAGTAACAACCTTAAGATAGCCGACTTCACAGAAGCCAATATGCATAGATGTCATCGTCTGGGTCGTTCTCCAACTAGCGATAAGCCTAGGCCGATCCTTGTGGAGTTAGATAGATTCGGTGTGAGGGACAGCATCTGGTTCGCCAAGACAAAACTGAAGGGTACAGGGATCACCATTTCCGAATTTCTAACAAAACCCCGGCATGAGGCTTTCATGGCAGCACGATTGAGGTATGGGATCACGAATTGCTACTCCAGAGAAGGAGTTATTCACATCCTCCTCGCTAATGGTTCTCGTCGTAGGATTATCTCGATTGAAGATCTTGAGAAAATTCCGGCAGTGTCAACGCAAAGCGAGACGCAAGTAGAATCCAAGGAACCCGCCATCATCAAGCCTGCCGCCGCTCCGAAGGCAAGAAGAGCAGCTGCAGTGAAGAAATGATCGTCGCGATGTATAATTTTTCTCATATTAATGTTCTATTTCTTTTGTCACACCGCCTTAACTTCTTTTCGCTTGCTCTTTCCAATTTAGTTGGTTTACCTTGTCGTAATATTTCTTAATCTAAAGAGTTTATTCGTTAGTTATCTACTATTTGTGATTCAAACATAATATTCCTATTTTTTTTGTTTACTTTAAGGTTAACCGCGGTCCATTGACCGTATGCTTGTAAAACATACTTTTATAGCATAGATAAATGAAAGCGTAGTGGGTGTATGTATGTGACAAAGAGTATTTAAACCTACAGTATGTGATCTCTTTTGACATATTTAAATGGGGTGATTGGTAACAAGACGTATTTAATAATTAGTTTTGATAATTCCATCATAGGTAATATATCTCCTTGATGTTTATTTTTCTCTTTTTTGGCAATAAGTCTCTTTTATTTTCATCTTATTAACATTTGATTTTGTTTGTTTTAAAATATTTAACTGTTTCCGTTGACCCCATTTTATCTAATAGTGTCTATATACTGTCCATTTTTAGTTACTTGTTATTCGTGTAATCTTAAATACAAGTTATAAACAAAAACACTGTGGGCACTATGCAGGTGAATATAACAAATTTAGATAGTACTATTTTTTTGTAAAATAAGATATTTTTATTTATTTATATAATTAATTATTATGTATGACGCTGATGATAACATTAGTGATGCTGAAGAATTCTTTTCCATTAGCAGTGACGATGACAGTTTTGTGAGTATCCCCTCGCTTGCGGATACTTTACAATATCAATTCTATGATGTATCTAAGAATTTCAATGTGATTCATATCAACGCCCAAAGTATTCCGGCTCATTTCCCCGATATGCTGGCTTCCTTCGAATCTAAAAATATTCATGCGATACTTGTTTCTGAGTCATGGATAAAACCATGTCTCTCTACTATGTCCTACACTCTTCCTGGCTTTCAACTTATCAGAAATGATAGAACTGGTGCCGGGGGTGGTGGCGTTGCTATTTATCTCCGAAATTTTTTTAACTTCTCGGTAGTTAGTATGTCATCGCAACCACCACCTCTAAATGCTGGTGAACATCTTGTTCTGGAAGTTGAACTACACCACGCTAAAATTCTGCTTGGAGTCTACTATTGTCCCTCGCTTCGAATCAATTTCTTTTCATCCTTCGAACTTCTTCTAGACAGTCTTACCCCATCCTATAGTCACACTATTATATTAGGTGACTTTAACACTTGTTTATTGAAGAAAGACTCTCGTTCTTCTTCTCTCATCTCTGTTGCAGAATCTAGTAACCTTTCAATTCTTCCTCTCAACGCCACTCATCGCTTCCCTAACTCCAACCCATCCCTCCTTGACCTTATCATTGTTTCTTCTGACGAGCATGTTGCTAAGCATGGTCAATGTTCAGCTGATGCCTTTTCCTACCATGACCTTATCTTTCTCTCTTATAAAGTTCGCCCTCCTAAGGCAAAGTCTAAAATTATCCGTCAACGTAATTTTGGTGGCATTGACTTAAATCGCCTGCAAGCTGACGCTGGTAATATCAACTGGGCTACTCTTTTCGCTGCCGAGACTATCGACGAGCAGGTTGATATTTTTAATGGTCACATAGAACGACTATACAACAAACACGCTCCAATCCGTGCCATTAAAGTAAAACAGTTACCCGCGCCTTGGCTTAGTACCGAAATAAAATCTCTTTTAGAAAAGAAAGCCAAAGCTAAGTCGAGATATACCAGCAGGCCTAACGACATAAATCGTGAAAAATATTTAGCTCTGCGTAATCACAGCAATAAGGTGTGTAGGAGCGCACAACGCCAACACATCCACAATTCTGTTGAAAACGGAGATCCTTCCAAGATTTGGAAATTTCTACAAACATTGGGAGTTGGAAAAACTCGTAACGATTTTAGTCCAATAAATTTAGACATTAATTCTTTAAATAGACACTTTACTGTTTCGCCCAATTTCGACAGGGCAACCAAGATTAGTACTTTGAACCATCTTTCATCTATTCCTACTCCCAGTTATTCTCCTTTGAGTTTTAGTCAATTTTCTGCTTGTGACGTTAAGAAGAGTGTTCTTTCCATAGCATCAAATGCAGTTGGTGTTGATAATGTCACCCGTAATACGATCCTTCCCATCCTTGAGGAAATCCTTCCTGCCATATGCCACATCCTCAATTCCTCTGTTATCCTTGGTGTATTTCCATCGGCTTGGAAAGACGCTTACGTCATCCCCCTCCCCAAAAAGTCCAATCCTTCGGCCTTCTCTGATTTTCGACCCATTTCAATTCTACCTTTCCTGTCAAAAGTCCTAGAACGCCTCATCCATAAACAGATTAGTAGTTTCCTCAACAAAAACAATCTCCTCAATCCTTTCCAGTCTGGGTTTCGGCCCGGACACAGTACCACTACAGCTCTGGTTCATATTACGGAGGACATTAGAACTGGCATGGAACAAGGGAATCTAACGGTACTTTCGCTCTTAGATTTCAGTAACGCGTTTAATATGGTCGATTTTGATATTCTTCTCGGAATATTACGCTCTCTTAATGTATCTCCAACGGTTGTTGACTGGCTTCGTAGTTACCTGTCTGGGCGCCGGCAGTGTATACGCATAGATGACACACTGTCTTCTTGGTGTAGCACTACTGCAGGGGTGCCTCAGGGTGGCGTTTTATCTCCATTACTTTTTGCAATTTTTATAAATTCTATCTCAAACCAACTTCTTTCTTCCTACCACCTTTATGCGGATGACTTAAAAATTTATTATCAAGCTCCAATTGAAAGACTGCCTGAGGCTATTAACACTCTTAACACTGACTTGGACAGAATTAATAAGTGGAGCTGTGCTCACGGGCTTAAGGTTAACCCTCAAAAAACCCAGGTTATTTTGATTGGCAGCTCACGTATGATTGCAAAAGTACCTTGGAATCAACTTCCTCAACTCCATTTTAATGGCAGTATTCTGCAGTTGAGCGATAGTGTTAAAAATTTAGGCGTCCTATTTGATAACTGTCTAACCTGGAATGTACAGCTGCAGAATATTAGTCGCAAATTATACGCATCAGTTGGCTCATTAAGGAGACTACGTAACTTCTTGCCAATTGCCACCAAAATCACGCTTTCCCAATCTCTGCTCCTCCCAATACTAGATTATGCAAATGTCAGCTATCTTGATCTCACCGAAAACCAGCTTGATAAACTTGAGCGACTCCAAAATGTTTGCATTAGATTCATATTTGGTTTGCGCAAATATGATCACGTTTCAGAATTTCGAAATAAGCTCAAGTGGTTACCTATACGCCTTCGTCGGAATACTCATATTCTATCATTCTTGTACAGTATACTATTTCTTCCGTCTACTCCGTCTTACCTCAAAAACCGTTTTTCATTTCTCCACGAATCACATTTGAAGTGCTTAAGATCTTCCGAAAATTTAAAATTAAAAATGCCAGCTCATTCCACCACTTTTCTCGACAAATCTTTTTCTGTACAAAGTGTCCGTCTCTGGAATGAGCTGCCAATTACTATACGTCAAGCAAAATCATTGCGCGAGTTTAAAAAACTTTTAAAGAATCATTATTTGTCAATACCGGTTTATCAGTAATAGCATCTTCAATGTTATTGATGACTCCTATTACATGTAGATGATATGTAGTATGATTATATGTAGTTTATGATATTAGTATATATCTAGTATATTGCTTATAAATATTTTAATGTACGTAGTAGGATGCATATTAGAATGTATTTTATTTTTATTATTTATTTATTTTTAGTATGTACCCAAGAGTAGGTACCTTATTTAGCTAGCTAAATATCATTTCTGTAATAAAATAAATTTTATAAATGTTTTCATACAAGATGTACCTAAATATCTATGTTACTAGAAATAATATCTAATGTATACAACTATATTACTACAAACATGTTCTGACTATTTACAAGCGCTTTTTTAAAGTCTACGTGAATAAAAACCTTTTTTATTTTATTATTATTTTATTTTTAAACACTCTGTACACCGGTAACTACCCGTGACTGTATCCTTTCTCCTGTTTTCTAAGTAGGTTGTCTGGAAGAGATCACATTTTAGTGATAAGACCGCCAATTGTACTGTTCTCTCTAATGTGTATTGTTCTTATTAATATTTTGGTGTACAATAAAGAGTTTAATAATAATAATAATAAAATATAGGCACATAGGTTGGACTATAATATAATTGAAGCCATATACATTTTGTCAATCTGTGAAATACAAATCTTAATTGAAATTAAAAGTTATAAATTGAAAATTATTGCTTATTAATCACACGACTTATAGTGCTACAATTCACATTAATTTTTGACAAGTTGAAAATAATCTTCTAGTGAGTAAAAAGATTTGTCAATTAACTAGTCTTTTAATTTCTTACAAAGTTTGTGAGTAGGCAGTTGCTTTAAACTGCTCGGTAACGCATTAAAAATACGTCCACACATTACCAAGCTACTTTTAAGGTACATAGACGTTCTAGGTATTTATGGCAAAACTATTCTGTTGGGATGTCTAGTGTTACGAGGATATAAATCTTTGAGGATATAAAATTGCTTTGATTGATTTTGAATAAATTAGGGTGTTGCATAACAAATTTACCTGACTCTAGGATAAACATACAGGGTAAAGTGAGTATGCGAGACCGTTTGAATAGTGGCTTGCAAGACTGCCATGGTGGTATGCCATGAATGGCGCGAACACATTTCTTTTGTGTCAGGAAAGCACGTTGTACCTCAGTTGAGTTGCCCCACAGTATGAGGCAGTAATTTAATACAGAGGATACATAGCCGTGATATGCCGCTAGTACAGTATGTTCAGTTAGAAGTTGAAACGTTGGCCAAATCCAACATAAAATTAATTATGTGAGTTACCCGTTACTATTTCATTATGTTAGCACCTCACGTCAGTTTTTATCATGATAATAATACCCTGAATAAAGACACAACGCTAGATAAAAATACTAAAGCACGGATAATACTACGGAGCTAGTTGGTAATAAATCATATTTTTACCACGCAGAAAGGAATTGAAAATGGTTCAATGTTTCTTTTCATTATCAATAGGTAAATTTGACTCAACGCTATGGTGGGGGCTCCGGTGGCTATCGTTACGAGTTCCTAGAGTCACTACCCGATGGGTTGTGAGGCTGGCTTCCATGGTGGTTTTAGTGGTTATCCCGGGACTAGCCCGGCGAGTCCGAGCCTCCCCAAGCGGCGGCTATGCTTAAAGCACCACACTTTCCACAATGTAAAAAAAAAACTAAATCGTTAGATAGAAAATCGATTACGATGAAAACTACTTAAAATTCCAGTCTTGGGGTAAAATAATGTTAATGGCACATTATTTTTTAGTTTAGCATTTTGTTGCTCAATTTTAAACACTCTTTGAAGTAAAACTTCTTTACAAACGCTTAAATTGGGACGTAAGCTAGCGCGACAAGAGTTGAGAGGGAGATAAGTGAGTAAGATAGAAAGAGAGAGAGTCACGTTTCGTAACATACAAAACGGGGAACGAGAGCCCACAGCAGGTGAGATTTATTCGGTGCGAGTCCGACATATCCACCCGCAGACACTTTTTGCGGGTGGAATGCCTATGCATTGGGCGCGCGCGGCTCGTTGCGACAGGGCGGGTGAGTGCGTTCGGGTGGGAAAGTCTGCCTATCATCGCTGTCAGCGTCTTCTGGTTGGGGAACACGCAGACCTGTGTGGTGTTGGTGTTTAGGGTTAGACTGTCGCCAACGTAGGGACTTTTTGGTAGTACCAAGTAACGTTGGCCGAATCCAACATAAAATTAATTACGTGAGTTACCCGTTACTATATTTCATTAAATTGCATCATTATTTATTATTTTATGTGAATTGAAAATGTCTTAATGCTTTGTTTAAGTAAACCGTAAAGTTAAAAGCCAGTGGCATCAGTCACGTGGCGAAATAAGGCGCGGTGTAATTTTATAGATGGGTGACCACAACGTAATTTATTTTTTTAAGCAACACCATGAAGCGGTTTCAGACGAAGTCATTATACATCAGTGAAGAAGCTATGTTAGAGGCCAACTTGGCGGCTTGAACCACTTTGATACTAGCGTAACCCCTGCGCTTACGAATGAATAAATGAGGTATATCATGCTATCAATATGTCTATGTCAATTAATGTCACAAACCAATGAACCAAAAGTGATGAAATTGAGCATTGGAAATAAGCACCTAATATTTTTAAAAGCCCTGGCACATGCCTTATCAAAAAAAAGAGAAGAAGAGAGAGAGGTCCATTCAGAAATTTTCTTTCTCTCTCTCTTTCATAGCTAATTATGTTTCGTGTATCTAAGTTTTACTTCAGTCGTATGGTCTAAAACTCACTCGTTTTTTTAATCGACCATTCTACAAGTCTTGCACCCAAATTGTTAATAAATAATAATTAATAAATCCAACAAAGACCTCGATATTTTGTAAAATATCAAAATATTTTTGTACTCGCTACTTTTAATAACGAACAAAACTTTCGTCTTTGATATGATAATCTTAAAATTTATGTGAAACACGTAGAGAAAGTTTAGAGTCACATCCCTTGTTTCGTATTATCGGAAACTTTAACGCGTTAATTCGTATTTAGGGCAGAGAGACTCCGAGAGGCAGTTCGCGTTAGTCATAAAGTTACGTTTTTAAACCAACTTCAAAAAAAGGAGGTTATTAGTTCGACTGCATTTTGTTTCTTTATTAATTAATGTATGTTTTCAGATGCATGTAAAAAGATTTTGGTAATGTTTTTTTTTTAATGGACCGGGTATGCTTTTGAATTAAGTTTATTGTTTATTTTGTTCAAATGGGTCAAAAATTTATACATAATATCTTGGGCCAACTAACACACAGCGATAGGATCCCAAATTACGTAGAGCCTCTAATTTGGCAACCTGATAAATAATTAACTTACTTCACGGTAACGGTCACCGTAGCCTAGTTGGTAGTGCTCCTGCCTACGAAGCTGGTGGTCCTGGGTTCGAATCCCGGTAAGTGTAAATATTTGTGTGATGAGCACGAATATTTGTTTCTGAGTCATGGGTGTTTTCTATGTATTTAGCTATCTTATATAAGTATGTATATATAAGTATGTATATCGTCTCCTGGTACCCATAGTACAAGCTTTGCTTAGTTTGGGGCTAGGATGATCTGTGTGACATTGTCCCCAGATATTATTATTATTACTTAGGTATATATTTCTAAATACATACTTATTATAGATGAATAACACTGAGATACTGAACAACCGTGCTCAACACACAAAAATTTATCCAGATGGGTAACACTCACATGACCTCTGGCTCTCATCATCATCATCATCATATCAGCCGAAAGACGTCCACTGCTGGACAATGGCCTCCCCCATAGATCTCCACAATTGCCGGTCTTGCGCTATTCGCATCAAGCAGTTTCCAGCGACCCGCACAAGATCATCGGTCCGCACAAGATCATCGGTCCATCTTGTAGGGGGCCTGCCCACGCTGCGTCTTCCGGTTCGTGGTCGCCACTCGAGAAGCTTTCTGCCCCAACGGCCGTCGGTTCTACGAGCTATGTGCCCCGCACACTGCCACTTCAGTTTTGCAATTCTTCGGGCTATGTCGGTGACTTTGGTTCGCCTGCGGATTTCGACATTTCTGATTCGACCCCGCAGGGAAACTTAGAGCATAGCATAGAACTCTATCTAGCAATAGATGTAAAGGTTTTATGTCGGTAAAAGTTGCTAAAGGGTGTTGCTGGTAAGTGGCCATTTATCATAATTTATTGATAATTGCCGGTATTCATATAATTAATGTTATTGTTAATGTTGTTGTTTGAATAACACGTCCTAAAGAATTATGCTATATTACCACCTATTCTGCTTCGCTTAAAAGACTGCACCAAGCGGGATATGGCCGCTTTTAAAATTGACCTGAAGCTGGGAAAAGCTAGCTGAAAATAGAGTTGAATGACGCAAACGTGTAGTGGAGGGTCATAAAATCTGTGATGAAGCCCACCGCAAATTTCTCTTGTCAGGCCTGCGGCAGGTTATATAGCTTTCGCATCGGTTTGTTTAGCCACCAAAAGAAATGTCTCTCAGACAATGCGCCGTAAATCGTCTGTAACAGACGCAAAGGCCATATATATATATAGTAGCCATACTTGAGCAAATTAATAAACAAATTGATTAATTGATGATTGGTGTAAATTTTGAATATACCCAAAGACCGGAGTGAAAATATGATATAAATATGATGTTTCGTCTTCTAAAAGTGACCTAAACTTAAAATAGAGATTTAATATGGGGGAAAAAGTCGTATAAAATCGAACAATTTGATCTAATACTGAAAAGACGAGATTCGACATCATGCGGGTTCCATTCGTCCTAAATGTGATCTCTTGATAGGATTGAAATGGTTGGCCGCGTTCAACATAAAGTTGTGATGTGAGTTATTAGATTTCACCATTTGATAATTAACTATGAATTTAAGTATCGCTAACCGTTTAATTTGTAATATATTTATAACATATTAAGACAAATATTAGAACATAAAGAGAACTCTAATGGATACCTGTCTTCTGCCCTGTTTATTATATGGGTGCCAAGACCTATACAAACAAAATAAAACAAAGAATATCAACAACACAGAGAGCAATGGAAAGAAGCATCGTAAAGATTAATTAAGTAGAAAAAATTAAAAACACAACAATAAGACACAAAACGAAAATATTAGATGCACTCACACGAGCCTTGAAGTTCAAGTGGCAATGGGCAGGGCACATTTCAAGATGCACAGACAACAGATGGACATTATTAACTACAAAATGGAAAGGACCAATACTAGGCAAAAGGAATGTGGGAAGACCAAGCAAACGGTGGACTGATGACCTTATAGAGATCGCAGGAAAAGACTGGATGTACAGAAGTAAAGACAGAAAGCTATGGAAGAAACTGGAGGAGGCCTTTACTCTTAACGAGATCCATAACCACAGAAATACAAACAACTAACATTACTTAGATTATTGAAATGTAATATTTTAATGAGTTATGGTATAAAGAGTCTTTGTTATTATTATTATAAGACAAATATTATTTTTGCATTTGAAAATTACTAAAACAATAAGCTGTGAGGCAACGGCGGCGAATATCAGATCATACCAACCCATCTCATCCCGTGAGGTGTGTAGAAGGCGATACGAGAGAATATCTACCAAAGAACGGCAGAAACGTGTCTATGTCTACTATCAACATCACACTGCGATCACCAACCCATCTGCCAAACGTTGCGATTATGGCATACCCCCCAAGATGATTCTTGGGGGAGGTTTTTGTCCAGCAGTGGATTTCTTACAGCTGTTACGATGAACCTAAAATAGACCACGATATCTTTTGCCACCAAAATTGTCTCAAGTTATATGGCACTAGCGTATGTGTTAATCTAGGGTGTCAGCTAACTCTATACCTAATTTGATTAAAATCATTACAGCCGTTTAGACGTGAAGAAGTAACAAACATACACACTCACACACTCACAAACTTTCGGCTTTATAACATTAGTGTGATTGTTGTAAGACTTCATCCAAGACAACTTAATCAAGAAAAATTGACAGCTGACATATACCAACTCTGGCCTCGGACGTGAGTCGCGGAATGAAAACATTTTTATTCTGTTACGGCTCGTTCGTGTATGTTTGACATTCATATTAGCTGTGAAAACAAAGATTTTCTTTGTCAAATACAAAATGGGTCAAGTTTAATTCTGGCTTGCCTACTGAAAGTTCCGTACTTTTTGAGACTCATAACTAAATTATGTTAAACATAAATATTATTAAACAAAGCAAAAACAGGACCACAATAAGATAAATAGATACACTTTATTGCACAAAATATAAAAACAGAAAAAACTTAATATTTTAAATAATGTACAATTTCTCGCATAATAGCCATTTCTTCCAGAAAACCATAGTATGGACTAGTATACATTGAAAATGGCATATTAACAGGCCTCGAATGAGGAGTATGCTCGGCTTTTCCCTGCGGGATAGAATCATTAATGTCGAAATTAGCAGGCGATCCAAAGATACTGACTTAGCTCCAAGAATTGCATTGCATTGAATTGGGAATTGGTGAAGTGGGTAGGGCACATAGCTCGTAGAACCGAGAGCTGCTGGGGCAGACTAGTTCTTGAGTGGTGACCGTGACCCGGAAGACGCAGCGTGGGCAGGCACCCAACAAGATGGACCGATAATCTTGTGAGAATCACTGGATGCAAGAAGCGCGAGACTGACAATTGTGGAGTTCTCTGAGGGAGGCTTTTGTCCAACTGTGGACTTCGGCTGATATGATGATGATACCACTAATATTAAAATATAACACAAAACTCTATATTTACATCAAATTTAATTATAAAACTGCTATCATAATTATTCAAGGGGTGGTCTTATTTATTTTAGTCCACTCTGGGATAGACAACATTAGTAATATATACAGGCTTGCCGAGGAGTTGACGTTCAAACGCAAAATTTTGATACTTTATGATGAGGAGTATCCGGTTCACCCCCATGTATTTCCCCATTTTTTTTATACCTTTTTTTTGAGATTTATGTGACCTGAGCAACGTCAAACCCAAATTTTGAAATTTCGAATACATTTTAAGACACTTCTGCAATGATTAGATAAACTATAATTTTTTAGGGTGTTAGGTTAAACTAACTTAACTATGTTAGTTAATTATCACAAAAAAACTGGACCAGCAATGTTCAACAGAACGAGAAAAAAATTAAGTTAAAGTGATGTTAGGTGTATTTACGAAAAATGAAATTTAAAAAACTCTACTTTGCAAATTACGCAATATCGTAAAAAATAAAATATACATGGGCGTGATTCCGATACTCCTCATTATAAAGTATATTAATTTTGCGTTTGAACGTCAACTTCTCGGCCACCTATATAATATTAATACTTATTTTTAAATATTGTGTTTGCTGGCCCTAAGGAAGTTCATGGTTGGTTCTGTACACTATGATATGTGTAACATTGAGCCTTCATATATATTCCATCATTCATCGCCTACTAAATTGCACCTGTGAATGTACTTCATAGGCATTTAATCAACATAAATATCATAAACATAAACTTAATAATGTAATCTTTACAATGTACTCCTTTTACGAGTAAGTTATAGTTTTTAGGTATTTAATAAATACTTAACAGTGCCAAAAAAATACGTCTCAACTTACTTAAAGTTATTACTCCTCCAACAAGCTATGCAAAGGCGAGTTAATTCAATTCACGATTCCAGTAAAACCAAATTGTATTTCACTACAGATCTATAATAAAATTCTTACGGGGAAAAGGTTGCGTTTTATTGAGAGCAGCGCTCATCTATAAGACAAAAGTAAATAAAAATACAATCAATCGAGCCACCCCTTGCGGAACTCCAAAAAATGTATTTGCGATGGCGCGAATATATTACTATTACAGCGGTGGCAAATTTCGCGCGTTTTTCGCGTGCGTTTCCCGCGCTTTTGTAGAGCCAAGCCCCAGGCCAGTCGCTCGCGGACCGTCGCGCTGTATGCATGATTCCGTGCGACGTATTTGATTTAGTAGGAAATTTGCTCTTCGGATGCCCGAACTATTCTCGTAGCCGTGACTGAAAATTTATATTTAGACAATTTATTTGTGAAGGATAAATTAATACCGAGTGTGACAGTGTGGATCTAATTTTTTTAAGTGTCCAGTGATGTGAGTGGTGGAGATTCTTTTTTGTGTTGCCCTGAGATTTTTGTGAGCAAAGATAAAAGGTTAGTAATATTATGAAAAAATATTATATGTATAATTTTAGGAACAAAATTAAGGTATATTATGGAATATTTAATAACGAACAAAATAAAAATTCCGCGAGCCCTAGCCACTGCGAATTAGACGTAGAAAAATATATTCAAATCTTAGTGCCTATGGTCAAATTGTCTCTGCTTTTTTCGTATTTTATAAGAACGTTACAAAATCAGCTAAGTATGTAAATTCCCAAGATTATTTTAAGTGCGTTTGATGAGGATTGATGGTTATGATTTTGATTACATCAATTAGGATGCCTCTACATTTTCAATGGATGTAAAACGCGAAATTGACACTTAACATTTGACATTAATGAAACAGATCGTAATTCCACAACGCTTATTTAAACGTTATTTTTAATATTGCAGCTGTGAAAATAAATATAATTTAGGAAGATACCGTGAAAATGGAAATTCATTTTGTTTTTGTCACATCATAAGACATCACAAGTACTTGGCTACTATAAGATAGATTGTATCAATATATGACACGTACAGACTTTATGTAAAGAATGAAATTTTTTTTGCTTTAGCAGCGTTTTAAATAAAAACAGTTTAAATATATACTATGCCCATCAAGCTTACATTTTTTCTCACTCTAAATAAAATCTTAGAAAGGGCTCTATATTATGATCGATTACACAAAAAGATTAAAACTGAGGATTATTTAATTAATCCGCATATATCAATAGCTAAACCTACTACGCTTATTGATATGTATATGAATAACTATTTTCACTATTGCAACTGTGAAACTGAAAAAGATTTACGACATTTTACTCTTTTTTATGACAACTAAAAAGGTTTTAGGAGTAAATAATATTACTAACATATAAAAGCTGAAACTAATTTAACTAGATTTGATTTTACTAAAACAGATCTTTCTGCGACATTTATTAAAACGTAATTTTCACTATTTCATTTGTAAAAATGAAAATATATTTTAATTAAATAAAGAATTTGATGTCTCATATTCTCAAATATTGTGAAAGACTAAATATTATGATCAGTTTTCCAAAAAGACTATGATAAATTGATTAAAATAATACATTATTTAATTATATTTCACTTGGTAATAATGCTGTGTGAAGAAAATGAAAATTGTGATGTGAGCGGCGCGACGGCAAAATTTCATTTTAAAGATTTTGCATCAAAACCTTTTGAGTTGGCGCATATTGGTATTTTCAATCACTTCAGATTTATAGGTGTTACCGCCGGCATCCACGTCTCTGGAGTATAAAAATATATTTGAAATATTTTTATATAGGGTAGAGGTAACCGGTACCGGGGTTATATGGTAGAGGAGGCTTTTTAAAAACTAAAGATCTTCCTCCGAAAGGGTGTTTGCAAGGGCATCCAATATTTAATTTCATTATATATATCGTCCGTATGACAAATATAAATATAAAAAAAAGGATTCCTACTGAGTTTTCTGGCAGTGTTTCTCAGTAGCTGCCACGTCATGCACTGCACGGTAGGGTACAAAAATGACGATTCCCCACAAATGTAATATATTAACGGAATAAATGACTTTAGAAATTTGACAACGTAGTACACTGCCCTAAATTGGTAGAGGAGGCCCGTTATTTTAAAACTAATGATTTTCATCCGAAAGGGAATTCTAAATTTGATCTGCCAGTGTGTATCATTTGTAGCTTAACGCAGAGCGCCTACCCCAGGTAGAGGGTGCTGGTTCGAGAGCCACCGGATGATTAAATTTATGATTTCCCATTTTTGAGATTAAATTTATCGGCGAGGTTAATCACTTAGGCAGTTTAGAAAAACAAGCGGTTTAATCTGAAGCGGTACCGTGTTGCTTTATTCATAAGACAATAGTGATGTCTGGGACCTACTGGGTGGCTTCAACTTTTGACTGCCGCAGTGACAAACTGAGTTATCCCCAGCACGTCCTACTCGATGACTACGACTGCCTACTCACGACCGGGGACACATTTTGATTCGTCACCTATAATAATATTTCACTGCCAAATTACGGCCACAGCGGCCTGTCTCAATAGAGTTTAGTCACTTGTGCAGGCCATGTGACACTATAGGGTAACTGCTGTCCAAACGAATGAAAACATTGAAAAGCTAACGTAAATCCGTTCAATGAAATAAATAAAAAAAAATATGATTTATTGGATTTCATAATTACAGTTTAGAATATTATGAGGCTGCCCCAGTAAGTTATAAAATACTTGTGTTGGGGCTACCTCGCTCCTTCCCAAGTTACAATATCCAAACACAAAATTATAGTAATATAAACTACTAGAACTAGGTACAAATATTGGCAGCTCTAGGTGGGTTATGTGTGTGTGTTGTGTGTGTGTGTGTAATGAAATGAACTCATTATTCCATTAAATGAACTTACGTACATTTTTCAGTTTTTATTCGACCTCGAAGCCGTATATTCACTGATCATTCAGATCAGTTTCAACATTATAATATACTATCTTTTGATCTTATACCAACAATATCTAAAAATGAGGTATGTAGATGTAGGTGATTAAAAAATAAGACTAAAATTAGACCTTGTTTCAGCTGTCTCAGTATCGGATGACGTTTAAACTGAAAGTGTAAATTTATTTTAATTTGTACCAACATCATTAATTATTCTGATTAATTATTGATTTTTCGTTTAATTATAGAACTCATTACTCATTAAATGATATAGGTATTGTTATAAGTATCTAATTAGTGTTTTATTTTTAATTAATATTTATTTATGTTTCGTATATCTAAAAGCGTATATATTTACTATGTCTCTTTTATGGGGAAATGTTTAAGATTCTATTACAAACTTCCCCATGATATATAAGAATTGTCTACGTATAAGTTCAAAATAATTATTAAAGCCAAATTCTGTTATAAAATTCTGATTATTTATGTGACAAAAGTGGGATTAAGTTTTTCTAAGTCAACACACATAAACAATATGTTATTAATATAAAATAAAATTTATTTTAAAAACGGATTCCTACCGAGTTTTCTGGCAGTGTTTCTCAGTAGCTGCCGCATCATGCTCTGCACGGTGGGATAAAAAACTACGGTCCACATAAATGTAAAATTATTACGGAATAAATGAATTTTGAATTTGTCTTTAATGGGCTCATTTTTTTTACTATCAGTGCGGAAATAAGCTTTCTCCTCAGCATGTGAAAAATGGTTACCGTAGTCGTGACGCTTCTAAAAATATAATATCTCGAATGTGCCTAAACGGAAATTAATAATTTAGCAATATTTATATGCTAATATAATATATTATAATATCATATACGGCGCACATACGGCTTTTCCCAAACTAAGCAGAGCTTTTACTATGGAAACCAGATAACTGATTTATTACATACTAGCTGTGCCCCGCGGTTTTGCCCGCGTTAAATTTTATAAATTATCACAGCTCTTCCCCGTAAGTAATAGCGTGATAATATGTAGCCTATATGTTGACCCGACTTCTTAGTAATATATTCATGCAAAATTTGAAGTAAATCCATGCAGTACTTTTTGAGTTTAGCCCGGACATACATACAGACAAACAGATAAACAGACACAAATTCTAAAAACTATATTTTTGACTTCGATATCGATTGTAGATCACGCCCCAAGTATCCTTTTAAAAAATATTCAATGTACAGTTTTGACTTCCCTACAATTTTATTATATGTATAGATAATACTTTTCTTTTGTAAATATATACTTCTATAGATAATTACATGCAGACCCAGGAAAAACAGATATGTTCATGCACACAAATATCTGTTCTGGGTTGGAATTGCACCCACGACCTGCAGCGTGAAAGGCAAGGCAAGCATTTACCAACCACGCTAACCAGCCCGTCATTTTATTGAAAAGTGAAATGACCAAATAAAATCTTGAAAAATGTTTTGGCATCTGTATAATACGCAAATACCTCTATAAAAATAAGTTCTCCCTTCGGAAAACTCCGGATTTTCGGGAACAATATGATAATTTAATTTACAAACTCATATAGCTTATCAAATATTCTAAAGAAACGACTAGCCATTTTATATACGCAAATACACATTTATACTCACGGCTGCTTCCCAGAGAGGTAGGCAAAGACAACGGATTTCCATCCATAACGTGGATCACTATACATCTAATTTTGTAGCAAAACTTTCCTCGGGCAAGTGCCCTGTATTTGGCGTCGTGGTTAAGAAAGACGCTAGCCTACTATCTCAGTTCTCACGTGTTTTAGGTTAGATTAACGACATTTATTTGTGTGGCACATCTCTTGCATCTCTGGCACATCTCTGTACTTTGTGTATGTTAATTGCATATTTCTAGAGTCTCCTGCGATACAGGCATTTGTTTAATAAGCTAGTGGTGTCTATAATAAACAAAAATAAAAAATACAAATATGCATAGTTTGTTGCCTAAACCATTATAAATGAAGGGAGGTTAATTCCCTAAACGTATGGCAAGACCCTTAAGAGGTTATCAGGTGTATTTGTACTTTGTATGTCAAACTATTGGACATAAGCCATGTCAAATGTCTACTGGGCGGCTTGAAAAATTATTGCAGCCACTGCCCCTATGAACAAATAAATTAATACATAGACTCACGCCTGTTTCCCAGAGGGGTAGGCAGAGACAACGGACTTCCATTTGTCACGATCCTTGCATACCTCTTTCGCTTCGTTTACTGACATAATATTCTTCATAATCTTCATTAAAATAAATTAATGAACACATTTAATCCGTTCTATCATTAATTTAAAGTTAAAAGGTTTTTGTTTAAAAGTAGAAAATCGTTCATAATGTGTCGAAGAAAAAGTCGTGCGTTCTTTGAACCAAAATGACTTTGAATCACCGAGCTGTCTGGTCAGGACACTCTGACCAGACAGTTAATTCATTCTGTTCATTTAAATTGTTCAGTTCATTAAATGATAAAAAAATAACGTGGGTACATGTTATTTTTTGTCTTATAAATGTTAACCACAATTCATTATGATAACCACTTTAAACGTCTAAGAGTATATAGAGAAATGTCGGAAAGAAGTCTAAACTATAACATCTTTGTAATGGGAAATTTCGTATAAGTTATAAACTTAACGTTTGTGGATTTGATATCAGATAGACTTATTATATTCTAAAACTTATAGATACATAGACACACGCTTGTTTCCTAGAGGTGTAGGCACACCGCTGCTGCATATAAAACCTGTAAAAAATAAACATTGTAGTTTTAGCCGGATTATTTTGATCTTGAAAATTAGTTTTGGTCACGTACCTCAGCAAAGATGCGGAGAATTTTATGACCCTGTGAAGGTAGAATTCAATTTAATTTGTAGGTATATGTATGTATGTTGACATTATGTGCACAATACTGAATCGTCAACCCGTCTGCCAAGCGTGGCGATTATGGCATATCCCTCATTCTTGGAGGAAGCTCTTGTCCAGCAGTGGACGTCAATCGGCTGACATGATGATGATCATGATGATGTTAAAACTATTTTATTTATTTATATAAATCTTTGAGCACATTGTTGTACAAAGGTGAACATAATGCCATGATCACTTCTTTAGTCGACCTCTGAGAAGTCCACAGAGTAAAAATTAGGTTAATTAGTTTCTATTTATAACTTCAGGCATCAGATTTTTATTATGCCGATCATATTATGTTTCAGTAGATAAAATAATTACAATCAATAACAAGATTCATTATCTTTGGCTCAAAATCTCTGATAAATACTTAATGTTTAAGCACTTATTCGTGTAAAATTAAGCAATGTGATCTGTTATTATTATTAAGTAATGAATATAAGTATAGGTATGCCCCATTTTGAAGTTATACTCCTTTTGGCGCGATGGAGAAAAATGATGAGAATGAATTTTTACGATGCGCGCGCACACCGACACCAAAAAATTTAACAGCATGAAGTTAGTTCTAGGTGGTATGACAGTGAGTTATTACGATGCGCGCGCATCTGCGCGCGAATCGTAAAAATAACAGCATGAAGTTAGTTCTAGGTGGTATGAAAATTGATAACTATGTTCAAGTTGTATATTAAGAAGTATAACTTCTAACACAAGTTTTTTTTTTATTTTATATAACTTAAACGTTGTATGCCGGATGTATAAATATCTAATTGTCAACCTTGCCTTGGAAGATAGTAATCATAAGAATAAAAGAAAATCAAAGAAGCAGAATTATATAATGAGATTAATAGACTTTGGGCTATGATAGTCTCATTCTATAATTAAAATCGTCTTAAATGCGTTAAGAAATGGATTGTATGGATTGTATAACTTCGAGGCCCAGAACCATGGTGCGGTGGCGGAGCGGTTAACGCACATGATGCCGGATACCCCGTGGTCGTGGGTTCGATTCCCACCTGCATTTAAATTTATACAATTAATTTTAAATATGTCTGAAATAATTCTTTTATCATACTTCTTTGATTTTCATAAAATATTTTTAACGTACCTACAAATAAGGTAGTTACAGATGAACTGAACTAGGCAGCGCCAGTATCTCGGCTATCAGCACCGATACCATCGATTTATACTTATATTATTAACGATTAGTAGGTACGTAGGATCTATCTCAATATTTATACACACCGTAGCCTAGTTGGTAGTGCTCCTGCCTACGAAGCTGGTGGTCCTGGGTTCGAATCCCGGTAAGTGCAAATATCTATCTATAATATAAGTATGTATATCGTCGCCTGGTACCCATAGTACAAGCTTTGCTTAGTCCGGGGCTAGGATGATCTGTGTGACATTGTCTCCAGATATTATTATTAATTTAATTCAGTATAATATTAATCTAAAAATATCAGAAGGTACTCTTTTCCTTTACATATTATTAACATTCATTGTGGTATAAATAGCAAGCCTCCTGCCCTCATAATTTAAATTAGGTGTTCCGCAGAGCCGAAAGTAATTGCTTTCCACCAGATGGGCTTTATAATCGTTTGTAAACTTATAAAAATATAGTGCCCAAGGATTAACGGCAAAAGTTTCTGGACAAACCATTCGTTGTTTGTTTTTGCATGGTTTTTGCTCTTCTTCAAGATTAATTATTAATTGACGTTTATCTTAGACTTGAAGGGAAGTTAAAGAAAGTTTTTACGAGTGAGTAAAAATGTAGACTCGAATATTTTTATAAAGGTTCAGAATTTTGTGTATTTACTCCTTAAATTTTTGATGTTTATTTTTCTATAAATGTATTATATTCAATTGCGTTTTTTACTTATTCACTATGATTTCACGTGTAGCAATTCCAAAGCAAAAGCATTCAACCTATATAAAAATGTCCTTTGCTGCTTTAATGAAAATACCAACACATTTACTTTCTGTAAATGTGTTGGTATTTTCATTAAAGCAGCATATATTATAAGCTTTCTTTTTCTTCTAAATAAGCCAGTACATTAAAATAGACATCGATTAATCAAATGCTTGAAGTGGGGCTGGAGTTGCCTCTGCTCTTTGTCTTTCGGATAGAGAAGAGGACGCTTACTATGGGCCTCAGAAGGTCACCCAAAGAGCAACTGAGGGTTATGCTCGGAGAATCACGGCGTGATCGAATTAGAAATGTCACAGCCCGTAGAATGGTTGAAGTGAAGTGTAAGTGGGCGAGGCGCATAGCTCGCCTTCTTGCGCTAACCGTATCCAGCGGCTTCCAGCAACCCTCACAAGATAATCGGTCCATTTCGTAGGAGGCCTGCCCATGCTGCGTCTTCCGCTATCCAAGAAACTTTCTAACCCGACCATGGGCCTTCAGCCATTGTTTTAATGTATCAACTAAACATTTCTACAGTACTTAAAACGATACGAAATGAAATAAAAAGAAAATGTTTAGTTGTTGGACGAATTGTAGTATAGTTTGAAGTAATATGGATTGTAACATTTTGGTTTACCTTCTTATTAAATTAAAATAAATATCATGGCAAAGAATTTATCTCCAGTGTTTTTAGTCTTCGTTAAGACGGGCTGCCTCATCCAGCGTAGCTGATATGGGACTCAGAACTTATGTGTCAGCAGCCCTTGACCAATTAAATGACTGAAAACGACAAGAGTCTTTGATTATAGAATAGAATACTATTTATTGTACACACAAGCAGGGTAAATAGGAAGGACAATGGGCGGTCTTATCGCATTAAGCGATTTCTTCCAGACAACCTTTGGATGGATATGAGCTGTAATTGTTTTAAAAAGTGGTTGTGCAACAAATGAAGTAGTAGATTATTTATTTTTTATTTATTTTTTTATTATGAGCATGGGGAGTAGTCGAATACTCTAAAACGAATCCTTTTTACCATCCTTACTACGCAGAAGGATAGAGTAATGTCGATAGTAATCAACCACTGGAATTTTAATATTTCAAGTAGCTAGGTTCTCGAATTAAAGCGTTATGTGTTAGATGTCTGGCGCATATTGTTATTCTTGGCACTTGAATATTTATAGCTTTTCGTTTTCAGCGTTACGAGGGAGTTATGTACACTAAAACACCTAATAACTGTCTTCACTGTATATCATTATTATCTGGTATAAAGTTTATTACTCTTCATGCCTAGAAGCTATTTCAATAAGTGGTAGCTTTACCCTTTTGATTTGGCTCTGATCCGCTGACACCCTCTGAGCTAGTTACTGTCTCCGGTTTCTAAGTGATAGTTGTCCATCTGACAGTCTGCCCAGCCTGCCCTGCCTGCCCTGCCACATGTTCATGGCAGGATCTTAGGACTGCCACAAGCAGGGCAATCATTGTGGCCACGTTCTGAGCCACAAAAATTTAATGAATTTGTCATCAACACGCTAAGAAGAAGAAGTGATCGCTGAGTTTTACCATCAAGGTACTGTTAGAGGCCTCCGTAGAATAGGGTTTTTAAAAAATGACTTAATCAATTTTAAGATAACCGTCTTTGAGGAGAGGATGATGGAGACTGATGGATGGATGTGTGCATGAAATAGACGTAATGTACAAAGTACTTAGTTAGCGGGAAGGAATGCTTGGTAAACAAGAAAGGGTGTAACGGGAATATATAACAGTACGAATCCCGAAGTACTCCCATGTTCGCTGTAAACTTTTGCCCATGAGACTAGAGGACGGGATCATTCCAAAAACGAGTATTAACATTTTTTTAAAGGTCATAAACGCACGACACTGTACTGTGACTCCTATCCATCAGGTTGGCCGTAAGTTTGTTTGCTGGTTTCGATACTCACAGGTGAACACAAAAATAGTAACATGCTTTCAAAAGCCCTCTTAGCTGGCGGTCTAGATTGTACTCAATAGGAAACAGGCGTAAAACCATATCAGATCTTCTAGGCGGCTAAAATAACTCTGTCATTGGCTAATGACTGCCTGAACGGCAAATTAAAATAAAGTTGAATTTCACTCAGACACAAAACCCAACAAATTTAAATGGCGTGTCCTATCTTTATATTACTTACCTACATGATAAATTATAGTTTTATTCAGTGAGAAAAAAATCAGTGAGTGTATGAATTTTCACTTTTGTGTCTGGTGGTCTAGTGGTTAGTGACCCTGAACGCTAAGCAAGAGGAAGTGGGTTCGATTCCCACCCGGAACAAATCTGTGTGATGAACACAAATATTTGTTCTGTTTCTGTATGTCATTTCTCAATAATATGTATGTATTTAAAAATATGTAAGTTGTCTGGTTACCATAGTACAAGCTATGCCTAGTTTGGCATCAGACGGCGGTATGTTCGTTATCCCAAGAGATTTATTTATATAATATATAATAACACCAAAACATTTTACGTAACACGACGGTTACTTCAGACTCTATAGTAAAACATTGGCACATCACCACTTGAAGGGGAATGAGTCTCCAAATTTTACCTACTTATGTAAATTAGTTAGATGAAAAATTTACCAGCCAAAAAAATAATAATAATTATAATATCCAGGCAATATGCCTGGATATTATAATTAATTATAATTTATTCGCTGGTAAATTCACACACGGCCATTTGATCCCAAACTAAGCAGATCTTATACTATGAACACCATATAAGTGATATATTATATATACTACTTTTCTTTTGTAAATACAAACTTATATAGATAATTACTAGTCAGAGTCAGGACAAATATGTTCATGCGCACAAATCTTTCCTGGGTGGGAATCGAACTTACGAACTACGGCATGTAAGGCAAGCATTGACCAACTACGCTAACCGGCCTCTCAACTTACGTTCGCCTCACTCAAATATCACACTTTTCTTGAAATTTTTCTTTTTCAAACTCAAGTGTATTATATAAAGAAATTTTATTCCCAGAATATCTCTATACAAAAGCCTATTTCAAACTACCAAATCTAATATCTGTAAAACTAATCTGGCGATTTAAAATAAAAAGGTCGAGAGTAGATCATATTTTTTGTTATTTGGTTATTGAAAATAAAACTGGAATTGATTACTTTTTACAGGAAATATATAGAAGAATTCGAAACCTTGACTTTGTCGCTACTAATATTATAATTTGTGTTCCGAGAATTTATGGCACTAATTTTTGGGTAGGTATTTCCGGCAAGCTAAAAACTTGGTCTATACCTCTCTTGATATATACACCAACTCGGAACTATAGACCTGCCTGATGAGCAGCAAGGCTAAATAAACCCCTAAATTTTATAAAATAACTAATACCAAAATATTTTGCAAATCTATTTTGCACGACCCTGGAATAGTAAAACCCCGTCTAAATTGTATGGCTTATTTTTTTTTGTGTTATAGACATAAAACTACAACATATTATGTAAATTGCAAGTTACCTCAAACATAGTTTTTTGGAAAAAAAAGTATTTTAAAATTTAGGGGTTTATTTAGCCCCAGACTGGTTGCAAAATCTCAAACAGAAAAGTCTACGTCGTGCATCTCCTGTGGATACTCCTTTCACTTGCGAACGTTGCGGAAAAAAATGCCGCGTTGCTATAGCGCTCTATACCCATAAGTGACGATGCGGCAACCCGTAGTTTTAAACTCAAATTTATACACACTAGCGCTGCAACAAACATCTACACAGATACCGTGGCCACTACTCACTCTCTATTTCAGGACCATAAGGACCGAAAACTTGGTCCATATGGTCCTGATATACCCCAACTCGGAACTATAGACCTGGCTGGTGAGTAGCTTGCCACAAATACCTACTCAAAAATTTTCCAGCTCTCCTACTGTTATTTCAAACATATGCGTGAAGAGCGCATCAGTCTCGGCAATAGAGATTCTTATTAATTTTGGTTTAACATGTGTCGTTTTGTAAATTGTTAAGAAGTCCACATGAGTTTTAAAAGCAATACGCACTTTGTCTATGAGAAGTAATAGTAAAACATTTTGCGTGCTCATTTTACTCAAATGTGTCTCACAATGACCTGAAATATGTTACAGTTAGTCCCTTTGTTGGACATAACTTACTTACCGGGCCGGTTGCCGTGGTTGATATACGCTTGCCTTTTACACTGCAGTTTTTTTGTTTCGTTTCCACCCAGGGGCTCTACCGGCTAAGTCGCCGAACATCGATTTATTAAATGGAGTTTAAAAAAAAATAAAGGTTCAAAATGACTTACTCAATCGTTAAATCGGCTTCCATGAGCACATGTGACGTCATAAATGGTCCGGAATCGATTGTCACGTTGAAGCCGATTTTACAATTGATTAAGTAATTTTTAACCTTTATTTATTTGAACGCCATTTAAGAAATCGAGCGACTTAGCCGGTAGGGCCCCAGGACAGATATTTGTGTGCATGAACATATCTGTTAGTCAGGAGACTGAGTTGAATTATGTATATACGAGTAAGTATGAGTAAAAAAGAAAAATAGTATATGTAAATATATCAGTTATATGGTTTCCATAGTACAAGCTCTGCTTAGATATGGTCAGGACCACCGAATGAATTTATTATGGTATAGACAATGGTTAGCAGTCAGTAGAGCCTATAATCTTCTACGAATTTTAGGATTCGCATGGATTAAAGGGATTAATATGTTAGTGTTTATTTAATATATAATGTCCTCCTAGCCGAATTTCGGCCACGCCGGCCAGTCTCAACAGAGATTAGCCATCTGCGCGGAACATATTATAGTGCTCAAGTGTGTGCGCAATCACAGGAGCATTTTTTATTCCATCACTCTCATGATCCGATGGGACGCCTAGCGACACGACCGGAAAGAGGTCAGGTACAAGATCGACGGCTTTACGTGCTCTCCGAGGCACGGGGGTATAATACCACCAACTCCCAGACTTCGGGCTGATGCTGAGAAATTTTTCTTTTTACAGTAAAGTCCCAAAATCACTTTTGCCCGACCCGGGATTTGAACCCAGGACCTCGTTCTCTGCGGGTGAACACGTTACCGTTAGACCAACGAGGCAGTTTATTTAATACAGGTATTAACGATAGGCTCTTGTACAGAGTACCAATGGTTTATGTTAACAAGGTCTAAGAATACCGACGACTGTCCGCTTAAATATTCCCTATTCTTGCTCATTCTCTGGTTGTCTTAAATATATCACAAGGTCCTTTGATTTACTTTTGATGAACAATAAAGTTGGAGCCGTGTGGTTTCCGGCTCAGAATAAATAACAGGGCCACCCCATAGACAGATAGATAGATAACTCTTCATTGCACACCAAAAATACAAAACTGCAAAACTATTGACACTTTTAAAAGTCACTATCTTTTAATTTCATCCTCATAGAATGTATTATTAGTATTTAGTTTATTGTCAAGTCTAAATTGGATATAATATTTATATGTATTTAAGTATGTATGCAATTTATTTATTTATTTAAAACTTTAGCACAAATAATATTGTACATAGGCGGACTTAATGCCATAGGCATTATCTGCCAGTCAACCTTTGGGTGGTGCAGAAAGTCTAAGGTAGGTGCACTAAAATGGTGAAATATAAATTTAATAGATTCTTATTGTGGTTTAATTATATAAATAAATACTAGATATAACATAATAATACATACTATTTCTACATATATACATGCTATATAAGTACCTACATACATAAATTTACTTGTATATATAAATACAATATATACCTACACAATATATAATACCTATACATACAGACATATTGATTTTCCTATTGATTAGCTGATAATGGACGTTGCTTATCAGTGATGTGGTCACGAATCTTTTTTTTAAACGTATAGCGACTTTTAGCCATCCTGATTTCGGGTGGTAGCGCGTTCCAGAGCAGAATGGATTGGACGAAGAAAGATTTATGAAGGAAGTCAGTTTGATGAGGAGGACATTCTAGAAGACGATTATGAGATGAGCGAAGAGTTCTATTATGGTTAGTACATAAATATTGAAAATGATGGGTCAAATAAGAAGGCGAGGAAGGAGAGTCAAGAATAGAAAACAAAGTAGTTAACGCTCTCAGAGTTCTACGTTCGCGGATAGGCAGCCAATTAAGTTTCATGCGATAAGCAGACACATGATCATACTTTCGAAGATTGAATACGAATCGAATGCAATTATTGAGAAGTCGGTCAAGTTTAGTGATGAGATCTGCATTCAGGTCAAAGTAGCATACATCACCATAGTCGATTGTGGGAAAAATTAAGGCCTGTACAAGCATGACTTTCGTCTCGGATGGAAGAAAATTCTTGAAGCGATAGAGTGACCGCAAAGTCCACGTCACCCTTTTACTGACGGCGGCAACCTGGTTTTGCCAGCTCAACGTCGTATCGATCATCATCCCCAGATCCTTAACACTCTGACTAAATGGAATAATGGAGTTGTCGAACACAATAGGTGGTAAATGGTCGATATCAACTCTGCTCATCATGCGTGAACTGCCTACCATGATGGCTTGACATTTTTCGGGATTGACTATTAAACCAAACCTATTAGACCAATCCTTAATGAAATTTAAATCCTGATTTACCTTCCGAATCGCTTCAGAGAGGTTGTCTGTAGTCGCTTGAGAGTACAGTTGCAGGTCATCGGCGTAAAGATGATACGTACACTGAAGATCACGAGTTAAGAAATTTATAAATATAGAAAATAAGAGAGGAGAGAGAATACCGCCTTGAGGGACACCAGTGTCAAGATTACTCCAGTTCGAAGAACTGTCACCGAAGTGAACTGACTGTTGGCGTTCCCGAAGATAAGAAGAGAACCATTCCAGTGCCTCGTCAGAGATCATAAGATGGGAAAGGATGGCTAAAAGGATGTCGTGACTGACGCAATTAAAAGCATTCGAAAAATCTACCAATGCTAAAATTGTCACTTTGGTATCCTCCATACCACCTCTAATGTCGCCAGTCACTTTAAGAAGGGCAGTGGTGGTGCTGTGGCCAGGGCGGAATCCGGATTGGAAAGGACTAAGAAGGTTGTTTTTAAGTACAAAACGGGAAAATTGTTGATGGGCGCAGGACTCAAGAATTTTAGAAAGGAAAGGAAGAATTGATATTGGGCGGTAATGCTGGGGTAGTGATGGATTGGATACCTTGGGAAGTGGACGGACATAGGCTTTACGCCACAAGGAAGGGAATGAACCGGAGTCAAGGGAATAATTAATTATATGGGTTATTGCAGGCAGAATGGAATCCAGGATAGTGGTGATCATGCGTCTACTGATGTTATCACATCCCACTGCATTCGATTTAATGGATAGGATAATCTTTTTGACCTCATTGGAGTCAACAGGAATGAATTGAAATGATTGAATATTAGAGCGCGTTAGACCGTTTACTAAGGCTATGGTTAAGGATTTGGTTAGATGATCCATGGACTCAGTGGTAGTGAAATATTGATTAAGGTCATCTAAACGTACCGAACTTGGAAGGTCTAAATGTCGCGACTTGCCGATACCAAGAGTTCCAAGGAACTTCCAGATACCGGCAGGAGTAGAAGTGGAGATATTTTCTAGAATATGACGGCGTTTAGCGTTACGTACCATTTGATTACACCGATTCCTGGCGGTCTTAAAGAAAGTCCAGTTCTCGTCACACCTGTCCCTTCTGATTTTTCGAAAAGCACGATCCCATCGTCTCATTGCCATTTTGATGCTCTCCGACATCCACGGTGCAGGCGGGTGCTTTATTTTCGTTTTTTTATTAGTATGTAAGTGTATTATAGAACTACACACATCATTATGGCTGTGTAAAATTTTTCCTGTCGCGGGTCTGCTGGAAGAAATTTCTTGGAAATAAGCAGCACCTTTGTACTATTCATTTCTTCGCACTTTTATCTATTTATTGTATGTTTTGTGTGTACAAGAATAAATAAATAAATAAAAACATAAACTTAAAGTAAAAAATTACATTAAAACCCTGTCCTAAAAGGCGACTCAGAGACCAGGTAGTTGGGTAGCAGGAATTCCTGTGTACAAACCACCACCTAACTGCAGTCGCCAACTCGCAACTTTAGCGGACCAAAAAAAAGTATTCAGTTTTTTTTAAGTGATCCCAAACGAACTTTCTTTTATAGACAATTTCGCCCAGACTCGGGGCAATCAGACTTGATCATACACACAAATATCTGTCGTGGGTGGGAATCGAACCCACGACCTGCAGCATGCAAGGCAAGCATTTACCAAACACGCCAACCGGCCCGTCAATTAGTAGATTTGTCACACGATATGAACACATGCATTGGCATTGCGTACGTTGTAAATGAAAAGTACTTATTTCTACTCATATAGCTTCTGTCTCACAATGACCTGAAAAATGTTACAGTTAGTTCCTATTCCGAACAAAACTGCTTTGAAGTGCACGTAGTAGCAAATGTCATGTATCAGCAAAACATTGTTTGTCTCGGCTATGTCCTAGTTTCCCAAGCTTCTTCGCGCTTCGTTTAAACACTGGAAATACAAAAACTGAGATTGAACAAATGAATATAAATCTCTCTTAGCTTAATATGTTTGATGGTTGTATGAATGCGTATGGAGAAATGTTCTTGTGGGACATATTTAAGTCTACATTTAGATAATTTGCATTCGTACTTGTCAGAATTAAATATAAGTAATTTTTTTACTAATAATCTGCGCTGGACATATTATTGTGCACAAGTTTGTGCGTAACTCAGGGACACTTTCTATTCAATCAAACTCACGATCAGAGGTGACTAGTGAGACGCCTTGAAAGAGGCCAGATCGATGGCTTTACGTGCTCACCAAGGCACGGGGGTGTGTTACTGCCAATTCCTGGACGAAATAAGGAAAAATAAGCTTAGAACCTAATTATAGCGTCACCATTATGGTAATTGTTAATTATATACACCGACAAACACACACTATTACAAACTGTTTAGGAGAAGTTCAGTGACAAACGCAGGTTTATAAGAATTATGCAGATATATAAATATAGTTGACCTCGTCGAATATTTTTTGACCAAGTCGGAGATGTTTTAATAAAGGCCCGGTCAGATATACCTGAAACACGTGAATATGTATGAAGAATATTATGAGAGTATCGAGGCAACCCGTCACGCAACCTGTCTGCCAAGCGTGCTGATTACGGCAAATCCCCCCAAATAATGAAAACCATTAAAGGAGCACATTACAGACTATGGGCTTCGTCTTTGGGGTGATATGATGGCGGTGGTGGTGTTTCAATCAGGCAAAAGATGTGAGCAAGGATTGTGACAAATGGAAATCCGTTGTCTCTGCTTACTCCTCCGGGAAACAGACGTCAGTATAGATATGGGGTACTTACATAATATAATACATAAATAAAAGGCATGCTATATATTTATGTATGTAAATAAACCCCACTATATATACTTACACCTGTTTCGCTATTTTTCAGGCAGAGGCAACGGATTTCCATTTGTCACGATTCTTGCTCACATCTTTTGCATGTTCTTTTGTGCATGTAAATATAGTTATAAAATAACAATAAAAACAATTTATTTGGTTCTTTTGCGATTAAGAAAGATCGCTTAAAATATATATTTTATTAAGTATCAGTAAAATCTCTTGAGTATCAATAAAACGTGCTAGCATAAAATATAATTTTGTCTTCAAACTCACTTTCTAGGGACTACGAGTCGATTTTAAAACTGAGAATTTTAACAATAAAACATTTTCAAAACAAACAAAAAAATAGAGAATTATAATAACAGTTGTAATGTAAAAAGCTTGCAATAAACATTCATTTTATCCCAGGAGGCATTTGAACACGTTTTATAGTTTGGAAGTTAATATGAAAATTATATGTTTAAAAATTAAAAAAAAAAAAACCTTATCATAAAATAACACAAATATATTTAATCATAAGTTTCTATATATTATGTGTATGTGTTTGGGGTGCTTATATTGTATCGCGATACAACTCAGAAATAGTAATAACATAATACATAATATAAAAAAAAAAAAAAAAAAACCGATTAATAAATACTTAAACTTAACGGAACTCAATATATATATATATATATATATATATATATATATATATATATATATATATATATATGTATATATATATATATATATATATATATATATATATATATATATATATATATATATATATATATATATATATATATATATGTATATATATATATATATATATATATATATATATATATATATATATATATATATATATATATATGTATATATATATATATATATATATATATATATATATATATATATATATATAGGTGTGTGTGTGTGTGTGTGTGTGTGTATATGTATATATAATATATATATTATAATATAATACATAAAATATTCCTAACAACAGAAATAAACAGAAAATAATTGAAATTTGATCGAAACCATTTTGAAAGCACATGACGACCCAGTTGCTTTCAAATAACGATAGGTAATAGGAACCATTAGTTGCATTGCCTACTCTGGTAATAATCCACGGTATAGCGTAACAAACGGAAGGATGGGTACTTCGAGAAATCACACTTGGCTAGTCGAATTGGAAATTAAACTACCCTATATAAGTTATAATATAAGTTATCTTTCCTAACCACCTAATTTATGCGATTACTAACACAATACATTTAATTTTATACTATTATAGTTTTAGTGTCCGTTCCTTATTACTTGTATTTCTCAATAATAAGTGAATTGTATTCTTTTTTGAGAAATAAATGTCTTAAACCGTAAGTTACGTTAAGGACAGAATAATATTGATATTAGTTTGGCAGTACACATGTTTGGGTAGCCACAACCACAGGCTTTGTTGAGTGCTTTAGGATTATGGTGACTTAAGATACAATATGTTTCTAAATGACATCAAACATATCCCGCGCTCTACATTTATCAGAAGACAGCATACACGCTTTATACGAATAAAAGTCACTCATTAAAAAGAAAGAAGAAAATACATTTATTCAGCAAACTAGCACAGATAATAATAACAATAATATATAATAATAATATAGGTACACATACAAAAGTCCTTAATGGTTATCTGTGCGAGTCCGAATTGGTCCCATCTCAGCACTAGCTCCAACATTAACTGTTGCAGCGCTGGTTTTATGATGTAAATAGCGCACGGGCAATTGATGTATCAGTACAGCTCGCAGTTACAACTTCAGAGTATCTGGACACTAATGATATATTTTATCTTATGGTTAATTAAAATAATAAATGTATTGTATATAAATGTATGTCATGCAGCTAAGTCTATAAAATAACCGTTGTTAAGCAAACTTAAAAGCTACAATATTAATTTAAAATAGCCGTTGTTAAGCAAACTTAAAAGCTACAATATTAATATAAAACAGCCGTTGTTAAGCAAACTTAAAAGCTACAATAATAATTTAAAATAGTCGTTGTTAAGCAAACTTAAAAGCTACAATATTAATATAAAACAGCCGTTGTTAACAAACTTAAAAGCTACAATAATAATTTAAAATAGTCGTTGTTAAGCAAACTTAAAATCTACAATATTAATATAAAATAGCCGTTGTTAAGCAAACTTAAAAGCTACAATATTAATATAAAATAGTCGTTATTAAGCAAACTTAAAAGCTACAATATTAATATAAAATAGCCGTTGTTAAGCAAACTTAAAAGCTACAATATTAATTTAAAATAGCCGTTGTTAAGCAAACTTAAAAACTACAATATTAATGTAAAATAGCCGTTGTTAAGCAAACTTAAAAGCTACAATATTAATTTAAAATAGCCGTTGTTAAGCAAACTTAAAAGCTAGAATATTAATTTAAATTCATCATATCAGCCGAAAGACGTTCACATCTGCACAAAGGTGAAGATCTTTGGGGTACCAAAGATCTTCACCATTGCTGTTATGCGCTACTGTCAGAAGATGATCGGTCCATCCATTATGCCGGACCAATTGGGGCGGTTGATAAATACTTGCCTTTGACGCCGCAGGCTGTAGGTTCGATTCCCACCCAGGACAGATATTTGTGCGCATGAATATGTCTGTTTGTCCTAAGTTCGGGAGTAATTCAAGTATTTCCAAAAAGAAAAGTAGTCTATGTAGTATATCATCTATCTGGTTTCCATAGTACAAGCTCTGCTTACTTTGGGATCAGATGGCTATTATCTTATAGGGGGACTTCCTACGCTTCGTTTAAAGGTTTGTGGTCACCACTGGATAACCTTTCTGCCCTAGGGGCTGTCGGTTTTATGAGCTATGAGCCCACTGTCATTTCAGTTTGGGAGTTCTGCGGGCTATGTTGGTTAATTTGGTTCGCCTATGGATGTCAACATTTCTTAATCGATCCCGCAGGGAAACTCCGAGCATAGCCCTTTCCATTGCTCTTTGGGTGAGCCGTCTTATAAGGCTCATTATGAACCACCTGGGTCCCGTGAATCACTGGCAACACACACTGGACGTACATAATTAGGACATACTTTATTTTATTCAACATGTCAATCCAAAAGATTTTCACACTGGAGCTGGGACCATAATTTGGAGGGATATGTCATAATAGCCACGCATGGCAGACGGGTTGGTGATCGCAGTATGATGGTCATAGTACACAAAGACACAGGTGGGGTTCCTTGACATTTTCCTGGTTGTGTTGGCTAACCCATCTCATTGGACCATGAAAGAGAAGGAATACAAAGTGTACCTAAGTGTGCGTAACCGTTTATGCTGTATATTATTTCTAGTATAGCTACTTTTCGTCAAAACTATCCACTACTGCTGGTAATTGATTCGTAAGACAATATTAAAGACTAAGAATAGGACTTCATTGAAGTCCTTAAGACAATACAAAAATCCTCTCAAAATCCATGTCCTACCTTTTTTATTTTACGTCGTTAACTGTATATAAATATAACCTACTTAATAAAGGCTGAACACACTTATCAGCGTGTACCAAAATAAATCTTTCTAATACGGGTACGCATTAGAAGGGGTTAGTTTGTTTACTTTGCGTAAAAGGTTTGAGGATACGGTCATTTTGTTGATGGCAAAATGAGAAAAAGAAATTAAAATTTATAGACTGCAAATAATACAAATAGTTTGTTGCGATTACTATGAAAGTAGGTCGTATACTCTTCTTATCTTATCTTATCTTTGTCGGGGTGTACTTGCGTACAGCACTACGATGCTTCAGGATTTTTTGTACTATCCCCCACTGGTTATTATTTTATCCCTAGAGCCCTGAATGAAGTCTGCACATAATCCAGTACGCTTCTTAGGGATAGATCCTTGTAGTCTCCTGGTTCTGGATATGCCAGCCCCTAGATGGCCATTCTGTGTCTTGCCAATGCATCGCATTTGCATATTATATGCAACATTGTTTCATTTTCTTCCTTACAGGTCCTGCAGATCGGGCTATTCGACAGTCCCAATTTGTGTAGGTGATAGTTGGTGCCGTAGGGGCCCGTGAATACTGCTACTAACAGTCGTAGCTGGTTTCTGCTGTACTTCCAAAGTTTTTTGGACTAGCTTTTTTCTACTCCTTTTAGTTGAGTTGTTTCGGGTGTTTTAGTTCCTTTATTTTGGTCCACATTTGATTGTGTTTAGCTGTGGATTCATTTTTTAGGATTGCTCCTATAGTATAGTCTTACAAGTAAGGTTCATAATTGAGTGAATAGAAAACTTGACTATTACGGCACGTGTAGCGCAGTGGTTAAAGTAGTACTAATGTGAATCTGATCGAATACATTAATTACGGGTCAATATTACGAATGAGGAAGTTGGTCTAGTGATTAGTGATCCTGACTCCTAATCCAAAAGTCGTGGGTTTGATTCCCAGCCCCTACCATTTCCGATTCCAGCGCAGTCTCTGGATGGATTTCAGCCATCCCGACCAGTCTCAATAGAGCCTAGCCATTTGCATGAAACAAAGTATAGATCAAAAGTGTGTGCAAACACAGGTGCACTTTCTATTCCCCCAATCTCATAGTCCGATGGCCCAGCTGACAAGACCAGAAACAATGCTGGTTTAAGACCCACGGTTAGAGTGTAACATCGCCAACTAAGAGAATCCGGGCTGAAACTGATTCCCAATATCTGATTTTCTATTTATTACATTGACCCAACTATTGGGAATTGAACCCCGGAATTAATTATTGACGCTTGAACACGCTGCCGCTAGACCAATGAGTAACGCAATCCATACATATGTCAACAAAGTACTCCTATTCCTATAAAATACACTAGGCTCGTTAAATTCAGTTATATTTTTTTGTGTTAGGCTATATTTTGCAATGGTTTTTTTCAAGTATTTGAGTCGTGTTTTAGGATAGAGTAGATTATTTAAAATACAGCGAATATTAATTAATATAACTACATATTTTAATTAAGTAATAATAATAAATTTTAATTCAAGAAAAAATACTACTACTTTTAACTAAAACCGTTCTGAAATCTCTTAAAAGACTTTTTCATGCAGATATTTCACTGGAAAATACTTAAAAACCTCCCTAGAGTTTAGCATGTTTAATAAGCATATGAACTAGATATTTCTAGCAAGCACTTTTAATAAATGTACATCGGTGTATTGGTGAGATTATTATTTTTAAATAGGTAATCATAATAATTTTACATCTATATATAATTTTATTCACCAAAAGAAACAGGAATATCCATTATATCTAAAATTATTTTTTAATAATAGTCAACGCCCGCACTAGGGAATTTAATCCCTGTATCGCGGGGTACTTAACAAACATATACCTGATAGACGGACACAAATTACAAGTTTAAAGTTCTAAGTCATTGTAAGACATATTTTATATGTCTTACAATATACACCTATATAAACAGAACTAGTTTTAATTTTTATTAAAACTAGTTCTGTTTATATAGGTGTATTAATTTAAAATCACATAAGCAAAAGCAGACAATTATTTTTCCCGGACACCGTTGGGTGCGGGCAGCAAGACACCCAAAAATCCTTGAAGAGGGCTTTGTCCAGCTGTGGACGTCTGTCAGCTTATATAATGATGATGACGATGGAGAATATAATTATTTCGAGGGAAGGGAGCTCGACGTTGAATTCTAAGCAATATCTTTCACTAATATTTATTTGATACTATCTTAGAATAAATAACTCGAGTGGACCAACATGTATTTAAGGCCAGGTAACCTCGGAAACTGTTGTAGGTAGATAATATACCAATAATTTGCATACAAAATGAAACGTGACAGTAAGAAACAAAAGGTTTTTAAACACAAATAGCTATGTAAATTATACAAAAATTAAGAAATTAAAAATACCTGCCGGAAAAAGAGCAATGCATGAAAAATAAATAATCAAAAAAACATAAAATTTAATTACCCAGAGGTATAAAATATACGTTATCTTTCGTCACGATTGAAATAAAATACTCAGGTATTGTTATTTTTGTTAACAACAACACAATATTAATTACACGAATGTACGTAAAGAGGTACTATGTTTTCAGCGCTCATGTTTTGAACTGGGACAATCCGCCCGCAACCATGTTCTCTAATTAAATGTATTGATATTGAAACTCTGAAAATTGATATTGATATATATTGGCATGCCAGCTGGTGACCGCATTTGGGTGGTAGCTAGTACACAAGTGGCGCTGCTACCCGACTTCCTGGTGAATCCCTTAGTCGCCTTTTACGGCACGGGATGGTATAAAGTGGCTTTATTTTGTTTTCAGGCAAGAAATCGCTCGGCTGTAATGTTGCAAATCGACACATTAAGTGGTAGGATACGTATCATCATCATGATCATATCAGCCGAAAGACGTCCACTGCTGGACAAAGGCCTCTCCCAAGGATCTCCACAATACCCGGTCCTGCGCTGCCCGCATCCAGCCGGTTCCCGCGACCCGCACAAGATCGTCGGTCCATCTTGTAGGGGGCCTGTCCACGCTGCGTCTTCCGGTTCGTGGTCACCACTCGAGAACCTTTCTGCCCCATTGGCCGTCAGTTCTACGAGCTATGTGCCCTGCCCACTGCCACTTCAGTTTGGCAATACTTACGGCTATGTCGGTTACTTTGGTTCGCCTGCGGATCTCAGCATTTTAGATTCGATCTCGCAGGGAAACTCCAAGCATAGCCCTTTCCATTGCTCTTTGGGTGCCCTTGAGACGCCTGATAAGGCCCATAGTGAGTGACCACGTCCCTGTTCCGTATACGGATACGGATACGTATACTGATGAGTGTATTTAGAAGACTACGTGATGTAGTTGACGATGCTACCTTCAGACTCGTGTACGTAGCCTTATGCCTGCCCCTGCTTAGATATGGTGTTCTTGGGGGGCTGCACACAAGACTAAATTTATTGAAATAGAACGAGCACAACGTGCTGTAATAAAAGTTGCATTTAGAAAACCTTTCCCGTTATCCCACTGATGACCTGTATTCCGAAAAAAAATTCCTTCGCGTCCGGCCACTTTTCATTTTACCCACAGTACTGCGCTTTCATAAAACCTCGCTTACTTCGGTGATTATAAAGCCACGAGGGAAACCAAAATTGTTAATACCCCTATCACGTTCTAATTATTCTCGGAAATCATGTAGCTACACCGGTCCCCATATTTATGGTAAAGTGAATTCTTACGTAAACATAATGAACTTATCTAATTTTATAAATGTAGGCAACCAATTTACACATGGCTTAACTCACTTAACTTTCAATCTACCGAAGAACTACTATTATAAAACAGTAACAATAGTAACCTTACTATTATTATATATATACACACACGATACCTACACTACAACTCACTCATGTAAAAATCCACCATACACAAACAAGCACGTTCTTTCAGCTGTAAATGTCCTGGTATATCTTTTCTCTTAAGTACTTCTTTTGACCGGCACTTCTCTTCTTGTTTTACATGTTTAGATACCATTATTTTAAGGTTATTTTAATGTTATCATAATGTAACATATAACCACTTGAAAGGACCTAATGCTCGCAATACAGAGTATCCTAGTGCTAGTAACTAGACCACAATCAATTTGTTGTATTGTGTTTTTTTTGCAAATAAATGTTATTATTATTATAATATGAACATCTATACATATAATAAAATCGTAGATAAGTCAAAACTGTACATTGAATATTTTTAAAAAGGATACTTGGGGCGTGATCTACAATCGATATCGAAGCCAAAAATATAATATTTGGAATTTTTGTCTGTGTGTCTGTTTGTCTGTATGTATGTCTGGGCTAAACTCAAAAAGTACTGCATGGATTTACTTCAAATTTTGCACGAATATTACTAAGAGGTCGGGTCAACATATAGGCTACATATTATCACGCGATCACCTACCGGGGAGGAGCTGAGATAATTTATAAAATTTTACGCAGGTAAAACCGTGGAGCACAGCTAGTATTTCATAAGAAAGAAAAAATCAGGCCTACCTGACTTTTGACCGTTCGTGTCGGGTAGCCGTCTCAAGTTCATGAGAGTATGGAAATAGGAAGTGTGCTTGTGATAGCGTACAAACTTGTGTTCTTTGTTTTTTCCCACGCAGATAAAATGTCTCCATTGACATTAGCTGTTTGGCCTGAAACTCATCCAGGGGGGCATTTTTTTATGAAGGACAATGCCCGCACAAGAGAATTAAATCCCTGTGTCGCGGGGTACTTTACAAACATATAATAGACGGACACAAATAACATCCAGACTCAGAACAACTATTTATGTCTCACACTAATAGTTGTCCAGCGCGGGACTCGAACCCGCGTAAGACTGGCGACTGTCTCAGCCGCTGTGCCACACGTGCAGTCAATATTTTTAAGTAGTGGAATCAGGCGTTACTTTGCGGAAATTCAAACCAATTAAAATACAAAATCAATATGTAGGTAGTATTGGACAATCAGCGGAATAAACACTACATATTGATTTTGTATTTTAATTGGTATTATTTTTCCAATAGGTATAACTAAATCGTAATAACTGTCCTATCCTAATAATCCTAAACACCCAAACTGATTTTTTATCATGACAAAAAATCAATTTTGGGGTCTAGGTTATTGTTAGCAATACCAGTCTGAATCACTCAATCTCAGAAAAAATGTTTTAACCGCCACCAGTTAAAATATTTTTTCTACTGCGTTTCTCAGATGAAATCGCCAAAAAGTTTTTTTTACGCAACAATGATTGTGTAAGTTCATTAATCTAACTTGGTAGACTTCAGTCTTTATTGTTGAACAAAGGAATACATACTACCATTCCACTCTTTTTATGAAAGAGCCCATGTTGTCTCTCTTAAGGAAAATGAGCCTAATCCACAGCGTCAGCGTGAGTTGAAGTTTCTCTGAATGCGTACAGTACTAGTTTGTCCAGGTTCAAGGTTGTCGGCATGGAAAATAACAATGGCAATAGATATTTTGTTAGAAAACAGCCTTGCAACTATACAACACACATGATGAGGGTAAAAGTTAACTATATTTGAAAGGGAAGGTATTTTAGGCAGGCATTTGTTTGTTTTTAAAACTACACCAAACTACCTAAAAGGAACAATGAAATCCTTTTTGTTAGCGTGTGGTAAAACTGGTTATTGTTGCAACTAACATGAGTGAGTCATGTGTTGCCTTCTCTGTCGCGTTCCTCAATAAGCTCTGCAGACTGTACTTATACCCTGGACCAACTTTGCTCATATTAAGAAGCACAACAATAACGCAATGAATTGGAGAACTGGATTGTATTCTGTATAGTGGAGTTGCTTTCGTGATCTACACATAGAGCGAACTAACGCTACGTTCCTATCATCATAACAGCTGTGAGAAGTCCACTGATGGACAAAGCCTCCCCAAGAATCATCTTAGGGGATATGCCATAATCACCACACTCGGCAGACTGGTTGGCGATCGCAGTATGGTGGTCTTAGTACTCAGAAACAAGCTGCTGCCCGTCCTCTGGTATATAATCCCTCGGGTCGACGTCCAAGTCCCCCCCCCCCCCCCCATACAACATATCTTGATCTAGTAGCTTTAGACCTATGTTATAAAAGTATTTTTCATGTACATAATATATAAAAAATATTATTATTATTAGCGCTACCCAGGGGACAAGTGCAGAGTCACTAGAGCTGATCAGAAGCTTACAGTAGCATTAATAGTTGACCCTATTTATCTCCATTATATAAAGACTTTTTCCCTCCTCCATTTTATCTTGGCGTGAGGATTTTCTTTAATAAAGGCATACGTGCGGTCATGTGATTGTAAATAATAACCACCGTCCATAGACACTCGAAACTCCAGAGGGGCCGCAAGTGCGTTGCCGGCCCCACACGCTATGACATGGCAGCCTTCAAGAAGCGAGACTATCACTTTTTGAAGGTTGCCATGTCATCATCATCATCATCATATCAGCCGAAAGACGTCCACTGCTGGACAAAGGCCTCCCCCAAAGATCTCCACAATTGCCGGTCTTGCGCTATCCGCATCCAGCGATTTCCAGCGACCCGCACAAGATCATCGGTCCATCTTGTAGGGGGCCTGCCCACGCTGCGTCTTCCGGTTCGTGGTCGCCACTCGAGAACCTTTCTGCCCCAACGGCCGTCGGCTCTACGAGCTATGTGCCCTGCCCACTGCCACTTCAGCTTGGTAATTCTTCGGGCTATGTCGGTGACTTTGGTTCGCCTGCGGATTTCGACATTTCTGATGCGATCCCGCAGGGAAACTCCGAGCATAGCCCTCTCCATTGCTCTTTGGGTGACCTTGAGCCTTCTAATAAGGCCCATAGTGAGCGACCACGTCTCTGTTCCGTATGTCATCACTGGCAACATGTCATATGCCATGTCATACCGGATTGGAAATACCTCCCCAGTTAATTGATTTCACGGAGTACTAGTGCGCGGTAAAAAGTTTCCAAAGGTTTAATTCATAGACCATTAAAAAAAAAGAATATCATCTGCTAAAAACATTTTGCCTAGTTATTATATAAATATGAGATTTGATATTTTAATATCTTAGCACATATTTTCCTCAAAGGTAGGTATGTAAATTTGGACGACAACAAAAATCAACCAGCTGAGTAAATAATATATTTACTCGCAGAAAACCAAACCAACATACATCTCGAAATGCTACCACTAAGATATACAAACATACAAAATGTTAAGTAGATATATTTATACCTATTTTGTAATACATTTTTTCTAATTAGACGAGCGAGGTTTGACAAATTGCCGCTTCATTATGAGCCACGAGTTGGCCGAGGCCCGAGACTAATGGGGAAAATAAACGAGAAATTTTGGCCAAATGACGAAATGTCGTTGCCACAAAGTAAGCATCCACCAGAGGAATAAAGTAGGGCAACATTAAAAGTAGATGCGTATCTTTCTGTAGTTGACATTTCCCGATGGTATCCACGTTTCACATAAGCGCATCCATGTGAAATTATTCGCAAGTTTTGTTGACAACACCGTATGTGTCAAATCTAAAATAAAATACTACACCAATTTTGAAGAAAGTCCTTTAACCCTTTCCCGGGCAGTGGGGATATAGTTACCACCACATTTTGAACTCTATAAGCTTATAATAAGGTCCAAAACTAATAAATTAGAAATATACCTACTGCCTTGTAAAGGGTTAAAAGGAAATCTTAGTAAAGTAATAATAATAATACCCTGGGACATTATTTACACACGGTCATCTGATGCCAAACTAAGCAGAGCTTGTACTATGTAAACCAGATAACAGATATACTACATATACTACTTTTCTTTTGTAAATACGTACTTATATAGATAATTTCACCCAGATTCCGGACAAACAGATATGTTCGTGCACACAAATATCTGTCCTGGGTGGGAATCGAACTCACGACCTCCGGCCTGAAAAGCAAGCATTTGCCAACCACGCCAACAGGCCCGTCATAATAGCAGTTGTTTCGAATTACCTTCGTTTCTATCTACATTTGTAGATATTATTGTTCAATATACTTTCCTTAATGGATCAGAAAATATTTTGGCCCTTACAACCCCATTAGTTCAAAGTTCGAATAAACAAAGAACAAACAAAGTTGTGCATTAATGGGTTAAAATTATTATTTTCATTCATACCCTCCAATTAGGCGTATCAATATCCGATACGAGTACTTACATAAATAATAAATAAAAGTTGCCCGTCCATTTGCGTCTATCATATTCCGGCTTTTTATGTAATTTGTCACCGTTAGCATATAATTGTATAGGCCGACCAGAGCCGGATTAAGGGACTATTACGAAAATGTTGGACCACGGCTTAGCGTGGATGCATAAACAGTGCGTAAATGCGCAAACTCTCGAACGCTAAAACCCATTACAAATAGGTTTTTAGAAAATAACGTTAAACACTACTTACATCTTTTTAAAGACACTATGGTTAATAATTTTACAAACATGCACATCAGGGAGGTAGAAAAACTATATAATATATTTTATATATTAATAAAGAAATACAGGTGCTTATTACACACCGCGTGTGTTAAATAAATATATCTAGTACTGACATAGCAATAATTTTGATAATTAATAGGAACTTACAACAAAATGTACTTAATCATAAGAATTTATGAAATTGTCAGTAATTTATTTGTGTGCATTATCATCATATGAGCATTATCTATATAACTATGTATTTATCTTTACAAAAGAAAAGTAATTTTGTAATATAGTTATCTGGTTTCTATAGTACAATATCTGTTTACTTTGGGATGAGCTGGCTGTGTGTAAAATAATGTCCCATTATTATTATTTAACAAATATCGTTTTTGAATCAAATAAACACATACCACGTTTATTGAAAAAAATATCTATAATTTGCAAAAAAAACTAAAAACTAATACTATACAACATGTAACTTAATTAACGCACATCCTGAAAATAGTTTGTTCAGAGTCGTTTTTGAATCGATTTATATCATTTTTAATATAGGTAATTTTTTATTTCAAAACAATTTAAACCACGGAAATTATTGTCATATTAACCCTGTACAGTCAAAACAAATTGAAATGGACCGTAAGTCAAAGTAATAAAACTTATAAAATCTCAGTTTTATTGTATTCATACAAATTCCATCATTCAACACAAAATAAAGAAAAATAAACTTTATATCAAGAAACTAATTAAGTAAATAACAATGCATAAACATGTTAAATTAAAAAGTGTATGTATTATGATTACAACAAAATATTCTAATTGGGGTGTTTGAGAGTGTGCGTTAATTACAATACATGTTGTATAGAAAGCATTCACATTTGGGACAGTACCACCTTCGAGATCCCTCCCTGTTTCTGACCCGAACATAGCGTGAATAAGCTTGTAACTCCATCCAATATGAAACTGTGACACAATTTGAATAATAATGAATGGCCACACTTTATATGTTGTTGGATATTATTACCGCTTTAATTATACGATCACTTATAAATAGGCGAAGGGGACTTTAAGTGGTGCATTACTGCAGAAAACGAGACGCAATGTCAACGTGGTCAGATGCGCTCACGTGACCATCATTACACATTACATGTAATATAGAGGATCTGATTGTGGCCTTCTCCAAGGCAGTTATATTGGCCACATACTGATATAACGAGCTTCAACTTTAAACTGTTAAAACATTGTCTGGCCGCCCAATAACAAGAAGTGAAATATAATCTGAATTTGAAACTATTTTTACATGTTTTTTATATACTGTAGACACGGGTCTCATCGCGATAAATATTTAGGTAAATCATTACCTTGTTTACCCGACGTTTCGGCATGGATTGCACCAGCCGTGGTCACGGGTCGACTGGTGTGGCTCGGCAGCGTCGTCTCCGTGAACACAACATATCGCAGCTGTCAGGAACCGACAGGTTAATAAATCAGCAATAGCTGAGCATGTAGTCGACACAGGATCCCAACACTGGATTACAAATTTACACAAGCCACAGGTCCTCTCCACCGATCGTCACTATTACTCCAGAATAGTACGTGAAGCGGTTGAAATAAAGAAACATATCAATTTCAACCGGGAAGACGGATACCGCCTCTCACCATCTTGGAATCCTGTAATAACGAAGTGCCATCGTCGCGTAACCAACGTAGTGCGCCCGGGCGCTGATGTCATTAGTGTCGTGTGTACCGACAGTTTCGTAAAGGAAAATAAAAAAAAAATATCAAGACCATGCGAGGGTAGATACCGATACCCGAGCTTCACGGAGACGACGCTGCCGAGCCACACCAGTCGACCCGTGACCACGGCTGGTGCAATCCATGCCGAAACGTCGGGTAAACAAGGTAATGATTTACCTAAATATTTATCGCGATGAGACCCGTGTCTACAGTATATAAAAAATGTGTACAAATCGCGAAAGTTTAAAAACATTAATATTTTTACATGGTATTTGGCTCTGTGGTTGATGGCTAAAAAGAATATCGCAATCCCATTTTATCCCGTGGGAGGTGTAGAAGTCATTCCTACGGAATAGAGAGAGAAAATGGGCAGAAGTGTCTTCTGAGTACTATGCCCATATGACTGCGATCGCCAACCCGTCTTCCAAGCGTGGCGATTATGGCATAAACCTCCATTCTAGAGGGAGGTTCTTGTCCAGCCGTGGACGTTATTTGGCTGGCATGATGATGATACTATAGCTCTTTCAGTCTTAAATTTCATTGAATACGATTTGTGACTTAATAAGAATGTGTTCTGCGTCAATTTCAAAGTAAAACACCTGCAATACGTGAGGATAGACACATTGACTAGACACTGCGCACTTGTCAAATATCTTTTGAATATTGGCATCACCGAGACTTCAGAAGACATATTAGTATTTGTGAAACACCTACATTGTTGGTAGAGTATTTTTCTATATTGTAAAAGTGTAGTCTACTAACGGACAATGTTTCTAAAAGATACAAATTCTTTCCAATACTGAAGCACTCTTGTGGATATGATCTTATTAGGTGAAGGCTGTCCTGTATAGATATTAGTTCTCATTCGATTTTTTGAAGTAAAACTTCTTTACGCACGCATGATTTAGGGAGTAAGGTGGCGAATGCGTGATGAGAGCGTTACGAAAAGTGTGATCGGTTGAGGCGAACGGACGTTGATAAGTTAAAAAGATAGAGAGAGTTGTTTTTTATTTTTTTTGAGACAACGCAACAATTTATGGCTCACACAAATAGTTGTCCGACGCGGGACTCGAACCCGCGACACGAAGCGGCGATGCGACTGTCTTAGCCGCTGCGCCACACGTGCAGAGTTACGTTTCGTATATTAATGTAGGGGCAAGAGGGAGAGGTGCGAGCTCACATTTTCTTTCTCTCTTTCTCGCATAGATTCGTTTGTTTCGTATATCTAAGTTTTACTTCAGTCGCGTGTTCTAAAGCACACGTACTATTTTTCATTATTTCTGCAAAACTTTCACCAACCGTTGCTCTTTTTAGGGTTCCGTAGCCAAATGGCAAAAAACGGAACCCTTATAGATTCGTCATGTCTGTCTGTCTGTCTGTCCGTCCGTATGTCACAGCCACTTTTCTCCGAAAGTATAAGAGCTATACAGTTGTAACTTGGTGAGTAGATGTATTTTGTGAACCGCATTAAGATTTTCACACAAAAATAAAAAAATAACATATATATAATGGGGTATCTTTGGATAGGTATATTGAGGTTCCTAATATCATTTTTTTCTAAACTGAATAGTTTGCGCGAGAGACACTTCCAAAGTGGTAAAATGAGTGTTCCCCCCTCTAACTTCTAAAATACGAGAATGATAAAACTAAAAAATATATATGATGTACATTACCATGAAAACTAACAACGCAAATTAGTTTGGACGAGATCTAGTTAGTAGTTTTTTTAATACGTCATAAATCATTAACCGCAATTTACCTTTCATTTAATCAACTGAAATACTTGCTGCCCTTCATGTGCGAGTCTGACTTGCACTTGGCCGGTTTTTTATGCTGAATGAGTTTGCGCTTGACCACAATCTCACCTGATGGTAAGTGAAGATGGACTGCGCGTACCCATAAGATGCCTGTTTACTCTGTCTGTATATTTTTAGTTTTTAGTCTCCATGCAGTTCTGCCCTGTTATTCTTTATATATGTCATCTGACCGGCGTTTTTGCTTATTTCTTTTTCCTGTTGGTTCCATTCAGCAACAATTTTCGTGTATTTTGTCTATAACATTTGGACTAGATGGTCCACTTATATCCAATTACACATCGTACATGCTGCTCTGCATTTGAATCGTTTTGGCTCTGATATTATTGCTGCCTTTTTCAATCAACTATGTACAGAAGCCAGCACTAGCTGAATGTGCTGTCTGCCCCAATCTATCAAATTTCTTTTATAGATTTTTACTTAAACTTTAACACAAAAGCATAAGGTTTATTTTCAATTGAGGAAATTTGACAGATTGGGGAAGCTTGATGTGCTGGGATCTGTACCTGATGTGCTGCATGTCTGTATTTTATTTCTTATAATTGTTATAAAAATAATACGTTACTGCTCGTATATATTCATAAAGATTCTTCTAAGTTTGCTTCTAGTAGTTTATATTCGTAAATGTCACGTTTGACAGCACGTATCCCACAGCGGTTAAGACAACAAACTCGTCACTTCGTGTCACGAATTTGATTCCCGCGCAGGAAAAGTATCTGTGTGACCCATAAATAGTCGTTTTGAGTCTGGGTGTACTTTGTGTCTATCTATTGTATGTTTGTAAAGTACCGATGCAGGGTATCATTGCCCTAGTGCGAGCCTTTTCTTAAAAGAAGTAGTTATTAACTGGCGCGTTAGGGAAAATATTTGGAATCATCATAAATATAATTTCAAAAGATCTATAAAATAGAAGTTATGGCCGTTTTCGCTTTAAGATAAAAGTTTTTTCCATTTTACTTCAATGACATTATAAACGGCATTCACTGTTAATTTTTATTACTTTAGATTAATTGAACAGTATCAGTCGTTGAACTAGTGAACACTTCCTTAGCTAACTCTAAAAGACATGTAAATCATTACAGTTTAAAACACAACTTGACTACAATTGTTCGTTTAAACTGCTGATAAGAACAAAATTTATATTTGGAACCATTCCGAAACCATTACCTATCGATGAGAAAAAGAACTGTCAAAGTTCCCAAACAACGAATAAATTACGTGACATATATACAAAACAAGAAAAAACAACACATACAGTCAAGTTTATTACCTCCTATTTTTTAAGTCAGTTAAAAAGTCAACACGATCTTAATAGAACAGGCATACATAAAACGTATACTTGATTCAAAATGTTTCAATCAGAATAATTTGAAACTACGTACGAGCCTCATTTATTTAAAAATAAACTTAGCACTTTGACCAAACAATATCTAATTTCAGTTCACCAAAAGGGTCGTGTATCTTCTACCTATAATTAAATAAAGGCCCTTCTCTGAACGGTCTAAATTGGAGGTTTGGTTAATGTGAAACTGATATGCTACTTGGGGCTGTCCTTTTACTGGAAAGGTTTGAATGTATTTAAAGGCGAAAGAGATAGGTATTTGTATAGAGTTTAAGTTGGATTGGTGTACAGCTTCGTTTATTAGATGTGGATGTTGTAAAGTAATACATAAATTTCTTTTTTAATGAATATGATTAAACGGTTGCAAAACTAACTTATTGTATTCGTTAGAAATTTAAAAAGCATGAATTAAAAGACGGCTTTAAGGTCCAGCTTTGCAAAGAGCTCCGGGAAGAAGGCGAACTGTTTGAGGCATAGTTTCTAAGAGGGGTGGCATGAGCAGGTTATGCGGGAGGACAGGTAATTGTCCTCCAAGTGCACGTGTCCATACCTCGTGAGACTAGGTGCAAAAGGTAGTATCAGAGTAGCATACTCGCGTTTCCGGAGCTCCCTCCTCAGGCGCCAAGAGAAGTGCACGGCAAGTTAGGTTTAATCAGTGCGAGCCTGACATACCCACCCGCAGACACATTTTACGAGTATCATTCGTAGGTATCAACGGCCTTTCCGGGAAGACAGTGATCTGTTTGTGGCGCAGTCGCTGTGCCGGACTGGCAGGAGTCGGCAATAGGGGAGGCCAATTCCGAGCCCTCCCAGGGTACGCGTCCCAAACATCTGGGACATGGCGCAAAAGAGGGGCAGCGGAGCAGTATACCCGCGTTCCCGGGGCTCCCCCCATCAGGTGCCAATAGAAGTCCACGGCAGGTTAGGTTTAGTCAGTGCGAGCCCAAAATACCCACCCGCAGACACTTTTTGCGGGGGGATGCGTCGGCATTCCTCCTGCCTTATAAAAAAGGTATCAAAGGCAACAAAATCAAAATTATAAAAAAAACAGGGCTGTCTTTAGTTTAGTACCGCCGATAGAAGTGAAAATTGATGATGGATACATTGATATACTTCCGTGCGTTATTAGTATACATTATATATACGTACAAAGAGTATGTGAAGTATACTACTACTTCACATACTCTTTGTACTTATGTATAATGTATACTAATAACGGACGGAAGTATATCAATGTACAGACGCCAGCACATCAAGCTACCCCAATCTGTCAAATTTCCCCAATTGAAAGTGAACCTTACGCTTATGTGATAAGTTGAAAATCTATAAAAGAAAATTGACAGATTGGGGTAGCTGGATGTGCTGGCGTTTGTACATATATACACAGTATCACAACGGTATACATATAGCAGAAGCGTGCTGTGACGTTGACGTGAGTTTCACCGTGCTCAATGAGCCTGAAGAAGTTTGCACTTCAAAAAAGATACGGTAGGACATAGGACATTACTCGCTTTCTGACATAGATGTGGAGGAGTAAGCTAGTCTAGTGAAACATATTTAGACCAAACTTGCTCTAGGTAAATAAATCCGCGTAACTGAGGAATTTACAAACATGCAAAATATAGGAGTATTTTGCAAAACATAAAACATGGTTTGAAGTAACGACTGCACGTGTGGCGCAGCGGTTAAGAAAGACGCCTCACCGCTTCGTGTCCCAGGTTCGAGTCCCGCGCTGACCGACTATTTGTGTGGCCCATAAATTGTTGTTCTGCTTTTAAATTTCCATGATTAAACCTAAAAATAATCTCCTTGACAATAACTTAATACAAGCTAGCTAAATATCACTACCATTATAAAATATATTGTTTTATACAATAATGGTAATGCTTTAACATTCCGTGTACTTAAATATCTGTAATAAGTAACTAGAAATAATAACTGTATTACGACAAACATGTTCTGACTATTTACAAGCGCTTTTTAGAGTCTACGTGAAATGAAATAAAGTAAAATAAAAACCTTTTTATTTTATTTCATTTTATTTTATTTATATATTTTATACATATTATAGATTAATTACACCCAGACAAATTATCGTGTTCATCACATAAATATTTGTCCCGGACGGGAATCGAATCAGTATTACTAACCACTAGATCAACAGGCCAGGCAAACATGCAATACAATTAAATATGGGTCACACAAATAGATGTTCTGTACAGTTCCGAACCCGAAACGCGTAGACAACGAGGTATTAACATAATAATACTCGTAAATTAATAAAACAGGTTATAATTCACGTAGACTTTACAAAAGCGTTTGTAAATAGTTAGTAAGAAAACTGTAACGTATGTACTGGCTGTTTGGCATAATGACATGGGACCTTTGCCTGTAAATGATTGACATGAATAAACGTCAGTGCGATAATGTCCGTTCGCCGTTTTATTTGGATTTCAAATATATAATACAAGCTGTGCCCTGGCGGTTTTACCCGCGTTAAATTTTATAAATTATCACAGTGCCTCCCCCGTATGTGATAGCATGATAATGTGTAGCCTATGTGTTGACCCGACCCATTAGTAATGTTCATGCAAAATTTGAAGTAAATCCATGCAGTACGAGTTTAGCCCGGACGTATGCCCGGGCTAAACTCAAAAAGTACTAATACAGACATACAATACAATAAAAATACAGACAAACAGATAAACAGACAAAAATTCTAAAAACTATATTTTTTGCTTCGATATCGTTTGTAGATCACGCCCCAAGCATCCCTTTTAAAAAATATTCAATGTACAGTTTTGATTTTTCTACGATTTTATTATATGTATAGATTGGTGACGAGGATGGGATAGGCGGTTATAGTACTATCCATAACCGCTACTGATCCCGCAGAACTTCTCATAGGATACATTTCTACCCATTTACTATATGCATCAAGAACGAAATATCTGTCCTGGGCGTCATGGGTTCCATCGTGACCTGCGGCACTTACCAACCACGCCAACGGGACCATTAGGTTTATCCCAGTAACATTATGTATTAATAAAATAGAAGTGACAAAATACGCATAAGTAGGCATGACCTATTCAAAATAATATTTTGACACTTTCTCACGTAATATTTTTGACATAATTGAAATTTATGAGTTAGCATAAATAAAAATGAGTACAGTCTATTTTTCTTTACTTGTCTTATTTAGTACACAAATATGGCGTACTGGTAACCAAAGACAATTGATAGAGTTGGGAAATTATCGAATGAAGGACTGAACGAATTCATACAGCTGTAACCGAATGATATTACCATATTCATCCAAATAAATGATTGATTGATTGATTGATATTAGTAATGTAGGATTTCCTGACAAACAAAATTTTAGTTATGGCCCTGGGAATAAATTAGCGTTGATAATTTTGTAGTAAGCTGCCAGAATATCACACATTATCTTAATCACAGAAATAATTCCTGAAATATATCGTTGGCCTATATAAAAAATAAAACAAAACAATTTTTTATTTATTTATTCATTTGATTCACTACATGTATCTTCACTTCTGGAGTCTTCCGATTCTGACAGGTGTATAATGAAACCCTGGGTAGGTGCATCTGTTGCAGCATCTAAAAGTCCGTCAAGCTGCATCATTTTATCCTCTTCTTTTTTTATATGGTTTATACAATTATTCCAAGACATCGTACCAATTTGGCTTAAGCCTTCTTTAACTATTTTTGCAACTTTTGAACCCACATTACGGCATTGTGAAATGTGTTTACATTAGCCGTGTTTTAAGCGAACTAAACAAAATAAGAGCTCACGTCTCAATTGCGCTGTTATTTACCGAGACAAATTTGGTGGCGTTGACCCGATATCCAATTATTATTGTTATTCAGGATTGTTTATAGAATTCCCAATATGAATAAATAACATTAAAAAAGATTAATTTACTTACCTTGTTTAAACAAAACAATTGCACTAAAATCACAGTCGTATGCAATATCGATGTCCTTGAAGAATAGCCAAAGGTCGTCAGTCTAAAGAATAAAACCGTCCAAATCACAGAAAGAATCAGCAGAGTCCAGTAGAAAGCCAAATCGTTACACTTCAAACACACACAGAGAGCACCCGTAACGTACAACATAAGGCGAGGCGACGAGACGAATGACAGGACGTATCCCGTCAAGTCAAAAAATTTCACTTGTCAAATAATACTTTTAGTCTACGACCAGTTACAACAATAACTTTAGTTTTTAAAAATAATTCCTTACATTACCATACACACATATAACTTGAGATATATATATATATATATATATATATATATATATATATTAGGTCTTTACCTATGAAATTGCCGTTCTGCAGTACTGGCCATTTCAAATCAAAATAATTTTTGTTTGGCTAAGAATTCTAATTTCAAATTAATTTTATTTTAAAAACATGGATTCTTTTTTCCAAAAGTAGTCATTTCTTTATTGATTAGTGTTACATTTTCATCGCATTTCAATCTTTTTCGTCATCATGGATACGTTAAAAATTCGAGTAATTATGGAATATGAGTACCGTCGTGGCAGCAACGCGGCACAAGCGGCACGCAACATCAACGACGTTTACGGAGCTAACACTACAAACCAACGCACCACCTGTTATTGGTTTGCTCGCTTCCGTTCTGGAAATTTCGACCTGAAAAATGAACCTCGCGGTCGTCCGAAGACTTTGGTCGACAATGACGAATTAAAGGCGGTTGTGGAAGCTGATGATACACAATCTACGGCTGAATTAGCAGCAGCTTTCGACGTTAGCGTCAAAACAATATTGGTCCATTTGCGTCAAATTGGCAAGGTAAAAAAGCTTGACAAATGGGTGCCCCACGAACTCAATGATCGCCAGCGCGAAGTACGCGTCGAGACGTGCCTTGCACTGCTCAACAGACACACAAATGAAGGAATTTTGAACCGCATTGTTACCTGCGATGAAAAATGGATTCTGTTTGATAACCGCAAGCGCTCAGCAAGTTGGTTGGATCCTGGTTCAGCACCTAAACAATGCCCTAAACGAAAACTTACCCCTAGAAAAGTGATGGTCACTGTTTGGTGGTCTAGCGCCGGTGTGATTCATCACAGCTTCTTACCAAACGGGGTGAGCATTACTGCAGATGTGTACTGTGAAGAACTGAGCACAATGATGGAGAAGCTGGCGCATCTCCAACCAGCATTGGTCAATCGCTCGTCTCCGCTGCTCCTGCACGACAACGCGCGACCTCATACTGCACAGCAGACGGTCTCCAAGTTGCAAGAACTGGGGTTGGAAGCTCTCCGTCATCCGCCCTACTCACCAGACCTTGCGCCTACAGACTACTACTTTTTCCAGAATTTGGATAACTTCTTGGCGGGAAAAAAATTCAATACCCGAGAGGCAGTACAAAATGCCTTTGAAGAATTTGTTGCCTCCCGTCCAGCTGATTTCTTTAAGAAGGGCATCAATAAACTGCCACTGCGATGGCAAAGATGCATTGATTGCATGGGTGATTACTTCGATTAATACAAATAAAAAAATTCATGAAAAAAATTCGTTTAAATTTTTTCATACAAAACGGCAATTTCATAGGTAAAGACCTATTATATAAACATTCTGCTTTATTATTCAGTTTTTTACATTAAAATTATATAGTTCACACTGGTCAGAATCATTCATTCACTTTTCCCTTCTCTAAGTTCCGAAGACAAACTAGCATTTTGAAATGTCAAATTGCCAATATAATTATTAATCTGTGAAAATGGATTCTGATATTATTTTGATTTTAAGAGAATTAATGTGTTTGGATGGTTAATTTGAAGCAGTTTTTGGTGTTATTTATATAGTATGTGTTTCTTCCAACAATAAAGATGTTCATACCTAACTAAAAGTGCGTGATTGATGACGAAACTAGTGATTTTCGTACCGAGTAGTGTTTGTTTACCAAATAAGACAAGTAAGAAAAAATGGACTATAGGTTGATCAATATTTTTAAACTGTAATCTTTCGGCCTTAGGGATATGTGATATTCAGCGGTTTGCGTTTGGTTGATGGGTATAACCGGGGATTATAATGTTATATATACAAGGTTGTAGGCTATTTGTGGTAAACCTCTGAATTGGCGGGCGCGGGGTTTAAGATAGATAGATAGATAGATAACTCTTTATTGTACACCAAGTAAAATAAAATATAAGGAACAAGGATGCATTACAGAAATGTAGAATTGGCGGCCTTATCACTAAATGTGATCTCTTCCAGACAACCTAGGCAGGGATTGGAATATAGAACAAAATAGTTGCGGTAGTTGTCAGTGTACAAAAATGATGACATGGTACGCACTGGTACCATGACAAAAACAGTGAACTTAATACGCTACAAACTTATACTTAAATTACATATTACATAACATCTATCCTATATACATATATATAAATATATAAATAAAATATATATATACATTCTTGAAAATTATAATCATAATGTACACAAGAGCAATTTTTAATGCTGAAGTTGTAGACCAATTAAAAGTAATCAATTTGTACTTTGTTGAAGAGACAAGTAGTGTTCTTTCACAAGATTCTGAAACTGTCGTAGTGATTTGCTTGACGAATTTTAAGGTTTGTTCTTTAATTGTTTAAGGTCTCAGCAGATAAATATTACGCTTTTGTGGTTAAGATACTATTATGTCAGATTTTCACGTGTGGTGCAGCGGCTAAGACAGTCGCCTCGCCGCGCCGCTTCGTGTCGCGGGTTCGAGTCGCGTGCCGCACAACTATTTGTGTGTTTATGGGTCACACAAATATTTGTCCGGCCCGGGACAAAAACCTGGGAGGCGACTATCTAAGCCGCTGCGCCACATGTGCAGTCTAAATTATATGATCGTGACATTTGCACACCAAATATATTGTTGTATAATGTATTGTTGTTAAATATGGATCTGGACTATTTGTATTGTAATTTTTAGAAAAAATGCTGCGCTTATATGAGATTATAAACGGCCAGAGTGATTTAAAAAAATGAACCTCCGCCATATTATATAATACTACTAATATTCGATTAGAACACCTGACGCGAGTTTAACATTATTTACCCATCCCAAAAAAGTGCACAACGCCGCTAAAGAAGTTTTCACTTCAAAAAGGAATACATATTTTCACTTAACTTAACCTCCTCCAACTGCATTAATTATATAATTATTATTTTATATCCATGTATTTAAAATAATTTAAATTTATTCACCTGTACGGATAGAATTTTTATATTTAAGATATTTTAAATGTGAATCAGGTTCATTTCAATATTGGATACCTAGAATAGCCGTAACTGGGCGTAATGCGATACTCGTAATAGTCGTGTGATGTGATCTACCAGGATATTACAGTATAGATGGTGATCGCTATTGCTCAGTCACTATAGAATCGAATTTTGCACTCGGAAGTGTTAACTACATTTCGCCATAAATAACAATAATATCCTGGGACATTATTCACACACGGCCACCTGATCCCAAACAAAAGCAAAGCGTATAGGTACGATGGATACCAGATAACTGATATACTACATATTTACTTAGGTATACTACTTTTCCTTTTTAAATACATACTTATATAGATAATTACACCCAGACTCAAGACAAACAGACATGTTCATGCATACAAATAGCAAAGCTAAAGGCAAGCATTTACCAATCATGGCAAACGGCCCGTAATAAATGTAATAATGTCCTTCAGGTCGAAGTAAGGCCACGGTGATCAGACTCCACGGAGACTAGTCGATTACGCTGGACATATTATAGTGCATAAGTAAAGCTAATCCGATGGGACGACAAGCATTTTAAGCATTATTGGTATTTCATGATTGTTAGGTAATTAATTAAATAACACAATATATTTAAAACTAATAATATCCGAAGATTACTATCAATAAATCTAACTTCGGTAGTATTTGGAAGGTATTTATCTCGTGAAGTAATTAATTGGCCAAGTTTTGATTGATATCTTCGAAACTGCTGATTGGGGATTAATTTTATGGATAACATTTACTACTATAAATGAAATAGCGGCATAACAAGTTTTTATGAAGTGCAAACACGGAAATATTTCTATCAACGCCCTTGCCACTTAGTGTAGGAGAAAAATTGTTTATGGTATATCATCATCATGTCAGCCAAAGTACGTCCAATGCTGGACAATAGCCTCCCAAAATAATGGTGGATATGCCATAATCGCCACGCTTGGCAGACGGGTTGCGATCGCAGTTTGATGATCATAGTTCACAGAAAAACGCTGCTGCCCGTTCTCTGGTAGGTATTCCCTCGGTCGATTTCTACGCCCCCCAATTCTATGCCGTCAGCACACAGATATATATAAATAAAATAAATAAATTTCTTGGAACAAGTAACACATCCCAACCTACCAGACTAGGCACAGCCTGAACAAAGCAAATCTCGTGTAACCCTTGAGTATGTTTCGCCGGGGTGGCTCAACTGGGCCGGCGTATTTTTATTTAACTTTAAAAACAATACAGTTTTATTTCACACTAGCTGTGCCCGCGACTTCGTTCGTGTTAATTAGTTTATTTTGATGTTTTTGTTTTTTATAAAAAAAAGTAGCCTAAGTTACTCCTTATTACATCAGCTACCTGCCAATAAAAGTCCCGTCAAAATCGGTCCAGCCATTTCAGAGATTTGCCGGAACAAACAGACAGACAGATAGACAAAAATTTAAATTATTATTATTATTTTATGTTATTTTGGTGTAGGTACCGTATATATATTCATATTATGTAGAAAAAAAACGGTTATTTCAATATTAAAAACAGACACTCCAATTTTATTTATTTGTATATAGATGATGTGTTCTGCCAAACTGCAGTACAGTTTGTCGGTAGTATTTTCGCGGGTCAACTTGCGTCCTGGTCACGGGCGATGACGGGCCTGTTGTCGTGGTCAGCAAATGCTTGCTTTTCACGCCGGAGGTCGTGTATTGAGTGAATGAAATGAGAATGATGAGAGGGGCACTGAAGAAGACGGTGCACCTACCATGTTTTCTCTGTATTACCCCAAGGTTGACTGATAGAGAATGACTTTAGCATTAAGTTCACCTTTGTGCAATTTTGTGCAAGAAGTTTATAAATAAGTAAATAAACAAATTATATAAATGTAGGCAATTCAATTTTAAAATTAATCCATATCCGTAGCGTATCACATGTATAATATACGGTTTGCGGTACAATTGTACAAATATGTTTTGAATAACAAAATTGGTAATTGCCAAACCACAATAAAGTGAAACATACACGGTAATGTTTCACGTTGGAATTTGAATATATGTGTTAAAAATAAACTGTCGAATATATTTTGTAGACTGACTTAATTATTTTAAAGTTAACTCCAGTTAGTGTTTAACTACGATACACTAATAGACTCTATTATCGAATAAAATAATATTGTGTCCTAGGATATTATTTTATTATTTTGTTTGAGAGCCTTTTCAGTCTAGCGGTAGCGAGTTCACCCGCAGAGAACGAGGTCCTTTTGGGACTTGAGAGAGAGAAGGGAAAAGTTCTTTTGGGACTTTTATGTAAAAAGAAAAAATTCTCAGCATCAGCCCGAAGCCTGGGAGTTAGCTTTATTATACCACAATGCCTCGGAGAGCACGTAAAGCTTCTATCCGGCCGTGTAGCTCGTCCCATCGGATCATGAGAGTGATGGAATAGAAAGTACTCCTGTGCACAAACTTGTGCACTAGAATATGTCCCGCGCAGATGGATAATCTCTATTGAGACTGGCCGCCGTGGCTTAAATTCGCCTAAGACATTATTTTGTTTAAATGATTGAAATGATGGTGACCCTAAGCTATGTAACTGACATTCTACGTAATAGTTTGTGGTTACGGATGTCACCAAAATACGTGTCATTCGTCTAAAACGAGACGGCACGGTTTTATCTGTCAAACGTTTCAGTTGCAAATTAATGACCATTAAATCGTTTCGTTACATATTTGTATCTTGCAAATACATGCGTAACCTTGATTAAGAGTAGCGTGTTCAATCGGGGTAACAACTGACTGACCTGTTGGTCCTGTGGTAAGTGATACCCACCAAGGACAGATCTTTGTGTGATTTTCACGATTATTTTTTTGTGTCTGAGTTGGATGGATATTATTATTATTTATAATAATAATAATATCCATCTTATCCCAAACTAATCAGAGCTTGTATTATGGAAAGCAGAAAACTAATATATTACATATACTACTTTTTGATGTGAAACATCTATAGCCGTACGTAAAACAGATTTCTGGCGTGGCGACGCATGCCGTGGCAACGCGTCGCCACGCTATACGATAGTAGTGTGTACGGTGTGGCGACGCGTCGCCAAGCGCAATCGACTTTTTATTTTATCATTATGACATATTTAGTTCCTGTCACAATATGTTCTTTTCTGCATATTACTTTTACAAAATAATGTCGATGTTTCACATCTGCCAGGCGTCCCGTGACGGCTCACATTTTTCTTTTATAAAAACATTCTTATATAGATAATTACACCCAGACTGAGTACATGCGTGTTCATGCACACAAATATCTGTCCTGGGTGGGAATCGAACCCACAACCTGCGGCGTGAAAGGAAAGCATTTACCAAATACGCACACAGCCTGTCTATAATATTATGTATGTATTCAAAATATAGTATAGCATAATATAGTATAGTATTGTATGGTATAGTATTGTCCAGTTCTTACCATGTCGCTTAGTATAGCCCCTACTTTCATACTTTTTGATAATTGTATGATCCGTGCACCTACCATGCTATCTCTGCACCAGCCTAAGGTTGACTGGCAGAAAATGCCTTGGGCATTAAGTTCACCTTTGTGCCATTGTATAAAGTTATAAATAAATAAAAATATGTTACTATGTTTAGCAGTTCTCTGGTTGCCATAGTAATAATATAAAATTTATACCTTATCATACTATAAATGTAAAAAAGTTGTTCACTCTTTTCTCCTAGATATTATTTACGACGAAATGGAATCGCTCCTCCAATCCTTGCAATAAACTAATAATACATATACCTTCACGCACACACACATACACACACACACACACGATCACACACACACACATACATCCACACACATGCGCACACACACACACACACACACATACATCCACACACACGCACGAACATGCACATACACGCGTTCACATTCTTAATAAAATGAAAGTAGTACTTATGTGAGAATTAAGAGACGGCACTGTTTCTCTTTATTACAGGCTATCCTGTAGCCTATCTAAGAGGACAGTACCCTAACCATTTAAGTGTAGTATTTTTATGTGTTTGTTACCTTAATATGCTCTTTGTATTGTACTACAGCAACTATTCTATGAAATAAAAGTTTATTATTATATTATATTATTATTTATCATAGTATGGAAATTGGGTAGTGGGAAAAATATTAAAATATCTCTACAAAAATTTGTACTGAAATTGTTCGGGGTTAGCCCATAGTCTAGAAGTTACTTGTGTTAGACCCACATGCTTCAAAGAGGGTGTTCATTACATCAGCCCAGTGTCTGGTGATGTTTCTCTCTTGTTGGATAGCTGTCCCATCAGATTATGAGTGTGAGAGAAGAGTGCAAAAGTGTGCGCAGACACTCGTATGCAATAATATAATAATAATATCTAGGGACAATGTCACACAGATCATCCTAGCCCCAAACTAAGCAAAGCTTGTACTATGGCTACCAGGCGACGATATACATACTTATATAGATAGATAAATACATAGAAAACATCCATGACTCAGAAACAAATATTCGTGCTCATCACACAAATACTTGCACATACCGGGATTCGAACCCAGGACCACCAGCTTCGTAGGCAGGAGCACTACCAACTAGGCTACGGTGACCGTCAATATATTCTGCCTAGTTGCCTAAATAAATTGGGAAAGGAGTGCTATTATTAGAACATGAAATAAAAGGAACAAATAAACTATACAAAAACATTTTACCTCCCCTGTCTGTACATTGAGATATTTGAAAACAAAAACAGCTGAAAGTGGGAACTAACGAATCGTATCAAAGGGACAAGGGAAACTAACAACCGTGTTTCAACGGAACCCGAATGTTTTTAAGGCACAAAGAACTATTTGATCTGCTTTCAGTAAAACAGTTAGTAATCCTGAGATTAGAGAGAAGTGCTTGAATGGGATGTCGGTAGAGAAAGGTTTAGGACCTTTTTAGAATGGCGGGCTACTTCGACAAGAAAATTATTTGTTTAGTAGCTAAGTAATGGAATCTGGCGTTACTTGGCGGATATCCATAACAATCAAAATACAAATCAATATGTAGTGTTAATTCCGCTAATTGTCATTTTAATCATGCCGGGATGCAATTTGCACCGCCCTCCCGCCTGCAAAAATAGGCACATGCAAGAAGGACAATACTCGTCGCGTGCTCAAATGAGAATCATTCGAACACTTGACGAGTTAACAGCCCTTGACAATGGTCCATGGAGGACTGAAACACGTGTTGGGTCGATACCCAACACGTTTTTCAGTCGTCCACGGACCATTCACACAAGTACGATTACTGGCTTTGCTGTTCTTATATTGTCCTTCTTGCTTCTTGGGCGGGAGGGCTGATGATTTAACTGACATTTAGCGGAATTAACAATACATATTGATTTTTTATTTGATTGTTTAGTAGCCTCGTCAGTGGACGCACCTTCTCTACAAAACAACTTTTATTGCCTTAATAATAATCTTCATCATTACCATATCAGCCGAAAGACGTCCACTGCTGGACAAAGGGCTCCCCCAAAGATCTCCGCAATTGCCGGTCTCACGCTATTCGCATCCAGCAGTTTCCAGCGACCCGCACAAGATCATCGGTCCATCTTGTAGGGGGCCTGCCTACGCTGCGTCTTCCGGTTCGTGGTCGCCACTCGAGAACATTTCTGCCCCAACGGCCGTCGGTTCTACGAGCTATGTGTCCCGCCCACTGCCACTTCAGTTTTTCAATTCTTCGGGCTATGTCAGTGACTTTGGTTCGCCTGCGGATTTAGACATTTCTGATCCGATCCCGCAGGGAAACTCCGAGCTTAGCCCTCTCCATTGCTCTTTGGGAGACCTTGAGCCTTCTCTGATAAGGCCCATAGTGACTGACCACGTCTCTGTTCCGTAAGTCATCACTGGCAACACACACTGGTCGAAGACTTTCGACTTGAGACACTGCGGTATTTTGGATGAGAAGATGTTACATAGCTTCCCGAACGCTGCCCAGCCGAGTTGGATTCTACGATTGACCTCCTTCTCGAAGTTGGATTAATAATAAAAGCACTGTTAATATAGTAATGATGTACTACGTGGCATCAATTGTCGGTTCGAATAATAAAATAAATGAATATCTGGGACTTATCATACAACGCCATCCAGCTTTAACTAAGCAAAGCTAGTATATAATAGTCTATGTATAATATGTATTGGACAACAGATAGAAATACCTATTTAGTTGTTTTTAAATATATTCTTATAATACATGGACAACACCCAAACCTGAACAAATAGACATTATGTTTAGGTTTTGTAGCATTATTGTTGCTACCAAACTAAATATTGTAGATGTTAAATTTCACGCCGCAGGCCGTGGGTTCGATTCCCATCTAGGACCAGATCTCTCTATGAACAGATCTGTTTGTTCTGAGTCTGGGTATATAAGTATGTATTAAGAAAAGAAAAATAGTATATCAGTTATCTGGTTTCTTTAGTACAAGCTCTGCTTAGTTTGGAATCAGATGGCCGTGTGTGAATTACAATAATGTCCCATAATAATATATTATATTTATAACTTGAAGGTGGTTTTATTTTAAACAATAATTATTACGTAAACTTACAAGAATTACTTGTCTATTTTTAGACGAATGACACGTATTTTATGTACCGTAACCACAAACCATCACGTTCAATAACGGTTACGTAGCCAAGGATTACAATCAGCATTTTAATTTAAATAATACCCATTAAATGCTTAATAGCTTTAGCAGCCTGCTGCCTATACTATCTCAATTACCGTAAAAATCAAAATCGAACTCACACATAAGGATGTGTAAATAGTTATTTGTTATAAAATAGTGCAAAGTTGCTTTTTAACCGCGTGATCAATTTTGATAACCGAGAAAGCGAAGGATTCAAAAATTAGAATCCTGAGCATTATCGAGGAAATCAAAAGAGCACAAGGTGAAAAATCTTTGCACTCGAGTGCAACACGTCACTTTTCATCACACCTCAGCGAGGAAATGACTAAATGCAAAAAAAATCTTACTATAGATACTTTTATCTCAGTTTAGGTTACTATATTATGATATGTAAGTATTAAAGGACAATCTTTAAATTACAACAAATAATACTTAGGTATAATTAAGAAAAACTTATAGTAACGTTACTACATTTGAGTGTAATAGAAGAGTAAAATTGCGCAAAACAATGTAAAAAAAAGTACACCAAGAAGGTTCCGAGTCTTATGATAAATTAAAAAAATTGTATGATAAATTCGGCACCATAGAGGTAGAAGTAAATAGGTTTAATGATATTTTGCATTCACAAACTTAGTGCACATGATGGTCTAAATTCAAATTTACTTTACCCACTAGAAGATAAAAACAACTTTGCCACTCAGATATCAATAAGCGAAAAAAATCTCTTTCCGAGATGTCCGGGTGATGAAGTAGTTATTTGTTATACAAGAGTGCAAAGTTGTTTTTTAACCGCGTGCTCAATTTTGGTAACCGAGCAAGCGAAGGATTCTAAAATTGAATCACGCGCGCAGCGAGTCATTAAAAAATTAGAATCCTGAGCATTATCGAGGAAATCAAAATAACACACGGTGAAAAAATTTTGCACTCGAGTGCAACACGTAACTTTTCATCACACCTCAGCGAGGAAATGACTAAATGCGAAAAAAATCTTATCATAAACACTTAAATCTCTTTAGGTTACTATATTATGATATGTTAGTAATGCAGGACAATCTTTAAATTATAACAAAACTTAATACTTAGGTATAATTAAGAAAAACTAAAAGTTACGTTGCTACAGTTTGAGTGTAATAGAACAGTAATATTGCGCAAAACAATTTAAAAAAGTACACCAAGAAGTTCTTAGTTTTGTAATTAATTAAAAAAAGTTGTATAATAAATTCGGCACCATAGAGGTAGAAGTAAATAGGTTGAATGATATTTTACATTTACAAACTTGGTGCTCACGATGTTCTAAATTCAAATTTACTTTAACCTCTAGAGGATAAAAACGACTTTTCCACACAGATATAGAAGAGTAAATGCTCTTTACGAGATGGGGTGATGAAAAGTAATTTGGTAAGGTCTTATGACATAAAAAACTGGACTGCATAACTCAGCCGCAAACTGTCTGCATCTTTCTTATGTTGAGTGCGTGCTCACACTCACAGCTCACACGCTTCTTGAACGCATTATGTGATATATTGTCAGAAGTACCCTTTTTTTGTTAAGGCCTTCGCATGCCCCCCGCAAAAAGTGTCTGCTTGTGGGTATGTCGGCCTTGCACCAACTAAACCTACCTGCTGTGGACTTCTCTTGGCGCCTGATGGGGGAGCCCCGGGAACGCGGGTTTGCTGCTCCAGTACCCCCCTTTTGCGCCATGTCCCAGATGGTCGGAACACGTACCCTGGGAGGGCTCCTTTGGATTGCCCTCCCCTATTGCCGACTCCTGCCAGTACGGCACAGCGACTGCGCCACAAACAGATCGCTGTCATCCCTGAGCCGCTTGTACGTGGCGGCAGTAAAGGACACTTCTCACACTACCGCCGCGGCCCCGTGTCAGAAGTACCCTAAACCAGCGAGCATGTATGAACAGTATAATGACAGTGAACGAGGCAACTGAGGTGTGCAAAGATCATGAGAAATGGAAATCCGTTGTCTTTGCCTACCTCCAGGCCTGAGGCTATATATGCCGATACTGGAGGGCTGGATACAATGTATGGACTGCACACGAGGTAGACAGTGTCCTAGTACCGCGATTATACGTATATTGAAAAATTTGAAACGTTAGGTTAAGATTTTTTGTAACTATTATATTAAGGACTGAAAAAAATGGTATGAAATAAATAATTAATAAAATAACTAAGTTTGTTTATTTGGTACTTTCCAATAATAAAGAACCTGTGGTGTATAATTGAATTAAAGCATTGCCTTGCTTTTCCTACACAAATGATCTGTCAATACCTTTACCAATGATCGTTCTCTTTTGATTTCATCAATGTCCTGGGACATTATGTACACACGGCCATCTGATCCCAAACTAAGCAGAGCTTGTACTATGGACCCAGATAACAGATATACTACTTTTCTTTTGTAAATACATACTTATATAGATAATTACACCCAGACTCAGAACATACAAAAATGTTCATGCTGCACACAAATATCTGTCCAACCACGCCAACGGGCCCGTCAAATAATAATATCTAGGGACAATGTCGCACAGATCATCCTAACCCCAAACTAAGCAAAGCTTGTACTATGGGTACCAGGCCACGATATACTTACTTACATACTTTAGATAAATACTTAAATGCTGCACACAAATATCTGTCCAACCACGCCAAATAATAATATCTAGGGACAATGTCACACAGATCATCCTAGCCCCAAACTAAGCAAAGCTTGTACTATGGGTACCAGGCCACGATATACTTACTTACATACTTTAGATAAATACTTAAATACATAGAAAACATCCATGACTCAGAAACAAATATTCGTGCTCATCACACAAATATTTGCACTTACCGGGATTCGAACCCAGGACCACCAGCTTCGTAGGCAGGAGCACTACCAACAAGGCTACGGTGACCGCCGTGATAATAATAACCGTCTTGAGTTTAATAATTTAAGGAGATGATTCCTGAAGATATATCATACAGTTTTGGGGTTACTTGTATAAACTCCAGCTCAAAATTTAAGTAGTCAAATTGATTATATGATTAAGATTATATTTACTCAAATTATAGATATAAATATTCTATGTTTCTATAATATTTATCCAAACATCTAACAATGATAATTAATTCAGTGTCTTGTATCATAAACTTCGGAGATGAGGTAAAATTTGGTTTCCATGACCCCTAAACCACAAAACATTATTTTTATGAAAGACTAGCTGTGCCCCGCGGTTTTACCCGCGTTAAGTTTTATACATTATCACAGCTCCTCCCCTGTAGGTGATAGCGTGATAATATGTAGGTAGCCTATATGTTGACCCGACTTCTTAGTAATATTCATGCAAAACTTGAAGTAAATCCATGCAATAATTTTTGAGTTTAGCCCGGACACAGACAAACAGACACACATACAAAAATTCTTAAAACTGTATTTTTGCATTCGATATCAATTGTATATATATCACGCAAGTTTTCTTTAAAGAAATATTCAATGTACAGTTTTGACTTTCCTACGATTTTATTATATGTATAGATATTTTCTTAAGCACAACTTACCTCTCCTCGATCACCAATGAATTATATATAAAAACATTCCACGATACTGACGGTTTATCAAAGCAACACTTCAAAAGCGTAGGTCGTAAAAATAGCCGCAGGAAACATACCGTGGAGAGACCGTGTCATCAATATGCTCTAAATCAACGAATTTAAGTATATCTAACAGATTTTTATGTTGTACATATTTTCCTGTGCAAATAATATACATTTCGTTAATTTACGTTGTTGTTTTCTATTTCTTTGGTCACTTAGATCGCACTGGGTCACAGTATTGCTCGATCAAGCAGCGGAAGTAGTTATCTTAGTGTTAAAAAAGAACTGGGCTTTAGTGATTTAGTAGAGCATAAATTATTACTTAGTATTTAAAAATTTATTACCGACTCCAACTTTTCTTAACAAAGACTCATTTAAATAAAAAATATAGGCAGAAATACAGAAAGCATTATCCATCCCATTAAAATAGAATGGTCGAAATGGGATCACATGCAACGAAGAAATTAAGTAAAAAAATATATAAAGTCAGTTAAAATAAAAAAAATATAATAACAGTAATAGTATAGTTAGAATATTATGACAGTAATCGAGGCAAAAGAAGTATGCAAAGATCGTGACAAATGGAAATCCGTTGTCTCTGCCTACCCCTCTGGGAAACAGGCGTGAGTCTATGTATGTATGTATGTAAAATAAAAACCCATTTAGTTATAACATGTAGTAAGTTAATCTTTCACACGAAATTATCACATAAATAACACCTATTCACGACCATGACGTGCAGTTATACAACCATCATCTCCCTACCCATATTAATGAGATGAAGACGATATGCATCACATAGCCGTCGCAAACTATTCCCCTTAATATTAATTAATATTTCCCTTAAATAAACTGTTAGATGAATGCTTTCACTACTATATACAGGTTTTGCTGTACTACAACAACTAGTCCTAGTTTGGGACAAGTACAAAGGCACTCAAAATTAAACTATACTATATAAATAATAATAATAAAATAAAAATCGTTTATTTTCAGGCATCGACTGCCCATAGTATTCAGTGTGTTATCAGTACAAAATAAAAAATAATTATGTTAGTATGTAACACTTAGACACAAATAGGTAAAAAATAACAACACAAATACACAATAAAATAATAAACAGCCAAGATTAGATGAAGATTTATCAAGTCCCATGTCTGACATGAAGCTTGATAAATCTATCCATTGTAGGCCCTTCAATCCTTTCGGCAAACACCTTCAAAATGCTATTGCTGCTTCCCCTCAATCTGCGTATCACTGATGCCACTTTTTTGCGCACTTTTTCGCGAAATAATCGTCAGTGTGCGCATCCGCGAACATCCCTGACGCACTACAGTAAGGTGGAAGCCTCAACTTATGAACTCAACCTTATCAAAAAGTCAATAATTGAGAAATACTGACAAAAAAATGGATAAAATATAATGAGTAATTGACCTTCTTTCAACAAGGCGCGTTAAAATTCCTCATAAATAAAAACAGATAGTTTACGACATAAGCATGTAAACGATCTTCGGTATCGATATTCGTCGGTGTTCCCATACAGCACCTATTTGCAATACTAAAATATAATACTTTACAATTCAACAAAGTAAAACTATCTATTTTACTGCGACATTTGTAGTCTTTTTATTGCTTTCTATTGAGGAATGGTGTTTATCTTACTTACATAGTGTAATAAAATCACAGTCTGCCATTCATTTAAAATGAATGGCAGACTGTGATTTTATTACACTATGTGTTAAAAATCTTTTTCTGAATCGGTGTTAACGGAGCATTATTTTTCTGTAACCACTATCTTCCACCGTCATAAATTTAATTTCTCTATGATAGAATAAAATTTAGATAGTAACTTGGCTAATAGGAAAACCTTGTGAACGTTAAAATTGGATGGACGAATAATGAACTTTGACGGTCACCGTAGCCTAGTTGGTAGTGCTCCTGCCTACGAAGCTGGTGTTCCTGGGTTCGAATCCCGGTAAGTGCAAACATTTGTGTGATGAGCACGAATATTTGTTTCTGAGTCATGGATGTTTTCTATGTATATAAGTATTTATCTATCTATATAAGTATGTATATCGTCGTCTGTTACCCATAGTACAAGCTTTACTTAGTTTGGGGCTAGGATGATCTGTGTGACATTGTCCCCAGATATTATTATTATTACTCATCCATCTGAGTTTAACGTTCACAAGTTTTTGCGAAATAAATTACTTTTTACTATTATATTATTTATACTTCGTCGTTATTTCATTGCTAAAGCGCCCCAGTATGCCTCTGACATGACTTAGCCAGTGTTGTCTAACTAAACCACACTTTAATGGTCACACATCTATGGACCAGTGTAGGACCGCGTGTAGTCAGGCGGTCAGTCGTGGTGCTTCATCATGCAGATCACTAACTCGCCGGTGAGTACAGTTGTGTTGTGCTAAGAAGAGTTGAATGCGGTCTTAGCTAGTAGTTTTTAGCACTACATATTAAAATTAAATTGAAGGGGAAATTTTTCAAGACTTTTTTGTTTTAAGCAGTTTTTAGAAGTGACTTTAATATTTCTATTGAGGCAAGGTGGTTTTGTCACGCCATCCAGAAGTCTCCCGCCAAATACCAGGCCGATCTGGAAGTCCCTAAATGAACTCCGGACTAAGGTGGGCCCGAGCCATGAATACATATTTAGCTAGGGACTGCCGAGCAACTCTAAAATAGATTGTGTTTATGGAGCATCGGTTCTATCCGTGGCTTATTTAAAATCCAGTCCAGCCTGCCCTGCCATATGCTTATGGCAGGATCTCAAGAATGCCACAAGCAACACATTCATTGTAGCCACGTTCTGGGCCATGAAAATGTAGTTAGTTTGCCAACAATACGCCTGGAAGATGAAGATTGAGAAAAATTGAATCGTATTTGGGATCAATTTAGTGCTATAAAATGTGTGTGTCTGTATTTTTAACAAGCGTATACTAATAGACTGCTATTTCTTTTTGGTTATTTTTTAAAAGGTTTTGTATGTTTTAAAAGGTACTTCCTGTGACTAAGGGTACTTTACAAAACATATAATAGAGGGACACAAATTAAATGCAGACTCAGAACAACTATTTATGGGTCACACAAATAGTTCTCCGGCACGGGACTCGAACCCACGACACGAAGCGGCGAGTCGACTATTGTAGCTCCTATCACAAGTATTTAATATACTTAAAAGGAGACCCCTATGTAAGATAAATTGTAGTAGTATGAGATACCGAAATAAACTATTTTTATTTAATTTTTATTTATTATTAGCCGGTGCGCCACACGTGCAGTCATTACTAGTCAATACTATGTAGTAATGACTGCACGTGTGGCGATGAGATGGGGACAGATTACTGTGTGGTAGCTTGAAATATCACCGCCCCATCTCATCCCGTGGGGGTCGTAGAAGTTGACTCGAAGGAATATCTACCAGAGAATGGGCAGCAGCGTCACTTTGTGTACTATGATCATCATACTGCGATCGCAACCTCGTCTGCCAAGCGTGGTGATTATGGCACATCCCTCAGGTGCAAACCACTACTCCATTGTGGAAATCTTTTGGGGAGGCCTTTGTCCAGAAGTGGACGTCATTTGGCGGACATAATGTCAGTTTTTTTTTTTTTTTGGAACGTGTTTCTTATCGCGCGTTGTGAAAGGGGGCTAGACGGAAAAAATTCTTACATAAGTTGTCGCGACATTTTTTGCAGCTGTGCGGCGTGCGCATGTTTCTCTGTCTCACTCTCTCCTTCTCTCTCTTATAGAAAGCAAGCCAGATATTTTCATTTCTATTTCGCATTGAACAGTGTGGTGTCGCGACGATTTTTTTTTGTTGAGTGTTTACAGGATTTTTGTACATAATAAATAATAAGAAATAACTTCGTTCCATCCGGGTGTCCCTTAACATCTCTCAAGTTTTTTTAATATATATATAGGGACAATGTCACACAGATCATCCTAGCCCCAAACTAAGCAAAGCTTGTACTATGGGTACCAGGCGACGATATACATACGTATATAGATAGATAAATACTTAAATACATAGAAAACATCCATGACTCAGAAACAAATATTCGTGCTCATCACAAAAATATTTGCACTTACCGGGATTCGAACCCAGGACCACCAGCTTCGTAAGCAGGAGCACTACCAACAAGGCTACGGTGACCGTCAATCCGACATTTATCAAATATTTATTTAAATCTTGTGGATTACAACTAAATTAGCTATTGCCGCCCAGCAATACAAAACTTACATGCTTAAAAAGCGAGTGTGTAATAAAATCCTAACTGTAACGGTAAATAAATAGTTTATAAGTATAACACACGTGATTCTTTTGTCATACAGTACTTAACGATTTTCAAAACTATAATGTTCACGTTTAAAATCTACTTTTTTCTTATAATGACTGTACTTATTTGGTACACAAAAGCAGCAAATTATGGTTTGTTCGAGTTTAATACTAAGTAAACCATGTTTCAATCCTTCTACATACAATAAGCAAATGTTTACATTCTCGGTTCATTGATCGTAAGGGCAACATAGTAACTATAGAAATATACAAAGAATGGATGTAATTTAAGTGCACGTGTGGCGCCGTGGTAGTCACGTGTTTCATGTTCGATTCCTATTTATTTGTGTGACCCACAATTATAGTGGTTAACAGAACCCACAATTATAGAGGTTGAGGTTTTTGGAGGGTACACAGAGGGAGTTCCGGGGAAAAGCTACCAATGCTGGATAAAGCCTCCCCCGCCACAAAGATTTTCACAATTGTTGGTTATATGCTACCTAAATCATAATACTTCATTCAATCAAACATTCAATACATAATATTAAAAACTTCAACTAAACATAATCTCCTTGACAATAACTTAATACAAGCTAGCTAAATGTCACTACCATTATAAAATAAATTGTGTAAATGTTTTAACATGCCGTGTACCTAAATATCTGTAATAAGTAACTAGAAATATTAACTGTATTACTACAAACATGTTCTGACTATTTACAAGCGCTTTTTTTAAAGTCTACGTGAAGAAAAACCTTTTTTATTTTATTTATTTATTCATTTTAATCCAGTGGGAGGGGGCGAGGCTTTGTCCAGCAGGTGTAGTTTTTCGGCTTGCTGTTTGAGCATAAATAACGTTATATGACCGTGTTTTCTTTATACTGCCACTAAAACTTGCCACTGCTTGAGGTAAACTAAATATATAACTTATTGTGCGTTTATTAACTAATGAATGATCTGCTGTTGTATTTAATGACTCGCCTGAGAATTACTCCGGAGTTACGACGCTATCAGAAATACATTTTAACCGCCCATTAAATACAAAGAAGTGAGTTACAAGTCGTTCAGGCGACAGACTTGTCATCTTGAACACAATATGTGATTATCGTAAATAAAACACGACGGATGTGGTCTGCGCTAAGATTAAGAAATACCGAAGAATATGTAGAGATTCTTAGTACTGCCATGTCGGCAAGCATACGGTCCACCTGAAGGATAGTCATACTCATATATATTTTATTGAGTAAAACATATTTTTTTTGATACGTCACATTTTTTATTAACTAACGTTCAGTGCTTGACGTGGCAGCTACTGAGAAACACTGCCAAAAATCTAAGTAGCATTCCTACTTAGTTTTTTAGCAGTGCACCTGAAAAAAAAACTTACATAAACTTACGTATAAAATTTACATTTATTACTTTATTTTATTTTATTTGGGAAGCTAACAGCTACATACAATTGGTTAACAATTTTGATAAATAAATGCCAATAACAAGCTTCCACAACTAGTAGTTACATTAATTTTACATTTACAGACATAATAGAAGGACACAACATACATTCAAACAAAGAACAGCTATTTTTTATATAAAAAAATATATAAGATTATGTGTCACTCAAATAGTTGTCTTGTGCGGGAATAGAACAATGGATCACAAAGTGGTGCGGCGACTATCTTAACCGCTGCGCCACACATGCAGTCAAAGTGAAGACATACTTTGTCCAGACACATAATAATAATACATGTAAAATAAGATACAATATATACAGTGTGTTTGTGTGTGAGTGTGTGTGTGTGTGTGTGTCTGTAAAATAGTGTGTTTATTATATTCATGCTCATGTTCTGTAAGGATGTTGCATAACTATACGCCCACAATCTGTAGAAGACCTTCAAAGCCAACACATTGTTCCTATCAGCTGATTAACTCCTCATGCAAAGCATAAAAGGCGTCGAAGTGAATTGGGTTATAACAATATCCAAAGATATGGGTCAATAAACTTTCATGCAATATCATAAATAGAAGTGTTGACTGTTATATTTTATTATATGTATATATCTATACATAAACATATAATGAAATCGTAGGAAAGTCAAAACTGTACATTGAATATTTTTTTAAAGGATACTTGGGCTTTGATAATTTTTGTCTGTTTGTCTGTATGTATGTTCGGGCTAAACTCAAAAAGAGCTGCACAGATTTACTTCAAATTTTGCATGAATATTACCAAGAGGTCGGGTCGGTCAATAGGTATATTTCTGGCTTCATATTATCACGCTATCACCTATAGGGAGGAGCTGTGATAATTTATATATAAGGTAAAACCGCGGGGCACAGCAAGTTATATCTTTATATATATATACCAGATATAGTATATATATATAAAGATATAACTTGCTGTGTATAATTTGTCTATATACTCCTTGTTTAAACGTGCGATTGTTTGAATACTTATAGAGGTTCTCATGTTAAGACTGGCCTTTTGGTCTAGTGGTAAGCCAGAGGTCGTGGGTTCAAATTCAAAATTCATTTATTCCGTAAAAGTATTACCTTTGTGTGGAATTGTCAATTTTTTTATCCTATCGTGCAGTGCTTGACGTACTAGCACTGGAAGAGAACTCAGTAGGGATTATTTTTCCCAAGATATTTTATTTTATAATTTGACTGCCACGTTGATCTATCAAACAGTTTTCAAGTGCGGAATCAAACCCAAAACACTGAAGTGCCAACGTAGTAACATTCAGTGGTTCAGCTCAACCTGTATCGTACAATTTTTAGGGTACCATACCCAAAGGGTAAAACGGTACCCTATTACTAAGACTTTGCTGTCTGTCTGTCTGTCTGTCTGTCACCAGGCTGTATATCACGAACCGTGATAGTTAGACAGTTGAATTTTTTACAGATGATGTATTTCTGTCGCCGCTATAACAACAAAAAGTAAAAAATAAAATAAATATTTAAGGGGGCCCCCATACACCAAGCGTGAATTTTTTGCTCGTTTTTATAGATACGAGTACGGAACCCTTCGTGCGCAAGTCAGACTCCCACTTGGCCGGTTTTTATTCTCTGTGAGAAACTAACATTTTGAATAGATCCATTAGTTAGAAATGTGGAATGTTGATATTTATATCTAAGAACAAAAGACTGAGCTAAAAGTTAATTAACTGATAACTAATACTCAACGTAATGGCTTGTATCTGTTTTGTATCAAAAAGTGAGAATATAATCATTAATAACACAGCTATTAATAGCTGTTTCGTGATTGTAAGGAGAAAAAAATACTGACACGTGTTGTAGTGTAAACTTTGTTGTACTAGAATTGTTACTAAGATAAGATGACAATCCTAAAGAAAAGAGCATATATTATTATTCATTCATTCTATGAATTCTTTATTTGCAAGAATTTATACATTTAGATGGACGTAAACTACGTTTTCACTATAATAAATATTTTTTTGTGTAAATGTTTAAGTAGTACTAAGTATGACACATAATATGTATGTAACATGTATTATATGTCATGTTATCATGCAATTTTAATTCAGTATATAAAACTAAGTAACTATCTATATAATTTAAAAAAAAATGTAATATCTTTAATATGTAGCTACAAAAACAATAACAATAAATTTGTTAACGTTAAAGTAAATTCAGCAATTAAGTAGTAGATATTATTTAAAGTAACATTATAATAATTAATACTTCCTAAAGATATATTAGCTATTACTATATAAGTAAAACTTAAAAACGACATTAAACCTACATATATATAAAACTAGCTGTGCCCCGCAGTGTTACCCGCGTTAAATTTTATAAATTTTCTTTGTTATAAACCTCACGGAGCCCGAGACCTTTCCAACGAATGCAAAACCGTGGAAGTCGGTTCGTGCGTTCTGGAGTTATAGCTCCAGGAAGGAAAACCCGACTTATTTTTATATAGTAGACTAGCTGTGCCCCGCGGTGTTACCCGCGTTAAATTTTATAAAATTTTCTTTGCTATAAACCTCACGGAGCCCGAGACCTTTCCAACGAATGCAAAACCGTGGAAATCAGTTCGTGCGTTCCGGAGTTATAGCGTCAGGAAGGAAAACCTGACTTATTTTTATATAGTAGATAAACTAAATCTAAATTAATTAAAAGTCAAATTGAAAATAATATGACATACAATAAAAACATTTGTCACAGAGCCACTCATACATTGATTTATTAAATTCAGTTTCTTTCAGATTTCTGAATCTTTCGGGAAGTTTATTATAGATTTTTTTTGCCGTATAATAATACATTATAATAATATCCGAGATATTCCTACCTGCAACGTGAAGATGTATTCTTACTTCATCATCATTATCGATAGTCCGATATCGTCCACAGCTGGACGTGGTCCTCCTTCAAAGGTTTTCACAAAGTAGCCATTTGGAGGGGTTTGCCGTAGTCGCCACTTATGGCAACCGAATTGGTTACATGAAACATGAAAAACATTTAATTCAGCACAACACACAAGAAAATGGGGAGTACAAATATACAACACACAGTTCTACAAGACAACATACCTAGATTTGAAGAAAATGCACACATAATTACGATTCTTGCATGTTCTGCCGAAATGGTCACCACCTCAGCACTAGCTAGGTGGGTTACACCTAGCGCTGGTTTTCAGTTGGCAACCCTGGAAGTCACGCACGGACGGGGGTAGTGCTAGTACAATACTAAATGTTTATTTAATATAATAGATACATAAACATATAATGAACGACGAAAGGCAACCAATTACCGCAGTTAGGTGGTAGCTAATAGACAGCCTAAACAGGTGACGCAATTACTTCTGCCCGAATGCTACATTCCTTATTCGCCTTTACGACACTCATGGGATGTAATAGCGGTGGTCTTGTTATTCTCTCTGGGCCGAGAATATACATACATACAATACATGGCCTACGGTAACTTAATATAATATATGAATTTATATGTCACTACACGAAGCGCAATATAAATTAATGATTGAACGGATTCAAAATAAATTTGTAAGTTTCATGTATTTAAACAGTATGGTACATATCCGGGTTATCCACTATTATATCCTATTCTATTTATAATAGGCATGATAGGGTATTATAAACTAGAAGTAAGAAGGGAAGTCGCTCTCACCATTTATCTCTTTCAATTATTAAGAGGTACATAACCCAGGTCTTCAAGAGACGGTTCGGTTGGTTGTCCCTGATGAGTACGTGGGATGGCGGCGGCGACCGCCTTTAATATGGGTGCCGCCAGCGCGCACTAACCTGCTGCAGAAGGCACCCCTGACACGGGCGCTACACGCGGTCAACGTGGTGTCCCAACATACTGATATATTTACGTGTACTCTGAGTAAATTCACACGGGCAGCTTATTATGTAACAACACTATTGAATTAAGTATAACCTGTAATAATAGTTGTTGGTTGTTAATAAATAAATAAAAAACTATTTGTCTCCTATATAATCTATTATCCACATCTTCCTCTATTTACTAAATTGTTACATGTATGAAATCGCGTCATTTCCGATTTCATACAGGCTACCATGGGATGCACAAGGGTTCTATGCAATGAACAATGTAACAATTTAGTAAATAGAGGAAGATGTGGATAATAGATTATATAGGAGACAAATAGTTTTTTATTTATTTATTAACAACCAACAACTATTATTACAGGTTATACTTAATTCAAGACAAGACAAGACAAGACTCAAGGCAAGACCGGTCTATGTAATGTACTTGTGTATATACAACAGTCGAACTTCAATGCTACCACCAGGTAAGAAAACCAAATAGACCTAGCCAAACAAATTCAGCGAGTTTCTTTACTAACGGTTCCAACACGACCCAGTTCAAACAGTCCGGAAAACAAACAACAAATTAATGTGGGCATGTACGCGGATAAAATAGTTAGATCCTAGTAATAGAAGAATGTAATAATCTAGCACTTTTAATTTTACTTTAATGTTAATTAAGGTGATAATGTTGCGCCAATTTCAACCTAATTGAAATGAGTGTAATGTTTTTTCCCGCCTTAATCAATGAAATATAAACTCCGTGCCAATGAAAACGACGGAAGTGATCGAATGTTGAATCTTTGATTTATGGATCGGATATACAAATACAATAGCTATATAATAGTCTTAATCTTAGCGTACAAATAAAATTGCTATCGTCACATATTGGTACAGATGTGGCCACCGAAATGTCAATGTTTATATTCCTTTGAACGTTTTCCTAATACAACTACGTATTCTCATTATTTAAGGTAATTCATTTTAATAGACGGTATATTTTCTTGGTTACTTTAAATCTATATTTTTTAAGACATACCCGTATAGCGAACATAATCACTGTGACGCGGGGTACTTTACAAACATATAATTGATAGATACAAAGTACATCCAGACTTATAACAACTATTTATGGGACACACAAATAGTTGTCCTGTGTGGGAATCGAACCTGGGACATGAACTGGCAGGGCAGTCTTAACCACTGTACCACAAGTGCAGTCTAATTTGGATATGGATAATAATACCGAAACATAACTACGTATCACGCGTACTTCACAAATATTTATTTAAAAATCATCAAATTCTCAAAAAAGTATCACCACCCATGTGACCTTAGGAGAGGCCCTTGTCCAGCAGTGTACGCTTCTTCTCAAAGGCAATGTACAGGCTTTGCATGTTTTGGGATCAGATGGCGGTGTGTTAGTTGTCCCAAGATATTTATTTATTTATGAAACAATCGGACCCAGAAACAAATATTTGCAAATATTGTTCGTTGCTCTTAGAATCACGAGAACCATGAACTGTTGCCTGCAATTTCCCACATTGTAAATTATTCCCTTGATTCCGGACTTTTCCCTGCCATATGGCGAAACGCTCACGTTCGTCCACTTCCCAAGATTTCAAATCCAACACTTCCTAGTCATTATCGTCCTATCTCCATCCTTCCTTTCCTGTCTAAAGTGCTCGAGTCCTGTGTCTACAAACAGCTGTCCCATTTTGTGCTATCTAATAAGCTGATAAGCCCCTTACTATCCGGATTCCGACCAGGGCACAGTACCACCACGGCGCTCTTTAAAGTGACTAGCGATATTAGAACCGGCATGGAGGCAACCAGCCTCACTGGGCTGGTGTTGATCGACTTTTCAAATGCTTTTAATACCGTCAGCCACGATATCCTTTTAACCATCCTCTCGCATCTTATGATCTCAGATGAAGCGCTGGAATGGTTTTCATCTTATCTTTGAGGCCGCCAGCAGTCAGTTTGTCATAGCAAAGCGTCGTCAAATTGGTGCAACTTAGAAATTGGTGTCCCTCAAGGCGGTATTTTCTCATCTCTCTTGTTTCCAGTATTTATAAAACTCTTAACTCAGGATCTTCAGAGTGCGTACCATCTATATGCTGACGACTTGCAACTGTACACCCAGGCGAGTGTCGATAGTTTATCAGATTTTTTAAAATCTCGTCAGTTAAGTTTGGATTAACCATCAACCCGTCAAACTGCCAAGCAATCATAGTGGGTAGCTCAAGAATGATGTGCAAGGTAGATGTTGGCACTTTGCCCCCTATTATATTTGACAACTATCACATACCCATTAGCCATAAAGTCAAGGATCTGGGATTGGTAATTGATAGCAATCTAAACTGGCAAAGCCATATTTCTGGCATCAGTCAGAGAATCACTGGAATGTTAAGGGCATTCTATAGGCTTAGAAATTTCCTTCCATCCAGAACAAAAGAAATGCTTGTGCAGACTCTAATTTTTCCCATTGTCGACTATGGTGATGTGTGCTACTTTGACCTGAATGCAGATCTTCTTAACAAACTTGACCGACTTCTAAATAACTGCATTCGATTCGTTTTTAATCTACGTAAGTATAATCATGTGTCTGCTTACCGTACCCAGTTAAACTGTTTGCCCATTCGCCAACGAAGAAATGTAAGAGCGCTCACCACACTTTTCTCCATACTGGACTCTCCTACTGTTCCTTCTTACTTAACGCCTCACTTTCAATATCTTTTTGCTACTCATAGTAAAACTCTCCGCTCTAGTCATAATCGTCTTTTACGATGTCCACCTCATAGCTCTGACTTCCTTCATTCCTCTTTCTTTGTCCAATCTATCCTTCTTTGGAATGAGCTTCTGGTTGGAATCAGGATGGCTAAGACTCGCTATGCGTTTAAAAAGAAAGTACGTGAACATATTTGCAAGAAGCTTCACGCAGAAACGCCTCATCTAAAATTGTAATAATTTTATTTTTTATTATAGTATAGTACGTTATATATTACATTAGATTAAAATCATATGGTATTTATTGTATAGTATGTATTGTATATATTTATAGAATATGTATAGTGTTCGTCATTATTATTATTTTTAATTATAGTAAGTAAAAACATTTTTTTTATACCTAAGTGCACCTGCCATTCTCTCTCTGCTCTACCCTAAGGTTGACTAGTAGAAATGTCTTTGGCATTAAGTCCGCCTATGTATATTTCAATAGTACTGAAGTATAAATAAATAAATAAACCCTGAATCAAAACTGTTAGGGTGATAATCGAACCCGCAATGTGCAATACTACCTAGACGACTTGTAAAGAGAAGTAGTAGTACTAGTTTATTAATAAATGAAATGAAATGGGAATAATGTCCAACCCAATATTAATTTTTGTGCATTATATCTAAACATTACCATTGAAAGTACGTAAAAAAAACCGAACAAGGATATTTCACGTCATGGTGGCTAAATGAACGATATTATGTATAAACAAGATTCCGTCCGCGGCTTCATCTGCATTAATCATCCTTTCTAAAATTCATTTTTCTTTCCCATGGCAATATTTTTTTCCTGGATGTTGCAAATAAATGCCAGTGAGAGTCCCATCGAAATCGGTCATTTTGGAGATTAGCTAAAACATAAAGATAGGAAGAGATATTTCCAAATAGTATTTTTCAATCTTTCATGAATGAACGCAGTCAACCTTAAGGTGATGCAGAGAGAAACAAAGTAGGTGCACCTCAAAACGTGTTGTGTGGAGGTCATAAAAGTATGCTTATAATAATACAAAATATGAATTACGTACAATACGCAGATACAAACTAGAATGGACTAAATATATTTACAGATAAATACACCTAGAGAACAATTAACGATACAAAAGAATGCTATTGAGCTGATGCTGCCAAGATTTTTTTGTAATGTGTAATGCGAGATATTCTTTTTAAAGTAAAGCGATTTTTTTTTGTTTTAAATTTTATATACATTTATACCTACAAGAGAACGGGCAGCAGCGTTTTTTCTGTGAACTATGACCATCAAACTGCGATCGCCAAACCGTATGCTCTTATGGCATATCCCATTCTTTGGGGAGGCTTTTATCCAGCAGTGGACGAACTTTGGCTGACATGATGATGATGATACATTAAGTAAACATCTGTTATTTTCATATTACGAACAGCACTTCAAATTGCTTTGTTTATATAGATAACTATATCAAGATATACATTTTACGCACTTAGACGACCTCTGTGGTCTGGAATTCGACGAATATTTCTGATTAGAAATTTGTTAAGTAGAATGGTTGTTGAGATTGCACTTTCAGTGGCGCAGTCCCCGTTTTCCATAAAACCTCTATTAAAAATCACAAAAGGTTACATCACGGAATATTGGTAATGGCGGTCTCAAGGGAGACCATGTGCGTGGGACCTATTATAGTGCACATGTTCGTGTGCTAATTCAAGTGCACTAACTACTCTCTGACTCTCATGAACCGATACTTACTTATCTTATGTGCAGTGGTTACTCTAGTGTCAGAGTTCAGCTCAAGCCTCTCACATGGCTTAACGCTCTCCGAAGCACTAAGACGCTCAGAAATTAAACAACTAGGTTACCCATCAATGGTCTGACCGCGAGCCTAGTTACTTAACCTCACCAATAACTTACGGACCGGTGGGAGCGGGACGGACTATCAGGGTCGATGACTATTAAAAAGTTTTCTCGAGATATAATAGCACTTTTTCGTCCACCGGCATTTTTTGGACCCAAGGTCTCATTATCTGGGGAATACACTGCCACTAGACCAGAAACTTATATAAAAGGTAAGCAGAAAGATCAATAATGGAATCCGGCGTTACTATGCGGAAATCCATAACATCTATACATCTATATAAATAAAAAGAGAAGTCCTGACTGACTGACTGACTCATCAACGCCCAGCCCAAACCCTTGGCCCTAGAAAGCTGAAATTTTGCACAGATGTTTTCTTTATAATGTAGACAAGGAATAAGGAAGGATTTTTTGAAATTCAACCCCTAAGGGGGTAAAACGGGGGTGCGAAGTTAGTATGAAACTTTGCCGTTTTTGAAGTTAGAGGCATGAAAGTTGGTATTTGGCCTTGCAGTTAAAAATAAAAAATATATGTTTCAGGATTTTTGGAAATTTCACCCCCAAGGGCAAAAAATAGGGGATGTAAGTTTGTACGAAAAAAGTCCCAATTTTTTAGTTAAACGCATGAAAATTAGCAATTGGCTTTTTAGTTAAAAATAAAAAATATATATTTCAGGATTTTTGAAAATTCCACCCCGAAGGTCATAAAATAGGGGATGTAAGTTTGTATGAAAAATGCGATATTTTTGAAGTTAAACGCATGTAAATGAGTATTTGGCCATTCTGTTAAAAATATGTAGCATTTATTTCAGGATTTTTGGAAATTACACCCCCAAGGGCGGAAAATAGGGGATATAATTTTATACTGCCTGACTGACATATCAACGGTCTAAACGGCTGCAGTTGAATTTTGACAGTAGTTAAATTTTATGACGTAGGCATCCACTGAAGAAGGGTTTTTGAAAATACCACCCCTAAGGGACTAAAATAAGGGATGAAATATTTTATGAAAGTGCTTAATTTTGATGTTAAAGGCTTTAGTATATAGACTTGCAGTTAAAAATTAAAATATATATTTCAGGATTTTTAAATATTCCACCCCCAAGGGCTTAAAATTGGGGATGTAAGTTTATATGAAAAAAGTGCCAACAAGTTTTAAGTTAAACGCATGAAAATTGGTATTTAGCATTACAGTTAAAAATTAAAAGTATGTGTTTCAGGATTTCCGAGAATTCTACCACGTAGGGTGACAAATAGGGGATGTTTGTATGAAAATTGTGACATTTTTGAAGGTAAACTCATGAAAATTAGTATTTGACCTTTCATTTAAAAATATGTATTTCAGGATTTTTGGGAATTCCAGCCCTTTAGGGTGACAAATAGGGGATGGAAGTTTGTATGAAAAATGTGACATTTTTTAAGGTAAACGCATGAAAATTAGTATTTCGCCTTTCATTAAAACATTATAAATATATCATCAGAACTTTTGGAAATTCCACCCCTAAAGACGACTAAAATAGGGATGTAAGTTTGTATGAAAAACTGTTTTTTTTTTGGAGTTAAAAGCATGTAAATTGATATTTCAGTTAAAAATAAAGCAATCAAGGGAATAATTTGTTGTTAAAAAAGGTAATCCATAACTGATTCAATAGGTCAACACCAAAAATGTACGCCAACTTAAATTATAGAGAAATTCGTTTCTTATTGCTTAAAATGTAGTGTTTGTTGTCGTCTAAGTAAAGATTTAGCGTTTTATAAGATTTGTACCTTCTTTTTTTGGTATTTTTCATAACATATTAAAAAACGTCAATTTAATAAAATTGGGATAAAAAAGTCATTGACCCAAAATTCGAGTTAGCGTAGTATAAATTGTTCGTGTCGAGATGATCGCACCCAAAAAATATCATCTTAATTTTACTGATCTACAAGTTCACAATTTTGGAACTCGATGGCTTTTATATCGTTTCAGATCGCAGAACTCATTTGACATATCGGTTAAAATAAATAAATGCTTGAAGTAAAAGGTAGTCCAAAACTGAATCAAAAGATGATCGCCTAAATCTCACCCAAAATATATGCCCACATCTTAATTTTACCGCTTTACAAGGTTATATTTTTGTTAGTAGATGGTGTAATCATTGTTTTAGATCGCGCTATGGTTTTGTTCACAAAATGTGATATTAGACCTATCAATGCCGTGGTCGCAACCTAAGCTAATGGGAGTTGGTGATTAATGCATCGTTGATTATTATATTACTTTATTTGACTTACTGATTTTACTTAAGGACAATTGATATGTATTCTTTGATATTTTTGGGTTTATGATATCGGGTCTTTTTTTTAAATAACAGTAGCAAAGTAGTCTTTAGTTTATTTCTTAACTCGGTTATTTATAGGTTAGGTTTTCTTAAATTTATATTGCTTATTTCTTTTAAAAGTATTTTTTTTAGTTTAAGCTAGAAGTAAGTAGTTACATTGGTAATTATTCAAAATTGTCGCGGACGAAGTCGCGGGCACCAGCTAGTATATAATAAAATCGTAGGAAAGTCAAAACAGTACATTGAATATTTTTTTAAAGGATACTTGGGCCTGATCTACAATCGGGGAACACCCAAATACTCCGAAATATTTTATTCCGAATTTCAATGTTCCGATTTTCAAAAGTCCGAATTGCATAATACTTAAGAATTGTAATGTCTATTATTAAAAATCAAGAAATTAATTTTACCGAAAGTCGTAAAGACGATTTGTTAGTTTTCCGATTTTCAAACGTTCGAAGAGTCAAATGCTCGAAGGGTTCTCAGTCCGAAAAACGACATTCCGATTTTCAATACTTCAAATAAACTAAAAGTCAACATGTTGTGTTACAAAATTTGGTGACAGAAACGAATCGCTGCACAACTGACTTTACGTAGTCTTGTCTGCCCTACCCTAGAGTGTAATTTAAGCCAGCGTAGGCGCGGAGGGGTGGGGCGGCCCGCGAGCTGAGGAGCAGGTGGCTTGAAGGCCCGCGAGCGTTAAAACCATCTGCGACGATAAGCTCGCGTGGGCCCGCCCAAACCCCGCAGCGCCGGAGCCGTGACAGAAACAATGCCTGCTGCATGTTCCATGCCTGCTTGTATACTGCATGCCTGCTTGCTTGTTGCATGCCTGCTTGCATGCCGAGTTTCTGATCCCCTCTATTGTTGATTAATCATTTGGGTTAGGTTAGGTTAAAATTGTGACCAGGGAAACAAAATATTTTTATTCGTATTGTTGATATTTCGAATTATCATTAAGTCGGACTTTTTGTTATTCGATCTATTAAAGCTCGGTGTTTTGAGAAGAGTAATTATAATCGTAAGGAATATTGAAATATAGGAATTATAAAAATAGGAGTAATGATAAATCGGAGTTGTAATATTCGGAATTTTGAACCATTCGGAATGATGGAAATCGGTATTTAGAAATTCGTATTTGTGACTGTCGGATTAAAGTTTTTCGTATTAATGTAGTGTACCCCTACAATCGATATCGAAGCCAAAAATATAGTTTTTAGAATTTTTGTCTGTTTGTCTGTATGTATGTCCGGGCTAAACTCAAAAAGTACTGCATGGATTTACTTCAAATTTTGCATGAATATTACTAAGAGGTCGGGTCAACATATAGGCTACATATTATCACGCTAACACCAACGGGGGTGAATCTGTGGTAATTTATAAAGTTTAACGCGGGTAAAACCGCGGAGCACAGCTAGTTTAAAATAAAAATTTAATATTTAGTGTTAATTTCGCTAATTGTCAGTTGAATCAAGCCGGGATGCAATATGCACCGCCCTCCCGCCCGCAAACCGCATGCGTAATTAATGATGTGGTGATGGCTTAGAATATCATCACCCCATCTCATCCCGTGGGGGTATAGAAATTGTCCGGGGGAAATCCTATCTGAGAACGGGCAGAAGCGTTTTTCTATGAACTGTGAACCATCAAACTGCGATCGTCAACTCGTCTGCCAAGCGTGGCGATTATGGCATATGTCCTCATTCTTTGGGGAGGCTTTTGTCCAGCAGAGGATGTACTTTGGCTGACATGATGAACACTAAATATTAGCTTTATATTTTGAAAGCAAGATAATTCTTTATTTTCTTGACAACGATAGTTGATAATAGGTTTCCAGCTAGCTTCCTAGCCACTGAGGACAAACATGACTTTCTATAAATTCCTGTACCTCTGGGGACTTAACAAACATTCAATTAACGGCCAAAACACACCCACGCTTAGAGAAACCATTCATAGGTTAACACAAAGGTTAGGTAACACAAAGAGTTGTCTTCTACGTGAGGTGTACCCAAAATATTAACGCTCTGAAGATGTAGATTCCTTTTGGAAATAATTATGGTTCCATGATATATACATAATAATAATACTCTCCCGGTCGAATTTCAGCTACAGCACGGTGGCCAGTCTCAATGGAGGTTAGTCAACTGCGCAGGACATAATATAGTGCACAAGTGTGCGCAAACACAGGGGCACTTTCTATTCCATCACTCTCATGATTCGATGGGACGACTAGCGCCACGACTGGAAAGAAGTCAGATACAGGACCGACGGGTTTACGTGCTTTCCGAGGCACGGGGGTGTAATACCGCCAACTCCCAGACTTCGGGCTAGTACTGCGAAAATCCCATTATCACTTTTTGGCCTGACCCGGGATACCCCGGGACCATATATGTATATAGATAAGTAATGGAATCAGGCGTTACTTTGCGGAAATCCATAACAAACAAAATACAAAATCATATGTAGTGCTAATTCCGCTAATTGTCAGTTTAATCATGCCGGGATGCAATTTGCACCGCCCCCCCGCCCGCAAAAATATGCACATGCAAGAAGGACAATATAAAAAGCAAATTACATGCGCCAGTACGATACGATGGATATCTATGGGTAGTTAACTATACATAATTACTTCTAGATACTTATAGATATTTAAGCAGCGGCAAAGATAGTGGCCTCACCGTTTCGTGTCCCGGGTTCGATTCCCACGTCGGACAAGTATTTGTGTGACCCATAAATAGTTGTTCTGAGTCTGGATGTTACCTGTGTATTATATGTTTTTAAAGTATTCCGCGACACATGGATTAGATTACTAGGTGCGGACGTGGCTTTCGGAAAAAATTAAAAACTTGGCAGGCGAACACAAACTTAATCGTTTGTTTGTTTGATAACCTATTTAATTTAGTAGTAGCGAGTTTACTTAACCACTGTGCTCCACCTGTGTACAGTATAAAAATATACAATTATATCGTGTTACTGTCCACCTCTTAAATATTATGTCAGTCAGCGGTCAAGTAGCAATTATATTCGCTTCATTGAAGGTTTGACGATTTGGCACAATACCCAATGTGAAATTGAGACGGGCTTAAAAAATTGAATTTAGTGACCACAGAACAAAGCACGTAGAACGGACAAATGATTGAATGTGGTAGGCAGTTTGTTTTAAAGGGAATAAATAAATAATAAATAGTTTATTTCTCTCCTCAAAGTTAAAGCAGTAACAAATTTATTTATTTAATTTCTTATTTTTTACATATTTATTAATATAAATTTGTAAAAAATTGTATATAAAGAATAAAAAAATAATACATAAATAAATATAAAAAAATAGTGTTCCCCCAGCGGCGGGATTTGACGCCCTAGGCCGCCGGTGGTCGGGGCGACAGAGTATTATTATTGTTATTATTCTTGTCAAAACAGAAATAATCTTGCGATGGGCCTAATTTTATCCTATAGTATCCTTATTCTGATTCTTTCTACAAACAAACCTTTAATTACATAATTGCTAACCATTCAGATTAATTTTAATGTTCATTGAAGTAGTGATAAGAATAACTCTGGGTTTTGTAAATATAAATAAATATGTGCACAAATGGTACTTGTAATTCTCTGCATTTCTTTTATTTTTAAATTCGCGATCACATACCTGACATCTTAACCCGTGGAGAGCGTAGAATTCATCCCCACAGAATATCTACCAAAAAACCAGCAGAAAGGTTGTAACTGTATGGTTAGTTACAGCTCGTCTGTACTGGCTCGTCACGTTGAGATTATTCGCATATCCTTCGTCCAGCTAATCGTACTATAATTTAGCTGGCGTGTTGCAAAATATCTTTTAAATGAAACAAAATATAACAACTGATTTATAGTATTTTAATTCGTATTATGCCTGATTATCAAATTTAGACTAATCGATGCAAATATGTGTGGAGCACGCTTAACATTAGTTCAATTATCGTAATAATTTACATATAGGGACATCACTAGTTACTATAAAGATTAGTCTCTTCTCTAATCTTGAAATCGACCAATGGGAACAGTTATAGGATTACCGGGAAAAATGATGGTTTCACAAAACAGCTACTTATTATTCATATACAATAATGGATAATGTATTAATAAATTTTTATGTGTAATATAATACTAACTGTCGTTTTGATAGAAGATTAACTATTTATTTTTATGTGATTATGCAGATTACATTTATTTAATTAATGAGACTGACCGGAAGTGGCATTATTGACGACGCATTTTGGCAATATGGAGAACTGTCAAGAGGATGGCGGCGCTTCGCGCCAGACGCTAACGAAAGAAAAAAGTTGTTTCAGAAGTTTTAAGTGTGGTTTCAGGAGTCCTATAGAAGATTTAGAAGCGAGCGTCGTTCCTGGTGTAATTAGAGTGGAGGATCTGCTGAATATTGGTTGTATCATTTGTTTTAAAGGAGAGATAATGAAGGAAGCGTCACCTCGTGTTGGTAAGCTTTGAAAACAGGTGAGACTTTGTTACTTTTATTTACAATGTTACATTATTACGTATGCTCGGTAACTTTAGTTGAGTCTAGTTGGTAAAACAATTCTATTCTCATTCACGGAGATGTTGGGATGAATGGGAATGATGTCCCAAAGTTGTATTACTCATGTATTTATAAGACAAATACTTAAAAAACTAATTCTATGTTTAATCTAACTAGACGATAGAACCAGAATTATATCTATTATTGAATGAAAGCTATCAATGTTAGATAGTAATTAATATAATAACTTTAATTAAAAGTTCCTGAATTATTAACTGGGTTAATAGCAGTTAACTATTTACCTGATGTTAAAGCCCTTAAAGGGTTAGTTTTGAATACATGTACTATCAGTGGAAGAGAAAACTGATGTCTTGTTTGTTTAAGACCGGTCACTGACAGTCTTATTTAGTTCTCTATGGAAGATAGTAGAGGCTATTCTGCAACAGCAAACATGACGTGCTGTGTTTAGGATTAACCGGAAATATTAAGTTTCATAATGATGTCTTGGTACTTAAGGCTGGCCGGCAAAGCAGTTTTCAAAGGGTCTATGGAAGATTTAGTAGAACCTTTACAAAAGTTCCAATGATGTTATTATGCAACATCTCTATCTACCATGTTGAAGATCAAGAGATCATTGATTTTTGACAAGAATCACAAATGATTTAATAACACACCTTCAAAGTATTGATTATACTAATATTGACTCAGTTAATAGTCATATAAGTGGTTCCAATTAGAACCATATTCAGATTTTCTTACTGATATTGAATGCTTTCATATCAAGCAGTCATTACTTGGGTAATGAATACAAAGAACTAAATCTTCATAAGAGATACAAGATAGTATTACTTATACAATTGATGTTGAAGTTCAAGAATTGTTGAACCTTGACAGGAATGCGAAGTTCCTTGAGCAGATGACTCAAATAATAATAATACAATGATGAAGTATTATTATGGGTTGACTTTGTTAACAGTCAAACCAGTGGTTGCGATTAGAACCATTTTCAAATTAACTTGCTTATATTGAATAAGCTTTCTGAAGATATTACAACATTGGAGAATCCAAGAAGTACTTATGAAAAATTAAGGCTTCTGTGTTATTACATAAGGTTAATTATAAATATTATCCATATATAAATGTTTTCCTTGATATAATATATATATATATATATATTATGAACTAGAGTCATATATATTTTTGTAATAAATAAGTAAAGGTTAGGTTAGTCAAAAGAATAAGCCCTCTCATGTCTCTTGTTTTCAAAGGACATTGACTATGACTAACAACACACACAGACCTTTCTGTAATTAAAATGAAAGAGTACCCATATTAAGGACAGTCGTCCAAAGGCGGTGGAAGTCTGGACCCTATGGTGACGCAAGACTACAGTACTCGCGGGGATGCTTTAGGCGAGTGCCATAGCCGCAAATAAAATAATATTGTATATTATGATATTCTAGTATAATCTACAAACAAGCTAGAATAATCTAGAAAAGATATAAAGTCAATCTCAACAATATTTTAAGGAAAACATATATACTATGGCTCAATTAAACTATTATATTTCAAGATGTGTGAATTAAAACAAACAATTCATTTAGGAAACATACATATATTCTAATTAGACAATATCAACAAGACATTCATTCAATAGGACTTATCAAATAACATAATATCCTTTTATGAAAATAAGTTATAGTCCAATAAGAAGTAGTATGAAACCTTAATGTTTATCAGAGAAATTATAGAATTAAAACTACATATTTATGGTCTTATATATTAAAATAAAGTTCTTATAAGATTTTAGATAACATTATGGTAATTAATTTAGGGTAAACTAGGCTTCATTAGTTCTGTCACTCTTGTACAATTACCTCAAGTTTAGAAAGTTTATTTATGATTAGGATAAAGTTAATTTAGGATTGATTGGTTTGTTGTCCTTTTCAAAAAGTTCTTGGATTACTATGTGCAACATAGGTTCCTACCATACTAGACGAATCACTGGCCAATTTAAATCAACTTGTTTCAATCAAATCCAGCAGGAATGTAAATTCATTAGGATATAGTTTCTTTTTTGAGAGTTAAGTTAAGAACATTTAGGGTCATATTAGTATCAAGCAGTATACATGATTAGATACATATAATTAAGTTCAGTTAGATATTAAATTGTATGCTGTTAGTTAGGATGATCAGGTACAACGATAGGGAACACATCAAAAAAAAAAGAATTTAGAATAAAGGGGGGTTAGGGTGGCGAGGTACAAGGTCTACATGAGTACTATGACCATAATATTGGGAACGACAACCCGTCTACCAAGCATCGTGATTATAGCATGTCCTCACTGGTGATAAGAGCGATCCCTGGGGAAGCCTTTTGTCTAGTGGACGTCTGTCGTCTGATATGGTAATAATTTAGTAACACCCAGTAGCTGTCAAGTAGATATTTCATGTTAAGTGTTAATAAGCTCATAGCTAGATGCTCTCACCAATCCGTAAGCGATCGGCGAGGTTAAATAACTAGGCTCGCGGCCATAGATGGGTAACCGCCAAAGTGGTTTGATTTCTGCGCGTCTCCGTGCTTCGGAGGGCACGTCCCGCTTGTAGTCATTAGATAACAGTCGTTAAACCATGTCAGATGCCTACTGGGCAGCTTGAGCAACTCTGACACTAGGGTTACCACTACCCATACGATAAGCAAGCAAGTAAGTGTAAATAGAATCTGCCTATTCTGTGAATTTTACTATTCTATGATGAAAATATATAGCTGTGGGATTTTGGCACAGGTGACATTTAGATCAAACAAATGTCGATATTATTTACGTGCAAACTCAGAGTGATTTTCTTTGTGAATATATGATATCGTCTCTGACAAAAGTCTTTGTGTATACAAATTGTATGTTTTGCTTTAAGCTTCAATTTCCTACATTGCAAAAGTATTTCAACCTGTTATCTGTCTTAAACTAGTATTTCCTACCCAGGTGGTCTGGAAGAAATCGTAGTAGTGGTAAAGCCACCCACTGTACTTGAACTTTATTATAATTTATGTGTACGTCTGTTTTGGTGTAAAATTATTATTCCCGCAGTTTCACCCGCGTTTAACTTTATAAATTATAGCCTTTGTGTTATTCGCATAAATAAGCTATATTACTACAAAGTTCCATCTAAATCCATCCAGAGTAACAGTGATCGTATATTCATACTCACAAACTTTCGCATTTATAATATCAGTAAGATACCTAGCGTAGGAGGTTTTCATTGCTTCACCGGTAAATAGGCGAGCGTGGTCTAAGGTCGTCTAGCAAAATATATAACTATAAAATAAATACCCGCGCCGCCGGCGTTTTTATAAACATTAGTGTAGCCCCTCTGGTGTTGTGTGGCGGTGTTCACTAACCACCACCCATGGACACTCGCAACACCAGAGGGGCTGCAAATCTATTACCGAATTTTGAGAAAGGAATAGGATCACTTCTTGAAATTTGCCATGTCATACCGGAAAAGAAATACCTCCGCAGTAAATTGATTCCTTGATTTGCTGTGTGGTGACGACGGCGAATATCAGAATATCAGCACCCCATCTCATCCCGTGGGGAGCGTAGATGTCGACCCGCGGGGATATCTGCCTGAGGACGGGCAGCAGCTTCTTTACCATCTTACAGCGATCGCCAACCCGTCTGGTAAGCGTGGCGATTATGCCATGTCCCCCAAAGATGATTCTTGGAGCAAGATTGTTATCCAATAGTGGATTTCTTACAGTTGTTCTGATGAGAATTGATTCCACAGAGTCATAGCCCACGGTAAATTCAATTCAATTCAAATATTTTTTTTCGGGAAAATATCCATATAAGGTTAGTATATCTTAGCCTAATGTTAGTATCAATTACATTAATTATTATTAAGGGTGTCTGGACTCTTACCCATCTGTGTAAAAGGGGAGAGTCCCACCGATATGAAAATACATTCAGGATGCCAGGAGGAGAAGCGCAAGCGCTCCATCATGGAAGCGCAGCGCCTCCGCATGATCGCGGCGAACCCGTCGACGCGCGACTCCGCGAACATCCCTGACGCGCTACACCGCCACGGCAACCCCAAGAGCACCCTGAATGCGTTATTGTACTGTATGCGCAGGTCGCTGTCTTCCCGCTGGGTATACTTGGTCCACAGACTGCACGTGTAAAACGACTGGCACAAGAAGAACGAAAAAATAAGTTAAAGTAATAAGTTACATTTAAATTATTTTAGGCAGCTAAATGTTATAGTAGAATACAATACGTATTATTATTGTGTGGCCCGTCGTGCCAGTTAAGTGGTTTCATGTATTTCCTAAAACACAGGGTCATTATTTATCAATTTCAAACCTGATTTAACGGTATGAATAAAAGACGTAGGTGTAGAATCCGTGGTAATGGATATCCGAACACGAGCTCAGCATACAATCAGAAAATTTTCTGGTCGATCACCTTACATTTATCGAATGATAATGACCTGAAAAAATTACGTGAAAAATACATTCATCTGAAATCCAACGAGTGTACTGGTAGTACCGATTCCCTAATGTCGTAATAATAAATGGTTGGACGGATACAAGTATTTCGTTTCGAAGAGATACCCCACCACTTTTTTTTTCCAATGGGTAACAATTTATGATTAATTTTGTTGCCGATGTGTATACTGAATAAGAAATTACTGGAATTATTTGTTATGTTCAGTTCTTCATTGCTTGTAAACTAACTTTGATATTTTTGTAGATACTTTAATCTGTCATAAAATCTTTGTTCTGATGGTTCAAAGTTAATAAAAGTTGACGTCAATTGTATGGTATTTAAAACAGTAATACTTAAATAAAAAGCAATAGTTTCAATAAGGTTCTTCACGTTGAATGCATCGCTGGTTTAGTGGTAGTGTTTTCAACGGCAGGTAAAGAGTCTAGAGGCAGTAAAGTCGGAGGTCCTTTCCAAATTGAGCTGATCATGGAACAAATAAAGGCTATAATCTACCTCACTCAACTTAATAGAATATAGCGCTTAAAACATTTTTAACATTTAAAACCAGCGGATACTCTACCATTTAACGCCCAAGAAAATAAAGGGTCAAGTTGAATATCACTCCTCAGGTACTTACATGGGCTAGCAAATACTAAGGTTGACACCTAGTTACTGCAGCAGTCCTGGTATCTACGCCAAAACATTATTTAATATAAACGATAAATGTATACAAGCAAAATGTGTTATTGTGTCTCACAATGCTGTACGGAATAAATCATTCTTTACTTTTTAATTTCTTTACCTGTCATGGTCAGGAACACTGCTGTTCTCGCCAATTAATCTGTAAATTAGTAGCGCAGGGTGATTGAATAGTTCTGTACTACAACTCTAGTATTTTATACATTCATATTTCACGTTCGGTAATTGGCTGGAAACTCAACGCCAAGTGGTACTTTGGAGAATTATTAGTTCATATTGAATTTGTATATTTTTACTAGGAAATATTTTGATATATCGTCTGTTCGAGTAAATTAATGTATAATTGGTATACTTTGTACATGTTTTATACCTATTAATAGCTTGTTCGAACTACAGGGAGTTTTTTGTGTTAAATGTTATTTTAACAAGTTTCAATCTCCTTCAAGACAACGGGTCATTGTATTGGAAAAAAAAATGCGTAATTTAATCATGCAATTTAATCATCATTTGGTTCGGCTGATTGTCAGATAGTCCACCCGTGTGTTTAACCGCAGATAATCTTGGGTTCAAATACCAGGATCAAATATCCAGCATCAGTCCGGATTCTGGAAGTTGACCGTGTTATACACCAGTGTCTTGGAAAGAACGTAAAACTCTCGTTCTTGAGTCTGATCGTGCTTCCTGGTCGTGTCGGATAGCCATCCCATTGGATTATGTGAGAGTTTATGATTAGAGAGTGCATCGGTGTTGGTGCGTACATTCTTTCTGTCTTCATGTTACATTTTTTTTAGTTTGTAGCAAAGTGACTTTATGTTTCAGACGCCAGTATTTTACTATTGTGTCTGAAATGAACTGGCTTGTTTTAAAAATGGCACACGCCTTTTTTTAAAGAGGACTAAGGAAATTAATCCCTTTGTCACGGTGTACTTTACAAACATATAACTAATACATTTGATTTTGAGTTTGTATTACGTAGGAATTCAACCCGATACACTAACTGGCGAGATATTTCACGCCATAGTTGTAGCATTGTGTGTAGAATCAAAAGATAAAGGCTAATATATGACAGAAGTCCTGGTTTTACGGGAATGAGAGCCCCGTAACGTAATAAATAGTACAACCCTGCCAATCTGAGTCTCCGGATCCAATCGGCCCTTAATGTTCATGATGTGTTTAACGTGCTAGTCTCTGTAATGAAGTTTCCTTCAGTATCTCGGTAGCCCTTTATCGCAACGAGATAGGAACCCGTGTAAATAGGGTTCTTGATTAGAAAAAGTCATTTATAGTAGAACCTAATCTTGGCGTACCTTTTGATGGCCGAAGCCAATTCTTACTTTGAATGGTTTTATTACGTGCGGGTAATACAGAATGTAGATACTTATATACTTAGAACATACATAGGGGTGATTCGGATACTCCTCATCAAAAAGTATCTAGATTTTTCGTTTGAACGTCAACTCCTCAGCCACCCTGTATATAGATACAGGGTGGCTGAGGTCCGAATCACCCCTATATATGTTCTACAATTTTTTGTAGTTTTCGAGATATAATTTTTATGAGTCCTGAGCTCAAACCCTAATTTTGAACTTTAGAATGAATTCTAAGTCAGTTCTGCAATGATTAGATAAACCATACCTTTTATGGATTTAGGTTAAACTATGTTTTTTTTTTGTGATAACTAATTAAGTTATCACAAAAAAAAACTGTACTAGAAATGTTCAACAGAACGAGAAAAAAAATCTAAAACTGATGTTAGGTGAAATTTACGAAAAAATTCATTAAAAAAATTCTATCTCGAAAATTACGCAAAATCGTAGAACATACATGATCGGATATTCCTCATCGTGAAGTATCTAAATTTTGCGTTTGAACGTCACTCCTCATCCTCCCTGTATATAAGGAGTAACATAAGTAGATAGCAGGTGTTAAGGAGGTTAGTTAGTATATGAAAACATGAAAAATAAAGAAAATATCACCTTCCCATACAAGAATAACCATCGGCTGATACATTCTGTATGAGGCGCTAAAAAAACGTAATAATATTTCGTATTTCACAAACTGGTTTTGTTTAATTAGTTCAGACCAATGGTTTTTGAGGATTAAACAACAAATTAAAACGGATTTATTTTAAACGAGAACTCGGACTTACAAATACTTTATAATCTCTGACTAACACCTGTAAGTGCTTATAGTTTTTGTTTTCAAAGAACGCTCATCATCATCATGTCTAAGAGCCGATTTCACCGTTAAAATTATACTCGATCAATGGACGCTAAACTCAGCTACACGACGCTGAACTGAGTACAGAATCAATGCGCTGAATGAATACAGAGTGAAGCTGGTGGTCCTGGGTTCAAATCCCGGTAAGTGCAAATATTTGTGTGATGAGTACGAATATTTGTTTCTCAGTCATGGATGTTTTCTATGTATATAAGTATTTATAAATCTATCTAGGATCGACAGCCTAAAACGGGGCGAATTAACCAAAAACAGCCGCAGTGACGTCATCAGTATAGCAACCGAGTTCTACCGTCAATTATACAGCGCAAAGGACCAAAAATACACAAGAAATGAAAGCCTAGTTATCACCACGGAGAGCAGCAAAGGTAATAGGGCAAATATTGAAGAAAACGAAGTCATCGGGGCATTGAAAAATCTAAAAGCAGACAAAAGCCCAGGTTCGGATAATATAACAAACGAAACTTTAAAAATAGCTGCCCCCATACTAGCCACACCCCTTACTAAACTATTTAATTCCGTCCTTGAAACTGGGGAGACGCCCACCCAATGGTCCGAATCGAACATCATTTTGTTATATAAAAAAGGAGACCCAAAAGACATAGGAAATTACAGACCAATAAGCCTACTACCTAGCACATATAAGTTATTTTCCACTATCCTTACCAAAAGAGTAAGCTCTACGATAGAAAAAAGTCAACCTATAGAGCAGGCAGGATTCAGGAAAAGATTTTCGACGATCGACCATATCCACACAGTAGAACTTCTTATCGAGAAATACCATGAGAGAAACCGGCCGCTCTACTTGGTTTTTATAGACTACAAAAAAGCATTTGACTCAGTGTCACATAACTACATCTGGGAAACTCTATCATCACAGAATGTGGAACAAGAATCTATCCAAGTAATACAAAGCATATACAACAACAATAAAAGCAGAGTTAAACTTGAAACAGCTGGCCCCTGGTTTCCCGTAAATAGAGGAGTAAGACAGGGTGACCCTCTGTCACCTTTGCTATTTATAGCCACATTAGAGTCAATAATAAGCAAGCTGGACTGGAAAAAATGCGGAGTTAAAATAAAAAATAGATATTTAAGCCACCTACGCTTCGCCGACGATCTGGTGCTGATATCAGAGAAAGGTGCAGAGTTACAATACATGGTAGAGTCATTAAACACAGCTAGCAAGTTCGCTGGTTTAGAAATGAACCTTGCCAAAACAAAGATAATGACAAACAGCACCAAGATACAAATATTTGTCGAAGACGAAGCTCTCAAACATACCGATCATTACATATACCTCAGCAAACAAATTAGCTTCGACAGTACAAGCAACTACCAAGAGGCCGAACGCAGGGCACAGTTAACATGGAATAAGTACTGGAGCTTAAAGGAGATATTTAAGAGCAACATGCCAATCAGGCTAAAGACCAAAGTTATGAACTCTTGCCTTATACCATGTTTAACCTACGCTTGCCAGACGTGGAAGTTTAATCAAAACGTAAGAAACAGAATAACAACTTGCCAACGCGGAATGGAACGCAGTATGTTAAACATAAAGAAAATACAAAAAATACGCCATTCTAAAATACGAAACTCCACGAAAGCAACAGACGGTCTCGCACAAGCTCTGGCATTAAAATGGAAGTGGGCTGGACATGTCGCACGGCTGCAAGATCAGCGATGGACAACATGTGTGACTGCATGGAATGGACCAGTAGGCAAAAGAAAGAAAGGGAGACCCCGGAACAGATGGGAGGACGAGATTAAACGCATACCGCAAAATCCAGAGAAGACTGGATCGCATTGGAGGAGGCCTTTACCTGCAGAGGGGTTCTTGCAGAGTGAATTTACAATATAAGATAGTTAGTAAGTTTTAAATTTTGTTTTAATTCTGTAAGAAATAAAAGGCTTTTTTATTTTTTTTATTTTTATTTATATCTATATAAGTATGTATATCGTCGCCTGGTACCCATAGTACAAGCTTTGCTTAGTTTGGGGTTAGGATGATCTGTGTGACATGGTCCCCAGATATTATTATTATTAATTGAACGCGTTTAATTTTAACGGTGAAACCGGCTCTGAATGACGTCCTCAGCTGGACATATGCCCCCCCCCCCCCCTAAAGGTTTCTATAAGGTTGCCCGGAGGGGTTTGCCGTAGTTAACGTGCTTGGCATGCCAGTTAGTGACTCCAGTTAGGTGATAGCTAGTACACAGGTAGCGCTGCTCCCCGACTACTTGGTGTATCCCCTAGTCGCCTTTTACGACACCTACCGGATGGTAAGGATGGCCCTTTGACTCTTTCTAAACCGGAAACCACACGGCAGTTCTCATAAAAACTGCGTAATCCATCTTCTTCTAAGTAGGGGACTCCTGATGGAGTAATATGGCTGTTCACTCAACAAAATTTGTATAATATGATGATTGATGGATGAGGAAGTCTGTTTTATCCGAATGAACCAAATAATTTAATTTCTCATGTTATTTATAAACTTGTCTCGAATATTTTGGTTATTTTTATGCCTGTAAGGTGTTTTGATCTTATAAGGTTTGAACTACGTATGTTTTGAATACGACCCGGCTGATACTAACACATGTCAATGGAAGAACGTATATCCTACTAATATTATTAATGTGAACGTTTGTAAGTATGTATGGATGTTTGCTACTCTTTTACGCAAAAACTACCCAACGAATTTTCATGAAACTTTGTAGTATATAAATATAGCTTATACATGCGAATAACACATAGGCTATAATTTTAAAATTTTGAATGTAGAGTACTAAATGTACTACAATAAATTGATTCAATCCACCGGTAGTGAGCTTTTCCTAAAACCGAATAATTAAAATGATATAAAAACCAGAACTTAATCTGGTTGGTGGTAGTGATAAGCCTAGTGACAAAATTGTTCAAACCTAAAATATGGCTTAATTATTGTTATCTATTGACTGAACGCTCAGGAATTAAACTACTTTTGCGGTGACCCATCTATAGACTGACCGCATGCCACGTTGCTTAAACTCACTGAGAGCAACTAGCTATAAATAAGCACATGAGTAACACAAGCGCTCGCTTTTGGCGCGAATTTTATACAAAATACGGAATCCTTACTAGCAACTTTTTAAAGTAGATATAATAATATCCTCCTGGTTGAAATTCGGCCACAGCGGCCAGTCTGTGTGTGCGCAAACACAGGGGCTTTTTTGTCATCCTACTAATATTATAAATGTGTACGATTATGAGTATGTATCGTTCGTAGCTTAATGCAGAGCGCCTACCCCGGATTGGCAGATGATACAGGTTCGAGGGCCGCCGGCCAATTTTATTTATGATGTCTTATTTTAGGGCGACCCTATAATTGAAAAGTTTAACGGGGGTAAAACCACAGGGCACAGCCTGCTAGTAACTTCATATTATTTTCAGTATGTTATGGTTACTAGCTAGGTATAAAAAGTCTATTAAGTAAATTATTTTAAACCGATCTATCAACTGTCTGCGTCTGGTTAGGTCAATGATTTTTGTACCATCCACTTTGGAGGGCGGCACAATGACAATGCCGATGTCATTATTTTATGATTGCGTGGTAGTTTGTCTATGATCGTAAAATTGCCGTCAAATTATACCTAAATTGTTGAATTGCATAATGTCGTCGAGCTGCTGACAAGTTCTATCTATATCGTGCCACGCTATTTCCGCACGTAGAAACTAACAAATAAAGATCAATATGGAATCACTAAAAAAGTATTAAAACATATTGAAATCTGGGTAAAATTGAAAGAATCTTTTACCGACTTTTAGATTACACGAATCGTCTTAGACAATCATGTTTCCTCAATCAAAGATTGATGGTTAACATAGAATTCTTTAATTTAACTAAATATATTAATATATTTATATAACCTATTGATTCTGGGGTAGTTCCGTGTATATAGCTGGCGGCAAAGATTATCACCACCCCATGTCATCCCGTGGGGGGTGTAAAAGTCCCGAAGGAATATCTACCAGAGAACGAGCAACAGCGTGTCTCTGTGTACTATGAACATCATTAATCATTAACACATATCATTAACACAATTATGGGCATATGTCTAACGTGGAGATCTTTTGGAGAGGCATTTGTCCAGCAGGTGACGTCATCCATCATGTCAGCCAAACTACGTCCACTGCTGGACAAAAACCTCCCCAAATAATCGGGACGCTTACACACGCTTGACAGACGGGTTGGCGATCCTAGTTCACAGAAAAACGCTACTGCCCTTTCTCTCGTAGGTATTCCCTCGGTCGATTTCTACGCCCCCCACGGCATGAGATGAGGTGATGATATGCCGTCATCACACAGCAAACGGACGTCATTGGGATTGTCATTTGGCTGACTTAATTCTTAATTTTTAAACATGTGGCGTGAGTAAGAGAACTATTCGTTAAATTGTGTTTAGTACAAAATTAATCTCCATTATTCACCCCTTCCAAACGTGCGACCGCGAACGCAAGGTGATCACCAGTGCCCTCAAAGCGCTTTGTATGCAGCCCTGTCGATGAAATTCTTTCAAGAATGTCGAAATTAAAAGAGTAAAAGGCGTGCCCCCCGGCGATGGTATTTAAAGTCTTTTTTATTGGACGGGTTGAGCCCTCGGTCTCTTCCATTGTCCAGTGAAGTTATGTAAGCTTCTTAGGCTAACAGTAAACATTATTAATCATCATCATCATCATCATATCAGCCGAAAGACGCCCACTGATTGACCAACGCCTCCCTCAAAGATCTCTACAAATACCGGTCTTACCGATCCGCAGCTTCCAACGACCCTCGCAAGATCATCAGTCCATCTTGTAGAAGGCCTGCCCACGATGCGTCTTCCGGTTCATGGTAGCCACTCAAGAACCAGCGGTCGTCGGCTCTACGAGCTATGTGCCGCCCACTGCCACTTCAGCTTGGCAATTCTTACGGCTATGTCAGTTACTTTACCTCGCGCCTGCGGATCTCAACATTTCTGATTCGATCTCGCGGGGAAACTAAAAGCATAGCCCTCTCCATTACTCTCAACGATATATTATATATTTTATTAATTGTGGTTACTATTTATATAGGTGTCTATATTGTATGTACATGTATTATTTATATTATATACTCTAACTCTGGTGCTTTATACAACTATATTATTATTATCTCTGCATCAGCTTCCTCTGCAAAAATATATAAATAAATAAATTGCATGTTAATTGATCAGTTCTGCTTATAATTTTCCACTTGAATCGCGACAAACGCTGATCAATTCTTCATCCAAAGTAATTAACGAAAACATACCAGCTGTCGTTTCTCATAGTAAGCAAATTTCTATGCAAATTTGTGACATTTAAATATACAAAAACGTCCTACGCATTGCAAAGGACAAATTACCTTATTTACAACGCACATTTCTGAAATTGAATTACATGATTTTACAAAAACATCTGTAGGAATAAAATGTTCAATGTCAAATTAAGTTCATCAGCATTAGATTGGCTTTTGAGTCAAGTACTATCGCGTCCGAAGGTTTGGCTTTAGGTACTCTACATCTGACTCTTGGGTAACTTAGTTATCGTATAGGCAGTGATTGCCCTAGTGTCAGAGTTGTTCAAGCCGCCTATTAGGCCTCTGACATGGGATAATGACCATTGCTCATTGGCTACAACTGGGACCGAGAGCTTAACGTGCCTTTCGAAGCACGGAGTCGATCAGAAATTAAAAAACTTGGGCAGTCACCCATCTATAATAATAATATCTGGGGACAATGTCACACAGATCATCCTAGCCCCAAACTAAGCAAAGCTTGTACTATGGGTACCAGGCGACGATATACATACTTATATAGATAGATAAATACATATATACATAGAAAACACCCATGACTCAGAAACAAATATTCGTGCTCATCACACAAATATTTGCACTTACCGGGATTCGAACCCAGGACCACCAGCTTCGTAGGCAGGAGCACTACCAACTAGGCTATGGTGACCGTATCTATGAACTGACAGTGAGCCTAGTTGCTTAACCTCGCCAATCACTTACAAACCGGTGATAGCATCTGGCTGAGCCCCTTTGGTAAAGCTAGACGGTATAATTTAATTTATTTTTATACGACCATGTGTTTAGCCGCTCAGATGCCATAATAATATGCTTATTGATTATTCTAAAAAAAGAAATATTGAGATCTAACTCTTAGCATTCCATGGATTTACCATATGAACACTCGACAGATTCTCTAATGTAGGTTTAAGGGGACCCCCTGTGATGCATCAACGCTCACCTTCTCTGTCTCTCAGTATTCCCCCTCTTCGTAGCAAAATTGGGTATGATCTTAATAATGCCGCTTTGGAGATTGGTTCTTATATATAATATTATAATAGATTCAGACGTGATTAGCGTAAAAAGAAAAGTTTGTTAAAAGGTACAAGAATCATTCACTAAGTAACTTTATTGTGACCCTTTATGATGACCTTATTATTGGCACACACAGACTTCTAAAATTATGAGTTCTATAAAATCTAGATACATACCCCTGTTTCCCAGAGGGGTAGGCAGAGACAACTGATTACCATTTATCACAATCTACGCACACCTCTTTTACCTATTCTTCATACATGCTCGCCGGTTTAGGATACATCTGACTTAGCCTTTCTTGAGAACATCTCTGATAACATACTAGGTAAATATATATAATATATCTTGAGATAATTCACACACTGCTATCTGATTCCAAACTAGGTATAGCTTGTACTGTGGTAACCAGACAACATAACTATTATACATAAGTTACACCCAGCAATGAACAAAATTCGTGTTCACAGCACAAAGATTTGTCCAGGGCCTATACCGGCTAACTCACTGAACATCGATTTCTTAAATGACTTTCAAATAAATAAAGGTTAAAAATTACTAAATCAATCGTTAAATTGGCTTCAACGTTGACAATCGATTCCGGACCATTTATAACGTCACATGTGCTCATGGAAGCCGATTTAACGATTGATTAAGTTATTTCTAACCTTTATTTATTTGAACGCCATTCACGAAAACGATGTTCGGCGAGTTAGCCGGTAGAGCCCCTGGGTGGGAATCGAACCCAGAACTTTTAACTTATCAGTCAGTTACCACTAGACCAACATACCAGGGAAAAGCTATTTGATAATAATATTGTACTTTCTTTGTTACAGGATTAACGGCACTGTTGCAAATATTCATCAACGTCAAAGGTAAATATTTCGGATTAACTTCCCTTTCTCTCTTCTTCTGTTTACGTGTCCCAAATGACTGCAGATGTGGCGCAGTGACTAAGACAGTTGCCTCGCCATTTCCCGAATTCTATTTCAACGCCGGACAACAATTTGTTCATAGATATATACATAGATTCGCGTGTGTTTCCCGGAGGTTTTGGCAGAGACAACGGATTTCCATTTGTCACGATCTTGACAAACCTCTTTTGCCTCGTTTACTGACATTATATTCTTCATACATGCTCGCCGGTTTAGGGTACTTCAGACCTGGCCTTTTTTGAAAACGTCTCCGATTTGGCCAGAGAATGTTCTACGAGATCTTCTCCTTCCAGTTATCCAATTCACATTCGAAAAACTTGAGAGGTGTCAAGGGACACCCGGATGGAACGAAGTTATTTATTATGTACAAAAAACCTGTATACACTCAACAAAAATAATCGTCACGACACGACACTGTTCAATGCGAAATAGATATGAAAATATCTGGCTTGCTTTCTATAAGAGAGAGAGAGACAGACAGAGAAACATGCGCACGCCGAACAGCTGAAAAAAGTGTCGTGACAACTTTTCGTAAGATTTTTCATCTAGCCCCCTTTCACAACGCGCGATAAGGAACTTCGTTCCAATTATACTTCTTCTGTGTGACCCATAATTGTTCTGAGTCTGGATGTAATTTGTGTCCGTCTATTATATGTTTGTAAAGTATCCCGCGACACAGGGATTAGATTGACTAGTGTGAGCGTTGTCGTTAAGAAAATGTCATATCAGCTACTAGGAAGTATGCCTGTATATGCACTCATTTATATACCTGTGCACTATAACTTGTCCCGTACATGGCTAATCTCTATTGAGACTGCCATTGCCGAAATTTGACTAGGTAGGAGAAGTGGCTGCCGACAGCCCCATTGGGAACTTATGATTAAGAACTAATTACTACTTATTTATCGCCCATACGATAAATAAGTACCTAGTAATTAGTGGTTACCCTAGTGTCAGAAAGTAGGCCTCTGACATGGCTTAACGGCTGTTGTCTAACGACTACAACCGGGACCGACAACTTAACGTGCCCTCCAAAAATCGACGGTCCGAAATTAAACCACTTTGGTGGTCACCCATCTATCGTCTGACCGCGAGCCTAGTTGCTTAACCTCGCCGATCACTTATGGACCGGTAGAAGCAGCTAGCTTAGAGGGTTCGAATTTTAATTTTAACATTAGAATAAGATCAAAATAACATTCACTATGCGAGGTTATTAAATTTCTTCTAATAATCCAAATTAGTGTGTGCTATTTAGATCTTCTTCTGATATTAAAATTCCTTTCTAAATTATAGACTGATGATAACGAAAGCCGATGCGTGGAGTGAATATATTAATGTCCTTCCGACCGAATTTCGGCCACGGCGGCCAGTCTCAATGGACACTAACCGATTGCGCAGGACATATTATAGTGCACAAGTGTGTGCGCAAACACAGTGGCACTTTCTATTCCATCACTCTCATGGTCCAATTGGACGACCAGTGACACGACCGGAAAGAGGTCAGGTACAGGCCCGACGGCTTTACGTGCTCTCCGGGGCACGGGGGTGTAATACCGCCAACTCCCAGACTTCAGGCTTATACTGAGAAATTTCTTTTTACGGAAATATCCCAAAATCACTTTTTGGCCCGACCCGAGATATGAACCCAGGACATTATCTGCGGTTGAACACACTACCGCTAGAGCAATGAAGCAGTCGTGAGTGAGTATAAAATATGCACTTCAAGATGTAATTCCCTTGCATCACAGGCGCCCACTCTAAACACCTGGTTATAGAAATAAACTCCGTGTTATGGTTTCTAAAAAAAGGTTTTATATATATAATATTGAAGATTTACGACGGGTATTATGTTTATTGAGTGCCGAAGCGTTATTTATTTGTTCAAAGCCGGACTTTGATACTCTGCGCCGTAGCTTCGCATATCAATCGCCTCTGTCCTACTAAAACGCGAGGTTTGTTTTGCACGTGTGGCGCGGCGGTGAAGACAGTCACATCGCCAATCTCGTCCCGGGTTCGATTTGATGAGCTGTAAAAAGTCCACTGCTGGCTAAAAGCCTCCCCCAAGAATCATCTTGGGGGGATATTCCCTAATCGCCACGCTTGGCAGACGGGTATTATATTTATATATTGCAGTATGCTAATAATAGTACTCAGAGAGACGCTGCTGATCGTCCTCTGGCAGACACTTCATCGGGTCGACTTCTACGCCCCTCACGGGATGAGATGGGGTGATGATATTCTATCTGATATTCGCGCGCCATCTGTTTTAACAAAGCTCATAATATCAACCGTATGACGTCCGTTGATCGACAAAAGCCTCCCCAAAAGATTTTCACAATTGAGTTGTGTTCATCATTTGGAGGCATATGTCACAATCACCATGCTAGCATAATACACAGAGAGAAACTACTGTCCGTTGTCTTGGAAATATTCCCTCGGGTCAACTTTTACGACCCTCAAGGGAATAAATGGATTTTGATACTGTTTGCCGTCAGCCACACAGCAAGCCAGTCAGCTCTACCTACCTTAAACCAACTGCCACTAGTTGTAGGCTGTTAAAGCTATGTGCAGCCGGACTTCGAATTTGAACGTTTTAACCACGTATTATTGCGCAATCAACAGGAGGAAACTAACCACCCCTCCAACAGTATAAATAGTCTTTTTTTCGTCAGCAAACTAGGATACGGTACAATTTGTGGTAAATTGTTACGGCAGTCTATGACTCTTGCCACACATATGGCATCCATCCTTCTTCGATGAGCACTGGTGACCTTACTTACACCCAGGACTACTTAATTAAGACATTAATGTAATTTACTGCAAAAAATAATAAGAAGAAGAAGTACACTTTATATTGCATAAAAATATAAACGGTACAATATGCCTAGAACATTATTTTGCAATGCAAAAATAATTTACCAACTAAACCTTTCATGTTACTATGGCTTATAAAAAGTGAAAACTTGTCTATGCTTGTAAGAATTATTATATTTAGGAAAAAAATGTCTGCAAGAAACATTGTGCCTTTTACTTTGATGTCTAATTTATTAACTTTATTTGGTACTGAAACGTGATTATAAAAAGAAATCAACTTCATCTTGCCATATTAGTAACTTTATCTTTGAAATTCTATCTCTCCAAATTAAGTTAAGCTAGGTTTACCATGTTTCTGGATTATTTAGAGACATAACAAAAACACACACACACACAGCACAGTGGCACAGATGTTTCCACTAAATTACTGAATAGCTTGAAGCATGTGTGCTTTATATAAAATAACAGCATAGGTTACTGCTTAGTAAAAACTTGTATTCATTTTATATATACGCAAAAGCATTGAAATTGTTCATCATCATCAGCCTGATATCGCTGGAAATATATAGGTCTCCTCCAAATGTCCCGATTCCAAAACTGGATGAATCAGCATGTAGTTCAAATACTTAGAAAGATCATTTTTGCTTTCTGTTGTATGTATATAAAAATAATTACAAATTCTCAAAAATCTCACAGAAAACGGAGTACCAAAATGTTTAACTAATAACTACTAAAGTTTGGTCCACAAAAGTGGTATTAAATATTATATGTTTAACAAACATTATCAACTTTATATAAAAAAAATCATTTTAACAGTTATGAATTAGGAAACAGTACGCTTATTTTCCTTTAATATTATGCGCTAAAATGGATGTGACAGCTCTAAAATGCCTTTCATCAGAACTCTGTTTGATATAGTAATTAAAATTAGTTTAGTTAGTTCATCAATGGGGGCGTTTTATACTGTAATACTAAATTAAATTTATAATAATCTATACCGCAAAAAAAATCATACGTTTTCTTAATTAAACTAACGATGAACACATTTTCAGTTATATTCATCTTATAATTTCACTTGAGTTAAGATTTAATTGTACATATTATGTTTGCCAATACAAGTTTAAACGTTTTATTTTTGCTATTAACTGGCTAGTTAATTAAAAATCAAGAATAGTTCGAACAATTCTTGATTTTTAATTATGTTTATGAATCATACAGCAACACGGCCCACACTTACATAACTTATGTCTAACAACTTAATGTACATTACCATTAGTTAGTAAGAAGCTGATGTCCGAAGTAGGCGTAAACCTGGGTTACGTATAGATTATTTAAATAGAACAAGAATTGCATGACAAACTGACTTTACCGACAACCACAATTATTACTCGCAGTTTAAGAAAAGTAGCTTTAAATTTTTTTTATGTTGCACCTATAGGTTCATATTTTCGTAATTTTTCTATACCTCTGAGTAGCGGTAATAAGTGGTTGAAGTAGATAATAGCACTAGTTTCCCATAGGAGAGGGATTATATAGGTACTCAGGCTCGTATCTGACGACAGGTTTTTAACCTCTCATCATTTTGTGTTTGACGACTAAACCTATGTCACAGAAGTAAAAAAAAAGTTATTTGATTTTTTTTATAATAAATCAGCGGAAATCCCAAAATTTTACACATACTCTCATGGAAACCCTAAGTTCAGCCGAACGGTTGTAGTTAACATGCCATTTTATGGCTTTGACGTTTTTTACGGTTTCATTTGAAACTATTTAAATTTTTATCTAAGCTTTTGTCTCAGACAATTAGCTAAATGTTAGGCATTGAAAATATAAAGACTAGATGGAATAATACCAAATTCACTATTTTGCATCCCATATAAAGTATGCTTAATGATTGTCTTTTGCTGACGAATTTTTAGTTAGAGTTTTAATTTTTGTCTTTGTTTGGTAAATATATGGCATTAGGTATACCGTCGCGCCGTTGCCTAAAGAGCCTGTCAAGACGCAATTTCATAGTTACACGCAATAGTCACCTAAAGCACATTTATGGATCAAAATAAAGAGAGCGAAATAGCAGTTTTATATATTATCCTACTAATATTTTAAAATAGTCTCAACGGATTTATATGAAATTTAGGAGGGAGATAGGTAATAACCGGTAATAGCACATAATCAATTGGTAAATCGGTTTGCAGCTTGTATCTATATTATTATAATACTTTATATAAATACTTAATTTAACCAATAACTGGATTATACTGGTTTATCAGTAAGGGTTCTTGGTGGCTTTTGTAACATTTCGGAATTGTTCTAGTTAATACTAGAATATAAGAAAAATATTTTCCGGACAAGGGGACATAAATAATTCTTAAAGCAATGCAATGACATTATATGGTTCTAGAATAACTAGAAAGAGATGATTCCTAATAGAAAACAAAAAATAGATGAAGCCAAGGACACAATTATTTCAATTAATCTGGAATGTTTGTGAAGGTTATAGAAAGAAAAGCATGAATTTAGCATTGTTTAAAATTATAATAGGACGTTGAGGTTTAATTCAAATGAAATCTAAAGTGAATCAGGAGGAAAAAGTAAATGTGAAAATGTATTGGTGATGACTGAAAGTAAATAGTGCCAACTGATTAGTCTTAGGGACAGGTGTACTGTGTACCTTCGTCGTGACTTTCATACAGTGCTCGTTGCAGGTACTCTGTAAGTGCACCGCGTGTGAACTCTCACGTGGTGCATGTCTCTGGGACTCTAAGTACGTATGTGTTCCGTGACTTTAGTGTTAAACCAAATGTAACTGTCAACGTTAATAAAGGCTCTGTTAGCTAACATTGTTTATGTTTCCAATCCCCTGACTCATCGCTCGCAATAATATAATTTATAGATTGATATTATATTATAATTGTATTTATTTTATTTAAATTGCCACTTGATCATTAGAGCGTTATCACACTAGCGGTATGGAAGCGGCTGCGGGGCGGAGCGAACGCGCAGCGAATTCGTTACGGACGTGTGTCAAATACGTTACGTTTCCGTCGGGTGTTTGTAAGAAATTATCGACTTACAATACACTCAGTAACAAAATGGATTCCGACTAGGAAACACTGTTGTTGGCTTTATTACTTCGAAGATGCCGGAGACGAAAACGACAGCATCGACGAATTTGAATCCCGTTGCGCGTCCGTAACGAATTCGCTGCGCATACGCGGTGAGTTCGTTGTGTGTCCGTAACGAATTCGCTGTGCGTCCGCTCCGCCCCGCAGCCGCTTCCATACCGCTAGTATGATAAGGCCCTTATTATTCAAATAACAGACTTCCAGTTTGAACTCAATGTTCAGTTTCTTTACCTGACATACTTCAGTAACTGCGATTCGTTATATAAAGAGTTGATAAGCTCCTGAAGTATGTATAAGTACTTCAGTTTTTCCACAATGTACTTATAGTTTATAGAAGATAAGTTTGCATCATTAACCTTGAGTTTCTTAGTTTTACCACAAACAAAAAAGACCTGCAGAGAGAAGGTAAAATAGTTTAAAATTGTTCGTGTAAGTAGGAACGCTAGGTATCTCCTCATAGTATAAGTTTTAATTAAATAAATCCCACCAAGTGCGCCTTGGAACACACGCAGTGTGAAGCTCCGTAGATGCTTTAACAAAGGGGATATACATTATAGAGGTATAGCTTTAATTAAGAAAAATATTGTAGAAAACACATAGACCTCATGTCTCGGCAGGAAAACAGTCAGCGCGGCACCATATCGATACGCGCAACCTTTCTCTCTGACGCAAATCTCTCACTGAAGTCAGCTGGCTGGCTACCGCGTATGACCCGTGAGCTCGGCCAGGTGGGAACTTTATTGATCTCTTTCTAAGAGCTATCGCGCGTGGCACGTGCATATATAGCCAGATCATGCTCACTACAGCCTGTGATACAGGTCGAGATTCCAACAAACTCATCACTAGCGAATGTTAGATAGATAACTCTTTATTTCACATCAGAGACATTTAATCCTAATAACAAAAGATAAATTTAGAGTAGAAAAATTACATCAGATTAGAAATAGTACAAGTGACGGCCTTATAACCGAAAGCAATATCTTCCAGGCAACCCATAAATAGACCAGAACGACCAGAATATTCATTACTAGCTAACCTGCTATTTTCCTTAAAACATAAGTTTGAGCTTATACCTGCCTCCACATTCCACCACAGACCCTCTCGCCAAAAGTGGAAATTTCATCCTAACCACCTGGATGAATGGTCATCTACCAGCGTGCGTTGCACAAGAAACTTTTTGCCGCACCCTACCACTCTGCGAAATCAATTAACTGTCCGCAGTATTAAGGTTTCCGATCCCGTACGACATGGCAACCTCCAAGAAGGAAGCCACTTCCTTTCATTAAACCCGGCAACGTACTTGCGGCTCCTCTGGTGTTGTGAGTGTCCATGGGCGGCGGTGATAATTTACCATCAGGTGAACCACTTGCTCGTTTGCCATCCTATTATATAAAAACAAATATTAGTAAACGAGAATTGACTCAAAGATAATCTTTTATTTTATTGTATACCCCTATGTTTTACGTCGTACAAGTATCAACTTATATCTTAAGTGCGAAGTTATAGCTCTATATTGTATTGATTAAACGCCAATACACGGTATCTTCAGCTACAACAATATGTGAGCGGTTTGACGTGAATAGATAACAGATGATATTGAATTGTGGCAGAGGTACCGGTGTACCGCTTTTTCTTGGTCAGACAGCTGATTTCGTTGGGTCGTTCAAGTATTTGCGTGGAATAAGTAACGTACATATATGGATTAAATTAAAGTTGATAAAATGAGAATTTGGAACTTTTGTTTACAGAATTATAGCATTTCCTGTGATGGTTGAATCTTGACTTAAAACTAGGACATAATTAATTGAATCCGGCAAAAATTTATCACCACTAATCCAGGTGAATTTGGTAGATCAAAATTACGAATTTCCTTTCTAATATCCTTACGAACAATGTGGATGCTATTTATCGCCCTTGTTTGTTAAGTAATCATATATATCAGCCGAAAGGCGTCCACTCCTCAACGAAGGTAACAATATGTTCATAGTTGAGAGTTAGTTAGAGTTATATTATGAATCACCTCTTATACCTCCTAGCTTCCATATTCCCATACAGACGTATTCTTATATTTTTCCCTGGAGTTTAATAGTAAACCGATTTATTTAACGTCTCTTGGTGGAGTTATGGCGATGAATATGGGGGGGTAAAAATACCAACTAGCATGTCTACCACAAGTTCATGTAGTTTCCTTCCTCGGATACTTGCAGTTTTTTCCTGTGCATTAACTAGCACCGCTCCTAGCGGAAACTTCAATGAACTTATAATCATTATCATCATCATATAAGCTAAAAGACGTCCACTGCTGGACAAAGGCATCCCCAAATGATCTCCACAATTGCCGGTATTGCGCTGTTCGCATCCAGCAGTTTCCAGCGACCCGCACAAGATCATCGGTCCATCTTGCAGGAGGTCTGCCCACGCTGCGTCTTCCGGTTCGTGGTCGCCACTCGAGAACCTTTCTGCCCCAACGGCCCTCAGTTCTAGGAGCTGTGTGCCCCGCCCACTGCCACTTCAGTTTTGCAATTCTTCGGGCTATGTCGGTGACTTTATAATATCTATACTAAAAAACGAAATTTCATCGAGCAACTGAACTATATGAAGAGTCGTGATAAAGGTATAGAAAACAGAGTATCTGTATGAACTGTCGCCACTGCCACCATCATACTGCGATCACCAACCCGTCTCCAAAGCGGGACGAATATGACACGTTCCCTCTTACTTGGGGGTGCCTTGGTCCAGCAGTGGACGACGTTTTGCTGACATGACGAGATAAGATCAGTAAAAAGCTTATTACAAAACCACTAATATTAATACACCAGGTATTAATAGTAGCCGTTGGAAAAAACTGGTCAAATTTATGTAGAAAAATATTTCTTATTTAAAAATACTAGATTAACATGAAGCAAAAATATAAGGTATAGAATAAAACCAGTTTATTACCTATTCAAATGCATCTTGTTAGGAATTATGCGCCGAAATGCACATGAGCGTGCATTGCAGTACAATTTTAATTACCGTCATTATCTTATCTGAAAGACAACGTTGCAATTAATGATATAATAATCCTTGTATAGTATAAGTAAATTGTCATTCTATTAAACAATACAATACGTATAGTACAAGTAAAATATTTAAACAATTCAACGCATAAGTGATGCCTATGTCATAAGCATCACTTACGCGTTGCTTATCCATTCCCTTCCCCTATAAGCTCTGGCGACCTTACTCTAACCCAGGGCTACAAAGTTAGCATCATATGGCCCTTTATTGTCTGAGAGAATTTCTATCAGAGAACGGGCAACTTTATACTACTATCGCCAACCCGTATGCAAAGTGTGGCGATTATGGAATATACTCTAAAATGCCAGACAGCCTCTGGAATCCCTCTGATCTGCAGTGGAAGTCGTTGGACTAATATGATGAATTATAATTTAAGGTATACTAAGTAGTTATTGACTAAGATATTTCGAATTATTGCTGTTCGATGACGTCATAGAATATCATCACCCCTTCTCATCCCGTGGGGGGCGTAGAAATCGCCCGAGGGAATACATACCAGAGATCGGGCATCAGCGTTTTTCTGTGAACTATGACCATCAAACTACGATCGCCAACCCGTCTGCCAAGCGTGGCGATTATGGCAAATATCCCCATTTTTTGGGGATGCTTCTTTCCAGCAGTGGACCTACTTAAAAAAGCTTCTATTTAAGTTATGTGTGAAACAAAAGTAACTACAAGATGGACCGATGATCTAGTGAAGGTCGCTGGAAGTCGCTGGATGCGGATAGCGCAAAACCGGCGATTGTGGAGATCTTTGGGCGAGGCCTTTGTCCAGAAGTGGGCGTCTTTCAGCTGATATGATGATGATGATATACTTGATAAAATCAGTTTAGTGCGCAGAACTTTCAATATCTCGATTATTTTATTAATTTTATGTTATAAAATTCAACTTATGTTGGATACTATTTTGTTCGTTCATTTCTAACCACTGTTGCTCAGGTAATAATATATTCTATCAGATCAATGTGACAGTGGTCAATTGGAATTATCTCGTTGCTTTGATCTCGGTCCACACCATAATTGTGTTCCATTAAATCAATATTTAATTGATTGATATGGTTTGTTAATCCGAATGCTTAAATTGAAATAAATTAATCCGTTTATATTGATACCGTATTGAATTGTAGATTGAATACTGGGTTTTAAATAAAGAATGGCAATGTTAAACGAAGCAAAAAGATCATGATAACTAAAATAGCTGCCGAGTATCAGTCGTCGCAATCGCTAATGAATGTGACAATTTTATAAAATATTTTACGTTGGTAAAGGATAAGGTTTAAATATTGTAACTGTTCTATTGGATTTTATAGTGGCAATATAAAGCAAAGTTTGTACTATGGGTACCAGGCGACGATATACATACTTATATAGATAGATAAATACTTATATACATAGAAAACATCCATGACTCAGAAACAAATATTCGTGCTCATCACACAAATATTTGCACTTACCGGGATTCGAACCCAGGACCACCAGCTTCGAAGGCAGGAGCACTACCAACTAGGCTATGGTGACCGTCAAAATGATAATGTTTAAAATGAATAAAAAAGTATGTTTATTTTGTTAATTCTGTTTGGGGAACTTGGGCGTGACCATCAGGTCATTCCGATCCCCAAGTACAACAACAACAACCTATACAAGCAAAATACACAGCTTAAGGCCAAGTACGAGTCAGAACCCCTTTATCGGCATTTTTTACTAAATTTTATGGTGTTAAAGGATAAGGTTTAAATATTGTAACTGTTCTATTGGATTTTATAGTGGCAATATAAACGCACACTCTGTTAAAATTCCAGCTATCTACTAATTACGTTTCCCGAGATACAGCTCGCTGATTTTATTACGACATTAGTATTGGTCGATCACAACCTATGCTAACGTAAATAAACTTGTATCATTCTCTCCACCTGTCATTTTTATGTTTACTTTGATGTAATAATGATTGCGAACAACTGATTTGGACGGTGAACACTAATTAACTAAAACGCCGTATGCATTTGGCATATTTTTTTGATGCATGAAACATCTATAGCCGCACGACCACCAGCTTCGTAGGCAGGAGCACTACCAACTAGGCTACGGTGACCATCAAAAATTAAGTCCCGTTTTGCAGTAACCTGCCTATAAAACACCGCATGCCTATCGCCTAATGCTATGACTTGTAAGCGCCTCATTAATGTTCTTTATAATGATATAATGAAGAGCCTCACGTCTTATCCCCGCGATTAATCCGTACCATTCATATTAATAACTTATCACGCCTTTTATACCGTATATTTATAGCACTCATTCAATAAACTTAATGCTATTAAGCGGGACTTACATTCGTTTAGATTAATCATCTACTTTAAATTCAGACAATGTATTTAGATGTAAATTATTGATTCGTTAATTCAATTTTATTGTTTTGCTTATATATTGTTTCTAGCTGCGATTCCATTAATTTATTTCATATAGCTGTGCCCCGCGGTTTTACCCGCATTAAATTTTATAAACTATCATAGCTCCTCCCCCGTAAGTGATAGCGTGATAATATGTAACCTATATGTTGACCTGACCTCTTAGTAATATTCATACAAAATTTGAAGTTAAGCCATCCAGTACTTTTGAATTTAGCCGTACATACATACAGACAAACAGAAAAAAATTCTAAAAACTATATTTTTGGCTTCCATATCGATTGTAGATCACGCCGCAAGTATACTTAGTATATTTTATTATATGTAGATATATATTTACGTACACGCAATTAAACATTCACTGTGTGGTGACGGCATAGAATATCAACACTCCATCTCATCCCGTGGGTGGCGTAGAAATCCACTGAGGGATACCTACTAGAGAACGGGCAGCAGCGTTTATCTGTGAACTCTTCAAACTCCAATCGCCAACCCGTCTGCCAAGCGTGGCGATTATGGCATATCCCCCTATTCTTGGGGAGGCTTTTGTCCAGCAGTGGACGTACTTTGGCTGACATGATGATTATGATGAATTTAACATTACAAAATTACTATTTCTACTTATTTCCAAATAAATTCTTCCAGTGGGCCCGCGAAAGGAGATATAAATAGAAAATAAAAGAATACGTGACATACAATATACTGTGCATACTAAAATATATTCTACTAGCTGGTGCCCGCGACTTCGTCCGCGACAATTTTGAATGATAACCAATATAACTACTTATTTCTAGCTAAATTTAAAAAATATAACGTTCAAAAGAAATAAGCAATATAAATTAAAGAAAACCTAACCTATAAATAACCTAGCTATGAAATGAACTAAAGACTACTTTGCTACTGTTATTTAAAAAAATTACCCGATGTCATCAATTGTCCTTAAGTAAAGTCAGTAAGTCAACTAAAGTAAAATAATAATCAACGATGCATCAATCACAAAGGTAACTCCCAATAGATTAGGTTGACCCGACCTCTAAGTAATATTAATGAAAAATTTGAAATTAAACCATGCAGTGCCTTTTGAGTTTAGCCCGGACAAACAGACAAAAATTCTAAAAACTATATTTTTGGTTTCGATATCGATTGTAGATCACGCGACAAGTATCCTTTTAAAAAAATATTCAATGTACTGTTTTGACTTTCCTACGATTTTATTATATGTATAGATAAGATCACAGCTCCTCCCCCGTAGGTGATAGCGTGATAATATGTAGCCTATATGTTGACCCGACCTCTAAGTAATATTAATGCAAAATTTAAAGTTAATCCATGCAGTAGTTTTTGAGTTTAGCCCGGACATACATACAGACAAACAGACAACAATTCTAAAAACTATATTTTTGGTTTCGATATCGAATGTAGATCACGACCCAAGTATCCTTTTAAAAAAATATTCAATGTACAGTTTTGACTTTTCTACGATTTTATTATATGTATAGATAAGATCACAGCTCCTCCCCCGTAGGTGTTAGCGTAATAATATGTAGCCTATATGTTGACCCGACCTCTAAGTAATATTAATGCAAAATTTGAAATTAATCCATGCAGTAGTTCTTGAGTTTAGCCCGGACATACATACAGACAAACAGACAAAAATTCTAAAAACTATATTTTTGGTTTCGATATCGAATGTAGATCACGCCCCAAGTATCCTTTAAAAAAAATATTCAATGTACAGTTTTGACTTTCCTACGATTTTATTATATGTATAGATAAGATCACAGCTCCTCCCCCGTAGGTGATAGCGTGATAATATGTAGCCTATATGTTGACCCGACCTCTTAGTAATATTAATGCAAAGTTTGAAGTTAATCCATGCAGTAGTTTTTGAGTTTAGCCCGGACATACATACAGACAAACAGACAAAAGTTCTATAAACTCTATTTTTGGTTTTGATATCAAATGTAGATCACGCCCCAAGTATCCTTTTTAAAAAATATTTAATGTACAGTTTTGACTTTCCTACGATTTTATTATATGTATAGATAAGATCACAGCTCCTCCCCCGTAGGTGATAGCGTGATAATATGTAGCCTATATGTTGACCCAACCTCTAAGTAATATTAATGCAAAATTTAAAGTTAATCCATGCAGTAGTTTTTGAGTTTAGCCCGGACGTACATACAGACAAACAGACAATTATTCTAAAAACTATATTTTTGGTTTCGATATCGAATGTAGATCATGCCTCAAGTATCCTTTTAAAAAAATATTCAATGTACAGTTTTGACTTTCCTACGATTTTATTATATGCATAGATAAGATCACAGCTCCTCCCCCGTAGGTGATAGCGTGATAATATATAGCCTATATGTTGACCCGACCTCTTAGTAATATTAATGCAAAATTTAAAGTTAATCCATGCAGTAGTTTTCGAGTTTAGCCCGGACATACATACAGACAAACAGACAAAAATTCTAAAAACTATATTTTTGGTTACGATATCGAATGTAGATCACGCCCCAAGTATCCTTTTAAAAAAATATTCAATGCACAGTTTTGACTTTCCTACGATTTTATTATATGTATAGATAATAATATGATGAGCACATAAATACTTAAATCTAAAGTCTATCTACCTTCTTATAGTGAAATTTATAAATTGTATCTACTAGACATGAATTCATTAATATGCATTCATGAGTATAAATAATACTGCACTCTCCGTTCCTCTTTTTTGACTGCCTAGTCAGCATACGATTAATTAATTAATTAAATTCATTCAGACAACCGATCGAGCAGATATTGTGTTTGCCTACTAAATAATTACTTTAAGTGGACCAAATCCCGTGTTCATGCCCGCTTGAGTATGTTTCGCCGGACCGTCTCAACTGGGCCGTGTTGAAACCGGTAGTAGATGAACCTGCTGAGTTTGTTTCGCTGGGTCTTCTCAGTTGGGGCGCATTGGATCCGGTGGTAGCATTAAAGCGCGACCGTCGTTTTAAACACAAGGTCCGTTATAATAATAATACTGAATTCATACCTTAATATAGACAGAACCATTAAGACAATATGTAGTAAAATATAAATTTTTAAACATAATATTATAAACTTCAACTAAACATAATCTCCTTGACAATAACTTAATACAAGCTAGCTAAATGTCATTACCATTATAAAATAAATTGTATAAATGTTTTAACATTCCGTGTACCTAAATATCTGTAATATGTAACTAGAAATAATAACTGTATTACTACAAACATGTTCTGACTAATTTACAAGCGCTTTTTTAAAGTCCTTGTGAATAAAAACCTTTTTTATTTATTTATTTTATTTTATTTACTTTTAATACTATCGGGGCTAGTTTTACCCGCCACTGCAACTCTTGTAAGAAAGGATCAACCTAGATATGGCACTGAGCGGTTAGCTGCACGTCCCGGTATGTACGGGTACTAGTACGACACCATGGCTGTGGCTAGAAGCTAGTACCTTATGTATTGAATATGTTTTTGAACAGAAATACATGTCGTTCCTATCCCCTCCCCCTGTTTGTATGACCTAATCATCAAACAAGCACACGTTCAATTTATTATAGGTACCTACTAAACATCGCAGATAGAATGGTGGCCGGAAGCTAGTACATTAATAAAGTACCTGGAAGTTCCTGTATGTGGGGGGGGGGGGGGGTGGGCACCCTACAAGATGGATGATCTTTTAAGGATCTCTGGAAGCGACTGGATGTGGGTAGTGCAGACCGGTATTTGTGGAAATTTTTAGGGGAGGTCTTTTTCCAGCATTGGACGTCGTTCAGCTGATATGATAAAGCATAAGTCACGATCTAATAATTTATTAGTAGATACAAATAAATTATTAGATCGTGATTAATATTCATATTCAATTATTATTTATGTTCTGACAATTTAAAAGCCTTTTTTGAAAGTCGATGTGAATAAAATCCATTCTTATTTCATTTTAGGTTTTTAATTTATTTATTTATGATTGGAAGAGGCTGCTGGTCCGAAATTCATTGGATGATAATATTTTAGATTTCTCATTTTTTCGATTAAGTAATATATAATTATTAATTTTGGTACACACGTATACACATCAAGCTATGCATTTCCAATATAAGCTGACCTCTCATTGTACGGAAATCCTATACAATGCGGGATCAGCTTATACTGTAAATGTATAGCTTGATGTGTAGCCGTGGGTACGAGAGAACGACTGCAACAAATATTCTAAACTCGTTTTTCAATAAGGCACACAACCCTTTTTTTTCAAGGTAATTAGTTCCTAGTTTCTATTCAATGAACTTTATGTATATGCCTTATATACCTTACCTTATATATGTTTAGGTTGTGTAGTTTGCTGGATTTATTTATTTTGTTGTAAATGTACGGTTTTTAGAGAGAAACAGGATCCTTGCCAACACCAGTTTGACCTAGACATTTGGGACGATAAAATTTAAATATTTATTAAGTTTTATCGTTTATGATATGACTTATTGTTGTTATTATTAATTCGTTTACACATTATATTCAAATACATACTACTATTTAAGTTGAAATACGTATTTACTATCATTTACACACCAAAGAGATATACAAATTGTAGATCGTATAATCTAAAGTCTGTGTGTCTTTAGAGACGTAAAAATACGTATAATTATAAGAAATTCGGTTTTCAACTTATCTCGATCCCTAAACTGGACAACGTACATGCATAGGTGGGGTCTAATTAAAAATATATTTTAATTATGTTAGGTAGTACTAAACAAATACTAGCAGGTTTTCCACCTTGATAAAATAAAACCAACGCTACCACTACACCAGTGATGTACAACATTCAAGTACAAAGATGCCAATAATGGATCAATCAAACAACCTGTTTTTGAGGAAAACGGTCTTTACATTCAAGTTAATTTAGAAATAAACTCAACATTTTTCCGAAACAGTTGAATGGCGGCTAACACAAGCCTATAGTCATGCAAATACGGTTGACCAGTCAGAGGCGTATCGAAAGGCGCAGGCAGCCAAACTGCGGCCTTCAGAACGCGCATACTTGTACCATAGAAACATAGACCTACGAGAAGCAAAACTACAGACATAGCTAGAATTCGAATGCTTTTGCCACTGCTGAAATCGCTATCTGTTTTTAACTGTCAGTGTTAAGATGTTCAATTTTGGTTGGCTACTCTTGACTAAGGTAATACTTCTAATTATATTTTTGATAGACTAGCCACCAACTTAACCATAATAGTGGTTAAGCAACCTAGCAAACAGTTTTTACCCAAATTTCTGCTCAACTGACCCCGTCGCTGATTTTGAATTTAACTCCGGTACTAATTGACCTCGATCCCAATTATAGTGGATTTTCGAAATTTGATTTCACCCGTCTTTCCAGCATTCGTTTTTGGTCAATGGAAAATAATATACCTATAATTTTATGGTGCATATCACGTAACGCTGCAATGCGGTGTTATAATTTTAAGGTGTAAAAATCAGCAGCATACTAAGTAACTCCCTCACGATTTAAGCCGAACGAATCAATACGAACCAACGCAGTTGTCTTTACAAAAAACTAAATTTATTCAATATGGTTATTAATATTTTTCATAAATATCCAATGAGCTATTTAAAACTTTCAGCTGTTCCTAGTTGGAGGTTTTTGATAGTTAGGATAATTAATTCGTTTAATTTTAACATGGCATTTATTTAGTTAGTTTACTTAGCCTTTTGATTGTTTTAGCTAGATGGCTTTAGCCACGGCGAGTCTTTATTTCTCGAAACATCACCGAGATATAACGACCTCGGAAAGCTCTAGCCATCCAGCAAAATGAGTGTTGAAAACTAAGTGACATGCTCTTGCCCAACCGAAACCTATTAAGGTTCAGACCTTGACTCACTGTGTTAACTAACGGGTAGATGTATGCATGAGAGTTTCTTTTAAATGATGTTTAATGCAACTGTCAAAACGTGAACACGCGTAGCGTTCATCCAACTAAGGATCGGGGTGGAAATAACATCGATAATGATAAGTTTAGTTACTGTATGATGCGAATACTATGTCTATAGAATACTAATGTAAATTTTCCAAGACCGTGTAGTTTTAACTTGACAACTGTATTATGTGCGGAGACATAGTGACAGATAAAGATGGTGCCAAGTTTGAGATTTTTGAATTGTGATGAATTATTGTTAATGTTCGTTAGTGCCTTGGTTCTTAATAACATTTTGTATATGTGCCATAGAAACTTCTATAGTTTAAATCAATAATAGTGCTCAAATTTTGGCTAAAGTGGGCAATCAAAACGGAGAATAGCCAACTTGGCAAAACATATTATACTGCTGTGTGCTTGCACTGTCATAATCCGATGCCACTGATATTTGATACGACCGGGAAAAGATTTGATGGAGGACCGACAGCATTAAGTGGTCAGCATTTAGGTACAGACGGCAGCACATCAAGATACCCTAATCTGTCAAATTTTCCCAATTGAAAGTGAACCTTATGCTTTTGTAATAAAGTTGAAGAAGCTATAGAAGAAATTTGACAGATTGGGGTAGCTGGATGTGCTGGTGTCGTCTGTACAATTGTCTACACCCGCCGACTTCAGACTCCGTCTATTTTCTTGCCACAAAAAACCCAATAACCTTTTTAGCCTCACTCGGGGTTTGAACCCAGACCTCATTAACTGTGGTTAAACATGCTACTACCAAAACAATTAGACAGTCGACCAACAATAGTCAAAGGAGTATTGTCCGTATATCTTTTAAATAAAATAAATTAGCTGTTTCATGTTTTTGTTGGATTCCAAACACCTCCTACTATTGTATGTGTATGACAAGAGTCACATAACACTTTTCATGTAGATCTAAGTCTGTAATTAGTCAGTCCTAAGATGTGTGACCACGTTTGTGGTAAAATTATTTTAAGCCTCTTCTTGCCTCATAGGCCACGTGAATCGGTTGACCCTGGATAGATTCACGAGACAACTGTTATTCACCATGTCAAATTCCTAATTGGCGACTTATTACTACGACGTAGACGTACGAGCTGTAACGCCTTTGGCCCCATGCTGTAGTTTCTTGGGAAAACCGTAACAGGGAGTTCATTCCACAACCTCAACGTAAGTGGGAGGAAGTTTCACTGAAAGGGAACCGAACGTGAACGAAAAGTTTAAGCACTTTTGTTCAGACTATGAATGAGAAACCGCTAATAGATTTCATTTATTTTGGTCTGTTAAGCAGACAATAAAATTTATGATTATCCATTTTTGAGATTCTATTTACGCCTTGCATTACAAATAATGCCGTAAGGATAGAATTTAATAAACCATTACATACTTCTATTGTGCGGCGTAACATTAGAACTGTGTTCTTTGATAAGTCACACGAATGACTTAATCATTGGTTTAAGAACAAACTGTGAATCTGAATACATTAGCAATCTATTAACAGGTAACTAAGAGATTATATGTACAGCTTGTGGTGCCTTGCATGAATGCAAATGAATGTATGCTTTATATACTTACTTATCGTATGGGCAGTGGTTAGTGTCAGAGATGTTCAAGCCGCCCAGTAGGCCTCTAACATGGCTTAACGACTGTTGCCTAGTGACTACAACCATGACCGACACCTTAAAGTGCGCTCCGAAGCACGGAGACGCTCAGAAATTAAACCACTTTGGTGGTCACCCATCTATTGAGTGACCGTGAGCCTAGTTGCTTAACCTCGCCGATCACTTACTTACCTGTGAGAGCATCTAGCTGATCTAGATTTATATATATAATACACTTTGAAAGAAATAAAGAAAATATAAATAATAATTAAAATTATTGTTTCTATTATTCTAATTTTACGTAACTATTCGATGTAGTACCCATACTAAGTACCTAAAAGGCCACAGTTCAGCATTGTGCCACAGATGACTGTAGCGCTGATTTTTAACTGTGGGCAACGGTCATCTGAAATATACATACTGAAACAGGCGACAACCAATGTAAAACTTAATGGAGCTAGGTTGGACCCTGTTGAATCAACTGTGTTCTTGGGTATCACTATTGACTCAAAGCTACAATGGAGCCCACAAATAGAAAAACTGTCCGCAAATTCAGTTCTGCAGCATATGCAGTGAAAACTATTAGACGGCTGACTGATGTTGACACAGCTAGAATGGTTTATTTCAGTTATTTTCATAGTGTAATGTCCTATGGAATTCTTCTCTGGGATAGCTCTGCTGACACTAACACCATATTTATATTGCAAAAAAGAGCTGTAAGAGCTATCTATAATCTTGGCCCGAGAGTGTCTCTAAGAGAAAAGTTCAAAGAGGTCAACATTCTAACTGTACCATCTCAGTATATATATGAAAACTTACTATATGTGCATAAAAATATCGATTCCTTCTGTAAAAGGAGCGATACACATAATGTAAATACTAGATATAAGAATAATCTCATATTGCATACTACCCGTCTCCACAAAATAAGTAACTCTTTTATGGGGCAATGTATAAGATTCTATAAAAAAACTTCCCACTGATATTAGAGAATTGTCTCCGAATAAGTTTAAAAGAATTATTAAAGCCAAATTGAGTAGCAGGGCATATTGCAAAATTTCTGATTATTTAAGTGATAAAAGTGCTTGGGATTGAGTTGTTTTGAGTCAACACACATGATTGTAATTAATCTTAAGTACATTTTATTTTTAAAAAGGATTCCTACTGAGATTTTTGGTAGTGTTTCCCAGTAGCTCTATTGTATCTCTCTTGTCCCTACAGTAATATACGAAACGTAACTCTCTCTCTTTCTATTTTCACTAAATTATATCTCCTTCTCAACCTGCGTTCATCTCCGTTTTTGTAACGCTCTCGAGACACGTACACCACATTACTAAGTTTTACTTAAAAAATAGGGTTTACTAACAACTCCAGTACGAAAAAATTGATTTTATTGTTTGATATAACCTCGTTTATTGAAATATAAATATCAAGTATTTAAATATTCGCAGGATTTTTATATCTCAAGCTAAATTCCAATACATTTATATTATACTAGCTGTGGCCCGCGGTTTTACCCGCGTTAAACTTTATAAATTATCACAGCTCCTCCACCGTAGGTGATAGCGTGATAATATGTAGCCTATATGTTGATCCGACCTCTTAGTAATATTCATGCAAAATTTGAAGTAAATCTATGCAGTACTTTTTGAGTTTAGCCCGGACATACATACAGACAAACAGACTCACAGTCAAAAATTCTAAAAACGATATTTTAGGCTTCGATATTGATTGTAGACCACACACCATTTATGTTTTAAAAAAAATATTCAATGTACAGTTTTGACTTTCCTACAATTTTATTATATGTATAGATTATGATACCAAACTTGTTTGTTAACGATTAGTGAACGTAAAAACCAACTATTACTCAACACAATCATTCAATTTTCATCTTTTTTTTTACGAATGGCGGAAGAATTTGTAATGTTTACTAACTTTAATGAAACTAGTAATTATAACAATAATTAAGTATCGTGTGATTTTTTTGGCGATGTTCTTGCTATTGTTTAGTATACAGTGTATTGCTTAAATAATGTTTTCGGTAAAAGTTATGGGATCAGCCGTTATTTAGCGGAAATGCAAAACAATCGAAACACAAAATCATCATCATCATTATCTATATATCAGCCGAAAGACCACTACTGGACGACGGCCTCCTCAAAGCGCAAGACCAATTGTGGAGATCTCAATTGGTCTTGCGCTATTTACATCAAGCGACTTCCAGTGACCCTCACAAGATTATCGGTCCATCTTGTGGGGGGCTTGAGCACGCTTCCAAAATTATACATAGTGTTAATTTCACTAATAGTTTCATATTTATTTTTTACTTGACGCCTTCAGTTAGCCTCTCGGCTTTTACTGCTTCACCGGACAGTAGGGGTGAGCGTGGGCTCTAACCGCCTAGCAAAATACAACTAAAAATTAAGTACCCGCGCCGGAGGGCACCCCCTGTGGGGTTTGAACCTCGGCTCTGGGCGGATACTGGCGGGGAGAGGGCGAGAGATCGTTAGCCGGGTTGCAATTGGCACCGCCTTCCCGCCCGCAAACATATGCATATGCAAGAGGTACAATAGCAACAAGCAAATTACATGCACCTGTATTACCTCCAACACGTGTTTCAGTACTCCACAGACCATTCTTAAGGGACGCTAACTCGTCGAGTTCTCGAATGCTAAAGACGATTGTCTTAAATATGTTTTGCGGACGCCGCGTCATTTTGAAACCGGTGGTAGTGAACCCACTGAGATTGTTCCGCTGGATAAAGATTCAATGTGCCCCAAATGAGAAGTCAATTGGGGCACATTGGTTAAGTAGCAGACTACAATATTCGTGATACATAAGAGCTGCCATAAAAATAGTTTTTGTAGTCCGTCCAAATGGCAACGTTATAGAAACTTTTGGGGGAGGCCTATGTCCAGCTGTGGGCGATATCAGGCTAATTATGATGATGACTAGTGAAACAGATTAGGTCTGCAGAGATTTGTATTCATTTGGAAGAATAAAAATACTGATATGCATAACAAGGTACCCGCTATCGAAATGTTGAGGCAACTACTTCTAAAATTGTATAGTCTTTAGTAAGTATACTGCTTATCTCAGTCTCTCTATATTAATTTAAGCTTTTATACGAATAAGTAAACAACCTGTGAACATTGACGTCAAACTAGAAACATATTAAGGATCACACGTAATATTTTCCTAGACATGAATCCACGATAATTATCCGGAAATAAAAATTAATGGTTACTACTTTACATTTTGTAACAGTTTACATTTCAATTTACTGCTGTGTCTGCGATGTCACGGACGACGAATGTCCCCCTCATTTCATCCAGGGGGAGGGGGGGATCGAAGTCACCCCGAGGGAATATTTATACCTGCCGCCACGGACCCTCTCTCCAGAAGTGGAAATATTATCCATATAACCTGGATGAATGGTCTAGTAGACGACCATTGCCTTGCGTTTCACAAGACGGGTTCGCAATGGCAATTTGATGATCATAGTATTCAAAGAAACATTTTATAATGATACTCCGGTACTGAGTAGATTTTTTAACATGACTGCAATACAAATCTGTATGGCGGTCACTTGATGATAAGTGACATCACCGTAGCCTAGTTGGTAGTGCTCCTGCCTACGAAGCTGGTGGTCCTGGGTTCGATTCCCGGTAAGTGCAAATATTTGTGTGATGAGTACGAATATTTGTTTCTGAGTCATGGATGTTTTCTATATATATAAGTATTTATCTATCTATATAAGTATGTATATCGTCGCCTGGTACCCATAGTACAAGCTTTGCCTAGTTTGGGGCTAGGATGATCTGTGTGACATTGTCCCAAGATATTATTAAATTATTATTATATTATTAAATTATTATCACCGCCCATAGACACTCGCAACTCTAGAAGAATTCGCAAGTTCATTGCCGATCTTTATGAACGGACTAAGCTCGCTTCTTAAAGGTCGCCGTATCATACAGGGGCTCTACCGACTAAATCGTTGAACATCGATTTTTACAATGGCGTTCAAATAAATAAAGGTTAAAAATGACTTAATCAATCGTTAAATCGGCTTCCATGAGCACATGTGACGTCATAAATGGTCCGGAATCGATTGTCAACGTTGAAGCCGATTTAACGATTGATTAAGTCATTTATAACCTTTATTTATTTGAATGCCATTGCAAAAATGGATGTTCGGCGACTTAGCCGGTAGAGCCCCAGGATCGAAAATACCTTCGCAGCTAATTGATTCCACAAATTAGTAGTGCGCAGTTAAATGTTTCTTATAATAGAAAACAAGATACGAAATGTTTCTGACCATGTCAAAGGAAAGTGACCAATAATAAAATTAAATAAAAATAAATGTCAACATGGCATGATGTTAGCCAAATGACGTCCACTGCTGTACAAGATCTCGACAATGGAACTATGTCCATTATTTGGGAGGGTTATACCATAATCGCCAGTTTGGCAGACGGGTTGGCGATCGCAGTTTGATGGTCATAGTACGCAGATAAACTGCTGCTGCCCCCTCTCTGGTAGTTATTCCCTCGGGATCAATTCTACGCGTCGTACTCGATGAGATGGGTGGTGTTTTTGGTCACCGTCGGTCACACAGCCAAATATAACTTGAATTATTGATGTAGTTTTAGTTCATAATATGTTCTGATTAATTTCAAGCTTTGTTTGTAAGTATACGCGAGTAAATGCCCTCTTTTATATCAAAACTGTTTGGCGACTCTTAGTCACAAGCTAGATTGCAAGCGCAGTGTATTCTGTTTAGTTGATAGAGCAGTTCTTGAGTTCAGATGCTCATAGAGCAAAATAACGCATTGCTTTCTGGGTCCCTTGACTTTAGACTCTTTTTGTTACTACCACGTCGCTCGATATACATTAACTTGTGGGAGTCTTTATTGAGTGCATTAAAACAGGCTGAATATAAACACCGGAGTGAATAGCAATAGGGACAGTATCCATACTTAAGTAACATTTTGTTATTGTTTATTTTCACCCCTGGGGTTTCTTATCACCCCATTTTACAGTAGGCATTTGAGATAGTTTCTTAGTGCAAATTTTACTTATATTATTTATATTAAATCTAAGATTTGTTAAAAAAAACTTAAGTGCTTTGCAACTATTCATAAAAATCTCATTTTATCAGCATCTTGAATAACTTAATTATATCAAAATAAAGGTAAGGGTTAAGGTAAGATACGCATACTAATCATATTTTTATTTACTGCGTTTCAGTAAACTGTATTAGATCCATTGTCCTTTATCTAAGTTTATTACTGACACTTTGACTTTATGCCTGCGCAGGAGGTTCTGCACTAGTTTGGACGTAAATTCAGATCCTCGTGGGCTCACTCTTACTTTAATTACCTTGACCAATAAGCTGATGCGGTCGAAGTTGATTATTTATATTAATTTTTTCAACCGACTTCAATAAACGGAGGTTACGAAGTTGAATGTGTGTTTTTTTCTTGTATAATTTTTACCCGATTTGCCCATTGTGAATAGACTTGGATAATTCATTTTTTAATAGATAGGCATTAATTTTTTAATAGATAGGCAATACCATATAATTTTTAAATTCCAATATTATGCAAACACTTAAAGCTGAAGTCAGTCCTTTGCTTTTTTTTTAAACTAGCCGTTAGAAAAGCCCCAACTCCAATTATAAAAAGGGCTGTTACTTTTAAACGGTTGCATACACTTTCATAAAACTCAGTTAAAAACTCTCTCGATTAAACCACCTTTCCAACATACGAAACTGCATTGAAATCGGTTTATCCATTTGGGAGCTACAGTGCCATAGACAGACATACACACACACATACACAAAGACACATAAAACTTATAACACACTGTCGTTTTTGCATCGGGGCTAAAAACAGTAATTAATTACACGTAATGTGTAACAGGTGACCACTAATGTACAGAAGCCTGCACATCAAGCTACCCCAATCTGTCAAATTTCCCCAATTGAAAGTGAACCTTATGCTTATATGATAAAGTTGAAAATCTATAAAAGAAATTTGACAGATTGGGGTAGCTGGATGTGCTGGCGTCTGTACATAGTAATGTAGCTTGGGAATTCCCTGTTGAGACAACTGTGTTCTTGGGTAGCACAATTGACCCAAAACTGTAATGGGGCTCGTAAGTATTAAACGGCTTACACACCATGTGAAGCTGAACCAAGTAGAATAGTTATTTTCAGGTACTTACGTAGTGTAATATTTTAATTGTATTAAAAAGCTCTCCACGAAACAGGCTCAGCTTAGTGTGGAGTGTTTTAGCGAAGACAAACAATAAATATAAGTCAAAGTCAAAGTAACTTTATTCCGTAAAAATTTTACATTTATGTGGAATCGTCATATTTTTTTTACCCTACCGTGCAGTGCATGACGTGGCAGCTACTGAGAAACACTGCCAGAAAACTCAGTAGGAATCCTTTTTTTTAAATAAAATATACTTAAGATTAATTACAATCATGTGTGTTGACTCAGAACAACTCCATCCCAAGCACTTTTATCACTTAAATAATCAGAAATTTTGTAATATGCCCTGCTACACAATTTGGCTTTAATAATTCTTTTAAAGTTATTCGTAGATAATTCTCTAATATCATTGGGAAGTTCGTTATAAAATCTTATACATTGCCCCATAAAAGAGTTAGTAGTAGGTATATAATAAGTAACTAATAAGCATTCAGACAACCGATCGAGCATATATTGTGTTTGCCTACTAAATAATTACTGTAATTGGACCAAATCCCGTGTTCATGCCCGCTTGAGTATATTTCGCCGGACCGTCTCAACTGGGTCGTGTTAAAACCGGTAGTAGTTGAACCCACTGAGTTTGTTTCGCTGGGTCTTTTCAGTTGGGGCGCATTGGATCCGGTGGTAGCATTAAAGCGCGACCGTCGTTATTAACACAAGGTCCGTCATAATAATATTACCTTTAATATAGACAGAACCATTGACAATATGTAGTAAAAATATATGACTTAAACTAGATAATTAAACATAATCTCTTGACAATAACTTGATACGAGCTAGCTAAATATCATTTCTGTAATAAAATAAATTTTATAAATGTTTTCATACAAGATGTACCTAAATATCTATGTTACTAGAAATAATATCTAATGTATACAACTATATTACTGCAAACATGTTCTGACTATTTACAAGCGCTTTTTTAAAGTCTACGTGAATAAAAACAATTTTATTTTTATATAAATATATAATACAAATGTACAAATATTTTCTGCCAATAAACGTTTTATTATTTTTATTTTATTATTCTCCAGGGTGGCGCTGTGGCGATCAATACCATATTTATATTGCAGAAAAGAGCTGTAAAAGTTACATAATAACTTGGTCCCAATGGTTATCTAAGAAAAAAGTTTAAATAGGTCAACATTCTGTAGCATCTTAGTCTACTTTCTGTTCATAAAAATATACAATACAATACAATACAAATACTCTTTATTGTACACCAAGATATACACATAAAGTATAAAGTTGTAATAAATCTAGTACAATGGGCGGTCTTATCGCTAACTGCGATCTCTTCCAGACAACCTTAGGATGGACAAGATCAGCAAGAAGAATAATGAAATGAGTGATAGGGGTGTAGCAACTTAAGAAAGAAATAGTAAATAGAAACAGACTAGTCTAGTAAATTAAGAGAGAAAATTGTGAAACATTATCTTGAAGTAATGCCTACAGCTCGTAGGTATTACACACACATATATATATATATATATATATATATATATATATATATATATATATCAAGATGTATGTTGTATGTAATATATATATATATATTACATACAACATACATATAACAAATAAAATACTTATATAAATACATACATCCTATTAGTGATAGGAGATGACAGTAACACTGTTATTATGCTATAGTACTCGTATCTATTTATCGTGAAAGGTAGTACTCCTTCACTAGTTTTTTAAAAGTGTGAAGGGATTGTGCTCGCCTTATCGTTACAGGCAAATCATTCCAAAGGCGCACAGCTTCTACTGTAAATGATTGTCCGTAGAAGTTAGAGGAATGCTTAGGTATTTTGAGTCGCAAATTTTCAGATGACCTCAGGGATCTTAAATGTGTGTCATTTAGGAACTCAAACCGTTCTTTGAGATAAAGTGGGGTGACAGGATTAAACAATATACTGTATAGAAGAATTAAAATATGAGTATCTCGGCGGAGGCGAATGGGAAGCCACTTAAGCTTGGTGCGAAATTCTGAAACATGGTCATATTTGCGCAGACCAAATATAAACCTTATGCAAAAATTTTATAGGCGCTCAAGTTTGTCAAATTGGGCTTCGGTGAGATCAGGATAGCTGGTATCTGCATAGTCAAGGATGGGTAAAAGAAGAGATTGTGCTAGCGCAATTTTAGTGGCAATGGGAAGGAAGTTCCGGATTCGTCGCAAAGACCCTGCTGATGCAAATAACTTACGACTGACTTCCTGAAGCTGAGGATCCCATGATAAGGTATTATCAATGTATATACCTAGGTTTTTTACTTTGTCGCTGTAAGGAATGATTTTATTATTAAATTTTACCTGAGGTAGCCCAGACCAATCTATTTTAGCTAGCATTCTGGAGTTGCCAATTACAATAACTTGCGTCTTTGCCGGGTTAACCACTAGTCCATAAGACGTACTCCATTCGCAAATCTTATCAAGATCACCCTGTATGACATTGATAGCAGACGATATCATTTCCTAAGATGCTTGTGTATAAATTGAGGTTTTGGGAAATAGTATTTATAAATACAGCAAAAAGTAATGGAGATAGCATGCCTCCCTGTGGTACGCCAGCAATCATATCGCACCACGAAGAAAAAGCATCTTCTACGCAAACACGCTGCCGGCGACCTAACAGGTAATTATGATACCAGTCAATAACCATTGGAGATACATTAAGTGAGCGCATAATGCCAAGCAAGATGTCAAAGTCTACGGTGTTAAAAGCATTACTGAAGTCTAGCAAGGAAAGTACCGTGACATTGCTCTCATCCATGCTAAGACGAATGTCGTCTGTTATTTTGATCAAAGCAGTAGCTGTACTATGACCGGGTCGGAAACCAGATTGTAATGGATTTAGGAGCTGGTTTTTACAAAGGAAGACATTTAGTTGGTTATAAACTAAACGTTCCAACACTTTGGAAAGAAAGGGGAGGATAGATATAGGACGGAATTCGGAGAATTCTTTAGGATTGGATTTCTTAGGTACCGGAATAATATAAGCTGCTTTCCATTGAGATGGAAAGCACCCATTGGTTAAGGAGAAATTATATATGTGACTGAGGACTTATATAGATTAATTTTATAAAGGGTGCGATACACTTTAGTACTTCATTCACGAGATCATCATCGTCATGTTTTTTTTTTATATCAGAGGGCGACAAACGAGCAAATGGGTCACCTGATGGTAAGTGATCACCGCCGCCCATAGACACTCGCAATACCAGAGGTGTCGCGGGTGCGTTGCCGGCCTTTAACAGTCAGCAAACAAGTGTTGCTGACCCTTCCCCACCACCCCAATTAGCTCAGGCGACCTTACTCACACTCGGAAACACAACATTAAAATTATTAATGTTCTTATTAAGGAATGTCTTCTGTAAGGTGGAGGTTCTTTCCCACTCGGGCTGCTCTTTGAGCGAATAAACGCTATGCCCTACCTCTCTTTGTCAGCCGAATGGAATACACTACTGGACATAGGCCCCTAAAAAATTCCACAATGTAGTTGTATCCATAATTTGGAGGGATATATTATGCCATGAGTCTTGGTACACCGAGAGAAGCTAAGCTAAGAAGCTAAGCTAAGCTAAGCTGCTCCTTAGAGATCTCCCCATGCGTCGATTTTTACGCCCCCCACAGGATAAAAAAGGGTGGTGATATTATTTGCCATCAACCACACAAAATGCAGAGATAAATTCCAAAAGCAATTATCTTAAAACGACCACATAAACCAGACAATTTAATTATTGAAACGATGTTTTTAAATTCGGAAACTTAAATACTATATCTCACTAAATGCCTCCAAAAGTAACTGATTTGTTGAATTTTGAACCAAATATGTATTATTTAGACTAGTTTCATCAAATTATAAAAAGAAACAGTGGAACTGCGGTAGTGCCAACAGAAGTGAAACCTTGAAAAATTGCTTGCGGGTTTTTTTTTATATCAGAGGGCGACAAACGAGCAAGTGGGTCACCTGATGGTAAGTAATCACCGCCGCCCATGGACACTCGCTACAACAGAGGAGTCGCGGGTGCGTTGCCAGCCTTCAAAAATCAGCAAACAACTGTTGCCCTTCCCCCCACCCAATGAGCTCTGGCGACTTTACTCTCACTCGGAAACACAACATTAAAATTATTAATGTTATTATTAAGGAATTTCTTCTATAAGGTGGAGGTACTTCCCCAGTCGGGCTGCTCTTTGAGCGAATGAACGCTATGCTACCTCTCTTAAAACGGTCAACGGTAACAGAGTCGCAAGTTCAATAGTTTTCCCATCTCAAAAAATGCCAACATGCAGGTTTCTCATGTACGTCATCATCATCACCATATCAGCTGTAAGACGCCTAATGCTAGTCAAAGGTCTCCCCCAAAGATCTACACAATTACCGGACTTGCACAACTCGCATCCAGCAGCTTGCAGGGACAATGATCACAAGATCATCGGTCAATTATGTACGTATGTACACAATATATTATGTGTGTCGATCAGTTTCTGAGAACTACTGTGTTGGAAATGAACTGAAACTAGCTTTTGTTATATTCATTTATTATTAAAAAAATATTGAAATATTGTTCATGTCTAGGATAAACCAACAAGATTCTATCCGGTGATTCTATCGACTGAATAATGGTAGGTACGTACAAATTGAAACAAAGAGCCAGAGCCCCATTGGCACCATGACAATGATCTTAAACAAAAGTAAGAACGCCAGTACACACAATGTGTCTGTAACTTGCTACTGACAGCCATGTTGATAAATAATTTAGACGTGTATGCTACAATGCACAAGTAAAAGCGATTTTATATTAATATGTCCCTGACTTGTATTATTTTTAATTTAATGTTGCGTTAAAATCACACGGCCATATCAGAATTACCAGCGCAATTCCTAGAACATTTTATTGTTCTAGATAAAATGTTCTAGGAATTGCTGAGATGGTGCCATTTCGGTCTTGCAGGGACAACAAGTGTGTTTCCGTTTAATTTTTATTTAATTTTTCTTTTAATTGTCATTTTAAATTTTTGTTGCCCGTGCATTTTTTTAAATAAATTTCTCTTTTTATTCTATTTAATTGTAAAATTAGTTCTGTTTATAACTTTATTTAATTAAAAAACACTTAACCTTAGACGAATGACAGAGAAGCTTTTTAACGCCATCTAATAAATTTTTAAGCATTAGCAAATATTCATACATTATCATCATATGAGCCGAAAGACGTTCACTAGGCAAAGGCCGCCTCAAAGTCTCCACAATTACTGGTACTGCGCTAAGTAATATTATCAATCAATAAATATCTTGGGAAAACTATCACATTGCGAACTGATCCCAAATCAGGCAAAGCCTGTATTATGGCAACCGGATAACTGATAAATATGTTTATATATTTCTAACACTGCAATAAATTACAAGAAAACACTGAACCAATCATTGTTCTCATCACACAAAGATTTGGCGTGAGTGGGCATAATACCCACGACTTCAGGCTTATTAGTCAGGGCCACTCACCACTATCCAACAATCCAGTCCAAATTAATAATAATCCAATTCCGCAATTCTTTGATAATTAAATAATATCACTACTTAATGACAATAAAAGTCTAGCATACTGACTGATAGAGATACATTTACTAATCAATAATAAATAAAGTAAAACATATACAATAGTAAATAAAATTAAAATCGCTATGATTTTCTCCATGTACCACACACAAATGTTACATTGTCTTACAATTTTCGACATTACGTCAACTTGAGTGGAACATTTTATTTTGTTTGCGTGCCTTTTTCTAAAACATCTCATTCTCAGGTTTATCTACGAACGTTTCGACATTTTAGACATAAAAAGGAGCCAGCTTCTCATATGGCACTATTTGAATATGTTGATCTCATCCACAACCAGCTGAGTTCATTTCTCTGTAAGAACATCCTACTAAATCCTTCACAGTCCGGTTACCATCCAGGTCACAGTACAGTCACAGCTATTGTAAATATTACGGATGATATTCGACTAGGCATGGAGTGTGGAAAGTGGACTTTGCTTACGCTGCTTGATTTTGGCAACGCATTCAACACTGTTGCATTGACATTCTACTTGGCATATTACGTTCACTTATGTTATCTCCAACGGTATTTGATTGGTTTCGTAGTTACCTGTTTGGCCATCGGCAACGGATTTGCATTAATGATATCTACTCGTCATGGTATTACACCAGCGCTGGCGTGCTACTGGGTGGCGTTTTATCTCCACTAGTCTTCACTATATTTATCAATTCAATTTGCTCTCGGCTAACTTCGTCCTACTACTTTTATACCGACGATTTACACTGATTGAGTATTTGGTATTGGTATTATTAACAATGATATGGTTAAAATAAACATGTGGAGCACATACCATAGCCTTACAGTAAACTTCTCCAAAACTAAAGTTATCTTCAATGGCAGTTTTCACGCCACAAGAAATCGGTAGACTAGTAGCAAGCTCTAGTGAAAGAGCTAAAATGGACAATGACATACGGCACGGCGCAACATACGTACAAAAGCAACCATGTGCCACAAAGACTTAATTCAGCGTATGTTCTACATTTACTTGTGGATGTGTCCATCCCCAAGTAAATGTAGTACTTTTTATCATTTTCACGTGCAGATGTTAATAATAGTGTATCTTCATATCAAACTTGTGCGGTTTTATCTAAAGTCTAGTAGGAAAATAAAATAAAATAAAAAAGGTTTTTATTCACGTAGACTTTAAAAAAGCGCTTGTAAATAGTCAGAACATGTTTGTAGTAATATAGTTGTATACATTATTATTTCTAGTAACATAGATATATTACGTACACATTGTATGAAAACATTTATAAAATTTATTTTATTATAGCATTGATATTTAGCTAGCTCGTATCAAGTTATTGCCAAGAGATTATGTTTAATTATCTAGTTTAAGTCTTAATATTTATACTACATATTGTCAATGGTTCTGTCTATATTAAGGTATTATTATTATGACGGACCTTGTGTTAATAACGACGGTCGCGCTTTAATGCTACCACCGGATCCAATGCGCCCCAACTGAGAAGACCCAGCGAAACAAACTCAGTGCCAAAATATAATAAACGTGTAATTTATGTAATTTGCTACGGTTAAAAAGATGTTAGGAACTTGTTTTGGAGAAAAAATGGAGAATAACCATACCGTCAAGAATACACAAAGTGAACCAACTTAATTACTTACCCAGTTTTAGATTTGCCATGAATACATGCCAAAAAACAGCCACATGTGAGTCGTGAATAAGGTATAGGTACGCTTTCATGTACACACCTCATCATCATCATATCAGACGAAAGATGCCCACTGCTGGACTAAGGTCTCCCCCAAAGATCTCCACAATTACCGATCTTGCGCTTTTTTGCCTTTCGGTTCGTGCTCGCCCCTCGAGAGAGAACCTTTCTGCCCCAGTGGCCGTCTGCACTACCAGGTATGTGCCCTGCCCACTGCCACTTCAGCTAGGCTACACACCTATCTAAATTTATTTAGGCCTCGCTGCTCAAGCGGTAGCAACCTCAGATATTTTTCTGTAATTTGTAACTGTTTTTGATTGAAGAATAAAAGTTAAAAAAGTTATTATATATTGAATTCCTGGGTTCAGATCCTGTATCTGGTGAAAGACAAGCAACTTTAGGATCCATCGTAAGAATATTTGGTACGGCTTCCTTAAGTGTCTGTATATAGCAAATCTAAAACTACGGCAGTACTACTACAGTGCTTGCCTAACCACATACTCAAGTTGGTCGAAGTCAGGAAAACCTGCTTAGATGGAATTTTATTAACGTTTCCAAGTTGGAGTGCAAATGAGGTCTGTTCCTCAAAATTCAATTCCGTAACCTAAACTAATGACGCTAGAAATTCTGGGCTGATTCAATATCGCCATAGCGTGTCAGCAAGAAGAAGATAGAAATAGGTCACCAAACCCATAAGTACCTAAATAATCTGTGTAAGGTGGAAAGTATTCCATGTTTCATGTATTTCTCAAAGCCCAACGGTACCCTTTCGTGTCTCAGACGAATAAAATGTCGGCGTCATTAGTGAAAAAATACCATATTAAAGTGCTTCCCGAGGGGTTGTGGTTTGCCCTAATTTCACAAATGGCATTAAATCTCTGTTGCAACGTGAACGAAAACAGTGCGGCTTTTAGGGCCCGTATCCAACGGTATAACGGAGCCCGTTTGCTGTCATTCTACTACGAGTTAGCCTGTATATCATAGATCTCAATGAAATGAAAAAAATCTTGTAACTTTAGGTAAGAACTATGTTGACTTAAACTTGACATTAACCGTAATTTTCAAGTAATGGGAAAGAATCGAAATAATTTCATTGCTATGACACGATAAATAAGCAGAATAAATAAAATACTCCTTACGGTTACAAATGACGGTTTTCAAAAATAATCTTTATATAATATGTATGGTAATCATTCCGTAGGTATAGATTAAAACGAACGTTATATACATTGTATATAGCGTGTAATAATATTAGTATTAAATATTTTCTGGTAAACTTTGGCAGGCGTTTCTGATCATCTGAAAAATATTAAAATAAGAACTCTATTCTGTTTTAAGTTGAAAATTAAAACATTGTAATATCTGCCCATAAATTCCTTTGTCGTGGGAAAAAGTAATTTAGAAATATTATATTTACCTTTTTTGCATAATCTAACTATCCCTGAAAATATTTGAAACGAATATTGTTGTATTTATATTGTATATGTACTAACTTTGTTGCCCACAATGAATATCACCACCCCATTTTCCCCGTGGGAGGCGTAGAGGTAATATCTACCAAGAAACGGACAACAGCGTCACTCTGACTATTACCACCATAATAAACAAAATGGGAACATTAATTATATTATATTATTATTATATTATATTATTACTATATGCTGGTTTCCGCTTAAAAAAATATTTCATTAAAATTATGTAAATATACATATTTTATTTTTATTGAATTGTGTCACGTCTACTATTCTAATCCTATGCTACTGAAGCGGAAGGAATTTAAAGAAACGACAGTGATCATATATAAAATGATATCATGTATTCCACCTCAGTTAAGCAACAGTAGAGCAACACAAATTTATAAGTCGTGGTGTACGGCCAGTCTGTTTCCGTTCGCAGTACGGTACTATCCTTGTGCCGGACGGTATGTGCCCCTGATGAATGTCCGACCGGGGCCCTCTGATGGAACTCTGAGTGCGGCCCTGTAGTTTCTGCGGTGGGCAATCGTGGCGAATTGATGATCGTGGAAAATAATTCCCTACAAGCGGGATATCACTTTCCAAGATGCCGTTGTTGGTAATTTAAAAACAATGGCTGATTTAAATGAATTTACCAACAGATATAAATAAAATATTACTATGTAAAACCGCTAAGAACGCACGGTATGGCACAAAGTAGCGTGGACCTGTCGTTAGATCAGTCTATGCACGACTGGCTGCGCTGCATTGGAATGTCCGCCGCTTGCGACGGTCCTCCCTTTCCCCGCGGATTCCCCTCGTGCACTCTTAAGGAACGTGCACACGTTGGAATTGTTAAAAAGGGGATTGTAGACGCATAAAAATTAAATATATATTAATAAAAATAATTAAAGAAATACACTATAATTGACTAGTTTGTAATTAAAAAAAAATTAATAAAAATTATCTAAGTTAGGATCATGTAACGTTTCGTTACATTACCCGCCGGTCCCTCATAAGGATTTTATTTCTACAAATAAAATCCGCATTCACTTGCTAAAGTATCAATTTCTTACAATTTACCTATTACTCAATCTTTTTTTTAAAAAAAACTTCCATACATCCCAATCACACAACCACCTAAAAAAAAATCTAACAATATTACAATTGTAAGAAAACAAACCTACCAAGAAACGAAAATCGCGTGTCTATTTATTCGACAACGACTCTTGCAAAGAAATGTACTAAATTATATTAATGACGCGGTGAAATATAGCAAAACTTAACATGAATTATGGCCAGGTGATTTTAAATCTTTTATATGCCATGTACCTAAATTTTTACCCGACATATTCTCCAAAACGTAAACCAATGGAGATAACTTTTGGATTACCTGACACTTGAGGAACTTTGGAGCCAATTTTTTGCTAAAAAATAATTTATCTTTGTCACTCAAAACGTATGCCCGCTTATAAACTATATCACCGACATTAAATTCAAAAGCCTTCCGTCTCAAATTATATCGTGAGGTGTTCTTTACGTGAGCGTGATAAAGAGACTTTTGAACTTGGTCAAAGATATTGCTCAAGCAGCCAAGGTTTTCTGCATAAACCTCACGTGGCAAAAACAAAACCTCATCACCCAGATCTACGTCCTGATAATGTGAACCACAAGTTACTAATTCCCTACCAAAAACCAGAAATGAGGGTGTAAACCCAGTCACTTCGTTAACCGAATTATTAATAGCAAATTGCACTTTAGGAATCACTGTATCCCAAGACCTATGGTCATTATCTACGAATGTGGAAATACTTGTGATTATAGTTTTATTATATCTCTCTACTGTGTTTACCTGTGGGGTATATCTTGGAGTAAAATATACGTTAGGCACATTGTACTTTTTATAAAATTCATCCATCTGAGTACTTATAAACTGGCTACCATTATCTTGAAAAATACTCTGTGGAACCCCATGAACCAGAAATATTTGCTCCTCTAAGATTTTAATAATGATCTCAGAAGTAGCCTTCTTAATTGGGAAAATATGGCAAAATTTTGAAAAACAACACGTTACTACCAAAATGTAAATGTTTTGTTTCCGTGTCACAGGAAGAGGTCCCATTAAATCAATTGATAACATTTGATATGGTCGAGAACACTGCTTAGGGCGTCCCATTTGTCCGAGAGTGGCATGGTTTTGGCATTTATACTGTAAGCAAATATCACATGCACTAACATACTTTGCTACTTGTTGATACATACCAGGCCAGTAATACCTAAGCGTAATACGTTTGTATGTTTTAAAAATGCCTAAATGACCAGCTGTTTCCTCATCATGGTTTTTCTTAATGACCGTCTCGCGAAGTTCCGATGGAACTACCTCTTTCCACGAAAATTCATTAGTAAGGCAACATTTATTTTTACTGAGACGGAAAAGAGTGTCGTTCTTAACTATGTAATTTGGAAAACTCTCAGGGGTACTAACACAGTTATTGTAAAGTTTCCTGTACCAATCATCATTAGTTGTCGTAATAGATTTAGAAGTTAGAATAGAAGAACAAGGTACTGCGCGTGAAAGTGCATCAGGAATAACATTGTCTACACCTCGGCGATGCTTGATAACAAAATCAAAAGAAGACAAACGAACACCCCAACGAGCTAGTCTGCCTGTAGGATTATCCAAAGAAAGAAACCATTTCAGTGCACTATGATCAGTGTAAACAGTAAACGTCTTGCCATTCTCCACATAACACCGCCAATGCTCCAGTGCAACCAGAACAGCAAAGGTTTCACGCTCCGTGATACTGTAGTTTTTCTCTGCTGACGTTAAAGACCTGCTCATATACGCTATGGGATGCTCCTTTCCGTCCACCGATTGAGTGAGCATAGCACCTACACCATAATTGCTTGCATCCGTGTGTACCTCGAATGGAAGATTGTAGTCCGGACAAGAAAGAACGGGAGCTGACACCAGGCATTCCTTTAGTTTTTTAAAAGAAGCGTCAGCTTCATCAGTCCACTGGAATGGTGGTGAATTCTTTTTATGCGAAGTCAGCTTGTTAAGCGGCCCTGCAATCGTACTAAAATTTGGGACGAATCTTCGATACCAAGTAGCTGTGCCTAGAAAACGCTTGAGCTCCTTCCTACTAGTAGGGGTTGCGTAATTTAGGATGGCATCAACCTTATCTGGATCCGTTCGTAATCCTCTCGCATCGACTACATAACCTAGATATTTAAGCTGGCTTCGAAAGAACTCACACTTGTCAAAATTAACTGTTAAATTAGCTTTCCGTAACTTTTCTAAGACACTAAATAGGAGAGAAACGTGCTCATCGAAAGTACTACTAACTAGAATAATATCATCAAGATATGCAAATACCCTATGGTCAACGTTACCTAGCAGTGCATCTACCAAACGCTGTTGTGTTGCCGGGGCATTTGTTAAACCAAAAGCGGTGGTTTTGAACCTTAGGGTTCCACGGCCTGGTACGTAAAATGCAGTCTTGTCTCGATCTTCCTCTGCAATTGGAATCTGCCAAAATGCCTTAGACAAATCGATGCTACTAAGGAAATGAGCATCGCGCAAGTTATCCAATATTTCGGAAATGTATGGTAAATTATATGCATCTTTCTTAGTGACAGAGTTCAGCTTTCGGCTGTCGAGACAAAAACGGGGCTCACCACTCTTTTTCTTTACAATGAGCACAGGAGATTGCCAGGCACTCTCACATGGTTCCACCACATCTAACTTTAACATTTCGTCAACCTGATCGACAAGTATTTGTTGTTTCTCTGGAGAAAGTCTATAGTACCTTTGTCTAATAGGAGGCGAAACACCAGTGTCGATGCGATGAGTTATCAAATCAGTACGACCCAAACCTCGACGCTCAAAAGAAATGTCTCTAAACTGGTCAATAACGTTATCAGCGATAGATTTTTGAGAGTCCTCCAAATTACTGTAGGAATTAATAAAGTTTACAGAATCAATAGCCGCCAAATCAACTGATGATACATCTAACAATTGAAGAGAACTTAAATACTTGGGACATATATGAAATGCGCGCCAGAAATCTATTCCTAGGATTAAACATGATTGTATCTCTGGAACTACATATGTCTTAATTATATGGAATTGATCCTCGAACCTTATTGGTAAATTAATATAACCTATGCTATTTAATGTTTGTCCACCTGCAGCAATGACTGACACTTTATCGTCTAAACATAATTTATGACCACGACTAAGGAATGCGTTATGTGCATCATTACCGACGATGGTGATCGCTGAACCTGAGTCAAGGAGACCCATAACTCTAAAACTATCAACATCTATGCTAATATATGGTCGCATATCATTAGAAGGCTTACTCTGCAGAATTGAAGCTAATTTGTAACTGTTAAAAAACAAACGTAGTGTTTCTAACCATTTGTCCCAATCTTCTTTATTGAAGCGACTCTCTTTTGAAGATGGGCTACTACAATTCTGAACTACTAGTTTTTTGAATTGGTACAATTTGTGCAGTCTGGCTTTTTGACACCTTTTTGACCACACTTGAAACACAAAATTTCAGTATTCTGACAATTACTTAAACTATGAGAGTGATTGCGACATCTAGGACAGTATGGTTGTTTTCTATCTGAATCATCAGTCGTTATAGCATGTAAGTATTTTTCATTTATATTATTATCTGTAGATTTAGTGTAAGTATTTTGTTGTTTATTTTTGTTAGAATTATATTCATTAAAATTTGGCCTTGGTTTATAAAATGTATTTAAATCTTGTTTATTAAAATTTTTGGGTGTAGCTGATGGCTGCCGAGATTGTTTTAAACGTGATTCTACAATTTCGAAATTTCTACACATAGTTCGTAACTGTTCAATAGTCTTTATTTCAATTGCAGAAGCTATAGTACTAGCATAGCAAACTTTTATATTGTGCAAAACTATTTCAAGTTTATCTTCTTCTGACAAGGGTTTGGAGAGACGCGCAAACATACCTGATAAAATTGCCAAATAAATAGTTATGTTTTCCGTATCACTCTGAGTTCTAGACCGAATCTCAGACAAAAGTCGGAAATCATAATCGGATTTATCAAAATCCTGCTTTAAGCGGATGACAAGTTCATCCCAGGAAGATACTTGGTCCTTAACACTTCTAAACCAATGAAGGGCATCGTCGACGAAGATTTCTGTTCCATACGCGAGCAACTTGGTCCCCGATATTCCCCGAGCTTCACTAAACTCGCTAGCTCGTTGGATAAAGTTACGCACGCAAGACTTTCCGTCATATTTAAGTCTCCCCAAATCTGATGTCCTACAATTACTATCGCAAGTCACTGAAACCTGAATTGGTGTCTGACTGACTTGAGATTCAGAGCTCGAACCCACGATAGACAATGGATCAAAACTCCTTTTCTTTAAACCTTGTAACTCTTCAAAATATTGTTTAAATAAATTAGTACATTTCATATGCAGTTCTAATATTTTTTCCTCTACTTCTATTCTATTCAGCCGATGGTAAAGGTGATTAAAATTATTTTCAATACGGGCTAAAACATTCTTATCTAAAGAATCCGAATCAATACTCGTCTTGATTCTGTTTAAGAATTCCAACGAAATGTGCAGATCCTCAAGAGGGTCGAGATGGGAACACAAAATATCCTCCGATGGAAAAATTTGGCTGAGTTTACTGATCTGCTTTCTAAGATCAGCAACAGTACTTGCCGGAGTATCACCTCGGATGGCAACCTCATACTCCAACTCAGATTTTTGTAACGACAAGAACTTTATCGCGTAAGCCATTTTAATACCAATTTAATATAAACCGTAACCGAATACAAATCGAAAGAGACAAATATATATATATAAAATCACCGCTGGTAAGTTGTAAATAGCACACAAATGATTGATGATGAGAGAAATACTCCGTTCTGTTACAATCAACTTTAACAGAACGCTTCGGTTTGATGGATATGAAGGTAAGGAGCTTATGAAAATGAAATAAATAAAATATATGTAACTAGTGTGAAGCTAGCTTTACACAAAAATAAGTTTAAAAAAAAAAAGTATAAAAAATAAACAAAAACAAATTCTTCTATATTGTTTCCAAATTTACGAAATGTAGATATAAAAAAAAAACATTTCCAAAATTCTGAATATTACGACAAATTATTGCATAACACACAGAAAAAAAAGATGTAATAAAATAAGAATAAAAAAGAAAAAAAACTAATTTCACTCTAGTTACTGCAAACCAAAAATAAAACAAAAATTAAGCGTTTTACAAAAACCAAACTACACAATACTAACTACTACTACGAAGCGAAAACAGACAAACCACGATATGGGCGCCAGTGTCACGTCTACTATTCTAATCCTATGCTACTGAAGCGGAAGGAATTTAAAGAAACGACAGTGATCATATATAAAATGATATCATGTATTCCACCTCAGTTAAGCAACAGTAGAGCAACACAAATTTATAAGTCGTGGTGTACGGCCAGTCTGTTTCCGTTCGCAGTACGGTACTATCCTTGTGCCGGACGGTATGTGCCCCTGATGAATGTCCGACCGGGGCCCTCTGATGGAACTCTGAGTGCGGCCCTGTAGTTTCTGCGGTGGGCAATCGTGGCGAATTGATGATCGTGGAAAATAATTCCCTACAAGCGGGATATCACTTTCCAAGATGCCGTTGTTGGTAATTTAAAAACAATGGCTGATTTAAATGACTTTACCAACAGATATAAATAAAATATTACTACGTAAAACCGCTAAGAACGCACGGTATGGCACAAAGTAGCGTGGACCTGTCGTTAGATCAGTCTATGCACGACTGGCTGCGCTGCATTGGAATGTCCGCCGCTTGCGACGGTCCTCCCTTTCCCCGCGGATTCCCCTCGTGCACTCTTAAGGAACGTGCACACGTTGGAATTGTTAAAAAGGGGATTGTAGACGCATAAAAATTAAATATATATTAATAAAAATAATTAAAGAAATACACTATAATTGACTAGTTTGTAATTAAAAAAAAATTTATAAAAATAATCTAAGTTAGGATCATGTAACGTTTCGTTACAATTGTAACTTTTAATTACACACTTTTATAGCACTTCCAACTCAGCAATCCGACTCGTGATAGGCATTCTTAATCACGTGTCGAATACATAAATTATACTAGCAAATTAAAAAAATAATAAAAGCCGATTTGAAATTTAAAGAATACATTAAATTATAACATTTTAATTGGATACTTACAAGAATAAGGAACAAATTACAGAAGACATTCTTTAATAATAACATTAATAACTTCAATGTTGTGTTTCTGCGTGCGAGTAAGGTCGCCAGAGCTCATTGGGGTGGGCGAAAGTGTCAGCAACACTTGTTTGCTGACTCTTAAAGGCCTGCAACGCACCCGTGACACCTCTGGTGTTGCGAGTGTACATGGGCGGGGGTGATCACATACCATCAGGTGACCCGCTTGCTCATTTGTAGCCCTATGCCATAATAAAAAAATAAAAAAAATCAAATAAATGTTGGCACCAATTGCAAATAGTGTATTTTTTAAAGTCGGTTAAAATAAATCTGGTTTATTAAAATATAGTAATTCCATATCTCACCTATAAATCTCTATTAGTTATATAACTAAGTAATACCTATACATACTGAAATGTATGATAATAGTCCTCAAGATATGTTTGCAGAGTTCATGAAATTGCATGATTGTCTTCGCCGAGATGGAGTAATACTAAATTGTTGAGATCCCTATCTAATAATTTGATGCTGGCAAGTTTTAATTGGTGCCTGACTGTAGGCTAGTGTTGGTGCCGTAATGAAACTCAACTTTATAGAATAACTAGTTATGGCCCGCAGATTCATCTGCGTTAAACTTTATAAACTATAGCCTATGTGTTAATCCGGGGTATCAGCTAATTCTATATCAAATTTTATTAAAATCGGTCTAGCCGTTTAGACGTGACGAAGTAACAAACATACACACTCACAAACGTCCGCCTTTATAATATTAGTGTGATATATTAAAAAAATCAATAGGTATAATATCATCGCCAATCGAGAAGGATCATGCCGACGGATAAGCCATGCCATCCGAATACGGCTTTATTGCTATTTTTTAAGCCACCTTACCTGCAGATGGCGACTTGCAAACGGTTTTTATTTGTAAGATTTACTTTTATATGTAAGAATGTTTTAACTATATTACATATTTTTTTTTTGAGATTCTTAGTTTGATTTTGAGTTTATGTTTAACACATCAACAAAATCAAACTTCAGCAGCGTTTCGACTTTTAAGATGAGAAGTGTATTTAAAAATTTCTTCCACAAATAGAGAGTTTAGTTAGCAACGGGTAACATAGAGTATGATTCTTAGATTAAAGATCCCTACTAATTCTACCAATAATTTGCCTAAAAGTAGTCATTTGGCGTAGTATACAAATGTAACTTCCTGTTTATCTACTCGTGGGAAGCCGGGGCATTTAACTATTGTTAATAAAGCTAATTATTACATAAATTATAAAACAGACGGCATGTACAATTGTAACTAAATGTCATTATTAACATCTAGTTAATAATTTTAATTGTATTTTTTATTTGATATTTGCATAGAATTTTGTTTTAATCATAGTTAATTAATTAAGAGCTTTTCAATTTATTTCATAAGAGCTAAAATAAAAAATAATCACTCAGACTCAGGACAACCACGCATATGTACATATTTTTTTTTGTCCTGAGTGATCTAACAACCATGCCAACTGGCCCGTCAAGTTAAAAATACACTTTATAACTAGACACTTTCGATGTGTATACTAAGCAAATATATTTGTCAAATTTGAATTTTAGCATTGATGTCTTCCCGGCCGAATTTCAGCCACGGCGGCCATTCTCAATGGAGATTAGCCAATTGCGCAGGACATATTATAGTGTACAAGTGTGTGCGCAAACACAGGAGCACTTTATATTCCATCACTCTCATGATGCGATGGGACGACTAGCGACACGACCGGAAAGAGATCATGCTTAACGTGCTCTCTGAGGCACGAAAAATAACTAAAATCAAGGTTAGTTAAGGATAAAAGTACTGGATATATTTTTGGGTATTTATTTCAAATTAGCACCAATCAAATCACAGATTCTGTTAGTCTTACATTTTAAATACTACTGCTGTCTTAGCACCGTGACTTTAGGATATAAAGTGTTATATCAAAAAATAACATAAGATATGGCCATCACTCATTACTTTACTAGAAATGCTTTTATTGCTTAATATATAGAAATCCTTCAACATAGAAGTCACTAATTATGATTCTATCTAATAAAATAACTAATATATATCACTGTAAATCAACAATCAACGAGTATAAATAATCTCGTAATTTAAAGTAAATAAACTAGTATTAAAAATGATAATAATAAAATTAATAAAGGTTTTTCAATTAAATGCTTAACCATACAAGTCCTTAATTAATTAATGTAACTAATACTTGCATAAATAAGTTATGCCAATCTTGTCTAATTTAAACTATTTTAAAATTATTATAATAAAAATAAACAGAAGTAAAATAATAAAACATTGGGATTTTGTTGGGTTGAGCTGATTTTCGCATCATTGAAATTTGCTAATTTATCGTATTTTATATCTTATTATCGTATTTTTCTATTAATCGTCTGATCTCTCTATCGTACAGTACACTTGTCTATTCGAACAAAATGTAAGTACTTGAGTAAATATTTTTGAGTTGTGCTTGACAGTACTAATTTTAAAATTTCGAGGCTCTCGCTAATTTATATGTATGTAGTTATAAAATATCGTTTTAATAAATTTCGGGGGGAAACAAGAACGGGGGGAATCAGCACTAACCCGGTAATCTTATCTCATAAATACAATCATGCAACTGTCAACATATCAATCAGCCATGTTTCTAGAAAACAAAGCCGCCGGATAATACCCACATTCTCCGGAAGGGTGTTAGCAAGGGAATCCTAAATTTGATCTGCCAGTGTGTATCGTTCGTAGCTGAACGCATAGCGCCTACCCCGGATTACTAGATGGTGCTGGTTCGAGACCCGTCGGACGATTAAATTTATGACCTCCCATTTTTGAGAGTAAATATTTTTTTTAAAGACATCAACCGCACTAGTGAATTTAATATGTACTTTAAACATAATTTAAAGTACCCCGACTTTACAAACATAGGTATAATTGACGGACACAAAGTACATCCAGACTCAGAACAAATATTTATGGGTCATCCAAATAATTGTCCTGCACGGGATTCAAACCCGGGAGACGAAGCGGGAGGCGACTGTCTTAGCCGCTGCGCCACATAAGCCGCAAAGCCTGTTAAGCCTGTTAAAATTTTATACAATAGAGCATACCTATTAAATTGGATTGATATACGGATGTAAACCATACAGGCATTTCGGAAGAGTTGCAATTAAAATCGAATCATTGTTTAAACATACACGTGTTCAGCGGTTTTCCTAAAATCAACTCTCCGTGTGCGTATGCAGTGAGTGGCCACATGTGGCGACCGTATCCGTTACGACACAGCGCGTGCGTAACCATGACTTTGTGTATGACACAAACATCTTTCAGAAACCTATAAAACCTAAAAATAAAAATTTTATAATACAGCAGTATTTTACTACTTGATTTGCCTATCAATAGTTTAATATCTACTGCCACATTTTATCATCATATTATCTCACTAGTCTTCCGTACAATCACTAGATTGCCGTAACAGAGCAGTAGCTATTTAGGTAAATCACACTTTAAGACGGTTTTATAGAGTAGCGTTTACCATAACATACATACATATGGCAAGCCACATTGTTTTAAATGATGCACAGTTTGGATTTCGATCAGGTCTGTCTACAGAAAGTGCCATTTTGTCTCTGAAGCATACAGTCCAGTACTACACGTCGAGAAAAACGCCAGTTAATGCGTGTTTTCTCGACTTATCCAAGGCGTTCGATCTGGTGTCTTACGATTTGTTATGACTGAAGCTGAAGGAGGATACAAGCGTGGCTGGTGAAGTTGTATCATTATTGAGGTACTGGTACAACAACCAGACAAATAGTGTGCGTTGGGCTGGCTCGTTTTCGGATGTGTATAGGCTGCAGTGTGGGGTTAGGCAGGGCGGTGTGAGTTCACCTCGAATCTTCAGCCTGTACATAAACCGGTTAAACGAAGATCTCAGTAGCACCCATCTGGGCTGTCACATAGACGGAGTATGCGTCAATAACCTAAGTTTCGCAGACGACATGGTCTTATTGTGTCCTTCTATTAATGCGTTGATGGCGTTGTTGACCATATGTGAAGGGTATGCGGAGACTCATGGACTCAGATACAATGCTAAGAAAAGTGAATTACTTGTATTCAAGGCCGGCAATAAATACTATGATAATCTACCACAAGTTAAACTTAGCGGGGTACCCTTGAATAGAGTCACAAGTTTCAAGTATCTGGGTCACTGGCTTTCCGAAGACCTCAAAGACAATATGGACATAGAGCGGGAGCGCAGGGCGTTGGCTGTCCGATGCAATATGCTGGCTCGTAGATTTGCAAGATGTACGAAACAGGTAAAAACGACCCTTTTTAGAGCTTACTGCCAGTCGTTTTACACATGCAATCTATGGTTTAGCTATACGCAGAAGGCATACAACGCTCTGCGTGTCCAATACAATAACACGTTTAGGATGCTGATGGGACTGCCAAGACATTGTAGCGCATCAAAAATGTTCGTCGAAGCACGCACGGATGGATTCCACGCCATCATGCGTAAGCGATGCGCTTCTATTATGAACAGGGTACGAGGCAGTCCCAATAGCATATTAAACACGATCGTGGACCGGTGGGACAGCCCAATACTGGAACATTGGATGCGCAAACATACCCCAATGGGGTGTTTTTTGAATGTTTAGCTTTAAGATATTAACTAACAATAGTGTTTAAGTTCATAAATTGTTTACTAACAAAAATGGATTCTAATTATCTGAAATAAATTATTATTATATTATTATTATAACACATTTTGACGGGCTTGTTGGCGTGGTTGGCAAATGCTTGCTTTTCACCCCGGAGGTCGTGGGTTCGATTCCCACCCAGGACAGATATTTGTGTGCATGAACATGTCTATTTGTCCTGAGTCTGAGTGTAATTTATCTATCATCATCATCATATCAGCCGAAAGACGTCCACTGCTGGACAAAGGCCTCCCCCAAAGATCTCCACAATCACAAACTTGCGCTATTCGCATCCAGCAGTTTCCAGCGACCCGCACAAGATCATCAGTCCGTCTTGTAGGGGGTCTGCCCACGCTGCGTCTTCCGGTTCGTGATCGCCACTTGAGAACCTTTCTGCCTCAACGGCCGTCGGTTCTACGAGCTATGTGCTTCGGGCTATGTCGGTGACTTTGGTTCGCCTGCAGAATTCGACATTTCTGATACGATCCCGCAGGGAAACTCCGAGCATAGCCCTCTCCTGCTCTTTGGGTGACCTTGAGCCTTCTGATAAGGCCCATAATGAGCGACCACGTCTCTGTTCCGTAAGTCATCACTGGCAACACACACTGGTCTATATAAGTATGTATTTACAAAAGAAAAGTAGTATATCAGTTATCTGGTTTCCATAGTACAAACTCTGCTTAGTCGGGGATCAGATGGCCGTATGTAATTAATGTTCCAGTATATTATTATTATTTTAATTATTAACAGCACTTTAGCACAGTGCATATGCACAGCAGTATTGACAGATATCCACATACCTCAGAAACTTCTATCTCTTGAGCTACATTTTCTGCAAAACTTCCTTTCACGTACGCTGAGGCTATTAAAGGAGCGGGATACCACAGTATTCCCAGGAGGCAATGGTACCATTTAAAAAAAGGTGAAGTTTCTATAGCACCAGCAACTTGCGAGGGATAGAACAGGTATTTACAAAGTCCATTGGATACTCTGAACGCTTACCATCCGGTGTGCCAATCTTGTTTATTGCGTTCGTTATTAATATCCAGGGACAATGTCACACAGGTCATCCTAGCCCCAAACTAAGCAAAGCTTGTACTATGGGTACCAGGTGACAATATACATACTTATATAGATAGATAAATATGTATAAAGAAGTCATGAATGTTTTCTATATACATAGAAAACATTCATGACTTAGAAACAAACATTCGTGCTCATCACACAAATATTTACACTTACCGGGATTCGAACCCAGGATCACCAGCTTCGTAGGCAGGAGCACTACCAACTAGGCTACGGTGACCGTCCGATTTATGATCTTTGGACTACTAAAATACTGCCATCTGATTTAAAACTAGGTAGATCCTGTACTATCCCAAATAAAGAGTTATATATTTCTAAATAGAGAGAGAGAGAGAGAGACTTATATTAGGTCTTTACCTATGAAATTGCCGTTCTGCAGTACTGGCCATTTCAAATCAAAATAATTTTTGTTTGGCTAAGAATTCTAATTTCAAATTAATTTTATTTTAAAAACATGGATTCTTTTTTCCAAAAGTAGTCATTTCTTTATTGATTAGTGTTACATTTTCATCGCATTTCAATATTTTTCGTCATCATGGATACGTTAAAAATTCGAGTAATTATGGAATATGAGTACCGTCGTGGCAGCAACGCGGCACAAGCGGCACGCAACATCAACGACGTTTACGGAGCTAACACTACAAACCAACGCACCACCTGTTATTGGTTTGCTCGCTTCCGTTCTGGAAATTTCGACCTGAAAAATGAACCTCGCGGTCGTCCGAAGACTTTGGTCGACAATGACGAATTAAAGGCGGTTGTGGAAGCTGATGATACACAATCTACGGCTGAATTAGCAGCAGCTTTCGACGTTAGCGTCAAAACAATATTGGTCCATTTGCGTCAAATTGGCAAGGTAAAAAAGCTTGACAAATGGGTGCCCCACGAACTCAATGATCGCCAGCGCGAAGTACGCGTCGAGACGTGCCTTGCACTGCTCAACAGACACACAAATGAAGGAATTTTGAACCGCATTGTTACCTGCGATGAAAAATGGATTCTGTTTGATAACCGCAAGCGCTCAGCAAGTTGGTTGGATCCTGGTTCAGCACCTAAACAATGCCCTAAACGAAAACTTACCCCTAGAAAAGTGATGGTCACTGTTTGGTGGTCTAGCGCCGGTGTGATTCATCACAGCTTCTTACCAAACGGGGTGAGCATTACTGCAGATGTGTACTGTGAAGAACTGAGCACAATGATGGAGAAGCTGGCGCATCTCCAACCAGCATTGGTCAATCGCTCGTCTCCGCTGCTCCTGCACGACAACGCGCGACCTCATACTGCACAGCAGACGGTCTCCAAGTTGCAAGAACTGGGGTTGGAAGCTCTCCGTCATCCGCCCTACTCACCAGACCTTGCGCCTACAGACTACTACTTTTTCCAGAATTTGGATAACTTCTTGGCGGGAAAAAAATTCAATACCCGAGAGGCAGTACAAAATGCCTTTGAAGAATTTGTTGCCTCCCGTCCAGCTGATTTCTTTAAGAAGGGCATCAATAAACTGCCACTGCGATGGCAAAGATGCATTGATTGCATGGGTGATTACTTCGATTAATACAAATAAAAAAATTCATGAAAAAAAATCGTTTAAATTTTTTCATACAAAACGGCAATTTCATAGGTAAAGACCTATTATATTTCTTAATACATACAAATTATGTATATAAAAATAAACATTTGTCTGTATGTCCTTTATAGAATCATAAACTATGCATTTGATCATGTGATGATATTCGGCGAAGTGTAGTGGATGGGCCCATGAAGGTTTCAGAGTTAGTATACATAGGCTATTATTAGTTATATAGTAAATGTGGGTGCTAGCTATAAATAAGTTACCCCTAGACACAAAAAAATGAGCAGACGATAAAAAGATTTGCTCTAGGTGGGAATCCACGTTCTCTGGCTTAGCAGTCACGGCCCCTTACATCTTGACCAACATGCCAGTCAAATTAAATTACAAAGTTAGGATTTAAATAAAGATAAAAAGATAAAAGATAAAAATCATTTATTTACATTTTAATTAAAGTTGAAGTCAGTTATATGTATTTCAAACAATAATTATAACGTCACAAAGACCGTTCCAGCAGTTCAGACAAGTACAACAGTTCTGGGGTGTGCCCCAAAACATATATACCTTATACTAAGTGCTGTTAGCTTATGTATTCCCTTTATACCGACGTTGTACGTATTGCAGCATGCAATAATGATTTACCCGATCCAATCTGATCTTACATTGCTACTGCCATTCATTCATTACATAACGCCACAGAGTATAAAAATAGTAGAACTGTTATTCAGTTTAATAACTAAGGAAAATTTTAATTAAACTTTATCATCTTGTAAGTTAGCCATCCGTGTGGTTTCCGACCTAGAAAGAATAACAGGGGTAGCCCTGTTATATATATTACATCCCGTGGGTGTCGTAAAACTATAGGGTGACTATAGAGTACATCAGGCTGATGATGAAGTTAGCCAGTGACACGCCAGCGTTTCGCCCAGTCTTAATATTAGTGTGAAATAGTAAAAAGTAAATGCATTTTCTTTGATTTGACATTTTATCGTCCAATCCGAAGACTATTAGTTTGTTTGAATGTCGTACGCGTAAATCCATTGTTTCTCTTTGAGTTCTCTTCCAGCAAACCTTTGTCAGAGCTTATATGTAATGGGTTAAAAACAGAGCATAACAATTTTAAGTAAGAACGTAATATATAAATAAAATAAATTTAAATTCTAAAAGAATACAAGCATAATGGTTTAAATACAAACTGAATTGCAAAAAATGTTATGTGGTAGCTTTAGTGCTGAGTTTGACAGCACATGTCAATACAAGATTGACACGGCGATATCGAGTAAAATGATATTGTCACCCGTTCGAATTAGCTGTGTTTGCTGTGTGGTGACATCATCCTGTGGGGGGCGTAGAAATCGACCGAGGGAATATCTACCAGTGAACGGGCAGCAGCGTTTTTCTGTGAAATATGACCATCAAACTGCGATCACCAACCCGTCTGCCAAGCTTGGCGATTATGGCATATCCTCCCATTCTTTGGGAAGGCTTTCCAGCAGTGGACGTACTTTGGCCGACATGATTGATTGATTGAATTAGCTTGGCACATATAAAACTTACTTAAAAAGATAAATAATATAAATTTTAAATGATCTTTAGCGCGCATTTGACTGTACCATGTCATTTCTTCCAACAAAGGATTTGTCAATTTGTGATCACGAACGGGTGATACCTAGTTACATTGTACCAGGAACTAAACTTCAAATTGTGATAAAGGGTAAACTGTGTATGGCACCTTGACTGATACAGGAAATCCTTTTAGTTTTATTTTCTCAAAATCAAATGTCATCATATCAGCCGAAAGTCGCCCACTGCTGGACAAAGGCCTCCCCCAAGGATCTCCACAATAGCCGGTACTACGCCACCCGCATCCAGCGGATTCCCGCAACCCTTGCAAGATCGTCGGTCTACCTTATACTGCCGTAGCCTAAATTAACACCGAGACTACTTTTTTCTCTATAGCATTATACGTCTTCATTTGAATCTTCCCTTCATCAGAGGGCTGGCCTGATGATCTAGTGGATAATAAGCCTGAATGCTAAACCAGAGGTCGTGGGTTCAATCCCAACACAGGATAATTTTTTGTGTGGTGATAACGATTATTTGTTTTGTGTCTAGGTGGAATGTATCTACATATAATATGTATGTATCTGAAATATATAAGTATGCTTATCAGTTATCTGGTTGACATAGTACAGGATCTGCGTAGTTTGAGATCTGATCCCATTGTGTTAGCTGTCCCAAAATATTTTTTATTGCACACGTAAATGTATATTAATATAATAGATTAGATAACTCATGTAAGTACACAGGCGAGCTTAACTCAACTATGAGTCTCTTCCAGCAAACCTTTGTCAGAGCTTATATGTAATGGGTTAAAAACAGTGCATAACAATTTTAAGTAAGAATGTAACTAAGGAAATTAAAATAATAAAAAAATCATACAAAACATAGCAAGCAAAATAATATTATTAATAATACCTCAATAATATATAAATAAAATAAATTAAAATTCTATAAGAATACAAGCATAATGGTTTAAATACAAACTGAATGGCAAAAAATGTTATGTGGTAGCTTCAGTACTGAGTTTGACAGCACATGTCAATACAAGATTGACACGGCGATATCGGGTAAAATGATATTGTCACCCGTTCGAATTAGCTGTGTTTGCTGTGTGGTGACAGCATAGAATATCATCACCCCATCTCATCCTGTGGGGGGCGTAGAAATCGACCGAGGGAATATCTACCAGTGAACGGGCAGCAGCGTTTTTCTGTGAAATATGACCATCAAACTGCGATCACCAACCCGTCTGCCAAGCTTGGCGATTATGGCATATCCTCCCATTCTTTGGGAAGGCTTTTCTCCAGCAGTGGACGTACTTTGGCCGACATGATTGATTGATTGAATTAGCTTGGCACATATAAAACTTACTTAAAAAGATAAATAATATAAATTTTAAATGATCTTTAGCGCGCACTGACTGTACCATGTCATTGTGATCCAACAAAGGATTTGTCAATTTGTTATAACCGAACGGGTGATACCTAATTACTTTGTACCAGGAACTAGACGGTCAAATTGTGATAAAGGGTAAACTGTTTATGGCACCTCGACTGATACAGAAAATCCTTTTAGTTTTATTTTCACAAAATCAAATGTCATCATATCAGCCGACATAGGCCTCCCCAAAGGATTTCCAAGGTTCGTAGTCGCCACTCAAGAACCTTTCTGCCCCATCGGCCGTCGGTTCTACGAGCCATGTGCTGTCCATTGCCACTACAGTTTTGCAATTCTTTGGGCTATGTCGGCTACTTTGGTTTTCCTGCGGATTTTGTCGTTTTTGATTCGATCCCGCAGGGATACTCCGAGCATAGCCCTCTCCATTGCTCTGTGGGTGACCTAGAGCCTTCTTATGAGGCCCATAGTAAGCGACCACGTCTCTGTTCTATAAGTCATCACTGGCAACACACACTGGTCCAAGACGCACACTGTTCCATTTAAATTTTATTTTTCATATTCATAATATTCACATTCTTTATTTGCAGTAAAGTTGGTACATTTAATTGGTCTTATAACTAAGTACAAGTCCTTACAACTTCAGCCAATTTATTCACATGCAAATATTAACATGTAATTACATTACATTTTGAAATACTCAAGCTATAGACTTCTATTCTATAGCTACTGAAGTGACAAGAAATATAGCTGCAGTATTCATCGTATTGTGTGAGCAACTGCAAGTCGTATATGTCACTTCTGCTTATATATTTTACTGTGTATAGCAACGTGCCCATTTACTGCGTCAAGCGCTCGCTCAATGACTCCGACCCTGAATCTGATTGCGCGCCGTATTTCGTTTTTGATCGCTTCTCTTATCATTTGTTTACTGTGTTGTTATTTGTTGATGGTATTTGTTTATGCATAATAATGTGATTCATGTGTTGAGATCAAGGCAAGAAAAGTGGAGCCAAATTATAACGAATTGGTATCCAAGAGATGGCAAAAGACGATGAGGACCACTAATGCACTGCGCTGGGAAGAGGAGCTGAAACATGGAGAGCTTGGCAAATGGAGGAGAGTTGTTCAAGACAGGCAGCAATGGAAACTACTGGAGGAGGCCTTTGCCAAAAAGCACACCGTGTTGAGACACATTCTATAGCTAAACGAACCAATGATAGAGATATAATAATTAAATCTCTCATCCAGTTTAACGGGCTAACTAAAAAACTTGAGAGGTGTCAAGGGACACCCGGATGGAACGAAGTTATTTCTTATTATTTATTATGTACAAATAACCTGTATACACTCAACAAAATTAATCGTCGCGACACCACACTGTTTAATGCGAAATAGAAATGAAAATATCTAGCTTGCTTTCTATGAGAGAGAGTGTGAGAGAGAGAGACAGACAGAGAAACATGCGCACGCCGCACAGCTGTAAAAAGTGTCGTGACAACTTTTCGTAAGAATTTTTTCCGTCTAACCCCCTTTCACAACGCGCGATAAGGAACTTCGTTCCAATAAATACATAAATAAATAATGTGATCTTGATATCTTCATTTTAATGCAAACGGACATAGCAAACTTGCAGATACCTAAGTCTTTTATAAGATTAATAATAGTGTTAATGCAGTCTTTACTTCATTTACCCACTTATTAGGGAGGTGCTTAAAAATCTTATTTTTTTTTTTTTATTCACGTAGACTTTAAAAAAGCGCTTGTAAATAGTCACAACATGTTCGTAGTAATATATAATTAATTTATAATTATTTCTAGGTACATATAGATATTTAGGTACACGGATTGTAGGAGATAATTTACAATAAGATTTATTTTATAACAGTAACGATATTTAACTAACTTAAGTTATAGTCAAGGATCATGTGTAGGTTTAATTATCAAAATTTTAAATTTTAGCTATATTTTTACTACATATTGTCTGAATGGTTCTGTCTATATTAGGGTAATTGCTCAAGACTACTGGAGGAGGCCTATGCCAAAAGGCACACTATGTTGAGACACATTCTATAGCTAAACGAATTAAATCTCTCATGCAGTTTAACGGGCTAAATAAATAAATAAATAATTTGATACTGATATCTTCATGTTAATGCAAACGGACATAGCAAACTTGCAGATACCTAAGTCTTTTATAAGATTAATAATAGTGTAAACGCAGTCTTTATTTCATTTACCCACTTATTAGGGAGGTGCTTAAAAATCTATTATACCTCTCATCACTTGATTAGGGGCACACAACAATAAGCCAAATTAACCTAGATAATAATATCTTAATAATAATAACAATACCGTATGATGAAAACATATCTAACACAGAAAAAGAAATAATTCAAAGTACCTTGATCTGGGTTTTGGATATGCGCAAATTTGGAGAACCGAAAGACCTGCGATCATACCTATTGTTATATCCACAAATGGAGTTATTCCTAAATCCCTGGAAATCAACATTGAAAGTTTAGGGCTTGATATCTGGCTGGAGAGTTACATGCAGAAGGCGGTTTTCCTGGCGAATGCCAGGATTGTACGGAAATTTCTCTCCATGTAGCCCATATATTTTATAAGTTGTATTCATATTAAAATACCCTTATATAATATATTGTAAATAATAGTGATAATAAACATGTGATAATAATAATATCTTAGGACATTATTCACACACGGTCATCTGATCCTAAACTAAGCAGAGCTTGTACTATGGAAACCAGGTAACTGATACACTACATATTATATTACTTTTCTTTTGTAAATACATGCTTATATAGGTAATTACACCCAGACTCAGGACAAACAGACATGTTCAAGTGAATACACAAGTCACTTTCTATCCATCACTGTCATGATCCGAAGGGACGCCTAGCAACACGACCGGAAGGAGGTCAGGTACAGGAACGACTACTTTACGTGCTCTCCGAGGCACGGGGGTATAATACCACCAACTCCCAGACTTTAGGCTGATGCTGAGAAAATTTACTTTTTACAGAAAACTCCCACAATCACTTTTCGGCCCGACCCGGGATTGGAACCCAGGACCTCGTTCTCTGCGGGTGAACACACTACTGCTAGACCGACGAGGCAGTACATAGTATGCACATAACAGCAAGTGTGACGATGCCGCGAGTTGAATGATTTTCGCTCAACCGTAAAGAAGTTTTCACTTCGAAAACGAAAAAAGTATCTATTGAATGGGAGTGTGTGCAGTAGATTCGAGTAGACGAGCAATGTGCGCGGCGGGATGTAATCAATCCTGAATGTTTGGAAATTTCGTTCAAAAGTACGTTCGAAATTTTCTTTTGTATGAAATCAAGTTTCACCTATTGTTTCAATATTGCAATTAGTAAGGATTCGTACATAGTTCCTGAATTGGCTACTTCAACTGCACACGTTGTTTTTGTTCGGAAAATATACTTTTGATGTGGTAAAGTGGCTTTCATTATCATCGTCATATCAGCTGAATGAAATCCACTTCTGGTTATAAGCCTTCCCCGGTTTTGCGCTACCTGCATTCACCGGTTTCCAACGACCCTCGCTCATTGGTCCACCTCTGTAACTCCTTTCTCCTTTCACTACCTAAGTTACCTGGAAGAGATCACACTTTGTGATAAGGGCGCCAATTGTCCTATTATATTTTGTATGTTGTCGCTTTGTATTATATCTTTAGTAGGAGTCACCAATTTAGTGAGACTACTAAATTAGTAGAAGGAGTAGAAAATCAGAAGCGAATTAACATGTGAAATTATTTTATTTCTTGACATAATATTGAAGTTATATCTTTTTTAAACGTCACTTACTATCATAGAGAAATCAGAAGGTTGCGTGTTCAAATCACGTCGGGGTCACCAGTTTAGTAGGAGTCACCAATTTAGTGAGACTACTAAATTAGTAGAAGCAGTTGAAAATCAGAAGCGAATTAACATGTGAAAATATTTTATTTCTTGACTTAATATTGAAGTTAGGTATATCTTTTTTAAACGTCACTCACTATCATAGAGAAATTGTAGAAAGTAGGTTTTATACTGTAGTTGTTGCCACTACATATCTTTAGGTGTACAATAAAGAGTTATCTATCTATCGTCTTGTAGGAGGCCTACCCACGGCGTATCTTCCGGTTCATAGTCGCCATTCGAGAACTTTTCTGCCCCAGCGGCCGTCGGTTCTACGAGCTATGTGACCCGCCCACTGCAACTTAAACTTGCCAGTTCTATAGCTGTATCGGTTTCTCTGGTTTGCCTGCGAATTTCAACATTACTGATTTGATCTCGCAGGCAAACTTCGAGCATCGCTCTCTCCATTCTTTTTTTGATCGACCTTATTCTTATTCTTATAAGGTCCACAATGAGCGACCACGTCTCTGTTCCATAAGTCATCACTGGCAACTGCTGAATTGGCCACCACTTATCTGTGGTCGTCAGCTCGCATCGAATCGTGGTGACTAGGGCAAGAAATCATCAGTTCAGTCAATCAATATACTTATGTTATTAACAAAAGGTCATAATAATAATACCTTAATATAGACAGAACCATTGACAATATGTAGTAAAAATATTAGACTTACACTAGATAATTAAACATAATCTCTTGACAATAACTTGATACGAGCTAGCTAAATATCAATGCTATAATAAAATAAATTTTATAAATGTTTTCATACAATGTGTACCTAAATATCTATGTCACTATAAATAATAATGTATACAACTATATTACTACAAACATGTTCTGACTATTTACAAGCGCTTTTTTAAAGTCTACGTGAATAAAAACCTTTTTTATTTATTATTTATTTATAGTTTTTCACCTCCTACGCAGGAAGAGAGGTGTTATAAGTTTGACGTAGTGTCTGTCTGTGTGTTTATGTATCTGTGTGGCATCGTATCTCTCAAACGGATGGACAAATTTCGCTGCTGTTGTTTTCTTTAGAAAGCCAGTTTCTTTAGGCGCGGTGAGCACTTTTTGGTTAAACGAAAAATCATGGGACTCGCGTCATTCTCACGTCACGCTTCCCATGAGTTATATGTATACTGTGTATATTTGTGTACTTTTTGGGTGAACAAAATGCCCGAAACTCGCTTCGTTGCGGTGGTTCTTACTTATGTTTGATTACTATCCGTCCAGCAGTGTAAGAGTATCATATTTTTATCCAAAATGTTGTAATTAAAGTTTGAGTCGGGGTTTTCAAACGGTTAGTTATGTTAGAATTAACTTGAAGTCATTTCCATGTTTTTTATGAATAAAATTATATAAATAGCCAAGTAGTACTGTATGTTTAAGTAGTTTGTTTGTTTTTAAAAGGCAGCGCCCACACTAAGGACATAAAGTCTTGTATCGCGGAGAATTTACAAATATGCAATTAAAGGACTAGCTTAAACCACTACGGTACACGTGGTACTCGTGCAATTATTACTTTCGCTGAAATTGGTACTACTTCGAGAGGTGGTACAAATATCAGCGTTTATTAGCCACATTACTGCTCTTGGCCATACGATTATTCCCATAACTCAATTACACAGCCATTAGACCTGATCAAACATAGCCACAGTATATTACTGAAGCTCAGTAAGTGCTTTTGATTATTATTTCACAGATAACCCAGCAAAACCTCTCTCGCTACATTTTAACCAAATGAAAATAAAAAAATTATGATACAACTGTGTATACTTTAGCCATTTAAACTTCTAGTGTGAGATTAAAACTATATAGCTTCCTTCTACATCTCAAGCATTTTTATTTTAGTACTAAAAATATCGTTGTACAGACGCCAGCACATCAAGCTACCCAAAGCAAATTTCCGCAATTAAAAGTGAACCTTATGCTTTTGTGATAAAGTTGAAAATCTATAAAAGGAATTTGACAGATTGGGGTAGCTTGATATGCGGCGTCTGTACATAATAATATTTCGTGTTATTTGAGTCAACTACAAACTTGATATTATTAAATTACCACAATGATTACCATATTATTTTATTTAAATGTCAGTTTAAAAGGTACGATACACGCAATTATATTTCGTCGCTGCATCCTCGAGATTTTCATATTACACAGTAGTACACTCTTCAATGTACTGGACATCGAACACTTTTTAGAGCTTGCAACATTAAAAAGACAAAATGTCAACGTCATTTTTCCGCCGCCACCTGGATGTCACCTCATTCACTTTTCGTGTTGGGCATCGAAACATCAATTCTTTTTATTTTATTTTATTTTCAGTAAACAAGTGTTATAATTATATTATAGTGACATTTAATGTGAATTACTGTATTGGCCTATAAAAATGGGCTAGTTTAAGTGCACGAAGAAGGAATATGAAGAAAAATTTGGTGCCGATTGAATCTACGCAAATGCCGAGTGTCAGCAAAAAATGTAAGTACATACTTACTCTCCAGCAAATATACAACATATTGAATCTTAAGGTGACCGACGGTTACAACGATACTATCATTTTATTTTATTACCAATTATGATTACATTACACACCCCTGGCAAACAGGCGTGAGTGTATGAATAATTAGATTTTAGTTTTACAAGCTGAATGTTTTCTGGCATTATTAGATTATTCTAACCTATTTTACAGTTAGCCATTCTATGGAATAAGATCTGCCCTTTGTGTCAGATAGTACAAGCCCTGTTTTTACAACAGGTATGTACCTGTTGTAAAACCCTAATAATTACAATGCCCTGGGGCAATGTTTGGGTTAAAATCATATGGAGTTGTGATGATTTATTATTAACAACCTGATTACTTTACTTACAAAACTAACCTAGATATCTGCCACGT